>CM057458.1:1398702500-1399952500 GCA_016271365.2 Neoceratodus forsteri | reverse complement strand
GGGCTGATCCCCAGGTCGGTCTCTCATTGATGACTTTCTCTGTGTAGCAGGTATTCTGGCTGGGCCAGTGTAGCAGGGCCCAGGTAAATGGAAATGGATATGGATTCAGTCCGTGGAGCTGGATACAGCCTCCAGCAAGCAAAACACAGTTCAGACACACAGTGGGGAACCAAAGCACGACCAACTATAAGCACACATGTAAGGAAAAGACAAAGAACCTCTATGCGCAAACACTGAGGCAAGGGTTACCCCAAAGGGCATTTGGCTGGGAAGCCAAGTTTCAAGAAAATACAAAATCACACATGCCCACACAATGCAAAGCATCATGGGCTGCATATGCAAATCACCACAGAATGTTATGCTAGTCCAACTTCAAGCAGAATTGCATGGTGCCGAAAGGCCTCTCACACAGTTTGTAAAGGGTGCTAACAGAAGACATAGACACGTGTTTCGTCCTACCAGGACTAATCAGTATGCCTTGTCTGTTTGACACCCCAGTGGAATGGACCAGCTACCCTTAAGACAGTGTGTCTTGGATGTGTTGTGAACCCATTAAAATAAAAAGCTAATTAAAAGACAAAGAACCTCTATGCGCAAACACTGAGGCAAGGGTTACCCCAAAGGGCATTTGGCTGAGAAGCCAAGTTTCAAGAAAATACAAAATCACACATGCCCACACAATGCAAAGCATCATGGGCTGCATATGCAAATCACCACAGAATGTTATGCTGGTCCAACTTTAAGCAGAATTGCATGGTGCCAAAAGGCCTCTCACACAGTTTGCAAAGGGTGCTAACAGAAGACATAGACACGTGTTTCGTCCTACCAGGACTCATCACTATGCCTTGTTTGTTTGACACCCCAGTGGAATGGACCAGCTACCCTTAAGACAGTGCGTCTTGGATGTGTTGTGGTGAACCCATTAAAATAAAAAGCTAATTAAAAGATTTTGTATTTTCTTGAAACTTGGCTTCCCAGCCAAATGCCCTTTGGGGTAACCCTTGCCTCAGTGTTTGCGCATAGAGGTTCTTTGTCTTTTAATTAGCTTTTTATTTTAATGGGTTCACCACAACACATCCAAGACACACTGTCTTAAGGGTAGCTGGTCCATTCCACTGGGGTGTCAAACAGACAAGGCATACTGATGAGTCCTGGTAGGACGAAACACGTGTCTACGTCTTCTGTTAGCACCCTTTGCAAACTGTGTGAGAGGCCTTTCGGCACCATGCAATTCTGCTTAAAGTTGGACCAGCATAACATTCTGTGGTGATCTGCATATGCAGCCCATGATGCTTTGCATTGTGTGGGCATGTGTGATTTTGTATTTTCTTGAAACTTGGCTTCCCAGCCAAATCCCTTTGGGGTAACCCTTGCCTCAGTGTTTGCGCATAGAGGTTCTTTGTCTTTTAATTAGCTTTTTATTTTAATGGGTTCACCACAACACATCCAAGACACACTGTCTTAAGGGTAGCTGGTCCATTCTACTGGGGTGTCAAACAGACGAGGCATACTGATGAGTCCTGGTAGGACAAAACACATGTCTATGTCTTCTGTTAGCACCCTTTGCAAACTGTGTGAGAGGCCTTTCGGCACCATGCAATTCTGCTTAAAGTTGGACCAGCATAACATTCTGTGGTGATTTGCATATGCAGCCCATGAAGCTTTGCATTGTGTGGGCATGTGTGATTTTGTATTTTCATGTAAGGAAATTCCACTGTACCAGGCAAATGGCTCTCCAGTCACAATTACAGGGTCTCTGCACAATCCAGGAGTTCAGAGGTAACTGGAAGTCCTGACAGGCCAATCGCATTCAGCAAATCTTCAGTCTTCTTCAGGGTAAAGCCTGGTCACAATTCGGTGGCTTAATTCACTTTCCAAATTTGGATTCAGTCCGGAAAAAAAAACACAAGTTCCCTCTCAGGAACAACAGGCAGGCACGCAGGCCAAACTCTAGCCTTTCCACAGTTCTCCTGCGCGAATCCACTATAGATTGCTGCTCGAACTATCTCGAGCTGTTACTTCTTCACTTCCCAACTCAGATCTAACTGAAACTGCAAGCAGTGTGGTACTTTCCCCAAGATCCAAAAGGTCTGGTTGGCTGCTCTGTCAGCACAACAAGGGCTTCCCCTCCAGGTTATTTTAGGTGCCAAAAGCCCACAAATGAAAATTACATACCTACCGTAATTCTGATCTTTCTGTGTATCTTCACCATTCATCACAGATGGGTACTGGCCGGAGATCAGGACCCCAGATGAGCTTTTTTTTTTTTTTTTAAAAGGGTAGGTGGAGCCGACACAGCATCGGCGCCACCCTTGGCCGATGTACTGCGTGGCGCTCGAGGGTTGGCCATTAGGCTGAGTCGACTCCGCCTGCCTACCAGTTCTGAGTCGCCGGAGAGGTAAGAGGAAGGGATGGAGGGTGGGACAAGAGAGTCCAAGGGACAGAAAAAGGAAAGGAAAACTGAGCTAAAAGGAGAAATAACGACTGAGAGGACAGCAAAGAAGAGATGAGACTAAAGGGATTGGGTAGGGGCCCCAATCTCTAGAAGTGGAAGAAGGAAGGGAAGGGAGGGGAGAAAATTTAGGAGAGAGTGAGAGGTAACAAGGTATCCAAGACCCTTGTCCGTCACCAGATTGTATAGGAACTGCAAGGAGTAGCAAAGCTCTCTGCCAGAATTCAAGGCACAGAATAACTGGCAAATACCCCAGAAGCAGAGTCGGCTATTCTGGAAGAAGGACAGGGTACAGGGATTTAATACTCTCTCAGGAAAGATGTTTGGTGAAAAAAGTGATTTTTTTTTTTTGAAACAGTTGGATGGAAACCAGAAGGAGAACAGGAGGAGGGCACCCACCAACTCCCACCCCATCGGGGTGGCGACGTAGTAAAGAAGGAGTGCCGCTGAGGCTGTACCCTTTAAGGGAGAATACCCCCTGTGTGTAGCTACTTTACCCTGCTCCAAAGGAGAGGAGCCACAGAAGGAGGGGCCCAGAGACTGAGGCCCCAGGGGATGGTGGGTGGGGTTGTGATGAATGGTGAAGATACACAGAAAGATCAGAATTACGGTAGGTACATAATTTTTCATATCTTTACCTGTGTCCAGTCTTCTCATTCATCACTGAATGGAGTGATACCAAGCCCCGAAGGGGTTGTTTCTTACACCCAGGGACAGAGTCCCTTAGCCCTCAGTGGGTGACACACTAAAGAAACTTCTGGGCCTGGGAGGCTTGAGAGTGGGGAGGCGAGGCAGGGGTACCCCGGAGGGGGAAGGAAGATGCCCCGTCAAGCGTTATCTCGCTCTACGGGAGAAAATGTAGGTTCCCTGGTGGTCGGAGCAAATCACCCTACGCCGGGCCAAGGGTGACAACCGGGAAAGACGTAGCCATGCCGATCTCCTACTGCAGATCGCTGTCCCTACGACCCTGGTAGCTACCTCGTTGGCATCGTAAGATGCCCTCACTTGCTGCCTTGCTAGCTCCAGGCCACGTGCAGAGACCGCGATGGCTTGTCTGGTTTGCTCAGAGTCAGGCAAAGCAGTTGGGACCTGACCTAGCGTGGATCACAGAGAACCTGTTGTAGGCTGCATAGTGGGCCTGGTGGCGGAAATAGAAAAGAGCAATCGGTGAGTAGAAGATCCTCCTCCCCAAAATGAAAATCGAGGGTCTTGATCGGGGCCGGTCACAGTGGAGGCGCGAAGCCCATCAGGGTGTCCAGATCGTCAAGCGGACTGCGGATGAGGCATAGAACCTGGAGACTCCGGGGGAGCACAATACCTCTGGCTGAGGTCCCTAGGGGCAGGAACTCTGGAGATGGGCCTCTGCCAGAAACACAAGGACGCCTCCCGAAAGGGAGCAGGCCAGGGCGGCACCACAAGGGTGGCCTCGCCATAATTGCCTAGAAAGGTGTGTGCCACATGCTCAGGATTGATAACAGAAGAGGGAGAAAGGTGCAAGTCCTCCAACATCCTCACGAGGAAGCATTGATACTCGGAGAGATCAGCAGCCGGAGAGATGTGGACAGAGGGTTCCTCTCCCCCAGAAGATGGAGATGAAGAGCTGGAGGTTACCATATGTTCCGAGGGTGGCTGCACGGGTGGAGGTTGAAAAGAAAAAATTACGCACCTTAGTAATGTTGTTTCTTCTAATGGAGTCTTGCTATATTATGACATATGTAGTGAGTCCCAACCTTCGAACTGCTCCGGAGGTGAAAGAGTTAACTTTCCATGCCAGGCATGGAACTTTGAGCACGAGCTTGGTTGAAAACTCTGTCTGTTGTTCTTCAGACTCAAACTGTCAGATCTTTACGAGCAAAACTCACTAAGGTTCTGTGTGGCAGCTGTAAATCTACACTAGCCAACTGGCTACTAAATATAAGAACGCATTTTTTTTTGGTCCCAAAACAAAGACTCAAGTCAGGGGATCCAAAAAATGAAAAACACAACACCCAATCACCCCAAAAAGGAGGGGTGAAAAAACAAGGTGGGCATATACTAAGTGCCAACACTGCACTGCCCACCCACATCCCAAAAACAGAGGTTCTGAGAGGGGCAGGCGGGGGGGAGGTCATAATATAGCAAGACTCCATTAGAAGAAACAACATTACTAAGGTGAGTAATTTTTCTTCAAACAACATGAAGTCTTGCTATATTATGACATATGTATGACTATACACGAGTACCTCCATGGAGGAGGACAGAACCTACTTAGGAAATAGGCTCTGAAGCCAGCTGTGCTAAACAGCATCACTCCTAGCCTGGATGTCCAGGGAGTAATGCTTGGTAAAAGTGTGAACTGTTTTCCAGGTAGCTGCTTGACATATTTCCAGGATAGGGATGTCTCTGGCAGCAGCCAGAGACGCAGCTGTACTTCTGGTAGAGTGAGCCCTCAGGCCTGAGGGAGGAACCTTACCCAGTTTTTCATAGCAAAACTGGATACAAGAGACAATACATCTGGCAATGGATCTTTTAGTGGCAGGTTTCCCTTTACCAACCTCACCATACGTGAGGAACAGTTGGAGGGAGTCAAACCTGTGACCCTTGGTACGTTCTATGTAGTAACTAAGGGCTCTTTTGACATCTAAACTGTGCAGTCTCCTCTCACCAGAGGAGGAATGGTCAGTGAAGTACACAGGGAGAGACATAGATTGATTAAGGTGGAAGTCTGAAACCACCTTAGGCAAGAACTTTCTGTTAGTCCTGAGGACCACCTTATCTCTATGAAAGGAGATAAAATCAGACTCTACTGACAATGCTTGTAATTCACTTATGCGCCTGGCAGAAGTGATGGCTACTAAAAAATGAAAATTATGTACCTACCGTAATTATGATCTTTCTGTGTATCTTCACCATTCATCACAAATGGGTACTGGCCGGAGATCAGGACCCCACGGGAGCCTTTTTTTTTTTAAAAAGGATAGGCGAGCCGACGCAGCAACGAGCCTCTCGAGGAAACGTACTACGTGGCGCTCGAGGATTAGCCGTTAGGCTGCGTCGACTCCGACCGCCTACCAGTTCTGAGTCACCGGAGAGGTAAGAGGAAGGGATGGAGGGTGGGACAAGAGAGTCCAAGGGACAGAAACAGGAAGAGAAAACTGAACTGAAAGGAGAAATAACGACTGAGAGGACAGCATAGAAGAAGTAAGACTAAGGGGATTGGGTAGGGGCCCCAATCTCTGGAAAAGGAAGAAGGAAGGGAAGGTGGGGAGAGAATTTAGGAGAGAGTGAGAGGCAACAAGGATCCAGGACCCTTGTCCGTCACCAGACTGTATAGGAACTGCAAGGAGTAGCAAAGCTCATTTGCCAGAATTCAAGGCACAGAATAACAGGCAATACCCCAAAAGCAGAGTCGGCCAGGGTACAGGGACTCGGTATTCTCTCAGTAAAGATATTTGGTGAAAAAAAGGGAAAAACTTTTTCTTTTTTTTTTTTAAAAGGAGATGGATAACAGAAGGAGTGCAATCCCCAGCTCTCACCCTCTAGGGGTGAAGATATGTAATGAAGGAAGGAGTACCATAGACTGTACCTTAGGAAAAAACTACCCCTGTGTCCCAACTTTATCCCGCTCAAAGAGGGTAGGCACAGAGGGAGGAGGATCAGAGACTGAAGCCCCAGGGGATGGTGGGTGGGATTGTGATGAATGGTGAAGATACACAGAAAGATCAAATTACGGTGAGGTATGTAATTTCATATCTTATCTGTGTCAATCTTCACCATTCATCTGAATGAATGATAAGCCCCGAAGAGTTGATTCATTGCACCCTAAGGGACAGAGTCCCTTAGCCCTATCCGGGTGACACACTAAGGTGGGAAACCTTCTGGGCCTGAAGAGGCCCGAGAGTGGGGAGAGCGAGATGGAGTCCCCAGAAGGGGAAGGAAGTTGCCCCGACAAACGTCGTCTCGCCCTACGGGAAAAGAGATAGGTTCCCTGGTGAGCGGAGTCCCTACGACCCTGGTAGCTACCTCATTGGCGTCGTACGATGCCATTGCTTGGTGCCTTGCTAGCTCCAGGCCACGTGCAGAGAGTGCGATGGCTTGCCTGGTTTGCTCCGAGTCAGGCAAAGCAGCTAGGATCTGACCTAGTGCTGACCACAAGAACCTGTTGTAGGCTGCATAGTGGGCCTGATGAGCAGAGATGGAGAGAAGCAACCGTGCCGAGTAGAAAGTCCTCCTTCCCCAGAAGTCAAAATCTGAGGAGTCTTGATCTAGGGGCCGGTCACGTTGGAGGGCGCGAAGCCCGTCAGGGGTGTCCAGGTGCATCAATCCGGACTGCGGATGAGGCATAGAACCTGGAGACTCCGGGGGAGCGCAATACCACTGGCTGAGGTCCCTAGGGGCAGGAACTCTGGAGAAGGGCCTCTGCCAGAAATGCATGGGCCTTGCCTCCCGAAGGGGGGCAGGCCAGAGCCCGGCACCACAAAGATTGGCGCACTGAAAGTGCCTAGAAAGGCGTGCGCCGCATGCTCAGGACTGCTCATAGACAGGGGAGAAATGTGAAGGTCCTCCATCATCCTCACGAGGAAACGCTGATACTCGGAGAGATCAGCGGCAGGAGAAATATGGACAGACCTGTTCCTCTCCCCCAGAAGAGGGGGATGAGGAGCTGGAGGTCACCATGCATTCCGAGGGTGGCTGCTCGGAGGGAGGTTGAAAAACCTGGCTGTCCATGGCCCTAACGTAGGCAGGAAACTGAGCAGCCACCGCTCTGAACTGCTCCCAGGTGAGAGGGCCACTAGGACCAAGAATGCCTGGGAGCACTGGAGAATTCGGCAGAGGGGTAGGGGCAGAGCCAAGTGAAGAAGTCGGCTGACCTCTGCCAGGGCTAGGGAGCAGACCATGGACACCCGAGGAGGGTGTCCCAGAAGACTCCGCAGCCGACAGCTGTACAACCACATTGGTACTGCCTAGGCTGCGCCCAGAAGAATCCCCCCAGTGAGGCGACCGGGGCTGTATGGGTCAGAAGGACGGTCCCTGCCTCCAAGGATGGGACCCCTCAAGGAACCAGGAGGAAGGGCAGGCGTCCGCACTTGGCTCCGTCCAGGGCCGGGTGGACCCCAGAAGACGGGCGAGCCCACACCCTCGACCCCTCAGAGTCCGAGAGGTCCTGGTCTCGAAAGGGCTAGCCTGGGCAGCTGCAGCTCTGGGCTGCCCCGAAGGGAGACCCAGGAGCAGCACCTCCCTTCCGTAGACTTCCGATGGGCCCCAAAGTTGGGCGATCGAGACACACTATGGGAGGGGGTACCACCGAGGGGTCAAGGAATCCTCCAAGGCCAGGTTGCATGGCAATGGTGGCATGCACCACAGCCTGCTGGTCAGTACCACTGACCCCAATCTCGGGGAGAACCTGACGCTCCTCAGAAGGGGGCTGGCTGTGACTCGTCGTGGAGACCAGCGGCTCACCCTCCTCTGCAGACACCTGAAGGGTGTGACTGCCCATCCGACTCCGACTCCGAAGAGGTAGAGTCTGAGGCCCTAAGCCAAACGGTAGGAGGGCGAGGGAAGGCGACCTTACCAGGAGGCCCCGAAGTCCAAGCAGTGGCCGAGGCGGCACGCATGCCCTCCACAGCCCCGCAAGCTGGGCTGAAAGGAAGCAGCAGGGCAGCCCGGGCTAAAGGTCCTGAGCCAGGGCCAGCCCTAGCAACAGCCTCGGCGCCGACGACATCGCCAGGCCCCTCGGCGCCATGAGTGGCACTGAGGACCGAAGCGGCGCCGACGGCTCTGAAGGTGGACTCGGCGCTGAACACGGCACTGCTAGGCTCCTCGGTGCCGCGAGTGGCGCCGAGAGCTCCAACGGTGTTGAAGGCGCCACGACCAGACGACTCAGGCCCCAGGTGCTGGCCCAACCTCGGCAAGACATGGCAAAAGGCTATCAATCCAGAGTCGACGCGAGCAGCGTCGGCACTGAATGGCGCCGACAAGGCCCCGGCACGAGAGGCAGTCGGCACCGATGTCAACAGGACCCGGCACCACGAGCGCCGAAGTCCCCGGCGGCACCGACCAGGCGTCGCGTCCAGCGTCGACCAGGTCTTCGGACCGGGGGCGACACGGGAGCCTTCACCCCAAAGGCGATTGCCATAGCGGCGCCTCCCGCCCGCTCCCGGGAGGAAGCGGGACTGGCCTCCTGCGCCGCGGAAGGAGCCTCGTCCAAGGCTAGGCTACAAGAAGCCGAGGCTCCCTCCTCCTCGGTCCGTATAGAACCGGGAGGGGACCTGGAGGAAAGGCCAAGAGAGTGCGGTTTGACCCGACGAGTGCGAACCCTACCCCCGAAAGTCGGCGGAGCTCGCCCTACTTTAGACGTGCACTGTTCAAGGACGCGACGGTCCATGGAGAAGCAGGCATCGCATGAATCCATGTTGTGAAGTGGGCCAAGACACGCGAGACACCGGTCATGCTGGTCGGTAACGGAGTAATTGCGGCCGCACGGGCACCAACGCATAGGGGGCCGCCCTGCCTTAGAAGATTTCTTGCCCGCTGACCCCGACATGACCTACGGAAAATAAACAACAAAAACAGACTTGACGTCGCTATACTTTAAAATAAATGGAAAGATCTTACCGGTGACGTCAAGTGGAGGCAGAACCCAGAACTAGCCAGACCGACGGACTATCGACGAACAAAAGTGAAGGCTAAGGCCTAAAAACTTTTCAAATTTCTTCGGAGGCTTCCCACGAGGCAACCTCGACGGAGGGAGATGAAAAACTGGTAGGCGGTTGGAGTCGACGTAGCCTAACGGCTAATCCTCGAGCGCCACGTAGTACGTCGGCCTCGAGGGTGGCGCCGTTGCTGCGTCGGCTCCGCCTATCCTTTTTAAAATAAAAAAATTAAAAAAAGGCTCCCGCGGGGTCCTGTTCTCCGGCCAGTACTCATTTGTGATGAATGGTGAAGATTGACACAGATAAGATCACAGTTTTCCAAGTCAAGTACTTAAGCTCTGCTGAAGACAAGGGTTCAAAAGGGGGTTGCATAAGCTGGGCAATGCAAATATTAAGATCCCAGACAGGGGCAGGGGCCCTGAATGGGGGGTTGGTGTGAAGCAACCCCTTGAAAAACTTGGAGAATACAGGATGAGCTGAAAGAGAAGAGGGTTTACCTGCTGATAAGAAAGCAGGCACGGCTGCCAGGTGCACTTTTAGGGTAGCTGGTCTCAGCCCCAAAGTATTCAAATGCACCATATAATCCAGGACTGTGGGTAAGTCAGCAGATTCTGGGGAGATATGCTTGTCAGAGCACCATATGGAAAATCTCTTCCATTTGGAATTATAAGTAGCCCTGGTGGAAGGCTTCCTAGAAGCCTTCAAGATATCCAATACACTTTGGAGAGGTGTAGGTCAGCAAACTCTAACTCTTCAAGAGCCAGGCCTTGAGATTGAGAGATTTGAAGTTCGGGTACCAAACTCTCCCCTGAGCACAGGTTAACAGGTTGTGATTCCCGGGAAGACACAGGGGAAGGTGGACTGCTAAGGACATAAGGAGTGGGTACCAGGGCTGTCTGGCCCAATCTGGAGCAATCAGGAACATCTTGCAGGGTAGAGATCTGATTTTGACTAGCACCTTGAACAGAAGAAGGAAGGGGGGAAAGCATAGAGAAACTTCCCTTCCCAACTGAGAAGGAAGGCATCCAGAGGGACTGAGCCCAACACTGGGGGCCTGCAGCAAAACAGGGGAAGTTGGTGATTGTCTGGGGCTGCAAAAAGATCTATCTGCGGGGTGCCCCATCTGGCAAATACTACCTCCAGTACTAGGGGATCCAGTGACCATTCGTGATGGCCCTGGGAAATCCTGCTGAGAGCATCTGCCAGGACATTGTCCTTGCCTGGGAGGTGAACTGCAATAAGGAAGGTGTTTAGAGAGTAAGCCAGAGACCACAACTTCATTGCTTCGGTGCACAAGGCCGTAGACCGAGTGCCCCCTTGCTTGTTGATGTACCACATTGTGGTGGTATTGTCTGTTCTGACCTGAATAACTTTGTTCTGAACAGATTTGGAAAAAACTTGAAGTGCTAGAAAAACTGCTCTGAGTTCCAACAGATTGATGTGGAGCAGAGATTCCTGAGGGGACCACAATCCCTAGGTAGTGAGGTCGCCCATGTGAGCTCCCCACCCCAAGAGGGATGCATCTGTAGTAAGGTTAAGGAGTGAGACTGAGGGGCAAAGGTGACCCCTGTCTCAGATTGCTCTGGTCCTGCCACCACTGAAGGGCTTGGATCAGGGTTCGAGTCACTGGGATCAATTTGATAGAGGGTCTCTCCTTGAGACCAAAAGGCTCTCAAATGGAACTGGATGTCCCTCATCTGAAATCTTGCTCCCTGCACTACTGCTGTAGAAGCAGCCATGTGCCCCAGGAGCTGCAGAAAATGTCTTGCTGGTCGAGAGACCTGCAGGGTGAAAGACGAGGCCAGAGAGACCAGGGTCCTTGCTCTTTCCAGAGGAAGGAAGGCTCTGGCCTCTTTTGTGTTCAGTTCTGCACCTATGAAGGTGAGAAGCTGGACAGGCTATAGAACTGACTTTGGAAGATTGAGAAGGAAACCTAGAGATGTGAGCAGTTGCTGAGTTACCTGAAGATGTAATTTGACTTGGTCTGGAAACTGGCCTACTATGAGCCAGTCGTCCAGGTAAGGAAAGATGGCAATCTTTTGCCTTCTTAAGTGGGCAACTGCTACTGCCAGGCATTTTGTGAATTCCCTCAGGGCAGAGGTGAGGCCGAAGGGCATTGCTCTGAACTGGTAATGGCCTGAGGGCAGTTCGAATCTGAGGTACTTTCAATGGGAGCTTCTGATAAGAACATGGAAGTAGGCATCCTTGAGGTCCAGGGACGCTAGCCAGTCCCCTGGCCTTAGAGAGGGTAAAATAATTCCCAGAGTCACCATTTTGAATTTTGGTTTTAAAAGGTGCTTGTTTAGGTATCTGAGATCCAGGATGGGCCGCCATTCTCCTGTCTTTTGGGGTAAGGAAGTACCTGGAGTACAACCTTTGCCCTGGTGTAGGGGTGGAACCTTTCCACAGCTCTGAGAGCCAGGAGGGTAGAACGCTCTATCTCTAGGGCAAGTGCCTCTGATGGATTTGTAGGAAAGGACCTGGTTCTCATCTTTGGAAATTTTTTGAAGCTGAGAACCAGTCCCTGGCTTACTACTTCCAGGACCCACTTGTCTGATGTTAAAGACATCCAGTCCTGGACAAAGTAAGCCAGCCTGCCCCCTACAGGTAGTGGAGAATCGGCCCTGGCCACCCCATCAGGGTTCCTTCTTGGCAGGGGCTTTAGGCTGAGGGGTGGAAGCAGATCTGCTTGTACCCCATCTGCCTCTCCCTCTAAAGAACCCCCTCTGGGCGTAAGCTGAAGAAGAGGCCTGAGCTTGGTAAAAAGGCCTATGAAAAGGCCTGCCCCTGCCCCTGGAAGGCTGCCTTTGAGGAGTGGCCTGCCTTTCCTTGGCCTGTGCATTCCTATAGGTGGTCCTATACTCATCCATTTTCTTCATGTAATTCTCTGTCTGCTCCCCAAACAGCGAATTACCCACAACAGGAAAATCCATGGCCTTAGTCTGGGTATCCTATGACAGACTAGTACATCTGAGCCAAGCCATTCTGCGAAAAGCCACAGATGTAGCCATGACTCTTGATGACACATCATTAGAGTTCACTGCAGCATGGAACTGCACCTTAGATGCCTCAATACCATCAGCGGCCACCTGCTCCAGCTCCTTGGCAAGCTGGCCAGGGACCTGTTTTGCTAGAGCCATAACAGTATTCCATCTGGATTTCTGGTATCTAGCAACATAAGCCATATAATTTGCCTGACTGAGTCCCAAGGATGCTGCCATGTACTGTTTCTTTGCCATGGCTTCAGTCCTCCTGGAGTCCTTGTCAGGGGGGTGTGAAGCCAAGGGAATATTTGCCTTGTCACAGGCTGCAGCCTGCACTACCCCAACATGGCTGCATTGTTGTGCAAGGAACTCCATATTAGAGCCTGACAATGTGTATCTCTTGTCAATTCTTTTATCCACAGGAGGTATAGTGTGAGGAGTTTTTAGAATTTTTTACTGTCTGTTTCCCAAAAGATTTATGCAAGGGAATAGACAGTCTCCTAGACTCTGGGATATCCATCATTTCTACATAGTCAGGCTCTTCTTGATCATCCACAGCTTCCTCCATAGGGAGCTGGAGGGTTTCAGCCACTTTTTTATAAAACATAAAATGAGAGGGGACTCAGAAAGCCTAGGGTAGACACTCCTGAAGGTCTGTCTGGGGAGATGTCCGGTTCAATGGGCACATCCAGACTTTCAAATCCACATTCACTCTCCTCATACTCCTCTTCCCCCTCCTCCGGTTCATAAAATTCCTCTAAATCATATTCTTGAACCGGTGGAACCGACCGAACCGTACGCTTACCTGATGGTGCCGGTTAGGTCGGAACCGGGGAAAGCGACTGGACAATTTTAATCGCTTTGGCTATTTCTTCAGCAGTTGGAGAGGGAAATTTTGGCTCCACACCTGCTGATTTTCTAGTCCTTTTTGCTGGAACCGACTCCTCCGAGTCGGCTCTCCTTTTGCCCGAGGAAGTCTCGCCCTGGTCAGAGGGCACTCCCTCCGGTTCGGTTACAACCGAACCGGGCTGGCCATCCGGGTCAGCGGACTTCTTGGCCTCCCTTTCCCTGAGCCTACCAACTCTCTTATCCAGGGTAGCTGCAGGAAAATTTTTGCAAATCTGACAGTCTGCATTGAGGTGGTCAAACCCCAGACAATAAACACAGGTGGTGTGGGGGTCAGCCTTGGCAAAGGCGTCCCCACAAACACTGCAGTGTTGAAACCCAGTGGGCCCGGTTTTTCTTTTGGGTTTCTCAGACATAGTGCCAGCCTAACCAAAACTTGCCCGTTTATGGCAATCCGCCAAGCAAGACTCTCTTATCGGTTCCCAACCGTGTCATGGACGTGGAAAAAAACGTAATGAAACTGCTTTTTAGAACCGATAAGAACCGGAACCGCACTCTAAAAGACAGATTAATGTATTTACAACAACCTGATCGGTTCAAACCGAACCGATAATACCGTTTACAAGTTCCACACAGAAAGTAAATGTAAAACCTATCTAGTACTTACAATACCACAGACAGAGCTTGAACCGACCGGTTGCGGTTTAAATTCGGTTAAAAAACCGAAAAATTTATACTTTAACCGACAAAATGAACGAAGCAGAAGGAGAAATCTCTGGAGCGACTGTTCAGTGAGGCAGAGTAAAGAATCTGACAGTTTGAGTTTGAAGAACAACAGACAGAGTTTTCAACCAAGCTCATGCTCAAAGTTCCACGCCTGGCATGGAAATTTAACTCTTTCACCTCCGGAGCAGTTCGAAGGTTGGGACTCACTGCATATGTCATAATATAGCAAAACTTCATGTTGTTTGAAACCTGGCTGTCCATAGCCCTAACGTAGGCAGGGAACCGGGCAGCCACCGCTCTGAACTGCTCCCAGGTGAGAGGGCCGCTAGGACCAAGAATGCCTGGGAGCGCTGGAGAATGTGGCAGAGGGATAGGGGCAGAGCCGAGAAAAGAAGTCGGCTCACCTCTGCCAGGGCTAGGGAGTGGACCATGAGCCCCCGAAGAGGGTGCCCCAGAAGACTCCACAGCCGACAGCTGTACAACCACGTTGGTACTGCCTTGGCTGCACCCAGAAGAATCCCCCCAGTGAGGCGACCGGGGCCGTAAAAGCCCAGAAGAATGGTCCCCTGCCTCAAAAGAATGGGACTCCCTCAAGGAACCTGAGGTGGAAGGGTGGAAATCCGCACTTCGGCTTCGCCCAGGGCCCGGGTGGACCCCAGAGAAAGGCCGATGCACTGACCCCACACTCCTCGACCCTTCAGAGTACGAGAGAGTCCTCCTCCTCCTCGAGAGGGCCAGCCTAGGTAGCTCGCATCTCTGGGTGCCCCCCGAAGGGGAGACCCAGGGAACAGCACCCTCCCCTCCTGTAGGTTTCTCGATGGGCCCCAAAGTTGGGCGATCAAGACACACCACCGGAGGGGGTACCACCACCGACGGGTCGATGAAACTCCCAAGGCCAGGCTGCAGAGCAATGGTGGCACGCACCACTGCCTGCTGGTCAGCACCACTGACCCTAGCCTCGGGGGCCACCTGACTCTCCTCAGTAGGGGACTGGCTTCGACTCATCGACAAGACCACGGGAGCGCCTTCCTCCACAGACAACCCCAAAGGGTGTGACTGGCCATCTGACTCCGAGCTCGACTCCGACTCTGAAGAGGTAGAGTCCAAGGCTCTGAGCTAAACAGTAGGAGGGCGGGCGAAACCAACTTTACCAGAGGGCCCGGCAGCCAGAGCTGTGTCCGAGATGGCACCCATGCCCTCCGCAACCCTGCGGGCGAGACCCGCAGAAGGCACCAGGGCAGCTCGGGCCAAAGGTCCAGAGCCAGGGCCAGACGCGGCGCCGTCAAATCCACCAGCACCAGGGGCAGTACCAGGGACAGAGACGGCACCGACAGCAGCCCCAGCAGCAACCTCGGCACCGAAGACGACACCACCAGGCCCCTCGGCACCGTGAGCAGCACCGAGGACCAAAGCGGCGCCGACGACGGCCCCAAGGGCAGACTCGGCACCAAACACGGCACCGACCGGCCCCTCGAGCGGCACCAAGAGCATGGATGGTGCCGAGGACGGCACCGACAGCTGGAGCCGAAGGCTCCTGGCACCGAGCCGCTGGGCGTGCAGTGCTCTTCCTAAGCGCCGGGGACGGTGCCGAGGTGAGACTATATAGCGAAGGGCGCTGGATCTTGTCCATGGCACCACGAGCAGCGCCAACAGGGCCCAGGGCGCAGAGTGACAAGTCGTCACAGACGATGGCACCGACAGGGCCCATGGCGCGAAGGCTCTGACAGCGTCGAGGGCAACACCGGGCCTTCAAGCGAACGCTTGCAGAGCCTTCACCCCGAAGAGCGTTCCCGTGGCGCCTCCGCCCGCTCCGGGAGGAAGTGGGCGGCCTGCTGCGCAATGGGAGGAGCCTCAGCAATGGCCAGGCTACAAGTAGCCAAGGCTCCCTCCTCCTTGGTCCATATAGAACCGGGAGGCGACCTGGAGGAAGGGCGAGGAAACGCAGCTTAGCCCGGCGAGTGCAAATCCTATCCCAGTGGTAGGCTGGCCCCACACTCCAGCGCTGTTCGAGAGGCAGCGGCGGTCCCATGGAGAAGCAGGCGTTACACGAATCCATGTTGTGAAGCAGGCCAAGACATGCAAGACACTGGTCGTGCTGGTTGGTGACGGAATATTTTCGGCTGCATGGGCACCGATGCATGGGGGGACCGACCCGTCTTAGAAGACTTTTGGCCCTCCGACTGAGACATGACCTACGGAGAAAAAACACCACAAACAGACTCGACATCGCAGAATTTCAAATAAAAGGAAAGATCTTACCGGCGGCATCGAGTGGAGGCACAACCCAGAACTGATAGACGACCGACGGACTGAACGTCAATTTTTTTCGAACAGGCTGAAGGCCTAAAATTGCAGAGAAGCTTCCCATGAGGCGACCTCGATGGTGGGAGACGAAGAACTGGTAGGCAGGCAGAGTCGACTCAGCCTAACGTCCAACCCTCGAGCGCCACGCAGTACGTCGGCCTCGAGGGCGACGGCCATTGTGTCGGGTCCGCCCAACCCTTTTTAAAAAAAGTCTGCGGGTCCTGATTTCGCCAGTACCCATCTGTGATGAATGGTGAAGACTAACACAGATAAGATCTACAATTTCTACAAGTCTTGGCCCCATCAAGCCCCTGTAGGCAGACTCCATTTTAGAGTCCCAAATGTACTGATTGGCCCATTCTGCAGTCCAGGACCAAGATGATGGAAACAAACAGAACTGTCCATGATGCAAAGAAGGCAGGTTAGAACAAACTGCAATATTATTACTACTCTAACAAACGACCAGCAAATGAGTACATCTTCTAACAGAGTTCCCTCTCGGATTAATTATGACTGCAATCCAGGCAGCTCTTAAAGAGACAGTATATAGAGGCTATACAGGCACTCTCTGGCAATACATTTTAACTGCTAAAACACAGAACACCAGCCTAGCAGTGAGCATTTAGGCAAGCTCAAGGAAGACTTTTTGGGAATCCCCATTTGTGGGGGTGTTACATGTGTATTACTTAGGAGATATGCAGTGGCCTGACTCAATATATTTTCCTGCTTCAAACTGGCAGCTTTATCAAGGCAGTCATCCTCGAAGTTAATAATATACCCATGGATGTAGTACATAATTTTCATCTTTTCATCTCTGATGATCAAAATATCGACAAAGTCTTCTATTAAATCTCAATGTTTGTGAAACCAGCTTGAAATTTTTATTGGAATGCCCCCTGATTTCTTTGGTAGTAGGAAGTAGTGGGAGTAGACGCCTGTGTTTCACTTGTTACCCCCTCCCTTGGAGCTTACCTTAATTGTCATGTACTTCCTCGTTTCTCCCATTTTCCTCCCACTGTTGCTGGTGTCCCCTCTGCCTCCCTAAACTCCTGTGGTGTCCACTTTGCTTCCCCAAAAGCTCCCATACAGCCCTTGTGTTTATTTAAGCCCTGTTTGGACTAAAATCTTAATTGCGAGTCGTCAGCATTGTTTGGTACCACCAAGCAGACCACCATATGGACCATGTATGCACAAGCCACACAGTGACGTGCTGACAGCTTGATTTGTAGTCAAAACGGGAAGTCTTTTTGTGGTCCCAGCACCCTGATGAGCTAAAAAAGGGTCCGGTGACTTTAACGCTGCAGCGTAAAAGCCACTTAAGTGTTTTACTACAAAGTTTGAATGGGGGAAGGGCATTCTTGTGGCTCATTAATAAGTATGAGCCCAATATAAATATTCATACATAGCTGCCTGCCACCTAGGAGGACAGTATATCGGTGGCAGTGACAGCAAAAGTACAGGGAACAATTAAATCAAAATGGGCTTATTTAAAAGAAGAGTTTTGGGGCTACAAGTGTGTGGGGGAATCGTAACATAAAAGTAGTTATACAATAGGGGTAAAGTGATATGCAGTCACTTAAATCCCACTATCAGCAGCACTGACTGATATTAAAAACATGATGTGTACACAGTGAAATTCCCTTCTAGTTGTCTACATACTGTACACATCAGCAGCAAATATCAGTACTTTGTACATGCCACAACGCTAACATGCCGAACTACAATTACACCCCTTTAAAAAAAAAGACAGCTGAATAAAATTAATCTAAAAGCAGCAGTTGCATTTCTCGTGCACACTGCAGCACAAAAGGAAACAAAACACAGTCACGAGAAGTAGCATAATATGAGCAGAAAGAGCGTAAAGTAACTTTTACTTACATAACTTCTCAGGACAGCTCCACGGAAACCCAACACAACACAAAATAAATAAATTAATAAATACAAATTAAATTTCTTTTTAAAAAGAAAAAGTAGTAAAACACGGACATAGAAAATGCCGACATCAGAAACACACACTCCACCCACAAGCTAAAACTGCCAACTGCAAAACACTACAACAAAAACATCCAATTAACAAGCAGCACAAACACCAATCTACCAATCAGAACATCATACCCAGCAACCAACCAAACTCCACTAAAACAGCCCATTGATGACACCAACCAATAACAAATTACAACAAACACCGATACACAAAACAGTAGCAAGACAACGGAAAAACACCAAACAACAACTGAACACTACACAAAACAGGTAAAACCAAACAATAACTCTAACATTAATGCACCAAAACTCGCACAAAAGAACAATCCCTATTGTATAAAATGCATACATGATGGGACCTTATGTGATTGCGGATATATCAGCACTTGTGGCAATTGAGCTTGGGTTCAATCACTTGTGGCTCTGCGAGTCTGCGTCGTGATAACTCTGAGCTCACTTGCCACTCGTGCTGATATATCAGCTATCCCATAAGCACCCATCACGTATCCCCTTAATATCTTGGCTGCACTAGACTTTTAAATGTGTGGGACTGCATAAACTGGACATTTTATGTTACAGCAGCCACCATTTTGAGCATGCATCAGGCAATCACAAATTGGGATTTCAACCAGAGCCTCTTGGGAGTGTAATACAGCCTTTTGGAGATTTTCAGACCAAAGTGTGGGCACCTAAATTGCAGCCAATTAAAGGACTAAAGCTGTGCTAGGCAGCCTGAATAGCCAATTGGATTTTAAGGATTGCTGCCTTTATTTAAAAGGGATAGTTTGAATTCCGGGGAGTTCTGCAGAGAGAGACCAGACTGAAAGGGACTGCAGAGAGCAGTTTGCAGTTCAAGGTAGTCCTGTGTTGAGACTCCAGCTCAAACTACCTAGCAGGCTCTGCAGAGATTCGGGCCTGCAAGAGACCTAGTTGCTTCTTTGTGTGTTACTGGTGGTCAAAAAGAGAATATTAAATTGCCTGGAACAACCTGCTTGCAGTCTGGAGGTTTTGCTCAGTGAATTGACTGATATTGCATGCTAGCTTGGAACTGAACTGAGAAGTAGAGACTTAAATGCTGTTTCCTTTAAGTGTGCTGAATGTTTACTGTGGATCAACGCCTGCTGCTCAGGGACTCTTGATTGCCAGAAAGGAGCTCACGTGTACCTGTGTTTGAACTGTCAGCCAGTGGGCAAGGCCACCAGAAAATGAACCGAACTTTGCAAAAAGTGTTGATCCAGCCTAGGCCCTTTGTCCAAAATGGCCCAGGCCAGCTGTCTGTGAGCCAACCTCAGTGTCATCGGTGAGAGACCAAGCTTCTGGGATCCAGCCCCTGTGCAGAAAGCAATCACAGGTTCCGACCGCCTTTAGGGAAAGGTCGTGAAGTGGAGGTGAGTCGTGACAGCCCAGCTCCCCCATGTGCATCAGCTTCCAGCCTCAGGTCTTCATTTCACCAGGACATCATCTGTAATCAACTGGCAGTGTGAGTGCACTCAGGGTAGCTCCCTGCAATGAGTCATTTAATTATCTGTGGTACCATCTGATTTCTTTTCAAATTGTTTAGTTTCATGAGGCCAGGCCACCTGGCCAGGATTACAATAATCATCTTGTTGTTGTGCATGCTAACTGCCTTTTCTTTCCATCAAGAGCCTCAGCATCAGCTGCAATGCTGGCCACCCCCAGGCAATGCCTCTAGCTAGTCAGTTATCCATCCTGGGTACCCAGTGTTGTAAGACTGTACTATTGGTACTGAGAAATGCATGACAAATCCTGATTCAAATCAGAATACAAATCATTTAACTAAATTCATGCCCCTTCCTTGTTCACATTCCCTGAATAAATCTGATTATCTTGTTTCATGTTTAACCTGGGTACTGTGCATAGCATTAGTTGGGTTACAGTACTGAAAGCATATAGTTGTCTTGCTAACTTTATTTTACAGGAGGTCTCAAGGGAGACTGCTGAAGGTCCAGCCCTGGTGGTAAGTGTAAAGAGTGTGTATATCATTACTGTTTCTTACTGACTGTGTGTTAACTGCTGTTAAAGGCTCCAAGCCACTAGGAGAGTTAGTGGGTGGTTATAGCTTCCCAGAGGGCTATAACCAGCTAGAAAGGCACCCCCATCACTGTTACGCTGGGTGGAGGTACCGTAATATTGATCCCAGGCCCCTCAACCTGTTGTTAGGAAGTCAGGCAGGGGTAGTAACTCTAGAAATAGCACCACCTTGGGGTTACATCTTGGAGGCACCACTGAGATTCATGTCCCCTAGTGGCCGAAAGCAAACATTACAACTAGAATTTCTGTGGGTACCACGGAAGAAATGACTGTGCACCAGTTAGTTGGTGTATGGGGCATGAAACTGCCCCCCATAATGCTTTGTTAGTACTAGACATACCCCTGGGCACTAGTAAAGACACTATAGAAGGGGCACTTTCAAAAACTGAATGTATGGGGAAGGCTGTAGTGGTAAGCCGACAAGCTGATTTGCCTGCCAAAGTTCTAATGGGTTTAGTGGAGTATGGCAACCCCGTAGACAGTACTAAGGTGCCCAAAACTATTGCCATTAATGGTTCCCCCACCACCTGGAGGGTGGTAACTAAAGATAGTGAGGATGCCTGAGAGCCTGAACCTCCACCTTTATCTGAGAATTTTGAAGAGAAGCTTGCCAAATTGCTTCTGGATGACGGCCGGACCCTCAAGGACTTGGAAAAGTTATTCAAGCCTCCTGGGGTGTTCTTTACCCAGCCCCTATGCCGGTGCCCTCGGGGGGGGGGGTCATGACCACTACTACAAGCTAAAAGTGTTTTCTGGCATATTGCCCACACCTAATGTGGAAGATGACTGGGAGACATGGATAGACTATGTTGCCCCCTTAGTGCCCAAATGTCAATGTTCAGAGGTGGAAAAGAAGAAAAGGTTGAGTGACAGTCTCAGAGGTCCCGCCTTGGCTGTTATCCATGCCAAGCATGCTAATAACCCAGGGGCAACTGCACAAGACTATTTGGCTGCTTTGGAAAATGTATTTTGGAGCACAAACTCAGATGAGGATCTTAGGTGGAGGGTTAAAACAACTAATTAATGCCAAGGGGAGCTCTTGTTGGTGTATGAACCTCGGCTTGAAATGGCCTTACAGGAATGCCTTAGGAAAGGTATTGTGGCTCCAGGCAAGCTAGATCAAATTAGGATGGAACGGATACTCAAGTCCGCCTCATTCTCTGAAGTATTGTTGCTCAAGTTACAGCTGGCAGACTGGCTGGATTCGCCTCCCTCCTATATGAATTGATAAAAGAAATCCAGGGGGTTGAATGAAGGAGGCCACCCTGGGGGCCCTCTTATGTATCTGCTGCTGCCGCCCAGGTTACAGAGGGTGATCATATGAGTGAAGTTGAAGGACGGAATGTAGCACAGGATGAGCACCCCAAGACTGCTAAGGATACCTCACCATGGGCAGAGCTGCTAAGAGAAAGCTGGTGCCTCTACCAAAGCCCCTCCAGTGGATAATGACTATGACCCCTCCCAGAACACGTCCACTAGGGGGGTGGGAGTACATGCTCAGGTGCCCCCTACAGATGGCCACTCACAGACTGAACTGAGTGAACTGACTGCTATCCTAAGAGAACTGCTGGGGCATAGTGTGCAGCTTTTGACATGACAAAGAGAGGGACAGGTCAAACCAAGACTCTGTTGTCAGTGCTTTGGCTCCAGTGCCAAATATGTACTCCCCACCTCTTAGCTTTAGATGGAGACCAGCCTCTGGTGCAATGGTACAGTCAAGGTAGGCCCAGGGAAGTATGTTTTGCCAGAACTGTGGGTAGGATGGACATATAAAAAGAGATTGCTGGTCTCAAAGGGACCTAGAAAAAGTGGTCAACAAAGTACTGGGGAGCTTCAAAGAGAAAAGCAGTCTTAGAGGGGTGCAGCAGATGACCGCAGTGGAGGGTCAGGCAATCCCAAATCCAATTTCTTTGTAGCTAGGTCATTTGTCTAAGTTCCTGCTAATGCTCTTCCAGACTGGTTCCAAATGGTAGGTCCGTCCATGGAGACCACGGTGCACATTGATGGTACTCCGACCCGAACTGTATTGGACAGTGGATCTCAGGTCACTATAATATTCAAAGACTGGTATGACCAGCACTTGTCTGACCACCCTCTACAACCATTAGAAGGACTGCATGTATGGGGTCTGAGCAATAAATCTTACCCTCACCTTGGTTACTTACAAATATGGCCATCTTTCCCTTATACTGTTGCTGGTGTGGATGAGCCCATGGAGACCCTGGCATTGGTTTGCCCTTCCACTGGACTGTATGATGGAATTCCCATATTGATTGGCACTAATGCACACATGTTTGGCTGCCTAGCAGAGATCTGTCAAGAGAAGCAAGCTCAGAAGGCTGAACGAGCCTTAACTATTCACACCATAGTGCAAACGGCATACGAGATGCAGCTGCAGAGCATAGTGAATGACCAGGATGATTCAGTGGGGTATGTCTGGAAAAAGGACCCATCATCTCTTGTCCTGCCACTTAATTCACAGTGTCACGTCAGGGGAGAGGTGCGTATCAAAAATGATGACATAAACCAGATTCTCATGCTGGATGCCCCAGAAGAGGGGAAGCTACCTAATGAACTTTTATAATATAGTATTTTATTAATTTAATCTTTTATGTATTCAGAAAAAATATGCACACATGTGCTTCAAGAAAGAAAAAAACTAAACAAAACAAATACTTCATAAATAAATGAACCCGCCATGAGCAACAAAGTCCATAAATCCATACAACATCATTAAACTAATTTAGATATCGACTCCTTAGTGCATACCTTAAATAAAAAGAATAGACCCAGTCCAAAACAGGGGGAACTTAATAATACATACTTAATACTTGTTAAGCCAAAAGGTAATAGCTTTACATATTTAACTCTCACTCCACAAAATTATTCTTATATAATTTTAATGCCTCCCTTCGTTAAATATAATAATAATAAACTTACATTTAATCTATATTGCCCCCCAATTCAATCAGTCCAAACAAGCAAAACCTAAACCCTTAGGTCCTTATATGTCCATTCTTTCCAAATTCCCTATGATTTCATGTTCTGACAGTGTAGGTGATGAAACAAGTGATTCTTCAGTCCCCCTGGGTAAAGTAATGAGCACGAATGTAGGCAGTAAGCTGATCTACATCGAAAAAATATGTTTACTTTACCATCCTCAATGATTTTTACCTTTGCTGGCGGCAACAAAGAAAACGAAGCACCAAGTTCCAAAATTTCCTGACAATAAGCCAAAACCTTCCTCCTCCGTGGTTGTGTAGCATAACAAGAAATCTGGATAGACATAATACTTGGAGCCATTATACTCCAAGGCCCCTCTGAGCCTGGCTAATTTAAATATGAATTCACAATTTGAATCTAATCCAAAAGTCGCCAAGATAGTTGTCTTCATCTGGGAAGTTGTGTTTCTCTCTCGTCTGAATAATCTAAAAGCTTTCTTGATTAAAGGGGGATTCTCCTGGGGTAGTTCGAAAGTGGTGATCAATATATGTTTAACAAAGCCGGCCCGGTGGTGCTGAGGGTAGAGGCACTGGACGCCACACCTCGTACCACACCAGTGACCCGGGTTCGGGAGTGGACTCGGGTCGACGGGGGTCAGCCAGGAGGGAGAAGGATTGAGCACCCAACAGCAGCTCTTCTTCTCCGGGGAGGGGGAAGCGTACTCTCTGCTGCGATACCGCCACCTGTTGGGGGATCCTCAGGGTGGTCGGTGCAGCTGGGGAGACGCTCTATGCAAGGGTAGACGTTGGCAGGGGACAGACTTTGACATGCATCTCTACACACGCTGGCAGCCTTGTCCCCATTGCACGCCAATGTTAGGGAAGGGGTTCCACCAGAACACCAGGAAACATCCTGCCCTGGTCTAGGCGATGAGCCTCAGCGTTGGTTCTGAGGCAGCATCTGAGAAGCAGACTTTGCCATGCACGCTCCCAAACAATGCTCAGGGGGAGATATGGGGGATCCCAACCGCCCTGCCCGGAGGGCAATCTGAGGCCCTGAAGGTACGTGGGTAGCGTTAGCACTCTAGGGGCAGACTCCTTGGGAGTGGGCTGCAGATTGGGACCTATGAGGGGAGCTCTGAGAGAGTGATGAGTGGCAGCAGTAGGAGGATAAAGAAAGAGGGAAAAAAAATTTATATATATATATATGTTTAACCAAATCCCTCGTAGAGTCAAAATCAGCATCCATCTGATCTGGAACTCCCAGAATTCGAATGTTCTTGTATCTTAGCATATTTTCTGCACTCTCCAATTTTCTATTTATATTTAAATTATCTTGCATCAGGCTCACACAGTTCCCTTCTGCAGTCGCCAGTTTAGCAGTATGCTCCTCCAGTTTTGCAGAATTATCCATAGTGATTCCCTTTGTTGTTTCTGCCACAGTTTTAACACTATTCAGTTCAGATTTTTTTTAAATTAAATCCAGTGTGTTGCCTGTTACGAGCCCATGCCTATGCTAGGAGAGTAATACTGCAACTCTGCAATGTGACTGACCGAGACATTGAGGTCCCCTGGGGCTGTACCCTGACCCAGGTATGCTGTGCTGACACTGCAGTGCTGCCAACCAAGTGCCACAGGGAGGATGACGAGGTACCCCCAGATATGTTCGACTTTGGAGAGTCTCCTGTCCCTGGTGAATGGAAAGACAGGATCAGCCACAAGCTAGCACAGCAGAGTAAAGTATTTTCATTAAAGGAATGCGATGTTGGATGTGTCACCAGTGCGGAACACCATATCAGACTCCATAACGAGAGGCATTCCGAGAGAGGTCCTGCCGGTTGGCACCAGCTGACATCGATGATGTTCGATGCCACCTCCAAGAGATGCCGGCAGCTGGGATTATACAGGAATCACGTAGCCCTTATGCATCCCCCATTGTAGTAGTCCAAAACAAGAATGGCTCAGTGAGGATGTGCATACACTACAGGACCCTTAACTGAAGAATCATATCAGACCAATATACAATGCCTTATTATCCAGGATGCCCTTGATTGCCTTAATAGGAGACAGTGGTTCTCTTTCCTACACCTCAAAAGAAAAAATTACTCACCTTAGTAATGTAGTTTCTTCTAATGGAGTCTTGCTATATTATAGACATTAGCAGTTTGATCCAGCTCTAGAACTGCCCTGGAGTGAAATGGTTAAAACCATTCCAAAATAGAATTTTGGCACGAGAGCAGCTCTATCTGTGTCATTTCAAACTTGAACTGTCAGATCTTTACGAGCCAAACTCTAAGGTCTGTGTGGAAGCTGTAACCTACACTAGCCAAATGGCTACCTAAATAATAACAACCATTGATGGTCCCAACACCCAAGACTCAAGTCAGGGGACCAGAAATACTAACACCATTCTAATAATATGAAAATGGAACATAAGTATAATAAAACACACACACGCTGCATACATACACCCCCAAAGTCCCAAAGGGACAAAATGCTAACAGGACATAAGTAGTGCCCACACTAGTTGCCCGCACCCCACCAAGTAGAGGTTCTGAGAGGGGCAGGTTGGGGAGGTCTATAATAGCAAGACTCATTAGAAGAAACAACATTACTAAGGTGGGTAATTTTTTCTTCAAACAACATGAAGTCTTGCTATATTATAGACATTAGCAGAATACACAGCAGTACCTCCATGGAGGAGGGCAGAACCTACTTAGGGAATAGGCTCTGAAGAACAGCTGTGCCAAACCGAGCATCCTCCTGGCCTGGACATCCAGGAAGTAATGCTTGGCAAAAGTGTGATACCGCTTTTCCAAGTAGCAGCCTGGCAAATCTCTAATAAAGGGATATCTCTGGCAGCAGCTAGAGACGCAGCTGTACCCCTGTAGAATGAGCCCTCAAACTGGGAGGGGGGCTCTGCCCACTTTCTGATAACAAAATTGGATACAAGAGACAATCCACCTGGCTATTGATCTCTTAGTGGCAGGTTTGCCTTTCCCAACTTCACCATAGGTAAGGAAAAGTTGGAGGATTCAGACCTGTGACCTTTGTGCAGCTCTATATAATAACTAAGAGCTCTCTAACATCCAGGCTGTGCAACCTCCTCTCACCAAGAGGAGTGATCAGTGAAAAATACTGGAAGGGAGATAGATTGATTAAGATGGAAATCTGAAACCACCTTAGGCAAAACTTCCTATTAGTCCTAAGGATTACCTTATCCCTGTGGAAAGAAATAAAGCCAGTCTCCATTGACAAGGCTTGCAATTCACTTATGCGCTGGCAGAAGTGATAGCCACTAGAAAACAGTTTTCCAAGTTAGTATAATTGAGCTCTGCAGAAGACAGAGGTTCAAGGGTTGTATTAACTGGGCAATGCAAACATTAAGGTCCCAAGTAGGGCCGGTTCCCGAAAGGGAGGATTAGTATGGAGTAATCCCTTAAAAACTTGGAAAACACAGGATGAGAGGAAAGAGGGATGACTTTCCTGTTGACACAAAAGCAGACACAGCTGCCAAATGAACTCTCAGGGTAGCTGGACTGAGACCCAAGGAATTAAGATGTACCATGTAATCTAACAAAATGGGCAATTCAGCAGATTCTGGGAAATATTTTTCCAGCACACCAAATGGAAAACCTTTTCCATTTAGAACTATAAGTAGCTAGTGGAAGGCTTTCAAGCCTTTAGGATCTCAAGAACACCCTGAGAGAGGTGTGAAATCAGCAACTCTAACTCCTCAAGAGCCAGGCCTTGAGGTTGAGGGATTTGAGGTCCGATACCAAACCCTTCCCTGGGCACAAGTCAACAGATTATGATTCCTGGGAGGCACAGGGAAGATGGACTGTCTGAGACAGAAGGAGTGGGTACCAGGGCTGCCTGGCCCAATCCGGGGCAATCAGAATCACCCTGCAAGGCTGAGATCTGATTTTGACTAGTACTTTGAACAGGAGAGGAAAGGGGGAAAGCATAGAGGAACTTCCTCCCATCCAGAAGAAGGGCATCCAGGGAACTGAGCCCAGCACTGGAGGCCTGCAACAGAACAGAGGAAGTTTGTGATTGTCTGGGGCTGCAAAAGATCTATCTGAGGGATGCCCCACCTGGCAAAAACTATCCCCAGCACTTGAGGATCCAGGGACCATTCGTGATGGCCCTGGGAAATCCTGCTGAGGGCATCCGCTAGGACATTGTCCTTCCCTGGAAGATGAACTGCTATGAGGGAAGTGTTCAGGAATAGGCCAGAGACCACAACTTCATTGCCTCGGTGCACAAGGTCAAGACCGAGTGCCCCTGCTTGTTGTTGATGTACCACATTGTTGTGGTGTTGTCTGTTCTGACTTGTATCACCTTGTCGTGGACAGATGCAGAAAAAGCTTGAAGAGCTAAAAAGACAGCTCTGAGTTCCAGCAAATTGATGTGGAGCAGAGATTCCTGGGGGGACCAAACTCCCTGAGTGGAAAGGTCGCCCATGTGGGCTCCCCAACCCAGAAGGGAAGCATCTGTAGTGAGAGTCAAGTCGTGAGAAGGGGAAATGAAGGGAACCCCCGCTCTTAAATTGCTCTGATCCTGCCACCACTGGAGAGCTAGGATCAAGGTTCGAGTCACTGGGACCAACTTGGAAAGGGGGTCTCTTCTCTGAGACCAAAAGGTTCTCAAGTGAAACTGAATGTCTCTCATCTGAAATCTGGCCTCTGCACAACAGCTGTGGATGCAGCCATGCCCCAGGAGCTGCAGAAAGTGTCTTGCTGGTTGAGAGACCTGCAGAGTGAAGAAAGAGGCCAGAGCCACTAAATTCCTTACCCTTTCTGGGGGAAGAAAGGCTCTGGCTAGCTTTGTGTCCAATTCTGCCCCTATAAAGGTGAGTACCTGGACTGGTTCCAGAACCGACTTTGGTAGGTTTAGCAGAAAACCCAGAGAGGTGAGAAGCTGCTGGGTGACCTGCAGGTGAGATTTTACCTGTTGTGGGGACTGGCCTACAATGAGCCAGTCATCTAGATAGGGAAAACAGCAATCCTTTGCCTCCTTAAGTGGGCCACTGCCACTGCTAGACACTTTGTGAATACCCTTGAGCAGAGGTAAGGCCAAGGGCATTGCTCTTGAACTGGTAATGACCTGAGGCAGTTCGAATCTGAGGTACTTGATGGGATCTTCTGATTAGGACATGGAAATAGGCATCCTTGAGGTCCAGGGAGGCTAGCCAGTCCCCTGGCCTTAGGGAAGGTAAAATCATTGCTAGCTACCATTTTGAACTTTGGTTTCAAAAGATGCTTGTTCAGATATCTGAGATCTAAGATGGGCCGCCATTCTCCTGTCTTTTGGGGTAAGGAAGTATCTGAATACAGACCCTGCCCTGATGCAGGGAGGAACCCTTCTACTGCTCTGAGAGCTAACAGGGATGAGACCTCTGTTTCCAGAGCAAGGGTCTCTGAACCACTTGTAGGTAGAAAAGTCTGCTTCTCAACTTGGGAAACTTTTGAAGCTGAGAACCAGACCCTGGCTTACTACTTCCAGAACCCACTTGTCTGAGGTTAAAGAAGCCCAATTTGACTGAAGTAAGCCAGCCTGCCCCCCACTGGTACAGGAGAATCGGCCCTGGGCACCCCATCAGGGTGCCTGTTTCGCAGGAGCTTTAGGCTGGGGGGTGGGAGCAGATCTGCCCACCCCTCGTCTGCCCCTGCCTCTGAAGAAGCCCCTCTGAGCATAGGCAGAGGACGCCTGAGTCTGGTAGAAAGGCCTATGAAAAGGCCTACCCCTACCCCTGGGGGCATGCCTTTGAGGAGTGGCTTGCCGCTCCTTAGCCTGGGCACTCTTGTAAGTAGTCCCATATTCATTCATCTTCTTCATGTAATTCCCTGTCTGCTCTCCAAACAGAGAATTTCCACCACAGGAAAATCCATAGCCTTAGTCTGGGTATCCTGTGACAAACTAGTACACCTGAGCCAGGCCAACCTACTAAAAGCTACAGATGTGGCCATGACCCAGAGGAAACATCATTAACATCCACAGCAGCATGAAACTGAACCTTAGAGGCTTCAATGCCATCAGCAGCCACCTGTTCTAGTTCACTAGCCAGCTGGCCATGGGCCTGCTTTGGCCAATTGCATAACAGTATCCCATCTAGATTTCTGATACCTAGCTACATAAGTCATATAATTTGCTTGCCTGAGTCCCAGAGAGGCTGCCATATACTGTTTTTTTGCCATGGCATCAATCTTCCTGGAATCCTTGTCAGGAGGATGTGAAGCCAAGGAATATTAGCTTTATCACAGGCAGCAGCCTGAACTACCCCAACATGACTGCATTGCTGAGAAAGGAATTCTGTATCAGGGCCTGACAATGTATACCTTCTGTCCATCTTTTTATCTACAGGAGGCACAGAATTAGGAGCTTTTAAAATTTTAATTGTTTGTTTCCTAAAAGACTTATGTAAAGGAATAGACAATCTCCTAGACTCTGGAATATCCATCATTTCTACAAAATCAGGCTCCTCTTGCTCATCCATAGCCTCTTCTAAAGGAAGCTGGAGGGTTTCAGCAACTTTTTTATAAAACATAAAATGAGATAGGGACTCAGACAGCATAGGGGGAGATTCTAAAGGTCTGTCTGGGGAGATGTCCGGTTCAATGGGCACACCCAGACCTTCCCAGCCACATTCATACTGTTCATAATCCTCCTCCCCCTCCTCTGGTTCATAAAATTCCTCAATATCATAATCCTGAACCACTGGGACCGGACGAACCGACCTTTTACCAGATAGTGGTGGTTCGGACGGACCCTGAGACAGTGACTGGACAATTTGTATGGCTTTTGCTATCTCTGCAGCAGTTGGAGAAGGAATTTTGGACTCCAGACCTGCTGATTTTCTTGTTTTCTTTACTGGAATTGGTTCCTCAGAACCTGCTTTTCTTTGCCGAGGAAGTCTGGCCCTGGTCAGAGGCACTCTCTGGTTGGTTGGCACCGAACGGGCTGGCCATCCGGGTCAGCGGACTTTTTGGCCTCTGTTCCCAATCTTTTTCCAGGGTGGCTGCAGGGAAATTCTTATCCTGGCAGTCTGACTGGAGGTGGTCAACTCCAGACAAACACATGTGGGTGTGGGTCAGCCTTTGCAAAGACTTCCCCACAAACATCACAGTGTTGAAACCCAGTGGGCCCGGTTTTTCTTTTTGGGTTTCTCAGACATAATGCCAGCCTAACCAAAAACTTTTGCCCTTTAACGGGCAGTGCCAGGGTAAAGACACTATCGTTCCTAACCGTGTCACGGTATTGGAAAAAACAATAAATCCGTTTTTTTTAGAACCGATAAGAACCGGGAACCGCACTCTAAAATAGTAACTTTTAGTTTTAAATGAGTTTTAAACCCACTGATCGGTTCAAAACCGAACCGATAACTTACAAGTTCCACACAGACAAAACCTTCATTTACTTACGGTTACCACAGACAGAGCTTGAACTGAACGGTTTTGCGGTTAAAATAAAACTATTCTCGGTTAAATCCAACCGAGAAAACACTTTTTAAACCGAGAAATGAACCGAGCAGAAGGAGAAATCTCCGGAGCGACTGTTCACTGAGGCGGAGTAAAGAATCTGACAGTTCAAGTTTGAAATGACACAGATAGAGCTGCTCTCGTGCCAAAATTCTATTTTGGAATGGTTTTAACCATTTCACTCCGGGGCAGTTCTAGAGCTGGATCAAACTGCTAATGTCTATAATATAGCAAGACTTCATGTTGTTTGAAGCAGGTATTACCAAATCCCAATGTCACCAGGAGATAGAGAGAAAACTGCATTCATCTGCCCATTGGGTTTTTACAAATTCTTGCGAATGCCCCAGGGCATTTCTGGAGCACCAGCCACCTTCCAGAGATTAATGGAGCGAGCTGTAGGAGACATGAACCTGCTTGAATGTTTAGTTTATCTGGACGATGTCATTGTGTCAGTTTTTCCAGAAGTCTGTAAAGTATGTGGGCCACATAGTATCTTCTGAAGGTATACAAACTGATCCAAGTAAAGTGAAAGCTTTAACTACCTGGCCACAGCCTAGCAATCTTAAGGAACTGCAAAGGTTCTTAGGTTTCTGTGGGTACTATCGCTATTTTGAAAAAGATTACACCAAAGTCATTCACCCTCTGCTAAATCTGACTCAAGGGTACCCACCTACCACCCAGAAATATAAAAAGAGTACTGTAAAAGAAGAGGATAAGGTTTATTTCAAGACTAACAAACCTTTTGGAACCAGATGGACCCCTGATAGTGACACCACATTTTATGAAATCATTTATCAGCGCAGCCATGCTCCTATACTCACCTATGTAGATCTGATTAAATCGTACGTACTACACACAGATGCCAGCTTGAAAGGACGTGGGGCTATGCTCTATCAGGAGTATGAGGAAGGACTACACCCTGTGGCTTTTGTTAGTAGGAGCCTGACACCCTCCGAGAAAAATTACCCTGTACACAAACTTGAATTTCTCTGTTTAAAGTGGGCAATAGTGGATCAATTTAATGAATACTTGAATGGTGCTAAAATCATAGTCAAAACAGATAACAATCCGTTAACGTATGTTCAAACGAGAGCCAATTAGACGCCACTAGCCACAGATGGTTTTCTGCCCTATCAACATGATTATGCAGTGGAGTATCAACCAGGTCTGAATCACATCGATGCCGATGCTCTCTCATGAAGACCTGCTTCCAACCAACAGTGGGTGCATATTCTTGAGCAATCTGTAAAAGCACTATGCCACAAGTTTGACCAGGAAGAAACCCTGTCCCCCAAAGCTGTAACCTGTCTGGCAGTTTGTTTAGCACCTCCAGTGACTTGTATATCAGTTACGTACTGTAACTTTGCAGCCTTAGACTTGAGTTCTTTACCACAGCTAACTCCGACTGACATCCAAAAAGAACAGTACTATGACTCAATGATCAGACCAATGGTCGGCACTTTAAGAAAGGGGGAAAGAAGTCTCCAAAATGCAGTCCAGTGACCCCAAAACTGCTTTACTTCTTCAGGAAGGACCTAAACTCACGTTTTGAGAACAGCTATTGTACAGGGAGCTTACTGATAGCCAAGATGACGTGGTGAGGAGACAGCTAATATTGCAACTAAGTTCACAAATGTATTAAAAGCCTTGCACGATCAAATGGGACATCTGAGTAGCGAAAGGACTCAGGATCTAGCCCATTCACACTTCTGCTGGCCTAAGATGGGCCTAGATAGAGAGCAATATGTTAAAACCTGCAGTAGGTGCCTTCAGCGCAAAGCTCAACCACAAAGAGCAGCCCCTTTGGTCAATACTTATGCAAGTGCCACAATGGAGCTCGTCTGTATCGATTTTCTTAGTTTGGAACCAGATTCAAAAGCCATTGCTAATGTGTTAGTAGTTATGGATCATTTCACTAGATATGCACAGGCTGATCCAACCAAAGACCGAAATGCATCAATTGTAGCCAAAGTTCTTGCTGAAAAGTTTTTCATGCTTTATTTTCTCTTTCTGTTATTTTCTTGTCCTTATAGCAATTTTCCTCCTTAAGATTGATGCAGGCACCACTACAGAACCTGTTATATAAGAAGTTTTATTATATCATTCAGCAGTATTCTTGAGACTCACCAATTTAGAATGGATCTCTTATTTACTTGACTGTGATGCAAGGTACAGTTTTTCCTTTTCTCCCATTATTATACTACAAGGCTTTTAGAGGTTTGACTTAGGTTGAGATAACAGCACTGTTTTAGCTATCCATATTGAGCTACCCACCTCTCTCATGTAACAAGGCAGGTGTTGGAAGCCTGAGGTGGTGGGTAGCCCTTTTTCTTTGAACATTCAGGATGAGTAAACATAAGCATACCTGTATCACCGACTCCAGCAGGGTTGATTGCCTCCTGCTCAGCACATTGATTTCTGTTTTCCTTTTTTCCTTTTTGTAAAATTTGCATGTCAAGTTTTATACTTTTATTACTGAAAATAAAAAAATCTTTAGCCGAACAGTTTTTCATACATTATAGTGCCCCCCCAGCGTATCCATTCTGATCAAGGCCAGGATTTCGAAAGCAATTTTATTAAAGAACTGTTGTCCCTATGTGGTGTAAGAAAATCCAGAAACACCTCCTGTCATCCACAAGGAGATCCACAACCAGACATATTGAATCACACCTTACTTGATAAGCTTGGCACCCTGCATTTAAAAGGCAAGCCCCGGTAGAGCCAACAGATACGTGCATTTGTACATGCCTATAATTGCATGAAAAATTATGCTACTGGTTTTTCACTGTACCACTTCATGTTTGGCAGAGAAGCTCGCCTTCCGGTAGATGTTTGTTCTGGAATGTCACCCGATGGAACTCAACCAAACAATTATTTACAGTATGTGCAAAAATTCAAAGCCCAGCTCAATCACACCTATCAGCTTACGCACACAATGGCTGCTAAGAGAAACTTAGCCAATAAGAAAAAATTACTCACCTTAGTAATTGCTTTTCTTCTCATGGAGTCTTGCTATATTAGGACCATTGCAGTCATTCCCCACACTTGAACTGCCCCGGAGAGGAAACAGTTAACTCCAGAGTGATCTGGAGTTCCACAGCGCGAGGGCGCTGTTCAAAGCTCTATCTGGCTAGTTTCAAATGAAACTGTCAGATTCTTTACGGAGCTAAACTAACATAGCAAGTCTGTGTGGAAAGTCTACACTAGCCATTGGCTACCTACCATTAGTAGAATAAGAACAATCACAGAATAATAACAATATTTATTGTTAGGATCACCCTTCAGCATCTAATAGGCCCTCTCCCAAAAGACTCAAGTCCAGAGAGGGACCATCTACCACTTAACAAAAAAAGAAATACCTAGTTCCCTCAACCCAAAGGAAACAAGGGGGGACTAGAGAGACTAAAATGGCATGACACAGTGCTTGCACTAATTTGCCAACCCCATACCCAAGTAGGAGTTCTGAGAGGGTAGGAGGAGGGTTGTCTTATATAAGCAAGACTCCATGAGAAGAAAAGCAATTACTAAGGTGAGTATTTTTTTCTTCAAACACCATGAAGTCTTGCTATATTAGGACCATTGCAGATTACACAGCAGTACCTCCATGGAGGAGGGTCAGAACCTACTTAGGAAATAGGCTCTGAAGTACAGCTGTGCCAAAACGAGCATCTCTCCTGGACTGGACATCCAGGGAATAATGCTTGGTAAAGGTGTGAACTGTTTTCCAGGTAGCAGCTTGACAAATTTCCAAAATGGGAATATCTCTAGCAGCCGCTAGAGATGCAGCTGTACCCCTGGTGGAGTGAGCCCTCAGTCCTGAGGGGGGTTCCCTACCTAGTTTTTGGTAACAGAATTGGATACAAGAGACAATTCACCTTGCAATTGTCCTCTTAGTGGCAGGTCTCCCTGCCAACCTCCATAGGTAAGGAAGAGTTGGAGGGATTCGAACCTGTGACCCTTGGTAATGCTCCACATAGTAGCTTAGGGCTCTTTGACGTCCAAGCTGTGTAGTCTCCTTTCACCCGAGGAAGAATGCTCAGTGAAAAATACTGGGAGAGAATGGACTGGTTCAGATGAAAATCTGAAACCACTTTGGTAAAACTTTCTGTTAGTCCTGAGGACTACCTTATCCCTGTGAAAAGAAATAAAATCCTTTCCACTGAAAGGGCTTGCAATTCACTTATACGTCTGGCAGAAGTGATAGCCACTAGAAAACAGTTTTCCATGTTAAATACTTGAGATCTGCAGAAGAAAGGGCTCAAAGGAGGTTGCATTAACTGAGCAATGCAACATTCAGGTCCCAGGCAGGGGCTGGTTCCCAAAGGGAGGGTTAGTGTGAAGTAACCCTTAAAAACTTGGAAAACACAGGGTGAGAGGAAAGAGAAACAGGCTTCCCATGGAAACAAAGGCAGAAACAGCTGCCAGATGAACCTTCAAGGTAGCTGGTCTAAGGCCTAGGAATTTAGATGGGCCAAATAGTCCAGTAAAGTGGCCAAGTCAGCAGATTCTGGTACAATTGGTTTCTCCGAACACCAGAAGGAAAACCTCTTCCACTTAGAATTGTAAGTGGTTCTTAGTGGAAGGCTTCCTAGAAGCCTTTAAAATATCCAGGACCCCTTGAGAAAGGTGCAAATCAGCAATTCTAATTCCTCAAGAACCAAGCCTTGAGGTGGAGGGATTTGAGGTCCGGGTACCACACTCTCCTGTGCACAGGTCAGCAAGTCGTGGGTCCTGGGCAAGGTCAGGGAGGTGGATTGTCAGGGACAGGAGGAGAGGATACCAGGGCTGTCTGGCTCAGTCTGGAGCAATCAGAACCACTTTGCAGGGCTGAGTTCTGATTTTACCAATACCCTGAAGAGGAGAGGGAAGGGGGAAAAGCATATAGGAATTTCCCTTTCCAATCCAGCAGAAAGGCGTCCAGGGGACTGAGCCCAGCACTGGAGGCCTGCAACAAAATAGAGGAAGCTGATGGTTGTCTGGGGCTGCGAAGAGATCTATCTGAGGGGTGCCCCATCTGGCAAAAGACCGACCTCAATACCTGAGGATTCAGAGACCATTCGTGATGGCCCTGGGAAATCCTGCTGAGAGCATCCGCCAGGACATTGTCCTTTCCTGGAAGGTGAATTGCGATCAGGGAGGTGTTTGGGGAGTAAGCCAGAGACCACAACTTCATTGCTTCGGTGCACAAGGCTGATGACCGAGTGCCCCCTTGCTTGTTGATGTACCACATTGTTGTGGTGTTGTCTGTCCTGATTTGAACTACTTTGTTCTGGACAACAGTTGAAAAGCCTGAAGAGCTAAAAGAACAGCCTGAGTTCCAAAAAGATTGATGTGGAGCAGGAGATTCCTGGGGGACCACACCCTTGAGTGGAAAGGTCGCCCAGTGAGCCCCACCTAACAGGGAGGCATCCGTGGTGAGGGTGAGGAGTGTAAACGGTATAAAGGGAACCCTTGAGTAAGATTGCTTTGATCCTGCCACCACTGAAGGGCCAGGATCAGGTTGTGGTCACTGGACTAATTTGCAAGGGGTCCCTCCTTTGAGACCAATAGGACCTCAAGTGGAACTGGATGTCCCTCATCTGAAATCTTGCTCCCTGCACGACAGCTGTGGAAGCAGCCATGTGCCCTAGGAGTTGCAGAGTGCCTTGCTGGTCGAGAGCCCGCAGGGTAAAGGAGGATGCCAGGGCAATGAGCCTGTCCACTCTTTCCGAGGGCAGAAATGCCCTGGCTAACTTTGTGTTCAATTCTGCACCTATGAAAGTTAGAACCTGAACAGGTTCCAGAACTGACTTTGGTAAGTTCAGCAGGAATCTCAGGAAGTAAGAAGCTGCTGGGTGACTTGCAAGTGGGATTTTACCTGATCTGGAGACTGACCCACTATGAGCCAGTCGTCCAGGTAGGAAACACAGCAATCCTTGCCTTCTTAAATGAGCCACTACCACAGCTAGACATTTTGTGAATACCCTTGGAGCCGAGGTTAGGTCAAGGGCATTGTTTGAACTGGTAGTGGCCAGAGAGCAGTTCAAACCTGAGGTACTTTCGGTGAGAAGGCCTGATCATGACATGAAAATAGGCGTCCTTGAGGTCCAGGGAAGCTAACCAGTCCTCTGGCCTCAGGGAAGGCAAAATCATTGCTAGAGTTAACATTTTGAACTTTGGTTTCTATAGATGTTTGTTCAGGTACCTTAAGTCTAAGATGGGCCGCCATTCTCCTGTCTTTTTTGGGGTAAGAAAGTATCTTGAGTACAGTCCCTTGCCCTGATGGCAAGGGGACCTTTCAACTGCTTTGCAATCCAGAAGGAAGAAACCTCTGCTTCCAAAGCAAGGGCTTCTGAAGAGTTTGCAGGTGGAAATTGCCTGGCTCTCATCCTGGGAACTGTTTGAGCTGAGAACCAGGCCCTGGCTTACTACTTCCAGAACCCACCTGTCCGAAGTTAGGACAGCCAGTTCTGGCTGAAATAAGCCAACCTGCCCCCACTGGTACAGGAGAATCAGCCCTGGGCACCTCTATCAGGGTGCCTGCTTGGCAGCAGCTTTAGGCTGAGGAGGGCGACTGTCTACCTGTGCCCTGCCTACCTCTGCCTCTGAAAACCCTCTGTGAAAAAGCAGAGGAAGCTTGAGATTGGTAAAGGGCCTGTGGAAAGGCCTCACTCCCCCCGGGCATGCCTTGTGGAGTGGCATGCCTCCTTAGCTTGGGCACTTTTGTAGGTAGTTCTGTATTCATCCATCTTTTTCATATAATTTTCCGCTTGATCACTAAACAGAGAATTTCCCATTACAGGAAAATCCATAGCCTTTGACTGAGTATCTTGGGACAGATTAGTGCATCTGAGCCATGCCAACCTACGGAAAGCTACAGAAGTGGCCATGACCCTAGAGGAAACATCATTAACATCAACAGCAGTATGAAATTGAACTTTAGAGGCTTCAATGCCATCAGCAGCCACTTGTTCCAACTCACTAGCCAGCTGGCCCTGGGCCTGCCTGGCTAACTGCAATATAGTGTCCCATCTAGATTTCTGATATCTAGCCACATAAGCCATATAATTAGCCTGCCTGAGTCCCAAAGAAGCTGCCATATATTGTTTTTCACCATGGCATCAATCTTCCTGGAATCCTTATCAGGAGGATGTGAGGCCAGGGAATATTAGCCTTGTCACAGGCTGCAGCTTGCACCACACGACATGACTACACTGCTCAGAGAGGAAGTCTGTATCAGGGCCTGATAGGTATACCTTCTGTCCATTTTTATCTACAGGAGGGACAGAATGAGGATTTTTAAAATCTTTGTTGTTTGCTTCCTAAATGACTTATGCAAAGGAATAGACAACCTCCTAGACTCTGGAATATCCATCATTTCAACATAATCAGGCTCCTCTTGCTCATCCACAGCCTCTTCTAAAGGAAGCTGAGGGTTTCTGCAACCTTTTGTAAAACATAAAAGAGAGGGGACTCAGACAGCATAGGGGAGATTCTAAAGGTCTATCTGGAGAAATGTCCGTTCAATGGGCACGCCCAGACCTTCCCAGTCACAAACATACTGATCAAATTCCTCCTCCCTCATGTGGTTCATAAAATCCTCAACACCATAATCCTGAACCACTGGGACTGAACGAGCCACCCTTTTCCCAGATGCAGGGGTTCGACAGATCCCTGAGACAAAGATTGGACAATCTGAATGGCTTTAGTTATCTCTGCAGCAGTTGGAGAGACAATTTGTACTCCAGACCTGCTGATTTCTTGTCTTTTTGCTGGGACTGGTTCCTCTGAACCAGCCTTCCTTTGCCCGAGGAAGTCTCGCCCTGATCAGAGGGCACTCCTCTGGTCCAGTGGGTACTGGACCGGCTGGCCATCCGGTCAGCGGACTTTTGGCCTCTCGCCCCTGAGCCGCCCAATCTCTTTTCTAGGGTGGCTGCAGGGAAATTTTTACACACCTGGCAGTCTGACAGGAGGTGGTCAGCCCCCAGACAATAAACACAAGTGGTGTGTGGGTCAGCCTTGGCAAAGGCTTCCCCACAGACATCACAGTGTTGAAACCCAGTGGGCCCGGATTTTCTTTTGGGTTTCTCAGACATAATGCCAGCCTAACCAAAAACTTGCCCTTTAGATGGCAGTGCTAGGCAAGACACCCTTATCGGTTCCTAACCGTGTCACGGGTATTTGAAAACCCAAATAAAGTTAGGTTTTTAGAACCGATAAGAACCGGAACCGTACTCTAAAAGCCCAACCAAACAGTTTGACACATATATTTTAACGAAACCGATCGGTTCAAACCGAACCGATAATGAATTTCCACAGACTTAATTTCTGTACTTACGGTTTACCAGATAGAGCTTTTAACCGAAATGCGGTAAAATAATTTTTGCCGTTCCAATGAACCGAAACACTCGCTTGAACCGAGAAATGAACCGAGCTGAAGGAGCTGATCTCCGGAGCGACTGTTCAGTGAAGCGGAGTAAAGAATCTGACAGTTTCATTTGAAACTAGCCAGATAGAGCTTTGAACAGCGCCCTCGCGCTGTGGAACTCCAGATCACTCTGGAGTTAACTGTTTCCTCTCCGGGGTAGTTCAAGTGTGGGGAATGACTGCAATGGTCCTAATATAGCAAGACTTCATGGTGTTTGAAACAGAAACATGACAAACGTGCTGAAGCTCAAGAGTTACTACAGCCTGGAGACTGTGTATTAATGAGAAATTTGGGTGTGCAAGGAAAACACAAAAATAGCTGACCGGTGGAGTCACACCCCCTACATTGTCATCAGCAAGCTGGATGACCTACCAGTCTACAAAGTGTGTCCCGAAAATGATCCAAAACCTGTGAAAACAATACACCAAAAATCACCTGTTACCCATTGGGCACATCATCCTAGACTCTGTACCTCCAGACAATGCCCCCACTGGGCCTGTGACCCAGTCTGCAGCTAAACATGAAAATTACGTATCTACCGTAATTCTTGATCTTCCTGTGTATCATCACCATTCATCACTGTTGGGTGTCTGCCGGAGACAGGCACCCCACAGGATACTTTTTTGGGGGGGAGAGGGTCCAGCGCCGTCAGCGCCACCCACGAGGCCGATGCATTGCGTGGCGCTCACGAGTTGGCCATTGGGACCTCTTCCACCTCAGTTCTGTGTGCTGGAGAGACAGAAGGAAAAAAGTATAGAAAAGAAGGGTGGGGAAAGGGAGCCCAAAGAACAGTAAAAGGAAAAGGAGCAACTGAAAAAGAATATGTTGATGAGAGGACAGACATAAAGAAAAGGGGGCCTGAGGGTTGCCCCAGTCCCTGAACGACCAAAGGAGTAGAAGAAAGAGAGGAAAGGTAGAGAGAGAGAGAGAGAGAGAGAGACAGAGAGGGAGAGGAAATTTTAGAGGGATGGGATGAGGAAGGGGGGGTGGCTTGGCCCCATTCAGGCGAGGTTGAGGGAGATCGCCAAGAATTATGGTGGTACCTCACCATCAGAGCCTATTGGCTTGGCCCCATTCGGTGTGGTTGAGGGAGACAGCCAAGAATTATGGTAGTAACTCACCACCAGAGTTTAAGAGGGAAAGCCACCCCCAGCTTCAATCCCAGATGCCCAGGTGACTATCATACTCCTCGCTCTTCTCCCCTTGAAGACCACAAACAGGAGTTTCAAGGAGAAGGGGGGGGAGGGCGAGAAGGGACACACCATAATATACCCTCCTCAAGGGAGGGAAAGGAGAGGGCAAGGGAATCCCGGGCAGCCCAAGATGCTCATCCTGGATTGGAGAAGGACTTCTGGGGCGTAGGCCATTCAAGGAGTTTCTGGATAGAGATGGGGCTCCCCGGAAGACCTTAAAGAAATGACCCCTGAAGGGGTCTGCACTCGCCTGTACCTGCCCCCCTCTGAAGAACCCCCAACAGCTGTTGGGAAGTAGAGAGTAACTCAAATGGGGGGGAGGGCAAGAGGAAGGCAGCATGTCTCAGGGACTGAGGCCTCGTAAGGGGAAGGTAGGAGGGATTCAGTGACGAATGGTGAAGATACACAGGATGATCAAGAATTATGGTAGGTACGTAATTTTCATATCTTATCTGTGTCAGTCTTCACCATTCATCACTGTTGGGTGAGTACTGAGCACCCCTGAAGGGGGCCCAAGAAACTCTGAAGGAAAACATCTCTCAGTCCCCCCCGAGGGGAGAACGGGGGGAGGGGGACCGTCCACTAGCCGGATAAGACTAGGACTGGTCAGAATGAGACATGGGTCCCCTGAACCTTTGGGGAAGGAAGGCACCCTGAAGCTCCTGTCTCACCCTGCAGGAGAAGAGATGGGTCCCCTGGAAGGGGGAGGCTAGACACCTACGCCGGGCCAAAGGTGACAACCTCGAAAGGCGAAGCCATGCCATCTACCTAATGCAGATCGCTGTCCCCACAAGCCATGAAGTAACCTCACTGGTGTCATACGATGCCCTTGATTGGTGCCTCATCAACTCCAGGCCTATAGCAGAGAGGGCTATGGCTTGCCGAGTAGCCTCAGAATCAGGTAGCGATGCTAAAGCCTGTCCTAACATCGGCCACAGATGCCTGTTGTAGGAAGCGTGGTGTGCCTGATGTGAAATGATTGTCAACAGGCTTTGCACAGAAAAGAAAACTCTTCACCCCAGTTGATCAAACTCTCGAGAGTCAGTCTCAGGGGGCATTTCGCGGACCAGGTGTTGAAGCCCGAAAGGGTGTCCAGCGTCAGTCCAGAAGGTGGATGAGGAAAGGTGCCTGGAGACCTGCAGGTCATACAGCCCATCTCCGGCAGTCCATAGAGGCTGGTTTTAGGGAGTATGATGCTGCCAGGTGCTGTCGACACCTGCCGGAAAGGGAGACTGGCCAGGACTGGAACCACCAAATGGTGTGTCCTGTATTAACCCAAAAAGGCGTGTGTTGCACGCTCAGTATTGTGCCTTGCATAATGGGAGATGTGCAAGTCCCTGACCAACCTTGACAGGAAGCACTGATACTGGGCCTGATCAGTGTCTGAGGACAGGTGTACAGTAGGCTCCTCTTCCCCAATGGAGGAAGATGAGGAGGTCGAGGAACTTGATGAGTCCGACTCTGGCTGCGGCTGGGGAACTGGTCGAAAGACATGCTCGTCCATAGCCCTAACACATTAGGAAAAGCCACAGCATGAGATCTGAACTGTTCCCAGTTCAAAGGTCCCAAAGGACCAACGTGGCCTGGGAGAAGGGGAGCTGGGTGCAGAAGCATGGCGAGCCTGTCACCTGACGTGCCCTGCCTCTGCCAGGGCTAGCAGAATCCACAGGAGAGCCTGGCATGAGATGAAAACCACAGGTCTGTAGATTCACTGTCATGTCCTGGAAATCATAATGGTAAATGCTTACCCCTGTAGAGTGAGCTACCCTATGAGGGGACCGAGGCCGCATGGATCCAGAAGGGTGGACCCCAGCCCCACCCAAAGAGACCTCCATAGGCGAAGATGGGGGGGACGAAGGGCTCAGCACTACAGTTCCTTCCTCGACCCCAGAGGGCTGTGGAAGTGTACCAAGGTCACTTGCCCCTTCCCTTGAACCCTGAGGACTCCAAGGAAGCTCTCCTCCTTGACCCCTGTGCCAAAGGCCCCCTTGACTCCAATGGCCCCCCGGGGACAGCTGCAGAAGGAGGGAGCTTGATCTTGATCTTAAGAAAAGGAATGGCACCAGGAACAGCAGCCACCCCTTCAGTCATGAACCCAATTGCCATCAGGCAGTAGAGGGACCACCAGTCCGCAGCTGACTCCCTGAGCCAGCACTGGCTGGGGGGGTCAGTATGGGCCACCATCACCTGAGCTGCAGGAGGGGGTACCTGGGGAGGTGCAAGAGCGCTAGGCCCTGGGGAACCCTCCGATTCCAAAGAATCAGACAGCCAATCTGAATACACTTAAGAATCGTCCTCCTCCTCCAAGGAGACAATTATGAAGGGTTCCGGGTTGGTGGCCCCCGAGGGCTCCCCCAGTCACAGTGCTGTGACAGGCACCACAACCCGGTCCCGCACCCCTCATGGTGCCACCCCGATCACAGGTGCCACATGCAGTTATGGGATCTGAGGCGGTGTTGAGGAATGCCCTGCACCAGGACCCACAGCAATGGGCCCCAACAATGGGTTAGCCTACACTGTCAAAGCAGTGCTCCCAGCCCAGCCCCGAACGGAGCTGGACCAGCCCTCCGGCACCATGGTAGGAATCTCCTCCATGACAAGACTTGGAGAGGAGGAGGAGGCCCCCTCTTCACCGGACCACATAGGCCCAGGAAGGGACCCAGAGGTAGGGCACAGTGTCCTGAGCTTGGACCGACGCGAGTGATGACGCCCCTCAAAAGTCAGCAGGGCCCTGCCAACTTTCAACGCATGGTGTGCTAAAACTCAATGGCCTATCGAGAAGCATGCATCACAGGAATCCATGTTGTGTTGTGGTCCAAGACAGTAAAGGCAAACATCATGTCGGACGGTCACGGAAATCTGTCGGCCGCAGGGACACCGATGCATAGGGTCTGACCTATTTTTTTTAGAATGTTTTTTGTCTCGATTGTCACAAACCCACTCAGCAGGTCAGGCCCTCTGCTCCCAAAGTGCCAACCTCTGAGCGCAGTCTTGTGAACAGTGTAACAGACAAGGTAGCCCTCTTGTCTGTTTTGTGAGTTTGGATCAACCTTTGGTCTCAAGTTCTGGAGGGATTCAAACTGTTAACCTCTTGTTAGCATAACCAATGCACAGGCTCAGATATATCTGTCTTTGGGGGGCCAGATATCTTTGCCTACGGGCACCTAACCAGGTACACAGAGATGAACTCTTAAAAACTTTAATAAAGACCTCAGATTTAAAATGCTTCTCTTTCCAGTTTGGTATCACCATTCAAGCTTATGTTTATTGTCTGCTATAACCATGTACTTTTCTTACAACTAAAAAGAAGTCAAAGACAGACCAAGTAAGTTCTAAAAAGAATTTTACTAAAATATTTAAAAATATGTAAAACACAAAATACAGAACTCTTATATCACAAGACATGCAAATCTACTAAAAGAACACGGTTTTAAACAGTGCAATTCCTACTACAGTACTTAGTCTCTAAATACTTGCTTAAAGTGCTCCAAAGATGTGTCCTTGTCAGAGTCTAGGTAAAAATGTCTCTCTGTGAAGTAAAACAGACTAAATTAAATCAGGCTTTTACCCCACCTCTTTTCAGGAGGTCACCTAGCTCCTCCCTGTCAGAATATATGAAAATATATATCTTATACAAAAGTATTACATTCTACAACTTCAGCATAATTCATGTCCTTCAAATGACACTTTGTTTGATCTCATGCTGTATCCTCCCTCACACAGGCTTCTCAGAGACATTTACAACCTTGCACCCCTGTGTAACAACCTAAGTTCCTCTCCAATGTCATAAACCTTCTTTATGATTTCTCTCTTAACAAAATTAACTTAAACAAGTCTGTAATTAACTCAGAGAAACAGGATCCTTGATTAAAGTCTTCTATTTAACACACTGTCTCTAAAAACTGAGTGTGTGTGAACTCACATGCTGTCAACATTTCCTCATGGCTTCCATCTCTCAGCTGAAATCTGGGAGGGATGAGTGAAGTCACTCCTAGAGCATTTGATTTTCAGCAGGAGACATTCAGTAATACATTTTATATTAAAAAGAAATGATACGGTCGGGGGCGCTAATGAGCATCTAAGCGGTAGGACATGATCTCCTCAAGCTCCGCAACCCAGAGACTAAAATAAGTTAATTGTTAGACTTTAAGAACCGGATCATCGATCATAATATTGTAATATGATCAAGCTATACAGCGATGGATGAATACTTAATGAATGCACCCAGCAAACCCACTAGGAATGCGGGGAAAGTCAGAAGAAGCAGCCGATTGGGCCCTCTTCCGAAACAGCAGGCCCTATATCTTTTTCGACGGCAGAGTTGGTGGTATTGGGATGCGAAGTGACTACACAGGTCCTCGCTGCTCTAAATCCCCATTTAGAGAAACTGGAAAACAAGATCGAAGCCAAACTGCAAGAAATTGCCGAGCTGACAGCGGCTCATGGGGAAAGGTTGGCGGAGATGGAAGAGAGCACGTCCAGGGTAGAAGATATGGTGCAGCCGCTACCAGACAAAGTTGCCGCGCTTGAGAGGGAGCTAGAGGACCTCAGGGAGGCACTCGACTATCAAGAGAATTACCATTGGCGCACAAACTTGCAGCTACGAGGTCTCCCTGAGGGTCAAGAAGGCACAGATGTGTTGAAATTTTGTGTGGAGCAGCTGCCAAAAGTCTTAAAACTACAGCCGAAAGAAGGGAAACATAAGCTTGAAAGACCACACCGCGCTGTGATGCCGAAACCAGGGCCGGGCCAACCTCCTCGATGCATTATTATCCAATATCACAATTTTCAAGATCAGGAAGAAGTGATCAGAGCCTTCAGGCTCAGCCAGCCAGTTGAGATCAATGGTGCTAGAAATGAAAAATACGTACCTACCGTAATTCTTGATCTTCTTGGACGAGTCTCCACCACTCATTTACACTATTGGGATCTGTGCCGGAGGCACCAGGACCCATCGGGAGCAAACTTTTTGCTGGGGAGTCGACGCCAGAGATGGCGCCACGAGGAGCGCCCCGCGAGCTCTAGCTCATGGCAATGAGACTATCTCATGGCCTAGGCTCCCAACCACCAGTACCTTTTTACCAAGGAGGTGCAGCTGCAACTCACCTAGAAGGGTAGCTTAACCTAAAAACCGGACATAAGATAGTCCGGACGACCCGTAAGAAGGTCAACAAAGAAGTCTTCAAGGCCTAAAGATTTGAGGAGTGAAGACCAACAAAGAGGAGGTGGAGTCAGATGGAGGGAGGTAGGTAGACGAGTAGGGAGACTCGTCCAAGAAGATCAAGAATATGTAGGTAATGTAATTTTCATATCTTCCTGGACATAAGTCTCCACCACTCATTCACACTATTGGGAGAGTACCGAGCTAATAATCCCCCGAGAGGGCGGCAGGAGAAACCAAGAGCTCACGTTTCTTAAGACAGAAGTCCATTAAGGATGGCCCTGCCAAAGGAAGAATGTCGTCTGGCATGGACATCGAGTGCATAATGCTTAACGAAAGTATGCACTGAGCTCCAGGTGGCTGCATTGCAGATGTCTGCAATGGGCACGTTGCGGATTTCCGCTAGGGATGCCGCTACCCCTCTGGTAGAGTGAGCGTAAACTCTACCCTCCAACTTAACCTGCGCCCATGGAATAGCAGGACGAAGGCACGCCCACTAGCCATGTTGAGATACATCTAATAGCTACAGGTTGACCCAGCTGGGCCTCACTGAAGGAAACGAACAGTTGCTGGGCTTTACGAAAATCCTTGGTTCTATCTAAGTAGAAACACAAGGCCCTCTTAACATCCAGAGAATGAAGAGAGCATTCCCCTTCATTTTGGAAGTCCGCAAAATAAGAGGGAAGGACCAAAGGTTGGTTAAGATGAAATTCTGACACAACCTTAGGAAGAAATTTAGGATGAGTATGAAGGACTACTTTGTCCTTATGGAACACAGTATACGGAGGGTCTGTGACCAGGGCATGTATCTCAGAGACCCTACGGGCTGAGGTAATGGCCACTAGGAAGGCAGTCTTCCAGGTGAGGAACTTTAGTTCACAGGTAGCTAGAGGCTCAAAGGGTTTCCGGGTGAGCATGTCTAGCACAAGATTAATGTCCCAGGCTGCAACCGGACGTCTTGTAGGGGGTCTGGTGTGCAGAATGCCCTTAAGAAATCTCTTAACCATAGGTAACTGAGCCAGAGAAAGAGAAAAAAAATGGCACTAAGGTGAACCTTAACTGTAGAGTACTGAGACCTGAATTTGAGAGGTCCAAAAGGTACTCTAAAACTTTATCCGAGGGCAGGAAAGGGATTCAAAGAGGACTTTGCACACCAGAGGGAAAACGCTCCACTTAGCCGTGTAGTTTTTCCGAGTGGCTGGCTTCCGCAGCCAGACGGATATCCGAAACTCTTCGAGACATTGAACCGATTTATTTACCTCTTCAGGAGCCAAGCGTGAAGGTGAAGAGATCTCAGATTGGGATGGACCACGGTCCCTGAGTTAAAAGGTTCATCTGCAGGGAAGTGGTCTCGGAGGAACTGCCAACATACTGTTGAGAAGTGGAAACCACAGTTGTCGAGGCCAAAAGGGAGCAATGAGAATCATCTTGTCTCCCTGAGACTCGAATTTGAGGAGTACTCTCTGAATTAGAGGAAGAGGCGGAAAGGCGTAAAGGAAGCATTTTGTCCACCGCAGCCTGAATGCATCCTGACAAAAAATGCCAGGCCCTGGAGTTTTGGAGCAGAAGAGAGGCAGTTTTGCGTTGAGTGGGGACGCAAAAAGGTCCAGGTCTGGAGTTCCCCACTCTTCGAATAGTGACTGAACTATGGTTGAGTCGAGAGACCACTCGTGAGGATCTGTCTCTGTTCTGCTGAGACGGGTCTGCCAAGTCGTTCTGTACACCTGGCAGGTAGATTGCTTGAATTAGAGCCTTGTGCTCCAAGCACCATTCCCAGACCCTCATCGCTTCTGCATAAGGGGTAAGAATGAGCACCGCCCTGCTTGCTGATGTAATACATCACTGCTTTGTTGTCCGTTTGGAGGAGAATATTCTTATGACAGAGAATGTCCTTCAAAACTCGGACCGCATAAAGGACGGCTCTCATTTCTAGGACATTTATGTGAAGCTGGGACTCGAGTTGAGTCCACACACCCTGAGTGTGGAGAGCCTGACAGTGAGCTCCCCACCCCATTAGTGAGGTGTCTGTGGTAATGGAGATCTGATGGTCCAGAGGGGCAAAGGGCTATCCTTGCAGGAGATTGTCCTCTTGAGACCACCAGGTGAGAGACCTCCATGGGGTTTTGTCACCTTGATGAGATAGGACTGCGGGTGAGTGGTTGGAGACCACTGAGTACTAAGCATCCACTGGGTGGCTCTCATGTGCAGACGGGCCAGAAGTACAGTGAACATTGAGGATACCATGAGGCCCAGCATCCGTTGCATCGAGAGCGCTGTAACTGACCTGTTCTCTCCGATGTAACGGGCCATCTGAAGGATATCGTTCCTTCTGTCCTCTGGGAGAAAAGCCTTCGCACTGGATGTGTCCAGAAGGGTCCCTATGAAAAGAAGCCTCTGGGAGGGGCTGCAGCTGTGATTTCTTGAGGTTCAGCAGGACTCCCATGGACGTAAGGAGGTGAGAAGCCGTCTCTACGGCATCCAGAGTCCCTTGCCTGGAAGGACTTGCCAGAAGCCAATCATCCAGATAAGGGAACACCTGTATTCCGAGTTTTCTGAGGTGCGCCGCGAGAACTGCACAACACTTTGTAAAAACTTGCGGCGTTGAGGATAGCCCAAAAGGCAGGACTCTGAACTGAAAATGTTGTCCCAGAGCCACAAACCTTAGGAATTTGTGATGTCTCAGGTGAATGGGAATGTGCTGGTAAGCATCCTGCAAGTCTAGGGAAGCTAACCAGTCGTGCTGATGAAGCAAGGGTAACAGGCTTCCTAGAGAAATCATTTTGAATTTCTCCTTGGGGAGAAATTTGTTTAGCTTTCTGAGATCTAGAATGGGGCGCATTCCCCCAGACTTCTTTGGAACCAGAAAGTAATGGAGTAGAACCCTGCAGCTTCGTTGATGCAGCAGCACAAGTTCTACTGCCCTGTTGTTTAGAAGGCCCTGAATCTCGGCGGTGAGAAGGTCTGACTGAAGGGCAGACAGCCTGGGCTGTCGTTTGGGAGGACAATCCGGAGGAGTTTCCACAAAATTGAGTGAGTACTCCTCGCAGATTATCCGGCGACCCATTTGTCCGAGGTTATGGACTTCATTGGCTGTAGAAGTGCATCAGCCGACCTCCCACTGCAGAGAAAAGTCCACCTCGGCAGTTGAGGTGGGACTTGGGCCAGCACTATAAAGTAGTTTCGGTGCTTTTGGCCCTTGCGCTTTCTGCGCCTCTTCTTTGAGGTTGGGCAGGTTGTTCTTATGGAAACTACCTCTGCCTCGAAAGGACTGACGGTTATGAAACTGACGCTCACTGGCATGCCCCTATAGGGGCAGGAGGGGTCTAGCCAACTTAATGGCTGACCTAGTCTTTTGTGTAGCTTCTAGAGCTTGCTCAACCTGAGGACCAAAAAGATATGCACCATCAAAGGGCAATGCCATTACCTGCTGTTGCGCATCATTGGTGAAGCCTGAAGTGCGCAGCCAGGAATGGCGGCGGGTGCAAATACCAGCAGCTGCTGAACGGGAAGCGGAGTCGAAAGCGTCCATGGCTGCTTTAACCTGTTGGTTGTTAGATTCAATACCCTGGTAATGGTTTGGAGAAGCTCTGGTTTTGAATCCGACTCAGAAGAGCTTCAACCATTTGCTTGAGAGAGTGCCACAGGATATACTCGTATCTGAGAAAAATAGCCCTGGTAACTGGCAATGCACATACTTAGGTAGAAGCAGCAAAGACTTCTTACCTAAGGTGTCTATCTTACTAGATTCCTTGTTAATAGGTCGAGCTGTAGTGGTTTGAGGAAGGACTAATTTTATTATTCTCTGCCAGACTACAATAGGATCCGCAAAGGCTTGGGATGCCAAATGGGACGATCCTTGGGGCTGAATATTTTCTATCAATGGATTTAGCCACCATGAAGGAGAGAGCAGGATTATTCCATACCATTTGAGACAGCTGCCCCAAGGAAGGTTGAATCGAGGAGTCAAACTGCACGGATCTCCGAGGCGTGAAGGTATTGGAGTCTTAGCAATTTCCAGGATCGATGTCTGTAGTCTGAGAGAAAGTGTGGAAATCATATTCTTCAGCAGAGACTTAAATGACAGGTCCCCACCACGGGCTCTGCAGCAGTAAAAGAACCTGCTTCATCCACCTCATCGCCCAGCAGAAGGTCTGGGCAGGCTCAACGCTCATCTCCTGACAGTCCAGGAGGGACTGTATGGACAGGAAAGGGATGAAAGCCAGAAGAGGAAGGGAGGAAAAGGGACAAAAGGAAAGTCTCCGAGAGCCCCGCGCTATGAGGTGCACGGCGCCGAGAACGACGCCGAGGGAATCCACGCGCACCGCAAACGCGCCGAAGCCGCATAGCGCTGAGGATGGTGCTGCGTGCCACACGGTGCCGAACAGCCACAAGGCGCCACAAGCGACGCCGAGAGCCGCTGACGCTATGGACGGCGCCGCGGCGCGCCCGCAACGGCGCCCAGAGACCGAAACAGGTTTTGAAGGAAAGAGAGCAGGAGATAAGGCATCGGTGTGGCCCCCTGCGCCGAAGCCATGTGGGGGGGGGACGACACCTAAGCACGGAGTCGATGGCACCAAAGAAGGTACCGCGCAACCAGGAAAGTCCAACTGCCCTACCTGGTCGCCCAGACAGCCCGAAGGCCCACGAATGACCGAGCCAGGTAGCCGAACCAACCTCCGAGCCCATTGCTCCATAAGAGCGGCCCACTGATGAAACTGCTCATCTGAAGACCTACCTGCGGGCGGGGTAGGTCTCCGATGTCGAAGACATCGGCTACCAGAAGCCGCTGTTGGCGACTCCAAAGGAGGAGACCGGCAACTAGCCCCGATAACTGAATGTCTACGCACAGACGTATCAGACGCCGACCTCGAGTGATGCCTTCTTTTAGACCCGCGGGTCAAGAAGAGCTCGGCGGGCCTAACGGTGCCGAGAATGCGACCGCTTGGCTTTATGTTCCACGGGACCGCCCATCCCCCGGCATTGGACGACCATTGTCGACCCCTTCTGGAGAAGGCGGCAGACCGGACCCAGCCCGACTGACTGAATAGCTTTCACGAAGTCTCCTACCACACCTGACCTGCTCATGGTAGACTCTGTCAGAGTAGGCTGAGACTTCTTTATCGTTTTTATTAAAAATAAGAATAACTTAAGCGATACTGTATCGAGATAATACTACAAAATAATAAAAACTGAAAACTATGCTGCTAGTTTGAAGTTTGACTCCGAAGGCGAGCGACGTCGTCACTGAAGCGCACTTGACGGCGGGAAAAAAGGAACTGAGGCGGTTGGGGAGTCGACGCCGAGATAGTCATTGCCGCGCGAGCTAGGGCTCGCGGCACTGCTCTCATGGCGCCATCTCTGGCGTCGACTCCCCAGCAAAATGTTTGCTCCCGATGGGTCCTGGTGCCTCCGGCGCAGATCCCAATAGTGTGAATGAGTGGTGGAGACTTATGTCCAGGAAGATTCCATGTTATGCAGGATTATTCGACCAGGCTGCTCAAGAAGCGCCGAGCGTTCAGCTCTGTGATGACCCAGCTGAGAGAGATGCATGTAGAGCATTTTATGATCTACCCAGCCATCCTAAAAATAAAGCATGAAGGAGCTGTAGTCTCTTTTTGGGATATAGACAAGGCTACCATCTTTGTTAGCGAACTCAAGAAGAAGGTGGGCTGAAATAAAGATTTGAGACAGTTTGCCATGCTAGTGGGGCTTGTGATACCTACGAATCGTTGTTTGGGGCTGATACCCTTTTTTATGGAGTTTTATAGACTTAGTTAAGTTGACCCCGTGATGGCTAAAAGTGTGTCCACCTAACCCTCCACATGGGTGGCAGATCGGAAGCAGCTTTGCCTATAATGCCATGGGCGATGGAAAGGGTTGGTGACAACGAGTGAAGCAACAACTGAGGAGCGCTCCTTGCAAGGTAGGCTGCTAGGTGTGCTTGGCGGTTAGGGCCTAGCGCGTTTAATACTGTTTTCATGCGGCCTGCTCTGCTGACCTCTGACTGGGCCAGATATTTGGGACATTTGAGTAATAAAGTTGCTGAAACTGCTCAGGGAGGTAGCGTGTTGCACATTAGCCACAGCTGGGGGATGTTGAGGAGACAGCCTGTTTTGTTGCTGTCCTACGTGATGTTACTCTTCAAGGGATTTCAGCTTTTTTAAAATGCTGTCATATGGATCCAGGTTTTCTATTATAGAGTGGTCTCGGGGGGGGCAAGGGGGGATGGCTGTTCAGGTAGCAGATTTTAGGATAAGTAGCCATGTCAAAAGATGGCAAACAAGATGAAGGAAGGGAGGGTGGGGAGGACGGGGTTGCTATAGAATATTAATAGTGAGACTTAGGGGTGATTGATGTTGGAATGGGGAGGTGGAGGAGGGAGGGTGGGGGACCGATGTAAGGGTACTGTGGGATTACAATGGGGGGTAAAGTGTATGTCATACTGTTCTGTGTTTAATGTTTTTCGAATGTTTTCTTTTGTTGATTTTGGTAAAAGGTTCACTTTGGTAAATGTATTGCTATTGCTGTCATGGAGCAATTTGTTGATGTCCTGAAGGGAAAGAGATAAAATACAGAAAAATTATGGCATATAATGAATTGGTTATACAATCCTGGAATGTGTGGGGTTTCTCTTCCCCACTTACGCGGAATGCTATTCTGAAAGCCCTACGGAGGGCGCATGTGCAAGTAGCTCTATTGCAGGAAACACATTTGACATCGGTGGAGCATGGGAAACTTCAGTGAGGCTGGGTGCGGGCCTGTTATTCCTCTTCATTTAACTCTCATAAACAGGGGGTGGCAGTCCTGATACATAAAAATCTACCCCTACAGGTCACGAAAGTGACTGCGGACCCAAAAGGATGTAGATATGTGTTTGTATCTGGGACTTTCCATGGTGTACAGGTTACATTTGGGAGTATTTATGCTCCAACAAATTTGGACCCAGAGTTTTTCAATAAAGTCTTGGATATATTAGTAAAAGAACAATTTGAGAACCTTATTATGGGAGGGGACTTTAATTGTACACCACATGCAGTTCTGGATCATTCAGTGGGTAGAGGGTGCCAGGACCCATGCATCAGGAAATGGAGGGAGTGAATTGCAGAGCTGAACATGGTGAATGTTTGGAGAACGGCGAACCCACTAGGAAAGGAGTTTACTTTTTACTCAAATCCCCATAAGACATGGTCGAGGATGGACCACATCTATGCTGCGCTGAGCTGGAATGAAAAGTTGGGGAAGGTGGAGCATGGGCCTATACAGATTTCAGACCATGCAGTGGTAACAGCATCTTTTCGGATACCAAAAGAAAAAGGGGAGGTGAAACTCGTGGAAATTCCCTGCGTACATGTTGGGGTCACAGGAGTTTCAGGAATATTTAAAGGACCAATTTAAATTTTACTTAGACACCAACACCCCGACTGCCTCCTCCAAACAAACACTATGGGATGCTGGCATAGCCTATATGAGGGATGCAATTATAGGTTATATGGCTAAGTATAGAAAGGACAAGTTGGAAAAACAAAAGGACCTTCAAAATAAGGTAAGGGTATTAGAGGGAAGGGTGGCAAGAGTGAGGAGATGCGGCATACATTAGTGACAACTAGGAAAGCACTAAACTCCATATTGTTAGATGAAGCCCGGACGAGGTTATATTATTTGAAACACAGGATGTATGAATTGGGTAACAAACCAGGCCCTCTACTGGTTAACTTGGTTAAAGGAAGAAAGGACCCAACGCACATTGCGGGTATTAGTTGTCACTAAATATAAGGAGATAAGGGGGGTATTTAAAGAATATTATGAGTCACTGTACCAGACAGATGGAGGAAGAAAGGAGGGTTGTATGCTAGACTTCCTTAATAGATACCAACTGCCCCAATTAATAGTACATCAGCAAAAATTGTTAGGTAAGGAAATCACTAAGGAGTAAATTGTACTAGCCATCAATGCTCTGAAGTCTGGGAAAGCCTGTGGACCTGATGGACTACCGGTAGAATACTATAAAATATTAAAGGATAGCGTAAGGAAGATTATGTGGGAATTGTTTAAAGAGGGAAGGGAGGGAGGTGAGTTACCTGCAACATGTGGCAATGGTATGGTGTGTTTGATCCCTAAGCCAAGCAAGGACATGATGGAGTGTGCATCGTATAGACCCATATCCCTTTTAAACTGTGATGCTAAGATCCTAGCCACGAGATTAGAGGGCAGACTCCCCGAATTGATCCATCCGGATCAAACTGGTTTCATACAGGGGAGGCATTCATATCATAATATAAGAAATGTTCTTAATGTCCTGGCGCAATCCAATCGGCCTGGGGGGGTGCGTCCGTCTTAGCCATGGATACGGAGAAGGTGTTCAATAGGATTGAATGGCCATACCTATTTGAAATTCTGAGACAGTTTGGCCTGGGAGAGGACTATATAAAAATGGTTGGTGCACTCTATAAGACACCCACAGCTGCAGTATTAGTGAATGGAACACTGTCGGAGCAATTCACACTACACATCGATACAAGACAGGGGTGCCCTTTATCTCCCTTACTTTTTGCAATGGCAGTGGAACCATTAGCCATAGCTGTTAGGGAAGATCCAAGAATACATGGGGTGGAACGGAAGAGCGGAAGACAGCATAAGATTATGCTATATGCCGATGATATGATATCATATATTACGAAACTCTCCCAGTCCATGCCGGCTTTGCTAGAGGTTGTCTCTCAGTTTGCCACATTTTCCGGATATAAACATAATCTGGAAAAATCCAAGATCATGGTCACAGGACATGAGGTGGGAGGTGGAGACAATACATGGGGCTTACGCAGAGTGGGATCATGTTTTACTTACCTGGGGGTTAAAATAGGAAGGGACCCTAGATCCTTATATAAATTAAACTACAGCCCATTATTGAAATCAATGATGGATGAGTTAAACAGATGGCGGACCCTACCTATTTCATGGCTGGGATGTATTAATTTAATTAAGATGAATGTGTTACCTAGAGTGTTATACCCATTACAAATGTTACCTATGGGGTTAACAGGGAAAGATGTCAAGGAACTTGAGAGAGCATGTTCTAGATTCATATGGCAAGGGAAGAGGCCAAGGGCTAGTCTAATATGAAGGCAGATAAGGATGGGGGGGGGCGTAAATTTCCCAGATATGAAGTTTTACTATTTGGCAGCACAAATTAGGATTATTAAGGACTGGGTATATCGACCCAGGGAGGCTAACTGGTTAGACTTAGAGGAAATGGGGCAGACTGTTCGGCAATCCTCTTACAGTATCTGGCTGAAGGGGGGAGAAGGGCTTATCGGGAGAAAAAAGTTTATAATATTTTAGTGGGTAGTGAATAGATAGTTGGGAACAAATAAAAAAACTGATTGGGCATGGGAAGTGGGAGACATTTATAGTACCACTGGTAGATAATCCTTTCTTTATACTGGGCATGGGGAACCCCTCATTTCAGGCTTGGCAAGGGGGGGGAATCCTATGTCTTAATGATTTAAGAAAGCAAGATGGGGTTTATTTATTTAATGAACTTAGAGAAGAATTGGGATTACCGGCCACCCATTTATTTCGGTATTTCCAAGCCAGAAAATACATTCAGGATATCAAGAGACAGAGGGAACCAAACTCCCAAATACAAGGCTTTGAAAGATTGCTGCATCAGGCTAAGCAGGAGCCCAAAGGGGTAACAAGGAGAGCTTCTCACCTTCTGCTTGCTCAGTTACCAGACATAACTGTCAGAACTAAGTGTCTTTGGGAGACAATAGAAGTGGTTTTAACAGAGGAACAATGGGCACTGATGAGAGATGTACACCGAGGGCTCCTGATGTGCAATAAATATAAAGAAGCAGCATATAAATTTGTGCACAGACTTTATAGCCCACCAGTGGCAGTAAATAGGTATAACACAGCAGTCTCGGCCATATGCCAAAGATGTGGCACTGCCTTGGGTACATATATTCATTCATTCTGGTCATGCCCGATACTCCAGTCATTTGGGGAGGAAGTGGCAAAAGAGCTGGCGACCATGAAGGGGTGCTGCATAACGATGGGGTCGCTTCTAATGTTGTTCAGCCTGGCAGATGCAGGCCAAGATGATTGGTCCCCTCCTGAAAGATGGGTTAGAATTCTTTTAGCGCTGGCGCAACAATGTATCCTAAATACATGGGTTTCTGGGGATAGACCCACCCTCAGACAATGGAGAAACTTGGCTTGGGAAGCTCTGAAGCTTGAAAACATGACTTATAAGGCTAGGGAGTGGGAAGAATTGTTCATGAATATGTGGGTGCCATTCTGGCACACTATGGATCCTGTCGAAAGGGAAATGATAAGATGAATCCCAGGACCAGGGGGGTAAAGAGATAGGGACCGAATTTCCCTGTTCTTATAAGATGGAATGGGAAGGCCTAAGCCACTAAGTATTCTTTGATACCCAGGACTAGTTATGACAGAAATGTAATACAGGGTTAAAAGACATGTCGGTGTATAGCATATACTAGATATTAAACTCTTATTGTATGTATTAGATAGATTGAACCTCTGATTAAATGTTCTTTTTTTGTTTTTGTTTTTTCTTTCTCTTGTGTATATGTATATAGTTGTTTTATGTAAAAATACATGAAATGGATGGGGAATAATAATAAGCATAACTGGAAATTACTTGAAATATTTTGAAAGGAACACCCATGTATTTAATGGAATAAGTGTTGTTCTTGTTATTGTGTTAATAAGATAAACTAATAAAAAGTTTATGCAAAAAAAAAAAAAGAAATGATATAGCACTCAGAACTGGCTGTCTACGTCACGCTCTTCCCCACCTAGACTGAATTTGGGGGATCTATCCCCTACACGGAATGAGTTTCCCAAATCAGTTCACTCCTCATAGACCCTAGACAGTCCGTCTGCATTCTGATTCTTCGCTCCAGCCCTATGTATGATTTTTAGATCATACCCTTATAAAGCAAGACTCCATCTTAGTAGTCTGCCATTGTTTTTCCCATCTGCATCAGCCAAACCAGGGGGTTGTGGTCAGTCTGCACCACAAAATGCTGCCCATACAAGTATGGCTCTAATTTCTTTAGGGCCCACACTATGGCAAGACACTCCTTTTCCACCGTAGAGTACGCTTGCTCCCTGGGAAGTAGCTTCCTGCTCAGGTACACTACTGGGTGATCTGTCCCTTGGCAGGACGTCTGGCTTAGTACTGCCCCAATACACATGTCTGAGGTGTTCGTCTGAACTATAAAGGTTTTGCTATAGTCAGGACTTGTCAAAACAGGAGCACTGCACAGTGCCTCCTTTAGTCTGGTAAAGGCTTCTTCACAGGCTGGGCCCCAGGTAATTTTCTTTGGCATCTTTTTTCTTTGTCAGATCAGATAGGGGAGCAGCCAGGGCACTGTAATTGGGTAAAAATTTTCTGTAGTACCCTGCTGTCCCTAGAAAGCTCCTGACCTTCTTCTGGGTTTCTGGTCTGGGCCATGCCTGGATCACCTCTATCTTTATTTGGTTAGGATGGAGCTGTCTCTCACCACATGCCCGAGGTATGCCACTTCCCCATGGCCGCCTGGCACTTCCGGCTTTGACAGTGAACCCTGCCTCTGTATCCTGCCCAGCACTTCCCTAAGGTGGGATAGGTGTTCTCCCAGCTGGTACTAAAGATGGCAATGTCATCCAGGTATGCCACGGCATACCCTCAGCACCATTTAACACCTGGTTCACCAACCTTGAAAGTGGCCAGGTCATTCTTCATTCCAAAAGGCATTACTTTAAACTCAAATAAGCCCATCGGAGGATGAAGGCCGACCTCTCCCTAGCTCTGTCTGTCAATTCTACCTGCCAATACCCCTTGGTCAGGTCATTAGTTGTAAGGTAGGTCGCCCCTCCCAACCTGTCCAGGAGTTCATCCGTCCGGGGCATCGGGTGGGCATCAGACTTTGTGACTGCATTCAGTCCACGATAGTCCACACAGAAATGAGTTGCGCCATGTGGCTTGGGCACAAGGACTAAGGGCGAGGCCCAGGGGCTGTGGGATCTCTGGATTACCCTTAAATCCAGCATCTCCTCCACTTCCCTTCTAATGTCCTTTTGGACAGCCTCTGACACCCGATATGCTGTCCGCCGTATGGGTGTATGTGTCCCTGTCTCCACATCGTGTAGCGCTATGGGGGTTAGTCCAGGCTTGGCGCTAAACAAGGGGGCAAAGTCTGCTAAAACCTCTCTTACTTTCTGGACCTGATCCGGGTCCAGCTGGGGAGACAATTTTACTGCCTCCACAGAGGACTCCTGCTTACTTTCTTCCAGAAAATCCAGAAGGGGTCTCTTTCGTCCATCCCTTCCCTTCCCCATGACTACACACTGCAAACACCATGTCAGCCCTATTTGCATATGGTTTCATCATGTTGACATGGTACTGTCCTTTCAGTCTGTCTTCTGTCAGGTAACTCCACAATGTAGTTCATGTCATTTACCTTTCTAACCACTTTGTATGGTCCTGCCCACTCAGCCTGCAGCTTGTCCTTCAGGACCGGAATAAGTACCATGACTTCCTGACCCACCATGTACGAGCAAGCTCTGGCTCTGCGGTCGTACCACACCTTTTGTTTCTCCTGAGCAGCTGCCAGGTTGCTCTGGTCTGTCCCCATAAGCTCCTTCAGCCTTTCCTTAAACCTAAGGACATAATCCACAGTGGGAGTTCCCTGGGTGTCGTGCTTGCCTTCCCAGTCCTCCTGGATCAAGTCTAGGGGCCCACGTACCTGGCGTCCATATAAGAGTTCAAAGGGGGAAAATCCTGTCGACTCTTGGGGCACCTACCTGTATGCAAACAACAGATGGGGAAGGTATTTCTCCCAGTCCCTCCCATGCTGTTCGCAAACACCCGGAGCATTTACTTTAGGGTACCATTGAATTATTCCACAAACCCATTGGCTTGTGGGTGGTATGGTGTTGTGCATCTCTGCACCATCCCACACTTCTCACATAAACATTTCATCAGGTCCGACATGAAGGAACCCCCTCGATCGGTGATTACCTCCTGCGGAAACCCAACACGGGAGAAAATCTCAAGTAAGGCATCTGCCACTTTGTCTGTCCTCAGAGAGGACAGGGTGACTGCCTCTGGGTACCGGGTGGCATAATCCACCACAGTCAGGATGAATCTCTTCCCTGAGGAGCTAGGGGTATTTAAAGGCTCCACAATATCCATTCCCACCCTCTGGAATGGCTCCTCCACTATGGGCAAGGGGATCAGGGTGGCTTGGGTTTTCTTGCCCGCCTTCCCTATTTCTTGGTACCGGTGACAAGACCTGCAATACTCCTTCACCTGCTGGGTGAAGTTAGGCCAGTAGAAATTCTGGGCCAACCGCTGCGTTGTGCGCACAATTCCCAGATGACCAGACAAGGAAATATCATGTGCAATTTTGAGCAACTGCTCACGATACCCCTGGGGAACGACAAGATGCCTGCCTAGCAGCCCTCCCTCTGTCTGTACTGCCTGAGTATACATAAGTCCATTTTCCCAATAAACCTTATGTCTGCCGTCACCTCCCTGTGTGCCGTCCGAGTCTGCCCAAGCCCTCAGCTTCTCTAAACTAGGGTCACCCCTCTGAGCAGCTGCAAACCCCTCACACAGTCCCAAGGCATGGGACAGGTCCCCTTCAGTTGCTAAACTAGGGTCCCTAGCACTAGCGCCAGGGCCCTCAGAATCACTGTCAATCCCAACCTCTGATAATGGGTCACCCTCCTCTTTGGAGTAACCTTCCGTAGCTGTGTGGTCACTTGCTACCGGGGAAATTTCTACCCCCTCTCTATCAGTCTCCATATCAGGAGACATAGGCTGGGGAACCAGCCTCTCAGTGATTTCCACACTGGTTTCTGTGGGGTTCAGGGAACTACTATTTTCCCTTGCCACTTAGCTATGGGTAACTGCACATACCACCCCCTGCTGGAGATTGTTACCCAGGATGACATCCATTGCTAATGTGTTGGCTACAGCCACCTGTTGCACAGTTCCCCCTGTTTCACCCCAGTCCAGGAGAATACCAGCGAGTGGCAATGTTTTCTCTTCACCAGTAAACCCTTGTACAGTTACATATTTATAGGGTATAAGCTGACCAGGCTGTACCAGATCCCCCTTTACCAATGTCAGAGATGCCCCTGTGTCCCTTAACCCTCGCATCTGTACACCATTCACCATGACTGGGTGCATGTGTTCCCTCATGTTCACTGGCATGCTCTCAGGGACACACAAACAACCCACTTCTTTTCCAGCACCCTATTGTGTATTTTGGCTCGCCTTTTTGGGGCATTGTCTGGCAATATGCCCAATTTCCTTGTACAGCCAACATGCATTTCTTATTTCTGCTAAATCTTTTAATTGAAACCTGGGGCTAACTGGTTTTGGTGGAGGCAGTGAGGGTTTTAGCTGCCCTGAAGGTGCGCTTTTCCCTTTCTGCACTGCCATGCCCGCCCAATTCGCTCTCACAGCAGGTCTGCTCTTGGCATAGCGGTCCGAGAGTTCAGCAGGCTCTTGCACTGTTTTTGGATCTCGGTCCTCTAGCCAGGTTTTTAGCTCTGCTGGGCATGCCCAGTAAAACTGTTCTAATAAAATCACATTTTCAATTTTATCAACAGAGGTTTCCTCAATTCCTTTTCACCAATGTTTTAAAAACTGACATTGTTCTGTGGCTAGCTCCTCAATAGTTCATATCAGGGCTTCTCCTGAGCTTACGGAATTTAGCTCTGTATGATTCAGCAGTTAATTCACACTTTTTTAACAGTGCAGCTTTTAACTTGCTGTAATCGTCACTGTCCTCATTGTTCATTTGACCCAATGCATCCCGAGCTTTCCTGGTAAGTAGCAGGGATAGCTGGAAGCTCCAGGACTCTCTAGGAATTTTAGCCTGAATAAAAACTTTTTCAAAAGAATTTAAAAAGGCATCCATGTCCTCCCCTTCCTTAAACTCAGCTATTAATTTGGAGTTCAATTTGTAACCCAGTCCTGCAGTTCCAGTTAAACCCAAGCCACTTACCTGCTCTAGTGTCATTGGCTGGAGTCGTATCTTCTCCAGTTCGTGTTGCCTCTGGTGCTCCTCTCTCTCTTCTCTGCAGCTCTGTGTTCTCGCTCTGCCTCTCGGTCTGCCTTTTTGCGTTTTCGCTCTGCCTTCTCTTCTGCAGCTCGCTGGTGCTCACGCTCTTCACGGTCTGCCTCCCTCTGTTGTCACTCTGCCTCTCGATCCGCCTCCCTCTGTTCTCGCTCTGCCTCCAGTTCCATCCTGCACAACTCAGTTTACAGTTTGAGTACCTCTGGATTCAGGATACTGGTGACCATCCCCTGCTGCTGTGGCCCTTCACTGACAGTGGCTCAGCTGTCCTTTTCAGTCACGGTCGGTGACTTGCTGCTCTGGGTATCTGCTACCATCAGGGCCTCTATGAGGTTCTGCTTTTTGGCTGCCACCTCGAACGGGACTCCCCTGCCCCTGCACAACTGCTTCAAGTAATCTACAGTATGCCTGCTGTAGTCAGAAGCCATCTTCTTCTTCCCTGACTACGGCTACTCTGACTTGCACTTTAGAGAAAAAAAATGAAATGGGTAGGAACTGGACTGTACGCCAAGTGATATATAGTTCTGTTTTCTTTTTAAAATAAAACTCTGCCTTTTTTCTTTCTTTGCAAGAGAGCTTATGGTCTCATCTGACACAGAACAATAAAGCTTGTGATACCAAAATAATCCCACCACTACCACCAATCTTTCACAAACCCACTCAGCAGGTCAGGCCCTCTACTCCCAAAGTGCCAACATCTGAGTGCAGTCTTGTGAACAGTGTAACAGACAAGGTAACCCTCTTGTCTGTTTTGTGAGTTCGGATCAACCTTTCGTCTCAAGTTCTGGAAGGATTCAAACTGCTAACCTCTTGTTAGCATACCCAATGCACAGGCTCAGATATATCTGTATTCGGGGGGCCAGATATCTTTGCCTATGGGCACCTAACCAGGTATACAGAGATGAACCCTTTAAAATGCTTCTCTTTCCAGTTTGGTATCACCATTCAAGCTTATGTCTATTGTCTGCTATAACCATGTACTTTTCTTACAACTAAAAAGAAGTCAAAGACAGACCAAGTAAGTTCCAAAAAGAATCTTACTAAAATATTTAAAAATATTTAAAACACAAAACACAGAACTCGTATATCACAAGACATGCAAATCTATTAAAAGAACAAGGTTTTAAACAGTACAATTCCTACTATAGTACTTAGTCTCTTGCTTAAAGTGCTCCAAAGATGTGTCCTTGTCAGAGTCTAGGTAAAAATGTCTCTCTGTGAAGTAAAACAGACTAAATTAAATGCTGACTTTTACCCCACCTCTTTTCAGGAGGTCACCTAGCTCCTCCCTGTCAGGATATATGAAAATATATATATTATACAAAAGTATTGCATTCTGCAACTTCAGCATAATTCATATCCTTCAAATGACACTTCATTTGATCTCATGCTGTATCCTCCCTCACACAGGCTTTACAGGGACATTTACAACCTTGCACCCCTGTGTAACAACTTAGGTTCCTCTCCAACATCATAAACCTTCCATATGATTTCTCTCTCAACAAAATTAACTTAAACAAGCCTGTAATTAAGTCAGAGAAACAGGATCATTGATTAAAATCTTCTATGTAACACATTGTCTCTAAAAACTCAGTTTGTGTGAACTCACATGCTGTCAGCATTTCCTCATGGCCTCCATCTCTCAGCTGAACTCTGTGTGGGATGAGTGAGGTCACTCCTAGAGCATTTGATTTTCAGCAGGAGACATTCAGTAATACATTTTTTATTAAAAAGAAATGATACAGCACTCAGAACTGGCTGTCTACGTCACACGAATGACCAGTCATGATGGTTCAGTAACAAAAATCAAACGAACAAAGACTCGACGCTGCACACAAAAAAAGGAAAGGGCTTACCGGTCTGTAGCAGAACCAAGGTGGAGTCGAAGGAATTGAACGGCGTCAAACTAAGGTGTCGACAGAAAACTAGGCCATGAAGAGTGTCGACCTGTATGTGCTGTCTTGACGGTAGGAGAAACAAAATTGAGGTGGAGGAGGTCCCAACGGCCGTTTTCTGGCCAACCCGCAAGTGCCACGTAATGTGTCGGCCCCATGGGTGACACTGACAGCACCGGCCCCTCCTCAAAAAAACCCTCCAAAAAAAAATTAAAAGTCTCCCATGGGGTGCCTGTTTCCTGCAGACACCCAACAATGATGAATGGTGAAGACTGACACAGGTAAGATAGAGACATTTAAGCCCCCCTTCTACTGTTCCACAACCCAAGCCTGCAACCAGCAATGTTCTCATTGATAATGACACCAATCTGACTCTGATGATCATGAATGTGGGGTCACTTATTATCCTTCTTATGAACTGAGCCAGTTATTCCAAGGAAATCCTCTATGCAACCTGGGAGATGAAGCAGGACCCTCTGGACTGTCAAATCATCCAGCCCTCTCAACTACTCCTGTACTCCCTGATAGTGAAGTGCAATGTATAATCTTTATGTCTTGTGGAACTGACTGACCCTCAAGAGACACACCCTGACCACGAGAGCCCAACAGATGAAGTGCCAGATGAAACTGAAATCTCTGAAACCGATAACACTGACACTAATGCTAATTCAAATATTGATTCTGAAAGTATCAGCAATGTGATACATGATTTAAATGTTATAGCGTTTCCTCTTAATGGTGAACCAGCATCTATAGAGCAAGGCAATTCAAGTACTTTGGTGATCGCAAGTAATACTCACAACTCTGAACCACCAGAGAGTACCGAGGTGCCCCTTTCATCAGAAGCTGCTGTATTAGTGGACAATGATCAGGGGTTGATCAACCCAAATGCCAATGTTCAAAGGACTGTGCTTGTGCCCCTTCCACCTCAAAGGTCTGAGAGAGATGTCAAACCAGTAGTGCACCTTACGTATGACACACCAGGAATGCCTGTAGATCTGCCCATGAATGTAGTTCACAAGAGGGTATATGTTACAGCTAATTCCCTTCTTAAAATAGGTTTCACTGCATCTTCCCAAGTGATAGTTAAGCCCTCTGCTCAGGATAAAAAGGGTCATAGGTACAAAGTAAAAGAGATTGGCTGAATGTACATGCTGGTTTCTGGTATGACAAAAGTAATGTCTAAGGGGTACCAAGCAAAGTTTCAGCTGTCATTTTCTTATGGTTAAGCAAACTACACAAAGTGACCGTATGTTATATGGTATATAGTTAACAGTGTACATAGTAAAGAGTTATTACAGATTCTAGTTCATTATAGTCTTGGCGTGGATGCCAAGCATTTAAGGCAGGGAGAGATGGAACCCACCTCAGGGGTTCACCTTAATTGCCATGTCCTTCCTTGTTTCTCCCACTTTCCTCCCACTGTTGCTGATGTCCCATCTGCCTCCCCAAACTCCTGTGGTGCCCATTTTGCTTCCCCAAAAGCTCCCGTACAGCCCTTGTATTTATTTAAGCCCTGTTCAGGCTAAAATCTTAATCGCGAGTCTCCAGCATTGTTTGGTGCCACCTGCAACCACACATGCACAAACCGCGCACTAATGTTACTTCCTGCCAATAAAACTTAACTTGTGCCGACCACTCGGTTTGTGGTCAAAACGGGAAGTCTTTTTGTGGTCCCGGCACCCTGGTGAGCTAAAAAGGGACCGGTGATCTTAGCCCTGCGGTGTAAAAGCCTATTAAGTGTTTTAACACAAAGTTTGAATGGGGAGGCATTCTCAAGGCTAATTAATATGTATGAGCCCAATATGAATATTCATACATAGCTGCCTGCTGCCAAGGGGGATAGTGTATCGGTGGCAGCAACAGCAAAAGTACAGGGGGCACTTAAATCAGAGTGGGCTTATTTAAAAGAAGAGTTTGGGGGGCTATAAGTGTGTGGGGGAATCATAACATAAAAGTAAATATCCTGGCAGCACCAGACTTTTAAACATGTGGGAGTGCATAAACTGGACAGAATATGTTACAGCAGCCACCATTTAGAGGGTGCATCAGCCAATCAAGAACTGGGATTTCAACCACAGCCTCTTGGGAGTGTAATACAGCCTTGTGGGAGATTTTCAGGGACAAAGTGTGGGTGCCTAAACTGCAGCCAATTAAAGCACTAAAGCTGTGCTAGGCAACCTGAATAGCCAATCGGATTTCAAAGATTGCTGCCTTTATTCAAGAAGGACAGTTTGAATTCCGGGGAGTTCTGCAGAGAGACCAGACTGAAAGGGACTGCAGAGAGCAACCTGAAGTTCAGGGCAGGCCTGTGTTGAGACTCCAGCTCGAACCACCTCGCAGGCTCTGTGGAGGTTCGGGCCTGCAATAGACCTAGTTGCTTCTGTGTTTGTTACTGGTGGTCGAAAAGAGAAGATTAATTGCCAGGAACTGACTGCCTGCAATTTGGAGGTTTTGCTCAGTGAATCGACTGCGATTGCATGCCAGCTTGAAACTGAACTGAGAGGTAGAAACTTAAATGCTGTTTCCTTTAAGTGTGCTGAATGTTTATTGTGGATTAATGCCTGCTGCTCAGGGACTCTTGATTGCCAGAAAGGAGCTCACGTGTACCTGTGTTTGAACTGTTGGTCAGTGGGAAAGGCCATCAGAAATTGAACTGAACTTTGCAAAAAGTGTTGATCCAGCCTAGGCCCTTTGTCCAAACTGGCCCAGGCCAGCTGTTTGTATGCCAGCCTCAGTGTCATCGGCGAGAGACCAGCTTTGGGGAGCCCTTGTGCAGAAAGCAATCACAGGTTCCAACCACCTGTGCATAAGCTTCCAGCCGCAGATCTTCATTTCATCAGGACATTGTCTGTAATCAACTGGTAGCATGAATACAATCAGGGTAGCTCCCTGCAATGAGTCATTTAATTATCTGTGGTACCATCTGATTTCTTTTCAAATACTTGGGTTACATGAGACTGGGCCAACCGGCCAGGATTACAAATATTCATGTTGTTGTACATGCTAACTGCCTTTTCTTTCCATCAAGGGCCCCAATATCAACTGCAACGTCGACCACCCCCGGGCAATGCCTCTGGCTAGCCAGTTGTCCATCCTGGATACCCAGTGTTGTAAGACTGTACTATTGGGACTGAGAAGTGCATGCCAAACATTCAAATCAAAATACAAATCATTTAACTAAATTCATGCCCCTTCCTTGTTCACATCCCCTGAATAAATAAATCTGACTTTCTTGTTTCACGTTTAACCTGGGTATTGTGCATAGTATTCATTGGGTTACAGTACTGAAAGTGTACAGTTGTCTTGCTAACCTTATTTTACAGGGGGTCTCAAGGGAGACTGCTGAAGGTCCAACCCTGGTGGTAAGTGTGAAGGGTGTGTGCATATCATTTCTGTTACTTACTGACTGTGTGCTAACTGCTGTTAAAGGTTTCAAGCCACTAGGAGGATTAGTGGGTGGTTATAGCTTCCCAGAGGGCTATAACAGGTTAGACAGGCACCCCCACTGCTGTTACTCTGGGTGGAGGCATCGTAATATTGAACCCAGGCCCCTCAACCTGCTGTTAGGAAGTCAGGCAGGGGTAGTAACCCTAGAGATAGCACCACCTAGGGGTTACACACTGTGACTCTGGCACTGTTTGCACTGTTCTGTTGCTCAAAAGACCCACAATTTCCTGCACCAGTAGCTCTGACATATGAGCTAATAAAAAGAACTGCCTTTTGGGAGGATAGTCCGGAGGGATTTCTGTGAAGTCCAGGGAATGTCCCCCCCCGGATGATCCGGAGGACCTACTTGTCCATTGAAATAGACTCCCATTCATGGTAAAACAGGGTCAGACGCCCCTCCACTGGGGAGGAGAGGTCTGCCTCAGGCAGTTGAGTCAGGACCGGGGCTTCTAAGGGTGGCACTAGGTGCTTTCAGCATCTGTTCCTTCAGTTGTGTCTTCTTCCGAGGCTGGGGAGGCTTAGTTTTGTTTTCGGCTCCCCTGACATTTCCACAAAAGGGCTACTTGTTCTGAAAGAAGCCACACTGTCTGCCCTCTTGATGGTTAGCAGGGGCTGGCCTGGAATTCATAAGGGTAGGTCTAGTTTTGTGAGACACCTTAAGAAACTTCTCTACCTGCTGGTCAAACAGGCAAGTTCCATCAAAGAGAACATTCATAACCAGTTGTTGAACATTTTGGGAAAAAACAGATGTGCGCAGCAAGGAATGCCTTCTGATGCAAATGCTAGCCGCCAATTAGTCACTGCAGAAACAGGGAAGTGAGGGCGCCCTGCAGTATCCTTTTGCTGGAGGGAAAAGGACAGAGGCTCCTGTGAGAGCTAATCAGGGTACTGACGGTGCCCCAGCCCTCCTGAGCACCAATCCAGGGTGACGACTCGAAATCCTGGGGAGATTAAATCTCCCCATCATGTCTTTTATTCTCAGCTAGCCATCTATCACTCACCACAGAAACAGGGAAGTAAGGATCCCCTAAATCAAGAAGGGAACCCTTATTCTGCAGCATCCTTTTGCCAGTGGGAAAGCTGGAGCTCGAAGAGGACAGGGGCTCCAGTGAGAGCCAAAAAGGGTGCTGACTGGACCCCCAGCCCTCCTGAGCACCAGTCCGGCAAGAGGTCCCTGAAGTCTGCTTCCTTTTTAAGGAACAGGTCGCCAAGTGGCCCCCCCTGCACGAAACATCAATGCACAAAGGACATCAGAGTCTGCCCAATGGAGTCAGCCCAACGAGGCAACCGCAGTCGGCTACTCTACTCCCTAAATGACCAACATGGATGAACAAGGCACTGTGCCTCAAGACTGTGTATTCACCAATACTTCGTAATCTGGCATTGTTTCTTTCTAAGATGATTAAGGATAGGCCAAATTGTGCTGAGCTCACCTACCTGTGTGTAAAATGGATTGTGCTAACTGAACCTGGCATTGTTTCTTTCTAGGATTACTTATGGTAGGCCTGATTGTGTTGAACTAACTACCTGTTGTTTAAGACAGAGTGCCCCATGCACTAATGGGTGGAAAGTACATGCAAAACTTGCATATCCCACCCACACCCCTCTGCTCCTGCATGCAAGTACATGCGTGCCAACATTCATGATCGCAGGCCACCAGACTGCGTCCCCCCCGGCATGCAGCTGTGAAACAGAAGAACATGTCAGTGCTGAGGAAGAGTGCAGGACCCTGGTGGGCATCTAATGGGGTACCCATCCCAGGTCCCACAGTGGATCCCCTCTGTACATGGGCTGGGGATCCTGGGATGGCACGTACCCCAGGAGGAATAAAAATCAAGCATTTGCCCAAATGCCCACCCCCAGCCTTCCCAAGCAGCCTGTTGGGCTAAGGAAGGTGTGTGCAGGGGGGGTCACGATGCCGCCACACCCTGCCAGTAACCTGTGAGGGGCTGAGAAGAAAAAATTATTCACCTTAGTAATGTTGTTTCTTCTACTGGAGTCTTGCTGTATTCTGACAAATTGCAGTGAGGTCCAACCTTCGAACTGCCCCGGAGATGAAAGAGTTAACTTTCCATACCAGGCATGGAACGCTGAGCTCGAGCTCGGTTGAGACTCTATCTGTTGCTGTTTGAACTCAAACCGTCAGATCTTTACAAGCTATACTCACTGAATGTCCTGTGTGGAAGCTGTAAACCTACACTAGCCAACTGGCTACTAAATGTAATAAACAGATTTTTTGGTCCCAAAACAAAGACTCAAGTCAGGAAACCCAAAAAATGAAACAAACACAACACCCACTCACCCAAAGTAAAGGGGTGATAAATAAAGGGTGGGGCACCTCTTGAGTGCCAACACTGCTACTGCCCACCCACATCCCAAAACAAAGGTTCTGAGAGGGGGGGGAGAGGTCAGAATACAGCAAGACTCCATTAGAAGAAACAACATTACTAAGGTGAGTAATTTTTTCTTCAAACAACATGAAGTCTTGCTGTATTCTGACAAATTGCAGACTACCAAGCAGTACCTCCATGGAGGAGGGACAGAACCTACTTAGGAAATAGGCTCTGGAGCACTGCTGTGCCAAACCGAGCATCACTCCTAGCCTGGATATCCAGACAGTAATGCTTGGTAAAAGTGTGAACTGTTTTCCAGGTAGCTGCTTGACATATCTCTAAGATAGGAATATCCCTGGCAGCAGCCAGGGAAGCAGCTGTACCTCTGGTAGAATGAGCCCTCAGGCCTGAGGGTGGAGTCCTGCCTAGTTTTTCATAGCAAAATCGAATGCAAGAGACAATCCACCTGGCAACAGATCTCTTAGTGGCAGGTTTTCCCTTACCAACCTCACCATAAGTGAGGAACAGTTGGAGGGAGTCAAACCTGTGACCCTTGGTACGCTCTATGTAGTAGCTAAGGGCCCTTTTCACATCCAAACTGTGCAGCCTCCTCTCCCCAGAGGAGGAATGGTCAGTGAAGAAAACAGGAAGAGACATAGACTGGTTAAGGTGGAAGTCTGAAACCACCTTAGGTAAAAACTTCCTGTTAGTCCTGAGGACCACCTTATCTCTATGGAAAGAGATCAAATCAGGCTCCACTGACAGGGCTTGTAACTCGCTTATGCACCTGGCAGAAGTGATGGCCACCAAGATAACAGTTTTCCAAGTCAAGTACCTAAGCTCTGCTGAGGACAAAGGCTCAAAAGGGGATTGCATAAGCTGGGCAATGCAAACATTAAGGTCCCAAACAGGGGCAGGGTCCCTGAATGGAGGATTGGTATGAAGCAATCCCTTGAAAAATTTAGAGAATACATGATGAGCTGAAAGGAAAGAAGGCTTATCTGCTGAAAGGAAAGCAGAGACAGCTGCCAGCTGCACTCTTAGTGTAGTTGGTCCGAGTCCCAAGCTATTAAGATGAACCATATAGTCAAGAACTGTGGGCAGGCCAGCAGACTCTGGAGAAATATGCTTCCCAGAGCACCATATAGAGAATCTTTTCCATTTGGAGTTGTAAGTGTTTCTGGTGGAAGGCTTCTGAGAAGCCTTTAGGATATCCATAACACCTTGAGAGAGGTGCAAATCAGCAAACTCTAACTCTTCAAGAGCCAGACCTTGAGATTGAGAGATCTGAGATTCGGATACCAAACCCTCCCCTGAGCACATGTTAACAGGTTGTAATTCCTGGGAAGAGACAGGGGAAGGTGGACTGCTAAGGACAACAAGAGAGGGTACCAGGGCTGTCTGGCCCAGTCTGGAGCAATCAGAATCACCTTGCAGGGTTGAGACCTGATTTTGACTAACACCTTGAACAGGAGAGGGAAGGGAGGGGAAGCATACAGGAACTTCCCTTCCCAATTGAGAACTAGGGCATCCAGGGGGACTGAGCCCAAAACTGGGGGCCTGCAGCAAAAGAGAGGAAGTTGGTGATTGTCTGGGGCTGCAAAAAGATCTATCTGTGGGGTGCCCCATCTGGAGAAGATCACCTTCAAAACCAGGGGATCCAGGGACCATTCGTGATGGCCCTGAGATATCCTGCTGAGAGCATCTGCCAGGTCATTGTCCTTGCCTGGGAGATGTACTGCTGTAAGAGAGGTGTTCAGGGAATAGGCCAGAGACCATAACTTCATTGCCTCTGTGCACAAGGCCGTAGACCGAGTACCCCCTTGCTTGTTGATATACCACATTGTGGTGGTATTGTCTGTTCTGATCTGAACTACTTTGTTCTGAACAGACTTGGAAAAAGCTTGAAGTGCTAGAAACACTGCTCTGAATTCCAATAGATTGATGTGAAGCAGAGATTCCTGAAGAGACCACAACCCTTGGGTGGTCAGGTCTCCCAAGTGGGCTCCCCACCCCAAGAGGGTGGCATCTGTAGTAAGGATTAGAGAGTGAGACTGAGTGACAAAAGGAACTCCCTATCTTAGATTGTCCTGATCCTGCCACCACTGTAATGCCTGGATCAGGGTTCGAGTCACTGGAATCAGTTTGGTCAGAGGGTTCTTTTTCTGAGACCAAAAGGCTCTCAAGTGGAACTGAATGTCCCTCATCTGAAATCTTGCTCCCTGCACCACTGCTGTAGAAGCAGCCATGTGCCCCAGGAGCTGTAGAAAATGCCTTGCTGGTCGAGACACCTGGAGTGTGAATGAAGAGGCCAGTGAAATAAGGGTCCTTGCCCTGTCCAGGGGAAGGAAGGCTCTTGCCTTTACTGTATCTAGCTCTTCGCCCATGAAGGTGAGGAGCTATACAGGCTCTAGAACTGACTTTGAAAGATTCAGAAAGAAACCTAGAGAAGTAAGCAGTTGCTGAGTTATCTGTAGGTGTAACTTGACTTGGTCTGGGGACTGGCCTACTATGAGCCAGTCGTCCAGGTATGGGAAGATGGAAATCCTTTTTCTTCTTAGGAAGGCAACTACTACTGCCAGGCATTTTGTGAACACCCTTGGAGCAGAGGTTAGGCCGAAATGCATTGCTCTGAATTGGTAGTGGCCTGAGGGCAGCTCGAACCTGAGGTATTTTCGATGGGAGCTTCTGATGAGAATATGGAAATAGGCATCCTTGAGGTCCAGGGAGACTAGCCAGTCCCCTGGCCTTAGAGAGGGTAGAATTATTCCCAGAGTCACCATTTTGAACTTTGGCATTAAAAGGTACTTGTTTAAATATCTGAGATACAGGATGGGCGACAATTCTCCTGTCTTTTTTGGAGTGAGGAAGTACCTGGAGTACAATCCTTTCCCTTTGTGTAGGGGTGGAACCCTTTCTATAGCTCTGAGAGCCAAGAGGGAAGAGACCTCTGCCTCTAGGGCAAGTGCCTCTGAAGGATTTGCAGGTGGAAAGGATCTGGTTCTCATCTTTGGAAATTTTTTGAAGCTGAGAATCAGTCCCTGGCTTACTACTTCCAGGACCCATTTGTCTGATGTTAAAGACATCCAGTCCTGGACAAAGTAAGCCAGCCTGCCCCCTACAGGTAGTGGAGAATCGGCCCTGGCAAACCCATCAGGGTGCCTGTTTGGCAGGGGCTTTAGGCTGAGGGGTGGAAGCAGGCCTGCTTGTACCCCGTCTGCCTCTCCCTCTAAAGAACCCCCTATGAGCATAAGCAGAAGAGGAGGCCTGGGCTTGGTAGAAAGGCCTATGAAAAGGCCTGCCCCTGGGATGCTGCCTCTGAGGAGTGGCTTGCCTTTCCTTGGCCTGAGCACTCCTATGGGTGGTCCTGTACTCATCCATTTTCTTCATGTAGTTCTCCGTTTGATCCCCAAACAGAGAATTACCCACAACAGGAAAATCCATGGCCTTAGTCTGGGTATCCTGAGACAGGCTAGTACATCTGAGCCAAACCATCCTACGAAGGGCCACAGATGTAGCCATGACTCTAGATGAAACATCATTAGAGTCCACTGCAGCATGCAGTTGCACCTTGGATGCCTCAATACCATCTGCAGCCACCTGCTCCAGCTCCTTGGCAAGCTGGCCAGGGACCTGTTTAGCTAAAGCCATTACAGTGTCCCATCTAGATTTCCGATATCTAGCTATACAGGCCGTATAATTAGCCTGCCTGAGTCCCAAGGATGCTGCCATGTACTGTTTCTTTGCCATGGCATCAATCCTCCTGGAGTCCTTATCTGGGGGGTGCGAAGCCAAGGGTATATTTGCCTTATCACAGGCTGCAGCCTGCACTACCCCAACATGGCTGCTTTGCTGGGTAAGGAACTCCGTATCTGAGCCTGAGAGAGTATACCTCTTGTCCATTCTTATCCACAGGAGGTATAGAATTAGGAGTCTTTAAAATTTTCATTGTCTGTTTCCCAAAGGACTTATGAAGGGGAATAGACAGCCTCCTAGACTCTGGGATATCCATCATTTCAACATAGTCAGGCTCCTCCTGGTCATCCACAGCTTCTTCCATAGGAAGCTGAAGAGTTTCAGCCACTTTCTTGTAAAACATGAAATGGCAAGAGGACTCAGAAAGCCTAGGAGGAGACACTCCCGAAGGTCTGTCTGGGGAGATGTCCGGGTCAATGGGCACATCCAGACTTTCATAATCATACTCACTTTCCTCATACTCTCCTTCCTCCTCCTCCGGTTCATAAAATTCCTCTAAATCATAATCCGGAACCGGTGGAACCGACCGAACCGAGCGCCTTCCTAATGGTGCCGGTTTGGTTGGAACCGGGGATAGCGACTGAACAATTTTTTTCGCTTTGGCTATTTCATCAGCGGTCGGAGAAAGAACTTTTGGATCCGCACTGGCTGATTTATCCCTTCTTGTTCTCTTAACCGGAACCAACTCCTCGGAATCGGTTCTTCTTTTGCCCGAAGAAGTTTCGCCCTGGTCAGAGGGCACTCCTTCTGGTTCGGTTGGAACCGAACCGGGCTGGCCATCCGGGTCAGCGGACTTCTTGGCCTCCCTTTCCCTGAGCCTACCAACTCTTTTTTCCAGGGTAGCTGCAGGAAAATTTTACAAATCTGGCAGTCTGAATCGAGGTGGTCAAACCCCAGACAATAAACACAGGTGGTGTGGGGATCAGCCTTAGCAAAGACTTCCCCACACACACTACAGTGTTGAAACCCAGTGGGCCGGTTTTCTTTGGGTTTCTCAGACATGGCCAGTCCTAATAAAAACTTACCCTTTTTCCGGCAATCCGCCAGGCAAGACACTCTTATCGGTTCCTGACCGTGTTACAGGTCGTGGAAAAAAACGTAATAAAGTCTGTTTTTTTAGAACCAATAAGAACCGGTTACCACACTCTAAAAGCAGAATAAAGTTTTTTAAAACAACCTGATCGGTTCAAACTGAACCGATCCCACGTTTACAAGTTCCACACAGAATAATAACAAAAATAAGCCTATCTAGTACTCACGAAACCACAGACAGAGACTGAACCAATAGGTTACAGTTTAAATTCGGTCGGAAACCGAGAAAAATGGTACTTTAACCGACAAATTGAACCGAGCAAAGGAGAATTCTCCGGAGCGACTGTTCAGTGAGGCAGAGTAAAGAATCTGACGGTTTGAGTTCAAACAGCAACAGACAGAGTCTCAACCGAGCTCGAGCTCAGCATTCCATGCCTGGCATGGAAAGTTAACTCTTTCATCTCCGGGGCAGTTCGAAGGTTGGACCTCACTGCAATTTGTCAGAATACAGCAAGACTTCATGTTGTTTGAATGCTTACTCTAGTATCCCCCCCTCGCATACATTTTCAAGTCCTGCCCTGGCATGCAGTGCTGTTGTGCATGGGCGCAGCATGGGTCATGCAACCTGGCTGGCTCGCACCCATTGCTGTGCTGAACGGCTAGCCAGGAGATCCATCGTGCAGGGCACTAGAGCCCCTGTAGTGCATGCCGCTGGGGGGTTGTGGGACACCGCTGCATGGCATAAAGACATGGGAATGCCCTTACGTGCTGCCCTTACATGGCAGTAGGCATTTGTGCATAGGCTCACATATGCTGATCGCCAACTGTAACAGGTGTGAGGTACTCATTTCTAGGGGACTGCTCTGAAGAAGGGGCCATTTCTGCATTTGCAATAACTTTATAGAGCTCAGGGCTCAGCTGGAGGAAGCAAGGGTAGAACTATCTAAGCTGTGTCTTCAGCTCAACTGGAGGTCGCCTCCCCCACTCCCTCTTCTGTGGAGGTCCGCTGGGTCAGAGGGTGGAGAGTGGTGGGGGAGGATAAAAGGGGGCAGGGTTAGCTACAAGAAAGTCATCAGGCCCAATGCCACCCAGATAGCAAATCAATTTGCACCCCTTGCAGTGGTTCAGGGGCCTGACTCCGCCGGGGGGGGGGTTCCAAGTCTATCAGACGGATCAGGTAAGATGCCACAGTGGCACCCAGTGATTGGAAAGAGAGAAAATATAAATGGACAAAAGAATCCTAGTGGTAGGGGATTCTATGGTCAGGAGTGTGGAATCCAAAATGGGTGAGGAAATGCAGGGAAGGACGGTTGTTATGTGCCTTCCTTCTGCTTTAGCCAACTGGGATACAGAACAAATTGGGAGGACAGTGGATAGGGCATGTGAAAACTTGGGGATGCTGGTTCACCTGGGTACCAATGATCTGGCAAACAAGTCAGTGGACACTGTGAAGCAAAACTTTCAAAGCCCGGGGACCAACTGGCAGTTCACTTGACCTCCTTGTCCGTCTCCGAAGTCCTCCCTGTCTGGGATAAGGGAGAAAGGAGGACAAAATCAGGGAGAAAGAAATAGTTGAGTTTAACGAGTGGCTTAAGGGGTGGTATCAGGAAATGAAAATTACGTACCTACCGTAATTCTTGATCTTCTTGAACAAAGTCTCCACCACTCATCACACTAGTGGGACTACGCCAGAGGAGCTAGGACCCAGTGGGAGCCAAAAATCTTCAGGAGGGCTGGCGCCAAGGTAGGCCCATGTATGCGTGGCGCTGTTAGGCTGGCTTGCACCATATGGGCTATCTCGGCGTCAAACTTCCAACTGCCTCAGTGCCTTTTTTACTGAGGAGGTGCAGCATAAACTAACCTAGGAAAAGTAACCTATGTCGGACAGAAGATAGTCCGTGTAACCAGTGTAAGAAGGGTCAACTCAACAGTGTCTTCACAGCCCAGCCAACGAGGGAGTGAAGACCAAAAACAGGCTGAGAGCTTAGGGGATGATGGGTTGGCATGTGAATAAGTGGTGGAGACTCTGTCCAAGAAGATCAAGAATTACGGTAGGTATGTAATTTTCATATCTTCTTGGACATAAAGTCTCCACCACTCACACTAGTGGGAGAGTACCAAGCTAAAATAATCCCCCGAGCAGGGCAGCAGGAAATAGGAGCTCGCCTGACAGAAGTCCAGTAAGGATTGTCCTGCCAAAGGAAGGATGCTGCCTGGCGTGGACTTCCAAAGCATAGTGCTTCACAAACGTGTGCACAGAGCTACAAGTGGCTGTGTTGCAGATGTCTGCAATGGGCATGCTTCGAATCTCTGTCAGAGATGCTGAGATCACTCTGGTAGAGTGGGCGTACACCGTGCCTGCTAGCTTGACCTGCACCATTGCATAGCACTGACTGAGGCACGATATCAGCCATACCAAAATGCATCTAATGGCCACAGGCTGACCCAGCGGGCCATGTTGAATGACACAAAGAGTTGCTTGGATTTGCAAATCTCTTTTGTTCTGTCGATGTAGAATCACAAAGCCCTTTTTACATCCAGAGAATGAACAGTCCACTCACCTTCATTCTGAAAGTTTGCAAAGAAGGTCAGAAGGACCAGGGGCTGGTTCAGGTGCAATTCTGAGACTACTTTGGGAAGGAATTTAGGGTGAGTTTGAAGAACCACCTTGTCCTTGTAAAATGCTGTGTACGGGGGGTCCGTGACCAGGGCATGTATTTCAGAAACTCTACGAGCGGAAGTGATGGCCACAAGGAAGGCAGTCCTCCAGGTCAGAAACTTCAAGTCGCAGTTTGCTAGAGGCTCAAATGGCTTACGGGTAAGCATGTCTAGCACAAGGTTGATATCCCATGCGACTACCAGGCTTCTAATTGGTGGCCTAGTGTGCAGGATACCTTTAAGGGACTCTCTTGATCAGGGGTAGCTGAGCCACCGACATATTGTGGATAGGCTCGTGGTAAGCCAAAATCGCACAAAGATGCACCTTCACCACCAAGTAATGCAGACTTGCGTTCGACAGGTCTAGAATGTGCTCCAACACCTTGCTTGGTGAGCAAGAAAAGGGTTCCAATGAAGACTTAGCATACCAAACAGAAAATCATTTCCACTTTTTAGTGTAGGTTTTTCTAGTGGATGGCTTACGTGCTGCTAGGGAGATGTCTGAGATTCTCTGCGAGACGTTGAATCTGCCCACTTCTATCTCCTCAGAAGCCAGGCATGGAGATGAAGGGACTGCAGGTTGGGATGGAATACCAGATCCTGGGTCAGGAGGTCTGTTTGATGTGGATGTTGTCTTGGTGGAACTTCAGATAATTTGTTGATCAATGGAAACCAAATCTGACGAGGCCAAATTGGGGTAATGAGAATCATGCTGCCCCCTTGTGCCTCAAGCTTGAGCAGCATCCTCTGAATTAAAGGAAGAGGCGGAAATGCATACAGAAAGCATTTTGTCCACCACAGTCTGAATGCATCCTGACAGAAAGCACCAGGTTCTGGATTTCTGGAGCAAAATAGAGGCAGTTTTGAGTTCAGTGGAGACGCAAAAAGGTCCAGGTCTGGAGTGCCCCATTCTTCGAATACCGACAGCACTACATCTGAGTTGAGAGACCATTCGTGCAGATCCACCTCTGCTCTGTTGAGGTGATCCACTATATTGTTCTGGATTCCTGGTGGGTAGACCGCCTGGATCACAGCTTTGTGGTCGAGACACCGTTCCCACACTGTTATGACTTCCTTGCAGAGGTGGTAAGAGTGTGTTCCACCCAGTTTGTTGATGTAATACATCACCACTTTGTTGTCCAACTGAAGGAGAATTATCTTGCGACAGAGGACATCCTTCAGGGCTTGGACAGCGTACAGGACAGCTCTCATCTCCAGGACATTTATGTGCAGTTGGGAATCGTTCTGCCTCCACAGATCTTGGGTGTGGAGAGCCTGACATTGCGCTCCCCAACCAGTCAGCGATGCATCTGTGGTGATGGTGATCTGCGTTTCCAGAGGGGTAAAGGAAAAACCTTGTAGAAGGTTGTTCTCCTGAGTCCATCAGGTGAGTGATCTTGTTAGAGGCTCCATCACCTTGATGTGGAAGGATTACGCATTCGTGGTCAGGGACCACTGAGAGCTGAGCATTCTGTATGTATACTGATTTTATTATGTGTGTTCTGTAAATGTTTTAAATAATAGTGTTAGTATAATGGTTTTATTGTACAGTGCCCAGAGTCTCAGGAATTGGGCACTTCATAAATAAAATATCTGTCTGTCTGTCTATCTGTCTGTCTGTCTATCTATCCATCTATCTATCTATCTATCTATTGTATGGTTCTCATGTGCAAGCGGGCTGAGGCACCGTGAAGACAGAAGATGCCATGAGACCTAGCATCCGCTGCACCGGGAGGGCTTGAAGGGATCCGTTCTCCCTGATGAAGACAGCCATCTGGAGAATGTCATTTCTTCTGTCCTTGGGGAGGAAGGTTCTTGCCTGGAGGTGTCCAGAAGAGCTTCTATGAACAGACATTGTTGGGAGGGCTGAAGCTGTGATTTGTCCAGATTCAGGAGAACTCTCATGAATGTGAGTAACTTGGAAGCTGTAGCTACTGCTTCCTGTGTTCCTTGTCTGGAGCGCCTCACTAGAAGCCAATTGTCCAGGTACGGGAACACTTGAATTCCAAGTTTCCTGAGATGTGCCACAAGTACTGCAAAGCTCTTCATAAAGACTTGTGGTGCCGAGGAGAGCCCAAAGGGCAGGACTCTGAACTGATAGTGTTGACCCAGAGCCACAAAGCATAGGTACTTGTGGTGGCTTGGGTGCACTAGGACGTGTTGGTAGGTATCCTGCATATCTAAAGACACCAGCCAGTCATTCTGATGGATCAGAGGAAGGAGCAATCCCAGCGATATCATCTTGAACTTCTCTCTGAGAAATTTGTTTAATTTCCGTAGGTCTAGAATAGGGTGCACACCGCCTGTTTTCTTTGGAACTAGGAAGCAGTGGGAGTAGAAACCTGTGTTTCATTCTGCTTCTTCTGGAACCACTTCTACTGCTCTGTTGCTCAGAAGATCCTGAGTCTCGGAGGTGAGGAGGTCTGACTGAGTGGGAGAGTGTTTGGGCTGTTGTTTGGGTGAACAACCCGGGGGGGGGGTCTCTGAAAAATTTAGAGAGTATCCTTTTCAAATTATCCTGAGGGCCCATTTGTCCATTGTAATGTACTTCCATTGGTTGTAGAACTGAGTCAGATGCCCCCCTACCACCGAAGAGGATTCCCCCTTGGGCAGTTGATGTGGGACATGGGCCAAATCTTCAGAAGGTGGCACTGGACCCTTTCGGACCCTGTGCCTTCTGCTGCATTTTCTTTTATAGCTGAGGGGCTTGGTTCTTGTTAAATGCCCCTTGACCCCTATCATGAAATGACTGACAGCTGTGAAACTGCCGACGATTTGCACCCCACTGAGGGGTGGCAGGAGCCAGCCTGGCTGTCTCAATAGTGGACCAGATCTTCTGGGTGGCCTCTAGTGCCTACTCCACCTGAGAGCCAAACAGATAAACCCCATCAAATGGAAAATTCATGACTATCTGTTGAGCATCATTAGTAAAACTCGAAGTCCGTAGCCATGAGTGATGCTGGGTACATATTCCGGATGCTGCTGCTCTAGATGCAGTGTCAAAAGCGTCCACGGCAGCTTCAAGTTGCTGATTGTTGGATTCAATGCCCCTAGCGATGGTCTGAAGAAGTTCTGAGCTAACATCTGACTGCGGAAGAGCCTCCACTGCTTCTTTGAGTGAATGCCAGAGGGTATACTCATACTGAGAGAAGTAACCCTGATAGCTATCAATACGCATACCCAGGGTAGCAGCAGTGAACACTCACATCCCCAGAGTGTCAATTTTACGAGATTCTTTATTTACTGGATTAGCCATGGATTCCTGGGGGAAGCACAGCTTTGTCATTCTCTGTCAAGACCACAATGGCCTCTGCAAATGCTTGAGAAGCAAGGATTGGTCTATCCGTAGGGGAAGTGTACTTCCTGTCTATGGACTTGGCCACAGAAGGCATAAGCACTGGTCTGTCCCACACCATTTGTGAAAGAGTCTTGAAAGAGAACTGCACCAGTGGTGTCAATTCTACAGGAATCTCAGGAACATGTAGATACTGAAGGCGCAAAAGCTTACTGGGATCCACCTCCACAGTCTGAAGAGAAAGGGTGGAATTCATATTCTTCAGGAGAGACTTAAAGGAAAGGTCCTCGACCAAAGGCTCTGCTGAAGTAGAGGGCTTGTTTTTCCCTTCCCAAGGATAAATCCTCATCCAGATCGTCTCCTAACCGCAGATCAGGATCAAATTTAATATAGTCCCCTACTCCCTCAGAGGAGATAGTGTGGAAAGGAAAGGGAGCAAGAACAGCAGGAAGAGGTGTTCCCCGAATCGTATTCGAAAACCTCTGCACCAACGGTGGCACCAGCACCACCATCAGCACTAAAAATGGCACCGGGACCACAAGCAGCGCCGGAAGCAGCACCACCGCAAATGGTGCTGGGCAAGCACTCGGGTCCCCAAGCTTGGCACCGGGGCACTGAAAGAGCGAAATGAATGAAAATAAGTAGGAGAAGACAGTACCTGTGCTGCAAACATGTGAGGGGGGAAAAGCATGAGGAAGCGGCGTTGACGACTCCGGAGAAGGTGTCGTGCGACCAGGCTAGACCAACCACTCCACCCGCAGTTCTATGGTCCCAGGCCTGAAGGCAAGGGAAGCCAGAATAACCGCTGGACCCATTGCTCCATAAGAGCAGCCCAATGATGAAACTGCTCCCCAGAAGACTCCCCAGGGCAGGGAGGGACTTCAGAGTCGAGGATTGCAGCCACTAGGAACGGGGACCACAGGCGACCCCAATGGTGCTGGATTCAGTCCCCTGTCCACCACCACTGGCGATCCCCAAGCAGACATACTGGAGGGCGACCTTCAGTGGTACTGTGTTTTCTTTGACTGGTGGGATGAAGAAGAGCTGGAGGCCGAGCGATACTAGGTTCCCAATCTCGATCGGGAACGGGCCTGCTTCCTTTTGTGCTTTTGGGAAGACCTCCCTTCCTCCCGAGCACTGGACTGCCCATGGTCAGAACCCCCCCAAGAGGGCGGCGGACCGGACCCAGCCCTGCTGCTAAAACTGAAAATGATGTACCTACCATAATTCTTGATCTTCTCTTGTATCTTCACTATTCATTACTGCTGGGTTCTTAGCCGGAGGTGTATACCCACACAGGAGTTTTTTTGGGGGGGAAGGAGTTGGCACCAATAGCACCACCCATAAGGCCGATGCACTGCATGGCGCATTATGGTTGGCCATTAGGCACTGCAGACTTCTCCTCCACCCCAGTTCTGTTCTGCTGGAGAGGATGAAGCAAAGGGGGTAGGAGAAAATCAAATAAGAGGCGAAAGACATGAGGGCTAGGAAAAGGAAAGGAAAGGATATAAACTGAAAAAGGAATAAGCTGACCAGAGAACAGAGGGAATATAACTTCTCTAACTGGCCTTGGGGCCTCAGCCCCTGGGCGGCAGTACAGGAAAGAGAGAGTGAAAGGAAGAAAAAGGAAAGAGAAATCTATCCTATATAAATATATATACAGGGAAGAAGTGGAGACCCCTGCCGTGCTGAGCCATAAGACCATTGGTCCAACTTTAACCTCAAAAACTTGAGAGCTATGAGGACACAGGTGCAAGGATCCTGTCAGCCTCAGGGACCACTAAATGTAGGTCCAGAAAGAAAATCTGAAATGGTCTTGGAAAGTATAAAGCATGGGGTAGTCCGATCGCCCTCGTCTACTCCAAGCCCCCATTCGGTATGAAAGTCCTGGAGCATGTCCTTCTCCAGTTTATCACCTGAGGGCTTAGCCAAGAGAAAAAAAAGTCTCTTAAACAGGAGGGGACTTTGTCCAGAATGACCCCATGAGAAAGGGGACAGTGAGAAAGAAAGAAGAAAACGGGGGGAGATCCCTAAGGGTCCTCCCATGGGATGCACTGACGGAGTCCCCACCCTTAATCAAGTTGACAATGGACCACAGATCTGAGCCAAGACATGAATGGTTCCCACAGTGTACCCCACTGAGAATATCAGGGAGTTCCCTCCAAGCCAGGGCAAAGACCCTACTCGCCACCCTCCTAGGATAGGCGGTCTGTGAATTTAGAGAAGGAAACAGAGGGCCCTGAGGTCCCAGGGGGAACTTTGCCCCCAACTGGCTTCAAAGAGGGGAAGGGGGAGCAGAGTGGAGGCGGCACCCAGGAGCTAAGGTCCAAGAGGGGACGGTGGTTGGGAATCAGTAATGAATGTTGAAGATACAAGACAAGATCAAACATTACAATAGGTATGTAATTTTCATATCTTCCTTTGTCAATCTTCACTATTCATTATTACTGGGTGAGTACCAAGCCCCCTGGAGGGGATCTGACACTGCCCTGAGGGAACAGATTCCCTCACACTCCTGCAGGGGAGATGCAGGCGGGGGACACCTTATAGCCATTCTAGGTCAATATGGCCTAAGGCTGGCCAGGCCGAGGAGGTGCCCCCCGTGGCCAGGGGGACAGAAGACACCCCTGAAGATTCCTCCTTGTCTTGCAGGAGAAAAGACGGGTCCCCTGGAAGGTGAATGAAATCATCCTACACCAGGCAACAGGTGACAATCTAGACAGGTAAAGCCATGCCGTCTGCCTGTTGCAGATCGCTGTTCCCGACAGTCTAGAAGTCACCTAATTGGCGTCATATGATGCCCTTGCTTGGTGCCTTCCAAGCTCCGGATCTTGAGCAGTGAGGGACATGGCTTGTCTAGATTCCTCCGAATCAGGCAATGATGCTAAAAGCTGTGCCAGCATCGACCACAGGTGCCTATTGTAGGCAGATTGGTGCGCATGATGTGAGCTGATGCAAAGAAACACATGAGCTGAGGAGAAAACTCTTTTTTCCCCACCAGTTGAACTCAGCGGAATCTGGATCGGGTGATTGGTAGTGTGCTGGGTGTTGACACCCGGAAGGGGTACCTAACACCATCAGCCCTGAGGGTGGGTGAGGCAGAGAACCAAGAGACTCCTGGAGAGTGCAACACCTCCTTCTGCAGTCTACTGGGGGCTGGGGATTAGGCAGCTGGTGACTGCCAGGTGCAGATAGATGCTTCCTGGAAGGGAATAGGCCAGGAAAGCACCACTAGGTGGTTAGCACTAAACTCGCTCAAAAAAGAGTGCATCTCCCACTCAGTATTGCATCTTACCATGCGGGAAATGTGGAGCTCCTGAACCAACCTCGAGAGGAACCGCTGATATTCAGTGAAATCAACGTCGGAGGACAGGTGGACAGAATATCCCTCTTCCTCAGATGAAGAAGCCGGGAAGCAAAGGAGCTCAACTGTTCAGAGTCCTCTTGCAGTGGGGAAGACAGGTGAAAAACCTGCTTGTCCATGGCTCTAATATACCAAGGAAAGGCCGCCGCAGTGGCCCTGAACACCTTCTAGGTTAAGGGACCTGTAGGGCCCAGATGGCCTGGGAGAGGGGGAGGTGTCTGCAGAGGGATTGGGGAAGGGCACCTCACCGAAAGTGCCCAGCCTCTGCCAGAGCTCTGAGACCCCACAGTAGATCCTCCAACATGGGGAGATCCAGGGCTCGATCCAGTCAGCAGATGCTGCAAATGTGAAAACAAATCTTGGTCGAGCCCTGAGGGAAAATCTCCCCTGTGGTGTGACTGAGGTTGCATGGATCCAGAAGAATAACCCTCAGCACTGCCCACTAAGGGTGCCCCTGAAGTCTCAGAGGAGGAGAAGCGGGGCTCAGCAGTGAGGCTCTTCCCAACCCCCACAGGGTAGTGAATGAAGGCCTCCACACTTCACCCTGGCCTCTCAACCCCTTGGACTCCGAGGCCACCCTTTTTCTCAAACCCAGTGCAAGGGAGTCCCTCAATCCCAAAGGTCCCCTGAAAGACACCACAGGAGAGGAGGTCCTCGTCCCAACCAAGGAAGCCAAGGCAGCACCAGAAATGGCAGCTGCTCTGGCTCCTGAAGTCAAGACAGCCACACCAAGCCTCTTGGAACCATTATTCACTGCAAGGTCCCTAACACTGGAGTCAGCATGGAGGGATCATAGAGACCACAGACTCTGGAGAGCCTGGGAGGTGAACACTGGGCCACCTGGTGCCGCATCCAAGAGGGCTCCCCGACTGTGAGAGGAGTTGAGATGCAAGTCCAGATCAGCCATCAAGTTATCCACCTCCAAAGAACAGGAGACCACACAAGCCACCAAACTAGTGACCCAAGGAGCTCTCCTACCAGTGGCACTGCAAACGGTGCCGTCGCAGGACACGGCACTGCCTGTGGCACCACCCTGATCTCCAGCACCATGAATGGCACCAAGATCCAAAGTTGCACTGGCAGGCAATGCCACGGGTCCACCAGTGCTGGGCCCAGCAGCCATGGGCCGCAACACCAGGGGAGCCTGCACCTCTGAGAAGGTGACTGCCATAGAAGCGCTCCCAACCCGGCTCCGCGGAGAACCAGAATGGCCCTCTGGCACTACAGAAGAAACCTCCTTGATGGCAAGGTTGGAATCTGAGGAGGTTTTCTCTTCACAGGGCTGTATAGACCTCGGAGGGAACTCGATGACATCCCTAGAACGATGCTGTCCTCTGAAAGTCGGTGGGGTCCTGCCAACTTTAAACGTGCAGATCTCAAGAACACAGTGGTCCATGGAAAAACAGGCATCACAGTTGCCCATATCATGGTTGGGACCCAGGCAATGCAGACATACATCATGTCAGTCCATAATGGAAAAATGCCAGCCACAAGGGCACTGACGCATGGGAGCATGACACGCTTTGAATTTTTTCTTAGGCCCTGAACCAGACATGACGCAAAAGAAATTTAACAAACTCACAGAAAAGGACCCGGCGCCGTCGGTAAGAATAAAAGGAATGGGATTACCTGTTTCCAATGGTGTTGGGTGAAACTCAGAACTAGGATGGATGAACAAGTAGGACGGCAATGGCGTTGAATTTGGTGAAGTCCTGGTGATGCAGTGCAAACTCTGTAACTCAAGCAGCAGATACGACCTCAATGGCAAGAGAAACAGAACTGGGGTGGAGGAGGAGTCTGCAGTGCCTAATGGCAAACCCGCGTGCACCACACAGTGCACTGGCCTCATGGGCAGTGCTGTCGGTGTCAACTCCTCCTCAGAAAAAAAAATTCCCGTGTGGGTGCGCACCTCCAGCTAACAACCCAGCAGTAATGAATGGTGAAGACTGACAAGGGAAGATCAACTTTCAAGTGAAGTCTCCTTACCATCACTGGCCCCGTTCATGGTCGACTCTGTCGAAGGCAGGCTGAAGACTTCTGCTGTTTGTCAGCTGAATGAAAACTTAAAACTTTTTTTTTTTTTTAAATATGTAAATAAATAAATATACTAAGACTAATCAAAACGCCAACAGCTTAATCTGGTTCAAGGTCAGTTGGCATTCATCTGTATCCCCTTCCCCCGGGTCGTGCCTGAAAATAGGCAGGATTTGTCTAGTGCACTTACCCGGTCATCAAAAACTAAATAAATAAATAAAAATAAAATAAAAAAAACTGAACGACTGTGCTGCTGTCATACAGATATGAAGATTTGGCTCCCAGCGAGCGAGCAACATCGTCACCGAAGGGCACTCGACAGCGGGAAAAAAGGAACTGAGGCGGCTGGATGGTCAATTCTGAGATAGCCTATACAGCACAAGCCAGCCTCACGGCACCGGGCATGCGTGGTCCTACCTTGGCGCCGGCCCTCCTGAAGATATTTGGCTCCCACTGGGTCCTAGCACCTCCGGCATAGTCTCACTAGTGTGAATGAGTGGTGGAGACTTTATGTCCAGAAGAAAAAGGGTTTCACTTTGTGAGTGACTGAGGTGACTTCTGGGAAAGGAGACTATTCAGTGAGTGGGGTGACTTCTGGAAAGGAGGCTAATCAGGGGCGAAGAACTTCACTTAAAAAAGGAGGAGGTCAGCGCACTAGGGCAGAAGTTTGATATCTACATTTGGATGTTTAAAGTTTAAACATCCAATGTAGATGTCAAACTTCTTTTAAACTTTAAACTGACTGTGAAGGAGTCTGGGCTAAGGGAACCAACATGGCTGATGGGGAAAAGGGGAAACTAGCTAGTCCCCCCCACACACATCTGGGGGCTGGAAATAACACAACAAGGGAGGAACAAACAGTTCAGACACAAACTGGATTGGGGAAGAATTAACAAAAATGGGGTACAAAAAGGGTAGTGTAGGTAAAGTCAGTGGCTCAGTAGGTAGCACACTCGCCTCTGAGGCCGGGAGATCAGAGGGCTGTGGGTTCAGTTCCCACATCTGGCACTTGGGTTAATTTCCCAGTACTGACACTGTAGTGCAGCATGAGAGGGGTGCTGCACTTCTGAGGTGCCGTCTCTCGGATGAGACGTTAAACCGAGGTCCCATCTGCCTGGATTGGTGGTAGTTCAGGTGGATGTTAAAGATCCCATGGCACTTATCGAAAAGTGTAGGGGAATTTTTTATTAAGACTGAAAAGCAAACTAAATACACAAGGTGTTACAGCACACCAAATTATAATACAAAATTAAACAAGTAATATAAAAAGTAATACAGCATCCAAATGAACAAAAACAAATAACATTTTTAAAGTCCAAAAAAAGGAAGAAGAAATAACCAAAGCTAAACAAAACTCCCCTAAAACAAAAATATGAGAAAATTATATATACAAAAGTAAGTATTACTACATACTAAATTATAATACAAATAATAAACAGAAATATGTATTTCATCATACATGCAATGGAAAAAAAGAAAAACTCTGTCCGAGTCCTAAAACCCAAGTAGTAAATGCTGAAAGTCCCCCCCCTACTTAAAGAAGCCAGGGATTCTACGAGAGAACCAAAATACCAAAAATTGTATGACAACATACAAAATAAAAAAAACAACAAAAAATAAGTATACAGCGTACTTTTTGTCCCTTGTAAACCTAAAGGGAGAAAAAAAAATTGTGAAAATAAGATGAAAAACATAAACACATTATCCCTTCCATAGTAAGCTGAAATAACCCCGCCCCCGCACATGCATACCATTATATGGCAGTATGTTTTCCCAACTCAAAGCACCTTATATAACATTAACTAGTATCCTCAACGTACACTTCCATAATATATGGATTCTTCATGTTCCTATATATACCTATATATATATATATATATTTTTTTATTAAACCATACTCAAAATCAAGAATATTCCTCACCAGAAAATAATTCATTTCTACCAGAAACTGACACTTCTCATTAATTAAGACCAGAAGAAAATAACAGTGAAATTGCAAAGAAAAACACTCAGTACCACATATTGCTAGTCATAAGCAAAAGTGGAATTATGCAATGACTGAAATGTATCTCAAAATATACCCTACCAACTCATAGTCAATCTACACTGTACCACCAAGACTGGAAGATTTCATATGGCACTGACTTCCTTTCAGTATTTCTATGACTGAGAATTGTAGTAGTAATCATATGAAATAAGTGTTCCTCTGTATATTCTAATTGTTGCATTGTCAGCCTACACCGCACATGACATATATAGAATTTAAAACACACCAAAAATAACCAAAGTGTAACCCTATCATGTTTAGTCCATTTGAATGGAAGAATGCCCAAGTATAAAATCTCAGGGGTTAAATCACAAAAAGGTGATGTAGGCCATTTACGCCATAAAAAATTCCAAAACCGTTTTACAAAAGGACACAGAAAGAACAAATGGTCCATGGATTCCACCACCTCAACACAAGTCTCCCTAGGGTAGTAACGATGTTCTACACTTTTATGTTTTAGGTTTCCTTTGACATTGAGTTTTCCATGTAGGGAAAGCCACATAACATCCCACATATAAACCGGTATACGGGTAGATGTCAACATTTTCCCAATCAATATTTTATCTGAAATAGGTTTAAAGTCAAAACAGGCTGTATCGTGGAAAAAAGTAGATAGAAGATGTGCATATACTGTTTTCCGGTCCTGTTGTGAAAAATGTTCTGGTACTAAACACCAAAGTTTTATTTTCCCAAAACATACCTTTAAAGTTTCTGGAATATTATACAAAGAACGCTGTTTTGGGATGCATGAATGAGGAAGCCAGAAGGGAGTATCCTGCCAAGGAATCCAAAACCCATGGGATCCAAATACCCTCATATTTCAATAATAATGGTCTCAAGTTTACATTAGCAAAAATTGTAAAAAAGAAAACAATGGGATTAATCATTTTAATACCCCCATTTTTCTCTCTAAACAGTAAACACCGTTTAATTGGATTCAGTCTACTACCCCAAATGCCTGAAAAAAAACAACCATACATCCGGGTCTCCAGCTTAGGGGGTAGACTAAAAACTGCAGCTAAATACAAAAAAATTGGGAGTAAGAAGGTCTTAATCATATATACCCTTTTAATTTGGACAATCTCCACTTATTCCACAATAAAAATTTTCCCATATGCAATGTCCAATTTGGAGGACCAATTTAAGAAGGCCAAATCGGTACAAAAGAAGTCCAAGAATTGTACAGGTCCCTGTCACAACAGGGATCCCAATTACCGTAGATTCTAAAAAACGTTCTAATCCAAAGGGAAGGCATTTACTTTTCCTATAGTTAACTCTGGCTCCCGTGAATTCAGAAAATTCCCAAAGTATTTGTCCCACTAAACAGGTCGAAGGTAAATCCCCCCACAAGAAAGCAGATGTCATCTGCATATGCAATACTTTTAATTTCTTCTAAGGTGCTAGAAAAAGAAACCCCCTGAATAGCAATATTATCATTAACGCGATGAATTAAAGGGTCCAGTGTAAAAAGCTAGAGAAAGGGACTCAGGGGACATTCCTGTCTAACTCCCAGGTAACCATGCATGCCTTCCCCATCCATCCATTACAGTATGCTAAAGCTTTAGCATTAGAATAACAAGATTTCATCCAAAAAATAAAAGTACCCGGAATCCCATAACTAGCCAAACAGTCCCAAAGATATTCATGGTTTACCCTGTCAAAGGCCTTTTCCTGATCTAAACTAAGAATGAAACCAGTTAATTCTCCAGTCTTCCCCCAGGACAAAATTTCTCTTAATAAAATTAACCCATCCGTTATACTCCGGTCAGGAATAGTACAAGTCTGAGAAGAGTGTATCAGAGTAGATGCACAAAGCAACAACCTGTTATTCAACAATTTGGTATACAATTTAAAATCAGTATTTAATAATGTGATGGAGCGCCAGTTTGAAAGGTCAGTCCTGTCCCCAGATTTATATATAAAAACCACCAACCCATTACCCATTGAATCAGGTAAATTCCCTGAAACCATCATATCCTGAAACAACTCTAGGATTTCAGGTAACAAAATTTGCAGAATCACACTGTACAATTCATATGGAATTCCATCTGTTCCAGGTGCAGAATTCTTTTTAACCATTGCAAAAGTGGTCATTATTTCAGATTGAGTAAGTGGTGACACCAGTACCCGCTGATCGGATGACAAAACTTGTGGTAAAATACATTTTTCCAACCAAACCTTATGACCATCCTGGGAGGATTCCTGATGACTAAATAAAGACTGCACATGCTCCTCTATGGCTGTCATAATTTCATACCTTTTGGAACAAAGACACCCCTTAGCATCCTGAATTAAAGACATCCGATTTTGATATTGTAGTTGAGCACAGAATTGAAATGGATTCATAAAATCCTGTGAACCCTGGGTTCTAAGTCTATTACATTGTAGATCATTCATTTTTCGCCTGGTTTCTGCTAATTCTGCAAGAATCATTTTATCTCCTTGGGAAGCTTGAAACACTAAATTCTGAAACTGTGTTTTGTAAATACAATATTGGTCCCTCTTAAATTTTCCATTTAATCTTCCTATGTGTTGAAAGTATCTTTTAATATCTAGCTTTGTATCCGCCCACCATTCCTGTGAAGTATCATATAACATTTTAAACGATTTACGTCTTCTAATAAGGAAATAAAACCATCTAACAGTTGGAAGAGACAACAGTTCCAAGTTCAACCTCAATACCCAGGCTTTGTTGCATACCATCATAATTAGAGACCGTCAGTTCTATGATGCGTGGTCAGATGGAGCAACAGGACGGGTCCTGGTATTTTTAATCTCCAAGGCAGGAGATATAAACCAGAAATCGATCCTAGTAGCTAGGTTACCTCTGAAATAGGTCTTATCTGGCCGGCCAAAAAAAACCACAAGCATCAACCAAACCAGTTTGTGAAATCAAAGCAGCCAGGCAATTGGTATCACAATATAATTTTTGGGTTTGAGGACCCTTATCCTTTAAATACAACCCACAATTGAAATCTTCTCCCAAGAAAACATAACGAGATGTAAACAAATAAGGTTGTATAGTGTTAAAAAGCTAAATTCTAGCTGTCTTTGTTTGTGGGGCATATACATTAATAAACCGATAGTGCAATTTATTTAGCGTGACATCTAATAACAAAGCACGGCTTGGGGCTATGTCCACTACCTGTATGGATTGTGCCAAAGGGGAATTTAAACAAATTCCAACCCCACAACAAAGATCCTCTCCAATAGACCAATAAGTCACTCCCCATTTCCATCCCACAGAGGCTCTATCCATCTCTTGTCTGCTATGTAATTGAGTGTCTTGAAAGAATACCACATCATAAAAAAAGGAATCAAATAAAGCATATACCAAAAGTTGTTTTCTATCTGACTGAATACTGTTAGTATTTAAAGAGGCCACAGTAATACTAAATAACATATCCATTGCGTATAAAAACAAAAACAAAACCCATTAAGTGTTTAACTAAAGGAGAACTAATTAATCCTGAAAAAAAAAAAAATTTGAAAAACATTAGGATTTCTTCCTGACCCATTTACAGGAATCCATCCTAGATTTATTTTTTGGAGGGATAGTCAAATCTTCCGTAGAACGCTCAGTGTCTGATCCTCCATCCGCTTGAGAAGAGTGAACCGAAATTGAGTCTGATTCTGTACCTACGTCAGGTTCTTCAACTTGCAAGGTGGAAAAGGTGTTTTGCACTGGGAGATGGAAGACTTCTGAAACAGATGAAAAAATTACTCACCTTAGTAATTGCTTTTCTTCTCATGGAGTCTTGCTATATTATAACAATAGCAGTCAGCCACTGCAGCTGAACTGCCCCGGAGAGGAAGAGTTAACTCCAGAAGATCTGAGTTCTACAGCCAGCGAGCGCTGTGCTAAACTCTATCTGGCAGTTTCAAATGAAACTGTCAGATCTTCTAAGCAACATCAAAGGACGGAAAGTCTGTGTGGAAAAACTACACTAGCCCATGGCTACCTACTAGTAGTAATAACAACAATATAAAGAACAAAGAAACATTCAGAGCCATAATAACAAAATTGATGGTATTATGGTTCGTTTACCACCCTTGACAAGCACATATATGAACCCCCTTCCCCCAAAGACTCAAGTCCAGGAAGGGGCAATATAACAACCTAAATGAAACAATCTAGATCCCTAACCCAAAGGAAAAGAGGTAGGGGAAAACTACAATGGCATGACACAGTGCTTGCACCAATTCACCACCCTACCCAAGTAGAAGTTCTGAGAGGGCAGGAGGGAGGTGGTTATAATATAACAAGATTCCATGAGAAGAAAAGCAATTACTAAGGTGAGTAATTTTTCTTCAAACACCATGAAGTCTTGCTATATTATAACAATAACAGATGTACACAGCAGTACCCCATGGAGGAGGGTCAGAACCTACTTAGGAAATAGGCTCTGAGCACAGCTGTGCTAAAATCGAGCATCTCTCTGGACTGGACATCCAGGAATAATGCTTTGTAAAGGTGTGAACTGTCTTCAGGTAGCAGCTTGACAAATCTCCAGAATGGGGATGTCTCTAGCAGCCGCTAGAGACGCAGCTGTACCCTGGTGGAGTGGGCCCTCAATCCTGAGGGGGTACTCTACAGTTTCTGATAACAGAATTGGATACAAGAAACAATCCACCTTGCAATTGTTCTCTTAGTGGCAGGTTCCTTTGCCAACCTCGCCATAGGTAAGAAAGAGTTGGAGGATTCAACCTATGACCTCTGGTGCGCTCTAAATAGTAGCTTAAGGCTCTTTTGACATCCAAGCTGTGCAGTCTCCTCTCACCTGAGGAAGAATGCTCAGTGAAAAATACTGGGAGATAGATAGATTGATTCAGGTGGAAATCAGAAACCACCTTAGGCAAAAACTTTCTATTAGTCCTAAGGACTACCTTATCTCTGTGGAAAGAGATAAAATCTTCTTCCACTGACAGGGCCTGTAGCTCACTTATGCGTCTGGCAGAGGTGATAGCTACTAGGAAAATGGTTTTCCAAGTTAAATACTTGAGCTCTGCAGAAGACAGAGGCTCAAAGGGGGGTTGCATTAACTGAGCAATGCAAATATTCAGGTCCCAGGCGGGAGCTGGTTCCCGAAAAGAAGGGTTAGTATGAAGTAACCCTTTAAAAAACTTGGAGAACACCGGGTGAGAAGAAAGGGAGGCAGGCTTCCCTGCTGACACAAAAGCAGAGACAGCTGCCAGATGAACCTTCAGGGTAGCTGGTCTAAGGCCTAGGGAATTCAGATGGACCAAATAGTCCAGTAGAATGGGAAGATCAGCAGATTCTGGGATAATCTGCCTCTCAGTGCACCAGATGGAAAACCTCTTCCACTTAGAATTATAAGTGGCCCTAGTGGAAGGCTTCCTTGAAGCCTTTAAAATATCCATGACACCTTGAGAAAGGTGTAAGTCAGCAAATTCTAGCTCCTCAAGAGCCAAGCCTTGAGGTGGAGGGATTTGAGGTCCGGATACCACACTCTCCCCTGTGCACAGGCCAGTAAGTCGTGGACTCCGGGCAGGCTCAGAGCAGGGTGGACTGCCAAGGACAGGAGCAGAGGGTACCAGGGCTGTCTGGCCCAATCTGGGGCAATCAGAATCACTCTGCAAGGTTGAGATCTGATTTTTACTAGTACCCTGAAAAGGAGAGGAAAGGGGGGAAAGGCATACAGGAACTTCCCTTTCCAGTCCAACAGAAAGGTGTCCAGAGGGACTGAGCCCAGAACTGGAGGCCTGCAACAGAAAAGAGGAAGTTGGTGGTTGTCTGGGGCTGCAAGCGATCTATCTGAGAAGTGCCCCATCTGGCAAAGAACAGACCCCAGCACTTGTGGATTCAGAGCCCATTCGTGATGGCCCTGAAATTCTGCTGAGGCGTCCATGCGAGATCTTGTCCTTCCCTGGGAGATGAACCGCTGTCAGGGAAGTGTTCAGGAGTAAGCCAGAGACCACAACTTCATTGCTTCGTGCACAAGGCTGAAGACCGAGTGCCCCTTGCTTGTTGATGTACCACATTGTGGTGGTATTGTCTGTCCTGACTTGAACCACTTTGTTCTGGACAGAATCTGAAAACACCGAAGAGCTAAAAAGACAGCTCTGAGTTCCAAAAGATTGATGTGGAGCAGAGACTCCTGAGGAGACCATACCCCTGAGTGGCAAGGTCGCCAGGTGAGCCCCCACCCTAACAGGGAGGCATCCGTGGTGAGGGTGAGGAGTGAGAAATGGGAATGAAGGGAACCCCCTGTCTTAAATTGCTCTGGACCTGCCACCAGTGGAGGGCTAGGATCAGAGTTTGAGTAACTGGGACCAACTTGGTAAGGGGGTCCTTCCTTTGAGACCAATAGGCCCTCAAATGGAACTGAATGTCCCTCATCTGGAATCTTGCTCCCTGCACGACAGCTGTGGAAGCAGCCATGTGCCCGAGGAGTTGCAGAAAATGCCTTGCTGGTCGAGAGACCCGCAGGGTAAAGGAGGATGCCAGGGCGATGAGTCTGTCCACCCTTTCCGAGGGAAGAAAAGCCCTGGCTAACCTTGTGTTCAATTCTGCGCCTATGAAAGTTAGGACCTGAACTGGTTCCAGAACTGACTTTGGTAAGTTTAGCAGGAATCCCAGGGAAGTGAGAAGCTGCTGGATGACTTGCAAGTGGGATTTCACCTGACCTGGAGACTGACCCACAATGAGCCAGTCGTCCAGGTAGGGAAACACAGCAACCCCTTGCCTTCTAAGTGAGCCACTACTACAGCGAGACATTTTGTGAATACCCTTGGCGCCAGAGGTGAGCCCGAAGGGCATTGCCCTGAACTGGTAGTGGCCTGAGGCAGTTCGAACCTGAGTGCACTGGGTGAGAAGGCCTGATCAGAACATGAAAATAGGCATCCTTGAGGTCCAGGGAAGCTAGCCAGTCCCTGGCCTTGGGAAGGCAATATCATTGCCAGAGTCAACATTTTGAACTTTGCTTTCAACAGATGCTTGTTCAAGTATCTTAAATCTAGAATGGCGCCATTCTCCTGTCTTTTGGGGTAGAAAGTATCTTGAATAAAGCCCCTTGCCCTGATGGCAAGGAGGAACCTTTCCACTGCTTTGCAGTCCAGCAGAGCAAAACCTCTGCTTCCAAAGCAAGGGCTCTGAAGGATTTGCAGGTGGAAAATGCCTGGCTCTCATCTTTGGAAAGTGTTTGAAGCTGAGAACAGACCCTGGCCTATTACCTCCAGAACCCATCTGTCCGTAGTTAGGGACAGCCAGTTCCGGCTGAAATAGGCCAACCTGCCCCACTGGTACAGGAGAATCGGCCCTGGACACCCCATCAGGGTGCCTGCTTAGCAGCAGCCTTAGGCTGAGGGAGGGACGGTCTACTTGTGCCCGTCTACCCTGCCTCTGAAGAAACCCCTCTTGAGACAGCAGAGGAGGCTTGAAGAGTGGTAAAAGGCCTGGAAAAGGGCCTGCCCCTACCTCTGGGAGCATGCCTGTGGCATGGCATGCTTCTCCTTAGCCTGGGCACTTTTGTAGGTAGTTCTGTATTCATCCATCTTTTCATATAGTTTTCTGTTTGCTCCCCAAAAGAGAATTTCCACTACAGGAAAATCCATAGCATTTGACTGGGTATCTTGGGACAGATTAGTGCATCTGAGCCATGCCAACCTACGGGAAGCTACAGAAGTGGCCATGACCCTAGAAGAAACATCATTAACATCAACAGCAGTATGAAATTGAACTTTAGAGGCTTCAATGCCATCAGCAGCCACCTGTTCCAACTCACTAGCCAGCTGGCCATGGGCCTACTTTGGCTAACTGCAATACTGTGTCCCACCTAGATTTCTGATATCTAGCTACATAAGCCATATAATTTGCCTGCCTGAGTCCCAAAGAAGCTGCCATATACTGTTTCTTCGCCATGGCATCAATCTTCCTGGAATCCTTATCAGGAGGATGTGAGGCCAGAGGAATATTAGCCTTGTCACAGGCTGCAGCTTGTACCACACCTACATGACTACACTGCTCAGTAAGGAAGTCTGTATCCGAGCCTGACAAAGTATACCTTCTGTCCATTTTTTTATCTACAGGAGGGACAGAATGAGGATTTTTTAAATCTTTGTTGTTTGCTTCCTAAATGACTTATGCAAAGGAATAGACAACCTCCTAGACTCTGGAATATCCATCATTTCCACATAATCAGGCTCCTCTTGCTCATCCACAGCCTCCTCTAAAGGAAGCTGGAGGGTTTCTGCAACCTTTTGTAAAAATAAAGAAAGAAGGGACTCAGACAGAATAGGAGGAGATTCTAAAGGTCTGTCTGGAGAAATGTCCGTTCAAACAGCACGTCAGACCCCCCCAGCCACACATATATTGATCAAATTCCTCCTCCCCCTCCTGTGGTTCATAAAATTCCTCAACTTCAAAATCCTGAACCACTGGGACTGAACGAACCAACCTATTACCAGCTGTTGGTGGTTCTACAGATCCCTGAGACAGTGACTGGACAATCTGAATGGCTTTAGCTATCTCTGCAGCAGTTGGAGACACAATTTTGGACTCCAGACCTACTGATTTCCTTGTCTTTTTACTTGGGACTGGTTCCTCTGAACCAGCCTTCCTTTGCCGGAAGTCTCACCTGGTCAGAGGGCACTCCCTCTGGTCCAGTGGGTACTGGACCGGGCTGGCCATCCGGTCAGCGGACTTTTAGCCTCTGTTCCCTGAGCCGGCCCAATCTCTTCTCCAGGGTGGCTGCAGGAAATTTTACACACCTGGCAGTCTGACAGGAGGTGGTCAGCCCCAGACAATAAACACAAGTGGTGTGTGGGTCAGCCTTGGCAAAGCGTCCCCACAGACATCACAGTGTTGAAACCAGTGGGCCGGTTTTTCTTTGGGTTTCTCAGACATAATGCCAGCCTAACCAAAACTTGCCCTTTTGATGGCAATGCCAGGCAAGACACCCTTATCGGTTCCTAACCGTGTCACGGGTATTTGAAAAAACCGTTATAATTCCGTTTTAGAACCGATAAGAACCGGAACGCACTCTAAAACCCACTGTACACTTTTAAAATGCAGAAAAAACAACCGATCGGTTCAAACCGAACCAATAATTAATTTCCACACAGACTTAAATTTTAGTACTTACGGTTACCAGATAGAGCTTTAAAACCGAAATGCGGTAAAATAATAACTTCTGCGGTTCAAATGAACGAAAAATACTCGCTTGAACCGAGAATGAACCGAGCTGAAGGAGCTGATCTCCGGAGCGACTGTTCAGTGAAGCGGAGTAAAGAATCTGACAGTTTCATTTGAAACTGCCAGATAGAGCTTTTGGCACAGCGCCCTCGCGCTGTAGAACTCCAGATCTTCTGGAGTTAACTCCTTCCTCTCCGGGGCAGTTCAGCTGCAGTGGCTGACTGCTATTGTTATAATATAGCAAGACTTCATGGTGTTTGAAGCTGCAGTTTTCTTCCGTAAACTCCTTCTTTGATTATTAACTACAGTGAAGGCAACTTCTGGTGGGGGAGGCATAGAACCTGCATCACCAGATACCTCTAGTACTAACGGTTCTGCCTCAGATGGAGGCATGTGAGAAATCAAAACAGAAGTGGATAAGGCCTCTGAAGGGGGATTAATAGGCCTTTCAGGAGGTGCCCTCTTAGGTGGGGGGGGGCCCATATTGTTTCAAAGCCGATTTTAATGCAATATTCAAATAAAAATCCTGAGTGGTATAATCCTTGTCTGCAGTATTATGGGCTGCCCAAGGACAATCCATAAAAGAATGCTGTTCTTCACAAAGACTACACTTGGGAGGATGATGACAGTCAGTCATAATATGCCCACTTCCCAATTGAGCACATTTCATTGTATCACAGGTTCGACTCAAATGTCTACTGGAACCGCATTTATAACAATGTGCGTATGTCCAGGATAAAAAATAAAACCCTTGTCACGACCCAGGTAAAAACAACTTGGTAGATGTTGAAGTCCATCCTCCGTTTGTGGTAAAGTCACCTTATACCTCCACCCTCCATTCCAAAAACCTTCAGAATCTAAAATTGGTTCCGAATTCCCTTGTATTTGACAACGTTTCTCCAGCCAGTATGAAATGTCCATAATATTCACCCCTTCATTTCTGAATAAGACAATGATCACTTTAAAAGTTTGTTTTGTTAAAGGTATAGCATGAAAGTGGGTCCAAGCTGGGTTCGTTTTAAACAGGGCATACTTCATCCAGAAATGATTCAGGATGTCAGGGGAATGAAAACTTATGTCATATGTAGATTCTCCCGGTGTATGAATCAAAGCATACATTTCCGAAGGGGAAAACCCCAGCATCTGCTTCAACAGAACTTTCCCCACATAAAAGTGGTCTGGCATCGTATCCGCTGGTCCTAAAAACCGCAGCTGAACTGCATTCCTGCGTTTAGCTAAAGAAACAGGTTTTTGAAATAAACTAGCGAAAGTGGGAGCTGTCAGGGCTGGGGTTACTGACTCATTGTCAGGAGGTACTATAGGAATAGATCCCAGCGCTTCTTCCAACTGGGGGGAATCACTAGCCACAGTAATGTTTTCCACAGGCCCCTGCTGTGCTGGAGACTGTATAGGGGAGAAGGAAATGGAATCTGCTTGTGAAATGGGCAAGTCCATCATAACCATCTCTGCATCTGTATTAGCAGATAAAGTGTGCCTGAAACAGGGTCTAAGGCTACTTCATATGGTTTAGTAAACAGGACTGTATCAGGCCTGTGCATATTGTGTAGGAGGCCATCCACAGTTCCCCCCAGTACCCCCGTGACACTCCCCGAACCTGGAAGCGGAATATCGGGATCCGCAACCCACTGACCTGTTTCTGTTTGGATCCAACCAGCTCTTTTCAGTGCCCGTTCCGGAGACCATGCCGAATTATGCTGTGAGTGATTTTCCAATCCTGTGTCTTTGCCTGATGTAGTGTCCTCTATTAGAGGGCCCGCTGCAAAAATCATTTGCTGTAGATGCCGTAGAAGGCGATGGTGAACCTTGAATCGAACGTTTCCTTTTTTTTTCTTCAGCATGCAGTTTAGCTGCTCTGTAATCAGCCTCAGCCTGTAATAAGAGGTCCTGTTTCACACGGACCACTGCTTCCTACTCTTCATTGCCCTCCACAGGTATGGGGCCTGCTCCGGGACTTCCTGTAACACCTAGTGTCACCATCGTAGAGGATAGCAAAACTCCATTTTCAGTGGATCCTCCACCCGTTGCTATCACAGCAAGCAGCGGGGGCTGAGGTACGATATGCTGGCCACCCTGAGAATGCATTCCAGCCGTACCATGTTCCCCGCTGAGCCTTGCTAACTCACCAGCCACAGCATGTCCTTCTCCACTGTCCTCCTCCTATGCCATCTTGGTCCCACAAAATGGGTCCCCCCTGCTCACAGGAAGTAGGGGAATTTCCCCGGTGTCCTGGCCAAATTTCCCTCATTCACTAAAAATACCACCAACAGCTTAATCTGGTTCAAGGTCAGTTGGCATTCATCTATCCCAGGTCATGCCTGAAAACAGGTAGGATTTGTCTAGTGCACTTACCAGTCAACGAAAAATAAATGAAATAAATAAATAAAGCAGAACAAAAGGAGAGAGGCAGGAGCAAAGGAGAATACCCAGTATGTAACAGTAAGTGCTTAAAGGGTATCTGGAAAGGGATTTGCCTCAACTCTAGGAGCCTGGGCAATAAAATCAATGAACTGCAGCCATTGTAACAGATATTAAGATGGACACTGTTGCCATCACCGAAACATGGGCCACAGATGACAATGATGGGGACTTCACAGTGCCATGGTACTCACTATTCAGAAGGAATAGAAGGAAGGTGGGGTAGGTGTAGCCCTTTATGTTAGGGAAGGTACTGAAGTAGTGGAAGATTACATCAAGTGTGGTATGTGGCCATTGGGGCTTGCAATATAGCCTAGAGGTTAGACTAACAAGCCGTGAATTAGCTTGCTACATCCAGCAGACCTGGGTATCATTCCCACAACATCCACTTACATACTGTGAGACTCTGAGCAAGTAACTTAACCATCCCAGTGCTCCCGGGTCTCCCCTGAAAACAGGCACTTCTGCCTAGTGGGCCTTACCTGGTGCAACTCACAGTGGCATTAGGCAAGACACCCTTCCTGGGGATGCTATAGAGATCACCAAGGAAAGAAGAAGTGGGTGACAAAATGCTGGGAGAAGAAACAAGCATTTGTCAATGCCGAATGTTGATTGCGTTGGTCTGTTGAGCTTGCTCACTGCCCCTCTGTCACTCGCTCAGTCTGTTTCTCCCGGTGCTGCAGGCTGCTGTTTTGTACTGGGCTCCAGTCTGCTTTGGCAGCTTTTTCTGCCCACTAAGAAATCTGCAGCTGTCCCGACAGAGCTCCGTTGAGGTGGCTCATTCCCCCTTTCTCACTCGCTCATTCTGTTTCTCCTGGCACTGCAGGCTGCCCTTTTGTACTGGGCTCCTGTCTCTGTTGGTGGCTTTTTCTGCCAACAAAGACATCTGCAGCAGTCCTGACACAAGTCTGTTGAGCCTGCTCACTCCTGTTGTCTCACTCACTCATTCAGTTTCTGTTGGCGCTGCAGGCTGGGCTTTTGCAGTGGACTCCTGCCTGCGTTGCTGCCTTTTTCTGCCAACAAAGAAATCCGCAGCATTCATGATAGAGCTCCGTTGAGCTCGCTCACTCCCCCCATCTCACTCGCTCATTGTGTTTCTCCCAGCGCTGCAGGCTGCCCTTTTATACTGGGTTCCTGCCTGCATTGGTACTTTTTTTCGCCCACAAAGAAATCCGCAGCTGTCCCGACAGAGCTGCGTTGAGGTCGCTCTCTCCCCGTCTCACTCACTCACTCTGTTTCTCCTGGCGCTGCAGGCTGCCCTTTTTTACCGGACTCCTACCTTTGTTGGTGCCTTTTTCTGTCCACAAAGAAATCTGCAGCAGTCCCGACAAAGTTCCATTGAGCTTGCTCACTCCCCTTCTCTCACTCGCTCATTCTGTTTCTGCTGGTGTTGCAGGCTGCCCTTTTCTACTGGGCTCCTGCCTGTGTTGCTGTGTTCTTCTGCCCGCAAAGAAATTTGCAGCAGTTACAACAGAGCTCCATTGAGCTCGCTCACCCCCCCCCACTCACTTATTCTGGTTTTCCTGCCACTGCAGGCTGCCCTTTGTTCTAGGGCCCTGCGTGCATTGCTGCCCTTTCCTGCCCACAAACAAATCTGCAGCAGTCCCAACAGAGTTCCGTTGAGCCACTCCCCCTCCCTCACTCGCTCGTTCTGTGTCTCTCACCGCTGCAGGCTGCCCTTTTGTACTGGGCTCCTGCCTGTGTTGGCGGCTTTTTCTGGCCACAAAGAAATATGAAGCAGTCCCGACACAGCTCCATTGAGCACGCTCACTCCCCCTCTCTCACTCACTCATTCCGTTTCTGCGAGCACTGCAAGCTGGCCTTTTGTACTGGGCTCCTTCCTACATTGCCTCCTTTTTCTGCCCACAAAAATCTGCAGCAGTCACAATAGAGCTCCATTGAGCTCACTCACTATCGCTATGTCACTTGCTCGTTCTGTTTCTCTTGGCACTGCAGGCTGCACTCTTATACAGGGCTCCTGGCTGCATTGGCACCTTTGCCTGTCCACAAAGAAATCTGCAGCTGTCCCGATAGAGCTCCGTTGAGGTCGCTCACTCTCTTTCACGATCTTCCTGTGCTAAAATACACACTGCAGAAGCACACAGCTCCTTCTCTCTTCACTGTCACAAGTGATCTGACTTTCCAGTGTAACCCATAGGTGGCACTAACCCAAGGGACACTACCCCTGTCTGTTTGACTACGGACAGGTTGAGTGGCCCAGGTCCTATGGCGTGTGCCTCCACCCAGAGGTCAGGGTTTGTAGTGGTTAGACTAGCTTGGTCACAGCTCTCTGGGACACTGAGACCCCCTTTTATTCCCTCTAGTGGCTCACACAGGACACTGGAGTTACAGCCCCAATACCCCATGTATACACACTGTTCACTCATATAGATACCACTTACCCTCGAGACTGATTCTCCGGCATGTCTCTGAGGACCCCCTGTAAAATAAGGTTAAACAACATACATAGCAAAACACAATACTGTTTCCATAAGTAGCAACACCACAGACAGTATATAGTATAATAACAACAAATCTGATTTATTTAGGGGGCAGTAACATGGGAGGGGGAAATCAGGTTAATTGGTGGCATTAAATCACAGTACTGTGCACGCATACAGGGTCTGAAAAGTCACACTCTGGGTACCCAGGTTGGGAAGGGGGCTAGCCAGGTCCGTTGCCCGGGGTTGGCCGGCAGGTGCAGATGAATAGGGCCCTGTAGAAGAAAATATATGCACAACACCCAGCTGTAATCCGGAGCTGGAGGGCTCAGTCCATGAAACAGTGAAACAACAAGAATTAGATGACACACTTGTGACTGAAAAACAAGCTGCAGGGGAATACCCTGATTTGTACTCACAACATCCAAGCTGAGGATCGTATGGGGAATATCCCTCTGGATTGCCAAAGAGCAGGGCATGAGGACAAGGTCCTCGTGACTGGACCCCACTGCAGTTGATAGCAAACGGATGTAGTCCAAATTTAGCTGGGGTTTACTTCCAGCTTCAACACACAATTCACTGTACAGGGGATTTGAAATAGTGATTCCCCACAATCACTACGCACATTTATATGTAAAAGGAAAGTACTATACCAGGCAGGCTGCTCCTTAATCCCGATCGCAATTACTGCAAAATACCCGGGAGCACACACAGCAGCTTAAGTTCCTGACAGACCGAGCACGATTCAGCAATTTCTCCAGTCTTCTACAGGGTGAGCCTGGTTTCCACACTTCTAGTGCTTCTTTCTCCTCACAACTCAGATTCAGTCCAAACTAGCACTCACAAAGGCTGCAGGCCGAAACTCAGGGCCTCACACACGCTTCCCTCACGAAACTATACACCTCAGAAGCACACAGTTCCTTCTCTCTTCACTGCCACAACTGATCTGATCTTCCAGTCACACAGCAGGCCATTTCCTTTAGCTCCACACTATTCTGTTGGCTGATTCAGCTGCCACTCACAATAAGACACCCTCTATTGGTAGAAAAAGATGCCAAGGTCAAAACTACATTTCCCAGAGTCACTGCCCATACAATCCCCTTGTGGCTAGCTCAAATTAAGAGTCGAAGTTCTGATTCATCCACAGGCTCCATTTTAGGGCTCTCTTAACCCAATTGGCCCACAACAGCAGTTTAGGTCCAAAATGGAGAGGTAACACACACAGAGTCCCAGCTGCAATAAAGGCAGGTTAGACAAACTACAATTTTGATAATGCCTTAAATGATTACAGGCAAAGAGTTACAGCTTTCAGATGGGCTCCCTTTGCACCTTCAGCGACCACAAAATGAAGCAATTACTCCGCAGCTCAGGTGGGATTCGAGCATTAAATACACAGTCCCCCCACACAAACAAAGTCTGCAAGCAGACAGCTCTTAAAGAGACAGTACATGGAAGTTCAAATAGCACTCACTTGCAACCACAGTTAAGCAGCTCAGACGCCAAACACCACCCAGGCTTGGAGCATTCAGGCAAGCTCCTGGAAGACTTTTGGGAACCCCCATTTGCAGGAAGGTTACACCCTTCCTGGCCCGGAAAAATTTGGCATCTGTGTCAAGTAAGTACCCCCATAAGTTTCAATACAACCATATATATTTACATCAGTATCACATTAGGCTTATACATGTAATTATCAGTCAACATATCACCCTACCAGAAACACATTTCTGAAACTTTTCAGTACATCACTTTTTCACACTATTATACACACATTGTACCACAACTCAGGTTATTACCTCCTGCACATGAAACCTGAAGAGAGGGGGCCCTTCCCTATCAGCTACCTTGGGGCTGGACAGGGCAGGGGCACCATACCTAGAAGGCAACATAAGTAACTTGGAGTTAGCACTGATGTTCAGTTTGGGCAATGAGCTCGGGGACACATACACTCCTTTATGGACAACACTGAGAGGCAAGTCCACAGGCCTCGCCAGAGAATCATAGCTGAGGTGCACCACAGGCTTTACAGCTCGACCAGTCTTTCTAGGGGGAACTGTTACAGTCTCTGCACTCTGAGCCTCATTTTCAGCATTGTCCTCACTTGTCAGGGGAGTCTCCATTGAGGTAGAGAGGCTAGAACTTGGGCCACTTTCAGCTCCAGGAGTTACAATCTCTGAGTCCACAACACTTGGCTCACATGGAGAGCTTTCGGACACTGGCAGTCGACTGTCAGGGCACTCAAAATACTCTTCTTGTTCTGGTATCTCACCAGTCTGTTCCAGCCCATCATTTTCCTCCTCTGAAAGCTCAAACAGTTTAACCATACACAATGACTTGATGCTTTGCACTTCACTTTCTGGGAGCATTGGCTCCAGGGACAAAGCTGAGGGCTTAGACAGTCCGGAAGGCCTAGCTTCATCTCCAGGATTGACTAGGGAATTGCCCCGAAACAACTGACTCGGTTCATAAGAAGGGTAGTATTCAAAGCCACACTCACTTTCCTCTGACATGGACTGACAGTCATGTTCAACTGGGACTTGTGGAGGGGAACACTTTAACTCGGCTTTTGTAGGTGCAGACTTTCTTGATTTTTCTTAGCAGCAGCTCTAGTCACTGGTCCAGAGGGGGCATTTTCTGGGGGCTCAGACTAAATCAAGATTTGTCCAATGGGCAGTAAATGATTTCTATGCATTGTTTTAACATCTTTTGAATTATTCTCAGGCCTTATTTTGTACACAGGCAGATCATCTAGTTTGTCTACCACAATGTGGGGGAGATGGTGCCATCTATCAGCAATCTTGTGTTTGCCATGCAGTCCCATATTTCTTAGCAACACCCGATCTCCCTCCCGGAGTTCCAGTGCTTTCACTTTTTTATCATACCTTTCCTTGTTGGCCAGATTTCTTTTGGCAGCCATGGTTTGAGCCAGTTGGTACGCGTGATTTAGTTGGGCTTTTAACTTTCAAACAACATGAAGTCTTGCTATATTATGACAATTGCAGTTTGTCCCACCATTAGAACTGCTCCGGAGGTGAAAGAGTTAACTCCCATTCTAAGAATGGAACTTGGAGCGCGAGCTCGGTTAGAGAAGCTCTGTCTGGGTTATTTCAAACCTAAATTATCAGATTCTTTACTCCGCCTCACTGAACAGTCGCTCGGAGATTTCTCCTACTGCTTGGTTCATTTCTCAGTTTTAAACAGTGTTTTCTCGGTTCAAATCAACCGAGGAATATTATTATTTAACCACAAAACCGTTGAGTTCAAGCTCTGTCTATGGTATCGTAGTAATTACAGTTTATTTTTGTGTGGAACTTGTAAATGTTATCGGTTCGGTTTTGAAGCGATCAGCCTGTTTAAAACTTGAATTGAAGTTTTTAGAGTGCGGTTTCGGTTCTTATCGGTTCTAAAAAGCGGATTTCATTACGGTTTTTCCAAGACCAATGTTAGGAACGATAAAGGTGTCTTGCCCTGGCACTGCCGTTTAAAGGGCAGGATTTTGGTTAGGTGGCATTATGTCTGAAAACCCAAAGAAAACCTGGCCCACTGGGTTTCAACACTGTGATGCCTGTGGGGAAGTCTGCCAAGGCTGACCCACACACCACATGTGTGTATTGTCTGGGGTTTGACCACCTCAATTCAGACTGCCAGATTTGTAAGAATTTCCCTGCAGCCACCCTGGATAAGAGAGTTGGCAGGCTCAGGAGCGAGAGGCCAAAAGTCTGCTGACCGGATGGCCAGCCCGGTTCGGTGCCAACCCGAACCCGGAGGGAGTACCCTCTGACCAGGGCAAGACTTCCTCAGACAAGCGTAAAAGCTGGTTGAGGAGCCAGTTCCAGTAAAAAAAACAAGAAAATCAGCAGGTGTGGGCCAAAATTCCTTCTCCAACTGCTGCAGAGATAAGAAAGCTATTCAGATTGTCCAGTTCCTTTCTCGGTTCCGTCCGAACCGCCACTGTCTGGTAAAAGGTCGGTTCGGTCGGTTCCACCGGTTCAGGAATATGTTGTTGAAGAGTTTTATGAACCAGAGGAGGGGGAGGATGATTATGAACAGTATGAATGTGACTTTGAGGGTCTGGGTGTGCCCATTGAACCGGACATCTCCCCAGACAGACCTTTAGAATCTCCCCCTTTGCTTTCTGAGTCCTCCTCTCACTTCATGTTTTACAAAAAAGTTGCTGAAACCCTCCAGCTTCCATTGGAGGAAGCTGTGGATGAACAAGAGGAACCTGATTTTGTAGAAATGATGGATATTCCAGAGTCAAGGAGATTGTCTATTCCCTTGCATAAATCATTTAGGAAACAGACAATAAAAATGTTAAAAACTCCTAATTCAAACAACATGAAGTCTTGCTATATTATAGACATTAGCAGTTTGATCCAGCTCTAGAACTGCCCCGGAGTGAAATGGTTAAAACCATTCCAAAATAGAATTTTGGCACGAGAGCAGCTCTATCTGTGTCATTTCAAACTTGAACTGTCAGATTCTTTACTCCGCCTCAGTGAACAGTCGCTCCGATTTCTCCTTCTGCTCAGTTCATTTCCGGTTTAAAAGTGTTTTCTCGGTTGGATTTAACGAGAATAGTTTTATTTAACCGCCAAAACCGTTCAGTTCAAGCTCTATCTGTGGTAACGTAAGTAAATGAAGGTTTTGTCTGTGTGGAACTTGTAAGTTATCGGTTGGGTATTGAACCGATCAGTGGGTTTAAAACTCATTTAAAACCAAAAGTTACTATTTTAGAGTGCGGTTCCTTGTTTCATCGGTTCCAAAAAACGGATTTATTACGTTTTTCCAATACCCGTGACACGGTTAGGAACCGATAAAGGTGTCTTGCCTGGAACTGCTGTTAAAGGGCAAGTTTTGGTTAGGCTGGCATTATGTCTGAGAAACCCAAAAGAAAACTGGCCCACTGGGTTTCAACACTGTGATGTTTGTGGGGAAGTCTTTGCCAAGGCTGACCCACACACCACATGTGTTTATGTCTGAGGTTTGACCACCTCCAGTCAGACTGCCAGGTATGAAAATTTCCCTGCAGCCACCCTGGAAAAAGATTGGGCAGGCTCAGGGACGAGAGAACAAAAAGTCTGCTGACCGGATGGCCAGCCGGTTCGGTGCCAGACCGAGACAGGAGAGATGCCCTCTGACCAGGGCCAGACTTCTCGGACAAGAAAGCTGGTTCTGAGGAACCAATTCCAGTAAAGAAAACAAGAAAATCAGCAGGTCTGGAGTCCAAAGTTCCTTCCCCAACTGCTGCAGAGATAGCAAAAGCTACACAAATTGTCCAGTCACTGTCTCAGGGTCCGTCCGAACCACCACTATCTGGTAAAAGGTCGGTTCGTCCGGTCCCAGTGGTTCAAGATTATGATATTGAGGAATTTTATTAACCAGAGGAGGGGGAGGAGGATTATGAACAGTATGAATGTGGCTGGGAAGGTCTGGGTGTGCCCATTGAACCGGACATCTCCCCAGACAGACCTTTAGAATCTCCCCCTTTGCTGTCTGAGTCCCCATCTCATTTTATGTTTTATAAAAAAGTTGCTGAAACCCTCCAGCTTCCTTTAGAAGAGGCTGTGGATGAGCAAGAGGAGCCAGAGTCTAGGAGATTGTCTATTTCTTTACATAAGTCTTTTAGGAAACAAACAATTAAAATTTTAAAAGCTCCTAATTCTGTGCCTCCTGTAGATAAAAAGATGGACAGAAGGTATACATTGTCAGGCCCTGTTTCAGAATTCCTTTCACAACCCAATGCAGTCATGTTGGGAGTACAGTTCAGGCTGCTGCCTGTGATAAAAGCTAATACTCCTTGACTTACATCCTCCTGACAAGGTTCCAGGAAGATTGATGCCATGGCAAAAAACAGTATATGGCAGCCTCTCTGGGACTCAGGCAAGCAAATTATATGGCATTATGTAGCTAGGTATCAGAAATCTAGATGGGATACTGTTATGCAATTGGCCAAGCAGGCCCATGGCCAGCTGGCTAGTGAAGTAGAACAAGTGGCTGCTGATGGCATTGAAGCCTCTAAGGTTCAGTTTCATGCTGCTGTGGATGTTAATGATGTTTCCTCTAGGGTCATGGCCACATCTGTAGCTTTTCGTAGGTTGGCCTGGCTCAGGTGTACTAGTTTGTCTGGGATACCCAGACTAAGGCTATGGATTTTCCTGTGGTGGGAAATTCTCTGTTTGGAGAGCAGACAGAGAATTACATGAAGAAGATGGATGAATATAGGACTACTTACAAGAGTGCCCAGGCTGAGGAGTGCAAGCCACTCCTCAAAGGCATGCCCCCAGGGGTAGGGGTGAGCCTTTTCACAGGCACTCTACCAGGCTCAAGGCCTCCTCTGCCTATGCTCAGAGGGCTTCTTCAGAGGCAGGGAGCAGATGAGGGTGGGCAGACCTGCTCCCACCCCCAGCCTAAAGCTCCTGCCGAAACAGGCACCTGATGGGGTGCTCAGGGCCATTCTCCTGTACCAGTGGGGGGCAGGCTGGCTTACTTCAGTCAGAATTGGGCTTTCTTTAACCTCAGACAAGTGGGTTCTGGAAGTAAGACCAGGGTCTGGTTCTCAACTTCAAACAGTTTCCCAAGTTGAGAAGCAGACTTTTCTACCTGCAAGTGCTTCAGAGACCCTCGCTCTGGAAACAGAGGTCTCATCCCTGTTAGCTCTCAGAGCAGTAGAAAGGGTTCCTCCCCTGCATCAGGGCAGGGGTCTGTATTCCAGATACTTCCTTACCCCAAAAAAGACAGGAGAATGGCGGCCCATTTTAGATCTCAGATATCTGAACAAGAATCTTTTGAAACCAAAGTTCAAAATGGTAACTCTGGCAATGATTTTACCTTCCCTAAGGCCAGGGGACTGGCTAGCCTCCCTGGACCTCAAGAATCCCTATTTCCACGTCCTAATCAGAAGATCCCATTGAAAGTACCTCAGATTCGAACTGCCCTCAGGTCATTACCAGTTCAGAGCAATGCCCTTGGCCTTACCTCTGCTCCAAGGGTATTCACAGTGTCTAGCAGTGGCAGTGACCCACTTAAGGAGGCAGAGGGATTGCTGTTTTCCCTATCTAGATGACTGGCTCATTGTAGGCCAGTCCCCAGAATTCAGGTAAAATCTCACCTGCAGGTCACCCAGCAGCTTCTCACCTCCTGGGTTTTCTGCTAAACCTACCAAAGTCGGTTCTGGAACCAGTCCAGGTACTCACCTTTATAGGGCAGAATTGGACACAAAGCTAGCCAGAGCCTTTCTTCCCCCAGAAAGGGTAAGGAATTTAGTGGCTCTGGCCTCTTCCTTCACTCTGCAGGTCTCTGAACCAGCAAGACACTTTCTGCAGCTCCTGGGGCACATGGCTGCATCCACAGCTGTTGTGCAGGGAGCCAGATTTCAGATGAGAGACATTCAGTTTCACTTGAGAACCTTTTGGTCTCAGAGAAGAGACCCCTTTCCAAGTTGGTCCCAGTGATCTCGAACCTTGATCCTAGCTCTCCAGTGGTGGCAGGATCCAGGCAATTCAAGCGAGGGGTCCCCTTCATTTCCCCTTCTCAGACTTGACTCTCGCTACAGATGCTTCCCTTCTGGGTTGGGGAGCCCACATGGGCGACCTTTCCACTCAGGGAGTTGGTCCCCAGGAATCTCTGCTCCACATCAATTTGCTGGAACTCAGAGCTGTCTTTTAGCTCTTCAGCTTTTCTGCATCTGTCCACGACAAGGTGATACAAGTCAGAACAGACAACACCACAACAATGTGGTACATCAACAAACAAGGGAGCACTCGGTCTTGAGCCTTGTGCACCGAGGGCAATGAAGTTGTGATCTCTGGCCTATTCCTGAACACTTCCTCATAGCAGTTCATCTTCCAGGGAAGGACAATGTCCTAGCGGATGCCCTCAGCAGGATTTCCCAGGGCCATCACGAATTGTCCCTGGATCCTCAAGTGCTGAGGATAGTTTTTTGCCAGGTGGGGCATCCTCAGATGAATCTTTTGCAGCCCCAGACAATCACAAACTTCCTCTGTTCTGTTACAGGCCTCAGTGCTGGGCTCAGTTCCCTGGATGCCCTTCTTCTGGATTGGGAGGAGGTTCCTCTATGCTTCCCCTTTCTCTCCTATTCAAAGTACTAGTCAAAATCAGATCTCAGCCTTGCAGGTGATTCTGATTGCCCGATTGAGCCAGGCAGCCCTGGTACCCCTCCTTCTGTCTCTGACAGTCCATCTTCCCCTGTGCCTCCCAGGAATCACAATCTGTTGACTTGTGCCCAGGGAAGGGTTTGGTATCCGGACCTCAAATCCCTCAACCTCAAGGCCTGGCTCTCGAGGAGTTAGAGTTTGCTGATTACACCTCTCTCAGGGTGTTCTTGAGATCCTAAAGGCTTCAGAAGCCTTCCACTAGGAGCTACTTATAGTTCTAAATGGAAAAGGTTTTCCATTTGGTGTGCTAGGAAAAATATTTCCCAGAATCTGCTGGTGCCCATTTTGTTAGATTACATGGTACATCTTAATTTTGGGTCTCCCACCAGCTAGCTTGAAAGAGTTCATTTGCGCTGTGTTCGCTTTTGTGTCAGCAGGAAAGTCATCCCCTTCCTCCTTTCATCCTGTGTTTTCCAAGTATTTTAAGGATTACTCCATACTAATCCTCCCTTTCGGGAACCGCCCTGCTTGGGACCTTAATGTTTGCATTGCCCAGTTAATGCAACCCCTTGAACCTCTGTCTTCCTGCAGAGCTAAGTACCTAACTGGAAAACTGTTTTCTAGTGGTTATCACTCTGCCAGACGCATAAGTAATTGCAAGCCTTGTCAGTGGAGACTGACTTTATTTCTTTCCACAGGATAAGGTAGCTCTAGACCAATAGGGAAGTTTTTGCCTAAGGTGGTTTCAGATTTCATCTAATCAATCTATCTCCCTTCCAGTATTTCTCTACTGATCACTCCTCTTCAGTGAGAGGAGGTTGCACAGCCTGGATGCTAAGAGCGCTTAGTTATTACATAGAGGCAATACTAAAGGCTCATGATCCCGAATCCTCCAACTTTTCCTACCTATGGTGAAGTTGGGAAAGGCAACCTGCCACCAAGAGATCAATAGCCAGGTGGATTGTCTCTTGTATCCAATTTGTTATCAGAAAGTGAGCAGAGCCTCCGGTTTGAGGGCTCATCTACCAGGGTACAGCCAGCCTCTAGCTGCTGCCAGAGATATCCCTTTATTAGAGATTTGCCAGGCTGCTACTTGGAAAATGGCACACACTTTTACCAAGCATTACTCCCTGGATGTCCAGGCCAGGAGAGATGCTCGGTTTGGCACAGCTGTTCTTCAGAGCCTATTCCCTAAGTAGGTTCTGCCCCTCCTCCATGGAGGTACTGCTGTGTATTCTGTAATGTCTATAATATAGCAAGACTTCATGTTGTTTGAAGAAAAATTACTCACCTTAGTAATGTTGTTTCTTCTAATGAGTCTTACTATATTATGAACCTCCCAACCTGCCCCCTCTCAGAACCTCTACTTGGTGGGAAAGGGCAACTTAGTGTGGCACTACTTTTGTCCTGTTAGCATTTCAACCCTTTGGGACTTTTGTGGTGTATGTGTATGCTGTGTGTGTTTTATTATACTTATGTACCATTTTCATATTATTAGAATGGTGTTGTAGTATTTCTGGTCCCTTGACTTGAGTCTTGGGTGTTGGGACCATCAATAGCTGTTATTATTTAGGTAGCCATTTCGCTAGTTACGGTTACAGCTTCAACACCAGACGTTAGTGAGTTTGGCGTCAGAAGATCTGACAGTTCAAGTTTGAAATGACACAGATAGAGCTGCTCTCGTGACAAAATTCCTATTTTGGAATGGTTTTAACCATTTCACTCGAGGGGCAGTTCTAGAGCTGGATCAAACTGCTAATGTCTATAATATAGCAAGACTCCATTAGAAGAAACAACATTAATAAGGTGAGCAATTTTTTTTCTCAGCTCTGTGGGCAAAAAGATGGGACAGGAGGTACACTCTGTCAGGTCCTGATCAGAATTCCTTCACAGCAATGCAGTCACGTTGGTGGTTCAGGCTGCAACCTGTGATAAAGCTAATCATTCCGCTTCACATCCTCCTGACAAGGATTCCAGGAAGACTGATGCCATGGCTAAAAACAATATATGGCAGCCGCCTGGGACTCAGGCAAGCAAATTACATGGCTTATGTATGAAAGGTATCAAAATTCAGGATGGGACACTGTCATGGCCTTGGCCAAACAGGCCTCTGGCCAGCTTGCTAATGAGCTAGAACAGGTGGCTGCCGATGGCATTGAGGCATCTAAGGTGCAGTTTCATGCTGCTGGATTTTAATGATGTATCCTCCTAGAAGTCATGGCTACGCCTGTAGCTTTTCAGAGGTTGGCCTGGCTCAGGTGTACTAGCTTGTCTGGGATACCCAGACTAAGGCTATGGATTTTCCTATGGTTGGGAAATTCTCTGTTTGAGGAGCAGACGAGAATTATATGAAAAAAATGAATATGAGACACTATAAAAGTGTTTCAGGCTAAGGAGCGCAAGCCACCTCAGAGGCAGACCCCCAGGGAGTAGGTAGGCCTTTTCACAGGCCTTTTACCAAACCCAGCCTCCTCCTGCTTATACCAGAGGGGTTCTTCAGAGGAGAGGCAGACGGGTGTGGGCAGGCCTGCTCCCACCCCTCAGCCTAAGCACCTGCCAAACAGACACCCTGATGGATGCCCAGGGCCGATTCTCCCTTACCTGTAGGGGCAGGTGGCTTACTTCGTTCAGAACTGGGTGTCTCTAACTCTGCATTGCGGGTCCTGAAGTAGTAGGCCGGTGTCTGGTTCTCAGCCTCAAAAGTTCCCCAAAGATGAACTGTCTTTCCACCTGCAAACTCTTTAGAGACCTTTACTTTAGAAACAGAAGTCTCAACCTCCTGGCTCTCAGAGCTGTGGAAGCGGTTTCTCCCCACACTCACGGCAAGGGTCTGTACCCAGATATTTTTACCCCAAAAAGACAGGAGAATGGCGGCTCATTTAGACCTGAGATATCTGAACAAACACCTTTGAAACCAAAGTTCAGAATGGTAACTCTGGCAATGATTTTACCTCTCAGTGGGGACTGCAGCCTCCCTGGACCTCAAGGATGCCTATTTCACGCCCCAATCCAGAAGCTCCCACTCGAAAGTACCTCAGATTCGAACTGCCCCTCAGGTCACTACCAGTTCAGAAGCAATGCCCTTCGGCCTCACCTCTGCCCCAAGGGTATTCACAAAATGTCTGGCAGTAGCAGTGGCTCATTTAAGAAGGCAAAGGATTGCTGTCTTTCCCTATCTAGACGACTGGCTCATTGTAGGCCCAGTCCCCAGAACAGGTAAGATCTCACCAGTAGTTACCCAGCAGCTGCTCACCTCCCTGGGCTTCTTGCTCAATCTTCCAAAGCCGCCCTGGAACCAGTTCAGTGCACCACAGGTGCAGAATTGGACACAAAGCAGGCCAGAGCCTTCCTACCTTAGAGAGGGTAAGGAACTTGGTGGCTCTGTGCCTCATCCTTCACTCTGCAGGTCTCTCAACCAGCAAGACACCTTTTTGCAGCTCCTGGGGCACATGGCTGCATCCACAGCTGTAGTGCAAGGAGCAAGATTTCAGATGAGGACATTCAGTTTCACTTGAGAGCCTTTTGGTCTCAGAGAAGAGACCCCTTTCCAAGTTGGTCCCAGTGACCCGAACCCTGATCCAGGCCCTCCAGTGTTGGCAGGATCAAGAGCAATTTAAGACTGGGGGTCCCCTTCATTCCTCTGTCTCACCTCGACCCTCACCACGGATGCTTCCTCCTGGGTGGGAGCCCACAAAGGTGACCTCCACTCAGGGTGTGGTCCCTCAGGAATCTCTGCTCCACATCAATTTGCTGGAACCCAGAGCTGCTCCTTTAGCACTTGGCAGTTTTCATGCCTGTTCAGAACAACAAAGTGGTACAAGTCAGAACAGACAACACCACAACAATGTGGTACATCAACAAGCAGGGGGCACTCGGTCTTCGCCTTCTGCAATCGAGGCAATGGAAGTTGTGGTCTCTGGCCTATTCCCTGAACACTCCCCATAGCAGTTCACCTTTCCAGGAAAGGACAATGTCCTAGAAGATGCTCTCAGCAGGATTTCCCAGGGCCATCATGAATGGTCTCTGGATCATCAAGTACTGGGGATAGTTTTTGCCAGATGGGACACCCCTCAGATAGATCTTTTTTCAGCCCCAGACAATCACCAACTTCCACTGTTCTGTTGCAGGCCCTCAATGTTGGGCTCAATCCCCCTGGATGCCTTTCTCCTAGATTGGGAAGGGAAGTTTCTTTATGCCTTTCCCCCCTTCCCTCTCCTATTCAAGGTGCTAGTCAAAATCAGATCCCAGCCTTGCAGGGTGATTCTGATTGCCCCAGATTGGGCCAGGCAGCCCTGGTACCCACTCCTTCTGTCACTAGAAGTCCATCTTCCCCTGTGTCTCCCCAGGAATCACAACCTGTTAACCTGTGCACAGGGGAGAGTTTGGTATCCGAACCTCAAATCCCTCAACCTCAAGGCCTGGCTCTTGAAGAGTTAGAATTGCTGACCCACACCTTCTCAGGGTGTTCTTGAATCCAAAGGCTTCTAGGAAGCCTTCCACTAGAACTACTTACAATTCTAAGGGAAAAGGTTTCCATTTGGTGTTCTAAAACATATTTCCCGGAATCTGCTGATTTGCCCATTGTTTTGGACTATATGGTCCATCTTAATCCTTGGGACTGAGACCAGCTGCCCTGAAAGTACATTTGGCAGCTGTCTCTGCTTTATTTCAGCAGGAAAGCCCTCCTCTCTTTCCCGCTCACCCTGTATTTTCCAAGTTTTTTTAAAGGATTACTTCATTCTAATCCACCCTTTAGGGATCCGCCCTGCCTGGGACCTCAATGTTTGCATTGCCCAGTTAATGCAACCTCCTTTGAACCTCTGTCTTCTGCAGAGCTTAAGTACTTAACTTGGAAAACTGTTTTCCTAGTGGCTATCACTACTGCCAGGCGCATAAGTGAGTTGTAAGCCCTGTCAGTAGAAACTGACTGTTATTTCTTCAACAGGACAAGGTAGTCCTCCAGGACTAACAGGAAGTTTTTGCCTCAAGGTGGTTTCAGATTTCCATCTTAATTAATCTATCTCCCTTCCAGTGTTTTTCACTGAACATTCCTCCTCTGGCAAGAGGAGATTGCACAGTTTAGATGTTAAGAGGGCCCTAAGTTACTATATAGAACGTACCAAGGGTCACAGGTTCGAATCCCTCCAACTTTTTCTCACTTATGGTTAGGTCGGAAAAGGGAGACCTGCCACTAAGAGATCAATTGCCAGGTGGATTGTCTATTGTATCCAATTTTGTTATCAGAAACTGGGGAAAGTTCCCCCTTCTGGCCTGAGGGCTCATTCTACCAGAGGTACAGCCGCGTCTCTAGCTGCTGCCAGAGATATCCCTATCTTAGAGATATGTCAAGCAGCTACCTGGAAAACGGTACACACTTTCACCAAGCATTACTCCCTGGATGTCCAGGCCAGGAGAGATGCTTGGTTTGACACAGCTGTGCTTCAGAGCCTATTCCTAAGTAGGTTCTGTCCCTCCTCCATGAAGTACTGCTGTGTAGTCTGCAATTGTCATAATATAGCAAGACTTCATGTTGTTTGAAGAAAAATTACTCACCTTAGTAATGTTGTTTCTTCTAATGAGTCTTGCTATAATCTGTTTACCTCCCCAAGCCTGCCTCCCTCTCAGAACTTCTACTTGGGTATGGGTGTGGGCAGCCTAGTGTGGCGCTAAGTTATGCCCATTATATGATTTCCACCCTTTTTGGGGTTTTGGGGTGTGATGTTTTATTTTATCTCATATTATTGTTATATTATATTATTACTTCTGGTCCCCTGACTTGAGTCTTTGTGTTGGGACCAGGAATATCTATTAATAGTCAGGTAGCCAGTTGGCTAGTGGGTTACAGCTTCCACACAGACCTTAGTGAGTTTTGCTCATGAAGATCTGACAGTTTAGGTTTGAAATGAACCCAGACAGAGCTTCTCTAACCGAGCTCGCGCTCCAAGTTCCATTCTTAGAATGGGAGTTAACTCTTTCACCTCCAGAGCAGTTCTAATGGTGGGACAAACTGCAATTCTCATAATATAGCAAGACTCCATTAGAAGAAACAACATTACTAAAGTGAGTAATTTTTTCTTTGCACATACTGTAAATGGTCATCAGCTCGAACCCCTTCACGAGAAACTAAAAAAAAAAACATCTACTGGTAGCCGGGCTTCTGTTCCAAACATCAGGCGATAGGGGGAGAACCCAGTGGCATCACTTTTGGTGCAGTTGTAGGCATGTACCAGAGAGCTAATTTGTTGGCTCCATCTAGGCTTGTCCTTTGGATGGAGGGTGCCTAGCATATCTAGTAAAGTGTGGTTGAAACGTTCAGGCGGTGGGTCCCTTTGGGGATGGTAAGGGGTGGTTCTGGACTTTCGCACTCCCCACAGAGAAAGCATCTCTTTGATCAGATGACTCTCAAAGTCCCTCCCTTGATCAGAATGGATTCTTTGTGGCACCCCATAGTGAACAAAAAGGTTTTCTATAAGTACTTTGGCCACAGTGGATGCCTTCTGGTCCTTGGTGGGGAAAGCTTGGGCGTATCTCGTAAAATGGTCAGTGATCACCAGCACATTACTGATATTTCTTTGATCTGGCTCCAGACTCAGAAAGTCAATATACACCAGCTCCATGGGGGTGCTGGCGGTGATGTTAACTAGGGGGGCAGCCCTCTGGGGCAAAGCTTTCCTCTGTAAGCAGCGACTACAAGTTCTAATGTGTTGTTCAACATCAGCCCCCATCTTAGGCCAATAGAATCTGGATCTCACCAAGTCAAGTGTTCTGTCTATGCCAAGGTGCCCCATGTGGTTGTGTAGGGACCTCTGCACCAAGTCTCGAAAGGCAGTGGGCAAAACTAGCTGTTGTTAATCTATTTGTTCCCCTCTGTCTACTGTTTCTCTGTATAACAGTCTATTAATCAGTTTCAACTTAGGACCTTCCTTGTATAACAGTGCAGTTCTTAAATCAGTGGAGCGTAACTTGGATACATCTTTCCCTGCGTAGAGGGCTTCAAGAGCTGATTTGATCATGTGATCTCGGGATTGAGCCCGCTGAATACTGTCATTGTACAGCTGAGGCAGTGCACCAATGTCTATTGCAGAAAAGTGGCACTAAGCAGCAGGTATGCAATTCTCAGAGGGTTCCAAACAATCCACCATACAGTCCACTGCGTACGTGAACATTTGTTCCTCCCTGTCAAACTTCTGGCAGAGTGCTCGAATATCAGGTTCTGACAGTCTGACCCAGTCATTCCGGGGAACAGGGCTCTGAGAGAGAGCATCAGCGTCTATGTGGTTCAGGCCTGCTCTGTATTCAACAGCATAGTCGTATGTAGATAATGCAGAAAGCCACCTATGGCCAGTAGCATCCAACTTAGCTGAAGTCTGCACATAGGTCAAAGGATTATTGTCAGTTTTTACTAGTATCTTAGCCCCATACAAGTACTCGTGGAATTGGTCAACAATGGCCCACTTCAAAGCTAGGAACTCTAACTTATGTACGGGATAGTTCTTTTCAGATGGGGTCAGGCTTCTACTGGCAAAGGCCACTGGTCTCAGCCCATTCTCGTGCTCCTGGTACAACACAGCCCCCAAATCTTGCAAACTAGCATCAGTGTGTAGGACATAGGGTTTTGCTAAATCTGCATAGGCCAGGACATGAGCATGGGTAAGTTGATATATAATCTCATGAAAAGCAGCTTCACAATCAGGTGTGTATCATGCCTCAAAAACTTCATTAGGACAGAAATACACTCTCTCAGTCTCAGGAGGAGTTGACCTCTTTCATTTTTTGTGGGTAGGAGTGTAACCTTGAGTAAGATTAAGTAAAGGACGGATCACTCTTGAATAGTCCTGATGAAACGCGATAGTAGTACAGAGAATCCCAGGAATCTTTGCAGTTCTTTAGATCAGGCTGTGGCCAGGGTGGTCAAGGCCTCAACTTTACTTGGGTCGGTCTCTATTCCCTCGGTGGAGACTATATGCCCCACATACTTTACAGAGGTTTGGAAGAACTGACATTTATCGATGGACAGTTTCAGGCCAAAGTCTTCCAGTCGGTCCAACACCTTGAATAATCTGCTCTCATGTTCCTCCAGCGAGCTGCCAAACACAACATCATCTAGGTATACCAGGCACTCTAATAAGTTCATGTCCCCCACTGCATGCTCCATCAGTCGTTGAAAAGTGTCTGGGGTGCCTGAAATCCCTTGAGCCATCCTCATGAATTCATAGAAGCCAAGCAGACAGATAAAGGCTCTCTTCTCACGGTCTTCTGGGGCCATCAGGATCTGGTAGTACCCACTGCGAATATCCAGCACGGAGAACCACTTGCTACCATTCAGGCAGTCTAAAGCATCCTGGATACGGGGCACTGTGTACTGATCAGGGATAGTCTGCCAGTTCAAGGTGCGATAATCAACACACATCCTTACTGTCCCATTCTTTTTTTCTCACTACCACAATAGGTGAAGCATATGGGCTTCTGGATTCTTGTATTACACCAGCAGCAAGCATCTATTGCAGATGCCATCTCACATCATCAATGTCAGCAGGGGCCAGGCGTCGAGACCTCTCACAAAATGTCCTTTCATCATGCAGCCGGATGTGATGCTCAGCTTCTTGCACACATCCTACGTTCCATTCCTTTAAAGAAAACACCTGGTCTCTCAGGGCAAGTTTTCTACTAATTCTCATCTTCCATTCGGCCGGCAATTAGGAGTACCCAAAATCAAACAAGTCGGGCATCACTCTGTCACTCTCCCCCGAACACTTGTTACTGGGTAGCACTGCAGTATCTGCACAGTGCACATTAGCCAGGGTGCAACCTCTATTTACTCGAATCTCTCATCAGACACATTATGACCTTAAACCATTACCCTTCTGGCATAAGTATGAGCTCTGGCAGGCAAAATACTTGGCTTGACCAGCAGTCCTTCCGGCAATTTCCCATCACCTGGTGCATCCAGCATGAGGATTTTATTCTTGACATCCTTTCTGATATGGACTTCCCCCTGTAGGGTACACTGGGCATTTGGCACCAGGATCAGAGACTCAGGATCCTTCTTCCAGACAATTCCAACCAGTTCCTCTGGTTCCATTTTTTCAGCATCTCTCTGTGCCTCATAGGCCTTCTTGATCAAGGCTGGAATTCTTAAAGCTCTACCAGTCCTTGACCCCTGTTTTTCATAACACAACTGCGCCAACCATCCAAACATATGAGCATTTGTCCCAGTTAGTAGAGGAACCCCATCATGCAGTCCAGTAGGGGGACACACTAAGGCCACGGTCTCTACTTGCTCTGCCACTCCAGCCACGGAGGTGGGAAAAGACAGCCAAATTTGGATATATCCAGAGTAGGGGTAGGCCTTCTCACTGAACCCCCAGACATGCAGCCCCTCCAACAGTTGTAAGGGTACATCAGACAAATGCTTCTGATACCAGTCTTGGAACATAATTGTCACTCGGCAGCCACTGTCTAATATAGCTCTGGCAGTCACCCCATTCACCTTTACAGTGGTCTCCATGGAGGGACCCACTATTCTGGACCAGTCTGGAGAGGCAGAAGCGGGGGCCTGGGCAACTGACCTTGCCACAAAGGGACGTGAGTTAGCATTTCTGAGACCCTCACTGGAATCATTTCATGCACCTCTTAACCACTGATTTCTTCTCTGAAGCCTCCCTATAGCCTATATACCACTTTGTTGGGTCCTTGGGGACCGGCACTCTCTCTTCATGTGCCCATCCTTCCCACAATTATAGCAAAACATACTCTGGAGTTTGAGCTGGCCGAGGCGTCACACTGGGGCCAGGTCAGGGTACTATTAACTGGGAACCTTAGGGCCATCTCGGTCTGCGGCGTGATAAGCATTTGGAGGTATCTCATCAATTTCCCCACTTCCATGGTCAAGACATTGAGTTTTGAGCTGTTGTCAGTGGGAGATGCATCGGTGGGTACCCCCACCCCCATAGCAGATGCAGTCGGAGGAGGGTCGGGGCCTGTACTTGCAGGAGCGGCCTTCATAAAGAGACTGTTTATTATTTCCCTGAACTCTCTCAACAGTTCACTCCACGGTGGCACACCCTTTTCCTTCTCAGAGCACTCATTAACTGCCAACCTCTGCCCCTGAACTTCACTTGACGGGTCACCCTCAGTCACTCAGGTCGTAGCAGCAGCTATTGGTGCAAGTCCCTCCCGGGGGGTCGCCTTTTCTCAACCCCTCGAATTTCTCTCATTAGCTCATCATAGGAGGGTGGGGATTCCAGTTGATTGGCCAGGCGTAACTGAAGCAACAGCAGTTCTGAGAAGGGGGCAGACTTAAGGATCCTGTCCAGCCTGGTTTGGTCCAATTCAATCGCTGGCAAACTTTCTGAGGCATTCTTGCAACAATTTTTCCAGCCGAAATACATACACAGACAACAACTCCCCTTGGTACTGTTGTGCAGTTATTACTCTCCACCACAGGTCCTCATCGGAATCTGGGCTCCCATACACATTCTCCAAGGCCTCAAGATAGTCCTGTACAGTCGCTTCAGGGTTACTGGCCCATTTGGCACGGATGGTAGCCAGGGCAGGACCTTGGAGGCTCTCACTTAACCTCTTTCACTTTTCTGCTTCTGAGCACTGCCATTCTAGCACTTGATGGGCAACATAGTCTATCCAGGTCTCCCAGTCATTCTCCTCTTGTGAGGTGGGGAGGGTGCCGGAGAAAATTTTCATCCTGCGGTAAAAGTCGTGACTATTGGCAGGTACAGACATAGGGGCTAGCACTGGCACAGAAGGAGGGGCAAGAAAAAATTACTCACCTTAGTAATGTTGTTTCTTCTAATGGAGTCTTGCTATATTATAGACATTAGCAGTTTGATCCAGCTCTAGAACTGCCCCGGAGTGAAATGGTTAAAACCATTACAAAATAGAATTTTGGCACGAGAGCAGCTCTATCTGTGTCATTTCAAACTTGAACTGTCAGATCTTTACGAGGCCAAACTCACTAAGGTCTGTGTGGAAGCTGTAACCACACTAGCCAAATGGCTACCTAAATAACAACAACCATTGATGGTCCCAACACCCAAGACTCAAGTCAGGGGACCAGAAATACTAACACCATTCTAATAATATGAAAATGGAACATAAGTATAATAAAACACACACAACGCCACATACACACTCCCCAAAGTCCCAAAGGGGACAAAATGCTAACAGGACAAAAGTAGTGCCACACTAAGTTGCCCGCACCACACCAAGTGGGAGGTTCTGAGAGGGCAGGTTGGGAGGTCTATAATATGTAAGACTCCATTAGAAGAAACAACATTACTAAGGTGAGTAATTTTTCTTTCAAACAACATGAAGTCTTGCTATATTATAGACATTAGCAGAATACACAGTACCCGGAGGAGGGGCAGAACCCACTTAGGAATAGGCTCTGAAGAACAGCCTGTGCCAAACCGAGCATCTCTCCTGGCCTGACATCCAGGGAGTAATGCTTGGAAAAGTGTGTACCGCTTTCCAAGCAGCAGCCTGGCAAATCTCTAATAAAGGAGACCCTCTGGCAGCAGCTAGAGACGAGCTCAGCCCTGGTAGAATGAGCCCTCAAACTGTGGGGGCTCGCCCACTTTCTGATAACAAAATTGGATACAAGAGACAATCCATCTGGCTACTGATCTCTTAGTGGCAGGTTTGCCTTTCCCAACTCTCACCATAGGTAAGGAAAAGTTGAGGATTCGAACCTGTGACCTTGGTACGCTATATATAATAACCAAGAGCCTCTTTACATCCAGGTTGTGCAACCTCCTCCATCCGAAGAGGAGTGATCAGTGAAAATACTGGAAGGGAGATAGATTGATTAAGATGGAAATCTGAAACCACCTTTAGGCAAAACTTCCTATTAGTCCTAAGGACTACCTTATCCCTGTGGAAAGAAATAAAGTCAGTCTCCACTGACAAGGCTTGCAATTCACTTATGCATCTGGCAGAAGTGATAGCCACTAGAAAAACAGTTTTCCAAGTTAGGTACTTAAGCTCTGCAGAAGACAGAGGTTCAAAAGGGGCTGCATTAACTCGGCAATGCAAACATTAAGGTCCCAAGCAGGGCCGAAGTTCTCAAAGGGAGGATTACTATGGAGTAATCCCTTAAAAACTTGGAAAACACAGGATGAGAGGAAGAGGATGACTTTCCGTTGACACAAAAGCAGATACAGCTGCCAAATGAACTCTCAGGGTATGGCTGGTCTGAGACCCAAGGAATTAAGATGTACCATGTAATTCTAACAAAATAGGCACCAGCAGATTCTGGGAAATATTTTCCTCAGACACCAAATGGAAAACTTTCCATTTAGAACTATAAGTAGCTCTAGTGGAAGGCTTTCTAGAAGCCTTTAGGATCTCAAGAACACCCTGAGAGAGGTGTAAATCAGCAAACTCTAACTCCTCAAGAGCCAGGCCTTGAGGTTGAGGGATTTGAGGTCCGGATACCAAACCCTTCCCTGGGCACAAGTCAACAGGATTGTGATTTCTGGGGAGGCACAGGGAAGATGGACTGTCAGAGACAGAAGGAGTGGGTACCAGGGCTGCCTGGCCTAATCCGGGGCAATCAGAATCACCCTGCAAGGCTGAGATCTGATTTTGACTAATACTTTGAATAGGAGAGAAAGGGGGAAAGCATAGGGAACTTCCCCTCCAATCCAGAAGAAGGGCATCCAGGGAACTGAGCCCAGCACTGGAGGCCTGCAACAGAACAGAGGAAGTCTGTGATTGTCTGGGGCTGCAAAAGATCTATCTGAGGAGTGCCCCACCTGGCAAAAACTATCCCCAGTACTTGAGGATCCAGGGACCATTCGTGATGGCCCTGGAAATCCTGCTGAGGGCATCCGCTAGACATTGTCCTTCCCTGGAAGATGAACTGCTATGAGGGAGTGTTCAGGGAATAGGCCAGAGACCACAACTCATTGCCCTCGTGCACAAGGCCAAGACTGAGTGCCCCCTGTTTGTTGATGTACCACATTGTTGTGGTGTTGTCTGTTCTGACTTGTATCACTTGTCGCGACAGATGCAGAAAAGCTTGAAGAGCTAAAAAGACAGCTCTGAGTTCCAGCAAATTGATGTGGAGCAGAGATTCCTGGGGGGACCAAACTCCCTGAGTGGAAAGGTCGCCCATGTGGGCTCCCCAACCCAGAAGGGAAGCATCTGTAGTGAGAGTCAAGTCGTGAGAAGGGGAAATGAAGGGGACCCCGCTTAATTGCTCTGATCCTGCCACCACTGGAGAGCTAGGATCAAGGTTCTCGAGTCACTGGGACCAACTTGGAAAGGGGGTCTCTTCTCTGAGACCAAAAGGTTCTCAAGTGAAACTGAATGTCTCTCATCTGAAATCTGGCTCCCTGCACAACAGCTGTGGATGCAGCCATGTGCCCCAGGAGCTGCAGAAAGTGTCTTGCTGGTCGAGAGACCTGCAGAGTGAAGGAAGAGGCCAGAGCCACTAAATTCCTTACCCTTTCTGGGAAGAAAGGCTCTGGCTAGCTTTGTGTCCATCCTGCCCCTATAAAGGTGAGTACCTGGACTGGTTCCAGAACCGACTTTGGTAGGTTTAGCAGAAAACCCAGGGAGGTGAGAAGCTGCTGGGTGACCTGCAGGTGAGATTTTACCACCTGGGGACTCGGCCTACAATGAGCCAAGTTGTCTAGATAGGGAAAAACAGCAATCCTCTGCCTCCTTAAATGGGCCACTGCCACTGCTAGACACTTTGTGAATACCCTTGGAGCAGAGGTAAGGCCGAAGGGCATTGCTCTGAACTGGTAATGAGCTAAGAGCAGTTCGAATCTGAGGTACTTTCGATTAGATCTTCTGATTAGGACATGGAAATAGGCATCCTTGAGGTCCAGGGAGGCTAGCCAGTCCCCTGGCCTTAGGGAAGGTAAAATCATTGCCAGAGTTACCATTTTGAACTTTGGTTTCAAAAGATTCTTGTTCAGATATCTGAGATCTAAAATGGGCCGCCATTCTCCTGTCTTTTGGGGTAAGGAAGTATCTGAATACAGACCCCTGCCCTGATGCAGGGAGAAACCCTTCTACTGCTCTGAGAGCTAACAGGATGAGACCTCTGTTTCCAGAGCGAGGGTCTCTGAAGCACTTAGGTAGAAAAGTCTGCTTCTCAACTTGGGAAACTTTTTGAAGCTGAGAACCAGACCCTGGCTTACTACTCCAGAACCCACTTATCTGAGGTTAAAGAAGCCCATCCTGACTGAAGTAAGCCAGCCTGCCCCCCACTGGTACAGGAGATCAGGCCCTGGGCACCCCATCAGGGTGCCTGTTTCGCAGGAGCTAGACTGGGGTGGGAGCAGGTCTGCCCACCCCTCATCTGCCCCTGCTCTGAAGAAGCCCCTCTGAGCATAGGCAGAGGAGGCCTGAGTCTGGTAGAAAGGCCTGTGAAAAGGCCTACCCCTACCCTGGGGCATGCCTTTGAGGAGTGGCTTGCCGCCCTTAGCCTGGGCACTCTTGTAAGTAGTCCCATATTCATCCATCTTCTTCATGTAATTCTCTGTCTGTTTCCAAACAGAGAATTTCCCACCACAGGAAAAATCCATAGCCTTAGTCTGGGTATCCCAGACAAACTAGTATACCTGAGCCAGGCCAACCTACGAAAAAGCTACAGATGTGGCCATGACCCTAGAGGAAACATCATTAACATCCACAGCAGCATGAAACTGAACCTTAGAGGCTTCAATGCCATCAGCAGCCACCTGTTCTAGTTCACTAGCCAGCTGGCCATGGGCCTGCTTGGCTAATTGCATAACAGTATCCCATCTAGATTTCTGATACCTAGCTACATAAGCCATATAATTTGCTTGCCTGAGTCCCAGACAGGCTACCATATACTTTTTTTTTGCCATGGCATCAATCTTCCTGGAATCCTTGTCAGGAGGATGTGAAGCCAAGGGAATATTAGCTTTATCACAGGCAGCAGCCTGAACTACCCAACATGACTGCATTGCTGAGAAAGGAATTCTGTATCAGGGCCTGACAATGTATACCATCTGTCCATCTTTTATCTACAGGAGGCACAGAATTAGGAGCTTTTAAAATTTTAATTGTTTGTTTCCTAAAAGACTTATGTAAAGGAATAGACAATCTCTAGACTCTGGAATATCCATCATTTCTACAAAATCAGGCTCCTCTTGCTCATCCACAGCCTCTTCTAAAGGAAGCTGGAGGTTTCAGCAACTTTTTATAAAACATAAAATGAGATGGGGACTCAGACAGCATAGGGGAGATTCTAAAGGTCTGTCTGGGAGATGTCCGTTCAATGGGCACACCCAGACCTTTCCCAGCTACATTCATACTGTTCATAATCTCCTCCCCCTCCTCCTCTGGTTCATAAAATTCCTCAATATCATAATCCTGAACCACTGGGACCGGACGAACCGACCTTTTACCAGATAGTGGTGGTTCGGACGGACCCTGAGACAGTGACTGGACAATTTGTATGGCTTTTGCTATCTCTGCAGCAGTTGGAGAAGGAATTTTGGACTCCAGACCTGCTGCTTTTCTTGTTTTCTTTACTGGAATTGGTTCCTCAGAACCAGCTTTTCTTTTGCCCGAGGAAGTCTGGCCCTGGTCAGAGGGCACTCCCTCTGGTTCGGTTGGCACCGAACCGGGCTGGCCATCTGGGTCAGCGGAGTTTTGGCCTCTCGTTCCATGAGCCTGCCCAATCTTTTTTCCAGGGTGGCTGCAGGGAAATTCTTACATACCTGGCAGTCTGACTGGAGGTGGTCAAACCCAGACAACAAACACATGTGGTGTGTGGGTCAGCCTTGGCAAAGACTTCCCACAAACATCACAGTGTTGAAACCCAGTGGCCCGGTTTTTCTTTGGGTTTCAGACATAATGCCAGCCTAACCAAAAACTTGCCCTTTAACGGCAGTGCTAGAAAGACACCCTTTATCGCTCCTAACCGTGTCACTGGTATTGAAAACCGTGAATAAATCCGTTTTTTAGAACCGATAAGAACTGGAACCGCACTCTAAAATAGTAATTTTAGTTTTAAATAAGTTTTAAACCCACTGATCGGTTCAAAACCGAACCAATAACTTACAAGTTCACACAGACAAAACCTTCATTTACTTACGTTACCACAGATAGAGCTTGAACGAACGGTTTTGCGGTTAAAATAAAACTATTCTCGGTTAAATCCAACCGAGAAAACACTTTTTAAACCGAGAAATGAACCGAGCAGAAGGAGAAATCTCCGGAGCGACTGTTCACTGAGGCGGAGTAAAGAATCTGACAGTTCAAGTTTGAAATGACACAGATAGAGCTGATCTCGTGCCAAAATTCTATTTTGGAATGGTTTTAACCATTTCACTCCGGGGCAGTTCTAGAGCTGGATCAAACTGCTAATGTCTATAATATAGCAAGACTTCATGTTGTTTGAATAACGGGTGCTGAAGGGGGAGAGGGTGTTGGTGGAGGAACATCCTCAGGTGGCAATAACAGTTTCTTTGAATCCTCCAGTTTTCCTTCCTCCAGCAACAATTTTACAAATTTCTCCTCAAAAGTTTCAGATAGTGGGGGCTCTGGTCTTACTGTCCTTAGTTATCACTCTCCAGGCAGTAAGGGCTCCCTCTGGGGTAATAGTCTGTGGCACTTTGGAGCTATCTATGGGGTCCTTATACTCTACTAGGGCCATGAAAGTGTGGGTGAGCAGATCAGAATGTCGACCCACCACAGGGTTTTGTAAACCTTCCACCTTGGAAAGTACTCCCTGTACAGTGTCCGCATTGATACCCAGGGGGATGTCCAGGATAAGCATAGCATTTTGGGGGTCGATCTCCTCCCCAGTACACCACTCCACCAACCGGTGCACAGCCTCTTCTGTCGGGGTACCCATTTATTTTTTTAACATTGGTTTGTAAATGTGGTCACTAGAGGACACAAAATCCCAGTGGTGAGCCTCCAAGATGTAACCCCCAGGTGGCGCTGTCCCAAGGGCTACTACCCCTGCCTGCTTGACTACTGACAGGTTGAGGGGCCTAGGTTCTATGGTGGGTGCCTCTACCCAGAGGTCAGGGTTTGTAGTGGTTAGACTAGCTTGGTCACAGCTCTCTGGGACACTGAGACCCCCTTTTATTCCCTCTAGTGGCACACACAGTACACAGGAGTTACAGCCCCAATACCCCACGTATACACATTGTTCACTCATAAAGTACCACTTACCCTCGAGACTGATTCTGTAGCACGTCTCTGAGGACCCCCTGTAAAATAAGGTTAAACAACATACACAGCAAAATACAATATTGTTTCCATAAGTACCAACACCACAGACAGTATATAGTATAACAACAAAAAATCTGATTTATTTAGGGGACAGTAACACAGGAGGGGGCAATCAGGTTAATTGTCAAAATTAAATCACAGTACTGTGCACACATACAGGGTCTGAAAAGTCACACTCTGGGTACCCAGGTTGGGGGCTAGCCAGGTCTGTTGCCCAGGGTTGGCTGGCAGGTGCAGATGGACAGAGCCCTGTAGAAGAAAATATATGCACAACACCCAATTGTAATCCGGAGCCGGATGGCTCAGTCCATGAAGAAGTGAAACAAAAATAATTAGATGACACACTTGTAATTGAAAACAGGCTGCAGGGGAATACCCTGATTTGTACTCACAATACCCAAGTTGAGAACCAGATGGTGGATGTTCTTCTGGGTTGCCAGAATAACAGGGCATGGAGACAAGGTCCTTGTGACTGGACCCCGCTGCAGTAGATAGCAAACGGATTTAGTCCGAGACAAATTGGGGTTTGCTTCCAGCTTCAACACACAGCACAGGGGATTGGAAATAACGATTCCCCACAAGCACTACGCACATTCATATGTAAAAGGAAAGTACTATACAAGGCAGGCTGCTCCTAGATCCCGATCGCAATTACTGCAAAATACCCGGGAGCACACACAGCAGCTTCAGTTCCTGACAGACCGAGCACGATTCAGCAATTTCTCCAGTCTTCTATAGGGTGAGCCTGGTTTCCACTCTTCAGACTTCCTTCTTTCTCCTCACAAATCGGATTCAGTCCAAACTGGCACCTACAACAGCTGCAGGCCGAACCTCACGGCCTCACATGCGCTTCCCGCGCTAAACTACACACCGTAGAAGCACATAGCTCCTTCTCTCTTCACTGTCACAACTGATCTCACTTTCCAGTAACAGAGCAGGGCATTTCCTTTGATTTCCTCCCAGTTCGGTTGGCTGATATTCCTTGTCAGATGCTACAGGCTCCCTCTTTTGGTGAAAAAAGGCACCAAGGATTCCAAAACTACATTACCTAGAGGCTTTTTCCATTCAGCCCCCTTTTGAGCAAGCCCCAGCTTGTAGTCCCTATTCTGGTTGGCCCAAGCAGTCTCCATCTTAGGGCTCTCACATATTGATTGGTCCCACTCGGCAGTATGGGACTAAATTGAAAGAGTTACACTACGCAGTCCTTGCTGAAGGGAAAGCAGGTTAGACAAACTATATTTTCATTATCACTCTAACAGATTACCAGCAAACAGTTACACCTTTCAGTAAAGCTCCCTCTGCGTGTTTAGCGATGGCAGAAACGGAGCGAGTAGCCAGCAGCTCGGGCGAGATTCGAGCACTAAATACACAGTCCCCCTCATACAAACTAATTTAGTCTGCAAGCTGACAGCTCTTAAAGAGATAGTACGTGGAGGCTCAAATAGCACTCACTTGGAATCACATTTAAACAGCTCAGACGCTGAACACCGCCCAGACTTGGAGCATTCAGGCAAGCTCCTGGAAGACTTTTGGGAACCTCCATTTGCAGGGGGGGTTACACTTTGATATGCTGTTTTGTATTCATCCATTTTCCTCATGTAAGCCTCAGTCTGCTGTCCAAACAGAGACGAAGACTCACATGGGAAGTCCATGGCCTTGGACTGAGTGTCTTGGGTCAGGTTGGTAGTCCTGAGCCAAGCAAATCTTCTCAATGACACTGAAGAAGCCATCTATCTGGCTGCAGTATCATTGCTATCCACAGCCATTCTGAACTGGACTTTGGAAGCCTCTATCCCTCTCTTGGCAGCTTCCTCCAGGTCTGTTGCCATCTGTGTTGGCACTGACTTTATAATCTGTAGGACAGTGTCCCAGAGTGTCCTTTGGAATCTGGCAACATAGGCCATGTATGAAGCCTGACTAATTGCCAGGGAGGAACCCAGATACACCTTTTTTGCAATAGAATCCAGCTTTCTTGAATCCTTGTCAGGAGGATGGGATGCCAGGGGAATACCTGCTTTATCACAGGCTGCTGCCTGTACCACACCTTCATGGCTAGGGCGACCAAACAGAAACTCGGCCCCACCCTTAGCCACCCAGTATTTCTTATCCGCCTTTCTATCAACTGGTGGAATAGAGGTTGGGGTATGCAGGATTTTAATCACCTGCTTTTTCAGGGACTTATGGATAGGGAGCAAAACCCTTTTAGGAGCCTGAACATCCATCATGTCCCTATAGTCCTGTTCCTCCTCCTCATCTGTTGATTCCTGTGTGAGGAAGTCCAGAGACAAAGCCACCTGTTTCACAAATTTAAAATGAGAGGTAAAGTCCTCAGATCCCTTGTCAGGGGAGTCAGGATGATGAGGATACGGTGAAATATCTGGGTCAATGGGTTCACCATAGTCCTTACCCTCAAAATTGTCAGCATCATCATAATAATTCTCATCAAAAGTGTCCACTTCTGGTTCCAATGAACTGGGAACTGGAGTGGAACCTGAAGCATCCAAACGCGGCCACGTCTGAACCTGAACCGGTGATACCGGTTGAAGCGACTGAATTATTTTGATAGCGTTAGCTATTTCCTCAGCGGTTGGAATTGGAGTTCTCAGTTGCGGTTCAACCACTGAATGCTTTTCTTTTCTCTTTCTTTTTCCTGCGGCTGCCGGGTTAGCGGCAGGGTCAGCAGGCTTCTTTTTGGTGGAAAAACCATCACCCTTGTCAGAGGGCTGATCATATGATTTTTTTTTTTTTTTTTATCAGAAATTGGTTTGTCTGCAGCCGGTTCAGCAGCCTTTTCAGACATCCTTTCCTGCAGTCGTTTTAAGTGCCTATCAAGCGTCGACTGAGGGAAGTTTTTACAGATCTCGCAGTCCCCTTTGAGGTGGTCAAACCCCAAGCAAAACGCATAAAATAATATGAGGACCTGCCTTTGCGAACAGTTCCCCACACTCAGTACACTGTTGGAAACCTGTGGGGCCGGTTCGCTTCTTAGTCTGTGACATTGATTGTTTTTTTGAAACTGAAATAAACCGAGAATTACCCTGGTAGGTTTTAAACTTAAGAAAACTGCCTTACCGGATGGTAACCATAATTTAAATTTAAACAAATACACAGAATGACCTCGGTTCCTTCCCAGTTGGAAAAACCAAGGAGAACCGAAAGACTTACCCAAAACTACACTAATCTAACTAATTCTACCTGTGAACCAAGGACAGTGTTTCAAAAATCGAATAAATAAAACGGACTTTTAAAATAAACAGAGAAATTATTTCTTCAGTTAAAGTGAAGGTGAGCTCTCCGGAGACGTCTTACTAAGGCAAGCGGAGTAAAGAATCTGACAGTTGCAGGAAGTGCAACCAGGGACAGTGATTTGAAAACTGAGCTCCAGCCTAACAATCCACTATTAGCATAGGTTCTATTAACTATTTTGGCTCCGGGGCAGTCCTATGGTGAGACCATACTGCATTTGTCAGAATACAGTAAGATTTCCTGGGATTTGAAAGAGGTCCATTTCTGGCTGGCCCCATCTTTCAAAGAGGTCATCTGCGACCTGCTGCAGTAGCTCTGAGCTCAAAAGCAGCTTAGGCTGTCTGCAAGGACATTTTGTATCCCTGGTACATGAACTGCTGTGATTTCTAGTTTGTGATCCACTGCCCAATACCAAACTCTCATGGCTTCTCTGCATAGGGGGTAAGAATGAGTGCCCCCTTGCTTGTTAAGATAGAAGACTACTGGAGTATTGTCCAACTGGACAAACAGGGGCCCAGGTGAGAGTACCCCTTGGAAGGCCTCAAAGTGTTCAAGATGGCTCTCATCTCCAGGACATTTTTATGGAGAGCATGCTTTGCCGAGGTCCAAGAGCCCCTCGTCTGGCGGGATGCCATATGTACCCCAAGCCCATCCTCAAGGCATCTGTCATGAGAATTTGCTGAGGACTGGGATATTGAAAAGGAATCCCAGTGTCTAGACGAGCCAGGGTGACCCACCAATCCAGGGACCAAAGGACTGAACTGGAGATTCAGATCAGATGATCAAGGTTGTCCATGCCTTGGCCCCCATGAACTCTGAGGTTCCACTACAAGACCCTCATGTGCAGATGAGCAAAGGGAACTGCTGCAATGGCTGTGGCCATATGGCCCAGGAGTTGAAGCACCACTCTGGCCGACACTGGCTTGGTAGTCATTACCCCTTGAGTGACCACCCGCAGTCTGTCTGCTTGGTCATTGAGAAGAAAGGCCCTTCCCTGGATGATGTCCAGGACCACCATGATGTACTGCAGTCTCTGGATAGGCCAGGAGCATGACTTGGGGAGATTCAGAGTAATGCCCAAGACCTGAAACAGGCTGAAAGTCTCCCATAGTGACTAACACAGCTGGTCTTCTGATGACGCTGTAAGCAGCCAGTCATCCAGACAGGGGTAGACAAGATTACCCCTTCTCCCGAGGGTTGCTGCCACTACCACCAGGCACTTGGTACGAACATACGAAATTTGCCAGCAGATAAAGGCCTAGAGGTCTATCAAGTCTGCTTGAAAGTCAGCTAGCACCCCTTATTCTGCAGCTGCCCCTCCCTTCCACCCTTCCCCTTCATTAACCCTCCCCCTTGTCCTGTCCCATACTCATTTGAAGCAGTCCACTGTTCTACTGCATACCACTTCAGCAGGTAACGCATTTCACCCAGCCACCGCCCTCTCTGTAAAAAAGTGTCTCCTCATCTCCCTCCTGAACCTTCCTCGCTCCAGTCTCATATCATGGCCCCTGGTGGCCCTCCCTCCTTACTTTGAACAGCCCCTCTGTACCCGTCTTGTTTATTCCTTTCATGTATTTAAAGGTTTCAATCATGTCACCCTTGTCTCTCCTCTCCTCCAGTGAGTACATGTTCAACTCCTTCAACCTCCTCTCGTATGATAAGTCCCCAGCCCCTTGATCATCTTTGTGGCTCTACTTCACCCCTCCAGTAACTTAATGTCCTTCTTCAGATCACGGACGCCAGTACTGCACACAGTACTCCAGGTGTGGTCTAACTAATGACCGATACAGTGGCAGAATCACCTCCTCCCTCCTCGAGGATATACCCCTTGCAATACAACCCAGCATTTTGTTGGCCTTTGCAGCTGCCTTCCTACATTGTGCCGAGTTGTTCATTGACCCTGTAATGAGCACACCCAGATCCTTCTCCTCCTCTGTCTGGGCTAGCTGCACTCCCCCTAGCTGGTAACTCCTCCTTGGGTTCTTCATCCCAAAATGCAGCACCTTGCGCTTTTTGGCATTAAAGCCCAGTTGCCAGGTGTCTGACCAGGTTTCAAGCTTTGCCAGATCATTCTGCAACCCCTGCCATCCCCCTAGGTCATCCACCACCGCGCCTACCTTGGTATCATCAGCAAACAGACTGATCTTGCTCTTGATGTCCCATGATATGTCTGCAATGAATATCCCAAACAACACTGGTCCCAACACTGAGCCCTGTGGGCACTCGTCACTGCCCTTGGGTGTGAGAGCTCCCCACCACCACCCTCTGTTGCCTTCCTGCAGCCAGTTTCCTACCCATCTCACCAGCTTTGCACCCGCCCCTGTGCCTACTAACTCCTTCCCAGCCTTCCATGTGGCACTGAGTCGAATGCCTTACTGAAGTCCAGATACAGAACATCCACTGCATAGCCCCTGTCCAGTTGCCTAGTTACCCAGTCATAGAACTCAACCAGGTTGGTTTGGCAGGATCTGCCACATATGAAGCCATGCTGTCTGCTGTCCTGTAGTACTTTGGCCTCTAGGAGGCCACCAGCCTCTCCTTCAGGATAGTCTCCATTAGCTTACCCCACGATGGATGTGAGGCTCACTGGTCTGTAGTTTCCCGGTTCATCCTTGGGCCACTCTTGTGGAGGGCACCACATGAGCCACCCTCCAGTCCTGAGGTACACACCCCAGATGTAGTGAGGCATTAAATAGGTCTGCCAAGGTCCTGCAAGGGACCTCTGCCAACTCTTCAGTACCCTGGGGTGGATGCCATCTGGGCCTGGCGCCTTGTCCACCCTCAGTGCCTTCAAACCCTCTCTAACTCTGCTCTCCATGTTCCCCATCTGTCACCACTTCCCCCCTGCTTCTGCCATTTCTCCCACCTTGGGTGTCACCCCCTCTTCTCTTTAGTAAATACTGAGCAGAGTACTCATTTAGTGCTTCGCCTTGCACCCTGCTTCCACCCAACCCCCTTTTCCTAATCCTTACTCGTGGTCCTTACAGCTCCTTTTCTCCCTGATGTGCTTAAAGAGTCCTTCTCCCCTTCTTAATGCCTTGTGCCAGCCTGAGTTCCGTAGATGCTTTGGCTCCCTTACTGCCCTTGTCACCTCCTTCGATTCTGTCAAGTACTCCTCCCTGTCCTCCCCTCCCTGTTTTCTTGTACTTCCTAAAGGCAGCTGTTTTCCTCCTTACCTTTTCCATGACCTCCTTGCTCAGCCAGATCGGTTTTTTAGCCCTTGCCTTCTTGCTCTGGGCTTTGCAGCAGGTTTTGGTTGCCTCCACTATCCCCAGCTTTATGAGCTCCCACCTCTGGTTACTGTCCATACTAGATTGAATTCTGGCCAGGTACCCTTTTACCACTTCCCCCATCCTCCCAAAGTTGGCCCTCCTGAAGTCCAGCACTATTGTGCCAGATTCCACTCCTTCCTTGCCCATGTCCAATGTGAGCCATACTGAGCGGTGGTCACTCCCTGATAGCGGTTCCTTCACTGTAAGTTTTCTCACAAAGTCCTCATTTGCCAGCACAAGGTCAAGGGTATTTCCTAACCTGGTTGGTTCACTGACCATTTGCAGCAGGAAGCTGTCCTGGAAAGCATCCAGCAGTACCTGCTCCCTTCTGTTCCTGGTTGTTGGGGTGCTCCAGTCCACTCCTGGCATGTTGAAGTCCCCCACAATCACCACACTACCCTTCTCGCAGGTCCTCCTGATCTGTCCTGCTAGTTCCCTGTCTAACTCCTCCGTCTGAGATGGTGGCCTGTACACCACTCTCATTCTAAGAATCCTATTCTTGGAATCCTGGATTTGCATCCAAAGTGACTCCTACTACCCTCCTCCCTTCCTCCCTTACACACTTCAGTCCTTCCTTCAGATATAGTGCCACCCCCCTCCTTTCCCAATCACTCTGTCCCTACGAAATAATCTGTACCCTGGTACAGACAGGTCCCAGTCATTGTGTTGGGTGGCCCATGTTTCCGTGATGACTGCAATGTCCACCTCTCCCTCTGCCATGAGAACCTGTAACTCTGCAGTTTTCCTCCCAAGGCTCCTAGCATTAAGGGTAACCACCTTCCACCCTCCCCCCATCCTGCCCTCCTTTCCTAGCATCACCAACAGTACTTGCCATTTGTCCTTTGTCACTGTTATGGGGGGTAAGCTCATATGGTTTCCCAACTTGTGGTCTCTGCATATCTCTTCCCCAACTGCCACCCCCCACTCTAGTTTAAATTCCCAACTTCCTCTATTACTCCTCCATCCTCTGTTTCAACACTCTTTCCCTCCTCACTCAAGTGTAGTCTGTCCTGGCATAGAGACTACTGTCCTCCCAGGTCCTCCCCACCCCCAACAGCCCATACCCTTTAGCACAACACCAGGTTCTTAGCCATCCGTTAAATTCCTCTATTCTCAGCTTTCTTGTTGTGCTTGCCTTTGGCACGGGAAGTATCTCTGAAAAAGTTACTGATCTTCCTGCCCCCTCACATAATTGTGCTAGTTCCTCAAACCTCCTCTGGACTGTATCTACTGTCTTGTCAGCCAGGTCGTTTGTCCCAAGATGTATAATTAAATGAGGCTTGTCCCCTGGTGAAGACCCTCGGTGCAGATGAAAGGCCAAATGGCAGCGCCGTGAACTGGTAGTGCTCTGCTTGGAAGGTGAAGTGGAGGTACTTACTGTACATAGAAACATAGACTTTGACGGCAGATAAGGACTGCTTGGCCCACCTAGTCTGCCCATTTCCCTACCTACTGGATAAGCTGCAGATCCTGGTTAACCAACAGCCTATTTCTTCCTACCCCCCCCCAACAAAAATTGCCTTATGAACTTCCTGTGGGACAGCAGGATTTTTATATGCATATAAGCATCCTGCATGTCCAGGGAGCAGAGCCAGTCTCCTTAGTGATCATGAGCAACAGCCAGGCAGTGTCACCATCCTGAACCTTCTGTACTTGATGAAGGAGTTCAGTTGGCTCAGGTCTACAATGGGATGATGTCCCCTGTCTTCTTCAAGACTAGTAAGGAGTAAGAGTAGTATCCCCTGCCTCTTTGACTTGGAGGTACTACCCAAATTGTCCTCTTCTTTAGCAGGGCCTGGATTTCTGCCAGTAGGAGAGTGGCATGGGATGGGGAGCAGTGAGTAAGGATGGGAGGGCTGTCCAGTGGGATCTTGGTGAACTCCAGAGTACATCCTCTTTCGATAATCTGCAGGACCCACTGATCTGTGGTAATACTGGACCATCCTTTGAGGTAAAGGAAGAACCTCCCTCCTACAGCCTCCTCTTGAGCCTCCACTGGAAGAGGGGGGTCTGGCAGGGAGTCATGCCGAGGAGGAGGAGATGGTAGGTAAGAAAAAATTACTCACCATAGTAATCTTGTTTCTTCTAATGGAGTCTTACTGTATTCTGACTATATGCAGTTAGCCCAAGCACTTGAACTGCCCCAGAGAGGAAAGGGTTAGCTCAATGCAGGAGCATAGAACGTTGAGCTCGAGCTCGGTTTTCAAACCTCTGTCCCTGGTACATTTTCTTGTAACTGTCAGATTCTTATGAGCACTAATACTAACTAGCCTAGCTCTGTAAAAAATTTAAAAAACAGGCCACAGGCCAACAAGCACTTGGGTCAAAAGACTCAAGTTGAGAACCCCAGAATAAAACCCTAAACAAATAGTGATAGAATGGTAAGAATAACAATAATAATAATACTATCAACAAACTCATCCCCACCCAGGATGAGACAGAGAACTACACCTCTGGGGTGCAACACTGCGCCTGCCAGTCCAACACTCAAAGTAAGGTTCTGAGAGGGGAGGTGGGGTACAGCACTGCACCTGCCAGTTCCAACACTCAAAAGTAAGGTTCTGAGAGGGGAGGTAAGGAGGGAGGTCAGAATTCAGCAAGACTCCATTAGAAGAAACAAGATTACTATGGTGAGTAATTTTTTTTATTCAAACAACATGAAGTCTTGCTGTATTCTGACTATATGCAGACTGCCAAGCAGTACTCCCTGGAGGAGGGATATACAGAACCTACTTTGGAAAAAGGCTCTGCAGTACTGCTGTGCCAAACCTAGCATCGCTTCTGGCTTGAGTAACCAGACAGTAATGCTAGGTAAATGTGTGAACAGTTTTCCAGGTGGCTGCTTTACAGATTTCTAATAAGGGAATATCTCTAGGTGCTGCCACAGAGGCAGCTGTACCTCTGGTTGAGTGAGGCTCCTTGCCCAATTTTGTGTAACAGAACTGAATACAAGAGACAATCCACCTGGCTATTGTCCTTTGGTGGCAGGTTTACCCTTGCTGACTTCTCCAAAAGTGAGAAACAGCTGATAACAATCATTTCTATGGGCCTTAGTATGGTCCATATAATAACTTAAAGCCCTTTTTATATCCAGACTGTGCAGCCTTCTTTCACCTGAGGAAGAATGATCAGTGAAAAACACTGGCAGTGACATAGACTGGTTAAGGTGAAAATCTGAAACCACTTTGGGAAGAAATGTCCTATTAGTCCTAAGCACAACCTTGTCTCTCTGGAAGGTGATAAAGTCAGGCTCTATGGAAAGGGCCTGTAATTCACTGATCCTCCTGGCAGAGCTAATGGCCACCAGGAAAACAGTTTTCCAAGTCAAGTACTTCAGCTCAGCTGAAGACATAGGTTCAAAGTGGGGGGTTGCATAAGCTGTGCAATGCAGATATTAAGATCCCATGCTGGAGTAGGTTCCTTAAAGGGAGTGTCAAGATGTACCAAACCTTTGAAGACTTTACTAAAAACAAGGTGAGATGCTAGGGAAGATCCCTTCCCTGTGGACAGAAAAACAAACACAGCTGCCAGGTGAATCTTAAGAGTGACAGGCCTAAGGCCTAGACCATGTAAATGGACCAAATAGTCCAGAGTCATAGACAGACCAGCTGAATCTAGCTGCACATTCCTCTGAGAGCACCAAATGCTGAATCTCTTCCACTTGGAATTATAAGTCTTTCTGGTGGAAGGCTTCCTAGAAATCTTCAAAACATCCAGGACCCCTTGTGAAAGATGGAGGCCTGCATAATCTTATTCTTCAAGAGCCAGGCCTTGAGCCCGAGAGAACTGAGATTGGGATACCAAATCCTCCCCTGAGAGGGGGTTAGGAGGTTGTGCCTCCTGGGAAGGCAAAGGGGAATTTTGACTGACAGGGACATTAACAGAGGGTACCAGGGTTGCCTGGCCCAATCCAGTGCCACCAATATCACTGTACAGGGCTGAGACCTGATTTTTATCAGTACTCTGAAAAGAAGAGGAAAGGGGGGGAAGGCACACAGGAACCTCTTTGCCCACTCCGGCACTAGAACATCCAGAGGCACAGCCCCTATAAGTGAAGGTCTGCAGCAGAATAGGGGGAGCTGATGGTTGTCTGGGGCTGCAAAGAGATCTATCGCTGGAGTGCCCTACCTCCTGAAAATAATGTGTAGGACTTGGTGATTCAGGGACCACTCGTGGTGACCCTGAGAGATCCTGCTGAGGGCATCTGCCAGCATATTGTCCTTCCCCAGGAGATGCATGGCTATGAGGGAGGTTTGGAGACAGTAGGCCAGAATCCAAACCTTCATGGCTTCTGTGCATAAGGCTGTGGACCGAGTGTACCCTTGCTTGTTTATGTAGTACATAGTGGTGGTGTTGTCTGTCCTGACCTGCACCATCTTCACCAGCACCACTTTTGAGAAAGCCTGAAGGGCCAAGAACACAGCCCTGAGTGCCAGTATGTTGATGTGAAGGACAGACTCCTGCTATGACCATGTGCCTTGAGCAGTGAGGCTCCCCAAGTGAGCTCCCCAACCCAGAAGGGAGGCGTCTGTGGTGAGAATCACTGAGGGTGACTGCTGAAGAAAAGGAACCCTTTGTCTGAGATTGTCCTCCTCCAACCACCACTGGCGAGCCTGGACAAGAGTTTCGGTTACTGAAATTAACTTGGTGAGAGGATCCTGTTTCTGTGACCAAAAGGACCTGAGGTGAAACTGAATATCCCTCATTTGGAACCTGGCTCCCTGGACCACTGCAGTGGATGCTGCCATGTGGCCTAGAAGCTGGAGAAAGTGCCTGCCAGATGAGACACTTGAGGTCTGAAGGAGGCTGCCAGGTCTGATAGGGCCCTTATTCTTTGAAGAGGCAGGAAGACCTTTGCCTGAATAGTATCCAACTCTGTCCCTATAAAGGTAAGAAGCTGGACTGGCTCCAGCACTGACTTGGAAAGACTGAGAAGGAATCCTAGGAAACCCAGAAGCCTCTGGGTAACAGCCAGAGCTGACCTTACCTGAGCTGGAGACTGGCCCACAATGAGCCAGTCTTCTAGGTAGGGGAACACAGAGATGCCCTGCCTACTGAGGAAGGCTACCACTACTGCCAGGCATTTTGTAAAAACTCTGGGGGCGGAAGTGAGGCCGAAGGGCATGGTCCTGAACTGATAATGACCTGAGGGCAACTGGAACCTGAGGTACTTTCTGTGGGAGCATCTGATTGGTATGTGAAAATAGGCATCCTTGAGGTCCAGAGAGGCTAGCCAGTCTCCTGGTCTCAGAGAGGGAAGAATGATTCCCAGAGTCACCATTTTGAATTTTGGTTTTGTAAGATGTCTGTTCAGATATCTGAGGTCTAGGATGGGTTGCCACTCCCCCGTCTTTTTTGGGGTAAGGAAGTACAGTACCTTGAGTGTTGCACAAGAGGAACTTGTTCCACAGCTTTTTGGAGCAATAACAAAGAGACCTCTGCTTCTAAGGCAGCTGTTTCCTGTGGGGTGGCAGGCTTGAAAGGCCTTGCTCTGATTTTGGGAAATCTTTTGAAATTTAGAGCAAGTCCCTGACTCACCACTTCCAGGACCCATTTGTCTGAGGTAACAGACTTCCAGGCCTGGGAGAAATAAGCCAGCCTGCCCCCTACTGGGATAGGGGAGGCGACCTGAACTGACAAATTAGGGTGTCTGCTTGGCAGGGGTTCTAGGCTGGGAGGTGAATGCAGCCCTGCTCATCCCTCCCCTGCCTCTCCCTCTAAAGAAACCCCTCTGCTGGAAAGTAGAAGAGGCCTGAGCTTGGTAAAAAGACCTCTGAAAAGGCCTACCCCTGCCAGCCCTAGACTGCTTTTGAGGAGTAGCAGACCTTTCTTCGGCCACTGCACTCCTATAGGTGGTCCTGTACTCATCCATCTTCTTCATGTACATCTCTGTCTGCACCCCAAACAGAGAGTTCTAAACCACAGGAAAATCCATGGCCTTAGCCTGGGTATCCTGAGAAAGACAAGCCAAGCAAATTTCCTCAGGGAGACAGATGTAGCCATGACTCTAGATGAGACATCATTAGAGTCCACCGCAGCATGAAACTGAACTTTGGAAGCCTCAATCCCCTCTGCAGCCACCTGTTCCAGCTCCTTGGCCAGCTGGGGAGGGGCATTCTTCGCTAGGTCCAAGACAGACTCCCACCTGGACTTCTGGTACCTAGCCATATAAGCCATATAAGAGGCCTGTCTGAGTCCCAAAGAGGATGCCAGGTGCTGCTTTTTAGCCATAGCATCCAGCTTCCTGGAGTCCTTATCTGGGTGGTATGAAGCCAAGGGAGTAATAGCCTTGTCACAGGCTGCAGCCTGTACTACTCCAACATGGCTACAATGATTGTATAGGAACTCCATCCCAGGACCTGACAGCATATAGCTCTTGTTCATCTTCCTATCCACAAGTAGGTCATTGCAGAATTTTTTGTATTTGTTTCCCCAAGGATTTATGCAGGGGAACAGAAAGTCTCTTGTACTCTGGGACATCCATCATCTCCACAAAGTCAGGTTCCTCTTCCTCTTCAGACGCTTCCACAGTAGGAAGCTGAAGAGTTTTTGCCACTGTTTGCAAAACAAAAAGTGGGAAGGGGACTCAGAATGTCTGGGAGGAGAAACAGAAGTAGGCCTGTCTGGGGAGATGTCAGGCTCCACTGGTTCATCTAGGCCTCCTTCAAAATCATCTTCTTCTTCTTCTTCCCCCTCCCAGGCAATCTCGTAGAAGGCCTCTGGATCATATTTGGATTAAACCTGAACCAACTCAAGCGACCGTCTGGAAGAAGTCGTCGGTTCTGTTGGGACAGATTGCAGCAACTGCACAATTTTTATCGCTATCTCAATCCCCTCGGCGTTTGGGATCTGCGGTTTCGGATTCAAGCCAGCTGATTTTCTTTTCTTTTTAGATGGAGCTGCTCTCTTGGAATCAGACTTCCTTTTGCCCAAGAAGGTATCGCCCTAGTCAGAAGGCACCTCCTCAGGTTCGGTCAGAACAGAACCGGGCTGGCCATCTGGGTCAGCGGATTTTTCAACCACTTTTTCCTTCAGCCTATTCAACCGCTTATCCAGCATGGCTTTCAGAAAATTAGTACGAATTTGGCAGTCTGTTTTCAGGTAGTCAAACCCCAGATAATAGACACAGATGAGATGGGGATTAGCTTTAGCAAAAGCCTCCCCACACTCCGTGCAGTGCTGAAACCCAGTGGGACCGGTCTTCTTCTTGGGTTTCTCAGACATTGTACCTTTTTGCCAAGTTACTCTATGAAGGCATTCAAACTGAGTAACTAAAGATTCTAACCCCAGAAATGCTCAGTATATTCATAACTTTTATGCAGTAGCCTTCTAAGGTAGAACTGCCCAGAGAGGTGGAACATATGCAAGTGATGGAATCTTTTGCATGAGCCACTTTTCAAATGCTGCATTCTACTAAGTGCCTTTGCTCTAAACCCTCAGATTTTTCTCTCCGCCTGTCAAGACTAGACGCTCGGAGGTCCTCTCCTCATCATCTTGTTCTGACGTGAGAAAACTTATAAAATTTATATAAGTATTCTTTACATTTCATTTGCTGCCTTCTTACTTTTATAGTTTTAAGTAAACCCGCAGTTTTAGTGTTTAAATTGTAAGTTTATCGGTTTCTTCCGGTTCGGTATAACCGGGGGAAAACTGAAGTGTATTGTATATTTATTGGAGTTTTCTGACTAAAAAGCTCCATTAGTTATGCTTTATTTTATTTAATTTAGCTTGTTTTAGGAACCGCTAATACTGGGTTTTGAACCGATAGCCTCGGTTCATTTTACTTGGGTTTCTGGTCCTGATCGGTTCCTCATCACGAATATTAAATAAAGTTTAAATAAATACATTTCTTTAGTGGTTGCAACTTTTTTCGGTTTTATTGGAAAAATGTCAGAAAAACCGAGAAAGAAAACTGGTGATCCCGGTTTTGAATCATGTGTTGAGAGTGGTGATATTTGTTAAGGCAAACAGTCTTTGTTTGCTCTGTGAGCATGATCATTTCCAAGCAGAGTGAAATCTGCATTACATGTCCTCAGAAAACTGTTTAAACATGCCTGGATAAGGCTAAAAAAAAAAAAAAAAAGTTATCACCACCTAAGAGTCCCTCTAGCTCTGACCAGCAGACACCCTAAATTTCTGTGGCTGAAACCACAACAATCATTATAACTGCTACCCCTGAGATGGGTATACAAGCAGTTCTTGAGAGGCTTGATGAACTGGCTGACTACCTGGTTCCCTCTAAGAAATAAAATAAAACTAAGCACACTGAACCCCTGCTAGACAGCGTACTGGGACTTCAGTGCCTGGTAGACTTATTGAACCAGCTGACTCGCTGGTTCTCTCAAATAAATTAAACACATAACCTCCTGCTGGACAGCATTTGGGGACTTGGGTGTCTGCTATAAAGCCTAACAACTCCTGCAGAAACTGTAAAGCTTTCTAGGAGAAAGTGTGGAAAAATGCCTTGAATGGTTTAAAAAAAAAAAAAAAAAAATTTAGACTTGCAAGGGCTGCTGTTTCTCAACAGCAGACTGCTGCAAGAAAAAAATTACTCACCTTAGTAATGTTGTTTCTTCTAATGGAGTCTTGCTATATTATGACAGTAGCAGTTTGTCCCACCACTAGAACTGCTCCGGAGGTGAAATGGTTAATACCATTCCAGAATGGAACTTTGAGCATGAGCTCTAAGAAGCAGCTCTGTCTGTGATATTTCAAAACTGAACTGTCAGATCTTTACGACAAACTCACTAAGGTCTGTGTGGAAGCTGTAACCTACACTAGCCAAATGGCTACCTAAATATTAACAATCATTGCTGGTCCCAACACCAAGACTCAAGTCAGGGGACCAGAACTACTAATACAATTTTAACAACAAGAGAATAAAACAACAGGATAATAAAACACACCCCAAAACCCCCAAAGGGAGAAAGCTAAAGGGCATAAAAATAGTGCCCACACTAAATTGCCGCACCCCACCCAAGTAGAGGTTCTGAGAGGGGCAGGCTGGGGGAGGTCATAATATAGCAAGACTTCATTAGAAGAAACAACATTACTAAGGTGAGTAATTTTTCTTCAAACAACATGAAGTCTTGCTATTATGACAGTAACAGACTACACAGCAGTACCTCCATGGAGGAGGGACAGAACCTACTTAGGGAATAGGCTCTGGAGAACAGCTGTGCTAAACCGAGCATCTCTCCTGGCCTGGACATCCAGGGAGTAATGTTTGGTGAAAGTGTGTACCATTTTCCAAGTAGCAGCCTGGCATATCTCTAATATAGGAATGTCTCTGGCAGCAGCTAGAGGCGCTGTACCCCTGGTAGAATGAGCCCCCAAGCCAGAGGGGGGATCCCTGCCCAGTTTCTGATAACAAAATTGGATACAAGAGACAATCCACCTGGCAATTGATCTCTTAGTGGCAGGTTTGCTTTCCCAACTTCACCATAGGTGAGGAAAAGTTGGAGGGATTCAAACCTGTGACCTTTGGTACGCTCTATATAATAACTAAGAGCCCTCTTAACATCCAGGCTGTGCAACCTCCTCTCACCAGAAGAGAAGTGATCAGTGAAAAATACTGGAAGGGAGATAGATTGGTTGAGATGGAAATCTGAAACCACCTTAGGTAAAATTTCCTATTAGTCCTGAGGACTACCTTATCCCTGTGGAAAGAAATAAAGTCAGTTTCTACTGACAAGGCTTGCAACTCCTTGTACGTCTAGCAGAAGTGATAGCCCAGAAAAACAGTTTTCCAAGTTAGATCTTAGCTCTGCAGAAAACAGAGGTTCAAAGGGGTTGCATTAACTGGGCAATGCAAACATTAAGGTCCCAGGCAGGGGCCGGTTCCCGAAAGGTGGATTAGTATGGAGTAATCCCTAAAAAACTTGGAAAACACAGGGTGAGTGGAAAGAGGGGATGACTTTCCTGCTGAAACAAAAGCAGAGACAGCTGCCAAATGAACTCTCAGGGTAGCTGGTCTGAGACCCAAGGAATTAAGATGGACCATGTAATCCAATACAATGGGCAAATCAGCAGATTCTGGGGAAATATTTTTCCCATCACACCAAATGGAAAACCTTTTCCATTTAGAACTATAAGTAGCCCTAGTGGAAGGCTTTCTGGAAGCCTTTAGGATTTCAAGAACACCCTGAGAGAGGTGTAAATCAGCAAACTCTAACTCCTCAAGAGCCAGGCCTTGAGGTTGAGGGATTTGAGGTCCGGATACCAAACCCTTCCCTGGGCACAAGTTAATAGGTTGTGATTCCTGGGGAGACAAAGGGAAGATGGATTGTCAGTGACAGAAGGAGTGGGTACCAGGGCTGCCTGGCCCAATCCAGGGCAATCAGAATCACCCTGCAAGGCTGGGATCTGATTTGACTAATACTTTGAATAGGAGAGGAAGGAAAGCATAAAACTTCCTCCCAATCCAGGAGAAGGGCATCCAGGGGACTGAGCCCAACACTGGAGGCCTGCAACAGAACAGAGGAAGTTGGTGATTGTCTGGGGCTGCAAAAAGATCTATCTGAGGAGTGCCCCATCTGGCAAAGACTATCCCCAGCACTTGAGGATCTAGGGACCATTCGTGATGGCCCTGGGAAATCCTGCTGAGAGCATCCGCTAGGACATTGTCCTTCCCTGGAAGGTGAACTGCTATGAGGGAAGTGTTCAGGGAATAGGCCAGAGACCACAACTTCATTGCCTCGGTGCACAAGGCCGAAGACCGAGTGCCCCCCTGTTTGTTGATGTATCACATTGTTGTGGTGTTGTCTGTTCTGACTTGTACCACCTTGTTGTGGACAGATGCAGAAAATGCTTGAAGAGCTAAAAAGACAGCTCTGAGTTCCAGCAAATTGATGTGGAGCAGAGATTCCTGGGGGGACCACACTCCCTGAGTGGAAAGGTGCCCATGTGGATCCCCAACCCAGAAGAGAAGCATCTGTAGTGAGAGTCAAATTGTGAGCAGGGGAATGAAGGGACCCCAATCTTAAGTGCTCTGATCCTGCCACCACTGGAGGCCTGGATCAAGGTTCGAGTCACTGGGACCAACTTGGAAAGGGGGTCTCTTCTCTGAGACCAATAGGTTCTCAAGTGAAACTGAATGTCTCTCATCTGAAATCTTGCTCCCTGCACAACAGCTGTGGAAGCAGCCATGTGCCCCAGGAGCTGCAGAAAGTGTCTTGCTGGCCGAGAGACCTGCAGAGTGAAGGAGGAGGAGGCCAGAGCCACTAAATTCCTCACCCTTTCCAAGGGAAGAAAAGCTCTGGCTAGCTTTGTGTCCAACTCTGCCCCCATAAAGGTGAGTAGCTGGACTGGTTCCAGAACCGACTTTGGTAGATTTAGCAGAAAGCCCAGGGAGGTGAGAAGCTGCTGGGTGACTTGCAGGTGAGATTTTACCTGTTCTGGGGACTGGCCTACAATGAGCCAATCATCTAGATAGGGAAAAACAGCAATCCTTTGCCTCCTTAAGTGAGCCACTGCTACTGCCAGACACTTTGTGAATACCCTTGGGGCAGAGGTAAGGCCGAAGGGCATTGCTCTGAACTGGTAATGACCTAAGGGTAGTTCGAATCTGAGGTACTTTCAATGGGAGCTTCTGATTAGGACGTGAAAATAGGCATCCTTGGGGTCCAGGGAGGCTAGCCAGTCCCCTGGCCTTAGGGAGGGTAAACTCATTGCCAGAGTTACCATTTTGAACTTTGGTTTCAAAAGATGCTTGTTCAGATATCTGAGGTCTAATATGGGCCGCCATTCTCCTGTCTTTTTTGGGGTAAGGAAGTATCTGGAATACAGACCCCTGCCCTGGTGCAGGGGAGAAACCCTTTCTACTGCTCTGAGAGCCAACAGGGTTGAGATCTCTGCTTCCGAGAAGGGTCTCTGAAGCACTTGCAGGTAGAAAAAATCTGGTTCTCAACTTGGGAAACTTTTTGAAGCTGAGAACCAGACCCTGGCTTACTACTTCCAGAACCCACTTGTCTGAGGTTAAGGAAGCCCAGTTCTGACTGAAGTAAGCCAACCTGCCCCTACCGTGAAGGAGAATGGCCCTGGGCACCCCATCAGGGTGCCTGCTTAGCAGGTGCTTTAGGCTGAGGGTGGGAGCAGGCCTGCCCACCCCTCGTCCTCTGCCTCTGAAGAAGCCCCTCTGAGCATAGGCAGAGAGGCCTGGAGTCTGATAAAAGGCCTGTGAAAAGGCCTACCCCTACCCTGGGGTATGCCTCTGGGGTGGCTTGCAGCTCCTTAGCTTAGGCACTTTGTAAGTAGTCCTATATTCATCCATCTTTTTCATGTAATTCTCTGTCTGCTCCCCAAACAGAAATTTCCCACCACAGGAAAATCCATAGCCTTAGTTTGGGTATCCTGTGACAGGCTAGTACACCTGAGCCAGGCCAACCTCTAGAAAGCTACAGATGTGGCCATGACCCTAGAGGCAACATCATTAACATCCACAGCAGCATGAAACTGTCTTAGAAGCCTCAATGCCATCAGCAGCCACCTGTTCTGGTTAAGCTAGCCAGCTGGTAAAAGGCTTGGCTAATTCCATAACAGTATCCATCTAGATTTCTGATACCTAGCTACATAAGCCATATCATTTGCTTGCCTGAGTCCCAGAGGCTGCCATATACTGTTTTTTGCCATGGCATCAATCTTCCTGGAATCCTTGTCAGGAGGATGTGAAGCCAAGGAATATTAGCTTTATCACAGGCTGTAGCCTGAACTACTAACATGACTGCATTGCTGAGAAAGGAATTCTGTATCAGGACCTGATAATGTGTACCTCCTGTCCATCTTTTATCTACAGGAGGCACAGAATTAGGAGTTTTAAAATTTTATTGTTTGCTTCCTAAAAGACTTATGCAAAGGAATAGACAATCTCCTAGACTCTGGAATATCCATCATTTCTACAAAATCAGGCTCCTCTTGCTCATCCACAGCTTCTTCCAAGGAAGCTGGAGGTTTCAACAACTTTTTGTAAAACCTAAAATGAGATGGGGACTCAGATAGCATAGGGAGATTCTAAAGGTCTGTCTGGGAAATGTCCAGTTCAATGGCACACCCAGACCTTCCAACCACATTCATACTGTTCATAATCATCCTCCCCTCCCTGGTTCATAAAACTCCTCAACATCATACTCCTGAACCACTGGAACGGGCGAACCGACCTTTTTGCCAGATAGTGTTGCGGTTCGGACGGAACTCTCATTTCAGTAGACTGGACAATTTGTATGGCTTTTAGCTATCTCTGCAGCAGTTGGAGAAAGGTTTTGGACTCCAAACCTGCTGACTTTCTTGTTTTCTTCACTGGAACTGGTTCCTCAGAACCAGCTTTTCTTTTGCTCGAGAAGTCCGCCCTGGTCAGAGGCACTTCCTCCAGTTCGATTGGCACTGAACCGGGCTGGCCATCGGGTCAGCGGACTTTTAGCCTCTCGTTCCTGAGCCTGCCCAATCTTTTCCAGGGTGGCTGCAGGGAAATTCTTACATATCTGGCAGTCTGACTGGAGGTGGTCAAACCCAGACATAGACACGTGGTGTGTGGGTCAGCCTTGGCAAAGACTTCCCACAGACATCACAGTGTTGAAACCCAGTGGGCTCGGTTTTCTTTTGGGTTTCTCAGACATAATGCCAGCCTAACCAGAAAAACTGCCCCTTTAAACGGCAGTGCCAGGCAAGACACCCCTTATCGGTTCTCTAACCGTATCATCGGTATTTGAAAAACGTAATAAAATCCGTTTTTAGAACCGATAAGAACCGGAACCCACTCTAAAATGTTAAACTTTAAAGTTAATGAGTTTTAAACTCGGCTGATCGGTTCAAAACCGAACCGATAAACTTACAAGTTCCACAAGACAAAACCTTTTAAATTACCTTACGATTACCACAGCCAGAGCTTGAACCGAACGGTTTTCGGTTAAAATAAAGCTATTCTCGGTTGAATTGGACCGAAAAACACTGTTTGAACCGAGAAATGAACCGAGCAGAAGGAGAAATCTCGGAGCGACTGTTCACTGAGAGAGAAAAGAATCTGACAGTTCAGTTTTGAAATATCACAGACAGAGCTGCTTCTTAGAGCTCGTGCTCAAAGTTCCATTCTGGAATGGTATTAACCATTTCACCTCCGGAGCAGTTCTAGTGGTGGGACAAACTGCTACTGTCATAATATAGCAAGACTTCATGTTGTTTGAAAGCAGTCTTTCTCCTCTGATCAGTCTTCCTATTGTTAAGAGGAAGAATATATGTTTATGATTAAATAGAAGAAAGGATAACCTATTAAACTGAGGTTTTCCCTGAACAGGAGTTGGGCAATTCCCACAGAGCATTTGAGGATTATTCCTCACTTTTTATATATTGTGAGAAATGATTGAGCTGACACCCACTGAAGCTTTTCCTTCCTGTGCATGCATTCTTCAGGAAAGATACTTAAGGATTTCTTCAAATTTAAAGCTCTGTCTTCCCCTCTTCAAGAGAGGCTGGATAAGAAATATCAGCTGGACAGGGAGGGAGCTGAATTTTTATTCTCCCACCCTGTTCACCAAGGAGTAGTACAAGTGACAGCCTGTAACACAAATATACCCTGACATTCCTCCTAACAAGGATTTCAGGAAAATTGACAGCACGGCTTTCAAGCCTTTGATGCTCAATACCAGAAGTCACTATGGCAGTCTATCCTTGCTATGGCAGTCAAGGCTCAGACTTACCTGTCAAATGATCTAACTGAAACAGTTAAGTTGGGTTTGGGAGCAGCCAAATACCAGTCAAATAATTGCTGCTTTTTCAGGCACTACTGCCAGATAAATGGCAGATTAAGTAGCTCAAAGGGGTTTGCCTGGCTGAGAGTCACAAACCTCATTCAGGATACCCAAACCAGGGCTATGTTTTTTCCAACTGAGGGTCATCCCCTCTTGGAAAAAAGATAAAGGCTTACATGACAAAGGTGGATGTATACAAAAAATGCTTATAGTTGCAGTTCTGCAAAAGAAAGCTTCCCCTCCACTAAAACATATGGAAGGGGAGGCAGATACAGATCATTTCACATTAAGCCTTTCTTCTGTCAGGCTAGAGTTGTGCCTCAGTATCAGCAGTACCCACACCAGGGGTATTTCAGGCACCACAGTGAGTTAGGGATTAGCTCAGAGTTCAAATCCCTGCCAACCGTATTAAAAAAAAAGATTCAAAACATGTTACTGTCACAAAATGGAGCCTGTCCTAGTGTGCTGGCCTGTCTTCGATTTCACGGTACTAAACAGGCATTTTAACAAGGCCAAAGTTCAAAATGATAACTTTGTCACTGATTTTGCCAACACTCCAGACAAGGGAAAGGTTGGCATCACTGGTCTTAAAGTGTGCTTATTTCCTCACCTTCATAAGGGAATTTCACAGAAAGTTCCTCAGGTGCATACTCCCATCAGGTCACTCTCCAAGAGTCTGCACGAAGAGCTTGGCAGGGTTTCTGACACCTTCAAAGACGAGGTGTCACAGTTTTTCCCATACCTAGATAACTGGCTAGGGGTTGTAAAATCAACCCAGCAAGTGGCCTAGGGGCTGCTGGAGTCACTAGGGTCCCTGATAATCTAAAGAAGTTATGTCCTTCAGCCTGCATAGGCACTACGGTTCATAAGAGCAGAGTTAGATACCTTGCAAGGCAGGGCCTGCCTGCTTTTCAACAGGGCAAGAGGTATCCCACTGATAGTGGGCTCATTCAGACTGAGCCAACAAAAAGCCAAAAGACAGTTTCTTCAGCTACTGGCCCCATGACACCTGCCACTGGCATAGTCCTGGAATCCAGGTTATGGATGAGGAACATTCAGTTTAACCTCTGGGTTCACTAGGGAAAGGTCCCTCCTTTTAAAACTAATTCTGATAACAACAAATATTGTTACAGGTCACCCAAAGGTGGAAAGAAGAAACCAACCTGAGAAAAGGGGTCCCCTTTTTTCAGCAAGAGTCCCCATCAGTTGTTCAGTCAACATATGCATCTCTGCTAGTGTGTGACTCCCATCTGGGGGTTCATACCATCCCAACACAGAGTCACTTCTGCACACAAACCTGTTGGAGCCAAGATTAGTGTCACTGGCACAGGGTTTCCACACAACTAGTACAGGAAGCTGGTGCGGGTCAGAAGAGACAGTACAACCGCAATGTATTACACAAACAAGCAGGGATAGATAAAGTCAAGCCCTGCCTGCAGAAAACTCATGATAATAGGGAGTCGGTATAGGATGCTCCATGGGGACTATTCATCTGCCAGGCAAGGACAATACCTGGGCAGATACCCTGACTCAAATCAGCTAGTCCAATCATAGATGGGATTTGGACAGTCAGGTGGTGCAAGAAACTTTAGGAGGTGGGGCACTCCAGAAGTATGCTTGTTTGTGACCCACCAGAACCACCACCTGCCATTGTACTATGGCAGACCACCAGATACGGGAAATGAAAATTACGTACCTACCATAATTCTTGATCTTCTTGGATGAGTCTCCACCACTCATTCACACTATTGGGATCTGTGCCGGAGGCACTAGGACCCATCGAGCAAACTTTTGCTGGAGGGTGGCGCCAGAGATGGAGCCACGAGGAACGGCACAGCGAGCCTCAGCTCGCGCGGCAATGACTATCTCGGCGTCGACCCTCCAACCGCCTCAGTACCTTTTTAACCAAGGAGATGCAGCATAACTAACCTAGAAGGGTAGCCTAACCTAAAAACCGGAAATAAGATAGTCTGGGCGACCCGTATAAGAAGGGTCAACAAAGAAGTCTTCACAGCCTAAAGATTTGAGGGAGTGAAGACCAACAACAGAGGTGAGTTCGGGGGATGGAGGGTCGGCGTGTGAATGAGTGGTGGAGACTCGTCCAAGAAGATCAAGAATTACGGTAGGTACGTAATTTTCATATCTTCCTGGACATAAGTCTCCACCACTCATTCACACTATTGGGAGAGTACCAAGCTAATAATCCCCCGAGAGGGCGGCAGGAGAGACCAAGAGCTCACGTTTCAAGGACAGAAGTTCATTAAGGATGGCTCTGCCAAAGGAAGAATGTTGTCTGGCATGGACATCCAGTGCAAAATGTTTAACGAAAGTATGCACTGAGCTCCAGGTGGCTGCATTGCAATATCTGCAATGGGCAGGTTGCGAATTTCCGTTAGGGATGCCGCGACCGCTCTAGTAGAGTGAGCGTAAACCCTACCCTCCAACTTAATCTGTGCCAAGGAATAGCAGTGGCAAAGACATGCCACTAACCATGCTGAGATACATCTGATAGCGACAGGTTGACCCAGCCGGGTCTCTGAAGGAGACAAACAATTGCTGGGCTTTGCAATCCTTGGTTCTATCTAGATAGAAGCGTAAAGCTCTTAACATCAAGAATGAAAAGTCGTTCTCCTTCATTTAGGAAGTCATAAAGTAAGGAAGGGCAGAGGTTGGTTTAGATGAAACTCTGACACAACCTTAGGAGAAATTTCGGATGGGTCCGAAGGACTACTTTGTCCTTATGGAACATAGTCTACGGAGGATCTGTGACCAGGGCATGTATCTCAGAGACCCTGCGAGAGCTGAGGTAATGGCCACTGAAAGCACTCTTCCAGGTGAGAAATTTTAGCTCACAGGTGGTCAGAGGTTGAAAGATTTCCAGTGAACATGTCTAGCACAAGATTAATGTCCCAGGCTGCAACTGGACATCTCATAGGAGGTCTGGTATGCAGAATTCCTTTAAAGAAATCTCTTAACTCACAGGTAATTGAGCTGAGTGGTTAAGGAAAAAACCAGCTCATGATCGCTGAAATGGCACTAAGGTGAACTTTGACTGTAGAGTACTGCAGACCTGAATTTGAGAGGTCCAAAGAGGTACTCAGAACCGTATCTGGTGGACAGGAAAAGTTCAAAGGACTTTGCACACCAGAGCAAGCAGCTTCCACTTAGCTGTGAAAGTTTTCCGAGTGGCTGGTTTCCGTGCAGCCAGAAGAATATCTGAAACCCTACGAGAAACATTGAACCAGTTTACTTCTACTTCTTCAGGAACCAAACGTGAAGGTGACGTGATCTCAGGTTGGGATGGACCACCGGCCCCTGAGTCAAAAGGTTCATCTGTAGGGGAAGTGGTCTCGGAGGAACTGCCCACATATTGTTGAGTAGTGGAAACCACAGCTGCCGAGGCCAAAAGGGAGCAATGAGAATCATTCTTGTCCCCTAGGTTCAAACTTGAGGGACCCTCTGAATTAGAGGAAGAGGTGGAAAGGCATAAAAGCATTTTGTCCACAGCAGCCTGAACACATCTTGACAGAAAATGCCAGGCCCTGGATTTCTGGAGCAGAGGAGAGGCAGTTTTGCGTTGAGTGGGGACTCAAAAAGGTCCAGGTCTGGAGTTCCCCACTCTTCGAATAGTGACTGAACTATGGTTGAGTCGAGAGACCACTCGTGAGGATCTGTCGCTGTTCTGTTGAGACGGTCTGCCAGCTCGTTTTGTATTCTCGGTAGGTAGACCGCTTGAATTAAAGCCTTGTGCTCCAAGCACCATTCCCATACCCTCATTGCTTCCCTGCATAAGGGGTAAGAATGAGCACCGCCCTGCTTGTTGATGTAATACATCACTGCTTTGTTGTCCGTTTGAAGGAGAATGTTCTTGTGACAGAGAATGTCCTTCAACGCTCGGACCGCATAAATGATGGCTCTCATTTCTAGGACGTTTATGTGAAGCTGAGACTCGACTTGAGTCCACACACCTTGAGTGTGGAGAGCCTGACAGTGAGCACACACCCGATGAGGATCGTCCATGGTAATGGAGATTTGAGTGGTCCAGAGGAGCAAAGGATATCCGTCCAGGAGATTGCTAGCAGGACCACCAGAAGTGATGACCTTTTAAAGGTTCTGTCAACATGATGAGATAGGACTGCGAGTGAGAGGGTTGGGGACCACTGAGTACTGAGCATCCACTGAGTGGTTCTCATGGCAGGCGATGTAGGGGTACAGTGGACACTGAGGATGCCATGAGGCCTAGCATCCGTTGCATCGAGAGAGCTGCAACTGAGCTGTTCTCCCCGATGTGACGGGCCATTTGAAGGATATCATTCCTTCTGTCTTCTGGAAGAAAAGCCTTCGCACAGGAGGTGTCCAGAAGAGTCCCTATAAAGGAGCCTCTGGGAGGGCTGCAGTTGCGATTTCTTGAGGTTCAGCAGAACTCCCATGGACGTAAGGAGGCGAGAGGCCATCTCTATAGCGTCCAGAGTCCCTTGCCTGGAAGGGCTTGCTAGAAGACAATCGTCCAGATAAGGGAATACCTGCATCCTGACCTTTCTGAGGTGCGCTGCGAGAACTGCACAACACTTTGTAAAAACCCACGGCGCCAAGGATAGCCCAAAGGGCAGGACTCTGAACTGATAATGTTGTCCCAGAGCCACAAACCTCAGGAATTTGTGATGCCTCGGGTGAATAAGAATGTGCTGGTAAGCATCCTGCATGTCAAGGGAGGCTAGCCAGTCGTGTTGATGAAACAAAGGTAACAGGGTTCCCAGAGAAATCATTTTGAATTTCTCCTTGGGGAGAAATTTGTTTAGCTTTCTGAGATCTAGAATGGGGCGCATTCCCCCAGACTTCTTTGGAACCAGAAAGTAATGGGAGTAGAACCCAGTGTTCCGTTGATGCAGCGGCACCACTTCTACTGCCCTGTTGTGCAGAAGGCCCTGAATCTCGGCAGCGAGAAGGTCTGACTGAAGGGTTGACAGCCTGGGCTGCCGTTTGGGAGGACGATCCGGAGGGGTCTCCACAAGATTGAGTGAATACCCCTCGCGAATTATCCGAAGGACCCATTTGTCTGAGATTATGGACTTCCACTGGTTGTAGAAAGTGCATCAGATGACCGCCACGGAGAGGAAAAGTCCATCTCGGGCAGCTGAGATGGGACTTGGACCAGCAATTCATAAAGTCGCTGAGCTTTGGCCCTGCACTTTCTGTTTGTCTTCTTTTGAGGATGGGCAGGTTGGTTTTGATGGAAACCTCTCTGCCTCTGCCTCGAAAGGACTGCGGTTATGAAACTGACGTTTATTGACATTCCTCGAGAGGGGCAGGAGAGTCGAGCCAGCAATGGCTGACCTAGTCTTTTGTGTAGCTTCTAGAGCTTGCTCTACCTGAGGACCAAAAAGATATGCACCATCAAAGGGCAATGCCATTACCTGCTGCTGCGTGTCATTCGTGAAGCCCGAAGTGCGCAGCCAGGAATGACGGCGGGTGCAAATACCAGCAGCCGCTGAATGGGAAGCAGTGTCGAAAGCATCCATGGCTGCTTTAACCTGCTGGTTGTTAGATTCGATATCTCTGGTAATGGTTTGAAGAAGCTCTGGCTTTGTATCCGACTCCGGTAGAACTTCAACCATTTGCTTGATAGAATGCCACAGAATATATTCATACTGGGAGAAACAGCCCTGGTAACTGGCAATACGCATACTTAGGGTAGAAGCAGCGAAGACTCTCTTACCTAAGGTGTCTATCTTACGAGATTCTTTGTTAATAGGTTGAGCTGTAGTAGTTTGAGGAAGAACGAGCTTATCATTCTCTGCCAGGACTACAATAGGATCCGCAAAGGCTTGAGATGCCAAAATGGGACGATCCTTAGGGGCTGAATATTTCCTATCTATGGATTTAGCCACCGAAGGGGTGAGAGCAGGATTATTCCATACCATTTGAGACAGCGTCTTGAAGGAAGGCTGAACCGGAGGAGTCAAATCGGTAGGGATCTCCGGGCATGAAGATATTGGAGTCTTAACAATTTCCCAGGATCGATGTCTGTAGTCTGGAGAAAAGTGGAACTCAGATTTTCAGCAGAGACTTAAGGGACAGGTCCTCGACCACAGGCTCTGTGGCAGTAATAGATCAGCTTCCGTCCACTTCATCACCCAACTGAAGGTCTGGGTCAGAGCTCAATGTCATCTCCTGACAGTCAGGAGGGACTGTATGGACAGGAAAGGAATGAAAATCAGAAGAGGAGGAAGAAGGAAACAAGTGAAAGGAGGAGTCCTGAGAAGCAGAGGGCCGAGAGCCCCGGGCGCCGAGGGCGCCGGCACGGAGAACAATGCCGAGGACCATGTGGCGCAGCAGGCGCAAGGGACCACGCGGCACTAAGAAAGCAGCGCAGAGGATGGCGCTGAGCACACCAGTTGATGCGAGGGTGCGAAACACCCCAGACTCAAAAACAGGTTTGAAGGAAGAACAGCAGGAGATAAGGGCATCGGTGGCCCCCTGCGCCCCGTAGCCATGTGAGGGGGGACACCTAAAGTAGCCAGGTGTGGCACAGAAGAAGGTGCGGCGCGACCAAAAGTCAACCGCCCTACCTGGTCTCTCAATAAGCCCGAAGGCCCACAGTGACTGAGCCAGGTAGCTGAACCAACCTCCGAGCCCATTGCTCCATAAGAGCGGCCCACTGATGAAACTGCTCATCTGAAGACCTACCTGTGGGCGGGGTAGGGCTCCGATGTCGAGGACGTTGGCTACCAGAAGCAGAGGTTGGCAACTCCGAAGGAACAGACGGCAACTAGCCCGATAACTGAACATCTGGCGCAGACATATCAGAGGCGACCTCGGTGATGCCTTCTCTTTTAGACCTGTGGGCTGAAGAAGAGCTCGAGGCCGAGCAGGTGCCGAGAATATGACCATTTATTTTTATGCTTCATGAGACTGCCCATCCCCCAGGCATTGGACTGACCGTTGTCAGACCCCCCCTTCGGATAAGGCGGCGGACCGGACCCAGCTCGACTGACTGAACAGCTTTCATCCGAAGTCTCCCTACCATCACCTGACCTGCTCATGGTTGACTCCGTCAAAGTAGGCTGAGACTTCTTTATTTTTAAAAGAAGAAACTAAGCGATACTTTATCGAGATAATACTACAAAATAACAAAACTGAAAACTATGCTGCTAGTTTGAAGTTTGACTCCCGTCGAGCGAGCGACGTCGTCACTGAAGCGCACTCGGGCAGAAAAAAAGAAATAGAGCGGTTGGAGGTCGACGAGATAGTCACTGGCCGCGAGCTGAGGCTCTGCGTGCCATTCCTCGCGGCTCCATCTCTGCCGCCGACCGTCCAGCAAAAAGTTTGCTCCCGATGGGTCCTAGTGCTTCCGGCGCAGATCCTAATAGTGTGAATGAGTGGTGGAGACTTATGTCCAGGAAGATCAATCCCTCTGGATGCTCTGGCTCTGGATTAGTCAGAGAAGCATCTACATGCTTTTCCTCTTTTCCCTCTGGTGTAGAGAGTATTTCTTAAGCTCAGGTGCCAGTCAGCTTCAGTGCTCTTAATAGCACCAGACTGGGCCAGGCAGCCATGGTACTCTCTGCTACTCTCCATGTCTGGGTTTGAATCAATACACCTTCCTTGGGGGTACAATCTGCTAACCTCCAACCAAGGGAGGCTCCTGTACCTAAAACTTGGGCTCAAGGCATGGCTCTTGGGGGCCTACAATATGTGGAATTGCTTTTTTTTCTGAAAATGTCTTGGACATCTTCAGTGGCTACAGGAGTCCCTCAATTAAGGAAATTTATGCTTCAAATAGAAAGTGTTTTTTCTATTAATTGTATTCAACTAGGAATTGGTACCAGCACATGCTGGGGTCTTAGCTGTGTCTGATTATTTTCTTATTTACATTCATTGGACTTACAGTCCAGCACCCTTAAGGTCCACCTAGCTGTAGCATCAGTCTGCATATTAGCTGGATAAGATGTTTCAAGTCGCCCCAGATCCTATCTCCAAAGGACTCTTTAAGGGCTTCACACATAACAGTACAGGCTGGTATCCCATCTGTGCTGGGCTATCTTACCTATTGCTTTTACTGGACTTACATTTCAGTACCTTAGAAGCATATACTTATATTTCAGTGGACAGAATGTTCCTCTATTTCTCTGTGTCCCAGACCCTGTTTTCAAAGGTTCTTTAAAGGCCTATCCTATTTTCACACACCCTCACAAGGAACTGGTGCCAGCATGGTACCTACAGTAAATGTGTGTATGGTTAGGCTCATCGGTTTCCCTTTTGAGCCTATGCTTTCAGGTTATTGGAAATATGCCAATGAAAATTGTTCTTTCCTTATGGTAATTTTAGTCAGAGAAGTCAGTGAGCCCCAGTCTCACTGCATTGAACATGGCTACATTTCATTCCTCAGAGACAAAGTGGTCCTGAAAATAAACAGGACGTTTCTTCCAAAAATGGATTTTAATTTCCATTTGAGACCAAACCATTACTTACTTTCTTTTCACTGATCACTTTGGTTCAAGTGAAAGAGTCTTCATTGTTTGGATGTCAACAGATTTTAGCTACTACTTGACAACCACTACAGTCCATAGGCAGGATAGGAAACATCTGCTCCTGACCAATGAAATATGGGAAAGGCTATTCCAGCATAAAAGGTTAATTTCTTGATGGATAGTCCTGTGTATCCAATTTTTGCTACACAAAGGCTGGTAAGGAGCCCCCATCAGGTTTGAGGGCTCATTTCACAAGAGGGACAGCTGCTACATTAGCAGCTGCCAGGGATGTTCCATTACTGGACATTTGTAAAGCAGCTACCTGGAAAACAGTACACACCTTTACAAAGCATTACAATCTGGGTATTTTATCTAGGGGCAATGCTAGGTTTGGCACAGCAGTCCTGCAAAGTCTGTCTCCAAATTAGAGTTCTGTACCCACCTCCAGGGGTACTGCTTGGTAGTCTGCATAAAGTTATGAATATACTGAGCATTACTGGGGTTAGAAGAAAAAAGTACTTACCATTGTAATCTTCTTTCTTCCTAGTGATGCTCAGATATTCATAACTTCCCTCCCCATCTCCCCTTCCAGAACTTCAGCCTCTGCACTCCTGTATACTGTGCTCTCAGGGGTATACATGCCATGTGTGGCACATATGTTGTGATTGTGTTCACTATTGTTATTCCCCCCTTGCCAGGTGATTCTGCCATTCAGGGGTATTCTTTCACATGCTATGCCCTCCTGTTGGAGGCCCTTTTTCTGGGTGCTAGAGTTCCTACTATAATTATTATTATTTTATTATTATCATGCTCAATATTGTCATCATTGTCACACTTGGTCTTCATGGGCCTGTCTTTCCAGGCTTCTAGGCAAATCTGAGGGTTTAGAGCAAAGGCAGTTAGTAGAATGCAGCATTTTAAAAGTGGCTCATGCAAAAGATTCCATCATTTGCATGTGTTCCACTTCTCCGGGCAGTTCTACCTTAGAAGGCTACTGCATAAAGTTATGAATATCTGAGCATCACTGGGAAGAAAGAAGATTACTGTGGTAAGTAATGTTTTCCTTTTGGTCACCAACCAGTTCAAGGGTTGTGGAAAAAAAATGGAAAAACCTTTTTTTTTCGTGATCGAAAGAAACTGGAACCCACAGAAATACAGTAAAACCAAACAAATTTACCACAACCAGGGTATTCGGTTTGACACTGGACCGACCGATGAAGAACCGAACAGAACAAATACCACCATCTATCTAAGTACACTGCCTGTACCATACACAGAGATTTGCTGACCGAAAAAACAAGAAAACGGTTGGAAAATACCGATTGAATTTACAGCCGAACCGAAGCAGTGAGGAGAGATCTCCAGAGCGACTTCACAGGTAGGCAGAGTAAAGAATCTGACGGTCACAAAAGAATGTACCAGGAACAGAGGTTTGACAAGTGAGCTCGAGCTCAACGTTCTATGCTCCTGCATAGAGTTAACCCTTTCCTCTCCAGGGCAGTTCAAGTGCTTGGCCTAACTGCATATAATCAGAATACAGCAAGACTTCATGTTGTTTGAAAGGGGCTCTGGCATTCTTGGCCCTTTTGGGGCCCTAGGCACCTGAAGGAAGGGGAGGGACTCTTCTTTTGAATCCCTCTTTTTGTTGCTGGTGCATTCCTTGCTGACCCTGGTTTTTATGAAAGGGGCAGCACAGAGCAGTAGCTGGTTCCAACTTGTTCATTCTATGTACGTCTGAAACCGCTTTTCCTGAATCTTGAAGCCCTGTAATCAGTTTCTCAGTATCCGGCCAAAGATAATCAACCCCTGGAAGGGTGCATCTAGTATGGCATCTTGTAGGTCCTGACAGAACCCTGAGACCTGCAGCCAGGTGTGTCTCCTCATGCACACCCCTGTAGCTGCTGCCCTGGCAGCCGTATCTGTCGAGTCATAAGAGCTCTGCAGAACATGCCTACCAACATCTATGCCTGACTGGCTAACAGCCATGAGCTCTGACTTGCTGTCCGAGTCCAGTTGGGCCTTAACCAGGTCTAATGCCTTGCTCCATAATGATTTTTGGTACATCACCATATGTGCCAAAAACTTTAGTGACCTGACAGTGCAGGTGGCTTAGGAGTAGACCTTACGGCTCATTTATTCCCGCTTTTTAGATTCAGGATCTGGAGGCTGAGAGCTAATGTGTCTGGGCTGCTGCACTCTGCCATGCGCTGCAGAGAGCACCATGGAGTCTGCCTTTGGCTGTTCACTGAGATGGGGTTCCCCTTTTGAGATTTTATAAAACTGGTCCACTTTTCTGGGCATGGCTGAAGTGGTGGACGACTGTTTCCATGCCAATCTTGTTACATCCTGGAAGGGTTCGATGAGCGGGGGAATGACCAGAGGCTTCAGGTCATTCACCCCGAGGAACTTGGCAAGGCAGTGATGTTCTGGGTCAAGCTCATCTATGTCTCACTGGTTTAAGGCCTGGATATACCTCATTACATCCAGGAGGGACGGATCATCCAGAGGGGACCTTGGAGAGTCCTTCTTGTGATCTGGAGAGGGCAGAGGCAACTTGTCCTCTGAAGAGTATTTGGAGGAGAAGTCCCTTGCATCTTCCCCTAAGGAACAGTGAGGGTTTCCTCTGGAAGTGGGAGCAGACAATGGGTGTCTCTTGCAACCACTGGGAGCTAGTGACCTCCCCAGTCGTCCATCCCGGATGATGGGCGATCTAGCGTCAAGAGAGGTCATTTCGGCCTCTGAGGTGAGGGCTCTTTAGGTGATGGCTGGAGGTGAGAGACCTCTAGTGGCAGGGGATGGTTCCCGTGGTCTGGGCAGCACATCCCCCTTGATGGTGTTCTACCAAGAGTTAAGCAGGACCCTCACCTTCGCTAGCGGAATGACAGATTGTGGTGGCAGCAGGGTAGGGACATTCAAGAGACCTGTCGATGGCCCTTGTGCTGCTTTAGGTTCTGTCTCCTGGTCCTTGGGCTCTTTTCCCCTCAGGTGTCAAAGCCAATGGGGCCTTGTCTGCTAGTGCCAAACCTCTCTGGGGTCTGGCATATAGCTTCTTGGGAGGAGGCAGCGGGGTCGGGTGACAATCTGTAGTCTAGGCGTCCAACCTTTGGGCATAATAGACACCTGATCTGACGGCCACTCTTTCGGAGCAGATGGCACTTTGGTGGCGGCACCTGGTCGATCTCCTATGCTGAATTGGAGGGGTCCATGGTCTGTTGACCCTCTGAGGCGGATGGCACCCTGTCTTCAAACAGAGGAGGTGTCTGGTGCTTAATGGCCTCCTGACATCTGGAGGAGTTGTCTGACCCTTTGTGCCGGTCGAACAACCCTGAGGATTTTCTAGTGGCAGTGTCTGATTTACCACCCAAAGTGGGCGCATGTCCCTCTGGCATTGACCCAAGCGATTGCTTGTGGGGCCTAAGAGCCAGGGACACAGGGGGGCGGTTGAATGCCCATGGCTGGAAGACTCCTTGCCCTGTGAGTGAGAAGGGGTGGTGGTCTTCCTGGTAGAAACTTCAGTAATGGCCATGGAACCAGGGGGAATGGACTCCGACCTTCTGTTGGAGGTGGAAGATGCAGAAGTCTTGTGAGGGGACCTAGGATGGGATTCAGACCTGACTCTCTCCTTATCTCTATGGTGGTGTTTCCCACCCGATCTCTTCTCTTTGGGGGAGGCATCCTTGGCTGAAGAGGAAGAGCTGTATCCAGAATGGGTCCTCTGCATGGTGGCCACTTGTTATTCCAATAGGTAGGCCTTAAGAGTCTTGAGGCGGTGAATGCAAGTTTTGTTGTTAAACCTTTTGGCAATGCAGGCAGTCATCTGGCTTGTGGTCCGGGTCCAAGCAAATTAGGCAGGCTGAGTGGCCATCTCTCACTGGGATCTGCTTGCTGCATGCATGCTTCGACTTCCGCCACTGTGAAGATGAAGAAGACTTGCACTAAACTGAATAAATCGGGAAAAAGTAACAAAAATGAATAGTAGCTGCATGAGGCACAAAATGGTAGTCAACCACGATAGATGCATCCATGGAGCTGATACTAGCGGGTCGACGGTGGGAAAAGAACTGAGGTAGTGCCGGGGAACCGCCCCCTTTAAACCATGGGAGACTTCAGAGCAGGGCTGACGTCAGGGGGTGGTCCCCCACCTTGGACTACTAGCTAGAAGTTTTCTGTGGGGTCCTAGTGCCTGGTGCCACAGTTCTAATGGTGTTACCTGCTGCAAGAGCTAACCCTTGAAGCAAGATGTGGTACAGCCCATGCAACATGGTACTGAGGGTATTTCCCAAGAGGAAAGATTCACAGTATCTAACATGCAAAACATTCCATGTTTATTTGATGAGACCTGAAACAAAATGAATGATCTGATCTTCCAAAACAATAAAGATGTTAACGAGCAACACACAGGCAGGGAAATCATTTGTTCTGCATATGGCAATTTTGCTATTAACACTATCAGGATAAAGATCAAAAACTCCGATCCAGGCAAACCTCAGAGAAGTAGACAAAAAGGAAAGCATACTTTAAGGGGAGTGGCCATAGTCCAATCAAGAACTGAAGCACACTAAGCAAAGACTGGAAATAACAGCCTGCTCACTCAGATATTCTTCAATACAAACTAATTTTACTTTCATAACATCCAGAACAACAATGTCCTACATTTCGGGAATACCCTTCATCAGGGAGTCTTGTTCTAGTAATACTGTTAAAACCTATATAACACAATATTATACAGATTTTAACATCCATGCTATCTACTTCTAATACTGGGGGGGGGGAGACATACAACAACAACACTTACATCAAGTTACACACTTTCTTTCTTTTATTTTAGATTTATCATCAATGTACTTTATAGTTTGTGCTTCCCTAAAACAAACAACATGTTAGCTAGTCAGTACTTATCATTTTCTATTATTATGTTTAGCATTTCAAAAAATATATCCTTTTAAAATAATTGTCGATGTATAAAAACAATTCATACCCTTAGGTGCTGTATCAATTCATATTTTGAAAATGTATCCTGTCTTTAAATAGCTCCTGCAAACAAAATATATGTATTGATCAATCAAACATGTTGTTATATTATTTATCTGATTTCTTTTAAATTAAGCATCCTGTTACTTTAACAAGTGATATAAAAGGTAGTGTGACCTGTATCTTGTAATGTGCTTCAGTAGCCTTCATTTCTATTCTTAGCAGCTCTTTCTAAGAGAGTACATCACACTTGTTCATTTAAAACTTGAGTATCACTGTCCTGAAATACATATATCTAGACATGTTTCCTTTATCACAGGAAAAGACTGTTTCACCATGTAAAACATATAATTGTTTAATTAGTATTTCGGAAAGACCTTTGAGCATGAGCTCTTTTACAAAGGTTCCACGTCAGGGTGGACAATAAGACAATACACATATTCAGTGGTTACAGAGGCCTGATCATTAGGCATTAAAGAACGATTACATGACAATTAGACAAACAGGAGGAAAAAAAACTGAGCAGTAGTAATTGAATACTAAGCTATTTCTAATTGGTTGCCTTAGGTAGCACACCCCTGGAAACCTAAAAATCCGTTGATAGACTATGGCAGAGTAACTGCAGAGGGTTTAACGCTATCCCAGATGGTGAGAGGCTGGGTGACAGTGAAACAAGGGAATGGGTTTGAAACCAACCGCAGAGAGCGAGAGGTGGGGGGATAGTGAAACGGGGCTGTGATGGGGGTAGCAGCTCCAGAGGGCTTTGTCTAGTATGATGCGTGTGGTGGGGTTGGAGGGGCAGTACCAAGTGCATTTAAAGAGGACTGATAGCTTACTTAAGCCCTTGGCTAGGCTGGAATGGAGGCAGGGTTTTAGGCTGTAAACATCTAATGCAAACAATGTTATTCTCTTTACTAACTCAGCACTCCTTAACTTACCTTTCATAAGCAAACACAGGTTTAACATTTAAAACTTAAAGTCTCTGACATCTTTGTCTAAATTTTATGCACGTATTCTGCAAGACCTGTGTTCCACGCTAACCCCACAAGTTCTCTTACATTTAAATCTATTCAAGTTCTGTTCACTTATCTGTTTGCTGCCACCTCACTGCTTGTTTATAATAAACGTCCCACTTCTTTACAAAGTTCCTTCCCCTAACTTTCAAAGCAAATAAACAAATGCTAGCCGTTATGTAACGTGAAGTACTGACCTTTAGTGAATGCATCTCTTTCAAAGGGGAAGAAACCGAACCCCTGGTGTTGCTGTTATTTATACCCTTCCACTGCAACAAAATCTGGCGGTGCATGCTTTTATCAGATAAAATTGGCTTCATCTAGTGGCCCGGGGGCTTCCCAAACTGTGGAACTCAGGAGAAGTACACCATCAATAATAAAGTTTGGAATGTGACTTCTTGATTGTTAGGAAATCTTTAAGAAGATCCAGTGTTAAAGAAAGCACTTAGTATTTAATTTGAACGTGTATTAAACTTATAAGAAAAAGTTCTTTAAGTTTTTTTTTAAAGATTCTGCAACAGACACCTCCCAACAGTAGATGCTGCTGTAGAATGGGTCTGGCAGATAAGCGAGCATACATACGCTGGCACACACACAATTGTTTCCACTAGGATCCGATGGGTGTAACACTGCCAGATTTTGTTGCAGTGGAGGGCAGGGCTTCAGATATTTTTTTTTTTTTTGGTGGAAGTCAAATACTTCCGTGGGTTGAAATTTGGAAGTCATTTCAGTTTTACTGGAGGCAAAATACTTCCAACTGTCAATTTTTGGAAGTCAAAATAATTCCACTCCACAAATTTAGAAAGTTGAAATACTCCAAGTCCTATATTTTTTGAAGCCATAGGTCTTCTGAATACCTCATTGTACCCCATCCACACCACATTCACAGAAATACATTTCTTAACTGCCTGAACAGGTTTTAAGGAAAGGGGATTATTGGCCAGGACATCAGAGAAAATCCTCTACTCTTACTAAAGGTGCTTTGGGTTCTTAAACTTTCTCCTGGACACCCACCAGGACAGCACCGGAGATGGGCAGAAGGGATCTCAGTTTAGCATTGCATCTGAATGATGGCACATCCTAACAGTACAGCACCCCCCCACACACACACACACGCACACAATAGTGCTTCATTAGGGTGCCAATGTTTTTTGGTATGAGCCCAAGTCCCAGTGTGGGACTAGAACCTATAACCGTCTGGCCAAGAGGCAGATGTGCTGCCACCTGAGCTATACCGACTGACAAATGAGTTGTTGACAGAAATCCACAGGTCCTGTTGTGCCAAAAGAAAAAAAATTACTCACCTTAGTAATTATGTTTCTTCTAATGGAGTCATGCTGTATTCTGACTATTGCAGTTAGCCCCAGCCTTTAAACTGCCTTAGAGAACAAAGGGTTAACTTTCTATGCAGAGCATAGAATGTTGAGCTTGAGCTCAGCTGAGGTCTCTGTCTGGAGCCCTTTGAAATCCAACCGTCAGATTCTTACGAGCAAAAACTCACTAACTATCCTATGTGGAAATTGTAACATTTTTACTAGCCAACTGGCAACAAAAACTTTTGGATTCCCAAAGGAAGACTCAAGTCAGGAAACCCAAAACCAAAAACAAATCCAAATAAGAATAATAATAAAACAAACACCCAAACAAACAGAAAAGGGTGTAAAAGGAGCACCCCTGAGGTGCAAGAAAAAAATACTCACCTTAGTAATGCTGTTTCTTGTAATGGAGTCTTGCTGTATTCTGACCATTGCAGTTAGGTCCTACCTTTCAACTGCCCCAGAGAACAAAGAGTTAACTTTCCATGGCCAGCATGGAACATTCAGCGCGAACTTGGCTGAAGCCCCTATCTGCTGTTGTTTAAACTCCAACCATCAGATTTTTACGAGCAATACTCACTAGAAGTTAAGTGTGGAAACTGTAAAACTCACACTAGCCAACTGGCAACTAAATTTATAAAAAAAAGGTTTTTTTGGTTTCAAAGCAAAGAATCAAGTCAGGAAACCCAAAAAACAAAACACAACACTAACCCAAAGTAAAGGAGGGTGAAAAAGGGGCACCCCAAAGGTGCCAACACTGCTCCTGCCCACCCACATCCCAAAAACCAGGTTCTGAGAGGGAAGGCGGGGGGGGGGAGGTCAGAATACAGCAAGACTCCATTAGAAGAAACAACATTACTAAGGTGAGTAATTTTTTTCTTCAAACAACATGAAGTCTTGCTGTATTCTGATTATTGCAGACTACCAAGCAGTACCTCCATGGAGGAGGGACAGAACCTACTTTGGGAGTAGGCTCTGAAGTACTGCTGTGCCAAACTAAGCATCACTCCTAGCCTGGATATCCAGAGAGTAATGCTTGGTGAATGTATGGGCTGTTTTCCAGGTGGCTGCTTGACAAATTACTAAGGTAGGAATATCCCTGGCAGCAGCCAGGGAAGCAGCTGTACCTCTAGTGGAGTGAGCCCTCAGGCCTGAGGGTGGGGTTCTACCCAGTTTTTTATAGCAGAACTGTATACAAGAGACAATCCACCTGGCAATAGATCTCTTAGTAGCAGGTTTGCCCTTACCGACCTCTCCATATGCGAGGAACAACTGGAGGGACTCAAACCTGTGACCCTTGGTGCACTCTATGTAGTAGCTGAGGGCCCTCTTAACATCCAAGCTGTGCAGCCTCCTCTCTCCAGAGCAAGAATGGTCAGTGAAGAAAACGGGGAGAGACATAGACTTATTAAGGTGGAACTCTGAAACCACCTTAGGCAAACACTTCCTGTTTGTTCTTAGGACCACTTTATCTCTATGAAAAGAGATGAAATCAGGCTCCACTGACAGGGCTTGCAATTCACTGATACCCCTGGCAGAGGTAATGGCTACCAAAAACACAGTTTTCCAAGTCAAGTACTTAAGCTCTGCAGAGGACAAAGGCTCAAAGGGTGGTTGTATAAGCTGAGCAATGCAAACATTAAGGTCCCAAGCAGGAGCAAGGTCCCTAAAGGGGGGATTGGTGTGCAGCAATCCCTTGAAGAACTTATAAAACACAAGATGGGCTGACAGAGGAGAGGGCTAGCCTACTGACAAGAAGGCAAAAACAGCTGCCAGATGCACTTTAAGTGTAGCTGGCCTAAGTCCTAAGCCATTAAGATGGACCATATAGTCCAGAACTGTAGGCAACCCAGCAGATTCTGGAGAAATATGCTTATTAGAGCACCAAATAGTGAACCTTTTCCATTTGGAGTTGAAAGTCTTTCTGGTGGAAGGCTTTCGAGAAGCCTTAAGGATATCCAGAACCCCTTGAGAAAGGTACAGATCAGCAAACTCTTAACTCTTCAAGAGCCATGCCTTGAGATTGAGAGATTTGAGGTTCGGATACCAAATCCTCCCCTGAGAGGATGTCAACAGGTTGTAATTCCGGGGAAGAGACAGGGGAAGGTGGACTGCTAAGGACAGCAACAGTGGGTACCAGGGCTCTCTGGCCCAGTCTGGAGCAATCAGAAGAAAAAATTACTCACCTTAGTAACGTTGTTTCTTCTAATTGAGTCTTACTGTATTCTGACAATAGCAGTGAGTCCCAACCTTCGAACTGCCCTGGAGATGAAAGAGTTAACTTTCCATGCCAGGCATGGAACGCTGAGCTCGAGCTCGGTTGAGACTCTGTCTGTTGCTGTTTAAACTCAAACCGTCAGATCTTTACGAGCTAAACTCACTGAGGTCCAGTGTGGAAGCTGTAAACCTACACTAGCCAATTGGCTACTAAACATAAAAACAGATTTCTTTTGGTCCCAAAACAAAGACTCAAGTCAGGAGACCCAAAAAATGAATAAACACAACACCCACTCACCCAAAGAAAAAGGGGTGATAACAACAAGGTGGGGCACCTCCTGAGTGCCAGCACTGCCACTGCCCACCCACATCCCAAAAACAGAGGTTCTGAGAGGAGAAGGCGGGGGAGGTCAGAATACAGCAAGACTCCATCAAAGAAACAACATTACTAAGGTGAGTAATTTTTTCTTCAAACAACATGAAGTCTTGCTGTATTCTGACAATAGCAGACTACCAAGCAGTACCTCCATGGAGGAGGGACAGAACCTACTTAGGAAATAGGCTCTGAAGCACAGCTGTGCCAAACCGAGCATCACTCCTAGCCTGGATATCCAGGGAGTAATGCTTGGTAAAAGTGTGAACTGTTTTCCAGGTAGCTGCTTGACATATCTCTAGAATAGGAATATCCCTGGCATCAGCCAGAGAAGCAGCTGAACCTCTGATAGAGTGAGCCCTCAGGCCTGAGGGTGGAACCTTACCCAGTTTTTCGTAGAAAAATTGAATGCAAGAGATAATCGATCTTTTAGTGGCAGGTTTTCCTTTACCAACCTCACCATAAGTGAGGAACAGTTGGAGGGAGTCAAACCTGTGACCCTTGGTACGTTCTATGTAATAGCTAAGGGCTCTTTTCACATCTAAACCGTGCAGCCTCCTCTCACCAGAGGAGAAATGGTCAATGAAGTACACAGGAAGAGACACAGATTGGTTAAGGTGGAAGTCTGAAACCACCTTAGGTAAAAACTTCCTGTTAGTCCTGAGGACCACCTTATCTCTGTGGAAGGAGATAAAATCAGGCTCCACTGACAAGGCTTGTAACTCACTTATGCACCTGGCAGAGGTGATGGCTACCAGAAACACAGTTTTCCAAGTCAAGTACTTAAGTTCTGCTGAGGACAAAGGCTCAAAAGGGGGTTGCATAAGCTGAGCAATGCAAATGTTAAGGTCCCAAGCAGGGGCAGGGTCCCTGAATGGAGGATTGGTATGAAGCGATCCCTTGAAAAACTTGGAGAATACACGGTGAGCTGAAAGAGAAGAGGGCTTACCTGCTGAAATGAAAGCAGAAACAGCTGCCAGATGCACCTTTAGTGTAGCCGGTCTGAGTCCCAAGCTATTCAAATGGACCATGTAGTCAAGGACTGTGGGCAGATCAGCAGACTCTGGGGAAATATGCTTCCCAAAGCACCATATGGAAAATCTTTTCCACTTTGAATTATAAGTAGTTCTAGTGGAAGGTTTCCTAGAAGCCTTTAGAATATCCATTACACCCTGGGAGAGGTGTAAATCAGCAAACTCTAACTCTTCAAGAGCCAGGCCTTGAAATTGAGAGATTTGAGAATGGTACCAAACCCTCCCCTGAGCACAGGTTAACAGGTTGAAATTCCTGTGAAGAGACAGGGGAAGATGGACTGCTAAGGACAACAGGAGAGGATACCAGGGCTGTCTGGCCCAGTCTCGAGCAATCAGGATCACCTTGCAGGGTTGAGACCTGATTTTGACTAGCACTTTGAACAGGAGAGGGAAGGGGGGGGGAAGCATACAGGAACTTCCCTTCCCAACTGAGAACTAAGGCATCCAGGGGGACTGAGCCCAACACTGGGGGCCTGCAGCAGAAAAGGGGAAGTTGATGATTGTCTGGGGCTGCAAAAAGATCTATCTGAGGGGTGCCCCATCTGGAGAATATCACCTCCAAGACCAGGGGATCCAGTGACCATTCGTGATGGCCCTGAGATATCCTGCTGAGAGCATCTGCCAGGACATTGTCCTTGCCTGGGAGGTATACTGCTGTGAGGGAGGTGTTCAGGGAATAAGCCAGAGACCACAACTTCATTGCTTCTGTGCACAAGGCTGTAGACCGAGTGCCTCCTTTCTTGTTGATGTACCACATTGTGGTGGTATTGTCTGTTCTGATCTGAATAACTTTGTTCTGAACAGACTTGGAAAAAAGCTTGAAGTGCTAGAAATACTGCTCTGAGTTCCAACAGATTGATGTGAAGCAGAGATTCCTGAGGGGACCACAACCCCTGGGTGGTCAGGTCGCCCAAGTGAGCCCCCACCCCAAGAGGGAGGCATCTGTAGTAAGGATTAAAGAGTGAGACTGAGTGACAAAGGGAACTCCTTGTCTCAGATTGTTCTGATCCTGCCACCACTGCAAGGCCTGGAGCAGGGTTCGAGTCACTGGGATCAGTTTGGTCAGTGGATTCTTTTTCTGGGACCAAAAAGGCTCTCAGATGGAACTGAATGTCCCTCATCTGAAATCTTGCTCCCTGCACCACTGCTATAGAAGCAGCCATGTGCCCCAGGAGCTGCAGAAAATGCCTTGCTGGTCGAGACACCTGTAGGGTGAATGAGGAGGCTAAATGCGATGAGGGTCCTTACTCCCTGTCCAGGGAAGGAAGGCTCTGGCCTTTCTGTATCTAGCTCTCGCCTATGAAGGTGAGGAGCTGAACAGGCTCTAGAACTGACTTTGAAAGATTCAGAAGGAAACCCAGAGAGGTGAGCAGTTGCTGAGTTATCTGTAGTGTAACTTGACTTGGCCTGGGGACTGGCCTACTATGAGCCAGTCGTCCAAGTATGGGAAGATGGCAATCCTTTGGCCTCTTAGAGAAGCAACTACTACTGCCAGGCATTTTGTGAACACCCTTGGAGCAGAGGTTAGACTGAAGGGCATTGCTCTGAACTGGTAATGGCCTGAGGCAGCTCGAACCTGAGGTACTTCGATGGGAGCTTCTGATGAGAATATGGAAATAGGCATCCTTGAGGTCCAGGGAGACTAGCCAGTCCCCTGGCCTTAGAGAGCTTAGAATTATTCCCAGAGTCACCATTTTGAATTTTGGTTTTAAAAGGTGCTTGTTTAAGTATCTAAGATCCAGGATGGGCCGCCATTCTCCTGTCTTTTTTGGGGTAAGGAAGTACCTGGAGTACAAGCCTTTGCCCTGGTGTAAGGGTGGAACCCTTTCCACAGCTCTGAGAGCCAGGAGGGAAGAGACCTCTGCATCTACGGCAAGTGCCTCTGAAGGATTTGCAGGTGGAAAGGATCTGGCTCTCAGCTTTGGGAATTTTTTGAAGCTGAGAACCAGTCCCTGGCTTACTACTTCTAGGACCCATTTGTCTGATGTTAGAGACTTCCAGTCCTGGACAAAGTAAGCCAGCCTGCCCCCTACAGGTAGTGGAGAATCGGCCCTGGCAAACCTATCAGGGTGCCTGTTTAGCAGGGGGTTTTGGCTGAGGGGTGGAAGCAGGTCTGCTTGTACCCCTTCTGCCTCTCCCTCTAAAGAACCCCCTATGAGCATAAGCAGAAGAGGAGGCCTGGGCATGGAAGAAAGGCCTATTAAAAGACCTGCCCCTGCCCCTGGGATGCTGCCTCTGAGGAGTGGCCTGCCTTTCCTTGGCCTGTGCACTCCTATAGGTGGTCCTATATTCGTCCATTTTCTTCATGTAATTCTCTGTTTGCTTCCCAAACAAAGAATTACCCACAACAGGAAAATCCATGGCCTTAGTCTGGGTATCCTGAGACAGGCTAGTACATCTGAGCCAAGCCATTCTACGAAGTGCCACAGATGTAGCCATGACTCTAGATGACACATCATTGGAGTCCACTGCAGCATGGAATTGCACCTTGGATGCCTCGATACCATCAGCAGCCACCTGCTCCAGCTCCTAGGCAACCTGGCCAGGGACCTGTTTTGCTAAAGCCATGACAGTGTCCCATCTGGATTTCTGATACCTAGCAGTATAGGCCATGTAGTTGGCGTGTCTGAGTCCCAAGAATGCTGCCATGTACTGTTTCTTTGCCATGGCATCAATCCTCCAGGAATCCTTGTCTGGGGGGTGTGAAGCCAAGGGAATATTTGCCTTATCACAGGCTGCAGCCTGCACTACTCCAACATGGCTGCATTGTTGTGTAAGGAACTCCGTATCTCGAGCCTGACAATGTATACCTCTTGTCCATTCTCTTATCCACAGGAGGTATAGTATTATGAGTCTTTAAAATCTTAAATGTCTGTTTCCCAAAAGATTTGTGTAAGGGAATAGACAGTCTCCTGGACTCTGGGATATCCATCATTGCAACATAGTCAGGCTCCTCCTGGTCATCCACAGCTTCTTCCATAGGAAGCTGAAGAGTTTCAGCCACTTTCTTGTAAAACACGAAATGGGAGGGGAACTCAGAAAGCCTAGGAGGAGACACTCCTGAAGGTCTGTCTGGGGAGATGTCCGGGTCAATGGGCACATCCAGACTTTCATAATCACACTCACTTTCCTCATACTCTCCTTCCTCCTCCTCCTCCGGGTTCATAAAATTCCTCTAAATCATAATCCGGAACCGGCCGAACCGAGCGCCTTCCTAATGGTGCCAGTTCGGTCGGAACCGGGGATAGCGACTGGACAATTGTTATCGCTTTGGCTATTTCATCAGCGGTCGGAGAAAGAACTTTGGGATCCGCACCGGCTGATTTATCCCTTCTTGTTCTTTTAACGGAACCACCCTGAATCAGTTCTCCTTTTGCTTAAGAAGTTAGCCTCTGGTCAGAGGAGCATCTCTTCCGGTTCGGTTGAACCGAACCGGCTGGCCATCGGGTCAGCGGACTCTTGGCCTCCCTTTCCCTGAGCCTACCAACTCTTTTTTCCAGGGTAGCTGCAGGAAAATTTTTACAAATCTGGCAGTCTGAATCGAGGTGGTCAAACCCCAGACAATAAACACAGGTGGTGTGGGGATCAGCCTTAGCAAAAACTTCCCCACACACACTACAGCGTTGAAACCCAGTGGGCCCGGTTTTTCTTTTGGGTTTCTCAGACATGACCAGTCCTAACCAAAAACTTACCCTTTTTTCGGCAATCTGCCAGGCAAGACACCCTTATCGATTCCTGACCATGTTACGGGTCGGGGAAAAAACCGTAGTAAACTCCGGTTTTTTTAGACCCGACAAGAACCGGTTACCACACTCTAAAAGCAGAATAAAGTATTTTTAAAACAACTTGATCGGTTCAAACCGAACTGATCCCACGTTTACAAGTTCCACACAGAACATTAACAAAAATAAGCCTATCTAGTACTCACGAAACCACAGACAGAGACTGACCTGATAGGTTACGGTTTAAATTCGGTCGAAAACCGAGAAAAATGGTACTTTAACTGACAAATTGAACCGAGCAAAGGAGAATTCTCCGGAGCGAGTGTTCAGTGAGGCGGAGTAAAGAATCTGATGGTTTGAGTTCAAACAGCAACAGACAGAGTCTCAACCGAGCTCGAGCTCAGCGTTCCTTGCCTGGCATGGAAAGTTAACTCTTTCATCTCCGGGACAGTTCGAAGGTTGGACCTCACTGCAATTTGTCAGAATACAGCAAGACTTCATGTTGTTTGAAAATCAGGTTCCATTGACAGGGCTTGCAATTCACTGATATGTCTGGCAGAGGTAATGGCTTCTAAAAACACAGTTTTCCAAGTCAACTACTTAAGCTCTGCAGAGGACATAGGTTCAAAGGGAGGTTGCATAAATTGAGCAATGCAAACATTTAAATCCCAGGCAGGGGCAGGGTCTTTAAAGGGAGGATTGGTATGAAGCAACCCTTTAAAAAATTTACAGAACACAAGATGAGATGATAGTGAAGAAGACTTCCCCACTGACAGAAAAGCAGAAACAGCTGATAAGTGCACCTTGAGAGTAGCTGGTCTGAGGCCTAAGCCATTCAGATGGACCATATAATCCAGAACTGTAGACAATTCAGCAGTGTCTGGGGAAACATGTTTCTTGGAAGACCAAATGCTGAATCTCTTCCATTTGGAGTTGTAGGTTTTTCTAGTGGCAGGCTTTTGAGAGGCTTTGAAAATATCCAGAACTCCTTGAGACAGATGCAAATCAGCATACTCTTATTCTTCAAGAGCCATGCCTTGAGATTGAGAGACTGAAGACTGGGGTACCAAATCCTCCCCTGAGAGGAGGTTAATAGGTTGTAATTCCTGGGAAGAGACAGGGGAAGATGGACTGCTAGGGACAGCAACAGGGGGTACCAAGGCTGTCTGGCCCTGTCTGGAGCAATCAGAATCACTTTGCAAGGTTGTGATCTTATCTTGACTAAAACTTTGAACAGTAGAAGAAAGGAAGGGAAGGCATACAGAAATTTTCCTTCCCAGTTCAGAATCAGGGCATCCGGAGGGACTGAGCCCAAGACTGGGGGTCTGCAATAAAAGAGAGGAAGTTGGTGATTGCCTGGGGCTGCAAAAAGATCTATCTGTGGAGTGCCCCATCTCGAGAAAATCACCTTCAAAATTAAGGAATCTAGGATCCATTCGTGATGGCCCTGGGATATCCTGCTGAGAGCATCTGCTAGGACATTGTCCTTCCCTGGGAGGTGAACTGCTATCAGAGAAGTTTGCAGGGAATAAGCCAGGGACCACAGCTTCATGGATTCTGTGCACAAAGCCATAGACCGAGTGCCTCCCTGCTTGTTGATGTACCACATGGTGGTGGTGGTGGTGTCTGTTCTGACTTGAACCACCTTGTTCTGTACTGACTGATAGAAAGCTTGCAAGGCCAGAAAAACTGCCCCGACTTCTAGGAGATTGATATGAAGAAGGGATTCCTCAGGGGACCACAGTCCCTGGGCAGTGAGGGCCCGCAGATGGGCTCCCTAGCCCAGAAGAGAAGCATCCGTGGTAAGGACCACTGAATGAGACTGAGTGGCAAATGGGACCCCTTGCCTTAAATTGTCCTGATCCTGCCACCATTGAAGGGCTTGGATCAGGGTCCGAGTCACTGGAATCAGTTTGGTAAGGGAATCCTTCCTCTGGGACCAAAAGGCCCTCAGATGGAACTGAATGTCCCTCATCTGGAATCTTGCCCCTTGGACCACTGTCGTAGAAGCTGCCATGTGGCCCAAGAGCTGGAGGAAATGCCTTGCTGGTCAAGACACCTGAAAGCTGAAGGAAGAAGCCAGTTCTATAAGAACTCTTGCCCTTTCCAGGGGAAGAAAGGCTCTTGCTTTGACAGTATCCAGCTCTGCCCCTATAAAGGTAAGGAGCTGCACTGGCTCGAGAACTGACTTGGGAAGGTTGAGAAGAAATCCTAGAGAAGTGAGCACTTGCTGGGTCACTTGCAGGTCTGACTTGACTTGGTCTGGGGACTGGCCCACTATAAGCCAGTCGTCCATATATGGAAAAATGGAAATCTTTTGCCTTCTTAGAAAGGCAACAACTACTGCCAGGCACTTTGTGAAAACCCTTGGTGCTGATGTTAGGCCAAGGGGCATTTCTTTTAACTGATGGTGGCATGAGGGCAACTTGAACCTGAGGTACTTTCTGTTGGAGCACCTGATGGGAATGTGAAAATAGGCATCTTTGAGGTCCAGGGAGGCTAGCCAGTCCCCTGGCCTTAGAGAGGGAAGAATTATTCCCAGAGTTACCATCTTGAACTTTGGTTTTAAAAGATGTTTGTTCAGGTATCTTAGGTCTAGGATGGGTCGCCACTCCAGTTTTTTCGGGGTAAGGAAATACCTGGAGTTCCAACCTTTCCCCACGTGTAGGGTAGGAACTCTCTCTATGGCTCTTAAGGCTAGAAGAGATGAAACCTCTGCCTCTAGAGCAAGGATTTCTGAGAGACCTGCAGGTGAAAAGATCTGGCTCATCTTCGAAATTTTTGAAGCTGAGAACCAGTCCCAGCCTACTACTCCAGGACCCACTTGTCTGAGGTAATAGACATCCAGTCCTGGACAAAGTAAGCCAGCCTGCCCCCTACTGAAATAGGAAAGTCAACCCGGGCAAGCCCATCAGGGTGTCTGCTTGGCAGGGGCCTTAGGCTGAGGAGTGGATGCAGCCCTGCTCATCCCCCTTCTGCCTCTCCCTCTGAAGAACCCCATCAGTGAAAAGGGAGAAGAGGCCTGTGGCTGGTAAAAAGGGCTATGAAAAGGCCTGCCCCTGCCCCTAGACTGCTGCCTTTGAGGAGTTGCCAGCCTCTCCTTGGCCTGAGCACTCCTATAAATGGTCCTGTACGCATCCATTTTCTTCATGTAATTCTCTGTCTGCTCCCCAAACAGAGAATTACCCACTACAGGAAAATCCATGGCCTTAGCCTGGGTGTCCTGTGAGAGGCTAGTACATCTGAGCTAAGCCATTCTCTGAAGAGCCACAGATGTAGCCATGACTCTTGATGACACATCATCATTGGAGTCCGCAGCAGCATGAAACTGTACCTTTGATGCCTCAATCCCATCTGCAGCCACCTCCTCCAGCTCCTTGGCTAGCTGGGGGGAGGCCTGTTTAGCCAGTGCCAGTACAGTGTCCCACCTGGGCGTCTGGTACCTGGCTGTATAGGCCATATAATTCACCTGCCTGAGTCCCAAGGAAGATGCCATGTACTGTTTTTTTGCCATGGCATCAGTCTTCCTGGAGTCTTTGTCTGGGGGGTGTGAAGCCAAGGGAATGTTTGCCTTGTCACAGGCAGCAGCCTGCACTACCCCAACATGGCTGCATTGCTGGTATAAAAACTCCGTATCTGAGCCTGATAGTGTGTACCTCTTGTCCATCCTTCTGTCAACAGGAGGTACAGAACTAGGAAACTTCATGATTTTTTGTGTCTGCTTCTCAAAGGATTTGTGAAGGGGAATAAACAGTCTCCTGGACTCGGGGATGTCCATCATTTCCACATAATCAGGCTCCTCTTGATCCTCCATTGCCTCCTCCTCCATAGGAAGCTGGAGGGTATCAACCACTTTTCTGTAAAACAGAAAATGGGAAGGGGACTCAGAAAGCCTAGGAGGGGAAACACCAGAAGGTCTGTCTGGGGAGATGTCCGGTTCCACAGGCACATCCAGACTTTCACCATCATCACCATCATCTTCAAACTCCCCCTCCTCCTCAAACTCTGGTTCATAAAAATCTTCAGGGGTATAATCTTGAACCGGAGGAACCGACTCAACGAACCCCTGCCAAAAGGTGCCGGATAGGTCGAACCGGGCGAAGCGATTCCACAATCTGAATCGCTCTGGCTATCTCCTCGGCCGTCAGAACATGAATCTCTGGATCCAAAACGGTCAATTTTTCTTTGCGTTTCCTTTTTGTAGGAACCGACCCCATAGGATCGGCTCTCCTCTTGCCCAAAGAAGTATCGCCCTGGTCAGAGGGCACTCCTTCTGGTTTGGTCGGAACCGAACCGGGCTGGCCATCCGGGTCAGTGGACTTCTCGGCTTCCTTTTCCCTCAGTCTACCTAATCTCTTTTCAAGGGGAGATTTAGGAAAATGTTTACAAATTTGGCAGTCTGTATCGAGGTGTTCAAACCCCAGACAATAAACACAGGTGGTGTGGGGATTGGCCTTAGCAAAGATCTCTCCACACTCACTGCAGTGTTGAAACCCAGTGGGCCCGGTTTTTTTCTTGGGTTTTTCAGACATGACCAACCTAACCAAACTTACCCTTTTTATGGCAACCGCTAGGCAAGACTCCCTTATCGGTTCCTAACTGTGTCATGGGTATTGTAAAAAAACGTTCAAAACATGTTTTTTTTAGAACCGATAAGGACCAGTAACCACACTCTAAAGTAAAACACAAGGATTCACTACAAGTGATCGGTTCAGCTGAACTGATCTAACACTTTACAATTTCCACACAGAAAATCAGAACAAAACCTATCTATTACTCACGGTACCACAGATAGAGACTGAGCCGACTATATGGAAATAAATTTAGTTTAAAACCGACAAATTAACTGAGACTTTAACCGACTTTCGAACCGAGCTGAAGGAGAAATCTCTGGAGCGACTGTTCAGTGAGGTGGATTAAAAGAATCTGACAGTTGGATTTCAAAGGACTCCAGACAGAGTCCTCAACCGATCTCGAGCTCAGCATTCTATGCTCTGCATAGAAAGTTAACCCTTTGTTCTCCGGGGCAGTTTAAAGGCTGGGGCTAACTGCAAGAGTCAGAATACAGCAAGACTTCATGTTGTTTGATTGTATTTTCTCACTATTTTCTCTATTACCCCCAATGTACTAACCAACAACATTCATCCTGCACTTATCCTGAAACCAAAACTGCAAGATAGCAGCTGGCTTTGATGATGCACCATTGTCTGTCTGTCTGCCTGCTTGCCTGTCTATCTGTGTGTCTGTCCTGCAAGCTAGCAGTGGCTAGCTATCACCAGTAGCAGGATTTACCAACACCACCAGCACACATCAAAGGATTCAGAGGACAGTGACAAGAATGATAGGGTCCTGGAATTCTAGGGTGCAAACAGAGAAAAGTCCTTTCCCATTCCAACACACAGTGGATCCACTGGACCTGGTTTTCAGTGGTCTTGTATTCCACCCCACCCCCCAAAAGTGGTGCTGCATGGTCGAACATGCAGTTATGTGAAAACTGGCTGCAACTCTATTTGCCACACTTTTATGACAGACTGACATGAGGAGGTTCATATTCCAGAAGAGAACCAGAGTATTCCCAAAAACCTCATGTGTTTTTTTTTCTCCGTCTCTTCTTACATCTTACTTGAATTTCCTTCATATGTAGACTGCAGAGATGAATAATAACAACAGCAAAGCTTAGGTCCATCAACTGTTAAACTGTCATCTTCATAACACAGATTCTATTAAGTAGTACCCAACATTTAAAAAAAAAAATAAACACATTTTTAATCTTGTTTCTCTGGCACTATTACATTCAGTAACAGTCTATGGTCTTCCACCACTTTGTTTGCATATGTTTACATAAGAAAACCATATACAGCAGGAACAAGAACAGCAGCATATTTGATTTAACAATCAAACAGGCAAATGTTCATCATGAAAAAATGCAGGGTAAATGTAAGCCCCACCTACCCCTGTTTTCGGCATTTTGGCACTGCTCTCTAGCCTAGCAAAGCTTTACACTGCACCTTCAGCCAACTAGCCCTGGATCTGGTGTACTTCAGCTGGGTGGATTTCAGTGACCAGTCATGCCATGCCTGGACGCCCACTGCAGTATTAGTGCCCTCAAGATTTTAACCCCCAGGAAAATATAACTACATTTTCCCCAAACAGATTAAAGAAGAAGAGAACCTCAGAGCTGAGCACATCTATTCTTTGCAGAGAATGGCCTTGCAGCTATGCCAGCACATTAGTAACAGAGGTAGACAAGCAGCAATTGGGGTACAGGGACACACTGGATCTGCACCAGAACCAGGACATAATAACTAGGAATCCTCATGTAAGTTATATCCAATATTGGCAGCTAAATGTTAAAGTGCAAAACGACAAAGCAGTTTAAGCAGTTTGGGAATTGTCTTGAAGTAAGCTGTACAGGCAGTCCTCACATCTGGTTTTGTCCACGGTCCTTCTGGGGCTCTGTGATGTTGGACTTATACTTTACTGCTATGCCATTCATCTTCTGCAGTTTATACAGTGAGATTTAATCAAATAAAGGCACTGAAGGGATAGTATATAATTACCAACATCACCCAAATTTGCCTGCTTGACATGGACTGTGTCTTACAGTCTAGGTGTCATTTGATTTATTTGGCAGGTGTAAGAGGAGCTGCCTGCTACCGGGTCTGCTTTACTTTGCAGTCAGATGATGTACAGCCTAGAGGTCAGGAGAGAGGGCTGGGGCAAGGAAGCAAGAGACCAAAAAAGTCAGGATAATGTATGTCTCATCCAGCTAACATAAACAAAGCTGCTGTGCAGACCCTGCTGATAAGTCCACAGTGAAAAAGGGCTGGTAGTTGTTCAGTTTAATTTTTATGTTTGCTTGCACACATGTGCAAGAAACATAGTGCCATCATCGGAGATTTCGGAGGTGTGTCACCTCCTCCTCCAATTCAGTCAGTGTGTTGGCAGGCGGGGCCCCTGTAAGCCAATGCATGCTGGAGCTGTCTATGACAAGCTCCAAAATGCAGTGGCATACAGTTGAAAGGGGGAGCTACATTTGAGTGAGCAGCGATAAGATAAGGCTGCTCACCGCAGCTCCCACAGACAGAAGCCCACGAGCGTCGCGCCTCCGCATGCACTGTATAGCCGGCAGGGTGCCCAATCCCCATCAGCTGTGCTCGTTCCCCCCTACCCCCAAACCCATGCGAAATGCCACGCTGGGTGCCCACTCCAGCGTGGCAGGGTAATGATATAGGCGACGGGTCGGCGGCACTGTCCTAACCCCCAGTAGTAAGTGCCACTGGGGCCCCACAGCGTGGCAAGCAATCCTCAGGCCGACAGGGTGCCCAATCCCCGGTCGGCTGAACGCCCCTAGCGATCCTTGTGCCTCGCTGAAAGCCCACCCCAGCGTGGCAAATGTCCCACGTCGTCCGTTTGTTTTGTTTTTACCTGTAAAGAAAAAGCGGTCCCACGTAGTCTCCCTGCCCCTCCCACAACCCGCACCCACCCACTGCCACTCCAGCTCCCCACCCCCACCCTATACTTACCTCCGGACTCCAGCGCGACGATCTTGGTGGACCGGGAACGCTCTGCACTCTTCAAGCCGACCGCGAACTGAGGAAATGCGGTAAGCTGTATAATGGGCTAGATAGGGGTTTCAACTTGTTGCATATCTCCAGGCATTTTGGAATTTTTGACCAAATTTTCAACATGAGGTTTTGGGACCCCTTCTCATGATTGATGTCACTGTCATGGCGTTATTGGGCCGAAGGGTGATTTCTGATCAGTCATGAAAATCATCGCCCGAGCCTGGCTCTGCCATGCTGGCATCATCATGAAGAACCATAAACATGTTAATTTGAACTCAAAAAAAATGACTTGTTTCTGACATCGTTGTGCAGTTCCTCGCGGGCTCGTGGATTCGTAATTTTCAATATTTTCACTCCAGATTTTCAACATTGCCATTTTACCACACCTTCTTATGAGCAGTACAGCTGCCATTTTTCACATCTCACCCAAAACGTGTTTCCGCCTATGTAGCGCACAATGGTGCAGTCGGTGTGAGAGATCAATGTACGGGACAAATTAAAAAAATCACAGTGAACTGTTCATGAGGTGAGGTGTTAAAATGGCTATGTTGAAAATTTGGTAGAAAAATTCCAAAAAATGACTGTTTTATGAGCGTGCGTTGTACAGTTCCTATGCACACTTGTAAGTTCGTGAATTTTCAATATTTTCAGTCCAGATTTCCAACATTGCCATTTTGCCACACCTTCTTATGAGTAGTACAGCTGTCATTTTCACATCTCACCCCCAAAGCGTGTTTCCACCTTATGGCGCACAATAAACTTGATCGATTATCTTGAAATCAATGTGCAGGACAAATTAAAAATCACAGTGACACTGTTCATGAGCAAAGGTCTTAAAATGCCTATGTTGAAAATTTGGTGAAAAAATTCAAAATGACTGTTTCTGGTGTGTTGTACAGTTCCTATGCCGTCAGAAGTTCGTGAATTTTCAATATTTTCATTCCAGATTTGCAACATTGCCATTTTGCCACACCTTCTTATGAGTAGTACAGCTGTTATTTTTCAAATCTCACCCAAAATGTGTTTCCACCCATGTAGGGCACAATGGCGTAGTCGGTATGCGAAATCAATGTATGGGACAAATTAAGAAAATCACACTGACACTGTTCATGAGCAGAGGTCCTAAAATGGCTATGTTGAAAATTTGGTGAAAAATTCTTAAAATGACTGTTTGCAGGCGTCGCTGTGCAGTTCCTCACCTTTTCATGAGGGTCGCGAATTTTCAATATTTTCACTCCAGATTTTCAACATTGCCATTTTACCACCTTCTTATGAGCAGTACAGCTGTCATTTTTCACATCTCACCCAAAACATGTTTCCGCCTATGTAGCGCACAATGGTGCAGTCGGTGTTCGAAATCAATGTATGGGATAAATTAAGAAAATCTCAGTGACACTGTTCATGAGCAAAGGTCTTAAAATGGCTATGTTGAAAATTTGGTGAAAAAATTCCAAAAATGACTGTTTCTACGACGTTGGTATACAGTTCCCTACGCACGCCTTGTAAGTTGCGAATTTTCAATATTTTCTCCAGATTTAACATTGCCATTTTATTACACTTCCTTATGAACAGTACAGCTGCAATTTTTCATATGTCACCCAAAATGTGTTTTCGCACATGCAGCGCACAATGGTGCTGTTGGTGTGCGAAAGCAATGTTTAGGACAGATTAAGAAAATCACAGTTACACTGTTCATGAGCAGAGGTCTTAAAATGGTTATGTTGAAAATTTGGTGACAAAAGTCCATAAAATGACTGTGATACTTTATTTATTTTATTTTTTTATTTTATTTAAACAGCAGTTTGGAAAACCTTTGAGCCATAGGCTCATTTACAAAGGTACCTTGTCACAGTAAGACAAACCAAAATACACAGTATAGCAGTACAACACATAAGTATAACAGTAAATTAAGACATAGATACAAACAAGCTGGTACAGGTAGGATGGATGCAAACAATACCAGAGTATGTTGTCCTTAGCAGCTTAGTAATAAGCTTTGTCATAAGTATTGAGTACGGCTTTGACTAGCGGCAGTTACAGCATCGGGTGTTAATAAGGTGGTTACGTAAGGAAGTTTTGAAGCACGATATAGTTGGAGCTTCGGAGATAGAGGGGGGCAGTGTGTTTAACCAGGAGGGGGCCCTAAAGCTGAAGGCTCTTTGGCCGTGAGAGGTCCTAGCTCTAGGGATAACAAGAGAGGTTTTCCCAGAGGTCCGAGTATGAACTAGTGGGACAGAGCGGCATATGGTGGAGGTCAATCCTGGTGGGGAAAGCCCAAGGAGGGTCTTTTTTGTAAGGGTACAGGTAAGATATTTGAGGCGCTCGTTGAGATCAAGTACCAGTGCTTTAGCATACAGTAGACAGGTGTGTGTCATCCTAGGGTGCTCCAGTAATTAACCTGCAGGCCTTATTCAGAGAAAGGAATTTTATGGAGTGCGGTCTGATCAGCAGCACCATACACCGCAGTCCATAGTCCACTAGGGACAGGATGAGGAGGTGATCATGAAGTTGAAGAGCCTCCAGGGGAGGCAGTGTTTATACCAATGTAAGATGCCCAATCGGATATTAGTGGCAGCGGCTAGGGCAGCGATGTGTCCATGGAAGGAGAGGAGGGGTCAAAATGGATCCCTAGGTATTTATAGAGCAAACTTGTTCAAGTGGGAATGAGGACCCAGAGTGAATGAGGAGTTTGAAGTTGCAGGACTTGTTTTGGGGATGAGTGAAGAACATGGTTTTTGTTTTTTAAGATTTATCACCAATCTATGTTCCTTGAACCAGCCCTCGGCTTCAGTGAAGGACTTCTGCAGTGAGTCCTGAGGGCAATAGGGTTATGACTTGAGGCAAAGATGACTGCATCATCAGCGTACAATAGAATGTTCCCGAGCAAGAGCGTGGAAGGGTGTTAAGGTAAAGGAGAATAGTAGGGCCCAGAATGGAGCCCTGGGGAACCCAGAAAAGATGGGACAGATGTCTGAGTAGGTCCCATTAATTTTTACACGCTGTGAGCGGTCAGACAGATAACTGGTGCACCAGGAGATAGGCCCAGCAGCAAAACCAGAGACTAAGGGCATCAAGAAGGAGGGTGGAGACAGTGTCGAAAGCTTTCGAGAGGTCATGAAGACAGCACCAGCCAGAGAACCAGTGTCTAAGGAGGAGTGGAGAAAGTTGGAGAACTCTAGGAGGGCTGTGTTGGTACTGTGGCCCGCTCGAAGCCATGCTGCTCAGGACAAAGGACATTGTAGGTGGAGAGGTAGTCAGAGATTTGAGAGGCCATCACTTTTTCCAAGGCCTTGGAGAGAGGAGAGAGAATGGAGATCGGTCGATAGTTTCCAGCCACAGTCCTATCACCACCTTTAAAGATAGGGGTGACAGTGGCGACTTTCCAGGCAGTTGGAACCTCCCCAGGCAAAGAGAGTGGTTGATGAGGCATGTGATTGGGGTAAGGACTGCGTCTAAGACCAGCCGTAGGATACACGGATCCAGGGTGTCACTGCCTGTACTATTACTCTTGAGGGCAGTGACAAGGTGTGGCCTAAGTTCTTGGGCAGAAACATGGTGGAGGAGAAAATAAGGGCGAGAAAGATTTATGGCAGGTGCTGGGGGAGGAGGGTCAAAAAAATTTGTAGGGAGGATAGGGCTAAGGTCAGTGAATGAGGTGTTGAGGTGGTTGGCTATGAGGGCTGGGTCTGAGGAGATCACACCATTAATGTTGATCTGGGTGGGTGGGAGTGTGCACTCCCATTTAACTGTTTAATGTTATCCCAGAAGGTTCTGGGATTTCCCCATGAGGCAGTGAGTGAGGACCGATAGTGCTCAGACTTGGCCTTTCTGATGGCCCAGTGCACTTGTTTGGCGGCAGCATATAACCGCCTGTCATTGGGCCGGCCAGTCTCAATGGCACGGTGCCATAGGTTGTCCCTATGTTTGAGCTGGTGGATCAAAGCTGGGGTAACCAAGGGGGCATTCTTCCTTTTAGAATGGCGGGTCAACACTGGGGCAAAGATATCACAGGCATTATTAAAAGTTTGGTACGATAAGATACGAGTGAGCATTGCGCAGTTTCCACGCACCCTCGTTACTTCATGACTTTGTAATATTTTCAGTCCAGATTTTCACCAGTGGCATTTTTCCACACTTCCTTATGAACAGTACAGCTGTCATTTTTCACAACATGGCTGAAGTGTGTTTTCAAAGTTTCAGTGCAGAGATGCGTGGTCGCTGTGGGAAATCATTGTTCGACACAGATAAAGAAAAACACAGTGACACTGTTCATGATCGGAGGCACCAAAATGCCTGAGTTGACAATCTGCTGTAAAAACCGCAACCTAATTATATTACGGTGTGCGCTGCACAGTTTCTATGTACGCCGTGACTTCACCATTTTTTAAATATTTTAGTACAGATTTGCAACACTGCCATTTTTACACCTCCCATGAACAGTACAGCTGTCATTTTTACATCCTGTTCGAATGTTTTTGCACCTGTGGTGCTAAATGCCTAGTCACTGTGCATAAGCAGCTTTCGCTAACAAACTGATATTCCTCCTGTTCATGAGGTGGGGTCACAAAACAAACATGTTGAAGATTTGGAGTGAAAATACCAACGAATGCCTGAGGTATTAGGTTTCCAACTATAACGCCCAACCCTGTAGAGAATGACAGGCATCAGGGGTGTGACTTGGGATTCTTGCCTGTGATGCTCATACCATTCCACACCTGCAGTGCGAGAGGCATCGAGATATGCCTTGACTCTTCGCCCCAAACTTCACCCCTATTCTCCTATATCGCACCCATCTCACCATATTTCCAAATGAAATGGGGTGCGAGCAGGCCAAAGACCCCAAGGAACACCGTGACACTTGTCAGTGTCTGCAGGGTGGGGTGTGGTGAAATGGCGTGGCGTTATGCCTGACGCACCAAACACACCCCAATGCCTGTCACTCTCTGCAGGGTGGTGGTGGGGTTGGCTTCAGTTCAATACTTCACTGCCATTCCTATTACGCAGCTCTGTAACTTCTACACTACCACTGCCAATGCCAGCAAGCAAACATTCGGCATTGACAAATGCTTGTTATTTCTGTTACTCACTGGGCTGAGGCAACCCACGCTGATGACAAGGCTACCCCCCACACACACACACACACACACACACACACACACACACGTACACAGCAGTTAATCAGTCTGGAGTCAGCTTAGCTCAATGAAACAGGACTGTTAAATGCTGAAATGACATCCACAACAGAAAAAAATGGACGTCTGTCCTTTAACCTAGATGTTTATACAGATGTAACTGACTCCAGGCAGTCTATTTTTGGACATTTTTGACAAATTTCTGAATGTAAAATGCATCCAGAATACCCTTATCTGATGCCCTGGTGGAGGGGGTATAAATAACAGTAACACCAGGGGTTCTGTTTCTTTTCCTTTGAAAGAGATGCATTCACTAAATGTCAGTGCTTCTTGTTACATTATGGCTAGCATTTGTTTATTTGCATTGAAAGTTAGGAAAGGAACTTTGTAAAGAAGTGGGAAGTTTGTTATAAACAAGCAGTGAGGTGGCAGCAAAAAGCTAATTCAACAGAATTTGAATAGATGTAAATGTAAGAGAACTTGTGGAGTTAGCGTGGAACACAGGTCTTGCAGAATATGTGCATAAAATTTAGACAGAGATGTTACAGACTTAAGTTTTGAGTGTTAAACCTGTGTTTGCTTATGACAGACAAGTTAAGGAGTGTTGAGTTAGTAAAGAGAATAACACTGTATGCATTAGATGTTTACAGCCTTATATGTTTTACATAGAGGTGGGCAAGCCAGAGCAGGCTCGAGCCTGACTTAAGCTTAGTGCCTGGCTCATCTCAGCTCGACATCTATAAGCAATTAAGGGCAAAAGTCAAGCCGAGCCAGTTATGGTCAACATAAGCATTTTTCTTCGCCTTAGCAGTTAGTGTAGTGTCTGAAATGTTCAACTCCTATGTGGAGAACTGCCTGCAGTAGCCAGGGCTCGGCTCATGTTTTGACTCGTAGAGTCAAGCCAGACCCTTGGCTCGGCTCTAGCTTAGCTCTAGGTGAAACATTCCTGGCTTTCCCAACTCTAGTTTTACATGATGAAGCAGTCTTTTCCCATGATAAAGGAAACATGTCTAGATATACAGTATGTATTTTAGGACAGTGATGCTTAAGTTTTAAATGCACAAGGATGATATACTCTCTTAGAAAGAGCTGCTAAGAATAGAAATGAAGGCTGCAGAAGCACATTACAAGATACGGTCACACTACCTTTTAAATCACTTGTTAAAGTAACAGGATGCATAATTTAAAAGAAATCAGATAAATAATATAAAAAAATGTTTGGTAAATACATATATTTTGTTTGCAGGAGATATTTAAAGACAGGATACATTTTCAAAATATGAATTGATACAGCACCTAAGGGTATGAATTGTTTTTATACATTAAAACTTATTTTAAAAGCATATATATTTTGAAGTGATAAACATAATAATAGAAAATAAGTACTGACTAGCTAACATGTTTGTTTGTTTTAGGGAAGCACAAACTATAAAGTACATTGATGGTAAATCTAAAACAAAAGAAAGAGTATAACTTGATGTAAGTGGTGTTGTTATATGTCTCCCCTCCCCCCTCCCCCCTCCCAGTATTAGAAGTAGATAGCGTGGATGTTAAAATGTAAATAATATTGTGTTATATATGTTTGTATTACCAGAACCAGACTCCCTGAGGAAGGGTATTCCTGAAATGTAGGACATTGTTAGTCTGGATGTTATGAAAATAAAATTATTTTATATTGAAGAATATCTGGGTGAGCGGACTGTTATTTCCAATCTTTGCTTAGTTTTAACACTATCACTGATCTCTTCCAGAATCTGGAATCAGGGAAGATCACAAATCTGATCCATGACAGATGTATGGCCAAACGGTACTGCTCCCATTGTAAAACCCTATCATGTATTACCAAGTGCAAGAATAGGACTGTGTTCTTTTCCTTCACCACAGTACGGAACTTGGGTTATGTGATTCCACACCCGAATCAAAGACCTTGCTAACTTACAAGCCAATGTAGCATCCAGGACATTATGTATGTTACATTCACTGTATCTCTTCCAGTTTTTGACAAAGATTCCTCTATCTTTGATAAGCTTGCAATCATCCACTATGTGGGACATCTAGAGGGCAGCACCTACCTAGAACAGATCAACTTGCCTCCTTTGTTGGTTTTTCATGCTCAACTTGATGCCTGGGTAGCCCCGCATACAGAATGTTGTGCCAAACAGGGCTACCACTGTTTGTGCAGATGTGACATTTTTAATGTAACTGCGCCAGTTTGTGGTTACTCAACGAATTCTATGAACTGGTCATATATGTCTGATAATGACTTATTTGCCAATGAGACTGTTAATGTCACTGTTCCTTTTGAAAAGTCAAACATCATCACCTCCAGTGATGCCACCCAAGAAGACAAATGATGCCTCACCAGCAAGACGACGAATGTCTTGATTACCTGCCCAGTCCAGCTTATGAAGTGGTGACTTCCTCAAGTTCATGTGACCTACAATTCTGATGGACAATACTGTGTTGTAACCAACTACCATACTTTCAACTATGGACTTTTGGTGTGTGACGTCACTATGCCCAACTTCTGTTTTCTACCTCAGGAATGCTCTATCATTGGCCATATGGTTATCAACCTTGTTCCCACCTGAAACATAATTACTTTGATAGTGACCCTGACTATCTGAATGCTATAGCACAGTATTTACCAGTTTTCAATGTGCATATCGACCCACTCACCCTGAATCTTAAATCCTTATTAGAAAGAAAGGATACACATCTCATTCATATTAGTAATAATATTACTAAGGCAGGTGATTCTCTAAATGCTCTATTTCATGATGGTGATTTAAGCACCACATTGTTCAACACTTGGTTGGAACTGAAATTCAAAAGTGTTGTTGTTATTCAAGTTTTCTTAATTGTTTTTCTGATTGCTACCTTATGCTGTTTATGATGCACACTCAAATAACATCCTATGCAATTAAAATTTCTCTATGAAACTCACTCAGTCCATCTGTAACCTGCCACACTTTCCCTATTAGTGTTGCCTCTCTATTTGGCAACAAGGGGGGGATATGTTGACCTGCCATCCCTAGTGTGGACTTTCATTTTCTATTTTAAAACATGGGGTGTGGCAGTGTTCGCTGGTGCTTGCTGTGATGTGCTTGCAGGTTGCTGTCTGGCAGAGTTGTATTTGTGGTCTTGGTGTGCCACCTACAGACGTCGACCATGGTGCTGTGGTTGGCAAGGTGTGGTGTGTCATTCTGTTGTGGCGCAAGGTGGCTGTAGTCAGCATGGTGCTAGTTGCTGAGCATGTGCAACATGTGGTGTCCTTGGGTGGGAGTAACCCACTGTGTGCACCGGTGGAGGTGCTTTGTGTTGCCTCTTTGCTATGCAGGTGAGCCCACTGCCAGGTGGCAGGACCTTCTTGTCTCTAAGTGTGTGACTTTGTGTAAGAGTATTGTTCTTTGAGTTTTGTTATGCTGACACCCGGTGTTCGGAGGTTCCGGACTCCCAGCAGGTATTATTGGTGTCCTTTTACATGTTCTGGAGAATAAACCTTTATTCTGTACACCTGTCTCCTGCGCTGTGTTTTGCCATCAGATTTAGAACCAGAGCAAATCCAACAGGAGCAATGGACTTCAGGTAATAAAAATATCTTACAGCACAAAACAAAAATCTTAAAGAGTTTTTTCAGTGCAACCTGCATATTTTGAAAGTCAGTTTCAATTAAGCTACAAGATAGTGAACTATAACATATATTCTATAGTAAGTTGTGCATTTGGATCTGATGCAAGATGTAGTTTTTTTATAAGAATTACTTAAAAAATTTTCTCACCCTGGAAGTCTACATGAGAAACACCTTTGATCTGTAAATGAAACCAATAAGAGAAACAGTGACTGACTTAAGATTATCCAACAGTAAACATGCATAATCAAAATACAGCAAGACTTTCTGTTTGTCAAAAGCTGATGGATGCATGCTGTTCAAATATATGTTGTGTCAAACATTTTTTTTCATTACTTTGAAATATAATTCCTTTTTTCCTCATTTAATTTTCAGTACTTAACTGCAAAACAGAATTTAATCATTTGAGCAACAAAGTCTCTTAAAGTGGTTTTCTGATCTCCAACAAAAAAATAACAATTGGCCTCAGCAAAACTCAGTTACATAAAATTCCCCCCAAATCTGGAATTTCTGGATATTCAGTTTGTTGTTACCAAAGCCATTTAGCCATTAATACTTGTTTGTTCCAGTTGTTTTTCTGCCTTGAAGTCACAGACTTCTGCTTGTGATATCAGAATGTTTTCCCTGGCAATGAGTGGGGATGTCACAGTAGAGATCTATGACAATAAAGCAAGAAAACCAAAAAGCACTAATGAACTCTAAGGGTAAAGAGTCTGATTTCCTGCATGTGTCTTTAGTAATAATAAATGGAATGCCTTCAGATTCAAAAATGTTAGATCTTTCTTAAGTTATGTACAGTATATTCTACACCCCAGCAGATTACATAAAATAAAAGTAATGGCTGACTCCAGCTGCCCTAAATGCATATCTGAGGAAGACAACTTTATTTACATGGCCTTGCCCAGCAGTTAAAAACTTCTGGTGTGCAATCCCTCAAATCATGGAGAAGGTTCTGGAAATATCTTTGCCCTTCTCATGTCTTCAGCTGCTACTATGTGGGGAGTCTCCTCCAAAAAACTCCAGCAAATTCCCCATACAGGGACTAACATTAATCAGTGCTAAAAATATGATTAAACAGAACTAGATGAGCACAGCAGTACCTACTACAGCACAATGGGCCAAAAATCTGCTGAGCTGCTTACAGATAGAAAAAGCTCAGTACAGAGCAAATGGCCAGATGCAAGTGTTTGAGCACATCTAGCAGCCCATCCTAAAGGCTGTGGACGCAGGGCTTTTCCCTGTATAACCATGACACCATGCAGTTCTTCTTGCCTCATTTGTGTACCTGAGGATGTTTTGCCCAGTCCTGGGGTACTCTAAGAAAAATTACTGACTTTAGTAATCTTGTTTCTTCCAGTGTATTCTTCCATGTTCATAACTATCTGCAGTTAGCCTGCTCAGCAGAACTGCCTGGAGAAATGGAACTATATGTTAATGATGGAATCATCATTGGCTCGTGACAATATTCAAGCTGCTGCCCCCATCTGCTGCATGTTCTATCAACGTCTCAGATTTCTAGGAAGCCCACAAGGCAACCCATCTCAAACCAATTAAACCTGAATGCTGCCTAATTCAGCACGATTGTACTATATGCCTATAAACTAAGCCTGATTCTAATGATTATTGTATCAGTTACTATTCATAATAACCAGAATAACCTGGGAAAAAGAAAGAATGGTTAAAAAACCCCACAGGATTAAAAGGTATGTGAACCTGTGTTTGGGACTAAGGACTAGAAGACCATGCATAGGCTCTGGTTCTGGAATGGAAGGCAGGGAGGGAGAGTTATGAATATGGAAGAATACATTGGAAGAAACAAGATTACTAAGGTGAATAATTTTTTCTTCTAGCCCCATGTATTCTTCTCATATTCATAACTTTCTGCAGACTTCAAAGCAGTACCTTTGGAGGTGGGCAGAGAACCTACTTAGGAAAGAGGCTCTGCAGGACTACTGTGCCAAACCTGACATCACTTCTGGAGTGCAAGTCCAAACTGTAATTTTTTTTATTTTTTTTGATATCTCTGTTTTTCTTCCTACTCCTCTACCAGCCCCACATCATCCGGAGGATCACAGAGTCTACCCCTGCAGGCCACCTTACCTGGTCCATCGTTGGATCCTCATGGAGCCACGGTTTGCTCCCTGGCCAGGGATGGGGTGGGGCCCCTACACCACGAACTCTTGCACTTCATCGGACCCTGGGTGGCTGGGCAGATGGCTGCATATGAGGGCTAGCTCCTTGAATCCATCTCCCTGGTACTGGCAGGCTTTTTCCCTGTTGTTCTATTGGTGTTGCAAGTCCCCTGACGTCATGGCGCTACTGCCAATGTCCACGACATCTTAGCCCTTGCTGCCAAGGCTCTCAGTGCCGGCATAGATTCAGACCTTCGTCTGAGACCACCCTAACTCTCCAGGTGCTTGATATCCTGCTGAACCTTCGGCCTCCGCCAGAGGTCAGCAGATGCTGAGCCGCATCCTTCCCCTTCCCCCCCAGAGATGGTGAGCTGTTGTGGGATGCTGCAGCCTTCTCCCTCCCGGACGGCCCTCTGATGACCCGTGCTATCTCCTGAACCCAGGTCGCAGGCGTCGCAGATGGAAATCCAACCGCTGCGCTGATGGGCCGGCTCAAACTGTAATGTTTGGTAAAGGTGTGTACTGTTCTCCAGGTAGCTGCTTTACAGATCTCTACTAAAGGGATATCCCTTTGAAGCTGCTATGGAAGCAGCTATGCCACTAGTAGAATGGGCCCTGAGGCCTGCTGGGGCTAGTTTTCCAGACTTTATGTAACAAAACTGAATGCATTGAACTATCTAGTGAGAGGTTGATCTCTTGGAGGCCAGAGTGCCTCTTCCCACATCCCCATAAGAGAGAAAAAGTTGTTGTTTATCACCTCTGTGATCCTTGGTGTGGGTCAAATAGTAACTCAATGCCATTTTTACATCTAGACTATGGAGTCTGTACTCCCCTGAGCTGGAATGTTCTGTGAAGAAGACTGGCAATGTTATGGACTGATTTAAATGGAAATCAGAAACCACCTTAGGAAGAACCCTCCTATTAGTTTGAAGCACTACTTTATCATTATGAAAGGATAAATAATCTTTTTCGACACATAATGCTTGCAATTCACTTATTCTCCTAGTAGACGTGACTGCCACCAAAAACACAGTTTTCCAGGTGACATACTGCAGATGAGCTGATAACATTGGCTCAAAGAGAGGTTTCATGAGCTGAGCAATGCAAATGTTCAGTTCCCATACAGGGACAGGCTCTTTAACATGAGGATGCAAGTGACATAGCCCTTTAAAGAACTTTTTGAAAATGGGATTAGATGCAAAGGAACATTTTTTCCCTACAGAAAGAAAAGCTGAAATTGATGCCAAGTGCACCTTTAGAGATGTATATGTCAGACCTTGTGAGTGTAACTCAGTGAGGTACTCCAGCAATACTGTATGCAAACATGTTACCAAAGCCCTTGGTAAATCAAGATTCAGTAATGACTCCCTCGATCTCAAAATCCTGTCTCTCACACTTGATGGAGTGCTTAGTCCTCTGGCGAGAATTTTCAACCTCTCCCTCAGCCTTAGCCAGTTCCCGGACAGAAGGAAATCTGCCACTGGTCACCCCAATCCATAAAAGTGGTGACAAAACTGCCCATGATAACTACAGACCTATCTCCCTACTACCCCCACTCTCCAAGGCACTAGAACGCATTGTCTCGAACCAGCTCACAGAATACCTGGATACGCACAACATCCTGTGCAAGCAACAACACGGGTTCCACAAAGATCACAGCACCTCCACAGCCCTACTTGAATTCACTGGCACAATCCACAACGCACTTGACTCCGGTGAACTACTAGGCTCAATCTGCATTGACTTAACTAAAGCCTTTGACATCATCAATCACCGCCACCTGCTTATCCAGCTTCAGAACACTGGGCTGTCAACCGACTCCATTGGCTGGTTTAAGAGCTACCTTGAAGAATGGTCCCAGACAGTAAGAATCGCTGATACACTCTCGGACCCTAGACTGTTCTGCTCAGGAGTCCCCCAGGGCTCCATTCTGGGACCCCTCCTCTTCAGCCTATTCTTAAACTCACTACCGAACAGCTGCCCAAAACAAATAATTCTCTATGCTGATGATGTTGTGATCCTCACCTCGGACCCTGATCCAATCCAGTTACAAAATAAACTTCAGCGGGTCTTCTCATCCATCGAATCCTGGTTCCTAAATCATAAACTGCTTCTCAATCAGAAAAAAAAAACAAGTCTATGGTCTTCTGCAGCCCCACAACAAAAACAAACAACTCCCCCTCTCCATTACGACCGAACAAGGAGCCATCCTAGAGCAAACACAATCGTTCAAGTACCTCAGCATCACCCTTGATCCCCACCTCTCACACGCTGTCCATATCAGCAATGTTGCAAAGTCTGCCAGTGCGAGATTAGGCATATTATTCAGGCACAGGAAACACCTAACCCCAGAAGCACTGTCAGTGGCCGTCCAAAGCTTCATCATCAGCATCATAGACTATGGTCTTATCATATATGGGTCTGCAACTACCACTGCTCTCAAACGTATCATGACCTCCCTGAATAATGCCTGTCGTCTCATCAATGGCTCACATCGCTGTACCCACACATGTGACCTTTATTCCCAATCTGGATGGCTTCAACTGGACAAACACATAAAATACCAAACCTGCATCATAGCCAAGACAATTATAATGGGGCTTGCTCCACCTGGTGTCTGTGCCCTCCTTAAGCCTAGACATGGGAATGTCACTACAAGGAGATCCAATTCCCATCTACTACAGTACATATCCCACGATGTCACACGACCCAAGGACAAAGATCATTCACCTATTGGGCATCCAACTGGCTCAACTCTCTTCGCAGCGACATAACAACCGCTCCAACACTCAGCCTCTTCAAGTCCAAGCTGCTCCTCTCACTGCTTGTATCCTACAATTGCCCATCTTAACATTTCCACCATTCCAGCTACGCATGCCCCAGCACCCAGCACTTACAATCAGTCTTTGTACCCCTAGCACCTTACCTGTCATATTCCCTCAACATGGCCCCCTGGCTGCACTGTCTCCCACCCTCACCCACCTCCCCCGTATCTCCACTCCTGCCCCCCAACCACCTTCCGTACTCCCCCTTACCCCCTGCCTCTCCTACCCCCTCGATCTCCTACCCTCACTTCCCCCCACCCACCCCTCCTTCCCTTGTCTTGCTCACAGCTCAAGTCTTTGTACTGGTTATTACATGTCTGTAAGTCAATGACTATATGTTTGTAACTAAAAATTATGACTGTTGCACATGCTGACGTGGAACCTTTGTAAAAGAGCCTCGGCTCAAAGGTATTGAAATAAATAAATAGTGGAACTTCTGCTAGAGCAGGAGAAATCTGCTTGGCATCACACCAGATCGAAAACCTTTTCCATTTAGCATTATAGTTTTTCTTAGTAGAAGGCTTTCGATATCCCTTTAGGATGTCCAGAACAGCCTGAGAGAGTTTTAAGTTTGCAGACTCTAAGTCCTGAAGAGCCAGGCCTTGAGCCTGAGAGCTCTGAGGTTCAGATACAGAATCTTCCCCGATGGGAAGTCAGGAGATTGTGCCTCTTGGGTAAGAGGATTGGTCTGGACACTGACATGTACAACAGGAGGGGGTACCATGGCTGTCTGGCCCAATCTGGTGCTATCAGTATCATGGACAGGCTGTGACCTGAGTTTGATTAGCACTCTGAAGATGAGAGGGAAGGGAGGAAAGGCATACGGATACTGTGTCTCCTTATTTGTTGAACTTTTGTATTTGACATCAAACAGGTGCACCTTGTAAAGAGGGCCATGTGGCCCTAATGGTGTTTGAAGTTGTCTTCATATTCTGTATAAATACATTTTTACTACTACTACTTTTCTGACCAGTCTAGGGCTAGGGCATCCAGAGGGACTGTATCCTTGACTGGTGGCCTGCAACAAAAGAGGGGCAATGTGTGGTTCTCATGGGATGCAAAGAGATCCACCCCCAGGGTGCCCCATCTTCTGAACACCGAATCCATAACTTGTCTGTTCAGAGACCATTTGTGATGTGCCTGGTTAATCCTGCTTAGGGCATCTGCCAGGGTATTGTCTTTTTCTGGTACATGAATGGCCTGCAGAGAAGCTTTTAGTGAGTAGGCCAATTCCCAGATTGTGATGGCCTATGTGCACAGGGGATCTGAACTTGTGCCCCCTTGCTTGTTTATGTAGTACGTTGTAGTGGTGTTGTCTGTTCTGACCTGCACCACCTTGCCGTGTATGTTCCAACAGATTTATGTGGAGGAGAGACTCCATACTTGACCAAGTGCCATGGGTAGTGTGCTCTCCTATGTGAGCACCCTGTCCTAACAGAGAAGCAGCTGTGGTGAGGAAGAATGAGGGATTTTACTTCTGAAAAGGGACTCCTGCCTATTGGTTGTGGACATCTGTCCACTACTGTAGGGACTGAATCACAAATTGTGTCACAGAAATCAATTTGGACATTTTGTCTTTTCTTTGGCACCAGTGTGCCCTTAGATGAAACTGAACGTCCCTCATTCGAAGTCTTGCTGTCAAGACAACTCCTGTTGCTGCAGCCATATGTCCCAATAGTTGCAAGTATCTTCTTGCTGGACAGGGCTTTCCCAGCTTGAATGAAGCAATCAGTTGCTGAACAGACGGAACCCTTTCCTCTGGAAGGAAGGCTCTTCCCTTTAGGGTATTCAGTTCTGCTCCAATAAAATGCAGGACCTGAACTGGTGTGAGAATGGGCTTTTCCTAGTTTAACAGGAAGCCCAGGGACTGTAACAGATTTTTTTGTTGTTTCCAGGTGTTCTTCCACCTGCTGAGAAGACTCTCCCACAACTAGCCAGTCATCGAGATAAGGAAAAACTGAAATTTCCAACTCTCACAGGAATGCTACTACCAATGCCATGCATTTTGTGAATACCCTTGGTGTTGAGGTGAGATCGAAGAGCAGGGCTGAGAACTGGTAGTGACCTGAAGGGAGTCTGAATCTGACATATTTTCTGTGAGACTCCCTTATGGGGATGTGAAAATAGGCATCCTTTAAATCTAGGGATGCCAACCAATCTCCCTGCTGAATGACTGGCAAAATCAGAGACAGGGTTACCATTCTGAATCTTGGTTTTACAAGATACTTGTTCAGATGCCTTAGGTCTAGAATAGGCCACCCCTCCCCATTTTTCTTTTTGGTGAGAAAGTAGCAAGAGTAGAAACCTCTTTCCCTCTGAAGCCTTGGTACCTGCTCCACTGCTTTTATGCAGAGCAGGTTTTGAACCTCCTTTTCCAGGAACTGTTTTTCGAGACCAGAAGCTGGTTTGAACAGCTTTAATTTTAGAGGGGGAAGAGACAGTCCCTGACTCACTATTTCCAAAACCCAGTTGTCTGTGGTTATGGCCTGCCAGGCCTGGAAAAAGTAAGTCAGTCTGCCCCCTACCGGTATTACGGAGGCGGCCTTGGCAAAACAGTCAGGGAGTTTGTTTTGATGGTGCCTGAGCTTGGGTGGATTGGGAACCTCTCCTGGAACCCCTCCTGCTCTGGCTGTGTAATACCAAGTCTGCTGTGGGTATGGTTGTAGCTGTGGGACAGCTGGAGCCTAACAGAATGGCCTACCATTTGGCAACCTTCCTCTGCCTCCCCTTCCATAAGGCCTGTATGAGGTAGAAGAAAAAATCACTCACCTTAGTAATGTTGTTTCTTCTAATGGAGTCTTGCTGTATTCTGACAAATTGCAGTGATGTCCAACCTTTGAACTGCCCCGGAGATTAAAGAGTTAACTTTCCATGCCAGGCATGGAACGCTGAGCTCGAGCTCGGTTGAGACTCTGTCTGTTGCTGTTTGAATTCAAACTGTCAGATCTTTATGAGCTATACTCACTGGGTGTCCTGTGTGGAAACTGTAAACTTACACTAGCCAACTGGCTACTAAATATATTAAACAGATTTTTTGGTCTCAAAACAAAGACTCAAGTCAGGAAACCCAAAAAATAAAACAAACACAATACCTACCCACCCAAACTAAAGGGGTGAGAAATAAGGGATGGGGCACCTCTTGAGTGCTAACACTGCTACTGCCCACCCACATCCCAAAACAAAGGTTCGGAGAGGGGAGGTGGGGGGGAGGTCAGAATACAGCAAGACTCCATTAGAAGAAACAACATTACTAAGGTGAGTAATTTTTTCTTCAAGCAACATCAAGTCTTGCTGTATTCTGACAAATTGCAGATTACCAAGCAGTACCTCCATGGAGGAGGGACAGAACCTACTTAGGAAATAGGCTTAAACCGAGCATCACTCCTAGCCTGGATATCCAGAGAGTAATGCTTGGTAAAAGTGTGTACTGTTTTCCAGGTGGCTGCTTGACAAATCCCTAAGATAGGAATGTCCCTGGCAGCAGCCAGGGGAAGCAGCTGTACCTCTGGTAGAGTGAGCCCTCAGGCCTGAGGGTGGAGTCCTACCTAGTTTTTCATAGCAAAATTGAATGCAAGAGACAATCCACCTGGCAATAGATCTCTTAGTGGCAGATTTTCCCTTACCAACCTCACCATAAGTGAGGAACAGTTGGAGGGAGTCAGACCTGTGACCCTTGGTATGCTCTATGTAGTAGCTAAGGGCCCTTTTCACATCCAAAACTGTGCAGCCTCCTCTCCCCAGAGGAGGAATGGTCAGTGAAGAAAACAGGAAGAGACATAGACTGGTTAAGGTGGAAGTCTGAAACCACCTTAGGCAAAAACTTCCTATTAGTCCTGAGGACCACCTTATCTCTATGGAAAGAGATAAAATCAGGCTCCACTGACAGGGCTTGTAACTCGCTTATGCGCCTGGCAGAAGTGATGGCCACCAAGAAAACAGTTTTCCAAGTCCAGTACTTAAGCTCTGCTGAGGACAAAGGCTCAAAAGGGGGTTGCATAAGCTGAGCAATGCAAACATTAAGGTCCCAAACAGGGGCAGGGTCCCCTGAATGGAGGATTGGTATGAAGCAATCCCCTGAAAAATTGTGAAAATACAGGATGGGCTGAAAGGGAAGAGAGCTTACCTGCTGAAAGAAAAGTAGAGACAGCTGCCAGATGCACTCTTAGTGTAGCTGGTCTGAGTCCCAAGCTATTAAGATGAACCATATAGTCCAGGACTGTGGACAGGCCAGCAGACTCTGGGGAAATATGTTTCCCAGAGCACCATATAGAAAATCTTTTCCACTTGGAGTTGTAAGTGTTTCTGGTGGAAGGCTTCCGAGAAGCCTTCAGGATATCCATAGCACCTTGAGAGAGGTGCAAATCAGCAAACTCTAACTCTTCAAGAGCCAGGTCTTGAGGTTGAGAGATTTGAGATTCGGATACCAAACCCTCCCCTGAGCACATGTTAACAGGTTGTAATTCCTGGGAAGAAATAGGGGAAGGTGGACTGCTAAGGACAACAAGAGAGGGTACCAGGGCTGCCTGGCCCAGTCTGGAGCAATCAGAATCACTTTGCAGGGTTGAGACTTGATTTTGACTAACACCTTGAACAGGAGAGGGAAGGGGGGAAAGCACACAGGAATTCCCTTCCCAATTGAGAACTAGGGCATCCAGGGGGACTGAGCCCAACACTGGGGGCCTGCAGCAGAAGAGAGGAAGTTGGTGATCGTCTGGGGCTGCAAAAAGATCTATCTGTGGGGTGCCCCATCTGGAGAAGATCACCTTCAAAACCAGGGGATCCAAGGACCATTCGTGATGGCCCTGAGATATCCTGCTGACAGCATCTGCCAGGGCATTGTCCTTGCCTGGGAGGTGTACTGCTGTAAGAGAGGTGTTCAGGGAATAGGCCAGAGACCATAACTTCATTGCCTCTGTGCACAAGGCCGTAGACAGAGTGCCCACTTGCTTGTTGATATACCACATTGTGGTAGTATTGTCTGTCCTGATCTGAACTACTTTGTTCTGAACAGACTTGGAAAAAGCTTGAAGTGCTAGAAACACTGCTCTGAGTTCTAATAGATTGATGTGAAGCAGAGATTCCTGAGGAGACCACAACCCTTGGGTGGTCAGGTCTCCCAAGTGGGCTCCCCACCCCAAGAGGGAGGCATCTGTAGTAAGGATTAGGGAATGAAACTGAGTGACAAAAGGAACTCCCTGTCTTAGACTGTCCTGATCCAGCCACCACTGTTACGCCTGGGTCAGGGTTCGAGTCCCTGGAATTAGTTTGGTCAGAGGGTCCCTTTTCTGAGACCAAAAGGCTCTCAAGTGGAACTGAATATCCCTAATTTGAAATCTTGCTCCCTGCACCACTGCTGTAGAGGCAGCCATGTGTCCCAGGAGTTGCAGAAAATGCCTTGCTGGTCGAGACACCTGGGGGTGAATGAAGAGGCCAGTGAAATAAGGGTCCTTGCCCTGTCCAGGGGAAGGAGGCTCTTGCTTTTATTGTATCCAGCTCTGCCCCTATGAAGGTGAGGAGCTGCACAGGCTCTAGAACTGACTTTGAAAGATTCAGAAGGAAACCTAGAGAAGTGAGCAGTTGCTGAGTTATCTGTAGGTATGACTTGACTTGGTCTGGGGACTGGCCTACTATTAGCCAGTCGTCCAGGTATGGAAATATGGAGATCCTTTGTCTCCTTAGGAAGGCAACTACTACTGCCAGGCATTTTGTGAACACCCTTGGAGCAGAAGTTAGGCCTAAGGGCATTGCTCTGAATTGGTAGTGGCCTGAGGGCAGCTCGAACCTGAGGTACTTTTGGTGGGAGCTTCTGATGAGAATATGGAAATAGGCATCCTTGAGGTCCAAGGAGACTAACCAGTCCCCTGGCCTTAGAGAGGGTAGAATTATTCCCAGAGTCACCATTTTGAACTTTGGCTTTAAAAGGTGCTTGTTTAAATATCTGAGATCCAGGATGGGCTGCCATTCTCCTGTCTTTTTGGGAGTTAGGAAGTACCTGGAGTACAATCATTTCCCTTTGTGTAAGGGTGGAACCCTCTCTATGGCTCTGAGAGCCAAGAGGGAAGAGACCTCTGCCTCCAGGGTAAGTGCCTCTGAAGGATTTGCAGGTGGAAAGGATCTGGTTCTCATCTTTGGAAATTTTTTGAAGCTGAGAACCAGCCCCTGGCTTACTACTTCCAGGACCCATTTGTCTGAAGTTAAAGACATCCAGTCCTGGACAAAGTAAGCCAGCCTACCCCCTACAGGTGGTGGAGAATCGACCCTGGCAACCCCATCAGGGTGCCTGTTTGGCAGGGGCTTAAGGCTGAGGGGTGGAAGCAGGCCTGCTTGTACCCCATCTGCCTCTCCCTCTAAAGAACCCCCTATGAGCATAGGCAGAAGAGGAGACCTCGGCTTGGTAGAAAGGCCTCTGAAAAGGCTTGCCCCTGCCCCTGGAATGCTGCCTCTGAGGAGTGGCTTGCCTTTCCTTGGCCTGAGCACTCCTGTAGGTGGTCCTGTATTCATCCATTTTCTTCATGTAGTTCTCTATTTGCTCCCCAAACAGAGAATTACCCACAACAGGAAAATCCATGGACTTAGTCTGGGTATCCTGAGACAGGCTAGTACATTGAGCCAAGCCATCCTACGAAGGGCCACAGATGTAGTCATGACTCTAGATGAAACATCATTGGAGTCCACTGCAGCATGGAATTGCACCTTGGATGCCTCAATACCATCCGCAGCCACCTGCTCCAGCTCCTTGGCAAGCTGTTCAGGGACCTGTTTTGCTAAGGCCATTACAGTGTCCCATCTAGATTTCTGATATCTAGCTGTATAGGCCATATAATTAGCCTGCCTGAGTCCCAAGGATACTGCTATGTACTGTTTCTTTGCCATGGCATCAGTCCTCCTGGAGTCCTTGTCTGGGGGGTGTAAAGTCAAGGGTACATTTGCCTTATCACAGGCTGCAGCCTGCACTACCCCAACATGGCTGCATTGCTGGGTAAGGAACTCCGTATCTGAGCCTGAGAAAGTATACCTCTTGTCCATTCTCTTGGCCACAGGAGGTATAGAATTAGGAGTCTTTAAAATTTTTATTGTGTGTTTCCCAAAGGACTTGTGAAAGGGAATAGACAGCCTCCTGGAATCCATCATTTCAACATAGTCAGGCTCCTCCTGGTCAACCACAGCTTCTTCCATAGGAAGCTGAAGTTTCAGCCACTTTCTTGTAGAACATAAAATGGGAAGGGGAATCAGAAAGCCTAGGAGGAGACACTCCTGAAGGTCTGTCTGGGGAGATGTCCGGGTCAATGGGCACATCCAGACTTTCACAATCACCCTCACTATCCTCATACTCTTCTTCCTCCTCCTCCGGTTCATAAAAATCCTCTAAATTATAATCCAGAACCGGGGGACCCAACCAAACCGAGCACCTTCCCAATGGTGCCGGTTCGGTCAGAACCGGGGATAGCGACTGAACAATCCTTATCGCTTTGGCTATTTCATCAGCGGTCGGAGAAAGAAGTTGTGGATCCGCACCGGCTGATTTATCCCTTCTTGTTCTTTTAACCGGAACCGACTCCTCGGAGTTGGTTCTCCTTTTGCCCGAAGAAGTTTCACCCTGGTCAGAGGGCACTCCTTCTGGTTCGGTTGGAACCGAACTGGGCTGGCCATCCGGGTCAGCGGACTTCTTGGCCTCCCTTTCCCTGAGCCTACCAACTCTTTTTTCCAGGGTAGCTGCAGGAAAATTCTTGCAAATCTGGCAGTCTGAATCGAGGTGGTCAAACCCCAGACAATAAACACAGGTGGTGTGGGGATCAGCCTTAGTAAAGACTTCCCCACACACACTACAGTGTTGAAACCCAGTGGGCACGGTTTTTCTTTTGGGTTTCTCAGACATGGGCAGTCCTAGCAAAAACTTACCCTTTTTTCGGCAATCCGCCAGGCAAGACACCCTTATCGGTTCCTGACTGTGTTACGGGTCGTGGAAAAAACCGTAATAAAATCCATTTTTTTAGAACCAATAAGGACCGGTTACCACACTCTAAAAGCAGAATAAACTTTTTTGAACAACCTCATCGGTTCAAACCGAACCGATCCCGCGTTTACAAGTTCCACACAGAAAAACAACAAAAATAAGCCTATCTAGTACTCACGATACCACAGACAGAGACTGAACCAGTAGGTTATGGTTTAATTTCGGTCAAAAACCGAGAAAAACGTTACTTTAACCGACAAGTTGAACCGAGCAAAGGAGAAAATCTCCGGAGCGACTGTTCAGTGAGGCGGAGTAAAGAATCTGACAATTTGAGTTCAAACAGCAACAGACAGAGTCTCAACCGAGCTCGAGCTCAGCATTCCTTGCCTGGCATGGAAAGTTAACTCTTTCATCTCCGGGGCAGTTCAAAGGTTGGACATCACTGCAATTTATCAGAATACAGCAAGACTTCATGTTGTTTGAAGGCCTTTCCTTAGAGGAATTGCTCTTATAGGTGGCTTTGTATTCATCCACCTTCTTCATATACTCTTCAGTTTGCTTACCAAAGAGGGAATGGTCTTGCACAAGAAAGTCCATAGCCTTAGCCTGGGTGTCCTGTGTCAAATTTGTAGCCCGCAGCCAAGTGAACCTTCTCAGGGCTACAGTCAGAGCCATAATCCTAGCAGCATTATTGTTGGCATCTACTGCCATCTGGAACTGGTATTTAGATGCTTCCAGTCCAAACCTGGCTGTTTCTGCTAGGTCATCAGAGATAGGGGAGGGCACCTTCTCTGACATGGCCAAAATTGACTGCCACAGTGTTTTTTGGTACTGTGCAGTGTAGGCCTGATAATTGGATTGTCTGACCCCCAGGAAGGCAGCTAAATACCCTTTTTTGGACACGCTGTCCACTTTCTTTGAATCCTTCTCAGGTGGATGAGAGGATAAAGGAACCCTCGCCTTCTCACAGGCTGCCTACTGGACTATACCCTGATGATCAGGGTGAGAATAGAGGAATTCAGCCCCTTTTCTGTCCAGTTGGTACTTCTTGTGAGCCTTCTTATCCAGAGGTGTGACAGAGTTAGGGTTCTGCTGGACTGCAAATAAATCCTTTTTAAAGAATTTATTGATAGGCAGAAAGATTTTCTTAGTGGGTGTTAACCCCGTCACTTCCATGTACTCTGCCTCCTCCTCGTCTTCTGTGACCTCAGTGGTAGCCAGGTCAAGGGCATCTACTATTTTTCTTACAAAGGAAAAGTGAGAGGAAAAATCCTCAGGCCTGGGATGAGAGCCAAATTCCTGCTCTGGTGAGATCTCCGGTTCAATGGGCTCACCATAATCATCCTCTGGTATCTCATAATCCCCAGTATCCAAATCCTGGTATTGGGGATCCGAGGAAGGCGTAGACTCCTGAACCCAAGGAGGAGGAGGGGTTGGAGAATGTATAAACCCCTGAATTGCCTCAATGACCTTAATGGCCTTGGCAATCTCCTCAGCAGTAGGCAGACTGTGAGGCACAGAAGAATCCCCTTTTGGCTTTTCCTGGGGTTCAATGTGCTTGGTCTTCTTAGTTTTTTTGGAGGGGACCAGAAAGTCAGCCGGACCGCTCAGTCTTTTCAAAGAGGTTGATTCACCCGTATCAGGGGTGGTAAGAAAAAATTACTCACTTTAGTAATGTTGTTTCTTCTAATGGAGTCTTATTGTATTCTGACAAAAGTAGTGAGTCCCAACCTTCGAACTGCCCCGGAGATGAAAGAGTTAACTTTCCATGCTAGGCATGGAACGCTGAGCTCGAGCTCGGTTGAGACGCTGTCTGTTGCTGTTTGAACTCAAACCGTCAGATCTTTATGAGCTAAACTCACTGAGGGTCCTCTGTGGAAGCTGTAAACCTACACTAGCCAACTGGCTACTAAATATAATAAAAGATTTTTTGTTCCCAAAACAAAGACTCGAGTCAGAAAACCCAAAAAATGAAATAACACAACATCCAATCACCCAAAGAAAAAAGGGGGTGATAATAAACAAGGTGGGACACCTCCTGAGTGCCAACACTGCTACTGCCCACCCACAGCCCAAAAACAAAGGTTCTGAGAGGGGAAGGCAGGAAGGGAGGTCAGAATACAGCAAGACTCCATTAGAAGAAACAACATTACTAAGGTGAGTAATTTTTCTTCAAACAATATTAAAGTCTTGCTGTATTCTGACAATAGCAGACTACTAAGCAGTACCTCCATTGGAGGAGGGACAGAACCTACTTAGGAAATAGGCTCTGAAGCACTGCTGTGCCAAACCGAGCATCACTCCTAGCCTGGATATCCAGGGAGTAATGCTTGCTAAAAATGTGAACTGTTTTCCAGGTAGCTGCTTGACATATTTCTAAGATAGGAATATCCCTGGCAGCAGCCAGAGATGCAGATGTACCTCTGGTAGAGTGAGCCCTCAGGCCTGAGGGTGGAATCCTACCCAGTTTCTGATAGCAAAACTGAATACAAGAGACAATCCACCTGGCAATTGATCTTTTAGTGGCAGGTTTTCCTTTACCAACCTCACCATAAGTGAGGAACAGTTGGAGGGAGTCAAACCTGTGACCCTTGGTACGTTCTATGCAGTAGCTAAGGGCTCTTTTCACATCCAGACCTTGCAATCTCCTCTCACCAGAGGAGGAATGGTCAGTGAAGAACACAGAAAGAGACACAGATTGGTTAAGGTGGAAGTCTGAAACCACCTTAGGTAAAAACTTCCTGTTAGTCCTGAGGACCACCTTATCTCTATGAAAAGAGATAAAAATCAAGCTCCACTGACAGGGGACTTCCGGTTCCGGTTGCCTGAGAGATGGACGCTTAGACAGAGAGCTCCCCGACTGAAATAAAAGATCCAAACAAATCTAACTCACAAGTTAAACTTTACTCGATACCGGAACTTTGATCAGACAGCTAAGTATGTCGCCAAAGCTAAAGCATAAAGATTCCTCTTCGGATACGTATCCAAAATTAAAATTTCCAACTAAGAGCACACTCAGGCACAGGCCGTGCTGCGGGCCGAGATTTCGGACTTAATTGATCAACCTACCACCTCTTCTAAGACTACGGAGGAAGATTTCACTATCACCTCAAAGACGCTTTATAGTACATTACAACAAATCTGTGATACTTTAACCAGAATTGAGCAGAAAGCGTTGGAGGATAGAGAAAACATTGCAGAGCTGACTTGCCGAACAGAACAATTGGAAGATATAATGACGAGTATACGGAGGTCTCAGATGTGTGCATAACGCTGCCCTGAAAGATCTACACTATAGAGAACTACTCCTCCAGCAACAGCTGGAAGACCTTAAGAACAGAAGTAGACATAATAATATAAGAATACACGGTCTACCGGAAGGAACGGAATCAGGCCCAATGCCTAAATTTATTGAAAGCCTACTCAAAGAATTGCTGGACCTGGACAAAGATAAGGATCTGGGCATAATTTGTGCGCATAGGTCGTTAGTCCCTAAACCGAAAGATCCAAAAGCCCGCCCTCGCTCAATAATTTTGGCCTTTATAGACTTTAGAATAAAAGAAGAAGTGATTAGGGCAGCCTGGGCAAAGAAGCAAATTATCTTCAGAGACACTCGGCTTTATCTCGATCAAGATTATGCCCCCCAGACCCTGGCCCGCCATCAAAAAGCATTCCAGGTGGTGAAAGTAATCAGACAAGCAGGTTTTTCAGCTCAACTTGAATACCCAGCAAAGATAAAAGTACTCACACCTGAAGGCTGGCAAAGAGTTCCAGAACTACTAGAGGCTTGCAGCTGGGCTAAGCAGCAAGGGATAGTGACTCCGCTGGAGGGCGCATCGGACCATCGCACAGCCGTGGCAAAGAAATCTTGGCAGAGGAGGGGAACGAAAGGAACTAGACCTCAGCACTTGAACGACACTATTTTGATGTGGGACAATGTTTGCAACAGATCTGACCCCCAACGCAGCTCCAACACTCAACTCTCAACTACAGAGGTCCCGATGGAAGACATTTCCTCGCAGTCGACTGGGTGAACATTACTAAAGAGTGAAGCTACCTGAGCAATTTTTCTACCATCCTCATTTTTTGGATCTACAGTCCAAATGAATCGCGACGATTTAAGGTTCTGGACTGAGTGTCCATATACACCCTTCAATCTTGTTTGTGATTGTTCTTCTCCACTTGTGCCACCGGTGACTTACTCTATTTGGTTTTGGATAACTTGTTGGTCGGGAGGCCCTACAGTGGAGAAACTAAGTTGATTTGACATACCCATTCATATTGCTCGGTTATCCGAGCGATCCCAATTGGATATACAATATAAGTATTCAGGGAGTTATTCCAATCCTTCCTGTTACTGGAGAATATGAGTACTTTAAGAAGGGTTGTAATGGTTTGGAAAAAAAAAAAGGGGGGGGGGGAGTCATACCATTTAAAGCCTACATCATTATATGCATGGTCTTAAGGAAAATCAGAGTTTTATTTGGGCGGATCATAAGGGTGAGGCAATAGCCTCTATAAGCCGGGAAGGGGGACGTACACTGACTCTTGGATTAGGCTTTATGAAAGGGGAGGTGCTTATGGAAGGGGACGGAGGGTAAGGATAAGGTAAAAGACCCTATTGAATAATGTCTGGTGACCCCAAACCACTCTCCTTTGGCCTACTGCCCCTATGCCAATCAAGTTATGGACCAGGTACGGATAAATGTTGATCAGCCTATCAGAACTGGAGCGGGTCTGTGGGGGGTGGATGATGACGGAGGATAAGGAAGGGAGCGATATCAGAGTAAAGTTCATGATACCCTATAGATATAACCTTAAGCCCAGAAAAGGGCCATGAAGGGACCACAAGATAAATTGATTTCACCCCTCTTTGGGAGGAGAGGAGGAAGGGGTGGAAACGATGGATGTCACTCCCGGTTACACTTGGCGCAGAGGTGGAGGTGAGTCTCCACCCCTCCTGGTGCCAGGAGGGACCCACAGAAGTAGGGATGCTTACCATGGTGCAAGTGACAGTTTACATAAGTTGAGAGTACATTGGAGGAAACCTCCCCCCACCCCCCACAGGTCCGCTTAAATGACCCAGCAGTTATGAGGGTTGGAACCCCACCCTATGAGGGGTATGGACAGAGTTTTCAACTCAATCAGAGTCACCCCTTCACCCCCCGCATTGGTTCTTTAACATCCAGATTAACAGATATCGGGAAGTACTGGTGGATAGTCCAACAGTCACCAGGTGACTGGAGTCATCCCAGTCAGGAACCCACTGATTTTTAGTGTGGGATTCCCTGACAGGGGGACCGAGATAGTTTGGTCCCCTGCCACACGTCATAGATTACTCCTGAAGTGTGGAGTTGGGAATACAGACACCTTGAAGCCATCTAGATGCCCCCTATTTGTACAGGAGGCTCAGTAAATATGTTAAGTTTGGTTTACATGTTAAAAACCTATGTTACTAATCTTTTATATGACTTATACAGGCTCCTTGTTATCAGCTGTAGAGAAAGCGTTCCTTTTTATAGGTTATATCATTTTAGATGGCAGATCTCAAGCTGATTTCGTGGAATGTCCGGGGCTTAAGTGGACCGATTAAGAGAGCCAGAATCTTGAAGGAAATATGAAGGCAGGGAGTTAACGTTGCATTCCTACAGGAGACCCACCTGAATCAGGCGGAACACAACAAATTAAAGAGAGGATGGGTGGGCGAGGTGTATGCCTCTGAATGTGTTAACCAAACAAATAAGAGAGGTACGGCGATCTTGGTCAGAAGGGATACCCCCTGCACTATCTCACAGGTACATACAGACCCCGGGGGTAGATTTGTGAGGATAGAAGGAGAGTTTAAGGGCCGAAAATGTATTTTCTTGAACATTTACACCCCTAATGACGAACAAGAGAGGGTGTCCTTCCTGACCAGGGTGTTGACTGAGATATCCTTTGATCCAGACAAGTTAATATTCATCAGTGGGGACTTCAATGCAATGACAGATTTAGGCCTTGACAGAATTGGATCTCATTCCACAGGTCCTACTAGGTCCAGTAAAGTTCTCACGAGGTTATGTGCAGAATTCTCTTTGGTTGATGCGTGGAGATTTGTCCACCCTTCAGACAAGGACTACACATACTATTCTCCTAAATATAGGATGTACTCCCACACTGATCGCTGGCTAGTCTCTGCAGATGCTCTATCTTCTGTGCTTAGAGCAGATATAGGGTCTATTTCAGTCTCAGATCATGCTCCAGTCACGTTGGAGATGTCCCTAGCCCCAAAACCCCCCGAGTCAGTCTGGCGCCTAAACGTTAGCCTACTGAATTTAACAGAATTCAAACAACTTATACAGCGATCAATGAAGGAATACCTAGAGACAAACCGAAGGGAAGATACAGAGGCAGGAGTTAGGTGGGATACGTTAAAATGTTATTTAAGGGGGTATAGTGATTGCCTTTGCAGCGAAACATAAGAAGGCTCAGATTAAAGAACGGGTAGAACTAGAGGTGAAAATATCCCAGTTGGAAAGGGTCCACAAAGAGACATTAGACCGAAAATGTGAGACTGAACTAATTAGGTCCCGAACCAAACTGAACAAGATTCTAGACCTTCAGACGGAGAGACTCTTAGCATATGCTAGACAATGGTTTTACGAACACGGTAACAAAGCGGGTAAAGTATTAGCTTGGCAGCTACAAAAGGAAAGGGCTTCTAGGGCGGTACCTAAACTTAAAAGACATGACTCTAATGATATAACCTGGTCCCCCCCTCCTTAATTACTGCACAATTTCAAAAATTTTATTCTACCCTATATAGCATGGATAAAGACATAGACCATGAAAGGAAGACCCATCTATTTCTTAACAAACTTCAATTTCCCACCCTCTCTGAGATACAAAGGAAAGATCTCGAGGCCCCCATATCAGCAACACAAATAACTCAAAAAATTAAGAACCTGAAAAATGGTAAGGCACCAGGGATGGATGGCTACGTTTCAGAATTTTATAAAACCTTCTTAGACTCGCTTTTGCCGATACTACATGACACATATAACGAGTTGTGGAGGGGAGAGGGGGCAGCCCCTAAATCCTGGAGCCTTGCTCAGACCTCTGTGATTTTAAAACCAGATAAAGATCCAGAAGACTGTAGATCATATCGGCCAATTTCACTTTTACCGGTGGATTTAAAAATCTTTACTGGGATACTAGCTGATCGACTCCAGAAAGTAATAAGTTGTCTAGTGCACAGGGATCAGACCGGCTTTATCTCAGGGAGATTCCGCCAGGATAACATCCGTCGCCTGTTAAACGTGATCTCAGCACATAAAAATACTAAACACCTTCAATTAGTGATCAGCATGGATGCTGAGAAAGCATTTGACAGGGTAGACTGGGTATTTTTAGCTGAAACCCTAAAAAGATTTGGCCTGGGGGAGAGGTTTGTCAATACAGTTAATAATCTATATAAAAACCCGGAGGCCAGAGTTAAGGTGAATGGGCACCTTTCTGAGAGATTTTCCTGGGGAGGGGTACGAGGCAGGGCTGCCCCCTCTCTCCACTACTTTTTGCCCTATCTCTAGAACCCCTTGCTATTGAGATCAGATCTAACCCAATGATCCAGGGGGTGGAGGTTGAAGGCCACTCCCAAAAAATCGCACTGTATGCAGACGATTCACTTTTCTTTTTATCACACCCAGAAACCTCGGTTCCAGCATTAACTCATTCACTGGAGGAATACGGTGCATTAGCAGGTTATAAAATCAACCTTCAAAAATCTGAAACACTGATCCTCAGTGGAACCCCCTCAAGAGATTTTAAAACATCTTTCCCTTTTTCGCGGGCCAAAAATAACACAGTTAAATACTTAGGTATACATGTATCGATTGACCTTTCCCTCTTATATAAAAATAATTACGCCAAATTATTTCAGAATATACAAGCTGATATAGCCAGGTGGCGTTTACTCCCCCTGTCACTATATGGTAGATCACAAACTCTCAAAATGAATGTTTTACCCAGGCTCCTCTTTTTATTCCAAACCCTCCCGATTCAGCTCCCTAGACAATTCTGGGCTAAATTACAAAAAGAGGTCCAGGTCTTTATCTGGAACAGGAAAAGGCCCAGGCTAGCTAGGAAACTGCTACAAGCCCCTAGGAGCAGGGGAGGCTTGGCTCTCCCTAATTTTTACTATTATTTCCTAGCAGCCCAGGGAGCCCAGTTGTGCTCCTGGATAAAACGTCGGGTGGACTCTGGCTGGTACCATTTAGAAGAAGCCGCAGTTCACAGATGGGCCCTTTGGGCGATTCCCACAGGCAATATGCCTACATCCTTGACCAGAGAGATTACTAACCCATGGATTCTGCACTCATTTTTGATTCTAAAAAAGTTGAGAAGGCTTACTAGTACTCCAGAGGGACCTGGGCCTCTTTCCCTAATAAGATTTGAAGCCTCATTCATTCCTCCGAGGGAGGACTCGGGATTCCAATATTGGGCTACACATCGACTCTCTACCTTCACCCAATGTATTGAGAGAGCAAACTGCCACTCTTTTACTTACCTAAGGGACAAATACCACCTCCGTCAGGAGGATCATTTTAGATATTTACAAGTCCGACATTATATCAACTCTGAAAACAGGTTACAAAAAATCATTAGAGAGAGGACCCCCATAGAAGTATTTTTTTACTGTAATAGTAACATTAGAAATATCCCACATCCCCTTGCTCAGCTTTATGAGATCCTGATTAACCTAGTCAACCCAGGCTTAGATAAACTTAAGCAAAGATGGGAAACAGAATTAGGGATCTCGATCTCGCAACAAGTCTGGGAGAATAGACTAACCAAAGGCTGGCAGGTGACAAGTTCTCCCTCTTGGCAAGAATTTCACTGGAAAGTCCTTCTGAGATATTTTCTTATGCCCTCCAAAACAAAACACTTTAAAGCAGGGGGACCAGAGCTATGTTGGAGGTGTGGTGGGGCAAGAGGAACTCCAGCACATATAATGTGGGATTGCCCTAAAATCAGTAACTTTTGGAAAGAAGTACATGAGTACATGCAAAGAGTATCAGGACTACAGATCTCCCTTAAAGGGGAAGAGATGGTGCTGGGGCCTCCCTGCCTGGTCACAGGGCCTAGACGGGAAAGGCTGTTACCACAAATTATGAGAGTGGCAGCACTGAAGGCGATCACTTCAAGGTGGCTTTCACCTCATCCTCCAACATTAGAGGACTGGAAAGTCAGAATGAGGCAGCTAGAGTCAATGGAACAGATCACTTATAATCTAAGACAGGGTAGGGAGATATTCGAGGCCATCTGGTCTCCTTGGCAGGTCTTGGAGTCAGAGGAGGAGCGCCTCGGACATTCCACCTGAAGCCTTAGGACTTCACTTAGGGAAAAAGAACTATGTCATGTTGGCCTTGGTAATTTTTAAACAGTGAAATTGTATAAGGAGCCAATGTTTAAAATTATGTCAAAGATTGAAAGAACTATCAGGATGCCTGAGTTTAGTTTTGATGGTTATTTTAATTATCTAAATACAGAATCCATTTATCAACTCTGTTCTGAGTTAAGGTAACTAGACAAGTCAGCCTTGATCGTAGACAAGGGTTATTACCCACTCTGTCAGTGTAGCAGATAAGGAGCAACCTAGTCAGCAACAAGAGAGAATAGAGGGAGGTTAAATGAAGTATGGCTCCTACTTTTATAATACCTTATTAAATTAAACAAGAACTTACTGAATAGAATATAATCTACTTGATGAACTTACTGACAGAATGGTTGTAAGGTGTAAAAACTTAACCAGTTATGAAAGCTGTACCCTATGGAATTATGTATTGTTATGTAAAGTGAAACTATGGTCACTCAATAAAATATGAAGTACAAAAGAAAAAAGCTCCACTGACAGGGCTTGTAACTCGCTTGTGCGCCTGGCAGAAGTGATGGCCACTAAGAAAACAGTTTTCCAAGTCAAGTACTTAAGCTCTGCTGAGGACAAAGGCTCAAAAGGAGGTTGTATAAGCTGAGCAATGCAAACATTAAGGTCCCAAGCAGGGGCAGGTCCCTGAATGGCGGATTGGTATGAAGCAATCCCTTGAAAAACTAGGAGAATACAGGGTGAGCTGACAGAGAAGAAGGCTTACCTGCTGAAAGAAAAGCAGAGACAGCTGCCAGGTGCACTCTTAGTGTAGCTATTCAGATGAACCATATAGTCAAGGACTGTGGGCAGGTCAGCAGACTCTGGGGAAATATGCTTAGCAGAGCTCCATATAGAGAATCTTTTCCATTTGGAATTATAGGTAGTTCTGGTGGAAGGCTTCCTAGAAGCCTTCGGAATATCCATGACACCTTGAGAGAGGTATAAATCAGCAAACTCTAACTCTTCAAGAGCCAGGCCTTGAGATTGAGAGATTTGAGATTCGGGTACCAAACCTTCCCCTGAGCACAGGTTAACAGGTTGTAATTCCTGGGAAGAGACAAGGGAAGGTGGACTGCTAAGGATAACAGGAGAGGGTACCAGGGCTGCCTGGCCCAGTCTGGAGCAATCAGAATCACCTTGCAGGATTGAGAACTGATGTTTACTAACACCTTGAAAAGGAGAGGGAAGGGAGGAAAAGCATACAGGAACTTCCCTTCCCAATTGAGAACCAAGGCATCCAGGGGGACTGAGCCCAATACTGGGGACCTGCAGCAAAACAGGGGAAGTTGGTGATTGTCCGGGGCTGCAAAAAGATCTATTTGTGGGATGCCCCATCTGGAGAAGATCACCTCCAAAACCAGGGGATCCAGTGACCATTCGTGATGGCCCTGGGAAATCCTGCTGAGAGCATCTGCCAGGACATTGTCCTTGCCTGGGAGGTGAACTGCTGTAAGGGAGGTGTTCAGGGAAAAAGCCAGAGACCACAATGTCATTGCTTCTGTGCACAAGGCCATAGACTGAGTGCCCCCTTTCTTGCTGATATACCACATTGTGGTGGTATTGTCTGTCCTGATCTGAACAACCTTGTTCTGAACAGACCTGGAAAAAGCTTGAAGTACTAGAAACACTGCTCTGAGTTCCAATAGATTGATGTGAAGCAGAGATTCCTGAGGAGACCACAACCCTTGGGTGGTAAGGTCTCCCAAGTGGGCCCCCCACCCCAAGAGGGAAGCATCTGTAGTAAGGATTAGAGAATGAGACTGAGTGACAAAAGGAACTCCCTGTCTTAGATTGTCCTGATCCTGCCACCACTGCAAAGTCTGGATCAGGGTTCGAGTCACTGGTACCAGTTTGGTCAAAGGGTCCTTTTTCTGAGACCAAAAGGCTCTCAAGTGGAACTGAATGTCCCTCATCTGAAATCTTGCTCCCTGCACCACTGCTGTGGAAGCAGCCATGTGACCCAGGAGCTGCAGAAATGCCTTGCTGGTCGAGACACCTGTAGGGTGAATGAAGAGGCCAGTGTGACAAGGGTCCTTGCCCTGTCCAGGGGAAGGAAGGCTCTTGCCTTTTCTGTATCTAGCTCTGCGCCTATGAAGGTGAGGAGCTGATCAAGCTCTAGAACTGACTTTGAAAGATTCAGAAGGAAACCTAGAGAGGTGAGCAGTTGCTGAGTTATCTGTAGGTGTAACTTGACTTGGTCTGGGGACTGGCCTACTATGAGCCAGTCGTCCAGGTATGGGAAGATGGCAATCCTTTGCCTTCTTAAGGAAGCAACTACTACTGCCAGGCATTTTGTGAACACCCTTGGAGTAGAGGTTAGGCCGAAAGGCATTGCTCTGAATTGGTAATGGCCTGAGGGCAACTCGAACCTGAGATACTTTCAATGGGAGCTTCTGATGAGAATATGGAAATAGGCATCCTTGAGGTCCAGGGAGACTAGCCAGTCCCCTGGCCTTAAAGAGAGTAGAATTATTCCCAGAGTCACCATTTTGAACTTTGGCTTTAAAAGGTGCTTGTTTAGATATCTGAGATCCAGGATGGGCCGCCATTCTCCTGTCTTTTTGGGGGTGAGGAAGTACCTGGAGTACAATCCTTCCTGTGTGTAGGGGTGGAACCCTTTCTACAGCTCTGACAGCCAAGAGGGAAGAGACCTCTGCCTCTAGGGCAAGTGCCTCTGAAGGATTTGCAGGTGGAAAGGATCTGGTTCTCATATTTGGAAATGTTTTGTAGCTGAGAACCAGTCCCTGGCTTACTACTTCCAGGACCCATTTGTCCGACGTTAAGGACTTCCAGTTCTGGACAAAGTAAGCCAGCCTACCCCCTACAGGTGGTGGAGAGTCGGCCCTGGCAAACCCATCAGGGTGCCTGCCTGGCAGGGGGGTTAGGCTGAGGGGTGAAAGCAAGCCTGCTTGTACCCCTTCTGCCTCTCCCTCTAAAGAACCCCCTCTGAGCATAGGCAGAAGAGAAGGCCTGGGCTTGGTAGAAAGGCCTATGAAAAAGCCTGCCCCTGCCCCTGGGATGCTGCCTCTGAGGAATGGCTTGCCTTTCCTTGGCCTGGGCACTCCTATAGGTGGTCCTGTATTCATCCATTTTCTTCATGTAGTTCTCTGTTTGCTTCCCAAACAGAGAAATTACCCAAACAGGAAAATCCATGGCCTTAGTCTGGGTATCCTGAGACAGGCTAGTACATCTGAGCCAAGCCATCCTACGAAGGGCCACAGATGTTGCCATGACTCTAGATGACACATCACTGGAGTCCATTGCAGCATGGAATTGCACCTTGGATGCCTCAATACCATCAGCAGCCACCTGCTCCAGCTCCTTGGCAAGCTGGCCAGGACCGGTTAGCTAAAGCCAAGACAGTGTCCCATCTAGATTTTTGATATCTAGCTGTATAGGCCATGTAATTGGCCTGCCTGAGTCCCAAGGATGCTACCATGTACTGTTTCTTTGCCATGGCATCAATCCTCCTGGAGTCCTTATCTGGGGGGGTGTGATGCCAAGGGTATATTAGCCTTATCACAGGCTGCAGCCTGCACTACCCCAACATGGCTGCATTGCTGGGTAAGGAACTCCATATCTGAGCCTGACAGAGTATACCTCTTGTCCATTCTTTTATCCACAGGAGGTATAGAATTAGGAGTCTTTAAAATCTTAAATGTCTGTTTCCCAAAAGACTTGTGTGGGGAATAGACAGCTCCTGGACTCTGGGATATCCATATTTCCAAAGTCAGGCTCCTCCTGGTCATCCACAGCTTCTTCCATAGGAAGCTGAAGAGTTCGGCCACTTTCTTGTAAAACATGAAGTGGGGGACTCAGAAAGCCTAGGAGGAGACACTCCTGAAGGTCTGTCTGGGGAGATGTCCAGGTCAATGGGCACATCCAGACTTTCAAAACCACATTCACTTTCCTCATACTCTCCTTCCTCCTCCTCTGGTTCATAAAATTCCTCTAAATCATAATCTGGAACCGGTGGAACCGGCTGAACCGAGCGCCTTCCTGATGGTGCCGGTTCGGTCGGAACCGGGGATAGCGATTGAACAATTTTTATCGCTTTGGCTATTTCCTCAGCAGTTGGAGAAGAAACTTTTGGATCCACACCAGCTGATTTATCCCTTCTTATTCTTTCTTAACTGAACCGACTCTCAGAATCGGTTCTCCTTTTGCCCGAAGAAGTCTCGCCTGGTCAGAGGGCACTCTTCTGGTTCGGTTTGAACCAAACCGGGCTGGCCATCCGGGTCAGTGGACTTCTTGGCCTCCCTTTCCCTGAGCCTACCAACTCTCTTTTCTAGGGTAGCTGCAGGAAAATTTTTACAAATCTGGCAGTCTGAATCGAGGTGGTCAAACCCCAGACAATAAACACAGGTGGTAGGGGGGTCAGCCTTGGCAAAAACTTCCCCACACACACTACAGTGCTGAAACCCAATGGGTCCAGTTTTTCTTTTGGGTTTCTCAGACATAGTGCCAGTCCAAACCAAACTTACCCTTTTAATGACAATCCGCCAGGCAAGACACTCTTATCGGTTCCTGACCGTATTACGGGTTGTGGAAAAAAACGTAGTAAAATACGTTTTTTTTAGAACCGATAAGAACCAGTAACCACACTCTAACAGTACAAAGGAAAAATTACTCACCTTAGTAATGTTGTTTCTTCTAATGGAGTCTTGCTATATTATGACATATGCAGTTTGACCCAGCCTTCGAACTGCTCCGGAGGTGAAAGAGTTAACTTTCCATGCCAGGCATTGAATCTTGAGCGCGAGCTCGGTTGAGAACTCTGTCTGTTGTTCTTCAAACTCAAACTGTCAGATCTTTATGAGCAAAACTCACTAAGATTCTGTGTGGAAGCTGTAAACCTACACTAGCCAACTGGCTACTAATATACTAACACATTTTTTGGTCCCAAAACAAAGACTCAAGTCAGGGGATCCAAAAAAAAAAAATAAAAACACAACACCCAAACACCCCAAAAAAGGGGGTGAAAAAAACAAGGTGGGCATCTACTAAGTGCCAACACTGCACTGCCCACCCAAATCCCAAAAGCAGAAGTTCTGAGAGGGTCAGGCAGGGGGGGCGGTCATAATATAGCAAGACTCCATTAGAAGAAACAACATTACTAAGGTGAGTAATTTTTTTTTCAACCAACATGAAGTCTTGCTATATTATGACATATGCAGACTACACAGCAGTACCTCCATGGAGGAGGGACAGAACCTATCTAGGAAATAGGCTCTGAAGCACAGCTGTGCCAAACCGAGCATCACTCCTAGCCTGGATGTCCAGGGAGTAATGCTTGGTGAAAGTGTGAACTGTTTTCCAGGTAGCTGCTTGACATATCTCTATGATAGGGATGTCCCTGGCTGTAGCCAGGGGTGCAGCTGTACCTCTGGTAGAGTGAGCCCTCAGGCCTGAAGGGGGAACCTTACCCAGTTTTTGATAACAAAATTGGATACAAGAGACAATCCACCTGGCAATGGATCTTTTAGTGGCAGGTTTCCCTTTACCAACCTCACCATAAGTGAGGAACAGTTGGAGGGAGTCAAACCTGTGACCATTGGTACGCTCTATGTAGTAACTAAGGGCTCTCTTCACATCTAAGCTGTGCAGCCTCCTCTCGCCAGAGGAGGAATGGTCAGTGAAGTACACTGGAAGAGATATAGATTGATTAAGGTGGAAGTCTGAAACCACCTTAGGCAAGAACTTCCTGTTAGTCCTGAGGACCACCTTATCTCTGTGAAAGGAGATAAAATCGGACTCCACTGACAAAGCTTGTAATTCACTTGTCGTCTGGCAGAAGTGATGGCTCCCAAACACAGTTTTCCAAGTCAAGTACTTAAGCTCTGCTGAAGACAAAGGCTCAAAGGGGGTTGCATAAGCTGAGCAATGCAAACATTAAGATCCCAGGCGGGAGCAGGGTCCCTGAAAGGAGGGTTGGTGTGAAGCAATCCCTTGAAAACTTGGAGAATACAGGGTGAGCAGAAAGAGAAGAAGCTTTCCTGCTGTTGATATAAAAGCAGAGACAGCTGCCAAGTGCACTTTCAGGGTAGCTGGCCTCAGCCCCAAAGTATTTAAGTGGACCATATAATCCAGGACTGTGGGCAAATCAGCAGATTCTGGGGAAATATGCTTTCAGAGAACCATATGGAAAACCTTTTCCATTTAGAATTATAAGTAGCTCCTGGTGGAAGGCTTCCTAGAAGCTTTAAGATATCGAGTACACCTTGAGAAAGGTGTAGGTCAGCAAACTCTAACTCTTCAAGAGCCAGGCCTTGAGATTGAGGATTTGAGATCTGGTACCAAACTCCCTGGGCACAGGTTAACAGATTGTGATTCCTGGAAGACACAGGGAAGGTGGACTGCTAAGGACAGAAGGAGTGGATACCAGGGCTGTCTGGCCCAATCTGGAGCAATCAGAATCATCTTGCAAGGTTGAGATCTGATTTTGACTAGCACCATGAACAAGAGAGGAAGGGGGAAGGCATAGAGAAACTTCCCTTCCCAGTTGAGAAGGAAGGCATCCAGAGGGACTGAGCCCAACACTGGGGGCCTGCAGCAAAATAGCGGAAGTTGGTGATTGTCTGGGGCTGCAAAAAGATCTATCTGAGGGGTGCCCCACCTGGCAAATACTACCTCCAGTACTAGGGGATCCAGAGACCATTCGTGATGGCCCTGGGAAATCCTGCTGAGAGCATCTGCCAGGACATTGTCCTTGTCTGGGAGGTGAACTGCCATGAAGGAGGTGTTCAGGGAATAAGCCAGAGACCACAACTTCATTGCCTCGGTGCACAAGGCTGAAGACCGAGTGCCCCCCTGCTTGTTGATGTACCACATTGTAGTGGTGTTGTCTGTTCTGACCTGTACCACTTTGTTCTGAACAGATGCAGAAAAAACCCGAAGTGCTAGAAAAACTGCTCTGAGTTTCAACAGATTGATGTGGAGCAGAGATTCCTGAGGGGACCACAATCCCTGGGTCGTGAGGTTGCCCATGTGAGCTCCCCACCCCAAGAGGGACGCATCTGTAGTAAGGGTCAAGGAGTGAGATTGAGGGATGAAAGGAACCCCTTGTCTCAGATTGCTCTGATCCTGTCACCACTGTAGGGCCTGGATCAGGGTTCGAGTTACTGGGATCAATTTGGTTAGAGGATATCTCCTTTGAGACCAGAAGGCTCTCAAATGGAATTGAATGTCCCTCATCTGAAATCCTGCTCCCTGCACTACTGCCGTGGAGGCAGCCATGTGCCCTAGGAGCTGCAGAAAATGCCTTGCTGGTCGAGAGACCTGCAGAGTGAAGGAGGAGGCCAGAGCCACCAGGGTCTTTGCTCTTTCTAGAGGAAGGAAAGCTCTGGCCTGCTTTGTGTCCAGTTCTGCGCCTATGAAGGTGAGTAGCTGAACAGGCTCTAGAACTGACTTTGGGAGATTGAGAAGGAAACCTAGAGATGTAAGCAGCTGCTGGGTAACCTGAAGGTGTAATTTGACTTGGTCTGGAGACTGGCCCACTATGAGCCAGTCGTCCAGGTAAGGAAAGATGGCAATCTTTTGCCTTCTTAAATGAGCAACTGCTACTGCCAGGCATTTTGTGAATACCCTTGGGGCAGAGGTGAGGCTGAAGGGCATTGCTCTGAACTGGTAATGGCCTGAGGGCAGTTCGAATCTGAGGTACTTTCGATGGGAGCTTCTGATGAGAACATGGAAGTAGGCATCCTTGAGGTCCAGGGATGCTAGCCAGTCCCCTGGCCTTAGAGAGGGTAAAATAATTCCCAGAGTCACCATTTTGAATTTTGGTTTTAAAAGGTGCTTGTTTAGGTATCTGAGATCCAGGATGGGCCGCCATTCTCCTGTGTTTTTTGGGGTAAGGAAGTACCTGGAGTACAGTCCTTTGCCCTGGTGTAGGGGAGGTACCCTTTCTACAGCTCTGAGAGCCAGGAGGGTTGAGACTTCTGTTTCCAGAGCGAGAGCCTCTGATGGATTTGCAGGTGGAAAGGATCTGGTTCTCATCTTTGGAAATTTTTTGAAGCTGAGAACCAGTCCCTGGCTTACTACTTCCAGGACCCACTTGTCTGATGTTAAAGACTCCCAGTCCTGGACGAAGTAAGCCAGCCTGCCCCCTACAGGTAATGGAGAAATCGGCCCTGGCCCTCCCATCAGGGTGCCTGTTTGGCAGGGGCTTTAGGCTGAGAGGTGGGATCAGGCCTGCTCGTACCCCGTCTGCCTCTCCCTCTGAAGAACCCCCTCTGGGCATAGGCTGAAGAGGAGGCCTGGGCTTGGTAAAAAGGTCTGTGAAAAGGCCTGCCCTTGCCCCTGGAAAGCTGCCTCTGAGGAGTGGCCTGCCTTTCCTTGGCCTGTGCACTCCTATAAGTGGTCCTATACTCATCCATTTTCTTCATGTAATTCTCTGTCTGCTCCCCAAACAGAGAGTTACACACAACAGGAAAATCCATGGCCTTAGCCTGGGTATCCTGAGACAGGCTAGTACACCTGAGCCAAGCCATTCTGTGAAAAGCCACAGATGTAGCCATTACTCTTGAAGATACATCATAAGAGTCCACTGCAGCATGGAATTGCACCTTGGATGCCTCAATACCATCAGCAGCCACCTGCTCCAGCTCCTTGGCAAGCTGGCCAGGGACCTGTTTCGCTAGAGCCATAACAGTATCCCATCTGGATTTCTGGTATCTTGCAACATAGGCCATATAATTTGCCTGTCTGAGTCCCAAGGATGCTGCCATGTACTGTTTCTTTGCCATGGCATCAATCCTCCTGGATTCTTTGTCAGGGGGGTGTGAAGCCAAGGGAATATTTGCCTTATCACAGGCTGCAGCCTGCACTACCCCAACATGGCTGCATTGTTGTGAAAGGAACTCCGTATCAGGGCCTGACAATGTGTACCTCTTGTCCATTTTTTTATCCACAGGAGGTATAGTGTGAGGAACTTTTAAAATTTTTATTGTCTGTTTCCTAAAGATTTATGTAAAGAATAGACAATCTCCTAGACTCTAGGATATCCATCATTTCTACATAGTCAGGCTCCTCCTGTTCATCCACAGCTTCTTCCAAAGGGAGCTGGAGGGTTTCAGCCACTTTCTTATAAAACATAAAATAAGGGGACTCAGAAAGCCTAGGGGGAGACACTCCTGAAGGTCTGTCTGGGGAGATGTCCGGTTCAATGGGCACATCCAGACTTTCAAAATCACATTCACTCTCTTCATAATCTTCCTCCCCCTCCTCCAGTTCATAAAATTCCTCTATATCATATTCTTGTGTAACCCCTAGATGGCGCTATCCCAGGGGCTACTACCCCTGCCTGATTTGCCACTAACAGGTTGAGGGGCCTGGATCCAATGGCGGGTGCCTCCACCCAGAGGTCAGGGTTTGCAATAGTTAAACTTACTTGGTCACAGCCCTCTGGGACACTGCAACCCCCCTTTCTTCCCACTAGTGGCCCACACAGTATATCAGAATTACCTTCACAGTATACACTTACCCCAGGACTGGTTCAGGCACTGGGACCCCTGTAAAATAAGATACAGTGCAACAATCACAGTACAATACTTTAACATAGACAAATACCTCAGGCAGTATAACTTTGCTGAAACAAGCAGCTCTGATTTATTTAGGGGATATAACAAGGACAGGGGGAAATCAGGTTAATTAGCTTATCACTTTACTCATCTACCTATGGCTCTGTGCACAGGCCTATCCCTACCAGTTACTGTCCCTGGGTACCCAAGCCCTAGTGGCTAGTCCAAACCGTGGCAGCTGGTAGGGGCCCTTTCACACAGAGAAAAGAAAAATTAGTTAAACAGTCAGCAGTACAGTAATTCAATTTGGATTCAATGTGGCAATTCAACAGGGAGCGACTCTGAATTAGTACTCACGACCTCCAAACAAGATAGGGTCCTTCAACGTCAGCAGGGCTACTCTTGAGCTTCACGAGACTCCTCACACATTTATATGGCAAACTGCAACAGGCAAAAGTCCTTTAATGGCAGCAGGATTCACTTGAGCTGCACAAGCCTCCTCACACATTTATATGGTAAAAAGAAAGTACTATACCAGGCAGGCTGCTTCTCTATCCCGATCGCAATTACTGCACAATACCCGGGAGAACACACAGCAGATTCAGTTCCTGACAGACCGAGTGCAATTCAGCAATTTCTCCAGTCTTCTACAGGGTGAGCCTGGTTTCTACTCTTCAGATATCCTTTGATTCTCTTCACAGGACGGATTCAGTCCTAACAAGCAGTTACACAAGCTGCAGACCGGAACTCTGGGCCTTACACGTTTCCGACTAAAACTGCACACGAAAAAGCACAGGGCTCCTTCCCCTTCACTGCCAGAGCTCAACTGAAACTCCAGCAGACAAAACCCGGGCACTTGCTTTGAGTTCCTCCCAGTTCTTGGCTGGATTGGCTGTCACTCACAATAGACTGCCCCTGTTGGTCCAAAAAGGCGTGAAGTCCAAACTACATCTCCCAAGTCACTGCCCATACAATCCTCTTGTGGCTGGCTCAGATTACGAGTCAAGTTCTGATTCAGTCCAAGGCACCATTTTAGAGCTACCTTATCCCACACTGATTGGTCCAGTTCAGCAGTTCAAAACTAGAATGGGAACTAGGCAAACACAGTTCTGACTGCAAAGAAAGCAGGTTAGACAAACTGTATTTTCATTATTACTCTAAATGATTTCTGGCAAACAGTTACATCTTTCAGATAGGTTCCCTTTGCACTCCTAGTGACTGCAAAAATGGAGTGAATTGGCAGCAGTTCGAGTGGTACTCAAGCAGAGAAACACACAGTCCCCCCATATAAACTAATTATCTCTGCAAGCAGACAGCTCTTAAAGAGACAGTACCAGAGGCTCTAAAAACACTCACAGATAAATGGCTTAAACGCCAAACACCATTCAGGCTTGGAGCATTCAAGCAAGCTCCTGAAAGTCTTTTGGGAACCCCCATTTGCAGGGGGGTTACACTTGAACCGGTGGCACCGACCGAACCGACCGCTTACCTTATGGTGCCGGTTCGGTCGGAACCGGGGAAAGCAACTGGACAATTTTGATCGCTTTGGCTATCTCTGCAGTGGTTGGAGAAGAAAATTTTGGCTCCACACCTGCTGATTTTCTAGTCCTTTTTGCTGGGACTGACTCCTCCGAGTCAGCCCTCCGTTGCCGAGTCGTCTCCCTGGTCAGAGGGCACTCCTTCCGGTTCGGTTGGCACCGAACCGGCTGGCCATCCGGTCAGCAGACTTTTGGCCTCTCGCTCCCTGAGCCTACCAACTCTCTTATCCAGGGTAGCTGCAGGAAAATTCTTGCAAATCTGGCAGTCTGCATTGAGGTGGTCAAACCCCAGACAATAAACACATGTGGTGTGTGGGTCAGCCTTGGCAAAGCTTCCCACAGACACTACAGTGCTGAAACCCAGTGGCCCAGTTTTCTTTTGGGTTTCTCAGACATAGTGCCAGCCTAACCAAAAAACTTGCCCGTCTCACGGCAATCCGCCAAAGATACTTATCGTTCCCAACCGTGTCACGGGTCAGGAAAAAACCGTAATGAAATCCGTTTTTTTTAGAACCGATGAGAACCGGGAACCGCACTCTAAATGCAATTTAATAAAGTTTAACAACAACCTGATCAGTTCAAACTGAACCGATAATATCATTTGCAAGTTCCACACAGAAAAAATGTAAAACCTATCTATTACTTACGATACCACAGACAGAGCTTGAACCGACCGGTTGCAGTTAAAATATAGACAAAATGCGGTTTAAAAACCGAGAAATTACACTTTTTAACCGACAAAATGAACCGAGCAGCAGGAGAAATCTCCGGAGCGACTGTTCAGTGAGGCGGAGTAAAGAATCTGACAGTTTGAGTTTGAAGAACAACAGACAGAGTTCTCAACCGAGCTCGCGCTCAAGATTCCATGCCTGGCATGGAAAGTTAACTCTTTCACCTCCGGAGCAGTTCGAAGGCTGGGTCAAACTGCATATGTCATAATATAGCAAGACTTCATGTTGTTTGAATAAAGATTTTTTAAACAACTTAATCGGTTCAAACCGAACCGATGAACCGTTTACAAGTTCCACACAGAATACAAAATAATATAACCTATCTAGTACTCACGAATACCACAGACAGAGACTGAACCAACAGGTTGCGGTTTAAATTCGGTTGAAAACCGAGAAAAACTGTACTTTAACCGACAAAATGAACCGAGCAAAGGAGAAATCTCCGGAGCAACTGTTCAGTGAGGCGGAGTAAAGAATCTGACTGTTTGAGTTCAAACAGCAACAGACAGAGTCTCAACCGAGCTCGAGCTCAGCGTTCCATGCCTGGCATGGAAAGTTAACTCTTTTATCTCCCGGGCAGTTCGAAGGTTGGGACTCACTGCTATTGTCAGAATACAGCAAGACTTCATGTTGTTTGAAAGGAAGAAACTGTGGTTTCACCCACTGATTTAGAAGGTGTTGGCTGGTTACGGCCTGTAGCACCTTTGTTCAACTTTTTCTGCAACCTTTCCATTCTTTTCCCCACTGTTTTCTGTGGGAATGACTTACAAATTTCACAGTCTGAGATAAAATGCTTGGTTCCCAGACAGACCACACAGCATTCATGCTTGTCTGCTCTGGTGAACACTTCCCCACATTTCACACAGTTTTTAAAACCTGGGGGACCAGACTTTTTTAGTTTTTTCTGTAGGTTCCATTTTCAGGAGAAAAATCTTAACCACTAAAGATATTCTCTTATGTTTTTTTGTGTTTTTGTTTTTGCGGTCGGTTCACGAACTGATCAGGCTCCCCAAAATGAACCGATAAATTTTTCAATAGGAACCGGATTAGCGGTTCTCGGAATCGGTTCAGCGGTTCACTGTAACAGGGTGGGCGGTTATGAAGAAACCGGGTTAGTGGTTTCAACCAATATTTTAAAACAGTTTTAATAATTAAATATATATGAAAACAAAGTGGAAAAGTTCCGCAACTAAAAAAAGTAAACTACTCGGTTCCCCAACGGTTATACCGAACCATGAGGAACCGAGAAATTAAAGCTAAAACTAACTAAACTAACACAAAATTAGACATTAGAATAAAAGTAACACTAAATGAAGGCAGCATTAAGAAAATTTATGTATAATTTAAGAAATTATACTTCACAATACAGCCAACGAATGACCTGAGGAGTCTCTTGGGCGTCTTGACTTGTGAGGCGAAGTAAGAAATCTGAGACGTTGATAGAACATGCAGCAGATGGGGCAGCAGTTTGAATATTGTCACGAGCCAATGATGATTCCATCATTATATTATAGTTCCATTTTTCCGGGCTGTTCTACTAAGCAGGCTAACTGCAGAGAGTTATGAATATGAAAAGAATACATGGGGTTGGAACACAGCCACTGTTTTTATGGGAACACTGCCCTGAGCTCCAGAAGGTTTATGTAAAGGAGCGACTCTGCACTGGACCAAGTGCCCTGGGTAGTGTGATCTCCTAGCTGGGCATCCCACCCTAGTAGTGATGTATCTCTTGTGAGACTCACTGACGGAGGCTCCTTTTGAAAAGGAACCCTCTCTCTGAGGTTGACTTCCTCTTTCCACCACTGAACGGCCAGGAAGGAAAAATTACTCATCTGTAGTAATCTTGTTCCTTCCCAGGCATCCACTAATATTATTACTCTTTCCAGTTCTCTTTGAAGTCAGGACTGCCCCAGAGAGAATAGAATGATATGCTAATCATGGAATGTTTAGCTAATGCATCTATTTTCAAACAACCTTGTGCCAACTGTCTACATTCTACCTCAAATTTCTTCGAAGCCTGCAAAGAAGCCATAACAACATGTGAATTATAATTAAATAACCATAAAAGAATTTTAAATGCCCAACAGTGCCTTTTCAAATGAGTATCAAAGGGCTAACTGAAGCAAAAGTCCCTTTTTCTAAAAGTCAGATATGCTCTAAGAAAAGAACCTACAAGCTATAGGTATTACTAGAATGTGCCAGCAGGTGGCATACCACTCCAACTGTGTATCTTAACTGTGGAGAGTATTTTTCTAGTTATCGATTCTGAAGGAGAGATAAGGAAGGGGAGTAGCAATACTGGTGGATGCCTGGGAAAAAACAAGATTACTACAGGTGAGTAATTTTTTCTTCTAACCCCAGGAATCCACTAATATTATTACTCTTTGCAGACTATGTAGCAGTACCACTCGGAGGTGGGCAAAATCTATTTAGAAAAAAGACTATGCAAAACAGCTTTGCCAAAACTGGCATTACTACTGGGCTGGGTATCCAGACTATAGTGTTTAGTGAAGGTGTGGGCTGACCTCCAGATAGCTGCTTTGCATATTTCCAATAGAGGTACCTCTCGGGCAGCTGCAATAGTGGCAGCTGTGTCCCTTGTAGAGTGGGCTCTAAGACAAGAAGGAGGAACCTTGCCTTCTTTTAAGCAACAAAACTGAATACATTGGACTATCCATTGAGATAAAGTCCTTTTCAAAGAAAGAGTACCTTTACCTACTTCCACATATGTGAGGAATAGCTATTGTCTGTCCTACCTATGGTCTATGGCATGAGTCATATAGTTGCTTAGTGCTCTTTTGACATCCATGCTGTGCAGTCTATGCTCACCTGAGCTGCAGGGAAGGTTAAGGAGAAAAGGATAGCATTCAGGAAATATAAGGAAACACAGAAGCAGCAGGACAGAGAATGTTATCAGTTAAAGCAGAAAGAGGCAGGGAAGGCAGTCAGAATAGCAAAGGCCCAAACTGAGGAAAGGATAGCCAACTCTGTTAAGAAGGGGGTAAGACCTTTTATAGGTACATTAGGGAGCAAAGAAAGACCAAAGGAGGGATACTGAGACTTAATAAAGGGGAGGGAATGTGGGCAGAGGATATTTCTGCTCAGTATTCACAAAGGAAGAGGAGGGGGAGGTACCTAAACCAAACAAGAGAAACACTCTGAAGACGTGTGTCGATACCAGTCCATTTACAGAAGAAAGGGTTCTGAAAGAACTAGCAAAATTGAAGGTGGACAAAGCAATGGGGCCTGATGGGATTCACCCAAGAATTCTAAAAGAACTAAGGGTAGAACTAGTAACACCGCTGACTACTCTCTTTAACAAATCATGGGAGGATGGGGTGATACCTGATGACTGGAGAAGGGCGGGTGTGATTTCTCTTCACAAAAGTGGGAGCAGGACAGAGGCAGGAAACTACAGACCAGTTAGTTTGACCTCAGTGGTACGGAAAATGATGGAATCACTTCTGAAGGAAAAAACTGTTGAGCACCTAGAGGCCAGTGGGGCACAGGACCCAAAGTAGCATGGATTCACGATGGGAAGGTCTTGTCAGACGAATCTAATAGATTTCTTTGACTGCGTGACCAAAGTAGTAGACCAGGGAGGGGCTGTGGACATAGCCTACCTAGATTTTAGCAAGGCATTTGATACAGTCCCACACAAAAGATTAATACACAAGTTAGCCAGCCCTGAAGTGGGTTCCAAGGTAGTAGCCTGGATAAAAAATTGGCTAGACAACAGGATGCAAAGGGTAGTGGTAAACGGAGCCCACAGTGAAGAAAGGAGGGTTACTAGAGAGGTACCACATGGTTCAGTACTGGGCGGTCCTTTTTAATGTCTTTATAAGTGACATTGCAGAGGAACTGGAGGGAAAAGTATGTCTCTTTGCAGATGACACACAGATCTGCAACAGGGTTGACACACAAGATGGAGTGGAAAGGATGAGAAGGGACTTGGCAAGGTTGGAGGAATGGTCAAATGTATGACAGCTCAGATTCAATGCAAAGAAGTGCAAGGTAATGAAACTGGGAAACAAAAACCCAGCGGAAGAGCACACAATGGGGGGTGAGATACTGACAACGGTAAAAATTGAAAGGGACCTGGGGGTAATTATATCAGATGACCTAAAGGTGGGCAAGCAATGTGAGAAGGCAGTAAGGAAGGCTGGGGGGGATACTGGGATGCATAGGGAGAGGCATCAATAGTAGAAAACAGGAAGCTGTTATCCCTCTGTACAGACAGTTGGCGAGAACCCATCTGGAGTACTGTGTGCAGTTCTGGAGACCCCATCTCCACAAAGACATAGACAGAGTGGAGGCTGTCCAGAGGAGGGCAACCAAAATGGTGCAGGGTCTGCACCAGAAGACATACGAAGAAAGACTAAAGAAGCTTAATATGTATACCCTTGAGGAAAGAAGGGAGAGGGGGGACACAATAGAAACTTTCAAGTACTTCAGGGGTATCAACAAAGTCCAAGAGGGTAGCATCTTTCAGAAAAAGAGATGTGCAAGAACAAGGGTGCACAATTTGAAGATAGAGGGGAGAACGGCTCAGAGGTAATGTGAGGAAGTATTTTTTCATGGAGAGGGTTGTGGATGCATGGAACAGCCTCCCTTAGGAGGACATGGAGTCAAGAACAGTGGGGAAATTCAAGAATGTATGGGACAGACATAAGGCAGTCCTAGTTGGGGGGTAGGAGGAAGTAAGCTGTTGGTTAACTAGGATCTGCAGCTTATCTGTTAGGTAGGAAAATGGGCAGACTAGGTGTGCCAAGCAGTCCTCATCTGCCGTCAAATTCTATGTTTCTATGGAGTGCTTAGTAAATAAACTGGCGATGTTATTGACTGGTTCACATGGAAGTCAGGGACCACCTTGACGAGAAACTTCCTATTAATTCCCCAACACTACCTTATTCCTGTGAAAATAAACGTAGTCCTTTTCCACACAAAAGACCTGTGGCTCAGTAATCCTCCTGGCAGTAGTGATTGCTACCAGAAAAAAGACTACCTTCTAGGTAACAAATTTAAGCTCTGCAGATGCGATAGGCTCAAAGGGCAGAAGCATAAGCTGGGCAAAGCAAACATTAAGATCCCATGGTGGCACTGGTTCCCTGTGAGGGGAAAACAAGTAAGACAGCCCCTTAAAGAACCTCTTGAGTATGGGATTCAATGCCATTGAGGTATCCTTTTAGGTGAGAGATACGCTGAAACTGAAGCAAAGTGCACTTTCAGAGTCTAGTGCTGCAGCCCCAAGGACTGCAGATGAGACGAATAATCCAGAAGGGTTGGGATCCCGGCCTGGGCTGGGGCTACACCCATATCACTGTACTCGATGGAAAAAATCTTTTCCATTCTGAGGCATAGATTTTCTTACTGGAAGGTTTCCTGTAACCCCTAAAGGCTTCCAAAACTGCTTCAGAGAATTGGCAGTCTGCATATTCTAAGTTTTCAAGAGCCATGCCTTGCGCTTGAGAGACCTGCGGTTGGGAAACGCTACCCTCCCCTGAAAGGAAGTCAGTAGACTGTACCTCTGAGGAAGGTGAATCAGCTCGCTCACAGGCATTGAAAGCATAGGGAGTACCAAGGCTGCCTTACCCAGTCTGGTACTACCATGATCACTGAGCTGGTTATGACCCGGGCTTGATGAGAATCCTGAAAATCAGTGGAAAGGGAGGAAAGGCATAAAGGTATCTGTCTGTCCAATGGAGAATCAGGGCATCCATGGGAACTATCCCTTTCACTGGGGCCCTGCAACAATAGGGAGGCAAGTGGTGATTTTGGTAGGAAGCAAAAAGGTCTATTTCTAGGATCCCCCACCTCCTGAATAGAGTATTCACCACTTGCCTGTTCAATGCCCATTCATTATGGGCATGAATTATCCTGTTCAAGACATCTGTCAGGGTGTTGTCCTTGCCAGGCAGATGAATTGCTTGTAGAGAGGTGTTTAGGGAGTAAGCAAGGCTCCATATCTTCATTACCTCTGTACAAAGAGAAGTGGACCTTGTCCCTCCTTGTTTGTTGATGTAGTACATTGTTGTGATATTGTCTGATCTGACTTGTACCACCTTTCCCAGAAGACAACAAGAGAAAACCTGAAGGGCCAGATATACAGCTCTCAGCTCCAGCAGATTTATGTGCAGGAGTGAGTGTGCACCGTCCCAGGAGTCAAGAATGATGTGACCCCCTAAGTGGGCACCCCATCCTAAAAGGGAAGCATCGGTTGTGAGAACCCGAGAAGGAGGCTCCTGCAGAAATGGAACCCTTCCCTTATGTTTTCTAGTTCCCTCCACCCTTGGAGGGCCTGTAGCAAGGTTTTTGTTACTGGTACTGGCTTTGAGAGTGGGTCTCTCCTCTGGCACCAGTGTGCTCTGAGGTGTAACTGGATATCTCACATCTAAAATCTGGCACCTATGACTGTGCTTGCTGCTGAAGCCATGTGCCCCTATAGTTGAAGGAAATGTTTTGTTGGCTTTGGCCTGCCCAGGGCGAATGAGCCTGCCAAGAGCCGAATAGCTTCTGCCCTCTCTTGAGGGAGAAACACTGTTCCCATTACTCTACCCAGTTCTGCCCCTATGAACTGCAGAACTTGCACAGGGGTCAGCACTGACTTCCTGATACTGAGAAGGAATCCCAGGGACAGCAGCATATCCTGGGTTACCTGTAGGTGGTCTGACATCTGTTGGTGGGATTTCCCTACGATTAACCAGTCATCCAGATAAGGAAAGACTAACCCATTCTTTTAAGGTGTGCCCTTATCACTGCTATGTACTTGGTAAAAACTGTTGGTGCAGAAGTGAGACCGAAAGTCAGTGTTGAAAACTGGTACTGGCCTGAGGGACATCTGAATATGAGATACTTTCGTTGTTAGGAAATATCTGGAATAGAACCCTTGTCCTCTTTGTTTGTGGGGAATAGGCTCGCCTACTTTTGCCCAAAATAAGGCCAGTACCTCCTGCTCCTGCAATTCTCTTTCTGAGAAGGGAGCTGGTGCAAACTGTTTCAACCTTGGAGGAGGAAGGGACTTGAAACAAAGGGAGAGACCCTGACTCATTATTTCCAGAACCCATTTGTTAAGTTTGATCATTCCTGGAAATAGTGGGTGAGTCTGCCCCCTACAGGATGGGGAGAAGCAGCCTGAAGGGAAAAAGGCAAGGGTTTTATCTTCTGTGGTTAGCACAGTACTGCTGCTGGGTGACAGCCTATACCTGTAAGAAAGGTCTCCTAAAGGAAGACCTGCCTCTGCCTCCCCTAGAATAAGAAGTCGAAGGACAGGGCCTGTCTCTAGTCGAGTTACTTTTAAAAGTAGCTTTATATTCATTTTTTTTTTTTTTAAGCTTCAGTCTGGGCAGCACAGAGTGGCACTTGACTGGAAAATCCATTGCCTTAGCTTGTGTGCCCTGGGTGAGGTTGGCAGTCCTCAGCCAGGCAAATCTCCTCAGGGCTATTGCACCAGCCATCTATCTTGTTGCAGTATAATTAGTGTCAGCTGTCATTTGAAATTGGTATTTGGAAGCCTCCAAACCCAATTTTGCTGTATCCAATACCTCTGACACAGTTAAAGAGGGGTTAGCCTCAGCATTGTTGACAACTGACTGCTAGAGAACTTTCTGGTAGAGGGCTGCATAGGCCTGGTAACAAGCTTGCTGGATTGCCAGGGATACTGAAAGGTACCCCTTTTTAGCCATATTGCTCTATTAGGAGCCTTAAGGATTTCTAACGCATCCATTTTTATTTAATTTATTTAATTTATTTTTTAATTTATAGACAGATAAAAAGAGCCTTTTTGAGGGTGTCAGTCCCATAAGCTCCATATATTGTGCCTCCTCTTCATCATGGCTCTCTTCAGCTGTTTGCAGATTCAGGGTCTCTACCATTTCCTTCACAAAGAGAAATGGGAAAGAAATCTTCTGTGGGTCGGAGTAAGCAAAATCCTGTTCTGTGACACCTCAGGTTCAATTCCCTTCTCATCCTGGTTATAGTTGTCATCATCATCATCACCATATGCCAAAGTAGCAGTAGGCACCAGAGGGGGAACAATAGCTGCTTTTTCAGCAGGAGTAATCACAGGCTGCTGAGGTGGAAATAACCCCTGTAGCACCTGGAGTAAAGCTAAGGCCTGTGTTAGATCAGCAGAAGAGGGAGCTTTAATAGGCACCTAAGGGACCCCTTGAGGCATTTGAGCTGGGGTGTCAGAGTGTTTTATTTTCCTCAGCTTTTTTGGCAGGCACTGGAGAGTCAGCTGGCTGACTGCCTTTCCTGCCAGAGCCCTCAACCGTATCAGGGATGGAATTAAGAGGCTCTGGAAGGACTTGCCACATTCATGGAGTGGGTGGACTGGTTAGAGCCCAGGGACCCTCCTCAAGCCAGAGCCCTAACCCGTATCAGGGGTGGAATTAGAGGCTCTGGAAGGACTTGCCACATTCATGGAGGGGTGGACTGGTCAGAGCCCAGGGACCCCTTCTCAAGCTAGAGCCCTCACCCATATCAGGGGTAGAATTAGAGGCTCTGTAAGGGCTTGCGACATTCATGGAGGGGGTGGACTGGTTAGAGCCCAGGGACCCTTCCTCTAGTTTCCTTTTAAACTTGCCACATTCATGGAGAGGATGGACTGGTTAGAGCCCAGGGACCCCTCCTCTAGTTCCCTTTTAAACCTCTGTAACCCCCTCTACAAATGGGGGTTCCCGAAAAGTATTCTTTGAGCGTGCCTAAATGCTCACTGCCAGGCTGGTGTTCTGCGTTTTAGCACTTTAAATGTATTGCCAGTGACTGCCTGTATAGCCTCTGTGTACTGTCTCTTTAACAGCTGCCTGGATTGCAGTCGTAATTAATCTGAGAGGGAGCTCTGTTAGAAGATGTACTTGTTTGCTGATCATTTCTGTCTTCACCAGGGAGAAGGATGGACCAGTGCCTTCAGGAGGGAAAAGAGGAGCTAGGGGGAGGACCCCCAGACATAGTAATAGAGGAGGACAGAGTGAGGGAGGGTCTTCTGGCATTGAAAGTGGATAAATCACCAGGCCCGGACAGAGTACATCCAAGGGTGCTAAAGGAACTTGCTGAGGAGCTGGCAGGGCCGCTAGCAGACCTATTTAATAGTTCACTAGAATCAGACGTGGTACCACAGGACTGGAGAACAGCACATGTAGTGCCTCTTCACAAAAGTGGACCCAAGGATGATCCAGGGAATTACAGACCAGTCAGTCTGACCTCCATTGTGGGCAAGCTGATGGAGACCATACTAAAGGAAAGGTTGGTGGAATATCTAGAGGAATATGGTCTCCAGGATGAGAGGCAGCATGGGTTCATGGGGGGAAGATCGTGTCAAACAAATCTGATTGACTTCTTTGACTGTGTCACTAAGTCAGTAGACGGGGCCAAGCGGTAGTCATCCTCTATCTTGATTTCAGCAAGGCCTTTGACTGTGCCTCACAGAAGGTTGATCAGGAAGTTGGTGGATCTTGGAGTTGGGGAAAAGATGGTCAGATGGGTGGAAAACTAGCTGAGGGACAGAACCCAGAGGGTGGTGGTGGTGGGGGGGGAGAGTTATCTGGCACCAGAGAAGTAACCAGTGGGGTCCCACAGGGCTCTGTGCTGGGGCCGGTGTTGTTCAATGTTTTCATCAATGACATTGGGGATGGCATTAAAGGCAAAATGTGCCTATTTGCAGATGACACCAAGCTCTGTGGGAGAGTGGACACAGCTGAAGGGATAAGGGACCTACAGGAAGATCTGGAAAAGCTGGGGAGGTGGTCCAGGATCTGGCAGCTTGGCTTCAATGCCAAGAAATGCAAAGTTAGGCATATTGGAGCCAAGAATCCCAGGACAGGGTATTACCTGGGTGGAGTCCAAGTATCTGCATCAGAGGAGGAGAAGGACCTGGGAGTGATGATCACTAGTGACCTGAAGCACTCCATGCAGTGCAAGAAAGCAGCAGCAAAGGCATACAAGATGCTGGGATGCATAACTAGGAGGATCAGTAGTAGGAGAGAGGAGGTTATACTGCCCTTGTACAGGTCACTGGTAAGGCTGCATCTAGAGCAGGGAGTGCAGTACTGGTGCCCACACCTCAAAAAAAGGACATTAACCTGCTGGAGAAGGTACAGAGGAGGGCTACAAAGATGATAGCCGGTCAGCAGGGCAAGGCATACGAGGAGAGGTTGAGGGTAGAGTTACCACCTGTCCTGATTTTCGCAGGACAGTCCTGATTTGGGCAGCTGTGTCCTGCAAAACAACATGAAAAATACTACATGTCCTGATTTTATAGGAGAGAAAATATTTTCTAACTTTCCACTAAATGTTGCAGAAAACTACAATACCTTAATTAAAATACCTTAAAATGACAAAGAAATAACAGAAGCAACAATACTCAGACTTCATTCTGATTATATAGAGAAAACAAATCTGTTGCATTGGTCGAGGTTACGTACTGTCCTGCGAAAAATTATGTTTCAGTAAGAAATGTCCCACTTTGGGCTTCTTAAAAGGTGGTAACCCTGGTTGAGGGCACTGAACATGCACTCCCTGGAAGACAGGGAGAGAGAGAGGGGACATGATTGGGACCTTCAAGTACTTGAAAGGGATAAATAAAGTTGATAAGGAGAATCTCTTTAAGCTGAGTGGCAACCATATCACAAGGGGGCACAGTCTTAAGCTGGAGGGTGGAAGGTTTAGGAGGGAGGTCAGGAAGCACTTCTTCACAGAGAGGGTGGTGGACACGTGGAATGTGCTGCCAGAAGAGGTCATCTTGTTGAATACAGTGGGCAGCTTTAAGAGAGGCTGGGATAGGCATAGGGGGAAGGTAAGAATCATGGGTAGGGAGGATGGGAGGAGTGGGGAGGGAGGGAAAGGACATTAGCTCAAGCTGTGGACCCTGCAATACAAGCAGACTTGATAGACCAAATGGCCTTCTTTTGCTGGCTTCTTCGTATGTTCGTATTTGTTACAGTAGTAATAATATTGCAGTTTGTTCTAACCTGCCTTCTTTGCAGCATGGACAGTTCTGTTTGTTTCCATCATCTTGGTCCTGGACTGCAGAATGGGCCAATCAGTACATTTGGGACTCTAAAATGGAGCCTGCCTACAGGGGCTTGGTGGGGCTAAAACTTGTAGGAATGGTAGTTTTGGGCTTTTGGCGCCTAAAATAACCTGGAGGGGAAGCCCTTGTTGTGACTTACAGACAGATCAGCCAACCGAAACCTTTTGGATCTTGGAGAAAGTCCCATGCTGCTTGCAGTTTCAGTTAGATCTGAGCTGGAAAGTGAAGAAGTAACAGCTCGAGATAGTTCAAGCAGCAATCCATAGTGGATTCACATGGGAGAACTGTGGAAAGGCCTGAGTTTGGCCTGCATGCCTGCCTGCTGGTCCTGAGAGGGAACTTGGGTTTTTTTTCCAGACTGAATCTGAATTTAGAGAGTGAATTAAGTCACTGAATTGTGACCAGGCTTTAACCTGAAGAAGACCAAAGATTTGCTGAAGGTGATCAGCCTGTCAGGACTTCCAGCTACCTCTGAACTCCCAGATTGTGCAGAGACTCTGTAATTGCGAGCAGAGAGCCATTTGCCTGGTACAATGAAATTTCATCACATGTGAATGTGCTGTGTGCTATAGTGGGTTGTGATTTGGTTCCCCACTGTGTGTCTGAACTGTGTTTTGCTTGCTGGAGGCTGTATCCAGCTCCATGGACTGAATCTGTATCCATTTCCATTTGCCTGGGCCCTGCTACACTGGCCCAGCCAGAATATCTGCTACGCAGAGAAAGTCATCAATGAGAGACTGGCCTGGGGTGCAGCACTGTACCTGCCAACCCACTTCCCAAAAACCAGGTTCCGAGAGGGGAGGCAGGCAGGGAGGTCAGAATACACCAAGACTCCATTAGAAGAAACACAATTACTAAGGTGAGTAATTTTGTCTTCAAACAACATGAAGTCTTGCTGTATTCTGACAATTGCAGACTACTAAGCAGTACTTCCATGGAGGAGGGAATTGAACCTATTTTGGGAATAGGCTCTGCAGCACTGCTGCACCAAACCTAGCATCACTTCTAGCCTGAATATCCAGGGAATAATACTTGGTGAATGTATGAACATGTAACCCCTAGATGGCGCTATCCCAGGGGCTACTACCCCTGCCTGATTTGCCACTAACAGGTTGAGGGGCCTGGATCCAATGGCGGGTGCCTCCACCCAGAGGTCAGGGTTTGCAATAGTTAAACTAACTTGGTCACAGCCCTCTGGGACACTGCAACCCCCCTTTCTTCCCACTAGTGGCCCACACAATATATCAGAATTACCTTCACAGTATACACTTACCCCCAGGACTGGTTCAGGCACTGGGACCTCCTGTAAAATAAGATACAGTGCAACAATCACAGTGCAATACTTTAACATAGACAAATACCTCAGGCAGTATAACTTTGCTGAAACAAGCAGCTCTGATTTATTTAGGGGATATAACAAGGACAGGGGGAATCAGGTTAACTAGCTTATCACTTTACTCATCTACCTTGGCTCTGTGCACAGGCCTATCCCTACCAGTTACTGTCCCTGGAATTCAAGCCCTAGTGGCTAGTCAAACCGTGGCAGCTGGTAGGGGCCCTTTCACACAGAGAAAAGAAAAATTAGTTAAACAGTCAGCAGTACAGTAATTCCATTTGGATTCAATGTGGCAATTCAACAGGGGCGACCTGAATTAGTACTCACGACCTCCAAACAAGATAGGGTCCTTCAATGTCAGCAGGGCTACTCTTGAGCTCCACGAGACTCCTCACACATTTATATGGCAAACTGCAACAGGCAAAAGTCCTTTAATGGCAGCAGGATTCACTTGAGCTACACAAGCCTCCTCACATATTTATATGGTAAAAAGAAAGTACTATACCAGGCAGGCTGCTTCTTCATCCCGATCGCAATTACTGCACAATACCCGAGAAACACACAGCAGATTCAGTTCCTGACAGACCGAGTGCAATTCAGCAATTTCTCCAGTCTTCTACAGGGTGAGCCTGGTTTTACTCTTCAGATATCCTTTGATTCTCTTCACAGGACGGATTCAGTCCTAACAAGCAGTTACATAAGCTGCAGACCGAACTCGGGCCTTACACACGCTTCCGACTCAAACTGCACAATCGAAAAAGCACAGGGCTCCTTCCCTTCACTGCCAGAGCTCAACTGAAACTCCAGCAGACAAAACCGGCACTTCCTTTGAGTTCCTCCCAGTTCTTGGCTGAATTGGCTGTCACTCACAATAGACTGCCCCTGTTGGTCCAAAAAGGCCAAGTCCAAACTACATCTCCCAGAGTCACTGCCCATACAATCCTCTTGTGGATTGGCTCAAATTACGAGTCCAAGTTCTGATTCGTCCAAGGCACCATTTTAGAGCTACCTTAACCCACACTGATTGGTCCAGTTCAGCAGTTCAAAACTAGAATTGGGAACTAGGCAAACACAGTTCTGACTGCAAAGAAAGCAGGTTAGACAAACTGTATTTTCATTATTACTCTAAATGATTTCTGGCAAACAGTTACATCTTTCAGATAGGTTCCCTTTGCACGCCTAGTGACTGCAAAAATGGAGTGAATTGGCAGCAGCTTGAGTGGTACTCAAGCAGAGAAGCACACAGTCCCCCCATACAAACTAATTATGTCTGCAAGCAGACAACTCTTAAAGAGACAGTACCAGAGGCTCTAAAAACACTCACTGATAAATGGCTTAAACGCCAAACACCATTCAGGCTTGGAGCATTCAAGCAAGCTCCTGGAAGTCTTTTGGGAACCCCCATTTGCAGGGGGGTTACAAACAGCATTCCAGGTGGCTGCTTTGCATATCTCTAACAAAGGAATATCCCTGGCAGCAGCCAGGGAAGCAGCTGTACCTCTAGTCGAATAAGCCTTCAGGCCTGAAGGTGGAATCTTGCCTAGCTTTTCATAGCAGAACTGTATACAAGAGACAATCCACCTGGCAATAGTTCTCTTAGTGGCAGGTTTCCCCTTCCCCACTTCTCCATAAGTGAGGAACAACTGAAGGGAGTCAAACCTGTGGGCCTTAGTACGATCTATGCAGTAGCTAAGTGCCCTCTTAACATCCAAAATGTGTAATCTTCTTTCTCCAGAAGAAGAATGATCAGTGAAGACTACAGGGAGAGACATAGACTGGTTCAAATGAAAATCTGAAACCACTTACATAGAAACATAGAATTTGATGGCAGATAAGGACCGCTTGGCCCACCCAGTCTGCCCATTTCCCTACCTACTGGATAAGCTGCAGATCCTAGTTAACCAGCAGCCTACTTCTTCCTACCCCAACCCCCTAGAATTGCCTTATGACTGTCCCATGCATGCTTGAATTCCACCACTGATTTTGACTCCACAACCTCCTTTGGAAGGCCGTTCCATGCATCCACAACCCTCTCTGTGAAAAATATTCTCTTAAATTACCTCTGAGCCACCCCCATCTTCAAATTGTGCCCTCTTGTTCTTACACACCTCTTTTTTGAAAGATGCTACCCTCTTGGACTTTGTTGATTCCTTGAGGTACTTGAACGTTTCTATCATGTCCCTCCTCTCCTTCTTTCCTCGAGGCTATACATATTAAGCTCCTTTCGCTCTCTTCATATGTCTTCCGTGCAGACCCTGCACCATTTTAGTTGCCCTCCTCTGGACAGCTTCCATCCTGTCTATGTCTTTTGCGGAGATTGGGTCTCCAGAACTGCACACAGTACTCAGATGGGGTCTCACCAGCTGTCTGTACAGAGGGATAATAACTTCTTGTTTTCTACTGGTGATGCCTCTCCCTATGCATCCCAGTATCCCCCAGCCCTCCTTGCTGCCCTCTCACATTGCTTGCCCACCTTTAGGTCATCTGATATGACTACCCCAGGTCCCTTTCCATTTTTGTTGTTGTTAGTATCTCACCCCCCATTGTGTACTCTTCCCCTGGGTTTTTGTTTCCCAGGTGCATTACCTTGCACTTCTTAGCATTGAATCTAAGCTGCCATACATTTGACCATTCCTCTAACCTTGCCAAGTCCCTTCTCATCCTTTCCACCCCACCCTGTGCATCAACTCTGTTGCAGATCTTTGTGTCATCTGCAAAGAGACATACTTTTCCTTCCAGTCCTTCTGCAATGTCGCTTATAAAGACATTGAAGAGGACCGGTCCTAATACTGAACCCTGCGGTACCCCACTAGTAACCCTCCTGTCTTCTGAGTGGACTCCATTTACTATTACTCTCTGTGTCCTATTCTCCAGCCAATTCTTTACCCAGGCTGTCATCTTGGGACCCACTCCCAGGCTGGCTAACTTGTATATTAATCAGTTGTGTGGGACTGTGTCAAATGGCTTGCTAAAGTCTAGGTAGGCCATGTCCACAGCCCCTCCCTGATCTACTTTGGTCACCCAGTCAATGAAATCTATCAGATTCGTCTGGCATGACCTTCCCACTGTGAATCCATGCTGCCTAGGGTCCTGTGCCCTCTGGCCTCTAGATACTTGACAATTCTTTCCTTCAGAAGTGATTCCATCATTTTCCCTATCACTGAGGTTAAACTAACAGGTCTATAGTTTCCTGCTTCTGCCTTGCTTCCACTTTTGTGAAGGGAATCACATCTGCCCTCCTCTCAGTCCTCGGGTACCACCCATCCTCCCATGATTTTAAAAGCGGTAGTCAGTGGTGTCACTAGTTCTACCCTTAGTTCTTTTAGAATTCTGGGATGAATCCCATCAGGCCCCATTGCTTTGTCCACCTTCAGTTTTAGAGTTCTTTCAGAACCCTTTCTTCTGTAAATGGGCTGGTATCAACTTCTGTATCCAGAGTGTTTCTACTGTTTGTTTTATGTACCTCCCTCTTCATTTGTAAATACTGAGCAAAAATATTTGTTTAGTATCACTGCCTTTCACAGTCTCCTCTGCCCACCCTCCCTCCCTTTATTAAGCCTCACTATCCCTCCTTGGTCTTCCTTCTCCCTGATGTACCTATAAAGGTTTTATCCCCTTCTTAACTGAGTTGGCTGTCTTTTCCTCGGTTTGGGTCTTTGCTGTTCTGACTGCCTTCCCAGCCTCCTTTTGCTTTAACTGATACAGTTCTCTGTCCTGCTCCTTCTGCGATTCCTTGTACTTCCTGAATGCTTTCTTTTTCTCTTGACCCTTCACTGCCACTTCCTTTGAGAACCATAGTGGTTTCTTACATTGTTTTGTTTCGTTTATTTGCTTCACACAAAGGCTCGTTACCTCTGTGATGGCAGTTTTTATTATTCCCCATTGTTCTTCCACCCCTCCTTCCTGCCCATTTGCTAGTGCATTCCTTAGGCACTCACCCATTTTGGCAAAGTCAGCCCTCCTAAAGTCCAGTACTTTTGTCTTTGCATGGCTTGACTCTATTGCTTTGTTTATTGTGAACCATACTGTTCGATGGTCGCTAGTTCCCAGATGGCTACCCACTTCTACATCTGTGATCCTCTCTCCATCTCCATTTGAGAGAATCAAGTCTAATATTGCTCCCTCTCGAGTGGGCTCCAGTACTAGTTGTCTAAGGCATGCCCCCTGTAGGGCATCTAGAATAACTCCACTCTTCGAAGTGGCAGCTGCAACTGCACTCCAGTTAACATCTGGCATATTCAGATCACCCATCAGCAATATCTCCCCTTTTTCTGCCATTCTAAGTATACTTTCTATCATTTCCTTGTCCATTTCCTCCCCCTGAGAAGGGGGTCTGTATACAACCCCTATGCGGATTGTGGTGCCATTGCCTGTCTCCAAATTTACCCACAGTGCTTCTTCTCCTCCCTGTTTACCCTTTTGTTCTGTTGCTTTTATTCCTTCCCTTATGTAAAGAGCTACCCCTCCTCCTCCTCCTCTTTTACCCTCCCTGTCCCTCCTGTAGATAGTGTATCTTGGTATGTTTATGTCCCAGTCATGGTTTTGTGTGTACCATGTTTCTGTGACTGCCACGATATCCAGATGTTCCTCCTCCATCAAGGCCACTAATTCAGGAAGCTTGTTACCCAGACTACGGGCACTGGTACTCATTGCTCTCCATTTTTTGATGGCTTTACCTTCTGTTGCAGCATCCCAACTGACCGTTCTACCTCAGTCTTTTTCTCATTTAGTACCCTGTTTTGTAGGGAGAGGCTGGGATTTTCCTGCTGCTTGTCAGTGCCTCCCCCTTTGACTAGTTTAAAAGCTTGCCAATGAAGCATTTAAACTGATTGCTCAAAAGACTTGTTCCCTTCCTGGACAGATGCAGACCATCCTGCCAGTATAGGCTGGTGTCCCTCCAGGTGGAACCCCAGTCCCCAATGAAGCCAAACCCCTGTGCTCCGCATCATTTTTTCAACCATTCATTAAACTGCATGGTGCTAATTACCCTCGCCTCCCCCATGCCTTTGACAGGCAGCACCTCTGAGAAGGATACTGTGTGTGCTACTTGTCTTAGGCCCCTCCCAACTCTGCAATGTCCTCCTGCACTGCTCTAATCTCATGATGAGCCAAGTCATTTGTCCCTAGGTGGACAATTACGTCCAGCTCAGACTCCCTTGCAGCTGTTCTCATGATCCTGAGGATGCGCTTCCTGTCCCTCCAAGCCATGGCACCAGGCAGGCACCTTACTTCAGTTTTCCCACCTCCCCCCAGTTCTATACCCTAATAATTGAGTCCCCCACCAGAAGCTGCTTCCTTTCCCTGTGGTGTCCTCTGCCTCCTTCCTGTGGGCCTCCCTTGTGACAGTTGTCATCAGTCTTCTCTGCGGGTGCATCCATAGGGGAGCTATGCTCCCCCAGAATGGTGTATGGATTGTGGAGTGGAACAATTGACTGGGTGTGCCTCTGTTTCACCCTCCCTGAGCCCACTGTGGTCCAACTGCTGTGCTTTCTTTGCAACCTATGAGGTAGTGGTGGTGGCGCTAGTGCTCCCTGGATGGGGGAGGTTCCCTTCCTACTGTCCAGTGTGGCCTGGTGGAAGGTTTCCTTATTACTGTCCAGTGCGGCCTGAAGACGGGCAACTTCCACCCTCAGGGCAGATAGCTGTCTGTAAATAGGGCAGCATCTCAGCCTCCAGAAAGACTCCGGGAAGACTGCTGCCCCACAGCCATTACATTGCACTACTCCCCACATGTTTATCTACTTTTTTGTTTGTTTGTATTTGTGTGTGTGTGTGTGTGTGTGTGTGGTTGGTGTGTGATTGGTTATATAGAAATATATATATTATACAATGTGTATGCTTATATTGTCAGTGCAGTGTGCTAGAGAGGATATGACAATGATATGCACCTTGCACTCTTGAGGAAATGATGTCAGAACCTCAGGTATAAAGGAACTATTTCCAGGGGTGGGTGGGGTGAGGGTGGGAAGGGCTGGGCCTAAACAGTGCCCTCACAAAACAATCAGCTAAAAGCTCTCACCCACCGCTGTGATGAGTGCCTTCATGTCAGCAAGATACCCTACACAACAATTTCAATCAATCAATCAATCAAAATCTTTATTTATTCAGGCGGACATCATTGAGTGAAGCTCATTTACAAGATGGACCTGATAGGTCAAGATCAATATAAGGTACTGTAGCATACATAAACAAATACAGAGAAAGAGACAAAGATTTAAATATAAATAAACAGCTACAATAATAAAAAAAACGTATATACAAGCAAGGTAGCTAATGATTTTGGACCACAAAACAAAATAATTCAGACAGGTTTGACCAGATGACTGTAGGTATTGGGATTGTGGAATTGGTCAGGTTGTGTTGTAATTGGATAGATACTTAAGCAAGTAGAAATGGGGAATAAAAAGAAAGGGAATGGCAATGGATTTTAGGGTATATTGTAGCTAAGTTTAGAAAAAGTATATAAACTGTGATAGAAAGAAAAAAGGGGGTAAAGGGTAAGAGGATTAGGCTTAGTGAAAGCAGTTGCATCTCTCAGGAAAGAGACTTATAAAGAGCTTTTAAAGGATGCTATAGGGATGAAGGTGTTCAACTTTAGGGTCTTCTGCAGAGAATTCCAGGTAGATGCTAAGAGTAGCTGATTGCAGATCTCCCATGCCGGGTACAGGCTTTAGGTATCTTCAAGGTGATAAGGTTATTGCTTCTTAGGGCATATGATCTAGGTGTAGCCAGGGTAAAGCAATCAGAAATATAAGATGGAAGTTTATTTGACAGAGCTTTGTAAATCCATAGTGCAGCATTTTTATTCCTTCTAAGGTGTAAGGATGTCCAGCCAACAGCATTATAGAGAGCAGTGATGAGTGTTGAAGGGAAGATCTGTGATGAATCTTAGAGCTCTGTGATACAAGGTATCCAATTTACTTAAATAGGACATAGTACAGTGGCCATAAAGGAAATCTGCATAATCGATGAGAGATAGAAATGATGCCTGTATTAGTCTTTGTTTGGACTCTATGGTTAGATAATGTTTGATTCTGAAGAATAGGCCGAGCCTCTGTCTGAGTTTTTTAAGGAGTTCCTCAACATGTTGAGTGTAATCAAGTCTATTATCAATCCATACCCCTAGATATTTGAACTTATCCACATAATCCAGATTTTCTCCAAGGATGGTGGATAGTTGGGGATAATTTGACAGAGAAAGTACCCTGCTAATCAAACAGAGAAAAATCCAGACATCCAAGTCAGACACAGGTAAACCTCTCCAGCCCCAAAACAGCCTGGTGGTTTGTTAGCCACAAAGGAAAATCAAATATGCAGAAATATGCACTTTAGGTAAGAACCTCCTATTGGTTCTCAGACCACCTTATGTCTATGGAAAGAGATAAAATCAGGCTCCACTGACAGAGCTTGCAACTCACTGATACGTCTGGCAGAGGTAATCGCCACCAGAAACACAGTCTTCCAAGTCAAGTACTTGAGATCTGCTGAAGAAAAAGGCTCAAAAGGAGGTTGCATAAGCTGGGCAATGCAAGCATTAAGATCCCAAGCAGGGGGAGGGTCCCTAAGGGGGGATTGGTATGAAGCAATCCCTTAAAAAATTTACAGAAAACAGGATGAGATGCCAGTGAAGAGGGTTTGCCTACTGACAAGAAAGCAGAAACAGCTGACAAATGTACCTTGAAGGTAGCTGGTCTGAGGCCGAGGCCATTGAGAGGAACCATATAGTCCAGAACTGTAGCCAATTCAGCAGTATCTGGGAGTATATGCTTCTTGGTACACCAAATACTAAATCTCTTCCACTTAGAATTTTAAGTCTTCCTGGTGGCAGGTTTTCGAGAGGCTTTGAGAATGTCCAGAACCCCCTGAGACAGGTGCAATCCTGCATACTCTAACTCTTCAAGAGCCATGCCTTGAGGTTGAGAGACCGAAGGTTGGGATACCAAATCCTCCCTGAGAGGAGGTTAACAGATTGTGATTCCTGGGAACAGACAGGGGAAGATGCACTGCTAAGGACAAGAGGAGAGGGTACCAAGGCTGCCTGGCCCAATCTGGAGCAATCAGGATAACTTTGCAAGATTGTGACCTTATTTTCACCAGGATTCTGAAAATCAGAGGAAAAGGAGGGAAGGCATACAGAAATTTCCCTTCCCAATTCAGAAGCAGAGCATCCAGAGGGACTGAGCCCAAGACTGGGGGTCTGCAACAAAACAAAAGGAGTTGGTGATTGTCTGGGTCTGCAAAGAGCTCTATCTCTGGGGTGCCCCATCTTGAAAAGATTGCTTTCAACACTAGGGGATCCAGGGACCATTTGTGATGGCCCTGGGAAATCCTGCTCAATGCATCTGCCAGCACATTATCCTTGCCTGGGAGATGACCTGCTACCAGAGAAGCTTGAAGAAAGTAAGCCAGTGTCCATATTTTCATTGGCTTCCGTGCACAAGGCCGTGGACTGAGTGCCTCCCTACTTGTTGTTGTACCACATGGTGGTGGTGTTGTCTGTCCTGACCTGAACCACCTTGTTCCTAACTGATTGTGAGAAGGCCTGCATAGCCAGGTACACTGCCCTGAGCTCCAGAAGACTGATGTGGAAAAGAGACTCTTGAGGGGACCACACTCCCTGAGCTGTGAGAGTCTCTAAATGGGCCCCCCCAACCCAGGAGAGAAGCATCTGTGGTTAGGACCACAGAATGGGACTGTGAAATGAATGAGACCCCTTGAATGAAATTGTCCTGATCCTGCCACCATTGAAGGGCCTGGATCATAGTCCGAGTCACTGGAATCAGCTTGGTCAGAGGATCTTTTCTCTGAGACCAAAAAGCCCTCAGATGAAATCTGGCTCCATGGATCACTGCGGTGGAAGCTGCCATGTGGCCCAGAAGCTGAAGGAAATGCCTTGCTGGTCGAGACACCAGAAGATGAAAAGAGGAAGCTAGCTCTATAATGGCTCTTGCCCTTGCCAAGGGGAGAAATGCTCTTGCTTTACTAACATACTAAAATGCCAGCAGAATAGGCCTAATGGTCTTTCGTGTCTGCTCGATTGGTCAGCCCCCACCCTGGGTGCTGACCTTGCTGCCCCCCTCGCCTTCTCTGGCTTCTCTCTTCCCAGTTCCGGATATTCTTACTGCATTGGATTTTGCTTCCAGAACCCTTCCCCTGTACCTGTCCCAGCCCCTCTTGAACCCCTCCACCGTCTCTGCTTCCACCAGCCCCTAGGTAGTGCATTCCATGGCTCCACCACCCTCTCAGTGAAGTAGCACCTCCTCCTTTCTTCCTGAATCTTCCCCTCCAGCTTCCACCCATGCCCTCTGGTGGCCCCTCCTCCTTCCTTGAAGCACCCTGACTGTTCCTCCCTATTTACCCTCTTCATGTACTTAAAGACCTCTATCATGTCCCCCAGTCCCTTCTCTCTTCCAATGTGTACATATTTAGCTCTTGAGCCTCTCCTCATAGGTCCTGTCCCCAAGCCCCAAATCATTTTGGTTGCCCTCCTGACCTCTCCAGGAGTTTAATGTCCCTCTTTAAGTGTGGCCTCCAAAACTGCACGCAGTACTCAAGGTGTGGCCTCACCAAGCAGTTATACAGAGGGAGCATCACTTCCCTCCTTCTGGAGGTGATCCCCCTAGCGATGCATCCCAGCATCCTGTTGGCCTTGGCTGCTGCCCTCCTACAAGTCTCCGAGTTGTTCATTTTGACATCCACCACCACCCCCAGGTCCCTCTCAGCCATCGAGACTTGTAGCATTTCCCCCCCAGGGACTTTGATAGTATCCAATTCCACTCCTATGAAAGTCAAGAGTTGAAGTGGCTCGAGAACTGACTTAGGAAGATTGAGAAGGAAACCTAGAGAAGTGAGCACCTGCTGGGTCACTTTTAGATCTGACTTGACTTGGTCTGGAGATTGGCCCACTATGAGCCAGTCATCCAGGTAAGGGAAGATGGAGATATTTTTCCTCCTTAGAAAAGCCACCACTACTGCCAGGCACTTGGTGAACACCCCTGGAGCTGATGACAGACCATAAGGCATTGCTCTGAATTGGTAATGGCCTGAAGGCAGTTTGAACCTGAGGTACTTTCTGTGGGAGCACCTGATGGGAATGTGAAAGTAGGTATCCTTTAGGTCCAAGGAGGCTAGCCAGTCCCCTGGCCTTAAAGAGGGAAGAATTATTCCCAGAGTCACCATCTTGAACTTTGGTTTCAGAAAATGTTTGTTCAGGTATCTTAAGTCTAGGATGGGCCGCCACTCCCCTGATTTTTACGGGGTAAGGAAGTACCTGGAGTACAGACTTTTGCCCCTGTGGGTTGTAGGTGTAACCCCCCTGCAAACGGGGGTTCCCAAAAGTCTTCCAGGAGCTTGCTTGAATGCTCCAAGCCTGGATGGTGTTCGGCGTCTAAGCCATTTATCTGTGAGTGCTTTTAGAGCCTCTGGTACTGTCTCTTTAAGAGCTGTCTGCCTGCAGACATAGTTGGTTTGGATGGGGGTCTGTGTGTTTCCCTGCTTGAGTCCCACTCGAGCTGCTGCCAAATTTCTCCGTTTATGCCGTCACTAAGTGGGCAGAGTGAGCACTTTTCAAAGATGTAACTGTTTGCCAGAAATCATTTAGAGTAATAAAGAAAGTACAGTTTGTCTAACCTTCTTTTCTTTGCAGTCAGAACTGTGTTTGCCTAGTCTCCCATTCTAGTTTTGAACTGCTGAACTGGACCAATCAGTGTGGGGGAGACCTTTGAAATGGAGCCTGCTGCTGGCAAATCAGAACTTGGACTCTCATTGTGGAGCCAGCCACCTATGTACTGTATGGCCATTGCTTCTGGAAATTGTAGTTTGGACTTCGGCGCCTTTTTTCCACCAACAGGGGGAGTTTACTGTGGGTGACAGCCAAACCAGCCAACTGAACTGGGAGGAACTCAAAGGAAATGTCCAGCTCTGTCTACTGGAAAGATCAGATGAGTTGGGGCAGTGAAGAGACAAGGAGCTGTGTACTTCTTTGGTGTGTAGTTTTAATGTGGGAATTGCATGTAAGGCCCTAAGTTTCAGTCTGCAGCTTATGCAAGCGCTTGTTTGGACTGAATCTGACCTGTGAAGAGAATCAAGGAGATCTGAAGAGTAGAAACTATGCTCACCCTGTAGAAGACTGGAGAAATTGCTGAATCGCACTTGGTCTGTCAGGAACTGAATCTGCTGGGTGTTCTCCCGGGTATTGTGCAGTACTTGCGATTGGGACAGAGAAGCAGCCTGCCTGGTACAGTACTTTCCTTTTACATATAAATGTGTGTAGTGCTTGTGGGGAATCACGTTTCAAATCCCCTGTTCAGTGAACTGAGTGCATGAAGCTGGAACTAAACCCCAGCTTAATCCAGACTACATCCATTTGCTCTAAACTGCAGTGGGGTCCAGTCACAAGGACCTTGTCCACATGGTCTGCTCCTCCTAGCAATCCAGGACAATCTGCCTTCCATCCAGTTCCCAGCATTGAGTTTGTGAGTACAAAGCAGGGTAGCTTCCTGCCATCTGTTTATCGAATTGCAAGTGTATCATCTAATTGTTTTTTTTTTCTTTCATTTCTTCATGAACTGAGCCAACTGGCTCCGGATTACAATTTGGGTATTGTGCCAGTGTTTTTTCCATCACAGGGCCCCAAGCAGTTGCACCGATCCTGGCTAGCCCCCATCCTGGGTACCCAGTGAAAGTGACAATTTGGGACTCTGAATATGCGCACAGTACTGTGATTATTAATGTGTTTAACCTAATTAACCTGATTTCCCCCTTCCTTGTTACAGCTCCTTAAATAAATCAGATCTGTTTGTTTCAGCAAAGTTACACTGTCTGAGGTATTCGTTTATGTTAAAGTACTGTACTGTGGCTTTTGCATTGTATCATCTTGTTTTACAGGGGGTCCCCAGCGTCCAGTCGACAGAGCCAGTCCAGGGCGTAAGTGTACATTCTGAAGATACTCCTGATACATTGTGTGGACCACTAGTGGGAAAAAAGGGGGGTTACAGTGTCCCAGAGGGCTGTGACCAAGTTAGTATAACTACTGCAAACCCTGACCTCTGGGTGGAGGCACTTGCCATTGGACCTAGGCCTCTCAACCTGTCAGTAGTCAGTCAGGCAGGGGTAGTAGCCCTTGGGATAGCACCACCTGGGGTTACATAGGAACCCTCTTTCTATGGCTCTTAAGGCCAGGAAAGATGAAACCTCTGTCTCTAGGGCAAGGGTTTTGGAGATGCTTGCAGGTGGAAAAGATCTGGCTCTTAGTTTCAGAAACTTTTTGAAGCTGAGAGCCAGTCCCTGGCTTACTACCTCCAAGACCCACTTGTCTGAGGTAACAGACTGCCAGTCCAGGGAATAGTAAGCCTGCCCCCTACAGGAATGAGGGAGTCGACCCGGGCTGACACATCAGGGTGTCTGCTTGGCAGGGGCTCTGGGCTGAGAGGAGGATGCAGCTCTGCTTATCCCCCTTCTGCCTCTCCCTCTAAAGAACCCCCTCTGAGCAAAAGGAGAGGAGGCCTGAGCTTGGAAGAAAGGCCTTTGAAAGGGCCTGCCCCTGCCCCTAGACTGCTGCCTCTGAGGAGTGGTTTGCCTTTCCTTGGCTTGAGCACTCCTATAGGTGGTCCTGTATTCATCCATCTTTTTCATGTAATTCTCTGTCTGCTCCCCAAACAGAGAATTACTTACAACAGGGAAGTCCATGGCCTTAGCCTGGGTATCCTGTGATAGGCTAGTACATCTGAGCCAAGCCATTCTCCGCAGAGCAACAGATGTATCCATGACTCTAGATGACTCATCACTGGCGTCGACAGCAGCATGAAATTGGATTTTTGATGCCTCAATCCCATCAGCATCCACCTCCTCCAGCTCCTTGGCCAGCTGGGGGATGCCTGCTTAGCCAGTTCCAAGACAGACTCCCACCTGGACTTCTGGAACCTGGCAACATAGGCCATGTAATTAGCCTGTTTGAGTCCCAAGGAAGATGCCAAATACTGCTTCTTGGCCATGGTATCTGTCTTCCTGGAGTCCTTATCCGGGGGGTGTGAAGCCAAGGGAATGCCAGCCTTATCACAGGCTACAGCCTGTACTACCCCAACATGGCTACAATGCTGGTATATGAACTCCGAACTTGAGCCTGACAGCATATACCTCTTGTCCACTGGAGGCAGAGAATTTGGTGTTTTTAAAAGTTTGTGTGTCTGTTTCCCAAAAGATTTATGCAAGGGAATAGACAGCCTCTTGGAATCTGGGATGTCCATCATCTCAACAAACTCAGCCTCTTCTTCTTCCTCAACAGCTTAATTCACAGGGAGCTGGAGGGTTTCAGCCACTTTCCTGTAGAACATAAAGTGGGAAGGGGACTCAGAAAGCCTAGGAGGGGAAACTCCAGAAGGTCTGTCTGGGGAGATGTCCAATTCAATAGGTTCATCCAGACCCTCTCCACCTTCGTAGTCATTTTCTTCATCCTCTTCACCTTCCCCCTCCCATTCCGGATCATAATATTCCTCCAGAGAGTAATCTGCAACCGGAGGAGCTGACCAAACCGAGTGCCAACCAACAGGGGCCGGTTCGGTTGGAACCGGATGGAGCAATTCAACAATGCTAATCGCCCGGGCAATTTCATCAGCCGTCAGATGGAGAGATTCGGGATCCAAACCGGTCAATTTATCTTTTTTTTTTCTTTTTCGACGAAACTGACCCTTCAGAGTCGGCTCTCCTTTTGCCCGAGGAAGTGTGGCCCTGGTCAGAGGGCACTTCCTCAGGTTCGGTCGGAACCAAACCAGGTTGGCCATCCGGGTCAGCGGACTTCTCGGCCTCCTTATCCCTAAGCCTGCCCAAACGTTTTTCCAGGGTGGTCTTTGGGAAATTCTTGCAAATTTGGCAGCTGAATCGAGGTGGTCACACTGCAGACAATATATACAGATGGTGTGGGGATCAGCCTTAGCAAAGGCCTCCCCACACACACTAAAGTGCTGAAACCCAGTAGGCCCGTTTTTTTCCCTGGGTTTTCAGACATGGCCAACACAAAATTAACTTACCCTTTACACGGCTTCAGGTCAGGTAAGACAAAACCTATCGGTTCCTCACCGTGTCGCGGATGCTGGAAAAAAAAAAACAAAATTAGTTTTTTTTTTTAGAACCGATAGGCACTGGAATCACCACAAGTAGTTTTCAAACAACAGCTGATCAGTTCAGCCAAACCGACCACAATTTACAATTTCCTCACAATTTAACTCTAAATCCACTACCTAATATCACTAACTGTACCACAGACAAGGATCTGAACTGAGAGAAATAAAGAAATTCTGCGGATTAACCTACGAAATCTTTACTGAACCGAAAACGAGGAGAAAACTCCGGAGCAACTGTTCAGTTAGGTGGAGTAAAGAATCTGACGGTTACACTTCAAGTGCAGCAGACAGTGGTTTGAACCGAGCTCAGCCCAACGTTCTATGCTCTCAGCAGAGAGTTAACTCTTTCATCTCCGGGGCAGTTCAAGTGCTGGGGCTAACTGCAATTGTCAGGATACAGCAAGACTTCATGTTGTTTGAAACAGGCAGACTAGGTGGGCCAAGCGGTCCTTATCTGCTGTCAAAGTCTATGTTTCTATCTCTCCTGTCTGCAAGCTCAGCCCAGGCTAATGTACAAAGACTTTATCACATTTCTTGAGTCTTTCTTAAACGTGTTTTATCTGTTTACAGGCGTGCACCTGATTTGTGGCCAAAATCAAAAGCAAATAGTTATAGTAGCAGAGCCCCCCCACACACACACATACACACTCCCGGAAAAGCTGTAGTAGCAGAGCCCCCCACACACACACACACACATATACACACTCCCTGAAAAGCTGCTTAAAAGCCTGTAATTCACTCAAATCAATTCCATTTTCTTACTTGGTTGGGGTTTAATGCCAACAAGTGTAAAATCATGTACCTAGGGCATAGGAACCTCAATGCTGAGTATAGGATGAGAGGATGTACTAATACTCAATAGACATGAAAGGGTCCTTGAGGTTATTATATTAGAGGACCTCAAGGTGGTAGTACAGTGTGACAAGAAAAAAATTACTCACCTTAGTAATGTTGTTTCTTCTAATGCAGTCTTGCTATATTATGACATATGTAGTGAGTCCCAACCTTCGAACTGCTCCGGAGGTGAAAGAGTTAACTTTCCATGCCAGGCATGGAACGCTGATCTCGAGCTCGGTTGAAACTCTGTCTGTTGTTCTTCAAACTCAAACCGTCAGATCTTTACGAGCTAAACTCACTGAGGTCCTGTGGGGAAGCTGTAAACCTACACTAGCCAACTGGCTACTAAACATAAGAACACATTTTTTGGTCCCAAAACAAAGACTCAAGTCAGGAGACCCATAAAATGAAAAACACAACACCGAATCACCCCAAAAAAGGAGGGGTGAAAACAACAAGGTGGGCACCTACTAAGTGCCAACACTGCACTGCCCTCCCACATCCCAAAAACAGAGGTTCTGAGAGAGGCAGGCTGGGGGGGAGGTCATAATATAGCAAGACTCCATTAGAAGAAACAACATTACTAAGGTGAGTAATTTTTTCTTCAAACAACATGAAGTCTTGCTATATTATGACATATGCAGACTACACTGCAGTACCTCCATGGAGGAGGGACAGAACCTACTAAGGAAATAGGCTCTGAAGCACAGCTGTGCCAAACCGAACATCACTCCTAGCCTGGATGTCCAGGGAGTAATGCTTAGTAAAAGTGTGAACTGTTTTCCAGGTAGCTGCTTGACATATCTCTAGAATAGGGATGTCCCTGGCAGCAGCCAGGGAAGCAGTTGTACCTCTGGTAGAGTGAGCCCTCAGGCCTGAGGGAGAAACCTTACCCAGCTTTTCATAACAGAACTGGATACAAGAGACAATCCACCTGGTAATGGATCTTTTAGTGGCAGGTTTCCTTTGCCAACCTCACCATAAGTGAGGAACAGTTGGAGGAGTCAAACCTGTGACCCTTGGTACGCTCTATGTAGTAACTAAGGGCTTTCTTCACATCTAAGCTGTGCAGCCTCCTCTCGCCAGAGGAGGAATGGTCAGTGAAGTACACTGGAAGAGATATAAATTGATTAAGGCGGAAATCTGAAACCACCTTAGGCAAGAACTTCCTGTTAGTCCTGAGGACCACCTTATCTCTATGAAAGAGGATAAAATCAGGCTCCACTGACAAAGCTTGTAATTCACTTATGCGTCTGGCAGAAGTGATGGCTACCAGAAACACAGTCTTCCAAGTCAAGTACTTAAGCTCTGCTGAAGACAGAGGCTCAAAGGGGTTGCATAAGCTGAGCAATGCAAACATTAAGATCCCAGGCAGGGGCAGGGTCCCTGAATGGAGGGTTGGTGTGAAGCAATCCCTTAAAAAACTTGGAGAATACAGGATGAGCTGAACGAGAAGAGGGTTTACCTGCTGAAATAAAAGCAGACACAGCTGCCAAATGTACTTTTAGGGTAGCTGGTCTCAGCCCCAAGGTATTTAAATGGACCATATAATCCAGGGCTGTGGGTAAATCAGCAGATTCTGGGGAAATATGCTCCCCAGAGCACCATATGGAAAACCTCTTCCATTTGGAATTATAGGTAGCCCTGGTGGAAGGTTTCCTAGAAGCCTTGAGTATATCCATTACACCTTGGGAGAGGTGTAGATCAGCAAACTCTAACTCTTCAAGAGCCAGGCCTTGAGATTGAGAGATTTGAGGTTCGGGTACCAAACCCTCCCCTGAGCACAGGTTAACAGGTTGTGATTCCTGGGAAGACACAGGGAAAGATGGACTGCTAAGGACAGTAGGAGTGGATACCAGGGTTGTCTGGCCCAATCTGGAGCAATCAGGATCATCTTGCAGGATTGGGATCTGATTTTGACTAACACTTTGAACAGGAGAGGGAAGGGGGGGGGAAGCATAGAGAAACTTCCCTTCCCAATTGAGAACTAAGGCATCCAGAGGGACTGAGCCCAACACTGGGGGCCTGCAGCAAAAAAGGGGAAGTTGGTGATTGTCTGGGGCTGCAAAAAGATCTATCTGTGGGGTGCCCCATCTGGCAAATATCACCTCAGGACTAGGGGGGTCCAGTGACCATTTGTGATGGCCCTGGGAAATCCTGCTGAGAGCATCTGCCAGGACATTGTCCTTGCCTGGGAGGTGAACTGTCGTGAAGGGAGGTTCAGGGAGTAAGCCAGAGACCACAACTTCATTGCTTCGGTGCACAAGGCTGTAGATCGAGTGCCCCCTTGCTTGTTGATGTACCACATTGTGGTGGTGTTGTCTGTTCTGACCTGTACAATTTTGTTCTGAACAGATTTGGAAAAAGCTTGAAGTGCTAGAAAAACTGCTCTGAGTTCCAGCAGATTGATGTGGAACAGTGATTCCTGAGGGGACCACAATCCCTGGGTAGTGAGGTCGCCCATGTGAGCTCCCCACCCCAAGAGGGATGCATCTGTAGTAAGGATTAAGGAGTGAGACTGAATGACAAAGGGAACCCCTTGTCTCAGATTGCTCTGATCCTGCCACCACTGTAGGGCCTGGATCAGGATTCAAGTTACTGGGATCAGTTTGTTAGAGAGTCTTTCCTTGAGACCAAAAGGCTCTCAAATGGAACTGGATGTCCTCATCTGAAATCTTGCTCCCTGCACTACTGGTGTAGAAGCAGCCATGTGCTCCAGGAGCTGTGAAAGTGCCTGCTGGTCGAGAGACCTGCAGGGTGAAAGAGGAGGCCAGAGAGACCAGGGTCCTTGCACTGTCCAAAGGAAGGAAGGCTCTGGCTTTCTCTGTGTTCAGCTCTGCTATCAAGGTGAGGAGCTGGACAGGCTCTAGAACTGACTTTGAAAGATTCAGAAGGAAACCTAGAGAGGTGAGCAGTTGCTGAGTTATCTGCAGATGTAACTTGACTTGGTCTGGAGACTGGCCTACTATGAGCCAGTCGTCCAGATAAGGGAAGATGGCAATTTTTTGCCTTCTTAGGGAAGCAACTGCTACTGCCAGGCATTTTGTGAATACCCTTGGAGCAGAGGTGAGGCCAAAGGGCATTGCTCCGAACTGGTACTGGACTGAGGGCAGCTCGAACCTGAGGTACTTTAGATGGGAGCTTCTGATGAGAATATGGAAGTAGGCATCCTTGAGGTCCAGGGACACTAGCCAGTCCCTGGCCTTTAGAGAGGGTAGAATAATTCCCAGAGTCACCATTTTGAATTTTGATTTTAAAAGGTGCTTGTTTAAGTATCTGAGGTCCAGGATGGGCCTACCATTCTCCTGTCTTTTTTGGGGTAAGGAAGTACCTGGAGTACAATCCTTTGCCCTGGTGTAGGGGTTGAACCCTTTCCACAGCTCTGAGAGCCAGAAGGGAAGAGACCTCTGCCTCAAGGGCAAGTGCCTCTGGTGGATTTGCAAGTGGAAAGGATCTGGTTCTCATCTTTGGAAATTTTTTGAAGCTGAGAACCAGTCCCTAGCTTACTACTTCCAGGACCCACTTGTCTGATGTCAGAGACTTCCAGTCCTGGACAAAGTAAGCCAGCCTGCCCCTACAGGTAACTGAGAATCGGCCTGGCAGCCCCATCAGGTGCCTGCTTGGCAGGGGCTTTGGGCTGAGGGGTGGAAGCAGGCCTGCTTGTACCCTGTCTGCCTCTCCTCTAAGAACCCCTCTGGGCATAAGCAGAGGGAGGCCTGGGCTTGGTAAAAGGCATGTGAAAAGGCCTGCCCTGCCCCTGAAAGCTGCCTCTTGAGGAGTGGCCTGCCTTCCTTGGCCTGTGCACTCCTATAGGTGGTCCTATACTGGTCCATTGTCTTCATGTAATTCTCTGTCTGCTCCCCAAACAGAGAATTACTCACAACAGGAAAATCCATGGCCTTAGACTGGGTATCCTTTGACAGGCTAGTACATCTGAGCCAAGCCATTCTGCGAAGTGCCATAGATGTAGCCATGACTCTTGATGACACATCATTAGAGTCCACTGCAACATGGAATTGCACCTTGGATGCCTCAATACCATCAGCAGCCACCTGCTCCAGCTCCTTGGTAAGCTGGCCAGGGACCTGTTTTGCTAGAGCCATAACAGTATCCCATCTGGATTTCTGATATCTAGCAACATAAGCCATATAATTTGCCTGTCTGAGTCCCAGGATGCTGCCATGTACTGTTTTTTTGCCATGGTATCAATCCTCCTGAGTCCTTGTCGGGGGTGTGAAGCCAAGGAATATTTGCCTTTGTCACAGGCTGCAGTCTGCACTACCCCAACATAGCTGCATTGTTGTGTGAGGAACTCGTATCCGAGCCTGACAATGTGTACCTCTTAGTCCATTCTCTTATCGACAGGAGTATAGTGAGAGAAGTTTTAAAATTTTACTGTCTGTTTCCAAAAGATTTATGCAAGGAATAGACAGCCTCCTTGACTCTGGGATATCCATCATTTCCACATAGTCAGACTCCTCTTGATCATCACAGCTTCCTCCATGGGAGCTGGAGGGTTTCAACCACTTTCTTATAAAACATAAAATGAGAGGGACTCAGAAAGCCTGGGAGGAGATACTCCTGAAGGTCTGTCTGGGAGATGTCCGGGTCAATAGCACATCAGACTTTCAAATCCAAATTCACTCTCCTCATACTCCTCTTCCCCTCCTCCGGTTCATAATATTCCTCTACCTCATGCTCTTGAACCCGGTGGAACCGCCGAACAGGACGCTTACCTGATAGTGCCCGGTTCGGTCGGAACCAGAAAGCGACTGGACAATTTTGTCGCTTTGGCTATTTCTTCAGCGGTTGGAGAGGAAAGTTTGGCTCCACCAGCTGATTTCCTGAATCCTTTTGCTGGAACGACTCCTCAGAGTGGGATCTCCTTGCCCGAGGAAGTCTCACCCACTGGTCAGAGGACACTCCCTCCGGTTCGGGTTGGAACCGAACCGGCTAACCATCCGTTCAGCGGACTTTTTTGCCTCCCTTTCCTGAGCCTAACAACTCTCTTTCCAGGGTAGCTGCAGGAAAATTTTTTACAAATCTGGCAGTCTGCACTGGAGGTGGTCAAACCCCAGACAATAAACACAGGTGGTGTGGGGTCAGCCTTGGCAAAGACTTCCCCACAGACACTGCAGTGTTGAAACCCAGTGGCCGGTTTTCTTTGGGTTTCTCAGACACAGTGCCAGCCCTATTCAACCTACCGTTTATGGCAATCCACCAGTGTAAGACCCCCTTATGCGGTTCCGACCGTGTCACGGATCATGGAAAAAAGCGTAATAAAATCGGTTTTTAGGACCGATAAGAACCGGTATACCACCTCTAAATGACGAGATTATATATTTTTAAACAACGTGATTGGTTCAAACCGAACCGATAACCGTTTACAAGTTCCACACAGAATAGAAATCAATGTAAAACCTATCTAGTACTCACAAATACCACAGACAGAGTCTGAACCAACCGATTCTAGGTTTAATTTCAGTTGAAAACAGAGAAAACTATACTTTAACTGACAAAATGAACCGACAGAAGGAGAAATCTCCGGAGGCGACTGTTCAGTGGTAGATAAAGAATCTGATGGTTTGAGTTTGAAGAACAACAGACAGAGTTTCAACCGAGCTCGAGCTCAGCGTTCCATGCCTGGCATGGAAAGTTAACTCTTTCACCTCCGGAGCAGTTCGAAGGTTGGGACTCACTGCATATGTCATAATATAGCAAGACTTCATGTTGCTTGAAGGCTATGGGCAGGGCAAATTGGATTCTGGGGTGCATAAGGAGTGGCATCTCCAGTAGGAGGAGGAGGAGGGATGTTGTGCTGCCATTGTAATACTCCTGGTATATCTCCAGCTGGAGTATTGTGTCCAGTTTTAGAGTCCACAATTCAGAAAGGACATAAGGTGGAGATTTTCCAGAGGAGGGCAACTAAAATGGTTCATGATTTTCACAGGAATCCCTACAAGGAAAGGCTGAAGAATCTCAACATGTACACTCTGGAAGAGAGGAGGACAAGAGGTGACATGATCAAGACCTACAAAATACCTCACAGGGGTAAACAGGGTACAGTTGGGGAGTTTCCTTCAAATGAGGATGAGCACCCAAACCAAGGGACATGCAATGAAGCTCCGGGGGGGGAGGGGGGTTAAGGATAGATATGAAGAAATATTTCTTTACTGAAAGGGTGGTAGATGCCTTGAACAGACTGCCAGGAGAAGTGGCATAAGTTAAAATGGTAGGGGGCATGAAACATGCATTGGACAAACATAGGGGTATATTAGAAAAAGGGGAAAGAGGGGGTCAATGGAGATCAATAGGGCTATGGAGGTGGAGTAGGTTCAAGTTCATTGCAGGAAAAATCAATTCAGCAAGCTCATTCACAAGGAGGCCCTGATGGACACAGGCAGAATAAGACATGCAGTAACATATACAGACAGGAGTTACAAGTAGGTAGAGAACACTTGGGCAGACTGGGTGGGCTGAGCGGTCCTTTTCTGCTGACAAATTCTATGTTTCTATGGCATCATGTGTTCATTCAGGTGCAGTGTTTATTTAAAGTTGGTCCTACCATACAACCAGATTTAAGGCACAGTAAATGACCGAATTAGATGCAGCCCACTTACAGTACAATGAACAGAACCCCAGTGCTTCGAGAAGCCTTTACGCTTCATAAGGCTTCTTAAAGAGCTGGGGTTCTATTTGCAGTGTCCACACCAGTATGCTGATCTTAAAATCGCCGCCGCATCTGAATGAGTACTTGATTCTTGCTCACTCCATTCCATCCCCACTTTAAAAGTTGTTTGTCCTGAGTTAGTTTTGGTCTGGCAGCGCCTCGCCTGTGTTGGAAGATGACCAATAAGTGGCACTGAAAGATGTCAGACTTCGCAGACTGTGAAGGCAGCTGCTCACCCACCATCTTGGCAAGAAGAAGACTGCAGCTGTGACCACTGATGACTGTTGGGGTGTGGGGAAGGGGGGACCAAAGGGGACAGACATGAGATAAAATCATAATAAAAATTGTGAGACCTTCACCAGCTTTCCAAAATGCCTACCAGTAAAAGAACACTCTCTGAAGTTTTTCAAATGGCAACACAATCTGGTGAGCCCTCTGTCTGCCGTCTGACACCAGGCATCAACCACCATAAAATTGCCTAAAGAAGGCAGTGTGGTTATGTAGTTACTGAAATACTGGAGATTACAGATATATAAGAACAAATGAATATCACACAGAAGCTGGCACATGTGTCTATAGCAGCCGTCTCCTACTTCTCAGTAGTTATACTTAAACCCTTGAGGTACTTGAATATTTCTATCATATCCCCTCTTTCCCTCCGCTCTTCCAGTGAGTACATATTGAGGTCTCTTAATTTCTTCTCATAAGTCTTGTGTTGCAAGCTCTGTACCATCTCATTCGCCCTTCTCTGGACCATCTCCAGCCTGTTAATATCCTTACGAAGATGCGACCTCCAGAACTGCACACAGTACTCCATGTGAGGCCTGACCATGGTTTTATTTAATGGCATCACTACCTCCCTCCTTATGCTGGTGATACCCCTGCCTATGCACCCCAGCATGTCACTGACTCTCCTAGCTGCCTTACCACTTTGACATTTTCAGGTCATCTGAAATAAGAACCCCCAGGTCCCTTTCCTTCTTTGTGACTGTCAGCATCTCCCCCCCCCACCCATCCTGTAGCTTTCCTCAGGGTTTCTGTGTCCCAGGTGCATAATTTTGCACTTTTTTGAATTCAACTTCAGTTGCCAGTTCTCAGACCATTTTTCAAGCTTCCCCAGGTCCCTCCTCATTTTCTCCACTAGCACTGGGGTATCCACTGTCTTACAGATCTTGGTGTCATCTGCAAACAGGCAGACCTTTCCCTTCAGCCCTTCTAAAATGGTACTAATGAAGACAATGAGCAGAACTGACCCCAGGACCAATCCCTGCAGCACCCCACTGGTCACCCCCTCTCCCCAGACTGCACTCCATTTACCACCACTCTCTGCCTCCTGTCTGTTAGCCAGTTTCTAAGCCAGTTTACCACCCTTTCCCCCATGTCCAGCCTACTCAGCTAGTTTATCAGCCTCCTACGTGGGACAGTGTCAAAGGCTTTGCTTAAATCAAGGGAAGCATTGTCCACTGCCCCACCCTGATTTACTACGTCACCCAGTCAAAGAGATCAACCATATTTGCCTGACATGACCTTCCCACTGTGAATCCATGTTGCCTGTGGTCCTGGGCTCCGACGACTTCTAGATGCCCCATTATCCATTCTTTAAGCAATGTCTCCATGATCTTCCCCACTACTGAGGTGAGGCTGACCGGCCTATAGTTCCCCACCTCCTCTCTACTACTGGATTTGTATAGAGGGACCACATGTGCCTTCCTCCAATTCTCTGGTACCACCCCTGTGTTGAATGACTCAGTGAGCATAGCTGCCAGAGGTACTGCTATCTCCTTTCACAGTTCTCTTAATATCCTTGGCTGTATGCCATCTGGTCCCATCGCTTTGTCCACCTTCAAGTTAGTCACCTCCTTCAGGATTCTTCTGCCTGAGAATGGACTATTGTCCACCTATTCACGCCATCGCAACTGCTGTGGCCCTTGCCCCTCCCCTTCTTCTGTGAATACTGAACAGAAAATCACAGTGGATGTCTTGGGGGGCACATGTTAGTTCTTAGGCATTGTACTATCACTTCCAAATACCGAAACAGCACATATAAGCAAGCAACATTCGGCATTGACAAATGCTTGTTTTGTTTGTTTTTTGTTTGTTTGTACCCTAAATTGAAGTTCCCAGTAGTAGAGTTCTAGTTCTTTAGTCCAGTAGAGTAGTAAAGTTCTAACAGCAGCTCCTTCCTCTTGCTGTTCTCTGCCACAAGCTATCTAGGTCAGTTTTTAAATGCAAACACCTGCCTTCCTTCTCTCTAAGCTACTCCCCTAATTCACAGCTTCTTTTTCACCTAGCTAACTGTTCATATAACAATTCCTTCACCCAATTCAGACAAACACACTCTTTTTTTGTTTCTTGTTTGTTTTTACCCTAAACTGAAGTTCCTATTGGTAGCGTTCTAGTTCTTTAGTCCAGTAGAGTAGTACAGTTCTAACAGCAGCTCCTTCCTCTTGCTGTTCTCTGCCACAAGCTAGCTGGGTCAATTTTTAAATGCATTCACCTGGCTTCCTTCTCTCTAAGCCACTCCCCCTAATTCACAGTTTCGTTTTCACCAAGCTAACTGCACAGATAACAATTCCTTCACCCAACTCAGGCAAACACACTCTTTTTTTGTTTGTTTTTACCCTAAATTGAAGTTCCCAGTAGTAGAGATCTAGTTCTTTAGTCCAGTAGAGTATTAAAGTTCTAACAGCAGCTCTTCCTCTTCCTGTTCTCTGCCACAAGCTATCTAGGTCAGTTTTTAAATGCAAACACTTGGCTTTCTTCTTTCTAAGACACTCTCCCTAATTCACAGTTTCTTTGTCACCTAGCTAACTGCACAGATAACTCCTTCACCCAACTCAGACACACTTTTTTTGTTTGTTTTTACCCTAAACTGAAGTTCCCAGTACTAGAGTTCTAGTTCTTTAGTCCAGTAGAGTAGTAAAGTTTTAACAGCAGCTCCTTCCTCTTGCTGTTCTTTGCCACAAGCTATTTAGGTCAGTTTTTCTATACAAACAACTGGCATCCTTCTCTTTAAGCCATACCACCTAATTTACAGTTTCTTTATCATCTAGCTAACTGCACAGATAACAATTCTTTCACCTAATTCAGACAAACACACCCATTTTTTGTTTTTGCCCTAAATTGAAGTTCCCAGTAGTAGAGTTCTAGTTCGTTAGTCCAGTAGAGTAGTAAAGTTCTAACAGCAGCTCCTTCCTCTTGCTGTTCTCTGCCACAACCTATCTAGGTCAGTTTTTAAATGCAAACACCTGGCTTTCTTCTCTCTAAGCCACTCCCCCTAATTCACAGTTTCATTTAACCTAGCTAACCGAATAGATAATTCTGTCACCCAACTCAAACACACTCTTTTTTTGCTCATTTTTTGTCTATACCCTACATTGAAGTTCCCAGTAGTAGAGCTCTAGTTCTTTAGTCCAGTAGAGTAGACAAGTTCTAACAGCAGCTCCTTCCTCTTGCTGTTCTCTGCCACAAGCTATCTAGGTCAGTTTTTAAATGCAAACACCTGGCTTTCTTTTCTCTAAACTACTACCCTAATTCACTACTTCTTTTTCACTAGCTAACTGCTCAGATAACAATTCCTTCACCCAGTTCAGACAAACACACTCTTTTTTTGTTTGTTTCTTGTTTGTTTTAACCCTAAACTTAATTTCCCAGTGGTAGCGTTCTAGTTCTTTAGTCCAGTAGAGTAGTAAAGTTCTAACAGCAGCTCCTTCCTCTTGCTGTTCTCTGCCACAAGCTATGTCAGTTTTTAAATGCAAACACCTGACTTCCTTCTCTCTAAGCCACTCCCTCTAATTCACAGTTTCTTTTTCATCTAGCTAACTGCACAGATAATTCCTTCACCCAACTCCAACATATTCTTTTTTTTTGTTTTATTTTGTTTGTTTTTACCCTAAACTGAAGTTCCCAGTAGTAGAGTTCTAGTTATTTAGTCTAGTAGAGTAGTAAAGTTCTAACAGTAGCTCCTTCCTCTTGCTGTTCTCTGCCTCTAGCTATCCAGGTCAGTTTTTAAATGCAAACACCTGGAATCCTTCTCTTTAAGACACTACCTCAATTCACAGTTTCTTTTTCACCTAGCTAACTGCACACTTAAAAATTCCTTCACCCAACTCAGACAAACACACTCTTTTTTTTAGTTTTTACCCTAAATTGAAGTTCCCAGTAGTAGAGTTCTAGTTCTTTAGTCCAGTAGAGTAGTACAATTCTAACAGCAGCTCATTTCTCTTGCTGTTCTCTGCCACAACCTATCTAGGTCAGTTTTTAAATGCAAACACCTGGCTTCCTTCTCTCTAAGCCACCCCTTCCCCCATTCACATTTTCTTTGTCACCTATCTAAGTGCACAGATAATTCCTTCACCCAATTCAGGCAAACACACTCTTTTTTTTTTACCCTAAATTGAAGTTCCCAGTAGCAGAGTTCTAGTTCTTTAGTCCAGTAGAATAGTAAAGTTCTAACAGCAGCTCCTTCCTCTTGCTGTTCTCTACCACAAGCTATCTAGGTCAGTTTTTAAATGCAAACACCTGGCATCCTTCTCTCTAAGCCACTCCCCTAATTCACAGTTTCTTTTTCACCTAGCTAACTGCAGAGATAACAATTCCTTCACCCAACTCAAACACACTTTTTTTGTTTTTTTCCCTAAATTGAAGTTCCCAGTAGTAGAGTTCTAGTTCTTCAGTCCAGTAGAGTAGTAAAGTTCAAACAGCAGCTCCTTCCTCTTGCTGTTCTCTGACAGTTCCCACCTGACCCTGGGGAGAAGAAATGAGCTGCCTGCTAATGCAAGTTAAGCACCTTGCGCTCGGCCAAAGGTGCCAACTGGGAGAGGCAAAGCCATGCCATCCACCTGATGCAGACTGTAGTTCCCTCTAGCCTGGAGACAACCTCACTGGTATCGTACCATGACTTTGAGTGGAGCTGAGCTACCTCCAGGCCACAAGCAAAAAGGACATAGGCTGCCTGACTTGCTCTGTGGCATAATAGCTAAGAGCTGGCTTAGCTTCAACCATAGGTGGTGGTTAAAGGTTGCCATATGTGCCTGGTGTGCAGAGATGCACATGAGGGTGTGTGATGAGGTACAAACCATCCTGCCAAGGTCATCCATCAGAGCAGAGTCTGTCACTGGAGGTCAGTCATTCATAAGGTGTTGATGCCCAGATGGGGTCTGCAGTACATCAAGCTCTAAAGAGGGGTAAAGTACCTCACCTGTGGACCCTGTGGGTGTGCAATACTGCATGAGGAGGACCATAGGGATGGCAGAACATGAGAAGAGAAGCATCCACGCTGCCCTTGACGCCTCCTTGAAGGCTCTTGGCCATGGATAAAAAACAAATGAAAATGATGTACTCACCATAATTCTTGATCTTTCAGAATATCTTTACCATTTATTCCTACTTATGGGTCTGTGTCAAAGGGACTAGGTTCCCACAGGAGCAAAGTCTTTTGCAGCCTACAGCTAGGGGGCCAACACTGGTGATGGCACTGCCCATGAGACACAGATATGATGTGGTGCTCATGGACTGGCCAGTAATCAGTGCCAGCCCTTCCCTTCCTCAGTTATGTTAGCCAGGAGAACAAACAAAGTGGGAGAGAAAAAGACAGAGGGTCTAAAAAGAGTCAAAAGGGATAGGTAAAGGATATAGGATATAAAATCATAAGAAGAATAAAACCTGGCTACCAAATTAAAGAGGTGAGAGGGAGGACCTAGGGTAGTGGGTTTCATGACACAGCCTTGAGCCATCTTAACAGAGAGAAGGAGGCTCAAGCCCAAGAAAGGCCCTGGAGTAAAAGAGGTTAAGTTGCCCTTTTCTCCCTCTTTTTTTTTTTCCCCAAGTATCAAGTAAGATGCTCTTGTTTGTTGCCTCCTGAGTCCCAGGCCGTGAGTGAAAAGGTGAATGGCCTGCTTGGTTGCCTACTAATCTGGCAAAGACACTAGGAGCTAAGCCAGTGTTGTCCACAGTGTCTGCCATAGGTTGCCTGATGGGTCTGGTGTGCAGAAATGCACAGGATGGTGCATGCCACCATACAAACCCTACTGCCCCACATATCAAACTCCTCAGTCAGAGTCTGGTGCAGTCATACACCAGGCACCAATGCCCATTTGGGGTATCCAGGAGCTAAATCCCAGAAGAGGGCTGTGACATGGCACCTGGAGACACCACAAGTGTGAATACCTGCACTGGATGTTCCTCGTGGATAGAGAAGGGGCAGAGGGATGGAGTCAGGCATCCCTGGATGCTTCTGTGAAGGGCCCTAGCCATGAAGGGATGACTACTGAGTCTCTGCTGTAATCCCCCAGGAATGACAGTGCCAGGTTAACAAGGTTGCAACTGGCAAAATGCTGAAGGCTAACCTCCTGCATCATCTCTCCCAGTAACTGCCGGTACTGAGTATACTCAATGTCAGAGGAAAGATGGATAGAAGTGTCCTCTTCCTCAGAGGAGGAAGTGGGAGATAAAGAGGAGTTGGAGTCAGGTGGCAGCGGTGCAGGGATCTCAGGCTGGAAAATAGCCTGGTCTAAGGATCTGAAGTACTGCTGGAAACCACTAGCTGCTGTCATGAACTGTTCTGAGGACAGAGGACCCAAGATGCCAAGGAGAGGAGGAGGAGGAGGAAGAAGGTCATGCAAGACCAGGCCAGGTCCTCTGCCAGAACTATGAGAATGCTCAGGGAACTGCGACCAGAAGGGAAGGCCTGGCAAACTTGGCCATCAACAAGCAATCAACAGCTAAGGACTGGTTGAGATGGTACTCTTGGGGAGAAGCCCGCAGACAGGGACAGCAGAGCCGTGAAGGTCACATGGGGTGGCCCCGGTCCCCACCAGTGACAGCACCAGATAGTTCCTGACAAACCTGTGACTCTGAGTCAGTGCTGTGATTCCTGGCATAGCTGCCACCTATTCTTGACAAAGATTAAGTCTCCAACCTGGACCTCACTGTCCCAACCTCACTGGAACTAGACCTGCCCCTTGGACTAGGCCTACAGTCTGAACCATAAGTCATTTTAGTGATCGTACTAGAGACAGTGCCTCAAGCAACATTGGCCTGTTCTCTGCCGCTGCAACTGTTACCAGTCCCCTCCCTGGCACTGCAAATAGTGCAAGGAGTTGAGGCAGCACCAGAAATGATGCCAGAACCTGAAGTAGCATTGCGAATGGTGCCAGCAGGGGACCCAGCACCAACCCCAGTGCTACCCAGAGACACAGTTACTACAGGTGACTGCAAACATGACACAGGCCCAGAACCAGGCCAGGGAAGGTCTCTTTCATTGTCATTGGCAGTATAGCCTAAAAGTTAGTGTAATGAGCTATGAATGAGTACATCTAGCAGACTTGGGTTTGATTCCCACAACCTCCACTTGTAAACTGTATGACTCTGAGCAAATCACTTAACCACCCCAGTGCTCATGGGTTGCCCCTGAAAACAGGCACTTGTGCCTAGTGGGTCTTACCTGGTTACCAAAAGAGTAAAATATAAATAAAGTAATCTCTGAGATCCTGAGGTCCTCCTCCACACCATCCCCATCATTATTCAACCAGTCGGGGAAAGATATCTAGAAAACCTCTATGGGATGAGAGGGACCAGCTTCTGTCACCTTCCCTATCCTGGTACCACAGACGGTGTACGGAAGGGACCTGTTCTTGTGGTTGGCAACCTCCGCTCACAGGCACCTGCCTTAGTGTCAGAAGCAAAGGAAATGCTGGGCCACAACACCAAGTTGCCCACTGGTGTAGGCCCAGTGTATAGCTTCGACTGCACCACCAGGGGCATCCCTTGCACTGAAGGGGCGACAGACGGGGTGCTCAGTCTGTCTCCAAGGGAAAACAACTGTCCACCAGACCCCACCTCCAGCCTCTCCAATTTCTCTGTAGGGCAAGTGTGAGGAGAAGCCTGGTCCTTCTCGGTATGTATAGTGCTGGGGAAAAGCTCAGGGGAAGAGCCAAGGGACCTTACCTTGATGCCCCTGGTTCAAAATCTGCCTAAAAAAGTGGGGTGTGAATGACCCCGTTTTAATATGCAAATTTTGAGGGTGAAGTAGTCCACTGAGAAGCAGGTGTCACACCGATATGTAATGCTCCCTGCTGAGATAGGGCCAACACTTGTCATGCTGGTCCTGGATGGCAACATGTCTCCCATAGGAGCACTGACACATGGGGGGGGGGGCATCTTTGGTCTTCGTCTTCTGGGAAAACTTCTTCTTAAGCTCCTGGGAGTCAGAAATGATGAACTTCGAAAAATAAAAATAAAAATGAAAAAGAAAAGAACTTGGTGCTGTTCTAGGAAAAAAGAGAGAGAATGTGGCACCAGAAAGTGGGATCAAAGGAACAACATTGAGCTAAGCAGTGGCAAACTGGGAAGACGGTAATGCACAGAGAAAAGACACTAAGCACTCTCACAGTGTGCCTTCAATGGCAGGAAAAACATAACTGAGGAAGGCTGGGGGCAGGCGTCGGTTACAGGCCAGTCTACAAGTGCCAGTTTGTATGTGTGTCTCATTGGTGGCGTGGTCACTGAAATCGGCCCCTCCCCCAGTTGTAGGCTGCATAAGACTTTCCTCCTACGAGGTCCTAATACCTCCAGCACATACTCATAAATGGGAATAAGTGATGAAGATTGATTCTTGGAAGATCTGTGTCGACACTGGGAACACTAAGGAGTCCCAATAACAGGGCAGGTGCATGGAATATCTCCACCAAAAATCTCTGGTACAGTGCATACTCAGTGGCCAAAGGCAGGTGGATTGATTACTCACTGTCCTCTGAAGAGGATATCAATGGAGATGCGGCACTGACTCCAGGGTCTGCTGGTGCTGGAGAGAAGGGCCCAAACTGGGCTCTGTCAGACTCCCTATGAAAAATGTCTGAAGCACCAACAATTTCCCTCTGTTGCTCCAATCTTAGTGTCCCCTCAGGACCCATGACCATGGGCAACCTCTTCATGGAGTAGTTAGGTCCTGCCAGAGGGGGACAAGACTCATGGTCTTTAGGGCCTCAACCTTGGCTGTGGAGCTGTGCAGGGGCCTCACCCAAGGGGAGGGCCTGGCTGAGTCACCCAAAAGGGGTACTCCTACATCAGAGCGGTGGCTCAATTAGTGCCCAGGGGGAACCCCCCAGGTGAGGATAACAGAGCTGTACAGTCCCCACAGGGCAGCCCAGGTCCACCCCTGACACAGTGTTGGCCAGCAGTTGCAGGGAGAACTCCATCTCCGGGCTGCCATCTGACTCTGAGTCAGTGCCTTCTCCAGTACAGGGCTCAGGGTCAGTGACAGTCTCAGAGAAATGTTCATCTCCATCAACACAGTCAGCACCATCCCTGGTACCAGGTTTGGCACTGGCTTCAATGTTAGCCCTACAGTCATCCCCCATCTGGGTGCTGTAAACAGTAGAAGGGTTAGAGATGACCCCAGAGATGACACCATCACCGGTGCCTCATGCAGAGCAGGAGCCAGGACCAAAACCATGACCATCGTCACGTTCGTCACCACTGCTGGGGAAGTCACCCTCCTTGGCATTGTTAATGATACCATGGATAGTAACAACCTATGCTATGGCAACAGTACGGCCAACAGCCCAGTGCCAGTCCCTCTTCTGACACCATGAACAGTGTCAGAAGGGGGCCCAGCATCATCTTCAGTGCACCCAAATTGCTGCCACTGCTAACAGTGACAACAACATAGGCAACACTAAAAGACAACACTGACATGTCCACTGGTGTAGACCCAGTGTATAGCTGTGCCTTGCCACAGGGGAATGTCTGTTGCTTAGGGAAGACAGACTATGGAGGGTGCTCAGCTGGCCGTCCAGAAGGATCCACCTGTCTCACTGACCCAACCACAACAGCCTCAGCATGGTGAGGCTGAAGAGGACTTTGTATAAGAAATGAAAGGTCCCCACCTAAATGGGGAGGTGGAACAGTAATATACTTCGAATCACACCCCTAACATCTCCACCTCTACCACTCCCCAGACCCTAACCCCTACTTCCACAACTTACGAAATGAGTCTAGGCACATTAACTATAGGCAGGTCTAAGAAGCTTCACATTTTCTGCATTTACCTCCCCCCAGCCTCCAGTCAGCTTGAGCTACATTTCCTAATGGATGTAGTCACCCCAACTGTAAAAAAACAGTGACTTTGTTATCCTAGTTGACTTCAATATAAACTGGTCAGGCAGAACTAGGAAAGATGCTGAGCCACATCTCAACAAATTGATGCTAAATCAAATTATCACACAACCAACTAGATTATCCAACAATGCCAACACAGCCACCCTCATTGACTAGATCCTTGTACCAGATGCTAATAAGACTGCCTGCTCTGGTACCCTTCCTGACAATATAAGTGACCACTCCCCAATGTTCTGTATCTGGTGAGTTAATGTACCTAGAGCACCTCCTCATATCATACGCTTTAGAAATTACTGGATTTTCTGCATTTGTTATGTTTAATACTCTCATTATCTGTTTGCTGAACTCTCGTTGTATTATCTGTAAATTGTCCTCAGTCTTTTTTTTTTGCCTTGTTTAATGTATTTGACATGGAACCTCTCAACGCGCATCCGCTCACAGGTGTATCCAAGACATCAATAAATAAATTAAATAAATAAAATATACTCCAAAATAGACATAGCAAAATTCAAAACTGACTTGGCCACCCAAGACTGGTCTGATCTCTGGAACACAACTGATGTAAACAAAACCATTGCTCACTTCAACACAGTATTTCTTTTACACCAAAATAAACATGCTCCCATTACAATAAGAAGGGTGCATGGCCAAAAGACTAAATGGCTTACTTGCCCACTAATGTCACTCCTGAAAGAGAGAGAGACAAATGCTGGGCCTCATTTAAAGAAACTAAAAACCTAGCAGACTGGGCCACATAATAGAGACCATAGAAATAAAGTCAAGCAAGAAATCCGAAGAAGCAAAAGTAACTTCTTTAAGACACATCTAGCCTCTACTCAAAAAAAAAACACTACACAATTTTGGAAACACCATAAATCTGCCCTTGGATTTTCCAACCCTACCATCCCGTCTAACTTTGAACTTACCGAAGCTAATTTCAACAATCCTCTTACTATATCGAACACCTTCAGTGTATTATTTACCAATCTCTCCCCAACCCCGGACTTGCTAAAGAAACAAACGGGGGACCCCCCCCTCCTCCGCCACCTCCCCCTGTCCTCAATTCCCCCCATCCATCTTCAAAAGGGTTCACCTAAGGAGGTTCTTAAACTACTCAATCTGATACCTGAAGCAAAATCACCAGGACCGGATAGCCTGGAAGAAAAAAATTAGTTACCACAGTAATCTTGTTTTTTCTAATGAAGTCTTGCTGTATTCTGACAATATGCAGGTAGCCCTTCCAGTTCCAACTGCCCCAGAGATGAAAGAGTTAACTCTATGCCATAAGCATCGAACACTGAGCTCGAGCTCAGTTTTCAAACCACTGTCCCTGGTACATTCTACGTAACTGTCAGATTCTTACGAGCACTAAGTAGTTACTACTAAGCCTACCTGTAACAATAGTAATAAATAACTCAACATGGCCAATAACCAAACAGAGGGCAACAAGAAGACTCAAGTTGAGAAATGCCCAAGCAAAAACTTGGCACCACCAAGGTGCAGCACTTAAATTCCCACCAAGAAGCAGGATCTGCCCCCTTAGGTTCTGTCAGGGGAGGCAGGGAGGGAGGTCAGAAGAAAAAAATTACTCACCTTACTAATGTTGTTTCTTCTAATGGAGTCTTGCTATATTATAGACATTAGCAGTTTGATCCAGCTCTAGAACTGCCCCGGAGTGAAATGGTTAAAACCATTCCAAAATAGAATTTTGGTACGAGAGCAGCTCTATCTGTGTCATTTCAAACTTGAACTGTCAGATCTTTACGAGCCAAACTCACTAAGGTCTGTGTGGAAGCTGTAACCTACACTAGCCAAATGGCTACCTAAATAATAACAACCATTGATGGTCCCAACACCCAAGACTCAAGTCAGGGGACCAGAAATACTAACACCATTCTAATAATATGAAAATGGAACATAAGTATAATAAAACACACTACGCATACACACCCCCCAAAGTCCCAAAGGGGACAAAATGCTAACAGGACATAAGCAGTGCCCACACTAAGTTGCCGCACCCCACCAAGTAGAGGTTCTGAGAGGGCAGGTTGGGGAGGTCTATAATATAGCAAGACTCCATTAGAAGAAACAACATTACTAAGGTGAGCAATTTTTTCTTCAAACAACATGAAGTCTTGCTATATTATAGACATTAGCAGAATACACAGCAGTACCTCCATGGAGGAGGGGCAGAACCTACTTAGGGAATAGGCTCTGAAGAACAGCTGTGCCAAACCGAGCATCTCTCCTGGCCTGGACATCCAGGGAGTAATGCTTGGTAAAAGTGTGTACCGTTTTCCAAGTAGCAGCCTGGCAAATCTCTAATAAAGGGATATCTCTGGCAGCAGCTAGAGACGCAGCTGTACCCCTGGTAGAATGAGCCCTCAAACCGGGGGCTCTGCCCACTTTCTGATAACAAATTGGATACAAGAGACAATCCACCTGGCTATTGATCTCTTAGTGGCAGGTTTGCCTTTCCCAACTTCACCATAGGTAAGGAAAAGTTGGAGGGATTCGAACATGCAACCTTTGGTACGCTCTATATAATAACTAAGAGCTCTCTTAACATCCAGGTTGTGCAACCTCCTCTCACCGAAGAGGAGTGATCAGTGAAAAATACTGGAAGGAGATAGATTGATTAAGATGGAAATCTGAAACCACCTTAGGCAAAACTTCCTATTAGTCCTAAGGACTACCTTATCCCTGTGGAAAGAAATAAAGTCAATTTCCACTGACAAGGCTTGCAATTCACTTATGCATCTGGCAGAAGTGATAGCCACTAGAAAAACAGTTTTCCAAGTTAGGTACTTAAGCTCTGCAGAAGACAGAGGTTCAAAAGGGGGTTGCATTAACTGGGCAATGCAAACATTAAGGTCCCAAGCAGGGGCCGGTTCCCGAAAGGGAGGATTAGTATGGAGTAATCCCTTAAAAAACTTGGAAAACACAGGATGAGAAGAAAGAGGGATGACTTTCCTGCTGACACAAAAGCAGACACAGCTGCCAAATGAACTCTCAGGGTAGCTGGTCTGAGACCCAAGGAATTAAGATGTACCATGTAATCTAACAAAATGGGCAATTCAGCAGATTCTGGGAAATATTTTCCCGCACACCAAATGGAAAACCTTTTCCATTTAGAACTATAAGTAGCCCTAGTGGAAGGCTTTCTGGAAGCCTTTAGGATCTCAAGAACACCCTGAGAGAGGTGTAAATCAGCAACTCTAACTCCTCAAGAGCCAGGCCTTGAGGTTGAGGATTGAGGTCCAGATACCAAACCCTTCCCTGGGCACAAGTCAACAGATTGTGATTCCTGGGGAGGCACAGGGAAGATGGACTGTCAGAGACAGAAGGAGTGGGTACCAGGGCTGCCTGGCCCAGTCAGGGCAATCAGAATCACCCTGCAAGGCTGAGATCTGATTTTGACTAGTACTTGAATAGGAGAGGAAGGGGGAACATAGAGGAACTTCCCCTCCCAATCCAGAAGAAGGGCATCCAGGGGAACTGAGCCCAGCACTGGAGGCCTGCAACAGAACAGAGGAAGTTTGTGATTGTCTGGGGCTGCAAAAAGATCTATCTGAGGGATGCCCCACCTGGCAAAAACTATCCCCAGCACTTGAGGATCCAGGGACCATTCGCGATGACCCTGGGAAATCCTGCTGAGGGCATCTGCTAGGACATTGTCCTTCCCTGGAAGATGAACTGCTATGAGGGAAGTGTTCAGGGAATAGGCCAGAGACCACAACTTCATTGCCTCGGTGCACAAGGCCGAAGACTGAGTGCCCCCGTTTGTTGATGTACCACATTGTTGTGGTGTTGTCTGTTCTGACTTGTATCATCTTGTCGTGGACAGATGCAGAAAAAGCTTGAAGAGCTAAAAAGACAGCTCTGAGTCCCAGCAAATTGATGTGGAGCAGAGATTCCTGGGGGGACCAAACTCCCTGAGTGGAAAGGTCGCCCATGTGGGCTCCCCAACCCAGAAGGGAAGCATCTGTAGTGAGAGTCAAGTCGTGAGAAGGGGAAATGAAGGGGACCCCCGCTCTCCAATTGCTCTGATCCTGCCACCACTGGAGAGCTAGGATCAAGGTTCAGTCACTGGGACCAACTTGAAAGGGGTCTCTTCTCTGAGACCAAAAGATTCTCAAGTGAAACTGAATGTCTCTCATCTGAAATCTGGCTCCCCTGCACAACAGCTGTGGATGCAGCCATGTGCCCCCAGGAGCTGCAGAAAGTGTCTTGCTGGTCGAGAGACCTGCAGAGTGAAGGAAGAGGCCAGAGCCACTAAATTCCTTACCCTTTCTGGGGGAAGAAAGGCTCTGGCTAGCTTTGTGTCCAATTCTGCCCCTATAAAGGTGAGTACCTGGACTGGTTTCCAGAACCGACTTTGGTAGGTTTAGCAGAAAACCCAGGAGGTGAGAAGCTGCTGGGTGACCTGCAGGTGAGATTTTACCTGTTCTGGGGACTGGCCTACAACGAGCCAGTCATCTAGATAGGGAAAACAGCAATCCTCTGCCTCCTTAAGTGGGCCACTGCCACTGCTAGACACTTTGTGAATACCCTTGGAGCAGAGGTAAGGTCGAAGGGCATTGCTCTGAACTGGTAATGACCTGAGGGCAGTTCGAATCTGAGGTACTTTCGATGGATCTTCTGATTAGGACATGGAAATAGGCATCCTTGAGGTCCAGGAGGCTAGCCAGTCCCTGGCCTTAGGGAAGGTAAAATCATTGCCAGAGTTACCATTTTGAACTTTGGTTTCAAAAGATGCTTGTTCAGATATCTGAGATCTAAAATGGGCCGCCATTCTCCTGTCTTTTGGGGTAAGGAAGTACATGGAATACAGACCCCTGCCCTGATGCAGGGAGGAACCCTTTCTACTGCTCTGAGAGCTAGCAGGATGAGACCTCTGTTTCCGAGCGAGGTCTCTGAAGCACTTGCAGGTAGAAAAAGTCTGCTTCTCAACTTGGGAAACTTTTGAAGCTGAGAACCAGACCCTGGCTTACTACTTCCAGAACCCACTTGTCTGAGGTTAAAGAAGCCCAACTCTGACTGAAGTAAGCCAGCCTGCCCCCACTGGTACAGGAGAATGGCCCTGGGCACCCCATCAGGGTGCCTGCTTAGCAGGTGCTTTAGGCTGGGGGTGGGAGCAGGTCTGCCCACCTCTCGTCTGCCCCTGCCTCTGAAGAAGCCCCTCTGAGCATAGGCAGAGGAGGCCTGAGTCTGGTAGAAAGGCTCAGTGAAAAGGCCTACCCCACCCCTGGGGCATGCCTTTGAGGAGTGGCTTGCCGCCCTTAGCCTGGGCACTCTTGTAAGTAGTCCCATATTCATCCATCTTCTTCATGTAATTCTCTGTCTGCTCTCCAAACAGAGAATTTCCCACCACAGGAAAATCCATAGCCTTAGTCTGGGTATCCTGTGACAACTAATACACCTGAGCCAGGCCAACCACGTAAAAGCTACAGATGTGGCCATGACCCTAGAGGAAACATCATTAACATCCACAGCACCATGAAACTGAACCTTAGAGGCTTCAATGCCATCAGCAGCCACCTGTTCTAGTTCACTAGCCAGCTGGCCATGGGCCTGCTTGGCCAATTGCATAACAGTATCCCATCTAGATTTCTGATACCTAGCTATATAAGCATATAATTTGCTTGCCTGAGTCCCAGAGAGGCTGCCATATACTGTTTTTCCATGGCATCAATCTTCCTGGAATCCTTGTCAGGAGGATGTGAAGCCAAGGAATATTAGCTTTATCACAGGCAGCAGCCTGAACTACCCCTAACATGACTGCATTGCTGAGAAAGGAATTCTGTATCAGGGCCTGACAATGTATACCTTCTGTACATCTTTTATCTAAAGGAGGCACAGAATTAGGAGCTTTAAAATTTTAATTGTTTGTTTCTAAAAGACTTATGTAAAGGAATAGACAATCTCCTAGACTCTGAATATCCATCATTTCTACAAAATCAGGCTCCTCTTGCTCATCCACAGCCTCTTCTAAAGGAAGCTGGAGGGTTTCAGCAACTTTTTATAAAACATAAAATGAGATGGGGACTCAGACAGCATAGGGGAGATTCTAAAGGTCTGTCTGGGGAGATGTCCGTTTAATGGGCACACCAGACCTTCCCAGCCACATTCATACTGTTCATAATCCTCCTCCCTCCTCTGGTTCATAAAATTCTCAATATCATAATCCTGAACCACTGGGACCGGATGAACCGACCTTTACCAGATAGTGGTGGTTCGGATGGACCCTGAGACAGTGACTGGACAATTTGTATGGCTTTTGCTATCTCTGCAGCAGTTGGAGAAGGAATTTTGGACTCCAGACCTGCTGATTTTCTTGTTTTCTTTACTGGAATTGGTTCATCAGAACCAGCTTTTCTTTTGCCCGAGGAAGTCTGGCCCTGGTCAGAGGGCACTCCCTCTGGTTCGGTTGGCACCGAACCGGGCTGGCCATCCGGGTCAGCGGACTTTTTGGCCTCTCATTCCCTGAGCCTGCCCAATCTTTTTTCCAGGGTGGCTGCAGGGAAATTCTTACATACCTGGCAGTCTGACTGGAGGTGGTCAAACCCCAGACAATAAACACATGTGGTGTGTGGGTCAGCCTTGGCAAAGACTTCCCCACAGACATCACAGTGTTGAAACCAATGGGCCGGTTTTTTTGGGTTTCTCCAGACATAATGCCAGCCTAACCAAAAAACTTGCCTTTAACGCAGTGCTAGGAAGACACCTTATCGGTTCCTAACCGTGTCACGGGTATTGGAAAAAACGTAATAAACCGTTCTTAGAACCCATAAGAACCGGAACCGCACTCTAAAATAGTAACTTTTAGTTTTAAATGAGTTTTAAACCCACTGATTGGTTCAAAACCAGACCGATAACTTACAAGTTCACACAGACAAACCTTCATTTACTTTACGGTTACCACAGATAGAGCTTGAACTGAACGGTTTTAGGTTAAAATAAAACTATTCTTGGTTAAATCCAACCGAGAAAAAACTTTTAAACCGAGAAATGAACAGAGCAGAATGAGAAATCTCGGAGCGACTGTTCACTGAGGCGGAGTAAAGAATCTGACAGTTCAAGTTTGAAATGACACAGATAGAGCTGCTCTCGTACCAAAATTCTATTTTTGGAATGGTTTAACCATTTCACTCCGGGGCAGTTCTAGAGCTGGATCAAACTGCTAATGTCTATAATATAGCAAGACTTCATGTTGTTTGAATACAGCAAGACTCCATTAAAAGAAACAAGATTACTGTGGTAAGTAATTTTTTTCTTCAAACAACATGAAGTCTTGCTCTGTTCTGACAATATGCAGACTACCAAGTAGTGCCCCATGGAGGTGGGCTCAGAACCTACATAGGAAAGAGGCTCTGCAGTACTGCTGTGCCAAACCTGGCATCATTCCTAGCCTGGGTGTCCAGGCAGAAGTGTTTAGTGAATGTGTGAACAGTTTTCCAGGTAGCTGCTTTGCAGATTTTGAGCAAGGGAATATCTCTGGCAGCTGCAAAGGAGGTAGCTGTTCCCCATGCTAGAGTGGGCCCTGAGAACCGCAGGTGGTTCTTTCCCCAGTTTGCCATAGCAAAACTGGATGCAAGGCACAATCCACCTAGCAAGGGTTCTCTTGGTGGCTGGCTTACCTTTGTCCACTTCTCCATAGGTGAGGAACAACTGGGTACAGTCGTTCCTATGGGCCTTTGTCTGATCACGTTAGTAGCTAATAGCCCTTTTTACATCCAGGCTATGCAGTCTCCATTCACCTGAGCAGGAGTGCTAAGTAATGAAGACGAGTATGACAAAGACTGGTGCAAATGGAAATCCGAGACCATTTTTGGGAAAAATTTCCTGTTTGTCCTAAGGGTGACCTTGTCCCTATGGAATGCTATGTAGTCAGATTCCACTGACAAGGCCTGTAGCTCACTAATCCCCATAGCAGAAGTTATGGCTACCAAAAAGACAGTTTTCCATGTTAGGTACTTAAGCTCAGCTGAAGACATGGGTTCAAAAGGGGGCTGCATTAGCTGAGCTATACAGATATTCAGATCCCAAGATGGGGTAGGCTCCCTGTGAGGGGGATGTAAGTGGAGCAAACCTTTAAAAAACTTTTTGAAGACTGAATGGGACGCCAGGGAAGGTCCCTTCCCAGCAGAGAGATAGGCAGACACAGCTGCCAGGTGCACCTTCAGGGTAGAGGGCCGAAGACCTAAGGAATGCAAGTGGACCAAATAGTCCAACAAGGACGCCCGTCCTGCTGCTTGTGGGTCTGTTTCCTTCTGTGTACACCAGATGGAAAATTTCTTCCACTTGGAAATACAGGTCTTTTTGGTGGCAGGTTTTCTGGAAACCTTCAGAATATCCACAACCCCTTAAGAGAGATGCAGGCTTGCATACTCTAGGTCCTCAAAAGCCGGGCCTTGAGGCTGGGGTACCGAATCCTCCCCTGAGAGGAGGTCAAGAGATTGTGCCTCCAGGAGAGGCAAATTAGACTGGTCACTGTCAGAAACAGCAGCATGGGGTACCACGGCTGTCTGGCCCAATCTGGAGCAATCAGAATCATGGAAGATTGCTGGCTCCTGAGTTTGATCAGCACTCTGAAGATCAGAGAGAATGGGGCAAAGACATAGAGGAATTTGCCCATCCAATCCAGAATCCATGTATCCAGAGGCACAGGGCCCCGTACTGGGGGTCTGCAACAGAACTGGGGGCAACTGGTGATTGTCTGAGGCTGCAAACAGGTCTATCTCATGTGCCCCATCTCCTAAACACTGCATGCAAAATTCCCTTGTTCAGAGACCACGCGTGGTGACTCTGATTTATTCTTCTGAGGGCATCTGCCAGAATATTGTCCTTGCCTGGCAAGTGCACAGCTGAAAGGGAAGTCTGAAGAGAGTAAGCCAGATTCCAGATCTTCATTGCTTCCATGCACTGGGCAGAGGACCTTGTCCCTCCTTGCCTGTTGATGTAGTACATGGTGGTGGTGTTGTCTGCTCTTACTTGAACCACTTTGTCATGAACCACCTCTGAGAATGACTGAAGAGCCAGGAACACTTCCCTGAGCTCTACAAGTTGATGTGGAGCAGAGACTCCTGATGGAACCCTGTCCCATGAGCAGTGTGGTTCCCCCAGGTGAGCCCCCATCACAGGAGTGAAGCATCCATGGTCAGAACTACAGTAGGAGACTGCTGGAGGAAAGGAACACCCTCCCTGAGATTGTCCTTGTCCAACTACCACTGTAGTGCCTGTACTAAGGTAGATGTCACTGGCATTAGCTTGGATAGGGGGTTCTCTTTTCTGAGACCAGAAGGACCCAAGGTGAAACTGAATGTCCATTATCTGGAACCTGGCTCCTGGGACCACTGCTGTGGAGGCTGCCATGTGTCCCAAAGGCTGAAGAAAATGTTTTGCCAGCCGGGACACCTGTAATTGAAAAGAGCTTGCCAGATGGATGAGGTTATCCACTCTTTCTGCTGGCAGGAGAGCCTTTGCCTGAACCATATCCAGCTCTGCTCCTATGAACATTAGGACATGGATTGGTTCCAGCACTGATTTGCTTAGGTTTACCAGGAATCCTAAGGACCCCAGGGTAACTTGCACCAGAGCCAAGGCTTCCCTCACCTGCTGAGGGGACTGTCTCACAACCAACCAGTCATCCAGGTAGGGAAACACAAACACTCCCTGCCTTCTGAGGTAGGCCACAGCCACTGCCAGGCATTTTGTAAATGTTCTGGGGGCAGAGGTCAGACTAAAGGGCATTGCCCTGAACTGATAGTGGCCTGAAGGCAACTTGAACCTTATGTACTTTCTGTGGGAGTGTCTGATAGGTATGTGGAAATAGGAATCCTTGAGGTCTAAGGAGGCTAACCCATCTCCTTGTCTGAGAGTGGGAAGGATTTTGGTTAAAGTCACCATCCTGAATTTGGGTTCTGTCAGGTGCTATTTGAGATTGCTCAGATCTAGGATGGGCCGTCACTCCCCAGTCTTCTTTAGGGTAAGGAAGTATCTTGAGTACAACCCTTTTCCTTTGTGAGGGAAGAGGACGTGTTCTACTGCTTTTAGCTCTATAAGTGTGGAAACTTCTGTCTCCAGCAGAGTTGTCCCTGAATTGCTGGCAGGTTTGAAAGACTGCTCTGGTTCTTGGGAACCATTTGAAATTTAGATCAAGTCCCTAGCTCACTACTTCCAGGACCCATTTTTCTGTTGTGATGGATTTCCAAGCCTAGAAGTAGTGAGCCAATTTGCCTCCTACTGTCAGAGGGGAGGCGGCCCTGTCTGACACATCAGGGTGTCTGTTTGGCAGGAGTCTTAGGCTGAGAGGTGGATGCAGCTCTGCTCACACCTCTCCTACCTCTGTCCTTGAAAAAACATCTCTGCTGCTGGTAAGCAGGGGATGCTTGTGCCTGGTAAAAAGATCTTTGACAAGGCCTGCCTCTGCCTGGCCTGGGTTGCTGCTCCTGTGGAGTTGCAACCCTTTCTTTTGCAGCTGCACTGCTGTAGGTTGTTCTGTACTAGTCCATTTTCTTCATGTATGACTCTGTTTGTTCCCCAAACAGAGAGTTCTGTATAACAGAAGAATCCATGGCCTTAGGCTGGGTATCCTTGAGAAAGGCTGGTACATCTGAGCCAGGAAGATCTCCTCAGGGAAACCAATGTAGCCATGACTCTAGAGGATACATCATTAGAGTCCACTGCAGCATGAAATTGCACTTTGCCATCCTTGACTATCTGCTCCAAGTCCTTGGCTAACTGGGGAGGAACAGTCTTAGCCAAATCCAGGACAGATTCCCATCTGGACTTTTGATATCTGGCCACATAAGCCTGTAGGAGGCTTGCCTAACCCCCAGAGAAGAAGCCAAGTATTGCTTCTTAGCCATAGCATCAATGCTCCTAGAATCTATGTCAGGAGGATGGGAGGCTAGAGGAATTTCAGCCTTGTCACAGGCCACAGCCTGGACCACCCCCACATGGCTACAGTGGTTATAGAGGAACTCTGTGCCATTACCTGAAAGCATATACCTCCTATCCATCCTCTTGTCGACAGGGAGGATGGAAGTAGGCATCTGCAAGATCTTATCAGTCTGCTTTTTTAAAGACTTATGCAGAGGGATGGACAATCTCTTGGACTCAGGGACATCCATCATCTCAATGAAATCAGGTTCCTCCTCCTCTTCAGCTGCTTCTAGCGTAGGGAACTGTAAGGTCTCAGCAACTTTCTTGCAGAAAGTAGAGTGGGAAGAGGATTCCCCAGGCTGCCTAGGTAAATAGACTGAATCTGGTCTGTCTGGGGAAATACCAGGCTCAATGGGATCCCCCAAGCCTCCTTCTTCTTCTACCTCTTCCTCTCCTTCTTACCAATCGAATTCATAATAAGTCTCCGGATCATATAAACTGGTGGGAAGTGAACCGACAGAAGACCGAACCAACAGGCGCACACTCGGTCTCAGTTCGCTCGGTTCTGACTGATGCGATTGCACAATCCTAATCACTTTAGCTATTTCATCTGTGGTTGGGGCTGGAAACTTAGGCTCCAAACCAGAAGATTTTCGCTTCTTTTTTGTTGGTACCGAAGCCTCGGTATCTGCTTTTCGTTTGCCCAAGAAGTTATCACCCTGGTGAGAAGGCACCTCCTCTGATTCTTCTGCACCCTTAGGAGCTGAACCGGACCGGCCATCCAGGTCAGTGGATTTTTCAGCCATTCTTTCCTTCAGCCAGGCTAAACGCTTATCCAGTGTGGCCTTAGGAAAGTTTTTGCAAATTTGGCAGTCTGATTTCAGGTGGTCAAACCCCAGACAATGAACATGAACACACATGAGGTGGGGATCCGCCTTGGCAAACACCTGCCCACACTCTGCACTGCTGAAACCCAGTGGGTCTGGTCTTTTTCTTGGGTTTCTCAGACATAATGCACTGTAGCCAAAGTTACCCTTTGAGTGGCGGTCAGGCCAGAGTAACTCATAAAGTCTCCGGTTAATGACCGGTTCAATGGTCGATGGAAAAAAAATGATAAAAACCTTTTTTTTTTTAAACTGAAAACCATCGGATCCCAATAAACAATTTAAACTTAAAGAATTCACCTCACAATAAATCAAATCGGTCCTCTTTCGGTTACGCAGACCGAAAAAGGACCAGAGATTTACCAGTCAGATACTCAATCTAATCTAGTCTAACCTGTATCATAGACGGAGGTTTGAAGAACCGAAAACAGAAAGCGGTTGAATAAACCAATGAAAACATACCACTCTGAACCAAAGCGAGCGAGGAGTAATCTCCGGAGCAACTTCACAGGCAGGTGGAGTAAAGAATCTGACGGTTACATAGAATGTACCAGGGGCAGTGGTGTGAAAACCGAGCTCGAGCTTAACGTTCTATGCTTATGGCATAGAGTTAACTCTTTCATCTCCAGGGCAGTTGAACTGGAAGGGATAACTGCATATTGTCAGAATACAGCAAGACTTCATGTTGTTTGAAATGAAAATTACGTACTTATCATAATTCTTGATCTTTCTGTGTATCTTCATCATTCATTACTGGTGGGTTCTGGCTGGAGGAGTAGGACCCTGCGGGAGCATTTTTATATTTTTTTAAAAGGGGGAGGAGTCGAAGCTGTGGACACCGCCGCCCTCGAGGCCGATGCACTGCGTGGCACTTGCGGGTTGGCCAGTAACCGACGCTGACTCCTCCTCCATCCTAGTTCTGCATGCCGGAGAGTGGAATTAGTGTAGGAAAGTGAAACATGCATTTGTCAATGCCGAATGTTGTCGCTCTGGCACTGGCTTTGGTAGTGCAGTGCTAGAGGCAGTATAGCGCAGTGGTCTAAGGCTCTGAGCTGCAAATCTGGTGACATCCAGCAGACCAGACCTGGGTTTGAATCCCACAGCATCTACTTGCATACTGTGTGACTCTGAGCAAGTCACTTAACCTCCTTGTGCTCCCAGGTCGCTCCTGTAAAAAAGCTTTCAGCTTAGTGTGCTATACCTGGTTAAACAACTAAATAAAAAAATAAATAAATAAAAATAAAATAATGAAACACATTTTTGGCAGGATGTGAAAAATGACAGCTGTACTGTTCATAAGGAGATGTAAAAAAATGGCAGTGGTGAAAATGTGGCATGTAAATATTGCAAATTTGCGAAGTTACAAGGGTGCATGGGAAACGCGCAACGCACACTTGTAACACAGTCATTTTATGGAGTTTTGGCACCAGATTTTCAACATAGGCATTTTAGCACCTCTGCTCATGTACAGTGTCGCTGTCATTTCCTCAAACTGTCCCAAAAAGTGATTTCGCACAGCGACCACGCTATTCCGTGCTGGACGTTCGAAAACACATTTCGGGCAGGATATGTAAAATGTCATCGAGAGGTGTGGAAAAATGACAAAGGTGAAAATCCAGAGTTAAAATAGTACAAATGCACAACGTTACAAGCGTGCGTGCAAACTGTGCAATGCACGCTCGTAACACAGTCATTTTATGGAGTATCGTCACCAAATTTTCAACATAGGCATTTTAGGACCTCTGCTCATGAACTGTGTCACTATCATTTTCGTAATCTGCCCCGAACACTGATTTCCCACAGTGACCACGTATTGTGCGCCGAATTGCAGAAACACATTTCGCCAGGATGTGAAAATGACAGTTGTACTGTTCACTACCCAGGGTGTAGAAAATGACAATGTTGAAAATCTGGCATGAAAATATTGCGAATTCACGCAGTTACGAGCATGCATAGCAACTGCGCAATGCACACTCGTAAAACAGCCATTTTTGGGATTTTTTCCACCAAATTTACAACATAGGCATTTTGAAAGCCCACCTCATGAACAATTCCAAAGTCCTTGTGTTAATCAGTCCCAAAAGGTGATTCCATGTAGTGACTGCGAAATCACCTTTCAGGACTGATTAACGTCACAACAGTGAAATAATTCATGAAGAGGGGTCCCGAAAACCCCATGTTGAAAATTTGGTGCAAAAATTCAAAAAATTGCCCGAGATATGCATCACAGTTGAAAAACCCTATTTATTCCATTATACAGCTTACCGGCATTTCCTTAGTTCACGGTTGGCTTTGAAGAGTGCAAACATGTTCCCGGTCCACCGAAGATCGTCGCGCCAAGCTCCAAGGTAAGTATGGGGTGAGGGGGGTGTGGGAAGCAGGTGCAGTGGTGGATGCGGGTGGTGGGTAGGGAGACCACGAAGGCCTGTTACTGTTTACAGGTGGGAAAAAACACATCACCGGACGGTTTCTTTTTTACAGGTGGTTTCTTTTTTGGGGGGTACAGTAGCTGACGGGGGATTGGGCACCCCCATCGGCACAGAAGAAGGGAGGGACATCATGCCGGGGGAGGATTGGGCACCCCTATCAGCAAACAATGAAAACAGGGGGGCACATACTTGGGCAGGGTACACCGACCGGGGAATTGGGCACCCCCAAAGTCGTCAGTTTAGTGGCCACTGTGCCACCATGTTTGCAGCTGGTGAAGTATATAGGAAGGGTCCACTGCGTGTGACAAGCTTTGCTCGCATTGTAGTGGACCTTTCCTTAGATGTGCTCACCACATTAGTATGCATGCTGTGGCGCCGGCACGCAGGCTGATTGGGGAATGAGGGACGCACCTACTGGTGTGTGCCCTGCATTCGCCTAATAGCAACCGTGCCTCCAAATCTGCACTACCGCAAGATGTTGGCTGTGTAAGTGCGTCAACATAAAAAGGAGGGCCGGGGTAAAGGAGCTTGAGAGATAGGAAAAGGAAAGGATATAAACAGAAGAAGAAATAAAGCCAGTTTAAGTGGACAGAAGGGAATAACCTAGGGTTCTGGGACAGGGGGCCCCAAACCTCTGAGCAGGCAAGGGAGGGACAGAGTGAGGGAGGGAGAGTAAAAGGATATAAAAGAAGAAAGATCACGAAGAGAGGAAAAGGAGACACTGTGCCAACCCTGCAGAGGTCCGGAGGACTCTCTAGGGCTCTGGAGAAAGGTACCACTGTCTTCAGCCACATTTAAGCTTTTCCACATATCCACCAAAGTGGAGCTGGATACAATACCCAGGTTTAAGGGAAAGAAATGGGGGGGGGGGGACTAACTGGGCAGCAGCCCAGAAGACAGAACAAGTCAGGGCACCAGACTTGAAGGAGCCCTCTCCACCTGCCCAAAAGAGATGGGGGGGGGGGCAAGCATCTACCATTCTTGCCTTTAACAACCTCCTAGGGTGGGAACAGGACCCACACTGCTGCAGGCTCCCCCTGAAGAGGAAATCCTCCCACAAAGCATCTAGAGATGGAGCATCCCCCTGAGACAGAAGGGGAAGGGATGTCAGGAGAAAAACTCCCTTACGACATAGTCTCACAATCCAGAGAGGGACCCTGCATAGGAAAAAGTTAGCTGTAACCAGCGGGGAGAAGAGGGAGCTACAGCTCCCGAAGGAAAAAATTACTCACCTTAGTAATGTTGTTTCTTCTAATGGAGTCTTGCTATATTATGACTATTGCAGTTTGTCCCACCATTAGAACTGCTCCGGAGGTGAAAGAGTTAACTTCCATGCAGGGCATGGAACTTAGAGCGCGAGCTCGGTTAGAAAAGCTCTGTCTGGAATATTTCAAACTGAAACTGTCAGATCTTTACGAGCAAAACTCACTAAGGTTCTGTGTGGAAGCTGTAACCTACCTAGCCAACTGGCTACTTAAATATTAACACATTTTCTGGTCCCAACACCAAGACTCAAGTCAGGGGACCAGAAAAGAAGATAAGATAAAATAAAACACACCCAAACACCCAAAAAGAAGAAGGTGGAAAACATAAAAAGGGGCATCAATAAGTGCCAACAGTGGACTGCCCTCCCCATACCCAAAGTAGAAGTTCTGAGAGGGGCAGGCTGGGGGGGAGGTCATAATATAGCAAGACTCCATTAGAAGAAACAACATTACTAAGGTGGAGTAATTTTTTCTTCAAACAACATGAAGTCTTGCTATATTATGACATATGCAGACTACACAGCAGTACCTCCATGGAACAGGGACAGAACCTACTTAGGGAATAGGCTCTGAAGCACGGCTGTGCCAAACCGAGCATCCCTCCTGGCCTGGATATCCAGAGAGTAATGCTTGGTGAAAGTGTGTACTGTTTTCCAAGTAGCTGCTTGACATATCTCTAAGATAGGGATGTCTCTGGCAGCAGCTAGAGATGCAGCTGTACCTCTGGTAGAGTGAGCCCTCAGGCCTGAAGGGGAACCTTACCCAGTTTTGATAGCAAAATTGGATACAAGAGACAATCCACCTGGCAATGGATCTCTTAGTAGGTTTCCTTTCCCAACCTCACCATAAGTGAGAAATAGTTGGAGGAGTCAAACCCTGTGACCCTTGGTACACTCTATGTAGTAACTTAGGGCCTCTTAACATCTGCTGTGCAACCTCCTCACCAGAGGAGGAATGGTCAGTGAAGAACACTGGAAGTGAAATAGATTGATTAAGGTGGAAATCTGAAACCACCTTGGCAAAACTTCCCGCTAGTCCTGAGGACTACCTTATCCCTGTGAAAGGAAATAAAGTCAGTCTCCACTGACAAGCTTGAACTCACTTATGCGCCTGGCAGAAGTGATGGCTCTAGAATACAGTTTTCCAAGTCAGTACTTAAGCTCTGCGAAGACAGAGGTTCAAAGGGGGTTGCATCAGCTGAGCAATGCAAACATTAAGATCCCAGGCAGGGCAGGGTCCCTGAATGGTGGATTGGTATGAAGCAATTCCGTAAAAACTTGGAAAATACAGGGTAAGCAGAAAGAGAAGGGGCTTCCTGCTGAAATAAAAGCAGAGACAGCTGCCAAATGCACTTTCAGGGTAGCTGGTCTCAGTCCCAAAAATTAAGATGGACCATATAGTCCAAAACAGTGGGCAAATCAGCAGATTCCGAGGAATATGCTTCCCAGAACACCATATGGAAAACCTTTTCCATTTGGAGTTATAAGTAGCCTAGTGGAAGGCTTCTGAAGCTTTCAAGATTTCGAGAACACCTTGAGAAAGTTGTAGATCAGCAACTCTAACTCTCAAGAGCCAGGCCTTGAGGTTGAGGGATTTGAGATTCGGATACCAGACTCTCCCTGGGCACAGGTTAACAGATTGTGGTTCCTGGGGAGACACAGGGAAGATGGACTGCTAAGGCAGAAGGAGGGGGTACCAGGGCTGCCTGGCCCAGTCTGGAGCAATCAGGATCATCTTGCAGGGCTGAGATCTGATTTTGACTAGCACCTTGAACAGGAGAGGGAAGGAGGGAAGGCATAGAAACTTCCTTCCCAATCGAGGAGAAAGGCATCCAGGGGACTGGAGTCCAACACTGGGGGCCTGCAACAAAAAGTGGAAGTTGATGATTGTCTGGGGCTGCAAAAGATCTATCTGAGGGTGCCCCATCTGGCAAAACTATCCCAGTACTGGGGATCCAGTGACCATTCGTGATGGCCCTGGGAAATCCTGCTGAGAGCATCTGCCAGGACATTGTCCTTGCCTGGGAGGTGAACTGCTATGAGGGAAGTGTTCAGGGAATAAGCCAGAGACCACAACTTCATCGCCTCGGTGCACAAGGCCGAAGACCGAGTGCCCCCTTGTTCATTGATGTACCACATTGTAGTGGTGTTGTCTGTTCTGACCTGTACCACTTTGTTCTGAACAGATGCAGAAAAAACCTGAAGTGCTAGAAAAACAGCTCTGAGTTCCAACAGATTGATGTGGAGCAGAGATTCCTGAGGGGACCACAATCCCTGAGTGGAGAGGTCGCCCATGTGAGCTCCCCATCCCAAGAGGGACGCATCTGTAGTGAGGGTCAAGGAGTGAGATAGAGGGATGAAGGGCACCCTTGTCTCAGATTGCTCTGATCCTGCCACTACTGAAGGGCCTGGATCAGGGTTCGAGTCACTGGGATCAACTTGGATAGGGAATCTCTTCTTGAGACCAAAAGGCTCTCAAATGGAACTGGAATGTCCCTCATCTGAAATCTTGCTCCTTGCACTACAGCTGTGGAAGCAGCCATGTGTCCTAGGAGCTGTAGGAAATGCCTTGCTGGTCGAGAGACCTGCAGAGTGAAGGATGAGGCCAGGGCCACCAGGGTCCTTACCCTTTCTAGGGAAGGAAGGCTCTGGTTCTGCTTTGTGTCCAGTTCTGCACCTATAAGGTGAGTACCTGGACAGGTTCCAGAATTGACTTTGGAAGATTGAGAAGAAAGCCCAGAGAGGCAAGCAGCTGCTGGGTAACTTGCAGGTGTGATTTGACCTGGTCTGAGACTGACCCACTAATGAGCCAGTCATCTAAGTAGGAAAGATGGCAATCTTTTGCCTTCTTAAATGAGCAACTGCTACTGCCAGGCATTTTGTGAATACCTTGGGGCAGAGGTAAGGCCGAAGGGCATTGCTCTGAACTGATAATGGCCTGAGGGCAGTTCGAATCTGAGGTACTTTCGGTGGGAGCTTCTGATAAGAACATGGAAGCAGGCATCCTTGAGGTCCAGGGAAGCTAGCCAGTCCCCTGGCCTTAGGGAGGGTAAAATCATTCCCAGAGTCACCATTTTGAATTTTGGTTTTAAAAGGTGCTTGTTCAGATATCTTAGGTCCAGGATGGGCTGCCATTCTCCTGTCTTTTTTGGGTTAAGGAAGTACCTGGAGTACAGACCCTTGCCCTGGTGTAGGGGAGAAACCCTTTCTACAGCTCTGAGAGCCAGGAGGGTTGAGACTTCTGTTTCCAAAGCAAGAGTCTAGAGGGTTTGCAGGTGGAAAAGATCTGATTCTCATCTTTGGAAATTTTTTGAAGCTGAGAACCAGACCCTGGCTTACTACTTCCAGGACCCACTTGTCTGATGTTAAAGACTCCCAGTCCTGGACGAAGTAAGCCAGCCTGCCCCCTACAGGTAATGGAGAACCGGCCCTGGGCATCCCATCAGGGTACCTGTTTGGCAGGGGCTTTAGGCTGAGGGGTGGGAGCAGGCCTGCTTGTACCCCATCTACCTCTTCCTCTGAAGAACCCCCTCTGAACATAAGCTGAAGAGGAGGCCTGGGTTTGGTAAAAAGGCCTGTGAAAAGGCCTGCCTCTACCCCTGGGGGGCTGCCTCTGAGGAGTGGCTTGCCATTCCTTGGCTTGTGCACTCCTATAAGTGGTTCTATATTCATCCATTTTCTTCATATAATTCTCTGTCTGCTCCCAAACAGAGAATTTCCCACACAGGAAAATCCATAGCCTTAGCCTGGGTATCCTGTGACAAACTAGTACACCTGAGCCAAGCCAGTCTACGAAAAGCCACAGATGTAGCCATGAATCTAGAGGATACATCATTAGAATCCACTGCAGCATGGAATTGCACCTTAGATGCCTCAATACCATCAGCAGCCACCTGCTCCAGCTCCTTGGCAAGCTGGCCAGCACCCTGTTTGGCTAAAGCCATGACAGTATCCCATCTAGATTTTTGGTATCTTGCAACATAGGCCATATAATTTGCTTGTCTGAGTCCCAAGGACGCTGCCATGTATTGTTTTTAGCCATGGCATCAATCTTCCTGAGTCCTTGTCAGGAGGATGTGAAGCCAGGGAATATTAGCCTTTATCACAGGCTGCAGCCTGAACTACCCCAACATGGCTGTATTGCTGTGAAAGAAATTCTGTATCAGGACCTGACAAAGTGTACCTCCTGTCCATCTTTTTATCCACAGGAGGCACAGAATTAGGAGCTTTTAAAATTTGTATTGTTTGTTTCCTAAAGGATTTATGTAAAGGAATAGACAATCTCCTGGACTCTGGGATATCCATCATCTCTACAAAGTCAGGCTCCTCTTGTCATCCACAGCTTCCTCAAAGAAGCTGGAGGTTTCAGCAACTTTTATAAAACAGAAAATGAAAGGGACTCAAAAGCCTAGGGAGATTCTCCTAAAGGTCTGTCTGGGGAGATGTCCGGTTCAATGGGCACATCCAGACTTTCAAAGTCACATTCACACTGTTCATAATCATCTTCCCCCTCTTCTGGTTCATAAAACTCCTCTATATCATATTCTTGAACCGGTGGAACCAGCCGAACCGACCTTTTGCCAGATAGTGGCGGTTCGGACGGAACCGGGGAAAGTGACTGGACAATTTGGATTGCCCTGGCTATCTCTGCAGCAGTTGGAGAAGGCATTTTTGACTCCACACCTGCTGATTTTCTAGTTCTCTTTGCTGGAACTGGCTCCTCAGAGTCAGCTTTACGTTTGCCCGAGGAAGTCTGGCCCTGGTCAAAGGGCACTCCCTCCGGTTCGGTTGGCACCCGAACCGGGCTGCCATCTGGGTCAGCGGACTTTTGGCCTCTCGTTCCCTAGAGCCTACCAACTCTCTTATCTAGGGTAGCTGCAGGAAATTTTGCAAATCTGGCAGTCTGCATTGAGGTGGTCAAACCCCAGACAATAAACACATGTGGTGTGTGGGTCAGCCTTGGCAAAGGCTTCCCCACAGACACTACAGTGTTGAAACGCCAGTGGGCCCAGTTTTTCTTTTGGGTTTCTCAGACATAATGCCAGCCTAACCAAAAACTTGCCCTTTTTTTCGGCAGTGCCAGGCAAGACACCCTTATCGGTTCCCAACCGTGTCACGGGTCGTGGAAAAAACCGTAATGAAATCCATTTTTTTTAGAACCAATAAGAACTGGGAACCGCACTCTAAAAGGCTTTTAAATGCTTCAGAATAAAGTTTCAAGACAACCTGATTGGTTCAAACTGAACCGATAAACATTTACAAGTTCCACACAGAAATAAACCTGTCTATTACTTACAATACCACAGACAGAGCTTGAACCGATCGGTTTGCGGTTAAAATAATAATAATCTCGGTTAAATTTAACCGAGAAAAAACTCTTTAAACCGAGAAATGAACTGAGCAGTAGGAGGAATCTCCGGAGCGACTGTTCAGTGAGGCAGAGTAAAGAATCTGACAGTTTCAGTTTGAAATATTCCAGACAGAGCTTTTCTAACCGAGCTCACGCTCTAAGTTCCATGCCCTGCATGGAAGTTAACTCTTTCACCTGCGGAGCAGTTCTAATGGTGGGATAAACTGCAATAGTCATAATATAGCAAGACTTCATGTTGTTTGAAGGAAGGATTTTAGCAGTCACTAGGGCCCTCATAACTGCTACAGACCTGAGGAGAATCCCAAGAGTCGAGAAACCCAAACTGGCAAATCCAGCCCAGGAAAGGATCTCAATCCAGCCAGAGGAGGGGTCCTCATCAGAAATGCAAGAAAGGGCCTGGGTGAGCCCTCATATGAAGGGACAAGTGCCCCTGCTTGCCCTCCACCAACAGTGAACCTCTGTCACTTCACCAGAAGGAGCAGAGAGTTCAGAGGTACCAGCAGGACCAAGCCCGCAACTGGCCTCAATTGGGGAAAACAAACAGGGAGGAGGCACTGCCCAGAGTCTGAGGTCCAAGAGAGGAAGGAGGGCGGGAAGCAGTGATGAATGATGAAGATACACAGAAAGATCAAGAATTATGGTAGGTACATAACTTTCATATCTTATCTGTATCAGTCTTCACCATTCATCACTGGTGGGTGATTACCAAGCCCATCGAAGGGGACCTGGTACCTTCCTGAGGGAAGAATGTCCCTCAGCCTCCGGTGGAGGAGACACAGAAGGGGGGAGACCATTACAGGCCTAGTTAGGCCTGGGACTGGTCAGAGTGAGGCGGGTCTCCCACTAACTGGGAGAAGGAAGTCGCCCCTGAAGTTCCTGCCTCACCCTGTGGGAAGAAAGGTGGGTTCCCCGGAAGGAGGAGGCAATCACCCTTCACCAGGCCATGGGTGATAACCAGGATAGACAAAGCCATGCCATCCGCCTTATACAGACTGCTGTCCCCACTAGCCTGAATGCCACCTCATTAGCATCATACGATGCCCCTGCTTGGTGCTTCATAAGCTCCAGGCTGCATGCGGAGAGGGCAATAGCTTGTCTGGTTGCCTCTGTGTCAGACATGGAAGCTAGGAGTTGTCCTAATAAAGACCATACGTGCCTGTTGTAGGCAGCATGATGGGCCTAATGCACTGCAATGGAGAGAGAGAGAGAGAGATGTGCTGAGGAAAAAACTCTCCTCCCCAGGAGTTAAACCCACAAAGTCCGCACCTTGGGGCTGGTCACATCTTTGGCTTCTATCCCGGAGGGAGTGTCCAGGAGCGTCACGCCCGAAGAGGGGTGAAGTAGGTCTCCCAGAGATCCCTGGGGTGCGCAATACCTGCATCGGCAGTCCATCAGGGCTGGGAAGGGGCCTGATGGACACTGCTAAGTGCAGTACAATGCCTCCCAAAAGGGGAAGGGCCAGGAGGGTGCCACCAGGTTACCCGCACTGTACTCGCTTAGAAAAGCGCGCATTGCCCGCTCAGGATTGCATCTTACCAATCTTGATATGTGGAGCTCGTCAACCAAGCCCGAAAGGAAATGCTGATAGGTGGTCTGGTCAGCATCCAAGGATAGGAAGACAGAAGGATCCTCTTCCTCATGTGAGGAAGATGAGGAAGCCAACGAGCCCGGGGAGTCAGAGTCCAGCTGCCCCAGGGGAGAGTGGTAAAACACCTGCTCGTCCATGGATGTAACATAGGCTGGGAAAAGGGCAGCCGTGGCTCTAAACTGCTCACAGGTTACAGGCCCCATAGGACCAGAGTGGTCTAGTAGAAGGGGAGGGCTTGGCAGAGGTAAAGGAGCCAAATGCCTCTGAGGACGAGAACAGCCTCTGCCAGGGCTCAGGAACTAAACAGGCGATCCAACACCCTGGAAGGATCTGTCAGTCGAGGCAGTCACTAGCCATTCAACCATTCTGAAATGGTTAGGACAGAGCCCTGAAGGGGATTACCCCCTGTGAGGCAACCGGTGCCATGTGGGTCCAGAAGGGTGGCCCCTAGCCTTAAGAGATAAGATCCCCACCCCGGGGAGACTTCAGGGAAGAAGATGGGGCCGGTGCTGCTTCTCCTACCCGAGCCCTTGAGGGCTACCAGGGAAGGACGCTGCTCCTGATGCTGTCCCCTCAACCCCTCAGACTCAGAGAGGGACCTCTTCCCCAGGACCAACCAAGGAAGCTCAACCTCAACCGCCAACCCCCGAGAGACAGCAGATGAGGGAACATTCACCTCTGTCCCAGACGCCCTAACAGATCCAGAAGTGGACCCAGTCTGGACATCTAAAATGTGGGGGTTCAAACTCCTCTGAGTTCAGAGGTCCCTCCAGCTCTGGTGGACCCTCCAGTGCTGCCCTCGGCAATGGAAGATCCATCAGCGCCGCAAGCGACACCGGCACCAATAGAAACCACTGGTTCCAAAGGAGGGTTGGACAGACACCAAAGTGGTGGATGGGGGAGTCCATGGACTCAAAGAATCTGGAAGCCAATATGGATCCACCTCCAAATTGTCGTCATCCCGGAGGTACGGATCGAAAACCTCCAACCCCCACTCCCAGCACAAGCTGGCCCAGCACTGCTGCAGTGCCCTTATCTCATCGCTGTGCACAGCACCGGGATTCAAGGTGGCGGCAACAGGTGGCAGCGAGAAACCACTGGCCAGGCTGGGCCTGGCAGACACAAGCCGTGATGCCGGGGGAGACAAAACAGTGCCTCCAGAATTAGACCAGGCCCCTGGCACCGCGAGAGGGGCCTCCGTCATGGCGAAGCTAGAAAGAGTGGAAACCCCCTCCTCTGCAGCTCGTATAGAACCGGAAGGGGACCCAGAGGAAGGTCAAGGGTTCTATGTCTGGTGTTCCTAGTGCGTGCCTGTCCTCCGAAAGTTGGTGGTGTACAGCCGACTTTAAACATGCAGTGTTCCAGAACTCTGTGATCCATGGAAAAACAGGCGTCGCAACGGTCCATATCATGGTTAGGGCCCAGGCAGGTCAGGCAATAATCATGCCCATCCGAGGTGGAATAAAGCCAGCCACAGTGACACCGCCATATCGGGGGCCATCCCGCCTTTCGAAGTTTTCTTTTTCTTATCCCCTGGACGAGACATGATCGGATGAAAAAATCAACAGCAAAACAGCAAAAAAGGTCTAGGCACTAAAGAAATAAAAGAAAAGGTCTTACCAGAGTCGCCGGCACCAATAACGGATGACTTTAGCAGAACTAGGATGGTCAAAACTGGATTAAGGGACTAGGCCTGATGATGCAGCTAAAAACATTCTACATGCGAGGTCATGCTTGCTCGATGGTAGGAGAAGCAGAACTGGGCTGGAGGAGGAGTCAGTGTCGGTTACTGGCCAACCCATGAGCGCCACGCAGTGCATCGGCCTCAAGGGTGATGCTGGCCATGGCTCAGACGCCTCCCCCTTTTACAAAAAAAAAAGGCTCCCGCGGGGTCCTGCTCCTCCAACCAGAACCCACTAGTGATGAATGGTGAAGACTGACACAGATACAAAGGTTACTAAAAATTGGTGAACAAGAACTGGCTTCACCACAAGCAAGGATCCTCAACCTCTCCCTCTCTACTTCCACTGTCTCCACTGCTTGGAAACATGCAAACATTGTCCCAGTCTTCAAAAAAGGTAATGTGAAAAACATAAATTACAGATCCTTTGCCATGCTACCAGTGCTTAGCAAAATATTAGAAGAAATTGTCTCCTCCCAACTTACCTCATATCTTGACAGCTATAATTTACTCTGCCCAGCCCAGCATGGCTTTCACAAAGGCCAGAGTACCACAACAGCACTGCTTACTCTAAACAACACTATCTGCACCTCCCTAGACAGAGGGGAATATGCTGGGGCAGTATTCATAGACCTTACAAAGGGCTTTGACATGGTCAATCACCAGCTATTGCTTGGTAAATTAAACTCCCTAGAGATCACTGAACATACTCTACCCTAGTTTACTAGTTATCTCACTGATAGGAAGCAAAGGGCCAAGATCAGCTCATCATACTCTGACTTTCTTCTTACCACGCTTGGCGTCCCCCTGGCCTCAATCATAGGGCCATCATTATTCTCTCTGCCTATTAATTCAATAAATCACTGTTTCAAGGACAGCACCCCTCTCCTTTATACAGATGACCTGGTCTTCATCTGTCACTCTCCCAACATTGATAATATCAATAATGCTATGTCATCCAACCTTCAGATAGTGTAATCCTGGCTTTACGAAAATAAGTTGCTACTGAATATCACCCAAACCAAGGCTGTGCTCTTCATAACACCTCCCTGACTATGTAGATTAAGTACACCACTATCAGTGCTGATGCAAACGGCTCTCTACTAGACACTGTCACGGCCTTCAAAACCTAGAAATCACCTTGGACCCCTCCCTTGACTTCACCGAGCATCTCTCTACCACATGTAACACTGCAAACTCAAGTCTGGGAATGGCCTATTGTGCTTGCAACCTCACCTCTGTTGAATGGGGTTACCACTGCACACTCCCTATTACTACCAAAACTAACATATGGACTAGCCATCTTTGCCAATGTCTCAAATGCCCTCATACGTAAAAGGACATTGGGGTATAATAATAATGCCATTTTGCTCTGGGGTGTAATCACCTTACACATCATTGTTTGCTGTACAGTAATTTAGGATGGCCCTCTCCCTCAGCTCTCATGGACCTAATGCTTGGGAAATTAGTCCACAGAGTGCTACATAGCCAAATCCCCTTCTCCCTAGCCTCATGACTTGAACCTAATTCCAGTAGCTACACCCTCAGATCCTCTGGCACAGACCAGTTAAAGGTCCCCAGATCACACACTAGGTACGGCGAGATATCTTTCTCTTCTATAGCCCCTAAGCTCTGGAACAAATTACCTCCCAATGTCTGACTACAGCACAGAGCAAGCTATTTCTGAAGTCACCTTCAAGCCCTATATGCTGCAAAGCTCCTATGTACCTGCCCATAATCTATTCACCTTGAAAACTCGCCCAGACTGCGTACCCTATTAGGCTTCAGCACAGAGACGTACTTACTGCTCTTATTATAATGACTCTAGGCTTAGTGCTATAGCCTGTTTCTCTTGTGTCTGGTGACAACTTGTTAGTTACTGTTTCTATATGTATTCCTTGTTTTCCAGCCAATATATATGACTTACACGATTGTACCACTCTCCTACAAACTATGTAACTGCTTGCACAATTCTTAAAGGGGACAGGAATTGATTACCTAAGTGCAGCTGTTTGAAATGTCTCTATTTTCATAAATTATGTTAATATCTCTAAAGTATTCCTATTTAACTATGTCTGAAGAAAAGCTGAAGCTGTCTGTTATGTTTTGTATTGTTTTCTTTGTATGGACAACATTCCGTGCAGTTCCTCTCATGGAACCAAGAATTTCGGTGTTTTGACTACGTCAATTCACGGTTTCAGAACCTTGGGCACTGTTCTGATAAGTTAATGCTCACATTTCTGAACCATGAAGTGACATAGTCAAAACTCAAAATTCTTGGTTCCATGAAAGGAACTGCACAGAATGTTGTCCATACAAAGAAAACAATACAAAACACAACTGATAGCTTCAGCTTTTATTCAGACACAGTTAAATGGGGATCCTTTAGAGGTATTAATATAATTTATGAAAATAGAGACATTTCAAACAGCTACACATGCATAATACATTCCTGTCCCCTTTAAGGCATTGTCAGTTGTATGCTCTACTATGCACTTCTGAAAACTGCACTGCTGTCCTGCTTACAACTGTATGTATCTATCAGTATTGTCATCATGAAACCTGTAATGTCTTACCAATTTATTTCTGTAACCCTGTATAATCCTGATGTTGTACTCTCTGGGGTCATGCCTGAAAATAGGTATTTTACTGACTAGCGCACCCTACCCAGTAAACAAAAACTAAATACATAAACTTTTGGGGATCCAGAGGTTCAAGGAAAAGGCTCAGGGGTAGGGTCCAACATCCTAGCCATGGCTGTATGCATGCGATGCCTGCCTCCAAATGTAGGGATCAGACAACCCCACCTCAATGTGGGGTTCTCTAGGGTGTGGAGGTCCACTGTGAAGCAGGCATCGCACACATTCATGTCATGCTCTGGGCTATGGCATGTTGCACAGATTTAATGCCAGTCTAGAACTGCCATGAGTTTGCCCACAGGGCTGCAGACGCATACTCGGAAGCTGTTGGGCTTTCTTTGATGATTTAGCTCCCTTCTTTTTGGACTTTGGCATTGCAGAAAATAATCAGCACAAGTGGCCCCATGAAGACAAAATAGTGGTGATGTACTCAGAAAGACAGTGATTATAGAACTGAGGCACTGTTGCTCTTACCATGTGCACCTGACAGTAGGAAGGAATGAAAATTATATACTTACTGTCACTGATGATCTTCCAGAATATTTTCACCATTAATTCACACTGATGAGTCTGGGGCCGGAGGCACTAGGACCCCACAGGAGTAAATGTTTTTTGCAGGAGGGAGCTGACACAGAGTACTGATGATGCCTGTGCACCCCACATGGTGCTGTGTACGCCAGCCAGTAACTGTCACCCGCTCTCTCAGGCACCTCAGTTCTGTTCATCAGGAAAGAAACAAAGTGGAGAGAAAATAGAGGACTAGACACTTTTTAGCCCAAAGGGATAGGATAAAAATATAGGAAACAAAACAACAAAATAAAACTCAACTACCAACATAGTACCTAAGGTTTGGGCCTACAGGGTGGCACAAGGATAATTAGGTTCAGCGAGCTAGATATGAAAAATTACGTACCTTCTGTAATTCTTGATCTTCTTGGACAGAGTTTCCACCACTCATTCACAGTAATGGGACTATGCCGGAGTCGCTAGGACCCAATGGGAGCCAAAAATCTTCAGGGGGGCCAGCGCCGAGGTAGGACCGTGCATGTGTGGCACCGCAAGACTGGCCTGAACCATATAGGCTATCTTGGCGTCGACCCTCCAACTGCCTCAGTATCTTTTTTGACAGAGGAGGTGCAGCGTAAACTAACCTAGTGAAACTAACCTAATCCAGACATAAGAAAGTCTGTATGACTCATGTAAGAAGGGCCAACTCAATAGAGTCTTCACAGCCCAACCAACGAGGGACTGAAGACCAAAACAGGATGAGTGAGCTCAGGGGATGGTGGGTGGATGTGTGAATAAGTGGTGGAGACTCCATCCAAGAAGATCAAGAATTACAGAAGGTATGTCATTTTCATATTTTCCTGTGCATAGAGTCACCACCACTCATTCACACTAATGGGAGAGTACCAAGCTAATATAATCCCCTGAAAATGGCGGCAGGTAAAGAGGAGCTCAGTTAGGACAGGAGTCCATTAAGGACTGACCTGCCAAAGGATTGACACTGTCTGGCATGGACATCCAGGGTGTAGTGTTTCACAAAAGTGTGCACTGAGCTCCAAGTAGCTGCATTGCAGATGTATGCAATGGGCACATTACGAATTTCTGCCAGAGATGCCGCGACTGCTCTGGCAGAATGGGCGTATACCCTATCCTCCAACTTGACCTCTGCCATTGGAGTAGCATTGGCGGAGACATGCCACCAGCTAAGTCAAAATACATCTGATGGCAACAGTCTGGCCCAGCTGGACCACGCTGAATGAGACAAAGAATTATTTAGATTTGCAAGTCTCTTTAGCTCTATCTGTGTAGAACCATAAAACCCATTTAACATCGAGGGAATGAAGGGTGCGCTCACCCTCACCCTCATTCTGGAAGTTCGAGAAGTAGCTTGGAAGAACCAAGGACTGGTTCAGATGGAATTCTGAGACTACCTTAGGGAGGAATTTAAGGTGAATTCGAAGAATCACTTTGTCTCTGTGAAATACAGTGTACGAGGGGTCTGTAACCAAAGCATGTATTTCAGATACTCTGCGAGCAGAGGTAATGGCTACTAGAAAGGCAGCCTTCCAGGTCAGGAACTTCAGCTCACAAGTTGCTAGGTGCTCGAAAGGTTTATGGGTGAGCATGTCTACCACAAGGTTACTATCCCAAGTGGCCACCGGTTTCCTGACTGGTGGTCTAGTGTGGAGTACCCCCTTAAGGATCCTCTTGACCAAGGGTAACTGAGCCAGAGATATGGAGAGTACGGCCTTGTGGCACACTGAAATTGCGCAGAGATGGACCTTCACGGTTCAGTATTGCAGTCCTGCATTTGACAGGTACAGAATATACTTCAAGAGTTTGCTAGGTGGGTAGGAGAAGGGGTCCAAGGAGGACTCTGCACGCTAAAAGGAGAACCACTTCCACTTAGCCATATAAGTCTTCCTAGTAGCCGGCTTGAATGCTGCTAGGAGGATGTCTGAGACCCTACGTGTGATGTCAAACCTACTTATTTCTATCTCCTCAGGAGCCATGCATGGAGATGAAGGGATTTTAGGTTGGTTTGGACCACTGGGTCCTGGGTCAGCAGGTCCGTACGTAGTGGAATCTGTCTTGGTGAAGTTTCCGATAGTCTGTTGATCAATGGAAACCAAATTTGATGAGGCCAGAATGGAGCAATGAGGATCATTCTGCCCCCCTGTGCCTCCAGCTTAAGCAGCACCCTCTGAACTAAGGGAAGAGGAGGAAATGCATACAGAAAGCATCTTGTCCACCGCAGTCTGAGTGCATCTTGACAGAAAGCACCAGGTTCTGGATTTCTGGAGCAAAATAGAGGCAGTTTTGCATTGAGCGGGGACGCAAAAAGGTCCAGGCCCGGAGACCCCCATTCTTCAAAGAGCGATTGAACGACGCTTGTGTCAAGAGACCACTTGTGAGGATCCGTTTCTGTTCTGCTGAGACAATCCGCTAGACAGTTTTGTACTCCCAGAAGGTAAACGACCTGAGTCAGGGCTCTGTGCTCCAGGCACCACTCCCACACCCTCATTGCTTCTCTGCACAGGGGGTAAGACTGCGCTCCACCCTGCTTGTTGATGTAGTACATCACTTCTTTGTTGTCCATTTGAAGGAGAATGGTCTTGTGACAGAGTATGTCCTTTAGAGCTCGGACTGCATACAGGACTACTCTCATTTCTAGAATATTTATGTGGTGCTGAAATTCATCCTAAGTCAACTGACCTTGGGTGTGGAGATCTTAACAGTGAGCTCCCCATGTGAGAAGGGATGCATCCATGGTGATGGATATCTGGGATTCCAGTGGGGAAAAGGAAACCCCTACAGGAGGTTGTCCTCTTGAGTCCACCAGATGAGAGATCGTTTTAGAGGTTCCGTTACCTTGATGTGAAAAGACTGGGGATGTGTGATCGGAGACCACCGAATACCGAGCATCCACTGGGTGGTCCTCATGTGAAGATGAGCCAGAGGCACAGTGAACTCTGAGGATGCCATGAGACCCAGCATGCGCTGCATTGAGAGGGCCTGAACTGAGTCGTTTCCTCTGATGAAGCAGGCCATCTGAAGGATGTCACTCCTCCTGTGTTTTGGAAGAAAAGCCTTCGCTCTGGGGGTATCCAGAAGGGCTCCTATACAGAGGAGCCATTGGGAGGGCTGGAGATGCGACTTCTCGAAATTTAACATAACTCCCATCGACGCCAGGAACTTGAAAGCCGTAGCCACGGCTTCCTGAGTCTCCTGTCTGGAAGGGCTTGCTAGCAGCCAGTCAAGCAGATATGGGAATACTTGAATCCCGAGCTTCCTGAGATACGTTGTGAGAACTGCAAATCATTTTGTAAAGACTCAAGGCGCCGAGGATAGCCCAAAGGACAGGAATCTCAACTGGTAATGCTGACCCAATGCCACAAATCGGAGATACTTGTGGTGACTTGGGTGTATGAGAACATGCTGGTAGCCATCCTGTATGTCCAGAGAGGCCAGCCAGTCATTTTGATGAATCAGAGGTAGAAGCATATCGAGTGATATCATGTTGAACTTTTCCTTATAAAGGAATTTGTCTAACCTCCTCAGATCGAGAATAGGGTGCATGCCGCCTGTTTTCTTTGGAACTAGAAAGTAATGGGAGTAGAAACCTGTGTTCTGTTGATCTAGAGGGACTAATTCTACTGCCCTGTTTTTCTGAACGCCCTGAATCTCGAAAGCAAGAAGGTCTGAGTGGGAGACAGACAGCCTGGGCTGTCGTTTGGGCAGATGATCCAGAGGGGTTTCCGAAAGATTCGGAGAGTAACCCTCACAGATTATCCTGAGCACTCATTTGTCTGAAGTGACTGACTTCCATTGGTTGTAAAACTGAGTCAGACACCCTCCTACTGCCAAGGAAGAGTCCCCCTTGGACAGCTGAGGCAGGACGTGGGCTGGAACCTCCGAGGGTGGCACTTGGCGCTTTTGGGCCCTGTGCCTTCTGCTGCATTTTCTTTTGTGGCTGGGGGGCTTGACTTTTGTTGAAGCCCCCTGTAACCTTGCCATGAAAGGACGGACGGTCATGAAATTGCTGCCGGTTTCCACCCCCTTGCGGAGTAGCAGTGGGAGGCCTGGCCATTTTGACAGCTGTTCTAGTTTTCTGTATAGCCTCGAGTGCTTGCTTGACTTGGGGACCAAACAGATAATTCCCATCAAACGACAAACTCATATCTCTCTGTTGGGCGTCTAGGTTTGCTGGCAAAGGCACCTAGCTTCACCTGAGCTCTTTTCTTCTATGTTTGCTTGTAAGGACAGAGCAAAGAACAACATTATCAGAGCAAGGAAAAAAGATTAAGGCTTCTTTTTAAAAGGCAGATTTATAGTGTGTTATTATTTTCTTTTGTGCTCACAAGATTTGATATCTTTTTTTGCATACTTTTACTACTGTAATCTTCTCTGATTCAAACTGCTGTTGCAGGGTATACCTTCTGCTGCATTATTACAGGGTGTGCCTACAGGGTTGTTACTGTTTTGTGCTTACAGATTACTGCTGTAATATTCTCTGATTCAATTTTTTTTTTTGCAAGGTATATCTTCTGTTACTGCTTTATTTTTCTCTGTAGCAAAGTGTTTTCTGCAGGGTGTATCTTCTGTGAAATTGTTACAGGTGGTGCCTACATTATTGTGACTTTTTTCATCTATCATTAGGGTAAGCAAAATTACTGTTTGCTACTATTTTATTTTATTTTTTTGCTGAAAGATTTTCAGTTTGGTCTCAAAGGTGCTGCAGTGTCCTTCTCACATTGAAGGAGCTAACTGCTTTCCTCCCACAGCTCTTCCAGGGGAGTAGGAGTGTAATGGGGGGTGGGGGGGGGTGGAGCTGACAAAGACTTGGTAACTTCCAACAGAAGTAAGGGATAAAAGTTCAGATTAGTTGGTGTTTTTGAGGTGGAAGACTAGGTTTGCTGGCAAAGGCACCTAGCTTCACCAGAGCTCTTTTCTTCTACGTTTGCTTGTAATGACAGAGCAAAGAACAGCATTATCGAGCAAGAAAAAAGATTAAGGCTTCTTTTTGCTAGGCAGATTTACTGTGTGTTGTTATTTTCTTTTGTGATCACAAGATTTGATACTGTTTTTTGCTTACATTTTACTGCTGTAATCTTCTCTGATTCAAATTGTTTTTTGCAAGGTATATCTTTTGTTACTGCTTCATTTTTCTCTGTAGTAAAGTGTTTTTTGTAGGGTCATATGAGAAATTGCTACAGGTGGTGCTTACAGGGTTTACAGTTTTATCTATCATTAGGCTAAGCTTTCAGGGCTACTGCATTTCTTGTTGGTTGATTGTTTCTGCTCTTACCACCTTATTTTTTTCATCCGTGGTTCTTGTTTGGCAGGAAAAGGGCCCACCACCCACCCAATCCCCAACCACCCCATGCTACACTCCTTTTATAGAGTAGCACAGTTGTGACATTTTCTGTAGCAAAGCAGGAAGGGGAGGATCAGAGGGGTATCCACACAGTGATCTCACTTAACAGGGGCACAAGTAATTTAACTTGTTTTAGAAAATGGGTAAAGGAAAAGCTCCTCTCTCATTGGCTGAATCTCCCTACCACCAGGACTATTTCTTAACAACGCCTGGCAAAAAACAAGTTTGTTCTGCCACCACTAATACCACCTCTTACCCCTCTGCCTATGCTATGCCAACACTCACTGCAACGCGGAAACTCGGCATTTCGCCTCACGAGTTTACGTATCCACTTGCCACCAGCAAATAATAGTAAAAAAAAAAAAAAAAAAAAAAAGATTTCATTTTTCTCATTTTACTAAAATGAGCAGACCATCATCCTTTGATCAGCACCCCACTTTAGTAACTGGTGCTATCCAGCAGTGCAACTCTGTGCTCAGGACTGATTTTAGGGAAATTCTCGCCCCAGTCCCCAATCTTACCAAGCTAAAATGCTGAACAAAAAACTCCTCCCTAGCCACAGACAAATCATCCCCACATAAAGACGTATAACAATCAAAATATCTTCTTTTTTTATTAGCACTCTTCATCAGCCATCGTGCCTAACACAACTGCACGCCATTCCTGCTCCACTGCTGCCACACACTCCCCGCTCATAGTCTGGCACCAAAACCATTTTTCCACCTACACACATCAATCTGTAATGGTAGCCCGATCCTGAAAACTCTCATGGGGTCCGGATTCTCAAAAGACACAATAACAAAACACTGCACTACAATCCAATACTAAAAAAAAAAGAGAGACTCTAATAAGTAACAGCACCCTCTATTGGCACCAAAGGGACTATTTTACAGAACCTGCCATTTCTCGTCATTATTATTATTAATATCACACCCCTCTTTTTTTTTTATAAACTTTATTACAAAAAAAACAAATACTACTAGCCCATTTTCTAAGCATAACAATACCCTCCAGGGTGGGTGTTATGAGATATAACGGACCTTCCAGGAGTTATAAGGCCCTCCGCCTGTGGCGTCGGGCCACATTATGACCCTGGGAGGTCCATTACATCCCAATAATGCCCACCCTGTTGGATATTATTACTTACATAACAAGCTATACAAACAAAACAAAAACAAACAAAAAAAATCAAACTTTTGCTTTCAGTTTCCTCCTAATTATTCAGACCAGGTTATAAACTTGGCAGTTCAAGTGGAATGGATATTATTAACTGCAAGCACTGTGGGGACACTTTTCAAAAGAGCAGTTATACAGTATTTAGGATGCTGTCCTACATGCTGGACCATTGGAGATCTGAGGGCTCAGCTCCAGGCAGCATGGGCAGAGATTGTGTGCCTCAAATCGCATATTCAGGAGGAAATATATTATAAGAACAGCCTGCCATTTCCCCAACATTCAACCGAAGCACCTTGATCGCAGAGGGTACTTTGTCTGGGAGGCTGGCAAGTGGTTTGGAGGAGCAAACTGGGTGCTCCATCACTCAGTGCTCTCCAATGTATCACCCCCAAAAACCATATAAAAACTACAAACAGGTATCTGCTTCTATCTCCAAAATCAAACAAAGGGACAGAGGACACTGCATAGCAGGACAATGCAACGCAAAAAACACTTCTGATCATAGAAGACTCCATGATTTGGGGAGTTGATACCTACCTCCAGTCGGGGGTAAAGGTCAGATGTCTCCCAGGTACATCAGCATGGAGAGGCACTGACCACATTACTAAAATCATGCAGGAAGCAGGGGAAAACACCACTGTTCTGGTACACATAGGGACTAATGATCTCTCCAGCCAGTCAATTGTGGAGACCAAGGAAAATCTGACCAGGCTGGGAGACAAACTGTCATCCATTTCATCTGGCATCTCCTTCTCTGAGATCTTGCCAGTCTGGGAGGGGGGGTCAGACGGACGGAAGATCAGAGAAGGGGAGATAGGGGAGTTAAACATATGGCTCAAGGGCTGATGCCAGGAAAAAGAACACAAATTTGTAGGTAACTGGCAAAAGTTTTGGAAGCGAAAGTTCTTTAAATTTGATGGACTGCATCTGACTAAGGCAGGATTCAGTGCACTGGGGAAAAAGTTTGACATCTTTGCAGAATATTTAAACTAGCCAATGAGGAGAGTGGTGCAGCACCTGATACATCGAATGGAAAGAACACCTCTCCCCCCTCAGCTAGTGTTCAAACAGGAGTTCAGCATGTTTGTAGTTCATTTGCATCACCAGGTAAGGAAAAAGGTCCGGCTCCCCATACGACGCGCAGGGGAAACGCCGGACCTCGCCAAACAACTAACACACTGAAATCTGGCCAATGGAAAATCATGTACACAAATGCCCTCAGTCTGGGAAACAAGTACCCAGACCTACAGGCTACAAGGACAGAGGCTAAACTGGATATAGTAGCCATTAGTGACACATGGTTCACCAGTAACCACACTTGGGAGACTTCAGTACCTGGCTATGTACTGTTCAGAAGAGACAGAGGTGCAAAAGAGGAAGGGGGTAAAGTTACCCTTTATGTCAATGAAAATATCAAAGCTACAGAAATTCAGAATACACATAAGGAGCCAGAAGAACTGTGGGTCACACTGGAAACAGGAAATGGGACAGCCATATGGACTGGGGTTGTCTACAGGCCTCCAGACCAGGGAGAGGACATAGACACATTACTGTTAGAAGAGCTACAAAACACGATAGCTAAAGGGGAGGTTCTGATAATGGGAGACTTCAACAAGCCAAATACAGATTGATCAATACCAGCAGGAACATCCGCCAGAACTGGACACATAGTGGATTCCTTGCTGGGGGAGGGCTTCAAACAACTGGTACAACAACCCACAAGAGACAAGGCTATCCTAGATCTAGCAATGACTAACGGGGAAAGGATTACAGAACTCCAGGTAGGTCACCTGGGGACCAGTGACCATCACATGGTATGGTTCGATCTGGCCACTAGAACTAAATCATCCCTTTCCAATGCAAAAATATGGGAATTCAGAGGAGCTGACTTTGATAAGATGGCCAGAGTTAAGCTAGCCCTGGCAAGAAGAAACACAGGTGAGGGGGTAGAGGCAAAGTGGGCAAGCATTAAGGATGCAAAACGTAAAGCAACATCCCAGTGTGTTAGGGAGAAAAGCAAGAACAAAAGAAGGGGGAAACCACTTTGGTTCTCAAAAACAGTAGCAGAAAAGGTCAGAGCCAAAAAGGCTGGCCTTCAGGAAATATAAAGAGAACAGTGGGACCTAAGACAGGAGAGCATACCAAACTTCCCTAAGGGAAGCAGGAGGACAGCAGGCAGGCAAATGCCCAAACTGAGGAAACACTAGTACCGAACAGTAAAAGAAGGGGACAAGACTTTCTATAGATACATTAGTGAATGGAGAAAGTCCAGAGGGGGCATTGCTAACATCAAAGGGGATAAGGGGAGTGTGTGGAGGAGGACCAAGGAAAAGCATCTATCCAAAATAGATACTTCTGTTCAGTATTTACTGAGGAGAAGGTAGGGCAGGGCCCACAGCTCAGCACCATGGACACAGGGAGGAAGGAGGTGTGCACAAGTCCCTTCACAAAAGAAAGGGTCCTACAAGAGCTTGCTAAGCTCAGGGTGGGCAAGGCAATGGGACTGGATGGCATATATCTCAGGGTACTAAAGGAGCTAAGGGGGGAACTAGCAGAGCCATTATCAGAACTGTTTAGTGAGTCTCTGAGTACAGGAGAGGTTCCAGAAGACTGGAGAAGGGCTCATGTGAGCCCACTCCACAAGAGCGGTAGCAGGGAGGAGGCAGGGAACTACGGACCGGTCAGTTTTACCTCAGTAGTGGGCAAGATTATGGAGGCACTCCTTAAGGAAAGGATAGTGCAGCACCTAGAATCCATAGGAGCACAGGATCCAAGACAGCATGGGTTTACAACAGGAAGGTCCTGTCAAACAAATCTTATAGATTTCTTTGACTGGGTAACCAGAGTGGTGGACTAAGGGAGTGCAGTTGATGTCGCCTACCTTGACTTCAGCAAAACTTTTGATACTGTTCCACATAGAAGATTGATTAATAAGATAGGTATGCTTGAGGTGGGTCAGAAGGTGGTCAACTAGGTGGCAAACTGGTTGGCGAGCAGAAAACAGAGAGTGGTGGTAAACGGTATACAGTCAGAAGAGATGCAAGTCACAAGTGGGGTACCTCAGGGATCAGACCAGGGGCCAGGCCTCTTCAATATCTTCATCAGCGACATTGCAGATGGACTGGAGGGTAAGGTTTGTCTGTTTGCAGATGACACCAAGATCTGCAACAGAGTAGATGATCCAGATGGGGTGGGCAGAATGAGAAGAGATATGGATAAACTGGCAAAATGGTTGGAAGAGTGGCAACTGGGGTTTAACGCAAAGAAGTGCAAGATCTTGCACATAGGGAAGAGAAACCCTGAAACTACCTATAGGTTGGGAGGGGAATTGCTGGCAATCACAAGGGAAGAAAGAGACTTGGGCATCATCATCATCACAGATGACCTGAAATCATCCAAGCAGACCACTAAAGCAGTAGGTAAGGCTAGGGGGATGTTGGGGTGTATTAGTAGAGGTATTACAAGTCATAAGAGGGAGGTAATAATCCCTCTTTACAAGACATTGGTTAGGCCCCATCTGGAGTACTGCGTGCAGTACTGGAGGCTGCACCTTCACAAGGATATTAACAAAATGGAGGCAGTCCAGAGAAGGGCAACCAAAATGGTGTAGGGACTGCATCAGAAAACATATGAGGACAGATTAACGGAGCTCAATATGTATACCCTAGAGCAAAGGAGGAGAGAGAGGTGATATGATTGAAACATTCAAACACCTTAAGGGCATTAACAAGGTGAAAGAGTCTAACATATTTCAATATAAGAAAAATAGCAAGACAAGAGGACACAGCATGAGATTAGAGGGAGGCCAATTAAGGGGTAATGTGAGGAAGTTCTTTTTCACAGAAAGGGTGGTGGATGCATGGAATGACCTACCTCAGGAAGTGGTGGATATGAATACAGTGCAGGGCTTCAAACAGGCATGGGATAGGCATAAGGGAGCAATACAGATGAGTATGAATAGATAGGCCATTGACAGAGTAAATACCTATGGCACATTCATAAGGTGGAAAAAAATGGGCAGACTGGATGGTCCTTATCTGCCATCAACTTCTATGTTTCTATTTGTGAAGCCAGAAGTACGTAACCACGAATCATGTTGGGTACAAATACCAGCTACTGCTGCCCTAGAAGCAGTGTTGAAGGCGTCTATAGCAGCTTTAAGGTGCTGATTATTGGACTCTATGCCTCTAGTAATGGTTTGGAGAAGATCTGCGGAAACGTCAGACTCCAGTAGAGCTTCCACAGCTGCCTTAAGCGAATGCCAGTAGGTATATAAATACTGGGAGAAATAACCCTGGTAGCTAGCAATACGCACACTCAGGGTAGAGGCAGCAAAACCTTGCTTCCCAAAGGTGTCAATCTTACGAGATTCCTTATTTACCAGATGTGCCATAGATTCTTGAGGAAGGACGGCTTTATCATTCTCTGCCAGGACAACTATAGCATCAGCAAAGGCTTGCGAGGCCAGAATAGGATGATCCGTGGGGGAGGGCACACTTCCTATCTATGGATTTGGCCACAGAAGGAATAAGCGCTGGATTATCCCACACCATCTGTGAGAGTGTCTCAAAAGAGGGTTGCACCAGAGGAGTCAATTCCACAGGAATATCCGGAACGTGCAGATACTGCAGACTCAGCAGCTTCCCTGGATCAATCTCTGAAGTCTGGAGAGAAAGAGAGTGGTATTCATGTTCTTAAGCAGAGACTTAAAGGAAAGGTCCTTGACCAGAGGCTCTGCTGGAAGAGAGGGTTTATTTGCCACCCCCAGAGAGGAATCATGAAAGTCATCTCCCAATCAGTCAAGAGGATCAGGCTCATATCATCTCCTACTAGCCCCTAGGAAGAGTATACAGGAAAGGGGGTGAAAAAGAGGAGGAGGAGCTCCGCCAATCAAGTCAGAATCCAGGCACCCTATGCAGCACTGAAAGTGCTCCTGGCACTGGCACAGGATGCGGTGCCAAAACCGTAGATGGCACCGGCACCGGATGCGGAGCTTGTGCCGCACCAGGCACCACACCCGGTACCGCAGGACCAGAGGTTCCCAACACCCCACCCAGGGAGAAAGATCTGAGAAAATCAGCAGGAGAGAATGGCACCCATGCTGGTCCCTGCACCACAGCCATATGAGGGGAGAAAAGCACCAGAGCGCGGCATCAACAGCACTGGTGAAGGTGCCGCATGACTAGGAAGTCCCAACCGCCCTGCCTGCAGGTTCGAAATTGTTAGGCCCAAAGGCCCTGGAGACAGAATTACAGGCTCAAGCAGGCGGGACAACTGCCAAACCCACTGCTCCATAACAGCAGCCAAATGATGAAACTGCTCACCGGAAGACCCCCAAAGAGGTGGAGAGGGACTCCAGAGTCGAGGATGCCGGTCAACAGGGACAGAGGCCAAAGGGGACCCCAGAGGCATCAGAGTCAAACCCCTGCCCCCGGCCACCAACGATCGACACTCAGACTTACCAGAGAGCAACCTCGAGCAGTACCGTTTCTTCTTCGACCAGGAGGTCGAGGAAGAACTCGAGGCTGAGTGGTACCATGTACTTGACGAAGATCGTGAATGGGACTGCTTCTTTTTGTGCTTTCAGGAGGACCAACCTTCCCCCCTGAACACTGGACTGCTTGTAGTCAGACCCCTCTCCGTAGAGGGTGGCGGACCAGACCCAGCCCTGCTAAAAACACAGCCTCCCTACTGGCACTGGCCCCGTTCATAGTCGACTCTGTTGAAATTGGGCTGAAGACTTCTTCGTTGATGAAATTACTTGATACTTTTTTTTTAACACTGAATTAATCAAAAGAAAAATCTAGCAAATACTGAATGACTATAGTTGCTGTTGTATAGATGTGAAGTTTTAGACTCCCAGTGAAGCGGCGACATCACTGAAGCGCACTGGACGGTGGGAAAAACTGAAAAATTGGTTGGGAGATGACAAAATAGCCTATACAGCACTGGCCAGTCTCGGTGTCACAGCTACACAGTACTACCTTTGGCGCCTGCCCTCCTGAAGATTTTTGCGTCCTTCTGGGTCCTAGCACCTCCAGCGTAGTCCCATTAATGTGAATGAGTGGTGGAAACTCTATGTCCAGGAAGATATCACTAGCCAGATAGGAGGTTGACAGTAATAAAGAAAAAAAATAAGACAAGATAAGACCTGAGCAAATGGCTCTGGCAGAAGCAAATCAAAGTATCAATGGTACTAAATGTACCAAATAAGGTCTCTAAAGTGTAAAATAATTACATATTAAAATACAATATACTGTACCTGGATTCAAACTGCTAATCCTTTGCCTGCTTAGTGAAAGACCAGTTATGTAAGAACTTTCTGTAATAGTAGGTCTTTTAGAGAATCTCCTCCACTGGGCCACACCTTTGGAAATATAGTCATCAGCACTAGGACCACACAGAAACTTTTGCTACCCGTGGGCTGCCCACAATGACGTGCCACATCTACATACATAGGCATGGGTGGCACCATCACTCCTCAGTTCCCCACCAAAGACTAGCCTCAGAAGCCCTCCAACCATGGGGAAACCAGGAGATAAGACTAGCATCAGGCATACAGGAAGAGGCATGAGACTGGATATGCATGGAGTAGGTTTAAGGCGCAACATCTGATGTAACCCTCATTGAAGTAGAAGGGGGAAGGAAGGAGGGAGGGATGGCATAGTCTAATGGAGGAGATTCTCTCAAAGATTTGACATATATTCAGAACAAAAGGCCTTGCAGTACAGCAAGCCCAAAACCAGCACATCTACAACAGATTATGTCCAGATTGCAGTGTTTAGTGATGGTGTGGACAGTGCTTCATGCGACTGCAGCACACGTCAGCAGCAGGAACATTTTTGAAATGGGCAACAGAAGTGGCCATCCCCCTTGTGGAGTGGCCCAGAACAACATCAGGAAGTTTCTTACCATACTTCCTGTAACAGAAAGTAATACAATGTGCCAGCATTTGGATAGGTACTGTTTAGGCAGAGGGGTGCCCTCTTTCCCAGGGGTGAACAAAACAAAAAACAGAGGACTTTATACAGTCCGTAGCGTGAGTAATATATAGAGAATAATGCATATGTAGTAGATTGATATGTATTTTTTTCTCACGCCCAAGGTGTGATAATAGAGCACCGAGATGAAGATCGAGAGGTTTCATCATGATCACACAATCGGTGGTGAAAAAATGCATGTCAACTCACCACATATGTTTTATTTTTTATAATAACTGGTGCAAAAAGACTACGTTACCTTATGGTTGTGGGTTCGAATTGGGTAAAGTTGATGGGTCAAGTAAATCACAATCATAGCAATGAAGTAAAAAAAATATATCAAACAACTAGAAAAATTTAGTTTTTTTTTTCAATTAAAATCATTTGCCCAAGTCCTTCGGTTTCAGTGTGTGTTGTTTTGTCATCTTGATGGGTCGGGGTCATTCCAGTCGCTGTGGAAACGAAGTGAAAGTTCATGCCGTCTGTGGAAACGATAAGGGTTAGTCGCGGAAAGTACGCTCTTAGTGGAGAGATTTTCAGCTGGTAAATACTTCATTTCAAACGATTACGTTTTCTCATTTGGATCTGTACATTTCTTTTTAAATGGAAGTTTTGCTGTGAGTTTGAATCTATAGTTGGAGTACTGTCTCGTGGTGCCACAATCTGTTTAATTAGTCTGGAATGCAAGTGCTGCAGGCTTCTCGGCGTGAGACTGTAAATGTCGTGGTTGATATGACTTTTTCCGTATCAACGTGCGGGTTCATACGACTTTTTATAGTTCTCGAAAATGGGTTGATAACAGGGGTCACCAGTTATTATAGTATCTTAATATTCTACATACATCCAAAGTAAAGAGCAGTGCCTTACCCTGATTTGCATGCTCAGATCGAGTGATAAACAGGAGGCATATCTCGTTTGATTTAGTGTGAATTCAGATACCACCTTTGGTAGAAACTTAGGATTCATACATAAAGAGACTTTGTGAAAAATCAAATAAAGAGACTCATACTTTAGAACCTGAAGCTCAGAAATCCTTTGAACAGAAGTCATTGCAACTAAAAATAATGTTTTCCATGATGAGAAACATAGGCCACAACTAGCAGCCTACTCAACAGGAGCCAAAGTAAATTTCTCAAGCTCAAAATTCAAGTCCCAATGTGGGACTTGATTACTGATAGGAGGTTTCATATGGAGAATACCTTTCAAGAACATATGGGATACCTCTGAGTACTCATTTGCACTGGTGTCCCCAAGGCTCTGTCGTTGGCTCACTGCTTTTCTCAATATTCCTAAATGACCTTCCCTATGCTTGCTCATCTGCATCCACCCAAATGTACGCAGATGACACAGTCCTTTTCGTCTCTGGTTCCTCCCCTTCTGAGCCAACGGCCAGGCTTCAGCATGATTTTGACAATGTCCAGCACTGGTTCAGGTCAAATCAGTTATCCTTAAATGACAAAAAAACAGTCTCTATAACCTTTGGCACAAAACAAAGGCTTTCTAGGCTGCCATCCCTCCCCTTGCCACACCCTAAATTGGATCACGACTGATGATGTGCCCCCATTTAAGCACCTTGGGGCCTGGCTTGACCAGCACCTCGACTTTTCACAGCATGTGGATGTCATACATAAAAAACTCCACCCTACACTCAGCACTCTATTTAGGAATAACATCTGCATCCCACCCCCTGCTTGCCAAGATATCATCTCTAAAATTATCCTTCCCATTATCGATTATGGTGATATTGTCTACAGTGCTGCCACAAAATCCAGCCTGGCCAGACTGGACCCCTTCTTTCACTCCTTCTGCCGCTTTGCCTTGGACTGCCCACCTTGCACTCATCACTGTTCCTTTTACTCTGTCCTATCTCTCCCTTCTCTGGAAGATTGCCACCTTATTCACTATGCCTCTTTTATCTCTAAATTCTAACTGGCCTCCCTCCCCCCCCCCTTCACATAGATCTCTCTCCTCCCCCTCCTGCCCCCCATCTCATTTAACCCTCTGTAACTCTGGCAATCATTCCTTCACCCTTCCATCTCAAAATTCCCTCACTGGACAAGATGCGAAGTTCTCCTTTCGCTTACCAAAACTTTGGAACTCTTTTTCCATAGCCATTTGCTCAGCCTCTTCCAAATACTCCCTGTCCTTTCGGCTCCTTGATCACACTGCTGCTTCCTGTGCCTGTCCTTGACTCAACTGCCTTCCCCTGTTCCTCAATGTAGTCTCCTTCCTCTTTCTCCACCTCATTATCCCTCCTTTTACCAACATCACCAACCCTCCTTCCTCTCTTTTTTATTTTTTTTTTGAAATTAAGTATACTTTATTTAGTTTTTCATTCACAAACAATGCAGTGTACATTACTGGGGATGAAACACAGAACAATTATATATACAATACATTAAATAACCGTCAATAAGTCACCTTTCCCCACCCATCCCTCCCTCCCTCTCTTACCCTCCTCCTCCACCCCCTCTTCTTATCCCTCACATAAATCCTCCCTCCCCCCCATTAAACCTCCCTCCCCAAAGACAGTATACACATTATATCATTACAGGTCATTCCTCTGGTCCCACTAGGGGGAAAACAGAAAAACAACAACCTAAAAAAGAGGCATGAGGACGTCATCACTTAAATAATCAGTAACCTGCACCCACCTAAAGAAAGTAAGTCAAACGGGATGTAAAAAGTCTCTGCCTCCTTTATTAATGTGGCGGTACAATTGACCATAGGTCATGGAGTTTCTCCCATTTGACGTTAAACCTAAAAATTGTATTTCTATAGCTAGCAATGGTTTTCTCAATCCTTAAGTTGTATAATAAACCCACAAGCCATTCCTGACAGGTAATGGAAGTCTGATCCTTCCAGTGTTTTAATACTAAGGTTTTCACCGTGAGTGAAATTAGATTAATAAAGTATCTCCTTTCCCTCACCGCCACCATTGTGTAATCACCTAACAGACAATTCTGCGGAGTAAAAAGATCCTGTAGCCTTAGCAAAGGGTCAGCTTTAGTCTTAATATCGGACCATAGTGGAGCAACCAAGGGACACTCCCAAAATATATGCAACAGGGAATCTTGCGCCTGACCACATCTAAAGCAGTCATCCTTTGGCAATTTGCCCATTTTACACAGCTTCACAGGGGTCAGGTGCACAGTATGCAAAATATAATATTGTGTCAATCTGAGCTTGTCATTAGCACTGTATTTATAAATTCCTTTCCATATGTGTTCCCAGTTAATACATCTGTTAGGGAGAGTATCTATCCAATACTGAGAGTAGTCAGCTGTACCTGGATACAATTTCCCATGTAGAGCCACCACTAAACCAGAAACTGCATGTGGTTGCCCCGCTAGAAATTGGAATTCCAAAAAAATCTCTCCATGGTTAGTGTCCCACTGATTTGATCCAAACCAAGTGATAAGCAAATGTCTAATCTGGTAAATATAGAAGGCGTGCCTGGGTGATAAGTGGAAACTCCCCAATATTTCTTGGACCGAACGTATCCTCCCTATCTCCACTAGGTCACTAACTTTCGTGTCTGGAGGTATTCCTGACCTATGTGGTGAGAGAAAAGCTTTACCAACCTTAAAATTAGGGTTACCAAACACTGGTTGCAAGACCTCTTTAGTGTGCCTAATCCCCAAAGACCTACATACCTGGTTACCTCCTTCCTCTCTTTCTCTCTTCTTCCTCCCCCACTTGTTCTGCACTCTCCCTTCCTCCCTTCCATCTGCGCTCCTTCATATGTGCCTTGTTCCCCTGATGCCCTCACTAAGTTAGTACAGTAATGCATGTTTGCTGTACCCATGGGACAGCTCCATTTTGTACTGTTTTAATTTATGGTCACAAATGTTGTTTTATTGTATAAACTATTGTTATATATTTGTTCTTGCCCCCGGACGCATCTGGAAACAAGCTAGTTTTTAGTTCAGTATGTCTTTCCTGGTGAAACTTTTGAAAGAAAGAAAGAAAATAAATGTACAACCATCAACAGGGGCATGGAAAGCTGATAGAGTAGCCAAATGCACCTTAAATTAAGTGAAGAATACTGTAGGCCTGAGACAAACAAGAGCAGCAAGGATTCCAACTCAGCACTTACAGGACGTGTAAAAGAGACCACATGCCTGTAAGCAGCCCACAAAGTGAAAGGCTTCCTTTTTATGGGATAAGTATATCTGGTAGAAGGATTTAGTTGCAATCAGTACATCAATAACCTTAGGGGATACCCCAAAACATGCAATGACTATGCCTTCAGGAGTCATGCATGCTGATGTAGGGACTTCAGCTGTGGATGGGCCAGCGACCCCTTGTCTTGTGACAACAGACCCCAACACAGAGGTACAGGGACAGGAGCCTCCACTGCCATCTGTTGCTGAAGTGGAAACCATATCTGGCGAGGCCATAATGGAGCAGTGAGGACGAGAATGGCATTTTCCACCCACAGCTTGGGCAGAACCCTCTGTATTAAGAGGAATGGGGGAAATAAGTATAGAAATTTCCCTTTCCAAGAGAGGAATAATGAGTCTCACCAAAAAACTCCAGGTTCTGGAGCAAGCAAGCAGAAACACAGCAGTTTTGCATTTTGTGGGGATACAAAAAGGTCCAACTCTGGATGACCCCATTTTGTGAAGAGGTCATTTACCATGGAGGTCAGCATGCCTCATTCGTGAATCATGGACGGGGACCTTCTTAGCCTATCTGCCAAGATGTTTTGGAGATCTGGGTGATGCACGGCTGATAGCTGAAGACCGTGGAACAGAACCCAATACCATACTCTCATTGCTTCTCTGCATATGGCATAGGAGTAAGTGCCCCATTGTTTGTTCATGTACTACATTACACTGACATTGTCCTTTTGGATTAGCACAGGATAGGGGCAAAGATGATTCTGAAATGCATGGCAGTTGTACAGGACAGCCTTCATTTCCAAGACATTTATATGCAGCTCGGCCTCCACCATGGTCCACGACCTTTATACCTGATAAGGGCCAAGATGAGCACCCTAGCTACAGCCCAAGGCATCTGTGTTGAGGATCTGTACAGGAGCTGGTACAAGGGACGGAATGCCCTTGAACAGCTTTTCATAATCCATTCACCATAGCAATGCTCTATGAAGTGGAGATGTGATGAGAAATTAAAATGACATACTCACATAACTCTTGATCTTCTAGGAGCATCCTCACCATTGATTCACACCAATGGGTTCTCAGTCAGAGGTGCTAGGACCCTGCGGGAACTAAAACTCTTCAGGAGGGCTGCTGCCAAGGTAAGCTGCATGCATGCATGGCACAGCAAGACTAGCTTGCACTGCATGACTTACCTCAGTACTGGCCCTCAACCACCTCTTTACTTTTTTTACTGAGGAGGTGCAGCGTAACCTAACTAACAATAACACATCTAACTAAAGGGCATAAGACAGCCCTTGCAACCTGTGTAAGAAGGGTCAACAACAAAGAAAACAATGTCTTCACAGCCCTTACAGCCCAAACCAAAAACAAGGTGTGAAGACCAACGAACATAAAGAGTGAGCCCAGGAGATGGAGGGTGGGTGTCCTAGAAGATCAAGAATTATAGTGAGTATGAAATTTTAATATCTTCTAGGAACCAATCTTCACCATTCATTCACACCAACGGATTAGGGTACCAAGCTGAGATGAAGGTCCCCCAGGCAGGGCAGTAGGAGCCAGAGTTCACTCAGGACAGAAATCCATTAAGAATTGTCCTGCCAAAAGAAGCATACTGCCTGGCATGGACATCCATGGCATAGTGCTTGATGAAGGTGTGCACTGTGATCCAAGTGGCAGCTATGCAAATATCAGAAACACAGAAACAGAAAGATAGAATCTGACAGAAGATAAGGACCACTTGGCCTATCCAGTCTGCCTGCTTCTCCCTACCTACATTATTACATCAGATCATGCCCGATCTACAGCTCTTTCTCCCTCCCCACTTCCTTTCCACTATGATTTCTTTGTGTTTATCCCATGCATTCTTGAACCTCATCACTGTTTTTGCCCCCACCACCTCTGTTGGAAGGCTGTTCCAGGAATCCACCACGCTTTCTGGGAAGAAGTACTTCCTCACATCTCTCCTGAATCTACCCCGCTTTAGCGTCATAGCATGTGCCCTTGTTCTTGAGCACCTTTTCATCTGAAAAATACTCCCCTCCTGTACCTTATTTACTCCCTTGAGGTATCCAAAGGTCTTTGTCATATCTCCCCTCTCCCACCTATGTTCCAGGGTAATCATATTGAGGTCCTTTAGTCTCTCCTCATAGTGCGTCTGACGTAGACCCTGCACCATGTTTGTTGCTCTTCTCTGGACCGCCTCCACTCTGTGTCCTACCAGAGATGTGGTCTCCAGAACTGTATACAATGCTCTAGGTGGGGTCTTACCAGCGATCTATACTGAGGCAACAACACTTCCCTTTTTCTGCTGGTGATACCACTCACTATGCACCTCAGTATCCCAGTTGCCATCCCTATTGCCTTGTCGCACTGGCTGGTCATCTTTAGGCCATCCGATATGATTATCCCTCAGCTCTCTTTCCTGCTTGGTGGTCATCAATACCACGCTACCCATTTTGTACTCTGCCCCTGGGTTTCTGTGCCTTAAGTGCATTGTTCTGCACTTTTTTTGCACATTGAAACCCAGCTGCTATACCCATAACCTCTTCTCTAGTTTTCTGAGGTCTCTACTCATTCTTTTCACCCCCCCACCCCCAAATGTCCACACTATTGCAGATTTTGGTGTCATCCTCAAAGAGGCAGACCTTCCTTCCCTTCCAGCTCCTCTGTGATGTCACTTATGAAGTCATTAAAGGGGACCGGTCCCAGCACAGATCCCTGAAGCACCCCACTGGTCACCCTTCCTTCCTTGGAGTGAACTCCGTTTACCACCACCCACTGTCACCTATCCCCTAACCAATTTCTTATCCAATTTACCACCTTTGGATCCACTCATAAGCTACCCAGCTTGCTTACCAGTCTCCTATGTGGAACAGTGTTGAATGTCTTACCGAAATCTAGGTAGGCCATGTCCCCCACTCCACCATGATCTAGTTCCTTGGTCATCCAGTCAAAGAAATTTATCAGATTCATTTGGCAAGACCTCCCCTTTGTGAAACTATGCTACCTTGGGTCTTGTAACCCACTGGATTCAAGATACTCCACAATCTCTTCCTTCAGCAGTGGTTCCATTAACTTTCCCACCACTGATGTCAGGCTAACTGGCCTATAATTGCCAGCCTCCTCCCTGCTACCACTTTTGTGTAGTGGGACTACATCTGCCTTACTCTAGTCCTCTGGAACCACTCCTGTTTCCAGTCAGCTGTTACGCAGTCAGTATTTCTCTGAGCTCACTCAATACCCTTGATGCACCCCATCTGTCCCAATTGTTTTGTCCACCTTCAGATTAGTAAGTCTCTTCAGGACTCTCTCCTCCAAAAAAGGACTAGTGTCCACCTCCCTCCCTCCCTCCAAAGCTTTTGTTCCTTTTTGTGGCCCCTCCCCTTTTCCTTCCTCTGTAAACATGGAAGAAAAGTATTTGTTCAGGGTGTTTGCCTTTTCCTGGTCCCCATCCGCACAGCCCCCCCTTCCCTTTTTAACCTTTCAATCCCACTCCCGGTCTTCCATTTTTCACTAACATATCTAAAAAATGTCTTGTCCTCTTTCTTTACCTCCTGGGCTAGTCTATATTCAGTTTGCGCCTTTGCACTCTTCACTGCTTTCGCGGCTTCCCTCTGTGTCCCCCAAAACACCTCCCTATCCTCTTCCCTCTGAGTCTCCTTATACCTTTTGAATGCTACCCTTTTAGCTTTTACCTTTTCAGCCACCTCTTTTGAGAACCATAGCTGTCTCTTTTACATCTTGCTTTTGCTCATTTGTTTGACACACAAGTTTGTTGCCTTTACTATGCTCCCTTTTATCTTTGCCCACTGTTCCTCCACCCCACCCAGGTCACCCACCCCTGCTAGTTCATCCCTGAGGCATTCATCCATTTTTTTTAAAACCTGCCTTCCTGAAGTCGAGGACCCTCACCCTAGTGTGGTTCGATTCTGCAGCCGTCCTTATACTGGACCACACTGTACAGTGATCACTGGTCCCCAAGTGGCCTCCAACCTTGATGTCTGAAACACTGTCCCTGTTATTGAGTACCAGGTCCAGTATCGCCCTATCACAAGTGGATTTACTGACTAGTTGCCTGAGGAATGCCCCCTGTAGAGAGTCCAGGACGTCCCTGTTTCTAGCTGAAGCCACTGCTTGGAGGCTGCAACCCACATCTGGCAGGTTGAAGTCCCCCATCAGCAGCACCTCCCCTTTTCTTTCATCTTGCCAATGGCTTCTATCAGTACCTTGTTTAATTCCTTCCTCTGTGCTGTAGGTCTGTAGATCACTCCAGTGTGAACAGTGACTCCATACCCCATCTCCAGGGAGACCCACAGTAACTCTGCCTCATCCTGTATTCCCTGTACCACCGTGGGTTTTATGCTTTCCCTCACACATAGCACCACACCTCCTTTCATAACACAAGGAAAATTTTGCTTGTCCTCTTTGGAGTTTATATTTATTTAATATTACTTACACTCCACAAAGTTAACCACAGGTGCTACTCCCAGGTAATGTGACACAAAATGGAATGTGCATACTGGCTTAGTAAGCACCTTGATTTGAGTAGCACTCTGTTAAAAAAACGCAGCTCACAGTTTTTTGCTTAATTTTTATGTTGTCTTGCTTGCACAGCACAGACTACATATTGAGGTAGCTTGGAGGGGAGTAGCAGGTTTTAGAGGTGCGGTCATGTTGTAGTCAATGGCGCCACTGCTTTTTTGGGCTGGGCTCTGTGGTACGAATGAAATAGCATGCTTTCTATGACAGCACTGCAAAAGCATGCCACCAACTTGAAACAATTTAGCCGATGCAATGAGGAAGCTCCCCGTCATTGCAGGGTGTGCCTTGCCTGGTGTAACATTTCAATAAACATGGCAGCGGCTATCACCGTCCACCTCTCACAATTCCCACCAAGCCAACTTCGGGGGTGCCCAGTCCCCCTGTCGGCATGGTTAAACACCCCCCAAGACTGTGTGGCACACTGGGAGCCCACCCCAGAGTGCCTCCATGTTCAAAAGCTGATCACATCGGCATTTTCCTGCTCCCACCCACCCCCACTGTGTGCCACACTGGGAGACCACCCCAGTGTGGTTAACATCACCCCTCAAACTCATGGGACACACTGGGTGCCCACCCCAGCGTGCCCAACATTTTCCTTACACCTGTAAAAAAAAAGAAAATGTCCGCAGTGTTCTTTTTTGTTTTGTATTATAACCTGAAACAAAGAAAATGGTCCCTCACCGACGGGTCCCCTGCCCAAACCCACACCCACCCTTTGTGCACCCCACTCTCACACACCCCTCCCCCATACTTATCTCCGAGTCTGAAGTGACGATCTTTGGTGGCACGGAAACATGTATGCACTCTTCAAAGCCGACTGTGAACTAAAAAATGCCGGTAAGCTGTATAATGGCATCAATGGGGGGGGGGGTTCAACTTAGGTGGATATCTCGCCCATTTTTGTGACTTTTGGCTCCAAATTTTCAACATGGGGTTCTTGGGAACCCACCTCATGAACTCAGTCACTATCATTTCATTTTTCGGCCCCGAAAGGTAATTTTGTGGTCACTGCGCAGAATCACCTTTCGGGATTGATTAATGAAATGACAGTGTCACTGTTCATGAGATGGGCTCCCAAAAAGCCTATGTTGCAAATTTGGTGAAAAATTCAAAAAAATGACTGTGTTATGAGTGTGCATTGCACAGTTTCCACGCACGCTTGTAAGTTTGAGAATTTTTAATATTTTCACTCCAGATTTTCAACACTGCCATTTTTTCACACCTCCTTATGAACAGTTCAGCTGTCATTTTTCACATCCTGCCCGAAATGTGTTTTTGCACATCTGGCGTACAATGACACGGTGGCTGTGGGAAATCAATGTTCGTGGCACATTATAAAAATTACAGTGACACTGCTCATGAGCGGGGGTCCCAAAATACCTATGTTGAAAATCTGGTGAAAACATTTCACAAAGTAATTGTGTTATGAGCATGCATTGCGCAGTTTCCATGCATGCTCGTAACTTTGAGAATTTATAATATTTTCACTCCAGATTTTAAACATTGCCATTTTTTCACACCTCCTTATGAATAGTACAGATGTCATTTTTCACATCCTGCCCGAAATGTGCTTTCGCACATCTTGCGCACAATGGTGTGGTCACTGTGGGAAGTCAACATTCGGGACAGATTAAGAAAATCACAGTGACACTGTTCATGAGCGGAGGTCCCAAAATGCCTATGTTGAAAATTTGAACAAATTCCACAAAATTACTGTGTTACGAGTGTGCGTTGTGCAGTTTCCATGCACGCTCGTAACTTTGAGAATGTTTAATATTTTCTCTCCAGCTTTTCAAAGTTGCCATTTCTTTACACGTCCTTATGAACAGTACAGCTGAAATTTTTCACATCCTGCCCAAAATGTGGTTCTGCACATCTGGCGCAGAATGGCGCGGTCACTGTGGAAAATCAATGTTCAGGACACATTAACAAAATCACAGTGCCACTGTTCTTGAGCGGAGGTCCCAAATTCTTTCATGAGGTGGGGTCACAAAAAGCCCATTTTGAAAATCTGGAGTGCAAATGCCAACAAACGCCTGGGGCATTAAGGTTTCTAACCATAACTTCCCACCCTGTAGAAACTGTCAAGCGTCAGGGGTGTGACTTTGGATTGTCGGCTGTAGTGGTCACGCCATTCCACCCCCACCCTGCAGCCTGTGACAGGCATCAAGGTGTGCCTTGGGGACTTCAGCCCCAAAGTTCACCCCATTCTCCTATACTGCACCCATCTCAACGTATTTCCTTATTTTATTTGATTTGTTTTGATATACGTGTTTTACCTGTTTCTACGGCGCCCAGAGCCTCCGGGATTGGGCATCTCTTAAATAAAATTTGCCTTGCCTTATGGAATGGGGTGAGCATAAGGCCTGATGACCCCAAGGCACAACGCGACACTTGTCAGAGTCTGCAGGGTAGGGTGAGGTGAAATGGCATGAGCGTTATGGCCGACGACCCAAAGGCACACCTCAATGCCTATCAGTCTCTGCAGGGTGGTGTGGGGTTGGCGTCACTTTTATACTTCACTGCCATTCCTATTATACATCTCTCTAACTCCTGCACTACCAATGCCAATGCCAGCAAGACATTTGGCATTGACAAATGCTTGTTATATTTTACTTCCATATGTGAGAACATACACCAATGCAGTCTTCTTTTTACTGCTCTGTATAATTATTAGTAAAAGAAACAAAGTCTCATATGGCTTTTACTTATCTCTTTCAGTCCAGGCACACTGTGTGCACTTTACTTACTTTGTAATTTTCCAGCTAAACTGCCTAAATCCTATCATTCTCAGGGTTGAGAAGTGCACATAGCAGTTTTACTTGCTGTTTGTGGGTGCTGTTTTTTGCTCAAAAAGTGGAGATAATCATACCTTGCTTTTCACCTCCATATCCTTACCACACCTCCTTCTCTCCTTCCCACCTTGTCCTTCCTGAACAGAGTATAACCCAGTATGGCCATGTCCCAGTCATGGTTTTCAGTGTACCATGACTCAGTAATGGTCAAAATAACCTGTCGGACTCTGCCATGATGGCCTCTAGGTACAGAATCTTATTTCCTAGATTTCTAGCATTCACACACATGGCCTTCCAGAGTTTGATTCCACTGGGCTCGTTGCCCCTCTTTTTTTCATTTTGCCATCCCTCCTTCCCACCTCTCTTTTTAATGCTCCTGTTCTTTTCTCTCTTTATCTCTGCCACCCGGCTCCCTTTATTAATTTTCACCTTGGGGGATTCCCCTCTGCTCGGTTTCTCCTTACTCTCTATTTCAACTTGTGAGGGAAAGCAGTTTCTGACTCCCAGATTCATTCTACCACCCTTCTTGGCTAGTTATTTATTGAAGTAACATTTAAACCATCCACTGAGGACTGCAGTTCTCCTTCTGGATGGATACTTGCCATCACCCCTGTATAGGCCCTTATCCTCCCAGATGGGTCTCCAGTCCCCAGTGTAGCCGAACCCTTCCTCTCTGCACCATTCCTTCAGCCATGAGTTGAAGTTCCTGGTGCAGAGTTCCCTCTCCTTTCCCCTGTCATAGATGTGCAGCACCTCAGTGACAGCCACAGTGCAAGCTATCTAAGACCCTCCCCAACTCTCTAAACTCCCCCTGCACTATCCCAGCTCTGTCCCTAGCCATGTCTTTAGTACTCATGTGGAAAATTACATCCAGTTCTCCTTCCCATCCTGCTGCCCTAGCGATCCGCAGGATTAGCTTCACATTCCTCTGGGCCATGGCACCAGGTAGGCACCTAACCTGCCTCTCCTCCCCTTTCCTATTTCCATATCTATCCCCCTCACAATTGAGACCCCCACTAGAAGATGCTTCCTCCTCCTCCTCTGGGGTCCTCTACCACCCTCTTTGGGTTCTCCATTACAGAGGGCTCCAACATTCCCATTGGTCACTACAGTGGGTGCTTCCTCCTGGCAGTCCCCCCGCCAGAGCAGTGTAGGAATTTTGTAGTGGTACCACTGAGGAACGTGCCTCTGTCCCGCCACACCCACCCTTCCAGAGCCCACCACAGTCCAGTCATTCTTCCTCACTGTCATCTTCTGAGGTAACACTGACAAATATGGTGGCCTCTGGGTGGGGAGAGGTCCCCTGAATCCTAGCCAACTCAGCCTGGAGTCTAAAGACCTCCTCCCTCAACCTAGAGAGGTGTACGCAGATGGGGCAGCACTGCAGTCTCCAGAAGCTCTCTCAGAAAACTGTTGCCCTACAGCCACTGCACTGCACCACTCCAAGCATTCCCAACTTTTGTTCTCCCTGTGTTACCGGGAGATACATTTGTATCTTTAGCCCTGACAGGGTGTTTCTAGTTTCCCCTTTTTTGTTTATTTCTATTTGTGCTCCCCCATGCCTTGTTTAAATCTTGATATAAATATATAAATCTTTATTGTACCCTTTACCCTTCCCTCTCTCTCCCCTCCCTGCCCTTCTGCCGCCAGCACCATGCCTCCACTATCATTGCCAAAAACTGGTTTGATTCCCTCATTCCCTACTTCACCACCCTCCTTTCCCCCATCTCCCACTCTTCCTTCTATTTTTGTACCAGAGACACTAGCACTTTTGCTCTTCCCCTTCTCCACTCTAACACTAGGAAGGCTGCATTCTCTGAACTGGGACTGTCTGAGACTTTTGAGTATTGATGAGGAAGCCCAAAGATTCTAGAATACTTTGGGTGACCCTGATGGATTCCTTTACCTGTTGCGATGACTGCCCTACTACTAGCCGGTTGTCCAGATAAGGGAATACTACGATGCCTTACCTCCTGAAATAGGCTCCCATCACTGATAGGCAATTTCTTTTTCAGGGGGAGGAGCTGGCGCTGGCACGGTACCCCCTTCGAGGCCGATGTACAACATGGCGCTCGAGGGATGGCCAGTAAACGACATCAACTCCTCCCTCACCTCAGTTCTGTGAATGCCAGAGAATGCAAAGAAAAAAGGGATAGAGAAAGGAAGAGGGTGGGCAAGGGAGCCCAAGGGGTAGTCCAAAAGAAAGGATATAAACAGAAAAAGAAGTAATGCTGAGAGGAAGAGGACAGAATAACCCTAGAGGTCTGGAACAGAAGGCCCCTTCCTCTTGGCAAGCAAGCACAGATAAGAGATAGGAAAGAGAGGAAGAGAAGAAAGAAAGGGATCTAGGGGACCTCCTCGGACTCCTCCAAGAGGGGTACCAAGAGGCCAAGGAGGGAAGAAGAAGCATTCAATTCAGCCAAATCCAAGCAAGGAAATGCTACCGCAAGTCAATTTAAGCACCTCCTGATGTGGAGTGCCTTCACTTAAGAAGAGAGGGAAGACTGAGTGCTGTGCTAAGCAGTTAGAGGCAGGAGCCTGGCTAAGTCTCCTCCCCTTACACCTGAGATAGAGGAGTTGGGGGGTCTCTCACTCCTGTTCCAAAAGTGTTATAGGGCAGGAACAGAACCACCCTGGGGCAGAGTCCCTCCTATCCTCTAGACAAAGTTTTCCCAGAGGAAACGCTTCACTTCCCCCCCACACCCGGAGGGAGGAGGGGCTGAAGACATACCTCTCAACCTCTTGCCTCTTAAATCAGGGACAGGGCTTAAAAAAATTAGGGACGAAGACCCAAAATCAGGGACACATCTTAAAAACTGGTAATATTCATCCAGGAAGCAGACAGAATAAAGGAATTAGTGTAGGATGCATTTAGTGAAGAATAAATAGTCTGTAACTTTAATGTTTGACATTATTTTGTGCTTACAGTTTCCACTGTTCAGTCATAAAACCACAAATTTTATGACGGACAGAGGAAAGATCTGAGACAAAATCAGGGACATCCCTGAAAATCAGGGACAGTTGAGAGGTATGGCTGAAGAAGGAGGGCCACTGCCCAACAACAGACATCACTGAAGGTAGCTGTCTGGAAAGAATACCTAAGGAGAGAGAGAGAGGTTCCTAGAGCTCTCAGAGTTCCTTCAACCCAGACGAGGGCCTCCAGAGAGAACCAGGTCCGGAAGGATCCAGGTCTCCGGAGTTCCTTCAACCCAGACGAGGGCCTCCTCACTCCCTAGCCAGGGGGCAGAGAGAACCAGGTCCGGAAGGATCCAGGTCTCCTAAGGGGAGGCCCCCACCAGTGTCCCAGGAAGAGGGCCCCAGGAAGCCCCCTCCTAAGGGAAAGCAGGTCTGCTTGCCCCCCAACAAGGACAAGGCCCCACCTCAAAAAGAGGAGCAGGGAATCCTGAGTTACCAGTAGGACAGGCCCACAAAAGCCCTAACTGGGGGAGAAACAAGTAGGGGAAGGCACTGCTCAGAGTCTGGGGCCCAAGAAGGGATGGCAGGAGGGAAGTACTGATGAATGGTGAAGATACACAGAAAGATCAAGAATTGCGGTAGGTATGTAATTTTCATAACTTATCTGTGTTAATCTTCACCATTCATCACTGGTGGGTGATTACTAAGCCCCCTGAAGGGGACCTAGTACTTCCCTGAGAGAGAGGCTTCCCTCAGCCTCCTGTGGGGGAGACACAGGAGGAGGAAACCCTCACATGCTGAGTTAGGCCTGTGACTGGTCAGGGTGAGGCAGGGTCTCCCTATGCCTGGGAGATGGAAGTCGCCCCTGAAGCTCCAGTCTCGCCCTGTAGGAAAAACGGTGGGTCCCCTGGAAAGAGGAGGCTTATGCCGAGCCAAGGGTGACAACTGAAGGTGAAGCCATGCCCTCCGCCTGATGCAGATCGCTGTCCCCACTAACCTGGATGCCACCTCACTGGCATTATATGATACCCTTGCTTGGTGCCTCGCAAGCTCCAGGCCATGTGCGGAGAGGGCAATGGCTTGCCTGGTTGCCTCTGTATCAGGCATAGATGCTAGTATTTGTCCCAGCAAGGACCATAAGTGTCTGTTGTAGGCAGCATAATGTACCTGATATGCTGCAATGGAGAGCAAGAGGCGTGCCAAGGAGAAGACTCTTTTCCCCCAATAGTTGAATTCCGCAGAATCTGCCTCTGGAGGTCGGTCATGTCTTGGGCTTCTATGCCCAGAGGGAGTATCCAGGAGTGTCACTCCTGAAGGGGGTGATGTAGGGCTCCTGGAGATCCTTGGGGTGCACAATACCTGTACTGGCAGTCCATCAGGGCTGGGGAGGGGATGGGGAGGGGACTGATGGGCACTGCCAGGTACGGAACGACACCTCCCGGAAGGGGGTAGGCCAGAGGGGCACCAACTGGTGATCCTCACTGAACTCGCTTAGGAACGTGGGTATTGCCTGTTCAGGATTGCATCTTGTTAACCCTGGAAATATGGAGCTCATCGACCAGCCCCAAAAGGAAATGATGATGGGAGGTCTGGTCAGCATCCAAGGACAGGTGGATGAAGGAATCCTCTTCCTCGAGTGAGGAAGACAAGGAGACCAATGAGTCTGAGTCCAACTGCTGTAGGGGAGACAGGTGAAAATCCTGCTCGTCCATGGCTCTAACACAGTGAGGGAAATCGGCAGCCAAGGCTTTGAACTGCTCCCAGATCATAGGCCCCGCAGGACCCAAATAGCCAGGGAAGGGAGGTGGGGAGGCAGACATAAAGGGGACAAATGCCTCTGGGAAAGAGGATGCCCTCTGCCAGGGATATGAGGTGCAGGTGATCCAGCACCCCGGAAGGATTTGGCGGTCGGAACAGCCACCAACCATTCAGCCATCCTAAAAATGATCAGAACTGAGCCCTGAAGGGGAATCTCCCCCTGTGAGGTGACTGGGGCATCATCGGTCCAGAAGGGTATCCCCTAGCCTCTTGCAACAAGATCTCCTTCGGGGACCCCAAGGGGGAGAAGGCAGCACAGTGCCGCAGCTCCTTCCTGAGCCCTGGAGGGCTACTAAGGAAAAGCACTGCTCCTCGCCCACCACTCACCCATCCAGTCTCCGAGAGGGATCTCTTCCTCAAAACTAACTGGAGGGGCTCTACCTAACCTACTAGCCCCCAGGGGGCAGCCAGTGAGGGAACCCCTTCCCCAGCCTCAGACAACTGAGAGGCTCCAGGAATGGAGCCAGCCTGGTCATCGGGGTCCGGGGGCTTGATCCCTCCTAGCTCAGAGTCCCCACCAATGCCAGAAGAAGCCCCAGCATCGCCCATGGCCCAGGGAAGGTCCCCGGCACCACAAGTGGTGCCAAGGCCAGTGCCAGCTAGAAATGAAAATGATGTACCTACTTTAATTCTTGATCTTTCTGTGTATCTTCACCATTCATCCTTAGTATGGGTATCTGGCTGGAGGCTAGGACCCAGTGGCAGCTTTTTTTTTTGGAGGTGGAGTCGATGCAGGGGTGGTGCCACCTACGAGGCCAACGTATTACATGGCGCTTGCGGGTTGGCCATTATCTGCTGTCGGCTCCGCCTTGGCCCCAGTTCTGAACACCAGTGAGAGAGACAGGAAGGGATGAAGGGGTAGGGCAAGGAAGCCCAAGGGATAGATAAAAGGAAAGGATATAAAAACTGAAAGGAGAAATAAATGATTGAGAGGACAGCAAAAAGAGAGAGAGAGAGAGAGCAGCCTAAGGGATTGGGATAGGAAGCGGCCCCAATCTCTGGGCTAAAGAAAGGAAGGGTGGAGAAGAGAGAGTAGAAAGAGGAGAATGAAGGTGGAAGGTGGGGAGAACACCACCCCCATTCAACCGAACACCTGGACCTCGAGAGTGGGAGCTCAGATTTTAGAACCCCCGTGTTGCAGAATGTAGAATAGAATAAGACACAGGAAGTGCCCCCTGCACAGCCAGAGTAGTCCTCAAAAAGGGACCGGAATTTATGAACATACAGTACGAGCATACGAATGTGCCAACAGAACAAGACCACCCGGTCTATCTAAGTCTGCTCGAATGAGCAGCTAGCACCCCTAGCTTGCAGCTGCCCCACCCCCTCTCCTTTGTCATCCCACTGCCATCCCCACCTCTCCCACCCTCACTCTCCCCTGTTCCCTGTCCCATTCCCTTTTGAAGCTGTTCACAGATTTACATAATACCACCCATTCTGGTAGTGCGTTCCATTTTGCTACCACCCTCTCTGTGAAATAGTGTCTTCTCATTTCCTTCCTAAATTCTCACCCCTCTATTCTTAGCCCATGCCCTCTGGTGACTCTCCCCCTCCTTAACTTAAAGACCCCATCTGCCCCATCCTTATTGATCCTCCTTAGATACTTGAATGTCTCTATCATGTACCCCCTGCCCCTTCTATCCTCCAGGGTGTACATATTCAGGTCTCCCAGCCTGCTATCATAGTCTCTCCCCCCTCCATTCCACATGTCATCTTTGTTGCCCTCCTCTGCACCCCCTCCAGTAGCCTGATATCACGCTTTAGGTATGGCCTCCAAAACTACACACAATACTTTAAGTGCAGCCTAATCAGCGACCTGTACAGGGGCAAGTTCACCTCTCTTCGCCTGGACGAAAACCCCCTTGCTATGCACCCCAGCATTTAGTTCACTTTTGCAGCCGCTCTCCTGCACTGGGCAGTGTTGTTCATGGTCCCTGTTATCATTACCCCAGGTCCTTCTCCTCCTCAGTGATCCTCAGCTTAACCCCCCAGCCAGTATTCCCTTCTTGAGTTCTTCACGCCAAAGTGCATAACCTTGAACCCCAGCTGCCATGTCTCCGACCACTCCGCTAGCTTACTTAGGTCCCCCTGCAGCTGTTTCCATCCCTCCCCTCCATCCACCACTGCTCCGATTTTGGTGTCATCAGCAAACAGACTTACCTTGCTCACCACTCCGTGTGCAATGTCTGATATGAATAGCCCAAATAATACTGGCCCCAACACAGCCCTGTGGCACCCCACTCGTCACCAGCCTTGGAGTTGAAAGCTCCCCTCTCACCACCACCCGCTGCCGCCTCCCACTTAGCCAGCTAGTAATCCAGTTCATCATTTTTGCCCCTACCTCTACACCAGTTAGCTTCCCCCCAAGCCGCCCATGAGGCACAGAATCGAAGGCCTTGCGGAAGTCCAGTAAAGAACATCCACCGCATGACCCTTATTCAGCTCACATGTCACCAAATCATAATATTGTATCAGGTTGGTTTGACAAGACTTCCCTAAAAGTTTAAGGAAGAAAATGGCTCAAGGTCGAATCAGGCCAAGAGAGGTCGGGCGGTGTCCACCCCTCCTGATAAATTATAACAGAATGGCCCCAAGAGGGGAGATAAAATAAGGCATAGAAAAAAAAAAACAGGGGACCTGCCCCTTTTGAAACTCAGTAGAAAGAAAAGGTGTGAAGTGACAACACCTTAAGAAAGGAGGAGACGCCTCAAAGGGGCATTAAAAATAATAAAGAGATTGCTGAAGGGGTACTAAGGGGTCCCCGATCCCTCCCCATCTTGAAACCCCTGGGACAGAGAGCTGAGCCTTGAGAGGCAGAGGAAGGGAGAGAGACAGAGAGAGAGAGAGAGAGAGAGAGGACACCCCGAGACCCCCAAGCAAAAACTCCTTCCCATCTGTCTCCAAGAGTCCTCTTCCCCCTAACCACAAGGGAGAGGAGGAAGAGGAGAGGTGCTGGAGCACAACAAGAGAAACACACAGGGAGGAGGATCACCCAGAGACAGAGACCCTAGGGGGAAGGAGGGCAGGATTTAGTGATGAATGGTGAAGATGCACAGAAAGTTCAAGAATTACGGTAGGTACATCATTTTTATATCTTCTCTGTGTCAATCTTCATCATTCCTCACTAGTATGGGTGAGTACTGAGCTCCTCGAAGGGGGGCCCAGTACCTCCCTAAAGGACAGAGTCCCTTAGGCCCCCAGTGGGGGGGGACACTAGAAGAGAGAACTCTTGCAGGCCTGGCTAGGCCTGGGATCGGTCAGAGTGAGGCGGGGATCTCCTCAGAGGAGAGGAAGGGCATCCCTGCAAATCCTGTCTCACCCTCTGGGTGAAAAGGTGGGTTCTCCGGAAGGCAAAGGAAGTCACCCTACACCGGGCCAGGGGTGACAACCGGGATAGACGAAGCCATGTCAACCGCCTAATGCAGATCACTGTCCCCACTAGCCTGGAGGCCACCTCATTGGCATCATAAGATGCTCTTGCTTGGTGCCTTGCTAGCTCCAGGCCTTGCGCGGAGAGGGCCATGGCTTGTCTGGTTACCTCCCCATCAGGCAAGGAAGCAAGGACCTGATCTAGCCTCCACCATAAGTACCTGTTATAGGCAGCATGGTGGGCCTGATGAGCTGCAACACAGAGCAGAAGCCGTGCTGAGGAGAATGTCCTCCTGCCCCAAAAATCAAACTCTGAAGAGTAATAATCTAGGGGCTGGTCACGGCTTGGGCATCTATGTCCAGAGGGGGTATCCAGAGGTGCCATACCCAAAGTCGGGTGAGGCAGAGCTCCTGAAGACCCTGGGGGGGTGCAATACCTGAGGTGAAGGTCCCTTGGGGCTGGAGCTGGGAAATGGGGACGTTGCCAGACCTGGAGTGATGCTTCCTGAAAAGGAACAGGCCAGACGGGGACCAAAAGGTCATCTGCACTGTATTTGCCTAAAAAGGGGTGTGCCACCCAGTCCGGACTGTGCCCTCCGGGGGAGGAAATACTGAGCTCATTGAGCAACCTCGACAGGAAGAGCTGATAAGCACATAAATCAGCAGCAGATGAAAGGTAGACTGAAGACTCCCCTCCCTCATAGGAGGGAGATGAGGAAGACAATGATCTCGGAGATATAGGGTTAGGCTGAGCAGGGGAGTGGAGAAACACTTGTTGGTCTGCAGTCCTAAAATAACATACTAACATACTAACATACTATTTGCCAGCAGATTAGGCCTTATGGTCTATCAAGTCTGCTCGAACCTAGATCCTTAGTTGGGTGCCGAGACCCTCCCATCCCATGTGCTCCAGAAACCCCTATCATCCATCCCCACCCCCGGACAGGCCATCATCTGATACATCCACTTTCTGTGTCTGTCCCACCCTCTCTTAAAGCTCTCCACTGTGGATCTCTGAACCAGCTCACCAGGCAGAGCATTCCAAGGGTCCACCACCCTCTCAGTGAAAAACCTCCTCCTCTTTTCCCCCCTCACCCTTCCACCTTCCAACTTCAAACCATGCCCTCTGGTGATGCCTCCCTGCTTTAGTCTAAAGATCCCCTCCATGTTTACCCTATTTATTCCCTTGAGGTACTTGAGGTAATAGGTTGGGAAAAATTCAGCCATGGCCCTAAACTGTGTCCAGGTGAGAGGCCCCATAGGGCCAGTGATTCCCCGGGAGAGGGGGAGGGGTTGGCAGAGGCAATGGGGCCACTGCCTCTGCTTGGGCAGGGGGACCCGATGGAAGACCTCAAAAGAGGAGGCCCCTCGGAGGTCCCCGCAGATGCTGACTGCTCAACCGGACTGGAACGGTCAATATTGTGCCCAGAGGAAATCCCCCTGTGAGGTGACCAGGACCATGTGAGTCCAGAAGGACGGCCCCTGACCTCAAAAGCAGATGTCCCTCTCAAAGAGTCTCCGGGGGAGAAGCAAGGATCCACACTGCGACTCCTCCCAGAACCCGGGAGGATCGCAGGGAGAGGCCACTGTGCTGAGCCCTGTGCACTCAACCCCTGTGTCTCTGAAAGGGCCCTCTTCCTCCCTACCACTAGCCTAGGCAACTGGCAATCTCCAGCTGACCCCTGGAAGACAGCTGAAGGTACAGCATCCTCACCTTCCTAGGACACTCTGGTCTGTCCCAAGCTCAGACTGGCCAAGATCACCAAAGAAGGGGGTACCCAACTTGAAGGGACGGACATATCTGTGGTCCCGGGAAGCTCTGCAGTGACCACCTGTACAGTTGCAGGCTGGTCAGTCTCACTGACCGCAGAAGCAACAGAACCTGACCGGCCAACAGTGGGAAGCTGAGTGGGGGTCGAGGCGATGGACTTAGAGGGATCAGAGGATCCAGATCAATCTGGGAGCCAGTCTGGGTCAGACCCCAAGTCCTCCTCCTCCTCCGAGGAGGACTGAGAACCCCGAATCCAGACCACTCCACGATCTCTCCCAGTCCCAGGGCCGTGAGCCGCGTCACCTCCAGCTCCGGCACCGCGAACGGCACCAGAGCCTGGAGCGGCACCACAAACAGCGCCGACCCTCTCCTTGTCACCACAAATGGCACCGGATTCGAAGGCGGCACCAGCCACGGCACTGCCACCTTCCCCGGCACCGTGAATGGCACCAGAGTTGGAGGCGGCGCCGACCCCTTCCTTAGCACCGCAAACTGCACCAATGCCAGAGGCGGCACCAAGAACAAGTCCTGCACCACCCACGGCACCACTCCCATCCCCCACACCGCGAACAGTGCAGAGTCAGAAGCGGCACCATGGGGAAGCCCAGCACCACCTGTGGTGCCGCCTAGACCTCTGGTGCTGCAAGCAACACCGAAGCCAAAGGTGGCGCTGACAGACAGTGTTGAAGACACTGCTGGCCCGGGCCCATGGGCCCCAGAGCTTGACACCAAAGGAGCCTCTGCTCGAGGAAGCACTGCCAAATGAGCCCCGCCTGGCCCCTGAGGGAGCCAGATCAGCGTTCACCGTGGGTGGAGCCCCTGCCATGGCAAGGCTACGGCTGGCAGAAACCCCCTCCTCCGCGGGCCATATAGGACTGGGAGGGGACCTGGAAGAAGGGCAGAGAGTCCTTTCCTTGGCTCGATGACTGTGTACCTGCCCTCCAAAAGTCGGCAGCGCACGTCCGACTTTGAATGCGTGCATCTCTAAAACTCAGTGATCCATCGAAAAGCAGGCATCGCAGCAATCCATATCATTACCTGGGCCTAGGCAGGAAAGGCACCGGTCATGCTGGTCCATTATGGTGTAAAGACGGCCGCAGGGACACCAACGCATAGGAGGCCACCCCGCTTTCAACTTTTTCTTTTTGTCCCCGGGACGAGACATGACCGTACAGAAATAAACAAAAACAAGTACTCGGCGTTGCCAGAAATAAAGGAACGATCTTACCGGAGATCACTGAAGTGGGCGAGCAGAACTGTGAGCCGAACACGAACATGACTGATGGACTAGGCTGCAGACTAGCCACAAAATGCAGATTAAATTCAAATTTTTCCCATGAGCTCCTTTCTCGATGGTGGAAGAAGAAGAACAGGGGCCAAGGTGGAGTCGACAGCAGATAACGGCCAACCCGTGACTGCCACGTACTACGTCGGCCTCAAGGGCAGTGCCACCCTTGTGTCGACTCCACCTCCAAAAAAAAGAAAAGCCCCCATGGGGTCCTAACCTCCGGCCAGATACCCATACTAGTGATGAATGGTGAAGACTGACACAGAGAAGATCAACCAGCTCCAAAGGTAGAGGAGATTGGGAAAGCGCAGAGGTGCTGGGTGGAGGAGAACCCAGATACTGCAAGGAGTTGGGTAGCCAATCCAGATCTGCCTCCAAATTGTCCTCTTCCAAGGAGGAGGAGTGGATCCAAAGGATCCTCAGAGGGGTTACCCCCCCCCAAGGCCCTCCTACTCCCGGCGCTGTGAGCGGCACCTCGAGACAGCCCAGCACCGCCCACAACGCTGCCCCAATCATCTGAGCCGTGAGCAATCTGGGACAGTTCCGACAAGTGGTGCCAAGGAAACCATCGGGCCGGGCCTGTCGGGCACAGGCCATGACACCCGGGGAGCCCTCACCTCTGAGGTGGTGACTGCCAAGATGGTGCTCCCAGCCCAGCTCCTGATGCCATAGATGGTGCCTCCACCATGGCAAGGCTTGAAGAGACAGAGATCCCCTTCTCTGCAGCCCATATAGAACTGGGAGGGGACCAAGAGGCAGGGTTGAGGGACCTGCATCTGGCGTCCCGAGTGCACGGCTGTCCCCTGAAAGCTGGAAACGTGAGTCCACCTTAAATGCACAGCTTTCGAGCACTTTGTGGTACATGGAGAAACAGGCATTGCAATGGTCCATATCATGGTCTGGGCCCAGGCAGGTCAAGCAACGATCATCTTGGTCTGAAACAGAATATAGCCAGCCGCAGGGACACTGACATATGGGGGCCGGCCCGCTTTCAAAGATTTTTTCTTGTCCCCAGGACGAGACATGATTGGATAAAAAATTTACCAAAACGTAGAAAAAGGTCTTGGCACTGATAAAAAAGGAAAGACCTTACTGGCTTCAATGTCCCGGAGTCGAAATGGCTCTGAGAGACATAACAGCACACAGAACTAAGGCTTTGGTCAATGGAAATGGACTACGCCTCGATGTTGCAGTAGAATCTTGCTTGCCCACGAGGTCACTGTTCACTCAATGGCAGGAGAAACAGAACTGAGGTAATGGAGGAGTCACCGTCATTTACTGCCCATCCCTTGAGCGCTACGTCATGTGTGAGCCTTGAGGGTGGTGCCGTGCCAGTGCTGTCTCCTCCCCTGAAAAAAAAAATTGCTCCCATGGGGTCCAGTTCCTCCAGCCAGAACCCACAAGTGATGAGTGGTGAAGATTAACACAGATAAGATCTGGTAGTGACCTGAGGGTAGAGTGAACCTTAGGAATTTTCTGTGGCAAGGCCTTATTGGGATGTGAAAGTAGGCATCTTTCAGATCCAGAGATGCCAACCAATTTTCTTTCTTTAAAGATGGGATAACGATGGCAAGTGTAACCATTTTGAACTTGGGCTTTCCCAAGTGTTTGTTCAGGAATCTGAAGTCTAGGACTGGCAGCCAATCCCAATTATTCTTCTTGGTCAGGAAGTATCTAGAGTACAAGCCCTTCCCCCTTTGGGAGAGAGGGACTAGCTCTATTGCTCTGGCTTGCAGAAGCTTTTTTACCTCCAGCTCCAGCAGAATTATCTTTGCAGGAGTTGAAGGCTGAAAGACTCTGCAACCCTGAAGTTTTGGAAACTGCTTGAAATGTAGACAGAGACCCTAACTCACTACCACCAGAACCCACTTGCCTGTGGTGATGTTTGTTCAGTTCTAGATGTAACAAGTCAGCCTGCCCCCAGTACAAGAAGGGTGGTGGGCTGTTTTGGGCAGTCAGGGTTCTGTCTGGGCTGAGGTCTAGGAGCTGGGTTGAACCAGCCTGCCTAGAAGGCCTTCTGCCCCGGTAGTAGCCTCTGGCTGGAGTACAATCTACAAGCATGGAGACTGGGGCATAAGCTCTGGGGTAATATCCCCTGCCCCTTCCTCCCCTTCCCATGGATCTTCAAGAAGTGGAGGCTCTTTCTCTTGTGGAATTACTTCTATAGATAGTTTTGTACTCTTCCACCTTTTTCATGTATTCCTCAGTCTTGACACCAAAAAGGGAATTGTTTTCACAAGGAAAATCAGTGGCCTTTACCTGAGTGTCTGGGGTAAGATTAGTTGTTCTGAGCCAGGCAAAGCTCCTCAAAGACACTGATAGGGCCAACAACCTGGATGCAGTGTCGTCTGCATCCACAGTCCTGTGAAACGGATATTTGGCGGCATCCAATGCTTTCCTGGTAGCGTCAGCCAGATCATGTGACACATCGCCTGGGACTCTCTCAGCTATGCAGAGTTCCAAAGGGCCTTCTGATATTGTGCAGCATATGCCATATAAGCTACCTGTCTGAGGAGAAGGGAGGAGGCTAAATAACCCTTCTTCCTCATGGTGTCCAGTTTCCTTGAATCTTTATCCAGGCGTAATCCTCCTACAAATGGGGGTTCCTGAAAGTCTTCCTTGGGTGTGCCTAAATGCCGACTGCCAGGCTGGTATCCTGTGTCTTAGCATTCTAAAAGTGATTGTGTGAGAGTGCCTTAATGCCTCTGTGCTCTGTCCCTTTAAGAGCTGCCAATAACGTGATGTCTACTTACTCTGGGAGGGGGCTGAGTGTTTCTATGCTCGAGTCCCACCCAGGCTGCCAGATAATTGCCCCGTTCTGCCATTGTTATTTGCGCAGAGGGAGCTCTGTTAGAAGCTGTACTTATTTGCTGATTATCTATCAGAATAGTAATGATATTGTAGTTTGTCTAACCTGCCTTCTTTGCAGCATGGACAGTTCTGTTATCACCATCATCTTGGTCCTGGACTGCTAGACATTTGGACCAATCAGTACCTTTGGGACTCTAAAATGGAGCATGTCCCCAGGGGTCTTCTGGGAGCAAAACTTTGTAGGAATTTTAGTTTTGGGACTTTGGCACCTAAATTAACCTGGAGGGGGAGCCTTTGTTGTGACTGACAGATGGATCAGCTAACCAAACCTTTTGGATCCTGGGGAAAGTCCCAGGCTGCTGCAGTTACTTTCAGTTCTGAGCTGGGAAGTGAAGGAGTAACAGCTTGAGATAGTCGAGCAGCAGTCCTGCATAGTTTTGCACGGGAGAACTGTGGAAGGGCTGAGTTTTGGCCTGCCTGCCTACTGTCCTTGAGAGGGAACCTGTGATCTTATCGGACTAAATCCAAATTGTGAGAGCAAGATAAGCCACTGAACTGTGACCAGGCTGTCAACCTGACGAAGACCAAAGATTTGCTGAACGCGATCGGCCTGTCAGGACCTCCAGCCACCTCTAAACTCTCGGATTGTGCAGAGACCCAGTATTTGCGACCGGAGAGCCATTTGCCTGGTACAGTGGAATTTCTTTACATGTAAATGTGTTGTGTGCTGCTAGTGGGTCGTGATTTGGTTCCCCACTGTGTTCTGCTTGCTGGAGGCTGCATCCAGCTCCAATGAACTGAATCCGTATTCATCTCCATTTGGCCTGGGCTTTGCCACACTGGCCCAGCCAGACTACCCGCTACACAGAGAAAGTCACTGACGAGAGACCTGCCCGGGGATCAGCCCCCTGCTCAACTCTTTGAACAGGAACAATGCCTCGGTGATTCGTGTGGGCCCTGCTTCTCCTGGCACTCCAGCTCAACAACCTGCAGTCTCAATTTCATCCTGCCTGTGTCCTGTATTGGATATTGTGAGTAAACATCAGGGCAGCTCCTTGCAACAACAGCTAAATCTAAAGTGCTGTCATCTGATTGCCTTGTTGTCTTTTCTGTCATGAACTGAGCCCTCCAACTCCGGATTACAAATAGTGTGTGTTGTGCATGTTTCTTTCTTCCATCGCAAGGGCCCCAACCAGCTACGATGCCGGCCTACCCCAGGCAAGGTTTCTGGCTAGCCTACCGTTCTCCTACCTGGGTACCCAGATTGTGTGACCGTGTAGGGACTATGAAGTGCATGCATAACTGTCTCATTGATTTAGCCTTTAAGCCAATCAACCTGATTACGTCCCCTCCTTGTTCAAGTCCCCTGAATAAATCAGATCTAACTCTTTTTGCATTTAACTTGACTGTGGTTTCAGTTTGTATTGAAAGCACTGTACTGTTGTTGTTTGGTGTGCCTAACCTTGCTTTACAGGGGGTCTCCAGGGACGAACTGGTGGAACCAGCCCTGGTGGTAAGTGCAAACAGTGATGGTACTTGCATGGTGAATAAGGTCATTGCAAAAGTGATTACTGTATAATGTTTTGGTCACTAGAAGCGACAGAGAGAGGTTACAGTGTCCCGGAGGGCTGTGCTCAGGTTAGCTTGACCACTAACAACCCTGACCTCCAGGTGGAGGCACCCATTTCTGTACCCAGGCCCCTTAACCTGCAACTAGCCAAGCAGGCAGCGGTAGTAGCCCTTGGGATAGCGCCACCTAGGGGTTACATCTTGGAGGCATCACTGAGATTAGCGTCCCCTAGTGGCCAAAATCATGAGTTTTTGTCAAACATTAATGGCTATCTCAGTGAAAATGGATGTACACCAGTTGGTGGGGTGGTGTACGAGGCAGGAGATTGACCCCCCAATGCCTTGCTATTACTGGAGATACCTATGGGCATTAGTAAGGAGATTCTAGAAGCACTTTCCAAAGTCGAATGTTTAAAAAATACTGCGGTGGTGGGTCGACAGGCTGATTTGACCGCCCAAACTTTCATGGCCCTAGTAGAATGTAGTGACCCCAAGGACAGCTCCAAAATGCCACAGGCTATTGCCTCAGAAGCAGTCCCAGCCACCTGGAGGGTAATAACTAAGGACAGTAAAGACCCTGGGAGGGATAAGCCCCCACCCTTTGTCAGAGACTTTTGAGAAGAAGTTGGGCAAGTTGTTACTGGAGGAGGAGAAGACCGTAGAGGACTTCAAGAAATGATTCTTGCCACCTGGGGGGGTGTTCCTTCTCCAACATCCCTGCCAGTTTCCGTACCTGTTCCTTCACCAGCTCGTGTGTTCACCTCCATGCCTGCAGTTAGTTACGAATCGTATCGCCGGCTGAGGATGTTTTCAGGCACCTTCCCCACACCCCAGGGGGAGGAAAATTGGGAGACTTGGATAGACTATGTTGCCCCTCAAATCAAAGAATGGCAATGCCCCGAAGCAGAGAAGAGGAGATGGGTGGTTGAAAGCCTCCGAGGCCCCGCCATGCTTACCATCCACGCTACACAGACTAGTAATCCAGAAGCAACTGCTCAAGATTATCTGAATGCGTTGGAAAATGTGTACGGCAGACCCAGTTCAGATAAGGACCTGTGGGGTAGGGTCAAAAGCACTCAGCAATACCAGGGGGAGCCTTTATCTGTGTATGTGCCTCGACTTGAAGTGGTGCTACAGGAATGCCTAAAGAAAGGTGGCATGGCCCCAGCTAAGTTAGATCAGAATAGGCTGGATCAACTTCTCAAGTCAGCCCCATTCTCTGAATTATTGCTGCTCCCACTACGCCTTGCTGCCCGGTTGGATGCGCCTCCTACCTGTGACGGACTGATGAAGGAAATTTGGAGGATCGAGAGGAGGCAGTTACATAGTGGGGCCCCCTCCCGTATCTGCTGCTGCTGCCCAGGTGGCCAAGGATGCCCAGGTGAGTGATGCTCAGGGGCAAAATACAGTGCCAGTTGAACATCTGGGAGCTATCAAGGACACTCCACCCTGGGGCAAGATACTGCAAGAGGTCAGAGAAGAAAAAATTACTCACCTTAGTAATGTTGTTTCTTCTAATGGAGTCTTGCTGTATTCTGACAATAGCAGTGAGTCCCAACCTTCGAACTGCCCCGGAGATGAAAGAGTTAACTTTCCATGCCAGGCATGGAACGCTGAGCTTGAGCTCGGTTGAGACTCTGTCTGTTGTTGTTTGAACTCAAACTGTCAGATCTTTACGAGCTAAACTCACTGAGGTCCTGTGTGGAAGCTGTAAACCTACACTAGCCAACTGGCTACTAACATAAAAACAGATTTTTTGGTCCCAAAACAAAGACTCAAGTCAGGAGACCCAAAACATGAATAAACACAACACCCACTCACCTAAAGAAAAAGGGGTGATAACAAAAAAGGTGGGGCACTTCCTGAGTGCCAACACTGCACTGCCCACCCACATCCCAAAAACAGAGGTTCTGAGAGGGGAAGGTGGGGGGGAGGTCATAATATAGCAAGACTCCATTAGAAGAAACAACATTACTAAGGTGAGTAATTTTTTCTTCAAACAACAAGAAGTCTTGCATATTATGACATATGCAGACTACACAGCAGTACCTCCATGGAGGAGGGACAGAACCTACTTAGGAAATAGGCTCTGAAGCACAGTTGCTTGAAACCGAGCATCACTCCTAGCCTGGATGTCCAGGAGTAATGCTTGCAAAAGTGTGAACTGTTTTCCAGGTAGCTGCTTGACATATCTCTAGGATAGGATGTCCCTGGCAGCAGCCAGAGCCGCAGCTGTACCTCTGGTAGAGTGAGCCTCAGGCCTGAGGGAGGAACCTACCCAGTTTTTCATAGCAAAATTGATACAAGAGACAATCCACCTGGCAATGGATCTTTTAGTGGCAGGTTTCCTTACCAACCTCACCATAGGTGAGGAACAGTTAGAGGGAGTCAAACCTGTGACCCTTGGTACGTTCTATGTAGTAACTAAGGGCTCTTTTGACATCTAAACTGTGCAGTCTCCTCTCACCAGAGGAGGAATGGTCAGTGAAGTAGACAGGGAGAGACATAGATTGATTAAGGTGGAAGTCTGAAACCACCTTAGGCAAGAACTTTCTGTTAGTCCTGAGGACCACCTTATCTCTATGAAAGGAGATAAAATCAGGCTCCACTGACAATGTTTATAATTCACTTATGCGCCTCGCAGAAGTGATGGCTACCAAAAACACAGTTTTCCAAGTCAAGTACTTAAGCTCTGCTGAAGACAAAGGCTCAAAAGGGGGTTGCATAAGCTGAGCAATGCAAACGTTAAGGTCCCAAGCAGGGGCAGGGTCCCTGAATGGAGGATTGGTGTGAAGCAATCCCTTGAAAAACTTGGAGAATACAGGGTGAGTTGAAAGAGAAGAGGGTTTACCTGCTGATAAGAAAGCAGACACGGCTGCCAGGTGCACTTTTAGGGTAGCTGGTCTCAGCCTCAAAGTATTCAAATGCACCATATAATCCAGGACTGTGGGTAAGTCAGCAGATTCTGGGGAAATATGCTTGCCAGAGCACCATATGAAAAATCTCTTCCATTTGGAATTATAAGTAGCTCTGGTGGAAGGCTTCCTAGAAGCCTTCAAGATATCCAATACACCTTGGGAGAGGTGTAGGTCAGCAAACTCTAACTCTTCAAGAGCCAGGCCTTGAGATTGAGAGATTTGAGGTTCGGGTACCAAACTCTCCCCTGAGCACAGGTTAACAGGTTGTGATTCCTGGGAAGACACTGGGGAAGGTGGACTGCTAAGGACATAAGGAGTGGGTACCAGGGCTGTCTGGCCCAATCTGGAGCAATCAGGATCATCTTGCAGGGTTGAGATCTGATTTTGACTAGCACCTTGAACAGAAGAGGGAAGGGGGAAAAGCATAGAGAAACTTCCCTTCCCAACTGAGAAGGAAGGCATCCAGAGGGACTGAGCCCAACATTGGGGGCCTGCAGCAAAAAAGGGGAAGTTGGTGATTGTCTTGGGCTGCAAAAAGATCTATCTGAGGGGTGCCCCATCTGGCAAATACTACCTCCAGTACTAGGGGATCCAGTGACCATTCGTGATGGCCCTGGGAAATCCTGCTGAGAGCATCTGCCAGGACATTGTCCTTGCCTGGGAGGTGAACTGCAGTAAGGAAGGTGTTTAGAGAGTAAGCCAGAGACCACAACTGCACTGCTTCGGTGCACAAGGCCATAGACCGAGTGCCCCCTTGCTTGTTGATGTACCACATTGTGGTGGTATTGTCTGTTCTGACCTGAATAACTTTGTTCTGAACAGATTTTGAAAAAAACTTGAAGTGCTAGAAAAACTGCTCTGAGTTCCAACAGATTGATGTGGAGCAGAGATTCCTGAGGGGACCACAATCCCTGGGTAGTGAGGTCGCCCATGTAAGCGCCCCACCCCAAGAGGGATGCATCTGTAGTAAGGATCAAGGAGTGAGACTGAGGGGCGAAGGGGACCCCTGTCTCTGATTGCTCTGGTCCTGCCACCACTGAAGGGCTTGGATCAGGGTTCGAGTCACTGGGATCAATTTGGTTAGAGGGTCTCTCCTTTGAGACCAAAAGGCTCTCAAATGGAACTGGATGTCCCTCATCTGAAATCTTGCTCCCTGCGCTACTGCTGTAGAAGCAGCCATGTGCCCCAGGAGCTGCAGAAAATGCCTTGCTGGTCGAGAGACCTGCAGGGTGAAAGAGGAGGCCAGAGAGACCAGGGTCCTTGCTCTTTCCAGAGGAAGGAAGGCTCTGGCTCTTTTGTGTTCAGTTCTGCACCTATGAAGGTGAGAAGCTGGACAGGCTCTAGAACTGACTTTGGAAGATTGAGAAGGAAACCTAGAGATGTGAGCAGTTGCTGAGTTACCTGAAGATGTAATTTGATTCTGGTCTGAGACTGGCCTACTATGAGCCAGTCATCCAGATAAGGAAAGATGGCAATCTTTGCCTTCTTAAGGGCAACTGCTACTGCCAGGCATTTGTGAATACCCTCGGGCAGAGGTGAGGTCAAGGGCATTGTTTGAACTGGTAATGGCCTGAGGGCAGTTTGAATCTGAGGTAGTTTCGATGGGAGCTTGATAAGAACATGGAAGTAGGCATCCTGAGGTCCAGGGACGCTAGTCAGTCCCCTGGCCTTAGAGAGGGTAAAATAATTCCCAGAGTCACCATTTTGAATTTTGGTTTTAAAAGGTGCTTGTTTAGGTATCTGAGATCCAGGATGGGCCACCATTCTCCTGTCTTTTTTGGGGTAAGGAAGTACCTGGAGTACAACCCTTTGCCCTGGTGTAGGGGTGGAACCCTTTCCACAGCTCTGAGAGCCAGGAGGGTAGAAACTTCTGTCTCTAGGGCAAGTGCCTCTGATGGATTTTCAGGTGGAAAGGACCTGGTTCTCATCTTTGGAAATTATTTGAAGCTGAGAACCAGTCCCTGGCTTACTACTTCCAGGACCCACTTGTCTGATGTTAAAGACTTCCAGTCCTGGACAAAGTAAGCCAGCTTGCCCCCTACAGGTAGTGGAGAATCGGCCCTGGCCACCCCATCAGGGTGCCTGCTTGGCAGGGCTTTAGGCTGAGGGGTGAAGCAGGTCTGCTTGTACCCCGCCTGCCTTTCCTCTAAAGAACCCCTCTGGGCATAAGCTGAAGAGGAGGCCTGGGCTTGTAAAAGGCCATGAAAAGGTCTGCCCCTGCCCCTGGAAGGCTGCTCTTGAGGAGTGGCCTGCCTTCCTTGGCCTGTGCACTCCTATAGGTGGTCCTATATTCATCCATTTTCTTCATGTAATTTCGTCTGCTCCCCTAACAGAGAGTTACCCACAACAGAAAATCCATGGCCTTAGTCTGGGTATCCTCGACAGGCTAGCACATCTGAGCCAAGCCATCCTGCTAAGAGCCACAGATGTAGCCATGACTCTTGATGACACATCATTAGAGTCCACTGCAGCATGAAATTGCACCTTAGATGCCTCAATACCATCAGCAGCCACCTGCTCCAGCTCCATGGCAAGCTGGCCAGGGACCTGCTTTGCTAGAGCCATAACGGTGTCCCATCTGGATTTCTGGTATCTAGCAACATAAGCCATATAATTTGCCTGTCTGAGTCCCAAGGATGCTGCCATGTACTGTTTCTTTGCCATGGCATCAATCCTCCTGGAGTCCTTGTCAGGGGGGTGTGAAGCCAAGGGAATATTTGCCTTGTCACAGGCTGCAGCCTGCACTACCCCACATTGTTGTGTAAGGAACTCCATATCAGAGCCTGACAATGTGTACCTCTTGTCCATTCTTTTATCCACAGGAGGTATAGTGTGAGGAGTTTTTAGAATTTTTACTGTCTGTTTCCCAAAAGATTTATGCAAAGGAATAGACAATCTCCTAGACTCTGGGATATCCATCATTTCTACATAGTCAGGCTCCTCTTGATCATCCACAGCTTCCTCCATAGGGAGCTGGAGGGTTTCAGTCACTTTTTATAAAACATAAAATGAGAGGGGACTCAGAAAGCCTAGGGGAGACACTCCTGAAGGTCTGTCTGGGGAGATGTCCGTTCAATGGGCACATCCAGACTTTCAAACCACATTCACTCTCCTCATACTCCTCTTCCCCCTCCTCCGGTTCATAAAATTTCTCTAAATCATATTCTTGAACCGGTGGAACCGACCGAACCGTACGCTTACCTGATGATGCCGGTTCGGTCGGAACCGGGGAAAGCGACTGGACAATTTTAATCGCTTTGGCTATTTCTTCAGCGGTCGGAAAGGGAGATTTTGGCTCCACACCTGCTGATTTTCTAGTCCTTTTTGCTGGAATCGACTCCTGTGAGTCAGCTCATCTTTTGCCCAAGGAAGTCTCGCCCTGGTCAGAGGGCACTCCCAACCGAACCGGGCTGGCCATCCAGGTCAGCGGACTTCTTAGCGTCCCTTTCCCTGAGCCTTCCAACTCTCTTATCCAGGGTAGCTGCAGGAAAATTTTTGCAAATCTGGCAGTCTGCATTGAGGTGGTCAAACCCCAGACAATAAACACAGGTGGTGTGGGGGTCAGCCTTGGCAAAGGCTTCCCCACAAACACTGCAGTGTTGAAACCCAGTGGGCCCGGTTTTTCTTTTGGGTTTCTCAGACACAGTGCCAGCCTAACCAAAACTTGCCCGTTTATGGCAATCCGCCAAGCAAGACTCTCTTATCGGTTCCCAACCGTGTCACGGGTCGTGGAAAAACGTAATGAAACTGCTTTTTAGAACCGATAAGAACCGGAACCGCACTCTAAAAGACAGATTAATGTATTTACAACAACCTGATCGGTTCAAACCGAACTGATAATACCGTTTACAAGTTCCACACAGAAAGTAAATGTAAAACCTATCTAGTACTTACAATACCACAGACAGAGCTTGAACCGACCGGTTGCGGTTTAAATTCGGTTAAAAAACCGAAAAATTAATACTTTAACCGACAAAATGAACCGAGCAGAAGGAGAAATCTTCGGAGTGACTGTTCAGTGAGGCGGAGTAAAGAATCTGACAGTTTGAGTTTGAAGAACAACAGACAGAGTTTTCAACCGAGCTCGTGCTCAAAGTTCCATGCCTGGCATGGAAAGTTAACTCTCTCACCTCCGGAGCAGTTCGAAGGTTGGGACTCACTGCATATGTCATAATATAGCAAGACTTCATGTTGTTTGAATATCAGATTCCGATGGCCCTGGAGGACCATGAGAAAACAGCCTTCATCTGTCCTTTAGGGTTCTACGAATTCCTGAGGATACCACAGGGGATTTCGGGTGCTCCGGCCACTTTCCAGAGATTGATGGAATATGCGGTGGGAGACATGAACTTACTGGAATGTTTAGTGTACTTGGATGATGTCATTGTTTTTGGACGCACACTAGAGGAACATGAGATCAGACTGTTCAAAGTCTTAGATCATTTGGAAGAATTCAGCCTCAAGTTATCCATAGACAAGTGCCAGTTTTTTCAAACATCTGTGAAATATGGTGGGACATATAGAGTCTGCGGAAGGGATACAGACAGATCCCAGTAAAGTTGAAGCTTTGACCACTTGGCCCCAGCCCAATGACCTAAAAGAGCTACAGCATTTCTGGGGTTCTGTGGCTACTACCACAGGTTCATCAAAGACTATTCAAAAGTGATTTGACCTCCCTTAACCTTACCCAAGGCGATCCCCTACCAACCGCAAATACAAAAAGGGGGCTATCAAAGACCAAGAGAAAATGTATTTTCGAACAAGTGAGCCTTTTGTGACTCAGTGGATACCCAAATGTGAAGCAGCTTTCTTCGAAGTTATATACCAGCTCACCCACGCCCCCAGTCCTTTCCTATGCTGATACTACCAAGTCCTATGTTCTGCATATGGATGCTAGTTTGCAGGGCCTTGGTGCTGTGCTATATCAAAACTACAAAGACAACTTGAGACTGATTAGCTTTCGCCAGTAGGAGCTTGACCCCATCAGAGCGGAACTATCCAGTCCACAGGTTGGAATTCCTTGCCCTAAAATGGGCCATAGTTGACCAGTTTCATGAGTACCTCTATGGGACAAAAATATTAGTGAAGACTGACAATAACCCACTGACCTATGTGCAAACTTCAGCTAAACTGGACGCCACTGGGCACCGTTGGTTTTCTGCTTTATCGACTTATGATTATGCTATTGAATACAGACCGGGACTAAACCATATTGATGCAGATGCCCTATCACGAAGGTCAGCTTCTAAGAGCAATTGGGTCAGATTATCTGAACCTGACATCAAAGCATTATGCCAAAAGTTTGATACAGATGAACAAATGTCTGTGGGCACAGTGGACTGTCTAGCAGATTGTTTGGACCCTCCTGATACCTGCATACTGGCTGCCTATTGCCATTTCTCTGCTCTGGAAATCAGTGCACTGCCTCAAGTTCAATAGTGACAGTATTCGAAGGGCTCGATCCCAGGATCCTATGATTCAGCCAGCACTTGATGCCCTGCGTGCGGGGAAAGATGTGTCAAAATTGCGTTCCCCTGACTTGCAAACTGCTCTGTTGTTCAAGGAAGGCCCCAGGTTAAAGTTGCATGATCAGTTGTTATACAGAGAGACAGTGGATCGTCATGGTGAAGTAGACAAGCAGCAACTGGTTCTACCAACGGCCTTTAAACAGCTGGTACCGAGGTCCCTCCACAATCATATGGGGCAACTCAGTATTGACAGAACTCTCGACTTGGTACGATCCTGATTCTACTGGCCAAAGATGGGGGCAGATGTACAGCACCATGTAAAGACCTGCAGTCGTTGCCTCCAAAGAAAAGCCTTGCCTCAGAAGGCTGCCCCGCTTGTCAATATCACTTCCAGTGCCCTCTAGAATTGGTCTGCATAGACTTCTTGTGCTTAGAACTCGACCAAAAGAACATTTGCAATGTGTTGGTAGTTACTGATCATTTTACACGGTATGCACAAGCCTTCCCAACTAAAGATCAAAAGGCCTCTACCATGGCCAAGGTGCTAGTGGAGAAATCCTTTGTCCACTATGGTGCCCCCAGCGGATCCATTCTGACCAAGGCAGAGACTTTGAAGGTAAATTAATCAAAGAAATGCTCTCTCTCTCTCTGGGGGGTGCGGAAGTCAAGAACCACCCCCTATCACCTGCAGGGGGACCCTCAACCAGAACACTTTAACCGCACCCTTCTAGACATGCTGGGTACCCTCCATCCAAAAGACAAGTATAAGTGGAGCCAGCAGATTAGCACCTTGGTATACGCATACAATTGCACCAAAAGTGATGCTACTGGGTTTTCTCCCTACCGTCTCATGTTCAGGAGGAAAGTCCGGCTGCCCATAGATGTTTGCATTGGGGTCTCCCTGGATGGGGTCCGAACTAAGGACTACTTACAATATGTACAGAAATTGAAAGTTCAATTGAACCGTGCATACCAACTGGCTCAAACAATGGCCACCAAGAGAAACCTTGCCAACAAGGAAAGGCATGACAAGAAAGTGAAGGCTCAAGAGCTATTGCCTGGGGCCCATGTGTTGCTACGCAATTTGGGACTACATGGGAAACATAAAATTGCTGACAGGTGGCACCATCTACCTCACATAGTGGTTGGCAAATTGGATGACCTACCGGTGAACAAAGTGTGTTCAGAGAATAATTCCAAAGCTGTCAAAACCATGCACCGTAACCACTTATGGCCCATTGATCAAGTTATTATTGATGCTGAGCCAGCAGACATTGCCTCCCCTGGGCCAGTGATTCGTGCTGCTGCAACAAAGAGGCAGAGTCAACTTGCCCCAGTAGTTACAGGTTCAAGGCTTCCCCTGCAGCAGGTCCAGAATGATAGTAACTGTCAGTCCACCTCTGATGATAGTGAGTGTGACAATGCCTATTACCCCTCCTATGAACTGAGTCAGCCATTTTGAGGTAACCCTATGACTAATTGTGGGAATGAAGCTGGGCCTTCAGGACTGCATAACCCCCCAGCTTCTTCTCTGGACCCAGTGACCCCTTAAAGTGAGGTGCAAAGTATCACATCTGAGGTTTCGGACTCTCTGTGTCTTGTAGAACTGCTTGACTTGCCCGAAGGGGCTGATGGTCTGAGTCTCCCTGGTGACATACCAGAACGAAGAACAATGTGAGAGTGTTGATAGCGCCCCTTCAGTATCACAAAGCCTAATTGTGTCAGAGTTCTCAGAATGAGAAACCTGGGCCCTCATCAGAAGATAATAATGAGCAAAGTGTTGTGGAAATAGAGTATGCACAACCAGGAGCTGATAATGTTCCCAACCTGGACATTTCCACCAGTGCAGAGACATCCCTCACTAGAAGAGAAGAAATCAGTGCCAGTGTTGACTGCCCAGAGCCTGTGTCTGTTCCCCCCCAGAAAATCTGGGTGACCTGTTAAGCCAGTGCTACTTTTTAGTTATGATTCCCCTGGGAGGCCAGTTTATTTGCTTCTCATTGTGGTTCGCAAAGGGGTTTATGTCTCTCAAAGCTCACTGCCCAAACTCAGCTTGACTGCCACCTCCATATTAACTGTTTTTCCCTCAGAACATGGTGTCCCTGTCCCATCTAGCCCCAAGTTAGCTGATAGGGAAGGGCCCCCTTCTACATTGTTTACTGTACCAAAAGTTATAACGTGAAATCATCGGTAACTATTCATAGTATGTTAATCATAATAGAATCAGTATAGAGTGTATGAACCATGCATAAGAATTGTCAGTGTAGATGTGGTATAGTGAAATGTATAGTAATGTGATAAGTTTACGATTAACCGATGCATCAGATAGTATTTCCATAAGCATGCTAATGTCACGTATGTCTTGTATATATTGATTCTTCAATATTGTGATGGTGTAGACTTGACACGGATGCCAAGTTTTTCCAGGAAAGGAAAGGAAGGGTGTAACCCCCTACAAATGGGGGTTCCTGAAAGTCTTCCTTGGGTGTGCCTAAATGCCCACTGCCAGGCTGGTATCCTGTGTCTTAGCATTCTAAAAGTGATTGTTTGAGAGTGCCTTAATGCCTCTGTGCTCTGTCCCTTTAAGAGCTGCCAATAACGTGGTGCCTATTTACTCTGGGAGGGGGCTGAGTATTTCTGTGCTCGAGTCCCACCCAGGCTGCCAGATAATCGCCTCGTTCTGCCATTGTTATTTGCGCAGCGAGAGCTCTGTTAGAAGCTGTACTTATTTGCTGATTATCTATCAGAATAGTAATGATATTGTAATTTGTCTAACCTGCCTTCTTTGCAGCATGGACAGTTCTGTTATCACCATCATCTTGGTCCTGGACTGCTAGACGTTTGGACCAATCAGTACCTTTGGGACTCTAAAATGGATCCTGTTCCCAGGGGTCTTGTGGGAGCAAAGCTTTGTAGGAATTGTAGTTTTGGGACTTTGGCGCCTAAGTGAACCTGGAGGGGGAGCCCTTGTTGTGACTGACTGACAGATGGATCAGCCAACCGAACCTTTTGTATCCTGGGGAATGTCCCAAACTGCTTGCAGCTACTTTCAGTTCTGAGTTGGCAAGTGAAGAAGTAACAGCTTGAGATAGTCAAGCAGCAGTCCCACATACTTTCGTGCTTGAGAACTGCGGAAGGGATGAGTTTTGGCTTGCTTGCCTGCTATCCCTGAGAGGAAACCTGTGATCTTATCGGACTAAATTCGAATTGTGAGAGTGAGATAAGCCACTGAACTGTGACCAGACTGTCAACCTAAAGAAGACTGAAGGTTTGGGGAATGCAATCGGCCTGTCAGGACCTCCAGCCACCTCTAAACTCTCGGATTGTGCAGAGACCCTGTAATTGCGACCGGAGAACCATTTGCCTGGTACAGTGGAATTTCTTTACGTGTAAATGTGCTGTGTGCTGCTAGTGGGTCATGATTTGGTTCCCCCCTGTGTGCTGAACTGTGCTCTGCTTGCTGGAGGCTGCATCCAGCTCCAACGAACTGAATCCATATTCATCTCCATTTGGCCTGGGCCTTGCAACACTGAAACAGCTAGACTACCCGCTACACAGAGAAAGTCATCGACGAGAGACCTGCCTGGGGATCAGCCTCCTGCTCAACTCTTTGAACAGGAACGATGCCTCGGTGATTCGTGTGGGCCCTGCTTCTCTTGGCAGTCCAGCTCAACAACCTGCAGTCTCGATTTCATCCTGCCTGCGTTCTGTATTGGGTATCATGAGTAAACATCAGGGTAGCTCCCTGCAACAACAGCTAAATCTAAAGTGTTGTCATCTGATTGCCTTGTTGTCTTTTCTGTCACGAACTGAGCCCTCCAGCTCCAGATTACAAATAGTGTGTGTTGTGCATGTTGCTTTCTTCCTTCACAGGGCACCAACCAGCTGCGATGCCGGCCTATCCTACCCTGCAACGTTCCTCGCTAGCCCATCTCTTCCCAACCTGAGTATCCAGAGTGTGTGACTGTGTAGGGACTCTGAAGTGCATGCATGACTGTTTGATTGATATAGTCTTTAAGCCAATCAAACTGATTATGCCCCCTCCTTGTTCATATCCCCGAATAAATCAGATCTTTTTGCATTTAACCTGACTGTGGTTTCAGTTTGTATTGATGTGCCTAACCTTGCTTTACAGTGGGGTCTCCAGGGTTGAACTGGTGGAACCAGCCCTGGTGGTAAGTGCAAACAGTGTGGGTACTTGCATGGTGAATAAGGGTCATTGCCAAAGTGATTACTATATATTGTTCCGGTCACTAGAAGGGACAGAGGGGGAGTTACAGTGTCCTGGAGGGCTGTCCCCAGGTCAGCTTGACCACTAACAACCCTGACCTCCAGGTGGAGGTATCCGTTTCAGTGCCCAGGCCCCTTAACCTGCAACTAGCCAAGCAGGCAGGGGTAGTAGCCCTTGGGATAGCACCACCTAGGGGTTACATGAGCATGAGATGAGACAGGGACTCCAGCTTTATCACAGGCTCAGTCTGTACCATGCCCTCATTGTCTGGGTGAGAATATAAATACTCAGCAGCAGACCCATCAACTTGATATTTTTTTCCTCACCCTTCTTGTCCACCCCAAGGAGAGAGGAAGGTGTTTGTAGAATTTTTAAAATGGCTTTCTCAGGAGAACTGTGGATATGAAGGAACATTCTCTTAGTGGGAACCAGACTTATCATATCTAGAAATTCTCCCTCCTCCTCATCATCTTCCATAGATTCTTGAGAGGGAAGGCCTAAAGTGTCAGCCATCTGTCTGACAAAGGAAAAATGGGATGGAAAATCATCATGCCCATGAGAAGAGGTACCAAAATTTTGTTCTGGGGATACCTCAGGCTCAACAGGTTCCCCCAAATCCAGATCCTCCTCAAAGTAAACTTCTTGACCTTGGTCCATGGGAACTGGTGGTGGGATTTGAGCCAGTGAACCCAGGATAGAACTTGCAGTTTGTATGGCCTGAATGACCTGCAGAGCTTTAGCAATGTCCTCAGCAAAGGGCATTTTGTTTTTGCCTGCTAGGAGCTCCCTTGCCTCTTCAGCAGGAGGTGCAGCGACATGTTTTCCTTTATGTTTCATCTTGGCAGGCACAGACTCTGAAGCCTGGTAAGTAAGTCTTTTGTGTTTACTGTGTTCAGACCCTTTATAGTACATTCAGGGTTTGAAGAATCTTTTGAAGGTCTCCCCTTTGTGTTAGGGTCAGATGAAGAAGAGGCCTCTTCCTGGTGCTTAGGTGACACTGAGGATGGAGCAGAAGCCATTTTCTCTAACCTTTTGGCCCTTTTCATTGTATCATAGTAATGTGTCAGCACAAAAGGACCATCCTGGTCATACGAACATACGAAGAAGCCATCGGAAGAAGGCCATTTGGTCTATCAAGTCTGCTCGTATTGCAGGTTCCACAGCTTGAGGTAATGTCCCTGCCTTCCCTACCCACCCCTCCCATCCTCCCTACCCATGATCCTTACTTTCCCCCTATGCCTATCCCAGCCTCTCTTAGAGCTACGCACTGTCTTCAATGAGATGACCTCTTCTGGCAGTGCATTCCAAGTATCCACCACCCTCTCTGTGAAGAACTGCTTCCTGACCTCCCTCCTAAACCTCCCACCCTCCAACTTAAGACTGTGCCCCCTAGTGTTATGGCTGCCACTCAGCTTAAAGAGACTCCCCTTGTCAACCTTATTTATCCCTTTCAAGTACTTGAAGGTCCCAATCATGTCCACTCTCTCGCTCTCTCTCCTGTCTTCCAGGGAGTACATGTTCAGTGCCCTCAACCTCTCCTCATATGCCTTACCCTGCTGACCTACCATCATCTTTGTAGCCCTCATCTGGACCTTCTCCAGCAGATTAATGTCCTTTTTGAGGTGTTGTCACCAGTACTGAACTCCATACTCTAGATGCGGCCTTACCAGTGACCTGTACAAGGGCAGTATAACCTCCTTTCTCCTACTACTGATCCCCCTTAGATATGCATCTCAGCATCGTTTGCCTTTGCTGCTGCTTTCTTGCACTGCGTGGAGTGCTTCAGGTCACTAGTGATCATCACTCCCAGGTCCTTCTCCTCCTCTGATGCAGATACTTGGACTCCACCCAGGTAGTACTCTGCCCTGGGATTCTTGGCTCCAATATGCATAACTTTGCATTTCTTGGCATTGAAGCCAAGCTGCCAGATCTTGGACCTCCTCCCCACCTTTTCCAGATCTTCCTGTAGGTCCTGTATCCCTTCAGCTGTGTCCACTCTCCCACAGAGCTTGGTGTCATCTGTGAATAGGCACATTTTACCCTTAATGCCATCCCCAGTGTCACTGATGAAGACATTGAACAACACTGGCCCCTGCAGAGAGCTCTGTGGGACCCCACTGGTTACCTCTCTGGTACCAGATAACTCTCCCCCCCCCCACCACAAGCACCTCTGGGTTTTTTCACTCAGCCAGTTTTCCACCCATCTGGTCATCTTTTCCCCAACCCCAAGATCCACCAACTTCCTGATCAACGTTTTGTGGGGCCCAGAGTCAAAGGCCTTGCTGAAACCAAGACAGAGGATGTCTACTGCTTGGCCCCTGTCTACTATCTAGTGACACAGTCAAAGAAGTCAATCAGATTCATTTGACACACTCTCCCCCCACCATAAACCCATTCTGCCTCACATCCTGGAGACCATGCTCCTCTAGATATTCCATCAACCTTTCCTTTAGTATGGTTTCCATGTGCTTACCCATAATGGAGGTCAGACTGACTGGTCTGTAATTCCCTGGGTCATCCTTAGAACTGCTTTTGTAGAGGGGCACTACATGTACTGTTCTCCAGTCCTGCAGTACCACGGCTGACTCTAGTGAACTATTAAATAGGCCTGCCAGTTACCCTGCCAGCTCCTCAGCCAGTTCCTTTAGTACCCTTTGATGTACTCTGTCCAGGTCAGGTGATTTGTCCATCTTCAGTGCTAGCAGCCCCTCCCTCACTCTGTCCTTCTCTATCACTACATCTGTGTTCTCCTCCCTCCCTGTTCCTCTTTTCCATCCTGAAGGCACTGGTCCGTCCTTCTCCCTGGTGAAGAAAGAACAGAAATATTCATTTAATACCTCTGCTTTCCCCCATTATCCTCAACCCACTCCACTCCTTTCTTAAGCCTAACAATCCCTTCCTTCATGTGCCTTTTCTCACTTATATAGCAAAAGAAAGCCTTCTCCCCCTTCTTAATTCCTTCAGCTGTCTGCAGCTCCTTCTGTGCCTTTGCTTGGCAGACTTCCTTACTTGTCTCGCTAGCCAACCTTAGGCAATTTTCCCTATCCACCTCTCTTTTGGTCTTCCTGAATTTTCTATAGGCCAACCTCTTTTCCCTTACTGTCTGGGCAATCCCAGAACTGAACCAACTAGGCATTTTGGCCCTTATGTTCTAACCCCTGAGCCTAATGCATTCATCTGTGGCAAACAGTATTCCTTCTTTCCTTAATGATGGACCACTTTGGTCCACCCCCATATCTACTTTGATGCCCACCAGATGGCTCCTTAGCACGTCACCTATTTTCCTGAAATCCAAGATTTTGGTCTTAGTTGGGATGTTCTCCCTGCTCATATCCAGCTGGAATCACACTGAGCAATGGTCACGTCCACCCAGTGGCTCCTTGACCATTATTTCCCATACATGCTCCCCATTTGATAGTACTAGATCAAGAATTGCCTCAGCTCTTGTTGGTTCAGTGATGCCCTGAGTCAGGAACCCACTCTGCAGTCCTTCCAGGATCACCTGACCCCTAGTACATGTTGTAGAGGGTATGCTCCAGTCCACCCTGGGCAGGTTGAAGTCTCCCACAATTACCACCTCTCCCTCCCCCACAGCTTCCAATATTTGTGAGCTCAGTTCCCTGTCCCTCTCCTCATCCTGATTGGGTAGTCTGTAAACCACCCCCAACCTCACCTTTCTCCCTCTATTGGACCTTAACTGAACCCATAATGCCTCCACCTTCCCTTCCTCCGACTCCTCCATCGTGTAAGTTATTCCCTCCCTGATATAAACTGCCACCCCTCCCCCTTCCTGACTACCCTGTCCCTGTTTGGAACTGCTATAATTGAATTTTGGTTGATTTTATTACTTGTTTATTTTATTGTTGTTTGCACAGCGCCCAGTCTGTAGAAATGAGCGCTTAATAAATTATCTATCTATCTATCTATCTATCTATCCATCTCCTGTATAGTTTACATCCAGGGATCACAAGGTCCCAGTCATGGTGTGATGTTGCCCAAATATCGGTTACTGCAGCTATGTCCTCCCTCCTCTCTGCTACTAGTGCCTGCAGGTCATCCATCTTGTTTCCAAGACTCCACACATTCAGAGACACCACCCTCCACCTAGAATCTGACTTTCCTTCTCTTCCCTCTATTCTTCTTTTCATCTTTATTCCCTCTGTGTGCACCCCTCCACATAACCTTGTTATGTGTTCCTGTCCCCCTCCACCTTTCCTGTGTTCTCGCCCCTTCCACCTCTTCCCTCTAGACCTCTCCCATCACTGTGGGGGGGGAGGGGAGAGGTTCACTGACTGCCTCCTCTCAGAGTCTGTGGGCCTGCATGCCCGCTGCCCCCCACCAAGTAGTTTAAATTAAGTGCAGTGGTTATGTATTCTCCTAGTTTGTCCCTGAGTACCCTCAACCCCTCCCTACTGAGATGTAGCCTGTCTGGTGAAAAGAGTGCTTTGTTTGACCAGGTCTCCTCCCAGTCCCCAATACAGATAAACATCTCCTCCATGCACCATTTCCTCAGCCAATCATTAAAATCCTCTATTCTTCTTTTCCTGGCTGTGCTGGCCCTTGGTACTGGTATCACCTCTGAGAAAGTCAGCAAACTTCCTTCCTCCCTGCAGATGTTCCCTAACTCCCTGAATCTACTTTGCACTAGCTCAACCTCCTCCCCAGCTAGGTCGTTGGTTCCCAGATGTATAACTAAATTAGGTTTTCCTCCAACCTCCCTTACTATTTCCCTTATTCTTGGGCCCACCTTCCCTGGCATACAAACCACCCTCCTGCTTGCATTTGGGTCTCCTTTCCTTCCCCAGTGAATACCCCTAATTATGGAGTCCCCTATGATTGCTACCCTTCCATACCCTGCACCCGTGCTCCCAGTCTTTCCTTTCTTCCTTTCAGTACTAGCTGTTTCCCCACCTAACTGCTCCCTCTGCACCCTAGTGAACTTATTTCCACATCCACATTTTATCCCCGTAACTGTTTCTCCATCTCCCACTCTACCCCTCCTCTTCTGACTATCTGTATCTGCTTTCAGTTTTCCCTTCCCTCTTCCTTTATTTTCTTTCCTTCCCCCCATTCTTCACTCTATTTTGCCTGTCTCCTCTTCCCTGCCCATCTTAATTAGTTCCCTCTCCTCTCCCCTGTACTCCTTCTCTCAGCCCTGCCTCAACCTCACCTCCTACCTCACCTCACCTCCTGCTGCCCCATCCCTCCTTCCAGACAGTGGTGCAAATCTATTCAATAAAGGCTCTTACACACAGGACATCTTCCTTTACTCCACAACACCCCCAGAAAGACTACTGCCCCACAGTTATTGTAGTTTACCATGCTCCTGCTTCCCATACATGTACCTATTCCCCCACATCCTCCCAGCCCAGCTTCTCCTTGCCTCCAGTTATACATAACTATCTGGTCCATCTAATCTGCCCCCCCCCCCTTTACTTGTCTCCACTTCCCAGGGATATTTTCCTCTGCCCACTAGCCAACCCCTTGTGTCTGTCCCACACCTTCTTGAATTCCTCCACTGTTTCTGCACATACCACCTCATTAGATAATCTGTTCCAGGATTCCACCACCCTCTCAGTGAAATAACATCTCCGTACAATGCTCTTAAATCTTCCCCCTTCCAGTCTTAAATTATGACCCTTTGTTTTAACTCCTACTTTCCTTTTGAATAAGCTACCTTCGTTCACTTTATTTATTCCCTTCATATACTTAAAAGTCTCTATCAGGTCACCTTTATCTCTTCTAACTTCCAGCAGGTATTGATTTAATTCTCTCCATCTAGTCTCGTATGGCTTCTCTTGCAAGACTAGATGGAGAGAGAATTAAATCTATAATATTCTTTATAGTTTTAGGACAAAATGTATTGCATACTTCACTGTTAGAAAAATATGACTGGGACCCAGGCACTCCAAACATAAATCATGGTGGTCAGCCTTAGCAATGATTTGGAAACAGTTTATACAGTTTTTAAAACCTGTAGGTCTCGTCCTCTTTTTAGGTCTTTCTGACATGCCAAATGTCAGTAGACTAAAAGAAACTTGCAAAAAGGGAAATTGTATACAGTAAAAACTGCGACTGGTTCCCTGAAGAGAAAAGGAACTGCGATTAAATAAAACTTATTTTACTTTTGTAACAAATGTGATAGGTTCCTCAAAGAAAGGGAACCAAGCACAAATAAGGTAAATCGCTCCTAAAATAAGTAAAAATAAAGAGCTTTTAAGCTAAATTCATTGAGTAAAATAGCGATTAAAACTGCTAAAACAGTGACAAAACTGAGAAGGACTCAGTTTTTTGGGAACTGAAAAGAAACCACTAGGAACCGCGAAACAAAAACCCAAATAACGCTAACTATAAAAAAAAAAAAAACGCTAACTAGAGGAAGAGAAATAAACAAAATAGTGACATAACACTTTTTTGACAGAAATAATCAAACCTGCATCGAAGCTGCTGAGGAAAGCTATTCGGGTTGTATATTGTCTGAATGGAGAAAATTAATCTGACTGTTAGGATGGAACACAGTCCCCCTAGAGTCAACAGTTTGAATAAAATTCCAGTTCCACTATTTGCATACAATCCACATTACATCATTACAGCTCCAGGGCAGTCATAGATTCTGAGCTGACTGCATATGTCTAATCATACTGGTAGAGTCCTGGGGGTTGAACATAAAATTGTTGGGGAAGTGACTGAATGGCCACCCCAACCCAGCCCCCTCTCCATCTGTCTGGAGGGCTGGGACAACATGACAAGGGTCATTTGTTGTCCTGCCATGGACAGAGGGTGCCTGTTGTGGGGAGAATACCTAAGGTTGCCTACATGCTGCAGATACACAGTGCATAAGCAGCTTAATATTTGTTGCATAGCCCCACTACTTTGTAGCACAAATACAGTACTTCATGTTTCTCATACAGCTTAGTATATAGTAGTTGCGCTTTAATGAATATCATTTGACCTGCTTGAAACTCTTTTCAAATCATGCTGGTTAATTGTTCACTATTAATGAAACCGTTTTCTTCACTTTTTAATACTTCTGTTCCTATTTAGTTAATACTTCTTTTTGTTATTGTAATACCTATAATCAGCCTCCTCTTGCCCTGAAACCACACTGTAAACAAGATATTGTGTCACTGGGTAATAGTCCAGATTATGTATTACATAAATAAATCAAATAAAAATGTACCTGAGTTAAGTGGGTAGAGTGTATCTTCATGTATAAAAGTTTCCCATGTGACATCAGGAATCATATTATGTAAATCATCTTGCCCTAATGTCACTGACATGCGATATTTCCTTACATTTGGTGGAAGATGAACGCTGTTAAAATAAGAAAGCAGATGTCTTAATGTTTTAGCAGTTTCAAAGAAAATGTGGTATGTCAAGAGCTTGAACACCCTAAAAAAAGACAGTAAAAAAAAAGATATATATATATTTTAATAACCAGTTGCTGGTTATTATTTCTAAAGTACATTTTTAGTTATGCCAAATTAGGTTTTCTCTGAGGTGTGTCATTTTACTTGACATATTTAAAGAGCTACTGACACCTCACAGAAATCTTTAAAAAGCACAATAATTGGTACAGTTGTGGCTGCATTCCATTTATATTTTAAATATTTCTCCTCCTGATTGTTTATTACTAAGAAAATGTGCATGAATATATGATCTTTATCCCTTAGAGTTTCTTTAGAGTCCGTCTGCCTCTATTACTTACTCCCTACTTTAAGTCATAATCCTCTGTTGTGGCACCACAATCTGTTGCTATGGAAGTAACTGTGATATCACAAGCAGTGCTCTGTGACTTCAGGTAGAGAGAAAGCAGCAAGAATAAACAAACTCTTCAGGAGCAAATATTTTGTTTTCATACAGATAACCTCAGTAATAAATAATGGGGAGGAGGAATACAGCACTAATGGGAAATACAAGCTGGGCTGTGTCTAAATATAAGGTTTTGTTAAAGTTCTCCTGAACCTGTCACCAGCTCTTTAAAGCTATCGAGCAATAGAGTGATTAAGACTAACAAAGAGGGGGCAAGAGACCGTAATTTAATATTTATAATTCCGCTGTCCATTTAGTTTGCTGTGATGTTATAAGTAATTAGGGCTTCCAAGGGATGTCTCTTATGAGCATGAAGGTTGGGCGAGAGGCCCACAAAGCAAAGTTGAAGGGTTCTGTCTGCCCAAACCTTGCGAGGCAAATATCTTATACCCTAAGAGATATCCCTCAGAGGCCCTATTATCACATTATAAATCACTCCAGTTTAATTTGAGTCATTTATAATAAATTCAGTTTTTTTTTTTAATGTTATTTTGCCATCCTCCCCCTACTGAAGTTGAGAGTTCCCTTTTACCACTCCTGCACGAGCGCACACTGTACACAAAATAAGAGGCACAATGGCACTTCACACTGATTGGCTGAAATCACCTTAATGATTTATAAATACAGTTAGTGAGTCCATAATGCTGATGGCTCTGTGAAGGGGAATAGACACAGACATGTCAGTCTTCAATTCAGCACATCATAACTTCTACAGTCAGGCAGAAAGCTGGGCTGGCAGAAGAAAACTTAGAAAAAACTTCAGAAATGTCAAAAGAAGCTCAGACAGGAAAAGTAACACCAAACTAATTCATTTCCAGGTGTGACCTATAAAGAGGATTTGGAAAGATATGCTCAGCGTTATTAAAGCAATAGTTCATATTAAAAAATAAATCGACCTTATTATGTCTTCCTTTTCAACATCTGGTGCTCAATATTCAAATCTGGGCAAAGCAGAGGGCAAAACTTTGTACTGCCTCTTGCAGTTGTCCAGGTGTCCAAAACTGCTGTATTCAGTGGAATAGTGCATCAGCACTATTTGACTGAGTACAGGGCCACAGAGACACAGTGCTAAGCCACCTTACGCTGGGCACACATGGCACCTGAAATAAGGCAGCACAAAGGCTTGCCTCTGTGCTAAATATCCCATATTTAAATGGACCTATGCAAATGAGCCCATTGGGTATGCAAGGTGCTAAGGGGCCATTTGCATGCCCATTATGGTCTCATTTGCATAGGCAGTGAGGCTGTATGGGGCAGTTTCCTGAGAGCTACCCCTGGTTCTAGTGGTACCCCCCCACCGATCACTGGCCCAATATAAAGAAAATGTGTCCCTGGGGTATAGTGGTCCTTCCCCCTACTGATCGCAGACCCCCACAAAACAAAGACTTATGCCGCTGGCAATATATTATGCTGTTTTGTCAGGGCAGTATATTGCTGTGGCATAATGTCTTGCGACATTATGACCCTGTGTCTGATGAAAGAAGGGCTGTGCTGGTCTTCGGCTCGGGATCAGGATGGGGGAGTGGGGTGGTGGGACGCTACCTGATAGGGGGGTCCACTAGCTACCAGGGAATACTTTTTAACACTACAGGCATGGGTTTGGGTGGGGGGAGGGACCACTAGCCACCAGGGAATGCTATTTAACACTACAGGCATGAGTGCAGGTGGGGAGGGGGACTGCTAGTCACCAGGAACATTTTTCATTAGAACTTTAGGATGGCGATTGGCAGGGAGAGGGACCACTAGCCACCAGGGACTGAGTTGTTTCAATAGCAGGCAGTGATTGGCGGGGGGTGGGGACCACTGGATACAAGGAAATCTTACTACTGTACATGGGGTCCATTATTATCAAGGAGGGGTCCACTGGATGCCAGGGACTACTGTGTCAGAGTGGGAAGATGCCTCTGCACTTCCTCCACCAACTGATATAGTCACACATTAGTAAGTCGCGGTTTTGATCGGCGGTATGTGCGTCGTGCAAGAGGACTGAGCAAAACGGCCTTGCATGGCACACATTCTCTGAATATTGGAGTGTTGCAATATTCAAGTCCACGCCCCTTCATTTACATTGCGTCCCCCCTGTGACTATTGCCCAGGAGCAAACTGTGTTTGTCCATGCTAATGGGGCTTTTCAATATTGCCCAGCTGCACAAAACCCGGTTTGCATGGGCAAACTCAGTCGTGTGCCTGGGCAAAGTTTTCTAGGGTGCAAAATGTTAAAACTTTAGTTGTGTGGAAGAAGTCACCAGTATCCTCATAGGGTCAGGTAAGAGTGTCTGTTGTTTGCTAGATCATCTATAGCAAGTCACAAAGGGAGTGATGCTAAACTATGGGGGGGGTCATCAAACAGTTATATGACTTGTGAATATGGATGAAACCATGAGGTAGAAATTTAAATCTATAAAAAATGCTAAGGTAAACTCAGAATAGGGAATCTTACAACACTACAGAAAAAAATGCACTCTAAAATGGAATACAAAGGTCTAACAAGGGATGGCAAATTTATTTCTAATGCACCCAACCCCTTAGGGTGTTTCACAGTACATGGAACAGAATTCACGTACATGGTGTGTCATTTGTACATCTGCCACACTGACCAATACCTTCTTTTCAGGCCTGCCATGCCCATTGTTCACTGCTCCCACAAATGTCTTCTTGTTGGGCCCATTCAGTAATAACTTAGGCAGAGACGATGTAGTAGCAGAAGCCTTCTTTTATTAGTTACGGGGAGCTGCAGCACACCATGAGGCTTTGCCTCAGACTCAGGAGGTTTCCACATTGCCCCTGGCATCTAAAAAGCAGTGCCAGGCAGTAAAACAAATCTGTAATCTCAGTGTTCTAAATACTTAATAGGGTGGCAGTTGAAGGGTATAAACCACATGCTTAATTGTTCTCCAAATCATTACCTTCGGGATGAAGGTGAGTACCACTTCAACAACTTGTAAATTACAGTAAAATTACAACCAAGGCATAGCAGAGGAAATATTAGAGACATTTCTTTGAGCAACACATAACAGTAGAGTACTCTACTGTTGGGGAAGGGGGGAGGGATAGTCTACAATGGTGGCCAGTCAGAGTAGAACCAGGGAAGGAGAACACCACAGTGACATGAAGCCTGGCCATAGCTGCAAGTGCCACAGTATAGGGAAGTGAAGGGAAAAGAGAAGGGCAAGCAGCTGGAGATTACCCAGAACAAGAACTATATGCATTAAGACAATACAAAACAGAAGGCATGCCATGGTTAACATCAAACAAGAAATATTTCCTTTTTTTTTGTATCTTACATGGACATTTTTTTGTATCTTACATATACATTGTTGAAAGGAGTGGAAAAAATATTTGTCACCAACATGGTATATCAGGTGCATTTTCCACCAAAGAGGAACAGTACCTCAAACATAAACTTTACGCAAGATGAAAAAATTACTTACCATAGTAATGCTGCTTCTTCCAGGGGATCCCTCGGTATGCTTGACTAGTGCTGTATGCCAGCTAGGTTCAGCTGCCCCAGAGGTGCAGACTATGCCAATGATGCCAGGAGAATTAGACATTCAGAAGAGAGTAAGAGAGAACTGTGTGCTGCTGCTGCTGAAAGTAAGTCGGATTAATTTCGAAGCCTGAGGGACAAAAGGCCCCAAACTTTGAAAATAACCCTAAACCCTATAGAAAAAGAAAATTAACAAGAAAGTGCAAAAATCGACTGTTTGCAAACTATATACACCATGCTTTACTAAGGAACATTATATCTATCAAAGCTCTACAGCCAGAAATTTGGCCTGAGGCAAAGACTGCAGAACTACATACAGCCAGGTTACGTAAGGGGAGGCTGGTTGGGAGGTTAAGCATGCTTAGGGATACCCTGGAAGAAACGATATTACTATGGTAAGTAATTTTTTCTTCTCACCCCAGGAATCCCTCAGCATGCTTGACTAGTGCAGATTACAAAGCAGTGCAGTTGGGAGGAGGCAACAGAACCTACTTTGGAAACAGGTTCTGCAGGACTGCAGTGCCAAATTTGGTATCAAATCTGGACTGTACATCCAAGTAGCAGTGTTTTGTGAAGGTGAGTACAGTCTTGCAGGTAGCTGCTTTGCAGATGTTGAGCAAAGGTATGTTCCTTGCTGCTGCCAGTGAGGTTGCAATGCCCCTGGTGGAGTGGGCCCTGAGGCCCTGGGTAGGCTGCTTGCCAGCTTTATTGTAACATAACTGGATACAAGATACTATCCAGCAGGAGGCAGTCCTCTTAGAAGCTGTCCTGCCCTTATCTACCTCACCATAGGAAAGGAAGAACTGGGTATGAGATGATCTGAGCTGCTTGGTGTGCGCCAGGTAATACAGTAGGTCAGAGCCCTTTTCGCATCCAGGTTGGGAAGCCTGCACTCACCAGGAGTGGATTTGTCTGTGAAAAAGACAGGAAGCATTATAGATTGATTAAGGTGAAACTTCAACACCAATTTGGGAAGGAATTTCCTATTGGTCTTGAAAACTACTTTGTCCCTGTGGGAAATAATGTAGTTCAGTTCAGTGCATAAAGCTTGTAGCCCAGAAATCTTTCTGGCTGAAGTGATTGCCAATAGAAAAACAGTCTTCCAAGTGACATAATTTAGATCTGCAGAAGACATATGTTTGAATGAGGCCTCCATGAGCTTGGCTATGCATGGGTTCAAGTCCTGGGGAACAGGTTCCCTGAGTTGGGGTTGAAGGTGTAGCAGGCCTTTAAAGAATTTCTTGAAGATGGCATAAGAAATTACAGATTTCTCATTATCAGTAGAACTGTAAGCCAAAATGGCTGCCAGGTGCACTTTCAGAGATGAGGTTTTAAGGCCTGATGCTTGTAAGTGAACAAAATAGTCCAGTATAGAGGACAGACTAGCATACAGTGGATTAATCTGCCTGTCTTTACACCAGAAAGTGAACCTTTTCCAGTTGGAAGCATAAGTCTTTCTGGTACTTGGTGTTTTAGCCAACTGAAGAATTCTGAGGACCTATTCTGAACACTGAGAGTCACAGCTCTAGCTCCTCAAGTACCAAGCTTTGAGGCAAAGAGACTCAATGCTGGGGTATGTTATCCTCATCTGAGGAAGGGTCAGAAGGCTATGAGTCGGGGGGAAAATGAATAGGCCTCTTGACCGAGAGGGCTATTACGGTAAGTCCAGCTTACCATCAGATTCTTGTATGTTGAATTGAATAGCCAAAGATTATACCACAAGCAGTATGCAATAAAAAGCAGTTTTATTACAAATATTCACATCAGACATGTGACAAAGCAATCACAAGGGAGCCGATTTGCCACCATTCCTTGAGTATGGTCTCCTTCTCTTCAAGGAGCTGGTGTGCAAGCAATTATATACAACTGATAACAGTGCAGTTATAGATATAATAAACATACAGCATTGGATGAAGCATGTAAATAAGGTGGCTCCCTTGGGCAATTACATAGGAAATGTTACAAGGTATGTAAGAATCTTGGAACAAAGAAAATGCATTGTTAGCTATATGTTACAAATGCAGCATAAGCAGAAATGCACATGGCATGATACTTTGGTATGAGACACAAATTACACATGATTATATGACTATATCAGAACATAAAAAGAACACATATAACCTAGGTAAACACAATAAATAAAAGATATGAATGTCAGGTGTAATAAACACAAAACATGTATAAAACCATAACATGATGTAAACATAATATACAGCAGCATATATCAGTGGCAAGCATAGTCCTAGTACCCATACTTGTATGATGGATACCTGTTTCTATATGTTAGTGCAATACAACAATATCACAGTGAAAATAAACAAGGTTACTTATGGTATGAACACATGGGACAGTAGATGGTGTGGGACCCAGGCATAACAGTCCCCTCCTTGTTGCCTTGCTCAAAATGCAACAACAAAAAGAAGATGTTTAAGTGTAGTAATGGTATGTCTTATTTCGTCAACAAGCCTGAGGTGCAAGCCTGGGAAAAGAACTGCAACCATGCAAGATGCTAATTAAAAGTACGCCTCTGACAGCAAAGGGTTAGTGGTAGATGAGTTAAAACAAGATATAAATGAATATCAAGCTTTAAAACATTGTACTGAATATCTGCTTTCCAAAGCACATAAAAACTCATAATGTAAATGAATTACATCTCTATAGCATACAGACAGTCAGGAAGTCTGTGAAAGTAGTCTTATTCAGGAGTTGACACGGAGTAGTCACAGATGGTCAGATCATAAAACACAAAATAAAAACTAGGTATGTCAACACCACAGTGGATATATGTATAAGAAAGGTTGTTGATGTGTATTATCAGAGAACACTGTTTGTAAAAACAGTGTTAATGTCATTGTCCATTCGTAAAGAACAGTCCATATTGAGAGTGGAAAAGGCAGATAACAGTGTCGTACAGATGGCGGCGAATGTGTATGATTGAAGAATCTAATAACAATGTCCCTAAAGAGGAACCAGTCCATAAGGTTTGAGGTGGTAACCACAAAGCAGTGTAGTTACATTTGAAATGTCATTTATCGAAAGTTCATAACCCATGAGGCATACATGGCACATGGGGTTGTACAGACGTGCACCAGCACAGTAAGAAAGGTAATGTTCATGTTGCTGGCTGCTGGTTGGCTGGATTGGCAAAGGCCTTGGCAAGTGTTGTATGAGAGTGTCCATTGAATGTTTCAATGTAATAGCCACACCCACACAGGCATACCTTTTGTAAAAAGAGCACACTTGTGCACAAATATTGACACTTCATAACGTAACAATAAAGAACACAATTCATGAAAGAGCAACCAACAGCACAGTCCATAAAAGAATGATCAGTTCCTATGAGGTGCCAGCCAAGTTTGGAAAACCAGCTGTGAAGAAACACTGCATGTATTGCTTGAAGATCTTACCAGCACCACTCTTCGGAAACCTAAAAACTTGTAAAACGTTGTTAAAAACTTAGTTTTAAAACACACATACAGTTGTTTTAAAACGGAAAAGGAAAATGGTATGGTTATTACGCAATGACTTTGCTTATGGTGTGGTGCGACATAGACAAGTGATGGCATCGGCCATGCTCTTGGAGGTGCAGGTTGAGGTCCAAGAATAAGAATATACCATTTATTCATCTGTGAATACACCTTGTTTCCAAGTCTCAGAAGAGGTTGTGACAGTAGGGGGAAAAAACAGTTTCCCTGCCTATGTGTTGCTGTTTGGCTTAATTTAGGCCTTTCTCATGAAATAAAAGTGTGATATTATGCTTGTTATATGTACTTTGAACCTTTATCTTACGGCAGTATGCCATTTACACCACGTAACACAGGGGTATACAACAGTGCCTGTTGTGCCTGTGGGATTTGAAAAGGTTTTTTTTTGTTAGGTCTGTTGTCTAGGGTGAAATACTCCTAGATAGTTAATAGTGTGGTGCTCTGATACTGGGTCTTGAGTATGTATCAGTTCTATTGCAAAGGGGTCTGGTAACATGACACCATGGGACCTAGAAGTGTTTATATTGAAGCAGAATATACATTCTGCCATATTATGTGTGTACTTACACATTATTTACAAGGGTACCTGGGAGTGATGAGGCAATCAGACCACTAGTTGTTCTGGGTTTATGCTTGGAACATTGGGTAGGCTTCTTCTCTGTTGGGGTGTAGGGAAAAAAAAACAGAAAACCTTTGCAAGCTGTTGTTTTATGCTTTTTTTTTTCAACAAACTATGATTAACTTGAATCAAGACTAATGACACCAGTCCACTTACTTCAACCTTAAACCAACCACTCATCTGAATGATAGAATGTTCGCAGACAATGTGCCAACACTGCAGACCAGAACATGTCCTTGGCAACAAGCCAAAGGTGTCAGCCATTTTATGAGCAGATTTTCTCATTATAAATGACATAAAAAACAAGCATTTGTCAATGTCAAATGTTATCTTGCTGGCATTGGCATTGGTAGTGCAGGAGTTAGAGAGATGCATAATGGAAATAGCAGTGAAGTATGGAACTGACGCCAACCCCACCCCACCCCACCCTGCAGAAACTGATAGGCATTGAGGTGTGCTTTTGGGTTGTCAGCCATAATGCTCATGCCATTTCACCTCACCCTACCCTGCAGACTCTGACAAGTGTTGCTTTGTGCCTTGGCATCGTTGGGCCTTACGGTCACCCCATTCCATAAGGAAATACGTTGAGATGGGTGCAGTATAGGAGAATGGGGTGAACTTCGGGGCCAAAGAGTCCAAGGCACACCTTGATGCCTGTCACTGGCTGCAGGGTGGGGGTGGGGGTGGAATGGCATGAGCATTACAGACGACAGTCCAAAGTCACACCCCAACACCTGTCAGTCTCTACAGGGTGGGACATTAGGGTTACACCAAATTTTTCAACATGGGCATTTTGGGACTTCTGCTCATGAAAAGTGGCATTGTGATTTGGCTAATCTGTCCCGAACACTGATTTACCACAGCGACTGCGCCATTCTAGGCTAGATGTGCGAAAACACATTTTGGATGGGATGTGAAAAATGACAGCTGTACCATTCATAAGGAGGTGTGAAGAAATGGCAATGTTGAAAATCTGGAGTGAAAATATTAAATATTGTCGAACTTACAAGCATGCGTGAAAACTAAGCAATGCACACTCGTAACACAGTCATTTTGTGGAATTGTTTCACCAAATTTTCACCATAGGCATTTTGGGACCTCCACTCATGAACAGTGTCACTGTGATTTTCCTAATATGTCCTGAACATTGATTTCCCACAGCAACTGCGCCATTGTGCGCCAGATGTGCGAAAACACATTTTGGGCAGAATGTCAAAAATGGCAGCTGTTCTGTTCATAAGGAGATGTGAAAAACTGGCAATATTGAAAATCTAAAGTGAAAATATTAAAAATTATCAAACTTAACAGTGTGCATGGAAACTGCACAACGCATGCTCATAACAGAGTTTTTTTTTAAATTTTTTCACCAAATTTGCAACATAGGCTTTTTAGCAGCCCACCTCATGAATGGTGACACTGTTGTTTCGTTACTCAGTCCTGAAAGGTGATTCTGTGCACTAACGGCAAAATCAACTTTCGGGACCGAATAATGAAATGACAGTGACTGAGTTCATGAGGTGGGTTCCCAAGAATCCCATATTATAAATTTAGAGCCAAAAGTCACAAAAATGGCTGAGATATCCATTAAGTTGAACCCTTCCCCCCCATTGATGCCATAACACAGTCTACCATGATTTTCTTAGTTTGCGGTCAGCTTTGAAGAGTGCAGACGTGTTCCCCCTCCCGCGAAGATCACAGCGCCGGGCTCTGGAGGTAGGAAGGTATGGGGTGGGGTGCGGGATGGAGAGGTAGGTGTAGGTCTTAAAGGTGTGACTAAGGATATTTGGCACACTGGGGGTAGGCCCAGTGTGCCACCTGTGTTTTTTGGGGACAAGGGGACTGAAGCCAACGGGGATTGGGCTCCCCATCAGCAAAGAAAGTGTGTCTGTGTTTGGGGGGGACATGATGCAGAGGGGGACTGGGTACCCCCTTCAGCAGACAAAACAAAGGGGAACACTATGCCGATGGGGACTGGGCACCCCCATCAGCAAACAAACTGGGGAGGGGGCATGCAAACAGGAGGATTGGACATCCCCGATGCTGGCTTTCACAGGACTGTGAGAGACTGACGGCAGCAGCTGCCACCATGTTTACTAAAATGTTTCAGCAGGCAAGGCATGCCCTTCAATGACAGGGCACTCCCTTATTGCAGCGGTGAAATTCTTTCAAGTTGGTGGCACGCTTCTGAACTGCTGTCATAGAGAGTGTGCTCATTCACTGGTGCCACAGACACCAGCCCAAAAAATAAGTGGTGCCATTGGCCCCAACACGGCTGCACCTCCACAACCTGCTACTCCAGCAAGCTGTCACAAAATGTTGTTTGAGCTACGCGTGCAAGACAACATAAAAAACTAGTGTAGCTTCAGAAAACACAGTTAGAGACTCTGATAACTGGTAACAGTGACAATTTGATATAGCACATGCTTAATCTGGCACATTGTTTCCCAACTACAAATATTACTACACATTAAAATCCAGGATGGCACATTTCTATATGTTCAAAAGCATATTCTTCAAGCCTACGTCACTGATGAACGCTAACCTTTATCAAGCAAAAGAAGATTATTCTAATTTAAAATTAACTCAAGTGAGCAAAGCCAAGTGACGCAGTCAGTCTAAAAGGCAGCATTAACATTTGTGTCCCAGCCAACACTAATTACTGTTATCAAAACAGTTTTAAAATCAAACTCACCATAACACTTAATGAAACTGATACCATTAAACCTTAAGATTCACTACAGGATACAGTAATGCCTCTGCTGTTTTGAACATTCCCCAATTAGTCATCATCTCAACTGCATGATACAGCGTGCCCTTGACTAGGCTATTTTCAGTCTAGCAAAAAAATAAGCTACACATTCACAGAACAGAAAACAAAATATGGCATACAACTATTAAACGTAGTGCTTTTCCTAAAGTGAATAGCAAGGAACACTTGTAAAAAGACAACAATTTTTACACTTAAAGTCTGTTAGATTGCAGTGAAACCTGACTTCACTTTTTTTTAGCTTAGAGAGTACCATGGTTGTCGTGCCCTTTCTGGGTCCACCAGAATCATTGTTGCTGGTTGGTGTCTGAGTTTGAGCAGAACTCTGAAAATTAGGGGAAATGGAAGGAAGGTGTACAGGAACCTTCCTGTTCAGTCCAGAGAAAGAGTTTCCACTGGCACCGAGCCCAGAGCTGGATGCCTACAGCAGTACAGTTGAATCTGATGACTGAAGTTGGAGCAGAGACATCTATCTCAGCCCACCACCTGAAAACTGTGGCTAGTACTTGTCTGTTTAGGGTCCACTCGTGGATGTGGCTCAGGGAGTCTGCCAGCACATTGTCCTTGCCTGGCAGATGTATAACAGAGAGATACATGTCTAGGGAGTAAGCCAGAGACCACATTTTCATGGCCTCTGTGCAGAGCTTTGTGGATCTTGTGCCACCCTGTATTTTGATGTAGAACATAGTGGTGTTGTCTGTCCTGATTTGGAAAAACTGACCCTTTACCTGGGGAACAAAAGCTTTGATGGCCAGATAAATGGTTCTGAGCTTGAGAAGATTTATGTGACAGCTGGACTCTTTGAGGGGCCAGACCCCACTTATGGACTGATCCGCCAGGTGTGCACCCCAACCCAGGAGGGATGCATCCGTAGTGAGCACTATGGGAGGTTCCTTCTGTTGGAAGGGAGTTCCTTCTCTGAGGTTTTGTATATCCTTCCACCAGTCCAGAGCCTGCAACAGTGTCTTTGTGACTGAAATGAACTTTGTCAAGGACTCCCTTTTCTGAGACCAATAAGATCTGAGATGGTATTGAATGTCTGTCTTCTGAAACCTGGCGCCTGGAACTACTGTTGTAATAAAGGCGTTGAGCCCTAAGAGCCTGAGGAAGTGCCTGGCTGACCTTGGTTGCCCTAGGACAAATGAGCTTGCCAGGGTCTGCAGGTTATGCACTCTCTCTAGTGGAAGCAGAGCTTTTCTCAGCTGTGTGTCTAGCTCTGCTCCAATGAACTCCAAAAGCCAAGTTGACACGAAGTGGGATTTGTATATATTGATTAGGAAGCCAAGAGATTCTAAGGTGCTCTGAGTTTGTCTGAGAGAGTCTCTGACCTTTCGGGGAGACTTGCCCACTATGAGACAATCATCCAAATAGGGAGTGACAGAAATCTACTTTCTTCTGAGATGGGTCACCACCACTGCCAGACACTTGGTAAAAACTCTGGGAGCTAAAAAAAGGCCGAATGGCAGAGCTGCAAACTGGTAGTGGCCAGAGGGCAGTCAGAATCTGAGATATTTTATGTGAGGGGGCCTGACTGGAATGTGAAAATATTGTAGACGTCCTTCAGGTTCAGGGAGGCTAGCCAATCTCCCTGTTGCAAAGAAGGGATCACCACTGACAGGGTGACCATCTTGAATTTGGGATTGAACAGATGCTTGTTTAAATATCTGAGATCCAGAATAGGCTACCAATCCCCGCTTTTCTTTAGAGTGAGAAAGTATCTGGAGTAGAGGACTTTCCTCCACATGGAGGGAGGGACTGTTTCCACTGCACTCGCTTCGAGGAGAGACTTTACCTCTAATTCCAACAGGATTTTCTCTGTGAGAGTTAGAGGTTTTAAGCTTCTGTGGCACTGCTGTGTGGGAAATTGTTTGAACTGCAGGGTGAGCCCTTGGTCCACTACCTCCAACACTCACTTGTATGAAGTGATGTATTGCCATTTTCTGAGGTGGTCTCCTGACTGAAAGGCCCAGGCCTTCCTCCTACTGGGAGGTGGCCTGGGCCTTCCAGTCAGGAGTTCTGTTTAGTCTGGGCTTTTGCAGAAGGGGTTGGTTCAGCAAGTTTCTGAGCCCTTCTACCTCTTAACCAAAAGAGACCTCTCATCTGAGAGTAATCAAAGGGCATGGGCACTGGCATGGGACAGAAGGCCCTGGAATAGTAAACCTCTACCCCTGCCACCCCTACTTTGAGGTTTGTAGGACATAGAAGGTTTCTCTTTAGCTGCATTGCTCTGATAGGTGGACTTGAACTCTTCCACTTTTTTCATGTAAGCCTCTGTTTTGTCCCCCAAAAAGAGTTATTCTCACAGGGGAAATCCATAATTTTAGTTTGAGTACCCTGGGACAGATTGGTAGTTCTCAGCCAGGTAAACCTCCTGAGAGAGATAGCCTGAGCCATAGGTCTGGAGGCAGTATCACTGGCATCCACAGCCATATTTAACTGGCATTTTGTGGCTTCCAAGGCAGATTTGACAGTTTCTGCAAGGTCCTGCGCCACTTTCACTGGGGCTTGCTGGCTAATAGCCAGGACTGAGTTCCAGAGAGCTTTCTGATACTGAGCTGTGTATGCCATATAAGTACAGAGTGTGACGGGGTTGAATAAGACCCTGTCCCATTTATTATATAGAAAGAGCTAAACGCAAGGATCTGTTCTATCCTCTTCTTTTCTGTCTCTTGCCTGACTGCGCATTCAAATTTTTCTCTGGCTTCACTTGCTGTTTTTATCTTTTCGTCCCCCTTGTGTATCTGAAGTTATCCCTTGGTTTGAAAATGTATATAGTTATATTGTTTAAATGATTGCAAAAAGCTATTTGGAATTTAGGGGTTAACCTGGAATGCAACATTAGCTCTTTTGCAGAGCTGTCAACAGGATGTCAGTTCTGGAACACCATGTACTATTCTGTTGCACCTGCAAGGAAGAAAACTGACAAGAACATTTTCTTTTTTGTGTGTGTTATTTTTTTGTACACTCCTCCCCAGGCAACCCTGATTGGCCACTCCTTCAGGCCTCCAAGATGCACCCCAACACCACTCATCCCCTTCCTGCCAACCACTACCCCCAGCCACCCGGGTAACCCAATGTATACCTTTGTCAGGAGGGTCCCTGCCTTCCGGGGGGAAGCATCCGTTAGGCGCAACTTTGTATCCCGGGCGCTGTGGGTTGGATTGGACACTGTCTGGGACTTTGTGGCATTGGGGGACTGTAGGCCATCATCCGGTCACTCGAGGGGCTTATTTTTCGGCCCTCCCACTCCCTCTGTCCTAACTGGCCAAATGTGGCGGTAACCTGAGGTGGGGAGGTACAGGGTGTGTGTTGAAGCTTCATGCCCCCCAAGCCACATCGCCCAATCCACCTTCAGGTGCCAAAGACCTACCCACCCCCCAGGAGGGAAGCATCCAATGGATGCTCTGTAATCCCTCCCTGCTGGCCTCCACTCCTGGCACCCAGGCTTGGGGCGTGAACCCGGTTTGCCAGCGTGCCAAGTGAACCCCTTCACTCGGAACCACGGAGCAAGCTAACAAAAACATTTTCTGAAAGACAGGATGTCTTCTTAATGACTTCTCAGGCAAAGACTTATAAAAAGAGCAGCAATGCTTTTGCTAGAGTGAGAGAGAGACTGAGAAAATGAAACTTGTAATTAGAGATATCCTCAGATGAAGGACTTTGTTTTCTGTGTTTGTACTGCCTTTGTAAATAGTTGTACTGAACAATTTCATTTTCATTTTACTGTTACTGAAAAAATAAAATACTACTTGCGAATTTTACATCTGTTCCTGGTTTTCCTATGCTTCCTGACCTGTGCCTCAACAACAGAGAGGCGTAGCTCATAGTATCCATTTTTTTAGGGTTTTTTTCTGGAGGCTGAGAAGAAAGAGGTACTTTAACTTTTCACAGGCTGCAGCCTGCACCACTGTTTCATGGTCCAAATACATGTAAAGGTACTCAGCATTAGATTTAGCTAACTGGTACTTTTCTCTGTTTTCTTATTCACCCCCAGGCTGGAGGTAAGATTCTGACCTGCTCTGAAAGTAGCCCTTCTGAGGGACTTATGAATTGGAAGGCAAAGCTTTTTGGGAGGAGGAAGACCCATCGGGCCGGATATTCAAAAGGGTTGCGCCATGCGCAAGTCCGAAATTGCGCCATTCTGCGATATTCAGCAGGAGGCAGTTGCGCCACTGAAAACAGGCTGAGCAACAGCGCAATGCAAATGAATGCATGCTGAACTGGTGGGGGAGGTACCATGCATAAACTGCACAGCCCGATATTCAGCCGGGCTGTGCAGAGTTGTGCAGGCGCAACTCCCAACATGCGCCTGCACAACTTTGAGCCAAAAAAGCTTAAGTCGAGGGCCGCAACAGGTGAGCTGCTGCATTGAAGAAGCAACACAGCAGCTGCCACCTGTGACTGGCCCCAACCCTCCCTGTGCCCCCGCAGGCCCGATCGCGGGCGGCCGACTGTAAATCCACCACCACACCCCACTGGCGATCGTGGGCATAGTGTACTCCCCACCAGCCCGATCGCGGGCAGCAATGTGCCCCTCGAGCTATCCCTGGTGGTCAGTGGACGAAATGCCCGATCGTAGGAAGTGTATAATTAACCCCCTCCTCCTGTAGTCATCCCTGGTGGTCCAGTGGACCGAAATGCCCGATGCGGGCGGTAAGTTTAATAGAAACCCCCTCGAACATAGCCCTGGTGGCTAGTGTCCCCCCACCACACCCATGAGCCCCACCACCCCGCTCCCCCCTGGCGGCAGCATCCCACCGCCTGCCGCCCGCTGCCCGCCGACTGACTGCCGGTGGGGCCTGCCGCAGTGGTGCAGAGCAGAGCCAATGGGCGTGCAGCTACTGAGGCAATCAGCTCGGCGAGCGAAGCCGGGCAATACCGCCCGCCCGGCTGCGGGCGGGAGGCGGGTGGTGAGGCCGTGGGTGGGTGGGGTGGGGGGACACTAACCACCAAGGGCGTTACTGCCAGCGATCAGCCTGGACCACCAGAATGTTTCTTGGAAGGGGTTATTAAATTGCCAGCGATGGGGCATTTGGTCCACTGGACCACCAGGGATAAGTTAGGGGCCACATTGCTGCCCCGATCGGGCTGGTGGGGTACACTATGCCTGCGATCGGGCCACTGGGGGTGGTGGTGGGGATTCTACACTGTTTGCCCGTGATCGGGCTGCAGGGGCGTCGGTCCCGGCGGCTGCTGCCTGGCAGGCGCCAGGCGCAAGTCCTCGGGGATCACGCACCTACATGCTAATGGAATGCAAATGGGGCCATAATCAGATGCAAATGGCCCCCTGTACTTCATGAATTATGGCCCCATTTGCATGTCACCTTTTGAATATCGGGATTTTGCGCATGGCGCAATGGTACTAACGCCACATAAGTTGAATGCTCCACTCTGTCAACTTGCGGTGGCGCAAGTTCCACTGCTCCATGCACAGTGGCTGTGACTGGGGGTGATATTCAAAGGAGTTGCTCAATGGCGCAACTCCTTTGAATAACGCCCCGGACACACCCCTGCGCAACTATTTTGCGCAGCGCAAGGCCTTGCGCCTATGAATGGCACAGTTTGAATATCTAGCCCATCATGTCTAAGAAATTTGCTTCCTCCTCCTCAGTGAACTCTTGAATATAAGGCAAAGAGCATCTACCATGTGGTGGACAAAGGTATAGTGAGAGGAGGAAAAAAACTCTTTGTCATTAGAGGAAGAATCAAACTCCTGAAGGTCAGGATCAAGGAGTTTGCCCTCCTCTTCATCATCACCTCCCTCAAAGAAGATGTCCTGGCCTAGGCAAGGGTTGGAGGGAATAGGTGTAATAGGACCAGCTAGGAGACCCATAAGAATGCCCACAGCCTGAAAAGTCTGATATAGTTGCCAAGCCTTTGCCATTTCTTCCGCAGAGGGTATATCTTGTTTTGACACTGGTGTCTCCCTTAGCGTTTCAGCCGGAGGGGCAGTGGTATTTTTTTTTTTAGCATACACTGGTGTATGCCTTTGCTTTTCAGCAGGATGGACAGTGGTATGTTCTTCTTTTCTTTTTTTTTTAGCAGGTCCTGAATCTTGGCCCCTTCAATAAATGAGGCGCTAACCATCTTCAACTCTACCATTAGTGGAATAATTAACAAACACTCACCCTTAATTAGCTGCAGAGTAAAAAAAGCCTTCTGCCCTTGGTTCACTGGGGAAATTATGCTAAAAAGAGATAATCTATGGGCTATCGCAAGACACACAAAATCCCCAAAGGACTTGTCAGCCTTCAGGGTCAGCCATAACGCCTGTACTAAATTACTCAGAAAAAAAACAAAGAAACCTATTATCTAAACATCCTTGAAACAGCTAATGGAAACCCTGCAAAAATATGGTGCAGCTTTAAGCTCGAGGAAGGGAGCACAGTGCTCCAACCCTCCCTAATACTATTAGCCACAAGGGTACCCTAATATCTGTCAAAGATGCGATAGTAGACAAGCTTAAGGAGCATTTTGCTACAGCAGGCCTCTCATTCGATTCCTCACAATCAGCTGCTTTACGTCCTTCTATTCTTCGGCCTCCTACGCCTATCGCTAATCCCCCTTACGATCCCTTTTCCTTCACCACCATAACATATAAACAGGTGGAAGACCAGCTGCTGAAGTTAGACATGAAAAGGAGTGCAGGGGCAGATAACATCGACCTTCTGTCTAAAGCTAGGCTATCACTTCCTTACTGCCCCTATTACCCATTTATTTAACCTATCCTTAGCAGACGGTACAGTACCCCAGAACTGGAAACTGGCTCACCTAATACCACTCGTCCAGTCAGGTGACCCTAGTGACCTAAATAACTATAGGCCAATTTCAATCTTGCTGACACTCTCTAAGATCCTCAAAAAACTGGTCATCTTGCAAGTCAGAGAATTTCTAGAGCTGCACCAACTGATAAGCCCACTGCAGTCTGGCTTCCAACGGCACCATTGCACTATCTCAGCACTCTCCAAAGTTACTTCTGACTGGCTTGAGGCTATGGACAAAAAGCAAATCACCAGTGCAGTCTTTCTGAACCTAAGCAAGGCCTTTGACACCGTGGATCACTCCCTTCTGCTTGACTGCTTTACAGAATTGGGATTGGATGTTACCATTGTGAGATGGTTTTCCAGCTACCTGGGAAACAGAAAACAATGAATCAAGATCAATGGAACCCTTTCCTCATTACTCCCCCTCTTAAGAGGAGTTCCACAGGACTCCATCCAGGGCCCCATGTTGTTCCTCTTATATATGTCGATAACTTGAGCAAATATATTGTTGACCCCAAAATCCATCCCTTTGCAGATGATACAGTCCTATACACTTCTAAGTCATCTTTTGAACAAGTCTGCTCTGCACTTCAAACTGATTTCAACAAACTTCAATGCAATCTACTTTCGTCTAAACTACTATTGAATGCCAAAAAAAAAAGATCATATTCTTTTACCCTCCTACTTGCTCCATACCCATTCCACCTAAGCCTATTATCACACTCCTAGGAAACACTCTTGAGGTGGTAGATAAGTTCAAATATCTAGGTTTCATTCTTAACTCACATTTGTCCTTCTCTGCCCACATCAAAGCACTGACAAAAGAGCTAAAAATGAGACTAGGTTTCTTCTTCCAGAACAAATCGCTGTTCTCGCGGGACTCTAGAATTAAGCTGGTCCAGGCCACCTTCATGCTCTTGGATTATGCCAATATCATTTATAACAGTTGTTCTAGCTCGACTCTCCACATACTGGATACTCTGTTCCACCGCGCCACATGCTTTAGTACAAATGCTCCAGCCAGAACTCACCATTGCTCACTGTACAAGGAGATAAATTGGACTTCCCTGACTACCAGGAGACTCATTCATATTTATATATGGACATATAAAGCTCTATTACATAAACTGCCCCCCCCATATTACATCAGTCCTCCATTGCCTACATAGTGCTTACTGACTTACAAATTGTACTTACATCTCCTTGGACATTCCCAATCTGTGCACTCACTTTGGCAGAGCAGCCAAGAGCTATGTGTTCCCCACCATCTGGAATAAGCTCCAATCCCTACTTAAGCTCCAGAATTTAATACAGCCTAACCACATTCAAAAATATTTGTATTTATTGAAATGTTTCACCAGGAAGGCAAACTGAGTGACAAGTTGCTTGTCTCCTGGTGTGACCTGGGGAGAAGGGGTACAATAGGAGTGAAACATTAAACATTCTACTTACAAGATCAACATTAACATACAGTTCTAAGGCAGGTGTTACAAGCAGTGGTACAACAGTGTTGCGCATAATAGGTAGAAAGAGTGGACAATAAGAAAAAATTACTCACCTTAATAATTGTGTTTCTTCTAATGGAGTCTTGCTGTATTCTGACATTATGCAGTTAGCCCCAGCACTTGAACAGCTCCAGAGAGGAAAGAGTTAACTCTATGCCAGAGTATAGAACGTTGAGTTCGAGCTCGGTTCAAACCTCTGTCTGCTGCACTTTGAAGTGTAACCGTCAGATTCTTACGAGCTAATACTAACTAACTAACCCCACTATGTGGAAATTGTAAAATTTTTACTAGCCAAAAAGGTAACCAAATATTTTGGATCCCCAAAAGACTCAAGTCGAGAAATCCAAAACAAAAACTAGGTAGGGAACAAAATAATTATCAGACCATAACAATAACCCACTCCCCCTAGATAAAAAAGGGAGTGCCAAGTACACCCCTGAGGTGCAACACTGCGCCTACCATCCCACTTCCCAAAAAACAGGTCCTGAGAGGAGAGGCAGGGAGGGAGGTCAGAATACAGCAAGACTCCATTAGAAGAAACACAATTACTAAGGTGAGTAATTTTTTCTTCAAACAACATGAAGTCTTGCTGTACTCTGACATTATGCAGACTACCAAGCAGTACCTCCATGGAGCAGGGAATCAAACTTATTTTGGGAATAGGCTCTGCAGTATTGCTGTGCAAACCGAGCATCACTCCTAGCCTAGATATCCAGAGAGTAATGCTTGGTGAATGTAAGGACTGTTTTCCAGGTGGCTGCTTTGCATATCTCTAATAAGGGTATATCTCTGGCAGCAGCCAGAGAAGCAGCTGTACCGCTAGGCCTGAGGGAGGTATTTTGCCTAGCTTTTCATAGTAGAACTGTATACAAGAGACAAGCCACCTGGTACTAGTTCTCTTAGTAGCAGGTTTGCCTTTTCCCACTTCACCATAAGTGAGGAACAACTGGAGGGAGTCAAACCTGAGTGCCTTAGTATGCTCAATGTAGTAACTAAGAGCCCTTTTAACATCCAGACTGTGTAATCATCTCTCTCCTGAAGAAGAGTGATCAGTGAAGAACACAGGAAGAGACATGGATTGGTTCAGATGAAAATCTGAAACCACTTTGGGTAAGAACCTCCTACTGGTTCTGAGAACCACCTTATCTCTATGGAATGAGATAAAATCAGGCTCCACTGACAGAGCTTGCAATTCACTGATACGTCTGGCAGAGGTAACAGACACCAGAAACACAGTTTTCCAAGTCAAGTACTTAAGCTCTGCTGAAGACAAAGGCTCAAAAAGGGGTTGCATGAGCTGAGCTTTGCAGACATTAAGGTCCAAAGCAGGAGTAGGATCCCTAAAGGGGGTTGGTATGAAGTAATCCCTTGAAAAATTTGCAGAAAACAGGATGAGATGCCAGTGAGGAAGGCTTTCCCACTGACGAAAAAGCAGAAACAGCTGACAAGTGTACTTTGAGGGTAGCTGGTCTGAGGCCTAGGCCATTAAGATGAACCATGTAATCCAGAATTGTAGACAAACTGGCAGTATCTGGGGATATATGCTTATTGGAACACCAAATGGTGAACCTTTTCCATTTGGAGTTCTAAGTTTTTCTGGTGGCAGGTTTCTGAGAAGCTTTGTGGATATCCAGAACCCCTTGAGACAGATGCAAATCTGAATATTCTAACTCTTCAAGAGCCGTGCCTTGAGATTAAGAGACTGAAGGTTGGGATACCAGATTCTTCCCTGAGAGGAGGTTAACAGGTTGTGATTCCTGGGAAGAGATAAGGGAAGATGAACTGCTAGGGACAGCAGCAGGGGATACCAAGGCTGCCTGGCCCAATCTGGAGCAAACAGGATCACTTTGCAAGATTGTGACCTTATCTTGACCAGGACCTTGAACAGTAGAGGAAAAGGAAGGAAGGCATACAGAAATTTCCCTTCCCAATCCAGAATCGGAGCAGCCAGAGAGACTGAGCCCAAGACTGGGGGCCTGCAACAGAAGAGAGGAAGTTGGTGATTGTCTGGGGCTGCAAAGAGATCTATCTCTGGAGTGCCCCACTTTGAAAATATTTATTTGCTTTTGGTAACTGGGTGGGTGCACTAGACATACAGATGCCTATTTTCAGGCACGACCCGGGAGTATACAAGTGAAAATGCATGAGCAGTACAATGTGACACAGCACAAGGGAGAGGTAGACAATAAGATAATCAGCGATACAAACAGTATTGACAAGTAGATTGTTTTACAGTGTTCAACAAATATAGCTAGTGCAGCTAGAAAAATAAAACGAAACAAAACACGTATAAAATAGGTCTGTGTTAGAACTATCAGGAGGGTCCAGACCAACAGTAAGTGCCATCATATGACGCAGGGTTATGAGAGAGGAAAGATGGGGTCAGTGACAGGGAGAAAGGGGGGTAAGAGGGAACAAGGCAAGTGTAGGAGAGAACAGGGTAGAAGGTGGAAAGGAGTGTAGTGGGCTATGGTGGCTGGAAGCATGTACAGGGGTTTGAAGCCAGTAGATATTCATGGTGGAGTTTCTTGAAGCTAGTATGGGTGGGAGCTCGGTGAATAGTTCATGGATAGCATTCCAGTACTCGCGTGCTGAGTAAGAGAAAGCACATGTACCCATGGTGGTTTTGCATCTGGGGATGAAAAGAGGGGCATAGTCATTGGATCTAAGACCATAGGTGGGGTTTTGGGAGTATAACAGTGAGGTGAGAGATCTGGGTAGACCTGAACTGGTTATACCATGTAGTAGGGAGCCAAAGGCTAGTAGCCGGTGGGCAGAGGGACTAGGCCATTTTCGGTCAGCATAAAGCTGACAGTGATGTTTGAAACGTGGCGATCCAGAAGCATAGCGGCAGATGCTATTGTAGGTGGTGTCCCATCTGAGGAGCAAGGTCTTAGAAACTCCTAGGTATGTGACTGAGCCATAGGCCAGAGCTGGAAGTAGAAAACCTTGTGCCACAGCAAGCCTGGCAGATGGCGTGAGGGCATAGTTTGTAGGACAGGCTCCTCCGATTTTTTCGTTGATTGATTTGCAGATGGAGGTGATGTGGAGGTCAAAGTCCAGAGATTCATCAAGGAGGATGCCCAAGTATTTGAAAGAGCTGGTATTAACTACAGTGGAGCCATTTGCACATGAGATTTGAAAGGAATTACGAGTTGATTTGAGTCTGGCTGGAGAGCCGAAAAGCATGGAGTGTGTTTTACTCACATTAAGTACCAGATAGTTTTCACTTAGGCAGGTTTGAATACTGTGGAAGCCTTCTGTTAGGGAGCAATTTATATCCATGACATTACTTCTACTATGGTAGATGACAAGATCATCCGCGTATAGCAAGGATGAGCAGTCAGGAGCAGCAGATGGGAGGTGGTTTATAAAAATAGAGAAAAGTAGCGGGCCAAGTATGGAGCCTTGGGGAACTCCCAACAGTTCTGGAGAAAGATGAGACATGGCTGAGTTAAAAGCTACCGCCTGCATTCAGTTGGTTAGGTAGTTGTTGAACCAGGCAACTATGTCGACAGAGAAACCAAGCGAAGAAAGTTTGGTAAGGAGAAGGGAGTGATTGACCAGGTCAAATGCCTTCGTAAGGTCAATGAATATGGCCCCTGTCAATAAGCCAGATTCCATTGTGCCATAAATGTCATTTGTAAGTTTTAGTATAGTGGTGGTAGTGCTGTGGCCTTTACGGAAACCATGCTGGGAGCCTGACAGGAGGTTATGCTTCTATAGATAAGCTGAAGTTTGGATTGCCACAAGTTTTTCAAGGATTTTGCCAAGGACAGAAAGAATGGCACTAGGTCGATAGTTTGACATTTCTTTAGGATCACCTTTCTTAAGGATGGGAGTAATTCTGACTATCTTCCAGATGTTAGGAACCATGCCATAACATATCGATAGATTAAAGATTTTTGTTATGGGGGTTGCGATGAGAGGGGCAGCAATTTTCAGAAGCTTAGGTTCCAATCCATCAGCACCAGGGCTGGTGCTTTCAGAGATGGAGAGTAACAGATTTAGAACTTCTTTTATGGTGATGGCCCGAAACCGGAATGGTGGGTGAGAGAGTGGAGGTTGTGTGTCCAAGGAGCTGTTGGTGGGGGGACTAGGGGGGAAGGAGGTTGAGTAGCTTGATAGATCAGCAAAATGGCAGTTTAGTGCATTGGCTATGGTCTCAGGATTATTACAATGTACTGTATGTTATTTATCAGCATGTCATTTGTAGTGGATGTTTTGTTGGTACCACGAAGGCTTATATAACGGACCAGAACTTCTTAGTGTTACCAGCAGATTTCATTAGTAGGTCCTTACAGAAAGAGCTTTTCGCTAGTCGAATGTTTCGTTTGCAGAAGTTTCTCTGGATCCTATAGTCGTTAAAATCTGCTTGGAGCCCTGAGGCCTTGAAACGCCACCCGCTTTTATCCCTAGCCCTAAGTTGAGTGCGAAGATCTTTAGTGAGCCACTTAGTTTGTGTTCCACGTATGCAGCGAGTGACTTTGGGGGCATGGATGTCCTGTAAGCATCCAAACCTAGCCAAGAAGTAGTCAAGGGCTGATTGGAAATTAGGGGCAGCAAAGATAGGAGACCAGTTTATCATAGAGAGGTCAAGCAAAAAATGTGCCTGATTGAGATTTGCCAGATTACAGAAGGTAATCAGTTTCGACGGAGGAGATGGTGGTCTAGCAGAGCGCCAGATGCAGTATATTGGGGAGTGATCAGTTATTGCATCAGGCAGGGTACCAGAAGAGACTGTGCTATCAGGACTATTTGTAACAGCCCAGTCAATTAGAGTAGTAGAACGAGGGGAGGCCAGAACCCTTGTGAGGTCAGTGATTAGCTGGTGCAGGTTATGGCCATGAACCATTGTGTGGAAGGACTGATTTGATTTGCTATTCCAATTGATATTTAAGTCTCCCATAATAAGGACCTCATTTCGACCAACGACCTTGTCCACCTGTGATAACTAGTTCCTTGAGCCCAGCTGTCTACCCTTAGGGGATTATAGGCACAAACTATATGCAGTTTCAGAGCCTAGTTGTAGGGTAGTATGAATAGCTTCACAATGTGAGAGGGTGAGAGAGGCATTAAGGTGTAGGGATAGGTGAGTTTTGAAGAGGATTGCAACACCCCCTCCTTGTTTGGATGTGGACCTATCCTGTCGGAGTATTTTATAGTTAGGTAACATGCACAGGTTATCAGGGGTGGAGGGTTTTAGCCAGGTTTCAGAGAGACATAGAATGTCAGGGTTATTTTGGGTAGCCCAGGCCTCTAGTTCGGTTAAGTTGTGGGGTAGACTCCTGATATTCAGGTGTACAATACGCAGCCCCTTTAAGTCCTTCCAGGCTGTAGTCAGGTGGGCTATGTTATCAGCAGGTCCTGGGTTTAGTTCAACATCTCCAGCTAACATTAATGATAGGAGGAGCAGGTACCATAGTTTACGATGAGGTAACTGGGTGGGCAGGGAGGTAATTGGTGAGAGGGAGTTACGAAGAGTATAAGCAACATGGTAGGTGATTCTGTTAGGGACCAAGAGAGGAAACGTCGCAAGGGGCCAGTTGGATAGCGTGAGCATCTTAGAAGCAACAGTAGGGTGAGAAGAGATGCCCTCCCAAGAGAGTGGGTAGCTAAGCCTAAGCAACACTGCAACTAGTGAAATAATAAAGACTAATGGGGCAGTTACACAGGGATTTTTGACCCAGTTTTTATAAAAGAAGAATGCCAAGTAATGATGTAGAGTAGCTATGAGAAGGGATAAAAACCACTGGTATCTGGAGAACCGAAGTGGAAACAGCTAATTGCAAACCAGCTTTCAGATCGAGAGTAAGATGCAGGTATGTTTAGCAGTGTCTCAGTTTCTAAAAGTCCTCTAGTGGTGAGGAAGTATAGGCTGCAAATGAGAAAGTGAGGAGATAGTTAAAATCCTCATGTACTGCCACAGTAGGCGGGTGGTAGGCGGGGCAGACGACCCCTATATAACAAATGCCGGACAAGGGTGGATGTGGTGGGGGGTGGGTGGGGAGCAGCCGCATAGTGGCTGCGGGACCGAGCGCTTAGCATCAGGGAGTCTGGGCTGGGGGCCGAGAGATCACATGCAGTTGCCATTTGGATCGGGCTGCCTGGGGACTCCGAGTGCCTGAGAAGCCCTACAGGTCTCTTTCACAAGCTGCTACACTAAGATGTGAGCCCGAGATCATGCTAGCTCTAGGCTTTGTACAAATTCAGTTCATCCACAACTGCACTGAATAGCACCCCATTTCCTTCAAACTGGCCCTGGAGACGAAAGTTTCAAAAGGCACCAAGATTCAAATCGGGACAAAGGCAGACGGCTTTGGGTGTCGTTTCAGGGAGCGGAGCACACAGCAGACGAAAATTACCTAAACTGTCTCCCACAGCGACGGCAGCGGCTTGCTCCAGGGCAGAGGAACCCTCCGGTTAGGGCTAGCGAGACAGAAGAGTGCACAGTTTAAATAGAGTTACAGACAAAAGAGGGAAGGTAATATGAGGAGGTATAGAGAGAGAGAGGGGTGGAGGAAGGAGGGGTTTGGTGCAGGCAGCAAGAAAAACACAGTGTAGATTAGGGTCACTATACACGCTAAACTCATACTCCTAATTCTATTATTTCAGCAGCACTTGTTGCAATCCTACAGCAATACAAATGTAGAAGCAGAGTACAATGCAGGTGGTGATTACAACGTACAGCTACCATCCGGCATTACAACTTTTAGTTACAACTTACACAGTACTACACAGATTTTAATTTATCTGTAAAACATACAGTCTCTCAGTTAATTAATTCAATTAATTAATAGATTTTGGTCCACCGCAGCCCCAGTAGTGAAAACAGGACCAATGGGACCTAACACTTGGCCAGAGACCGTTGGAGTAATGAAAATCAGTTTAAATTGCCTGAGATCAGAGCAGCACAAAATTGCTTTAGTCCCATACTAATTTGGACCGAGTGCTTAGCATCAGGGAGTCTGGGCTGGGGCCGAGAGATCGCAGTGCAGGTGCCGCTTTGGATCGGGATGCCTGGGGACCTGACTGCCTGAGAAGCCCTACAGGTCACTTGCACGAGCTGCTACACTAAGACATGAGCCCGAGATCACGCTTAGCTCTAGGCTTTGTACAAATTCAGTTCATCCACAACTGTACTGAATAGCGCCCCATTTCCTTAAAACTGGCCCTGGAGGTGAAAGTTTCAAAAGGCGCCAAGATTCAAATCGGGACAAAGGCAGAGAGCTTTGGGCGTCGTTTCAGGGAGCGGAGCACACAGCAGACAAAAATGACCTAAACTGTCTCCTCCAGCAACGGCAGCGGCTTGTTCCAGGGCAGAGGAACCCTCCAGTTAGGGCTAAGGAGAGAGAAGAGTGCACAGTTTAAATAGAGTTACAGACAAAAGAGGGAAGGTAATATGAGGAGGTATAGAGAGAGAGAGGGGTGGGGGAAGGAGGGGTTTGGTGCAGGCAGCAAGAAAAACACAGTGTAGATTAGGGTCACTATACACGCTAAACTCATACTCCTAATTCTATTATTTCAGCAGCACTTGTTGCAATCCTGCAGCAATACAAATGTAGAAGCAGAGTACAATGCAGGTGGTGATTACAACGTACAGATACCATCCGGCATTACAACTTCTAGTTACAACTTACACAGTACTACACAGATTTTAATTTATCTGTAAAACATACAGTCTCTCAGTTAATTAATTCAATTAATTAATAGATTTTGGTCCACCGTCAGCCCCAGTAGTGAAAACAGGACCAATGGGACGAGCAGCACAATAAATTGCTTTTAGTCCCATACTAATTTGGACCGAGTGCTTAGCGTCAGGGAGTCTGGGCTGGGGGCCGAGAGATCGCAGTGCAGCTGCCATTTGGATCGGGCTGCCTGGAGACTCCGAGTGCCTGAGAAGCCCTACAGGTCACTTGCACGAGCCGCTACACTAAGACATGAGCCCGAGATCATGCTAGCTCTAGGCTTTGTACAAATTCAGTTCGTCCACAACTGTACTGAATAGCGCCCCATTCCTTCAAACTGGCCCTGGAGACGAAAGTTTCAAAAGGCGCCAAGATTCAAATCGGGACAAAGGCAGACAGCTTTGGGCGGCATTTCAGGGAGCGGAGCACACAGCAGACGAAAATGACCTCAACCGTCTCCTCCAGCAACGGCAGCGGCTTGCTCCAGGGCAGAGGAACCCTCCGGTTAGGGCTCAACTGTCTCCTCCAGCGATGGCAGCGGCTTGCTCCAGGGCAGAGGAACCCTCCGGTTAGGGCTAGCGAGACAGAAGAGTGCACAGTTTAAATAGAGTTACAGACAAAAGAGGGAAGGTAATATGAGGAGGTATAGAGAGAGAGAAAGAGGGGTGGAGGAAGGAGGGGTTTGGTGCAGGCAGCAAGAAAAACACAGTGTAGATTAGGGTCACTATACACACTAAACTCATGCTCCTAATTCTATTATTTCAGCAGCACTTGTTGCAATCCTGCAGCAATACAAATGTAGAAGCAGAGTACAATGCAGGTGGTGATTACAATGTATGGATACCATCCGGCATTACAACTTCTAGTTACAACTTACACAGTACTATACAGATTTTAATTTATCTGTAAAACATACAGTCTCTCAGTTAATTAATTCAATTAATTAATAGATTTTGGTCCACCGCAGCCCCAGTAGTGAAAACAGGACCAATGGGACCTAACACTTGGCCAGAGACCGATTGGAGTACGAAAATCAGTTTAAATTGCCTGAGATCAGAGCAGCACAATAAATTGCTTTTAGTCCCATACTAATTTGGACCGAGTGCTTAGCATCAGGGAGTCTGGGCTGGGGGCCGAGAGATCGCAGTGCAGGTGCCGTTTGGATCGGGATGCCTGGGGACTCCGACTGCCTGAGAAGCCCTACAGGTCACTTGCACGAGCTGCTACACTAAGACAAGAGCCCGAGATCACGCTAGCTCTAGGCTTTGTACAAATTCAGTTCATCCACAACTGTACTGAATAGCGCCCCATTTCCTTAAAACTGGCCCTGAAGGTGAAAGTTTCAAAAGGCGCCAAGATTCAAATCGGGACAAAGGCAGAGAGCTTTGGGCGGCGTTTCAGGGAGCGGAGCACACAGCAGACGAAAATGACCTCAACTGTCTCCTCCAGCAACGGCAGCGGCTTGTTCCAGGGCAGAGGAACCCTCCAGTTAGGGCTAAGGAGAGAGAAGAGTGCACAGTTTAAATAGAGTTACAGACAAAAGAGGGAAGGTAATATGAGGAGGTATAGAGAGAGAGAGGGTTGGGGGAAGGAGGGGTTTGGTGCAGGCAGCAAGAAAAACACAGTGTAGATTAGGGTCACTATACACGCTAAACTCATACTCCTAATTCTATTATTTCAGCAGCACTTGTTGCAATCCTACAGCAATACAAATGTAGAAGCAGAGTACAATGCAGGTGGTGATTACAACGTACAGATACCATCCGGCATTACAACTTTTAGTTACAACTTACACAGTACTACACAGATTTTAATTTATCTGTAAAACATACAGTCTCTCAGTTAATTAATTCAATTAATTAATTAATAGATTTTGGTCCACCGTCAGCCCCAGTAGTGAAAATAGGACCAATGGGACGAGCAGCACAATAAATTGCTTTTAGTCCCATACTAATTTGGATCGAGTGCTTAGCGTCAGGGAGTCTGGGCTGGGGGCTGAGAGATCGCAGTGCAGCTGCCGTTTGGATCGGGCTGCCTGGGGACTCCGAGTGCCTGAGAAGCCCTACAGGTCACTTGCACGAGCTGCTACACTAAGACATGAGCCCGAGATCATGCTAGCTCTAGGCTTTGTACAAATTCAGTTCGTCCACAACTGTACTGAATAGCGCCCCATTCCTTCAAACTGGCCCTAGAGACGAAAGTTTCAAAAGGTGCCAAGATTCAAATCGGGACAAAGGCAGACAGCTTTGGGCGGCGTTTCAGGGAGCGGAGCACACAGCAGACGAAAATTACCTCAACCGTCTCCTCCAGCAACGGCAGCAGCTTGCTCCAGGGCAGAGGAACCCTCCAGTTAGGGCTCAACTGTCTCCTCCAGCGATGGCAGCGGCTTGCTCCAGGGCAGAGGAACCCTCCGGTTAGGGCTAGCGAGACAGAAGAGTGCACAGTTTAAGTAGAGTTACAGACAAAAGAGGGAAGGTAATATGAGGAGGTATAGAGAGAGAGAGGGGTGGAGGAAGGAGGGGTTTGGTGCAGGCAGCAAGAAAAACACAGTGTAGATTAGGGTCACTATACACACTAAACTCATGCTCCTAATTCTATTATTTCAGCAGCACTTGTTGCAATCCTGCAGCAATACAAATGTAGAAGCAGAGTACAATGCAGGTGGTGATTACAATGTACGGATACCATCTGGCATTACAACTTCTAGTTACAACTTACACAGTACTACACAGATTTTAATTTATCTGTAAAACATACAGTCTCTCAGTTAATTAATTCAATTAATTAATAGATTTTGGTCCACCGTCAGCCCCAGTAGTGAAAACATGACCAATGGGACCTAATACTTGGCCAGAGACTGATCGGGGTACGAAAATCAGTTTAAATTGCCTGAGATCAGAGCAGCACAATAAATTGCTTTTAGTCCCATACTAATTTGGACCGTGTGCTTAGCGTCAGGGAGTCTGGGCTGGAGGCTGAGAGATCGCAGTGCAGCTGCAGTTTGGATCGGGCTGCCTGGGAACTCCGAGTGCCTGAGAAGCCCTACAGGTCACTTTCACGAGCTGCTACACTAAGACATGAGCCAGAGATCATGCTAGCTCTAGGCTTTGTACAAATTCAGTTCGTCCACAACTGTACTGAATAGCACCCCATTTCCTTCAAACTGGCCCTGGAGACGAAAGTTTCAAAAGGTGCCAAGATTCAAATCGGGACAAAGGCAGACAGCTTTTGGCGGCATTTCAGGGAGTGGAGCACACAGCAGATTAAAATTACCTCAACTGTCTCCTCCAGCGACTTGCTCCAGGGCAGAGGAACCCTCTGGTTAGGGCTCAACTGTCTCCTCCAGCGACGGCAGCGGCTTGCTCCAGGGCAGAGGAGCCCTCCGATTAGGGCTCAACTGTCTCCTCCAGCGACGGCAGCGGCTTGCTCCAGGGCAGAGGAACCTGCCGGAATATCACTTTTAACACTAAGGGATCCAGGGACCATTCGTGATGGCCCTGGGAAATCCTGCTCAATGCATCTGCTAGCACATTGTCCTTCCCTGGGAGGTGGACTGCTACCAAAGAGGTCTGTAGAAAATAAGCCAGGGACCATAATTTCATGGCTTCTGTGCACAAGGCTGTAGACCGAGTGCCTCCCTGCTTGTTGATGTACCACATGGTGGTGGTGTTGTCTGTCCTGACCTGAACCACCGTGTTCTGTACTGATACTGAAAAGGCTTGCAGAGCCAGGTATACTGCCCTGAGCTCCAGCAGACTGATGTGTAGAAGAGACTCCTTAGTGGACCACACACCCTGAGCTGTGAGAGCTCCCAGGTGAGCTCCCCACCCCAGTAGAAAAACATCCGTGGTTAGAACCACAGAATGAGACTGATTGATGAATGGGACTCCTTGCCTCAGATTGTCCTGATCCTGCCACCATTGGAGAGCCTGGATCAGGGTCTGAGTCACTGGAATAAGTTTGGTTACAGGATCTTTTTTCTAAGACCAAAAAGCCCTCAAGTGAAACTGGATGTCCCTCATCTGAAATCTGGCCCCTTGGACCACTGCAGTGGAAGCTGCCATGAGGCCCAAAAGTTGAAGGAAATGCCTTGCTGGTCGAGACACCAGAAGGTGGAAAGAGGAAGCCAGCTCTATAATAGCCCTTACCCTTACCAAGGGGAGAAATGCTCTTGCTTTGACAGTATCCAGTTCTACTCCTGTGAAGGTCAAAAGTTGTACTGGCTCGAGAACTGACTTGAGAAAATTGAGTAGGAATCCTAGAGAAGTGAGCACTTGTTAGGTCACTTGCCAATCTGACTTGACTTGGTCCGGAGACTGACCCACTATGAGCCAGTCGTCCAAGTATGGGAATGTGGAGATGTCTTGTCTCCTTAGAAAGGCTACTACTACTGCTAGGCATTTTGTGAATACCCTTGGAGCTGATGTTAGGCCGAATGGCATTGCTTTGAACTGGTAATGGCCCGAAGGCAGTTTGAATCTGAAGTACTTTCTGTGGGAGCACCTGATGGGAATGTGAAAGTATGCATCCTTTAGGTCCAGGGAGGCTAGCCAGTCCCCTGGCCTTAGAGAGGGAAGAATTATTCCGAGTCACCATTTTGAATTTGGGCTTTAGTAGATGCTTGTTTAGATATCTTAAGTCTAGGATGGGCCGCCACTCCCCTGTCTTTTTCAGGGTAAGGAAGTACCTGGAATACAGACCTTTGCCCCTGTGAAGTGTAGGAATGTTCTCTATGGCTCTGAGAGCCAGCAGAGATGAAACTTCTGCCTCTAGGGCAATGGTTTCAGAGATGTTTGCAGGTGGAAAGGATCTGACCCTCAGCTTTGGAAATTTTTTGAAGCTGGGGGCCAGTCTCTGGCTTACTACTTCCAGAACTCACTTGTCTGAGGTAACAGACTTCCAGTCCTGGGAGTAGTAAGCTAGTCTGCCTCCTACAGGGATTGGGGAGTCGACCCGGACTGACACATCAGGGAGTCTGCTTGGCAGGAGCCTTAGGCTGAGAGGTGCATGCAGCCCTGCTCATCCCCCTTCTGCCTCTCCCTCTGAAAAAAACCCTCTGGGGAAAAAGGAGAGGAGGCCTGTGCCTTGTAAAAAGGTCAGTGAAAAGGCCTGCTCCAGTCCTTAGCTTGCTGCCTCTGAGGAGTTGCCTGCCTTTCCTTTGCCTGTGCACTCCTATAGGTGGTCCTGTACTCATCCATCTTTTTCATATAATTCTCTGTCTGCTCCCCAAACAGAGAATTATTGACAAAAGGGAAATCCATAGCCTTAGCCTGGGTATCCTGTGATAGGCTAGTACATCTGAGCCAAGCTAGTCTTCGAAGAGCCACAGATGTAACCATGAATCTTGATGACACATCATTGGAGTCCACAGCAGCAGCATAAAATTGGATTTTTGATGCCTCAGTCTCATCAGCAGCCACCTCCTCCAGCTCCTTGACAAGCTGGGGGGAGGCCTGTTTAGCCAGTTCCAATACAGTGTCCCATCTGGACTTCTGGTACCTGGCTGTGTAGGCCAAGTAATTTGCCTGCCTGAGTCCCAAAGAAGATGCCACATATTGTTTCTTTGCCATGGCATCCAGTTTCCTGGAGTCTTTAGCTGGGGGTGTGAAGCCAAGGGTATGTTATCCTTATCACAGGCTGCAGCCTGCATGACCCCAACATGGCTGCATTGCTGGTACAAGTACTCCGTACCTGAGCCTGACAACATGTACCTCTTGTCCATTCTTCTGTCTACAGGAGGTACGAAATTTGGAGTTTTAAGCAACGTTTGTGTCTGTTTCCCAAAAGATTTGTGAAGGGGAATAGACAACCTCTTGGACTCTGGGATGTCCATCATCTCCACATAGTCAGGCTCCTCTTGCTCCTCGACAGCTTCTTCCAAAGGGAGCTGGAGGGTTTCTGCCACTTTCCTGTAAAACGTAAAGTGGGAAGAGGACTCAGAAAGCCTAGGAGGGGAAACACCAGAAGGCCTTTCTGGAGAGATGTCCGGTTCTATGGGCTCATCCAGACCTTCCACACCATCATCATCATCATCATAATCATCATCGTCATCATCATAATCATCATCCCCCTCCAAATCCGGTTCATAAAAATCTTCAGGGGAATAATCTTGAACCGGAGGAACTGACTGAACCGAACACCTGCCCAAAGGCTCCAGATCAGTCGGAACTGGATGGAGCGATTCAACTATGCTAATCGCCCGGGCAATTTCTTCGGTGGTCGGATGATGCGGTTCTGGATCCGAACTGGCCAATTTATCTTTTCTTTTTCTTTTTGTCAGAACTGACCCCTCAGGATTGGTTCTCTGTTTGCCCAAGGGAGTCTCGCCCAGGTCAGTGGGCACCCCCTCAGGTTCAGTCAGAACCGATCTGGGCTGACCATCCAGGTCAGCAGACTTCTTGGCCTTCTTCTCCCTAAGCCTGACCAATCTTTTGTCCAGGGTGGCTTTAGGGAAATGTTTACAAATTTGGCAGTCTGACTGTAGGTGGTTAAAACCCAGACAGTAATCACAGGTGGTGTGGGGATCGGCCTTAGCAAAGGCCTCCCCACACTCACTGCAATGTTGAAACCCAGTGGGCCCGGTTTTTCTCTTGGGTTTCTCAGACAAAGCCATAACTAAACACTTACCCTTTTTTTGGCAACCGCCCGGCAAGACCCCTTATCAGTTTCTAACCATGTTACGGATATTTGAAAAAAATGATGAAACATGTTTTTTTTAAAACCGATAAGGGCCGGTACCTCACACTAAATTTCCTGAAAGAAAAAGTAAAATTCAAACACTATACAGAAACTGGTTCGGCTCAACCAGTTGAAAAATCTAGTTTTTACAATTTCCACCACAATTTTCTAATCAAGTCCACTACCTATGCACTTACTGTACCACAGACAAGGATCTGAACCGAAAAATGAATAAAAGTATTGGTAAAACCGATGATTTTTAAACCGACCGAACTGTGAGCGAAGGAGAAATCTCCGGAGCGACTGTTCAGTTAGGCGGAGTAAAGAATCTGACGGTTACACTTCAAAGTGCAGCAGACAGAGGTTTGAACCGATCTCAATCTCAACGTTCTATGCTCTGGCATAGAGTTAACTCTTTCCTCTCCGGAGCAGTTCAAGTGCAGGGGCTAACTGCATAATATCAGAATACAGCAAGACTTCATGTTGTTTGAATAAGTGCCAGGGTTAGTAAGTAAACAAGTGCTTATGTAAAAGAAAAGAAAAGGGGGGTGGTGAGAGGGGGAAAGGAGAGGAAGGGGTGAGGTGGGGAAGGGGGAAGAGTCGTGTTCAAGTTACATTCAAATTATTGGATCAACATTAACATACAGTTGTAATGCAGGTGTTACAAACAGTGTTAAAACACAGTTGTGCATAATATGTAGAAAAAGTGAACAATAATAAGTGCCAGGTTAGTAAGTAAATAAGTGCTTACGTGAAAGAAAAGGCAGAAAGGAGAGGGAGGGGTGAGTTGGAGCGATGTAGGGGGAAGGGAGTAGATGAGGGATACAAGCCCCTGGGGGAGGTAGCAGAGGGACCTATGGAGAGCATTTGGCGTCCCTTACATTCTGTGAGAGATCAAGGGAGGCCAGTAAAGGGGATCGATTTGGGGAAAGGGGAGGAGAGCTAGAAATTTGGGGGGTGAGGGTGCACAGGGTAAAATGAAGGTGACGGTAGCAGGGTAGGGTTTATCCATGGCTTGTAGGAGGGAATTAGAGAGGGACATGGCAGGAGCAGCTAGGTGCAAGGTAATTTTTGAGGGAAGAGCTGATGGAGTAGGTGGAGGATGAGTGCTGAATTTGAGGGAGGAGTGAATTCCAAATTTTTGGGAGGCGGTGAGAGTAAGCGGATTGCCCGATTACGGTGGATCTGTGGGGGACTACCAGGGTATAAGAGTCAGTTGATCTAAGGGGAATGGGAGGATGGGGGGATCTGCTCGGATTGGTGGTAGTTCAGGTGGATGTTAAAGATCCCATGGCACTTATTGAAAAGAGTAGGAGAATTTCCCTGGTGTCCTGGCCAAATTTCCCTCATTCACTGAAAATACCACCAACAACTTAATCTGGTTCAAGGTCAGTTGGCATTCATCTGTATCCCCCTCCCCCGGGTTGTGCCTGAAAATAGGCAGGATTTGTCTAGTGCACTTACCCGGTCAACAAAAAACTAAATAAATAAAATAAATAAATTGTTATAAAGGAGGAGGTTAGGTAGGAAGGAAGCTCACTCAATCAGTGCTTGATGGTGAATTTAGCACAATTTGAGAGTCACATATTTGTAAGAGAAGGGAAGGATAAGGCACAATAAAGATCACAGGAGTGGTGGGGGGACATCCAGGGCAAAGTGGCTGAAGGAACTGAAGAGGGTGTCCAGTCTGGCCAGGTAGGACTTAGGGCAGCACCATAGACTACGTCACAGTAGTCAAAAATGGGCAGTATCATCTTCTGATCAAGTTCACGCCTAGCTGTAGGACGGATGCAACTACAGTTCCTGAACAGGGCACCAAGCTTGGGGCGCAGTTTTTTCTGGATGGTGTCAATATGTCCAGAGAAGTTTAGGTGTTGGTTCAACCAAACACCTAAGTACCTGAAGGAGGATGTGTCCTCAAGTAAAGTCCCATCAAGGGTGTGAGAAATGGGTAGTGAGGGAAGCCTAGAGAGTCTCTGCCTTGTGCCAAAGGTCATGGAGACAGTCTTGGAAATAATTCATAATATCACCTCTGAATCTTGCCATTGCTTCTAATTTCCCCTGAGCCACCTCTAATATCCTTCACTTTTTTGTCCCTCATCCGGAATGGTCCATTTGACCACTAGCACTTATACCCTATCATCTACTTATCCTTGCGACCTTCTTTACTACATTTTTATTTTACCTTATGTGTTTCATTGTGTATTTACAAATGTAATGCTTCTGTCTATCCGAATAGATGTATTCCTTGGCCTTTGATCTTATATGTATTGCTGCTATACTGTAATTATTCTCCTTGTTACTGTGTATTTTGTTATTTGTTGCTTGCGATGTATGTTGTATAAGGGATATTCTTGCAAATAAGCTTGCTATACGGATATTCATCCCTTCACAATAAACTGAACTGAATCAGAAACCTGCTGTGAATGTCTTATTTTTGGCTTGGTCATTATTATTATTATTATTTTTTTATCTGACTTATTTTCTAGGGGGTCTATAGACTTTTGTTGAGAGGCAGAACCCTCTTCTGAATTTTTTTTAAAGGAGAGCTTATTTTTAAAATTTATGAGCAAAATTAGTGAAAGCTCACAGAGAAGCAAGTAGCTGGTTCTAATATGAACAAGGTTTTGGCAGTCTGCCTTGTTCACAACCAAAAGATAAACAAGAATTTAAAACAGTAAATACTAGTCTTGTTCAAGGTCTGTCTGACCCACCAATTTGTCAGAAGATCTACAAAAATATAGTTCCCAAAAGGAAAAAAGTGAAAGAAAAAGTAAGGCTCCCAGCCCTGAGGAGAAAACAAGAAAAAAAATGGCACAAATCATGGTTCCTTGATAAAAAATAAGGATCCTTGGAAAAAATAGTGTTAAAAAAATAGAAAGCCCCTGACATTTTACCTCAGACGTAGTATGTCTTCTTCAGAATAAATGGATAAAAACTGTGGTTCCTGGGAACTAAGGAACCCCAGAAAACTCAGAAAAAAGCACAAATAAAAGTGAAACTCACCAAAAGCAGCACAAATATGAGGTAATAAGTCCAAAGGTATGATAAAAGTACTTCAAAACGAAGATATGAAGAGAGAACTCTGGGGCAGACTTATCCAGTCAGTGGAGAAATTAATCTGACTGACTTTCATCACCATCATCATCAGCAGCAGCAGCAGCACACAGCTCTCTCTTACCCTCTTCTGATTGGCTAAATCTCTTGGCATCATTAGCATAGTCTCCACCTCCAGGCAGCTGAACCTAGCTGGCATACTGCACTAGTCAAGCATGCTGAGGAATTCTTGGGTTGAAAAGAAAAAAATTACTCACCGTAGTAATGTTATTTCTTTCAAGGAATTCTGCATTATTGACAGGTGCAGTATGCCAACTGGGTTCATCTGCCCCAGAGAGGAGGAGGAGTCAATATAAATGAGCAGGAAGAAAACATTACTTACCATAGTAATCTTGTTTCGTCCAAGTGAATCTTACTGTATTCTGACAAATGCAGTATGGTCTCACCATAGGACTGCCCCGGAGCCAAAATGGTTAATAGAACCTATGCTAATAGTGGATGTTAGGCTCGAGCTCAGTTTTCAAACCACTGTCCCTGGTTGCACTTCCTGCAACCATCAGATTCTTACGAAACATGCAGAAGCTGAACAGACTAACTAATCTATTCTAACAAAACAGATCAATCCCCATTTAAGGAAGGGGGACACCTCTTAAATAAAAAGAGGGCATCTCCCAATACTCAAGTCAACAGATGCCCAAGAAACTAGTAGGTACCCACAGGTTTCCAATATCAGTTGTACAGACAGTATGCAGTGCTCTGTAGATCCTAGCAGGGGAGGAAGGGTGGGAGCTCAGAATACAGTCAGAGTCCTTTGGAAGAATCATGATTACTATGGTAAGTAATGCTTTCTTCAAACCCCAGGAAATCTTACTGTATTCTGACAAATGCAGACTACCCAAACCAGTGCCTTTGGAGGTGGGCAGAGGACCTATTTAGGAAACAGGCTCTGCAGGACTGCTGTGCTAAACCTGGCATCACTTCTAGCCTGGGTATCCAGGCAGCAATGTTTGGTAAATGTGTGGATTGTTTTCCAGGTAGCTGCTTTGCAGATTTCCAGCAAAGGGATATCTCTTGAAGCTGCTATTGATGCAGCTGTTCCCCTGGTGGAGTGGGCCCTGAGCCCCTGTGGGGCCTCCTTACCCACTCTGGCATAATAGAATTGGATATATACCACAATCCATCTTGCTATGGACCTTTTTGTGGGTGGTTTACCTTTTCCTACTTCCCCATAGGTCAAGAAGAGTTGGGTCCTATCCCCTCTGTAACCCTTTGTATGCTCCAGGTAGTAGCTAATAGCTCTTTTTACATCCAGGATATGCAGTCTACATTCCCCTGAAGTGGAATGGTCAATGAAAAAGACTGGTAGTGAAATGGACTAATTAACATGAAAGACTGACACCATTCTAGGGAGAAACGTATTATTGGTCCTAAGGACCACCTTGTCCCTGTGGAATGCTATATAGTCAGCCTCCATAGACAGAGCCTGGAGTTCACTAATCCTCCTGGCCAAATTAACTGCAACTAAGAAAACAGTTTTCCAAGTTACATACTTGAGATCAGCTGATAACATAGGCTCAAAAGGTGGCTGCATGAGCTGTGCAATTCATATGTTCAGGTCCTACACTGGAGTGGGAGCTCTATGGGGGGGGGTGCAAGTGTAGCAACCCCTTAAAGAATTTTCTGAACACTGGATTTGAGGCCAGAGATGATGCCTTGCCTGCTGACAAGTAAGCTGAGACAGCTGCCAAATGCACTTTCAGGGTGGATGGTCTCAGACCAAGGGAATAAAGGTGGGTTAAGTAGTCCAGGACAACTGGCAACCCCACCTGAATGTGGTCCAGATTCTCTTTCTGGCACCAGATAGAGAATCTTTTCCACTTGGACGTGTAGGTCTTCCTGGTGGACGGCTTTCTAGAAACCCTAAGGACCTCCATGACCCCTTCTGAGAGATGCAAGCTGGCATTCTCTAGGTCCCCAAGAGCCAGACCTTCAGCCTGAGAGACCAGAGGCTGAGGTACAGTATCCTGCCCTGGGAAGAAGTCAGCAAGTTGTGCTCCTGGGGAGGCTGATTGGTTTGCAACTGATAGTGCCAGAACCAAGGAGTACCATGGCTGTCTGGCCCAATCTGGAGCAATGAGGATCACTGTAGCTGACTGGGATCTGAGCTTGTTCAGGACCCTCAGCAGCAATGGGAAAGGAGGGAAGGCATACAGAAACTTCCCTGTCCAATCCAGGATCAGTGCATCCAGTGGGACTGAGCCTCTCACTGGAGCTCACTGGGGGCCTGCAGCAACATTGGGGAAGCTGGTAGTCATCTGGGGCTGTGAAGAGGTCTATCTCTGGAGTGCCCCACCTTTTGAACACTACCTGCAACACCTGACCATTCAGGGACCACTTGTGGTGGTTCTGATTTATCCTGCTCAGGGCATCTGCTAGTATATTGTCATTTCCTGACAGGTGGACTACTGACAAGCTAGTTCCCAGAGAGTAAGCCATACTCCATATTTTCATGGTTTTTGTACACAGGGGGGTTGACCTTATGCCTCCCTGTTTGTTGATGTAGTACACTGTGGTCGTGTTGTCTGTCCAGACCTGCACCACCTTTCCCTGCAGCATGCTAGTGAATGCCTGAAATGCTAAAAAGACTGCTCTGAGCTCCAGCAGGTTGATGTGAAGCAATGACTCTTGTTTGAGCCATGTGCCATGATCAGTGTACTCCTCCAAGTGTGCCCCCCACCCCAGTAGGGAAGCATCTGTCGTTAGCACCAATGAGGGGTTTTCCTGTAGGAATGGCACTCCTTGTCTGAGGCTGTCCATGTCCAATGACCACTGAAGTGCTTGCAAGAGCGTTTGTGTGACTGGCACCAGCTTTGATAATAAATCTCTTCTCTGGTGCCAGTAAAGCCTGAGGTGATACTGGACATCTCTCATCTGAAACCTTGCCCCTGACACTGTAGCTGTTGAAACTGCCATGTGGCCTAACAGCTGCAGGAAATGCCTGGCTGGCCTTAGGTTTTGAGGCTTGAAGATGTTTGCTAGCTGTACCAGACTGTCTGCCCTTGTCTGGGGAAGAAAAGCCTTTCCCCTCACAGAATCCAGCTCAGCTCCTATGAATTCCAGGAGCTGCACTGGCTGCAACACTGATTTTTTCAGGTTGACTAGGAACCCCAGTGACTGTAGTAGTGCCTGTGTAAGTGCCAGGGACTCCCTCACCTGTTGAGGGGACTGCCCTACGACTAGCCAGTCATCCAAGTAAGGGAAGACTACCACTCCTTGTCTCCTGAGGTGTGCCACAACCACAGCCAAGCATCTTGTGAACACCCTTGGAGCAGAAGTAAGTCCAAAAGGCATTGTCTTGAACTGGTAATGACCTAATGGAAGTCTGAATCTGAGGAATTTTCTGTGAGACTGCCTTATGGGGATGTGAAGATATGCATCCTCTAAATCCAGAAATGCCAACCAATCCCCTTGCCTTAAGGTTGGAAGGATTGTTGTCAGGGTCACCATCTTGAACTTTGGCTTTACCAGATGCCTGTTCAGGTGCCTGAGATCCAGTATGGGTCACCACTCCCGTTTTCTTTATTGTGAGGAAGTACGTTGAATAGAGACCTTTTCCTCTCTGTGCCAGAGGAACTGGTTCTACTGCTCCTAGGGACAGGAGACTTAATACTTCCCCTTCCAGTAACACTGTTTCTGATGGGGAGGAGGGTCTGAAGACCCTTGCTCTCAGCTTTGGTCTGATCTTGAAACTGAGAGCCAGACCTTGGCCCACTACCTCAAGGACCCACTTGTCTGTGGTGATGGATTGCCATTCCTGGAGGTAGTGGGCCAGCCTACCACCTACCAGGTTGGGGAGATGACTCGAGCAGACACCTCAGGGTGTCTGCTTGGACTGGGATGCTGACTGAGTGCTGGGGCTAGTTTGGTTGCCACCTCTTCTGCCCCTGCCTCTGAAGTAGCCTCTCTGCTGTTGATATTGGGGATAAGCTTGCGGCTGGAAAAATGGTCTATAGCCCCAGCCCCTACTTCCCCTGACTTGTTGTTTTGGAGAGTAGATGCCTTGTACTCATCCAATTTTTTCATGTAAGCCTCTGTCTGTTCCCCAAACAGAGACATAGGCTCACATGGAAAGTCCAAAGGCTTGGACTGAGTGTTCTGGGTCAGGTTGGTAGTCCTGAGCCAAGCAAACCTCCTGAGTGACACAGAAGAAGCCATTTGGCTGGCTGCAGTGTTGTTATTGTCCACAGTCATCCTACACTGGGAATTGGAAGCCTCTATACCCCTTTTTGTATCCTCCTCCAAATCAGCTGCCATAGGGGCTGGGACAGATTTTGTGATTTCCATCATTGTGTTCCACAGGGTTCTCTGATATCTGGCAACATAAGCCATGCATGATGCCTGCCTGATGATCAGAGGATCCCAAGTACACCCTCTTGGCAATGGAATCCACCTTCCTGGAATCCTTGTCTGGAGGGTGAGATGCCAAGGGTATGCCTGCTTTATCACTGGCTGCAGCCTGCACCACTCCCTCGTGGCTTGGGTGTCCAAAAAGGAACTGTGCTCCACCCCTAGCCATCCAGTACTTCTTGTTCACCTTTCTGTCAACCGGTGGCACAGAAGTGGGGGTCTGCAGGACCTTGTTAACCTGCCTTTTCAAGGATTTATAGATGGGCAGTAGCAGTCTTTTAGAGACTGGCACATTCATCATTTCCATGTAATCTTGTTCCTCCTCCTCATCAGTAGATTCTTGGGTAGGGAGGTCCAGGGATTGAGCTACTTGCTTAATAAAAGCAAAGTGCGAGGTATAGTCCTCGTTCCCTTTGTCAGGGGAGTCAGGATGGTGAGGATCTGGGAAAATATCCAGTTCAATCAGTTCCTCATAGTCCTCATCTTCATAATTGTCAGTATCCTTATCATTATCCTCAGCAAAAGGCTCTCCCTCATGTTCCAAGGAACTGGGAACTGGGGTAGAGCCAGAAGTACTTAACCAAGGCCGCTTCTCAACCAGGACCGGGGTACTCAATTGGAGCGCATGAATGATTCTGATAGCATTCGCTATCTCTTCAGTGGTCAGAACCGATACTTTCTTTGGGTGCGGTTCGACCGCTGTATGTTTTTCCTTCCTTGTTCTTTTCCCTGTGGTTGCCGGGTTAGCGGCAGTGTCAACAGGGCGTTTCTTAGAAGAGGAACCATCGCCCTTGTCAGAAGGCTTTTCCTCTGGTTCTTTTTGGCTGGTAGCCAGTTTGTCTGTAGCTAGGCCAGCAGCTTTCTCAGACATCTTCTCCTGCAGTTATTTAAGTCACCTCTCAAGCGTCGACTGAAGGACTTTTTACAGATTTCACAATCCTCCCTGAGGTGGTCAAACCCCAAACAAAAAACACAAATTAATGAGGATCTGCTTTAGTGAATGGTTCCTCACACTCTGTACAATGCTGGAAACCTGTGGGGCCCATTTGTTTCTTAGTCTGTGATATTGTGCATATTCTAAGCCAGGAGTTTTATGCATGGGTACTAGATCTGGTACCAGGGAAGCAAAGAAGAAGAAAGGTATGGATTCTGCAGCAGCAAGTCCAGGAGTGATTACCAGAAGAATGGCAGCCAAACTAGCAGAGACAGAAGTCCAAGCTGAGACTGTACAGACAGCACCAGTGATGGAAAAAAAAGAACATAGTAACACAGAACTGACCTCTTATTTACAGCTCTGCAAAAGGTTTAAAAACTGCATCTCAGGTTAACCCCTTGAGTTCCAAATAGCTTTTTGCAATCATTTCAACAGTAAAACTATATACAGATTTAAACAAAGGGATCCCATTATCGGTGACATTTCCACATGAAGATTCACATGTATTTTTGCACCTGTAGATATACGGGGGGAAGGGAAGACAGAGGTGGAGGGGAAGGCAGAGAGATAGTGAGAGACGGAGAATTGGGCTGGCAGTATAGCCTAGAGGTTAGAGTAACAAGCAGTGAATGAGCTTGGTCATCCAGCAGACCTAGGTTTGATTCCCACAACCTCCAATTCATACTGTGTGACTCTGAGCAAGTCATTTAACTGCCCAGTGTCCCAGGTCACCCTTGAAAACAAGCACTTGTGCCTAGTGGGCCTTACCCGGTTACCAAAGATTAAAATAAAACAAATAAATTTATCGGTTGGTTAAAAACGATGAGCTGAGAAAAAACCCGGTAAACTTCTTAAGAAATTAATATATACAGTATATATATATGTATATATAGGGGATACATGATGGGCAGGAGTGGGATATGGAAAATATGCGCACTCTGCAGGACTGAGAATATTTTCCATATTCCATGATCTGCACATCATGTGTGCGATTTATACCATAGGGGCGAGAGGTTTAGGAAAATTTTGTCTGTTTCTTTGTGTTTTCTGCTCATTCTGTGTGTGGTGTGAGTGTGTGTGTGTGAGTTATTCTGAATGGGACACAGGTGAGTGTGTTTTGCAAAGCTAACTGAGTATGGCCCAGTCCACACTACACTGAAAATTCCCCTCTGTATCATTACAGAGGGTCCAAACCATTACCGCAATGGTTTGCACTTACACCTGTAACGTTACAGGAAGTGTTTTTGTAACCATTGTTGAACCCACATATGAGGAGGTTTCAACAACGGTTACGAAAACGGTCCTGCCTCTGTAACGTTACCAGCTGTAGTGTGGACGCGTGAGCGTGTAGCCCCAGCACTGCCCTCAGTGCAGCACGAACTGCATTGTGGGATAGGGTGCCAACCGTAACGGTCACCCATCACCCACAATGTGGACCTGCTATAATGGTTCCGAACCGTTATCATTACGATTCACTGGCAGTGTGGACACACTGTAATGTTTACCATCTGTAACGGTTTGAAACTGTTACAGGGTTTTAGTGGTGTAGTGTGGACAGGGCCTAAGTTGCAGCTTCTGTGAGAAAGAGAAACTGTTGCAGGTAGCACTGGGAAAGAGAAACTGCTGTGTGAAGGAGTTTCATTTAGGCCCTGTCCACACTACACCAGTAAAACAGTTCGGTAACGTTACAGAGGGCTTAAACCGTTACCGTAATGATTTGCATTTACACTGGTAACGTTACAGAAGGTGTTTTCTGAACCATTACAGAAACCTGTTGTGAGGTGGTTTCAACAACGGTCCCTGTAACGGTTGCAGTTCTGTAATGTTACCAGTGCGTGTCTTAGGCCCTGTCCACACTACACCGCTCGCGCCCGCTAACGGATGCAATCCGTTATGGCTGGGGAGCGGTGCAGTGCATCCACACCGGTGGTGTCCATTATGGACCGGCACTGCCGGGTCCACACATTGGGAGCTGGCCACCATTACGGCGGCGCCGTATCCACAATAGCCAGCCAGCGCTTGCGTGCTCTGTAGGACCATTATCGTTCGCCCACACTACCGCCGTAATGTTACTAGGTGGGACCGGTTTCATAACCGCTGTTGAAACCACCTCATATGTGGTTTCAACAATGGTTACGAAAACGCCTCCTGTAATGTTACAGGTGTAAATGCAACCTGTTACGGTAACGTTTTACACCCTCTGTAACGTTACAGAGGCGTAGTGTGGACAGGGCCTAAACGCTCCACTGTGTTGCCTCCAGTCCCCCACCATACCTGCATGCATTGCAGCACTGGTGTAATGCATGCAGGGGTGGGCGGAGGCTACCAGGGCGTACCAACAGCAATGTGAGACATGAGCGCAGGCTGCAATACTGGGCAGTCTCCATAGCAGGGTAACCCAACCTACAGCGGTATGCTCACCTCTGGAGTTACCCATGTGTCCCCACTTGACCTACCCCCCCGTCCTCACATGCCTCCCTGAGAGCCACCTCCTTAAGTATCCATATACTGTCCATGATGACGCCTCTCACTGTGACAGGCGCTGGGAGTACCTCACCTGCCCATCAGAGCTGTGGCATCAATACTACCTGTGGAACGGTGCCAGTAGTGCACACATACAGCGGTTGAGCTCCTGAGTGCATCATGTAACACTGCTGCGGTGGCCAACAGATGTGTGGCACTGTGTACAGGGGAGTGGTGGGGTACACTGATGGCAGTAGTGGAGGGGCTTCCATCAGCCATTCGGCAGCAGTACCTGACCGGCTGTCATGCCCTGATGTCCTACCCCTGTTGGACATGTTGGCATGTCACACACTCTCCCTCCCTCCCTCTCACAGCAGTACCTCCCTGTATCCACCATGCAGCCCCTGTGCCTTCTCCCTGTCGCCTCCTCACCATAGGTGTGTAACAGATCATTGCCATACTGTATGTTGCACATTATGGCTTGTACAGATGCATACTACCCCATATGTATTGGGGTTGGGTGCCTCTCATCAAACCTGTCCTCACCAGGTGCACCATGGGATATGCTCTGCTTCGACAGGGTTGGGACCACACATACTATAACACACAATGTGGACAGGCTGTACCGTTTTCAATCCTTTATCAAACTGTTCACTGGCAGTGTGGACACACTGTACCGTTTACGGTCTGTAACGGTTTGGAACCGTTACAGATTTCAAGTGGTGTAGTGTGGACAGGGCCTTAGAATGCAAGCTGCAGTGATGATATCCTTACTCTGGTGACACCAGCAGAGTGTGGATAAATGGCATTTAATATGTGGATTGTGAAAATAATATAGTTGAAAAGCATACAAAAAAATCCTTGTAATACCATCGCTCCTGGAGCGATAATACTACTGTTCCTAAGTGATAATACCATCGTTCGGGTGCCGTAATAGTATCGTTCGGCACCCGATCGATAGTATTATCAAGAAAGCTGAACAGTGCACGCGCAAGTCTATCCCCGACGTCTTACAAAGAGTGCCTTCTGATTGGCCGCTTTTGCTCTGTGGGCGGGCACAACGAGTATGAAAACATGGCGGCTTGCTTGTTCACTTAGTGAGTGAACCGTCAACAGCAGCAACAACTGTTTTTCTTCACTTTTCAAAACATTTTTTTGAGCTTCTCTGCTTGCCCGATACAGCCGCTGACAAACAGTTTAAAAAAGCAGCGGTAAATGAAGCCCACAGCACTGGTCATCCACACAGCACTCGGGAACGCTGCCAGCACACACATGGACATGCTGACTACGCTGTTTAAATGGAGGTGAGTCAATTCACCTCGTATTCATATATTAAAATAATCAATAGGTTCTGAGATAGTAGTTCATCGAGGTTCTGGGGACACATGAAACCTCTCGGAAGCTGGCCTCGGAGGTTCTTGTGTCCCCAGAACCTCTCGATGGAATTACTACCTTGTAATATACCAGAACCTATCTATTATTCTATTTTTATCCTCACTCTGCTGATGTCATCAGGATTTATCCTCACTGCAGTGAAATAACACAGGATATTCTACTGAGAAAGCTCTCACCTCCGTGGTATAAATATATATATATATAAAAAAAAAACTAATTTCATGTCTCCTCTCCCCAAGCGTCCGCACCCTAGGGCTAGCTTTCTGAGCTCCTGAATCCATCGGAAGAAAGTCGCTGGCCGGACCACCGCCCCCGAAACTGAAGCCCCAGGTACGGCATCCAGAATCTGGCTTCCAAGCCCGGGATACCATTGGCTCCCTGCTGCATAGGCTGGGACATCTATTGGCAGCCCTCAGTCCACAGCCTGAACTTGACTGGGCTCTGCGCTCTGCTGGCTAGCCAGCCCTCCCGGGATGCATGCTTTCAGCCTGTCTGCCGCTGTTGGCTCTATTCTGCTGTAAACTGCAGAAGCGGGTTTTTTTGTTCTGCCCCGACCTCCCCCTCCCAGACCACCTTTAAATAGAGCTAAGTCCTGCCCATGTTTTTCGAGTAAGCACCTCATTGGCTGCCTCCCATACTTCTTTTGACTCCTCATGGTCTAACTTAGCCTGCTTGCCTGAAGCAATTTGATTCTCTCCCTTGCATGGCAACCAGGCTTTTCAGTCTTTGAACTCCCAGCCAGTAGTTCCTGCTGTCCTTCCTTACGCTCCCAATTCAACATAGCCCAGCCTTGGGCTTATCCAACCTTGACCTCATAGCCAGTTGTCCCTGCTGTCCTCCTTACACCACCCCCCACCCAAAAAAAAATGTTTTGCACCTGCTGTTACCTTTCCTCCCTGCCAAGTCAGGGTTTTAAATAATTGATTAGCAGTTTTTTCTTGGGACAATACTAACTGTACAGAAAGCATTTATATAGGTTTTCTAGAAGTGTTATGTTTGTTAAAAACAGTGAGGCAAGTGTTGTGCATTTTCACAATGTTTTAGCATTTTTATGAGCAAAACGCTAATCAATTTTTAGAGTTAAATAAAACCCTGCAAGTATTTCCTACTCTCTCTTCTCTAGCCCATTCGTATACTCCTCTACAAATATGTGCTCCAGGCGCTACTAAGCCTAACTCCCCCATTACAAGTATGTATCTGCCCACATGTTTAATGCCACCTTCCCTGATGTTGCCCATACTCTTTGTGCTCGTTGGCCAACCGTGCACTGGCCCTTTGTTGCCTGCCCTCCACACCTTTGGGCACACCTCCGACTATGCCTACTACACCATTACTTTGGTGCTTGACCCTGACCTGCCTCCCACCTGCAAGCCTCACGATACTATTTGGCATGCCTGGATCTGGACCCAGTGGACCCAGCCATGGCCTCCTCCACCTTTACTGCCAATCAAACTGATCCTGAACACTGACATAAAACCTATTAGTATATGTCATAGGAGGCGTCACAAAGGCAGTGTTAAACACCTCAAAAGTTACCTGTTAAGACTAGCGTTTCTGCTAGTTCTACTCTCAGGTAACATACACCCCAATCCAGGCCCCCCACACACCCATAGAATGAGTGCCCATAAGTCAGGCATGCTCACAATTGCCTCACTATCTACCATCTGACAGCCTGAACCCATACCTAACCGTACTACCTCTATACTCCACTATGACAAAGTCTTACCCCTACTGACTGCACTGTTACCGTTGTCTACGACTAGTCCCTTTGTCTCTGGGATCATGCTTAGTTAACCTCTTGTATAGACCACATTCCACTGGTCTGCTAATATATTTGTAAATATGTTATTATGTTTTTTCCCCACCCCAACTTAGCTAACATATTGTATAGGCCACGTCACCCACTGATTGTCTGTCTATATATCCACACTGTAACTGTCTTCATGTATCTTGTCTTTGTAACTGATGTGGAGCCTTTGGAAATGAGTCTATGACTCAAAGGTTTATAATTCCGATACTCTAAATAAATAAAAAGTGGGCTACGGCAGGGTTTGGTACTGGGGCTAGTCCTTTTTAATATCTTTGTAAGTGACACTGCAGAGGGACTAGAAGAAAAAGTATGTCTCTTTACAGATGACACAAAGATTTGCAACAGGGTTGATACACAAGGTGTGGTGGAAAGGATGAGAAGGGAATGGCAAGGTTGGAGGAATGGTCAAATGTATGGTAGCTTGATTCAACACAAAGAAGTGCAAAGTAATGCACCTGGGAAACAAAAACCCAGGGGAAGAGTACACAATGGGGGTTGAGATACTGACAACAACAAAAATGGAAAGGGACCTGGGGATAGTTATATCAGATGACCTAAAGGTGGGCAAGCAATGTGAGAAGGCAGTAAGGAGGGCTGGGGGGATACTGGGATGCATAGGGAGAGGCATCACCAGTAGAAAACAGGAAGTTGTTGTTCCTCTGTACAGACAGTTGGTAAGACGACATCTAGAGTACTGCATGCAGTTCTGGAAACCTCATCTCTGCAAAGACATAGACAGGGTGGAGGCTATCCAGAGGTCGGCAACCAAAATGGTGCAGAGTCTGCACCAGAAAACATATGAAGAAAGACTAAAGGAGCTTAATATGCATAGCCTTGAGGAAAGGAGAGAGATGGGGGGACATGATAGAAACTTTCAAGTACCTCAAGGGAAACCACGAAGTCCAAGAGGGTAGCATCTTTCAGAAAAAGAGATGTGCAAGAACAAGGGGGCACAATCTGAAGATGGAGGGGTGGCTCAAAGGTAACGTGAGAAAGTATTTCTTCAGAGAGAGGGTTGTAGATGCATGGAACAGCCTTTCTGTGGAGGTTGTGGAGTCAAAAACAGTGGGGGGAAATTAAGAATGCATGGGACAGACATAAGGCAATTCTAGTGGGGGGGTAGGAGGAAGTAGGCTGTTGGTTAACTAGGATTAGCAACTTATCCATTAGGTACAGAAAAGGGCAGACTAGGTGGGCCAAGTATTCCTTATCTGCCATCAGATTCTATGTTTCTATGTATGTAGTCTCAGTGGGCTTACCGGGTCAACAAAATTCAATAAATAAATTATACTGTGCAGCCAAACGTTTCTGTGATGGCCGCAATGTCCACCCTCCCCACAGAAAAGAGGGCACTCAACTCTGATGATTTGTTAAGTAACCTTGCATTCAGTGTAACCACCCTCCAACTCATTCTTTTCCCTTCACCACCCAGTGACAGTACCACGATTCAAACCTCACCAATGTGGGGTGTAAGCCTATCTGACCGTCTTCTCTGGGACCCATGCCTACCAGTAGTCAGCTTGGTCCCCCCACTGTAGCTGAAATACAGATTTGTTACTATGTATCCCCTATCCCATTGCTTTAAACCCACCTTCCCCTACACGCTGAATTGCATCCTGTCTCTGGCATATAAAATGTCACAGCTGCTTGGAAACCACAAACCCCTTGACCTGACACCATTCCATCAACCAAGTCCTGAACTCTTCAATCCTTCCTTTTTTCCCCGTGCTTGTGCCAGGTACTGGGAGCAACTCAGAGAAGGGTACCGATTCACCCATCTCCTCACACTTGTTTCCCAGTTCATCGAATATTTCCCACACAAGTTCCACCATTTCCCCTGCTAAGTTGTTTGTACCCAATGTGCACCACGAGATGCAGTTTCTTCTGGCCCCTCCATGTGCAGTTAAGAATGGACTGCCCTGACCACTGTTAACCCAGGTATATACTGTACCAATACCCAACTATCACTTTCCCCCTTACTGCTACATATGATCACTTTTATCATGGAGTCCCCAAGTACAAGCACCCCCCCTTCCCCAACATCGCCCCAACCCCTTTATCCAGGTATGTATTTACAGAGGCATCCCCACTTACCTCTACCATGTCCCCTGTGAATACCCCTTCTCCCTGACCTAGCCCCTCCACCCCTTGCTGCTGTATCCCTGTCATCCACACCCCTCCCATCCTCCACAAGACACCATTCCCCCTGTGAAATGTCCCTCTCTTCCTTGCTACCAGTCTCGATGTTCTCACATTCACCTCTGATCCCTTCATATGCCTTACTATATGCAAGCTCTTCCCCCAGCAGACTCCTCCAACCACTCATCATCCCTTGTGTTTACATGTCTTTCTTCTACCACACCTGCTGCAGATCCTGCATTAGTTCCTCATGCACCAATGTCACCAGCACCGTTAACCTATTACCTGTCCCTCCCACCTTCTCCTGCTCTGTCTCTGGCCTCCTGACTTGTTCCTTCCACACAGTGGCAGACCACCTATTATTCTTCCTACTGCACTCCCTCCCCATCCACCCATGCTAAGTGATATCACCCTCCTGTGGCACCCTCATGTTACTCTCCGGACGAGGCACTCCTGACCCAGATAGCCTCTTTCCTCCCTCCATCCTTAACCCAAGCACTTCTTCCTTGATTCTCCACAGCCTGTAACATATTGTGCATGTTCCTGGCCTCCACAATGTGTTCCTCCAAACCGCTGCCCCACATCCACCGCATCACAGTATTCTACCCCCATTAGATCCCCCTAGCATCATGCTGGCCCCTGCACACCATCCTTCTGTGCTGACCCCTTGCTCCATCATTAGGAGCACAACTTCCACCACTGTGTCCTTCCCTTGCATGCTCCATTTGTCTATGACAATGTTGCTATTCTTAGTAGCTCAAGTAGGCCTCACCCTAACTAGGTCTCGGTGCAGCGTACTTTGGCCTTGCTAAGAAGGGAGCCTTATTGTATAAATTGACCTAAGATCCTAAAGTAGAGGGCCACATCTAATAGTGCACAGATAGTGATGAAGAACTCATTTCTGTCACAGGCAATAAAGTCAATCAGACATCTTGGACATCACTTTTGACTGTACTTTGGTGGGTTTGTCCATAATGTAGTGTTAGTAACACAGCCTACCTACCATTCCCGTACAGAGTGACCACACTTTGCCCCTTTTCCAAAACATGGAATTGACAGATGTTAAGTGACACATTAGACCATGCCATCAGTGTTACTTACTTACTTAGTACTTGACAGCATACACAGGCCACACGGTCTAGCAAGTCTGTTGTAGTGTGCAGCTAGTACAACACTTTTTTTGCAGCTGCCCCTGCCCCCTCCCCAATCACACCCCACACAGATGAATGCCAACTAACCTTGAACCAGATGAAGCTGTTGGTGGTATTTTACTGAATGTGGGAAATTTGGTCAGGACACTGAGGAAATTCCACTACTCTTTTCGATAAGTGCCATGGGATGTTTAACATCCACCTGAACTACCAGTAGAACAGGCAGATGGGAGTTTGGTTTAACATGTCATCTGAAAGACGGCACCTCAGAAGTGCATCACCCCCCTCATGCTGCACTACAGTGTCAGTACTAGGATATTAACCCAAGTGCCAGGTCTGGAAATTGAACCCACAGGCCTCTGACACCCAATTGCCAGGTATGGGAATTGAACCCACAGCCCTCTGACAACCCTCTGATCTACAAGGCCTCAGAGGCAAATGTGCTACCTGCTGAGCCACTGACACACACTTGCCCTGTCCCAGCCTCTTTTGAAGCAGCCAACTGTTTTACAGGCTACCATCTCCTCTGGTAACACATTCCACCCTGCCACCACAATCTCCATAAACAAAGTGTCTCCTTATTTCCCTCCTGAACCTTCCCCCCTCCTATCTCATGTCATGGCCCCGAGTGTCCCTCCCCACCCTTACCCTGAATGCCCCCTCGTACCAGTCTTCTTTATCCCTCCCATGTACCTGAATGTGCCTATCATATGCCCTCTATCCCTCCTCTCCTGCATCAAGTACATGTTGAACTCCTGTAGCCTACTCTCATATGGTAAGTCCCCCAATCCATGTAGCATCTTAGTTGCTCTCTTTCCAGTAATTTATTGTCCATTTTTAGGTATGGGCACCGGTACTGCACGCAGTATTCTAGATGAGGTCTAACTGGTGATCTATACAGCGGCAAACTCACATCCCCCCTCCTCAGTGTTATTCCCCTTATGGTGCAACCCATCATTTTGCTGTCCCTTGCTGCTGCCTTCCTACACTGTGCCGAGTTGTTCATTGATCCCATGATGACCACTGCCAGATACTTCTCCTCAATCTTTGCCATCTGCACCACACCCAGTTGTTAGTTTCTACTTTGATTTTTTGCCCCAAAATGCAGTATCTTACACTTTTTGGCATTGAACTCCAGCTGCCAACTATCCAAACAGGTCTACAGCTTTTTCAGATCTTCCTGCAAACTCTGCCACCCCTCTATGTCATTCACCACCGCCCCTATCATGGTATGATCAGCAAACAAGCTGATCCTCCTCTCGATGCCCATGGAAATGTCTGCAATAAATATCCCAAACAACACTAGTCCTAGCACCAAGCCCTGTAGAACCTCGCCCATTACTGCCCTTGAGGATGAGAGTTCCCCTTCCACCATCACCCTATGTTGCCTTCCCTGCAGCCACTTAGTCACCCATCCCACCATTTTTGATTCCGCACATGTGCCTTCAAGTTTCATTACAAGTCTCCCATACGGCACAGAATGGAATGCCTTGCTGAAGTCCAGGTACAGGACATCCACTGCATCGCCCTTGTCAATCTGCCTAGTTACCCAGTCACAGTAATCTACACTGTTGGTTTGGAAGGATCTGCCCATGACAAAGCCATGCTGTCTGCTGTCCTGCAGCCCACTGGACTCCAGCAGGGACACTAGTCTCTCTGCCATCTTTGCAAAATCTGCCTGCCTCAAATCCAGCACTTTCACATTGGATGCCACCCCCTCTTCGCTTATAATCAACCGGAAACATAGTGAGTTATGATCACTCACTGCTACTGTATCCTCCACCTTGATATCCCTCACAGACTACCCCTTTTTAGAGCACTACATCAAGGGTGTTTCTCACCCCCCACCTGGTTGTTTTGCTTGTCACCTGTGTCAGGAAACTTTTCTGAAAGGTGTCCAGCAGTACCTGCTCCCTTTTACTGATAGCAGAGAAAGGCACCATGAGCCCAAGCTTGTGTCCAGGTGCGACCCGGGGGGGGGGATGACGGATAACAGCAAACACAACACAGTAACAGGTAGTGACAAAAAAGTACAGTAAAAAAAAAAGAAGAGAGAAAGCTATGAACTATGTACAATCATTTGTGAACTTGGAAACTATGTACAGGATAAATACAAACAATGTATAGTAAACTATATACAGTAAATACAGTAGATGCAGTGAAACGCACTACAAATGTACAGAGGTATGTCCTATAAAGGAAAGGAAAGGAATTGAGTCATATTGCAGTCCCAGGCTAGGAAGGGGTACAGCTACAGGAGATGACCGGTGCAGGTCTTTTAAGGCGTTTGAGATAGTGGAAGGAGGGTGAATGATGGGTTGTGAAGGGAGACTATTCCAGAGGAAGGGCAACTTGTAGGAGAAAAAGAGCTTACCAGCAGAGGTTCGGATATGAGGAAGAGAAAGGTGCGGGAACAGCTAGAATGAGAGTTGTATGGAAAGAGAGGTGCAAGAGAGAGAGGAGGGAGGTAAGGTATTAAGGAAGAGACCAAACCAATACTTAGCTATGAAGGTAAAGCAATGCGAGGAGCACCTCTGGGCAAGTGACTGGAGAGAGATGGCAGAGTAGAGGTCACAGTGGTGAGTTAATCGGGAGGGAGTTTGAGGTGAACCGACAAAAAGCATGGAAGAGGACATCCAGTTTAGCAAGAAAGGTGGTGAGGCAGCACTGAGGACTATATCAGCATAGTCAAAGGCAGGGAGGATCCATTTGACTGATAGGTTGCGTCTTACAGGGAGGGACAGGCTGTCTTTATGCTGACAGAGTAACCAGAGTTTGGGGTGCAGTTTGGTGTGGAGCGCACTGAACTGGGAGAAATCAAGAGAAAGGTCAAGCCAGACATCCAGGTATTTGTAAGTGCTAACATTGTCGAGGAGGGTATTCACTGCAGAAGAGAAAATGGGCATTGAGGGAAGTTTGGCAAGTTTCTCTTTGGAGCCAAAGGTCATAGCAACGGTTTTCTTGGTGTTTAAGGCAATTGGAGTCAAACCAAGCTGTGACTGTAGAGAGGTCATGTTAAAGAGGGGGTTGGACGGCATGTTTTATTGCTGGTGGCTGGGGTTCCCCAATCTACACCCCACATGTTGAAATCCCCCACAACTACCACACTCCCATTCTCGCATGCCCTTCTAATCTGCCTCGCAAGTTCCATGTACAACTTTTCATTCTGGGAGGGTGGCTTGCACACCACTCCCATCCGGAGAGTCCTATTCCTAGAATCCTGTATTAACAGCCATCTCTGTACATGAAAAAGGGGTACCAAAGTGTGACATTGGAGTCAAATTTTAAAAGTCAAAATATAGCAATGATTATTAGCTTTTTTTTTATGCTGTGACTCACCTTATAAAAATGTGGTATGCCGCAGGATAACTTCAATTTCGGATCCTGAGAAAAAGCCTCCTCAAAGTCTGATGTGTAACGGGGGACATGAAAGTTAGGGCTGCACGTGTAACAGGGACATGAAAGTGACTGCCCATGTAACTGGGGACATGATACATACGATAGCATGTAATAAGAGACAGAGAATACCTGTTCAATTTTCTAATTTTTTATCCTTCAAGGTAAAAAAAGTCAAATGGGTAATACAACCAAACATGTAAACATATAAAAATAAAACTGTAATATTTACGACAATATAAGCACTTAAGCATTACAACAACAACAAAAATAATTCTACATAAAGCAACAGGCTACTCTACAAAGACTACAAGGCTACTCTACAACGACTACAAGGCTACTCTACTACGACTACAAGGCTACTCAACTATGACTACAAGGCTACACTATCCATATACAAACACACTATTATGAATCCAAGCACACTATTATGAATTATTTGGCAAACTGGAACCAATATTTTATTTATTTATTTATTTAAACAGCAGTTTGGAAAACCTTTGAGCCATAGGCTCATTTACAAAGGTACCTTGTCACAGTAAGACAAACAAAAATACACAGTATAACAGTACAACACAGTATAACAGTAACTTAAGACATAGATACAAACAAGCTGGTACAGGTAGGGTTGATGCAAACAATACCAGAGTTATGTTGTCCTTAGCAGCTTAGTAGTAAGCTTTGTCATAAGTATTAATCTGACTTTGACTAGTGGCAATTACAGCTCGGTGTTAATAAGGTGGTTACGTGAAGAGTTTTGAAGCACGATATAGTTGGAGCTTGAGATGGAGGGGCAGTGTACTGAAGCAGGAGGGGCCCTAAAGCTGAAGGCTCTTTGGCCGTGAGAGGTCCTAGCTCTAGGGATAACAAGAGAGGTTTTCCCAGAGGTCCGAGTATGAACTAGTGGGACAGAGCGGTGGATGGTGGTGGTCAATCCTGGCGGGGATAGCCCAAGGAGGGTCTTTTTTGTAAGGGTACAGGTCAGATATTTGAGGCGCTCGTCAAGATCAAGTACCAGCGCTTTAGCGTACAGTAGACAGGTGTGTGTTAGCCTAGGTGCCCCAGTAATTAACCTGCAGGCCTTATTCAGAGTAGTGCGAATTTTATGGAGTGCGGTCTGATCAGCAGCACCATACACCGGCAGTCCATAGTCCACTAGGGACAGGATAGAGGAGGTGATTATGAAGTCGAAGAGCCTCCGGGGGGAGGCAGTGTTTATACCAATGTAAGATGCCCAATCGGATATTAGTGGCAGTGGCTAGGGCAGCAATGTGTCCATGGAAGGAGAGGGAGGGGTCAAAATGGATCCCTAGGTATTTATAGGAGCAAACTTGTTCGAGTGGGAAAGAGGACCCAGAGTGAATGAGGAGTTTGAAGTTGCAGGACTTGTTTTGAGGATGAGTTATATATGTTTCAGGAGTTTAGCACTGTACACTGAAAATGGTAGTCCTTTTAATTCCATTTGTCCTGAAGTGTGTGGAACTTTTCATTGATTGCATTAAGTTTACCACTGTTAATTTCAAAGGCCCCACCTTCATGCAAAAACTGAATTGGCCCATGAAAAAATCGTCTTCTTCTAACACGGTCAGTGTCCTGACGTCATGGCCATGTCAAGAAATTCCCACGCTGTTTAAGGAACTTCAATGAGTACCACTGTCCCACAGGATCCATTGCAGTTAGTTGCCCCACAAAATATTCTTTCGAGTAGTACACGGCATAATACTGATTGGTCTGTATCACTTGTGGGTCTAGCAAAGTTCTCTGCTTTTTAGGGACTGTGTGTTTTTCATCGGTCATGGAGCTGAAGTATCAGTGGTGATTGTAGTGCTTTCACTTATGGTGGCATCCTCTTCAGCAACCTTTGACGCACTGTCATGTGCACTATTGTTGCCTGTGGATTCTTCAGGTATGGCCTCAGCAGGAGCTAGAGTCTCACTGCAGGCTGTGTGAGATCCCAACGCAGGATCAGCACTTGTGGCCAGCAAGTCATGAGTTGTATTGACATGCGTAGCTACAGCTTGGGAAGCTGTTGTGTGTGCAGGAGCAGAGGGACCAATGGGCTTGGTATTGGCATCTGAAGACGACATTCTGTATGATGTGGAAGCAGTTAGTTTTTTAACCTTCCAGTCTTCAACATGATGTACATATTCACAGGGCCCATCTTCAAGAGCACAGTGTATGCAAAAACAAGTCAGGTTTCTTGTTACCACCACACCTTCTGTTGCACACTTCACACTGTGAAGCTTTCATGTTCCATGTACCATTTTAACATTGTTTCAGGCAGATCTTCTAATTTCATTTTCATCAACCCAGAAAAACGTACGTCTGAAATGTTTGCTGCACCCTTCTGTGTCACGCTCTCTAGTCAATGTTGCATGGCAGAATTTTAGAGCTCCTTAGCTTTTCTAATTATGGCCTGTCATGACTGTATGCTCTGCTTACTGCTGATTTTACAGCGGCACTGTCACCATCTGCTGGACCCTTTCCATGTCATAAGCTGAAAAAAGCCCTCTCTATGGGGAAGCCAAATTCCTTGAACGACACTGAAATGTCAAAGAAGGCCCATTTGGATTTATACCGGGCACCGCAGCCATCGGTGAAATGAACTTCTCTGCTGATTTTTAATTTGTGGACATTTTGTAGATGTGAATTTGATATCTCCACAAAGTGGCGCATGGCATGGTAATCGTGTTTTAAATCACTGGATATAAAAACTAATGACTCTGTTACTATTGAGTCACACTGCTCACAAGGGTAGTATGTTACTAGCGGCTGAACGGTGGCTTGTTCATAATGCCAGTGGGCTGCCTGCACTTTGTCCTGTAATCTGTAGGCATACAGTAGTTCTTGGCAAAGTCAAGAACCATCACTACCCATCCCTGGGGTAGGTATTTTTTGATGCAAGCAAACTGGTGGTGCTGCCATGCTGCTGTATGTAAGTACTGACCCAAAAACAAAAGTTCCTCCTTTACGACTTCCACCAGTGTCCGCAATGTTGCTTTTTTATTTTTCAACACTTTTCATGTCTGCTGTACCTGGATGCCACTGACAGTTTGCATGACTGTTACATTCTCCCACTGCTGGAATGTGACATTGTCTTGTCTATGTCCATTAATGAGGTCCTCCATGGCTTTTACAAAATTTTCTATGCTGCACTGTTCACATGTTTTGTCCACACAGTCCTGCCTGTAAAACCTTTGCAAAGGGGGATGAGGACACAATGTTAGCTCTACTGCACATTGCACAGCTAGGACTTTGTATAATGTCAGCTGGTGAAGATCCACCACACGGTTCAGCGCCTTCAATTCAGTAAGCTATTCGTGCAGTATTCATAGAGTCACTGGTCCAATTTTTGCTCTTTGGCCAGTTTAATTTGCTTAGGGCATAGACTTCCAAATTTCTCACTCCTACCGGTGTGTCTGGGTTCTGTTGGGTGAATTTGTTGTATAGAGTATGGATGGGTTTGTCCAGATGTGACCGACATGTGCCAGTTCTTTTGGAAAAAAGCTTTCTTGTGAGGTAGTAGAGTTGCAGACTCTTCAAAAAAAAGAAAAAAATTACTCACCATAGTAATGTTGTTTCTTCTAATGGAGTCTTGCTGTATTCTGACAATATGCAGATAGCACCAGCACTTGAATGGCCCCGGAGAGGAAACAGTTAACTCCATGCAGCAGCACAGAACGTTGAGCTCGAGCTTGGTTTTCAAACCTCTGTCTCTGGTACTTACCAGTGTAGCCGTCAGATTCTTATGAGCAAACTAACTAACTAGTACTAAACATGGAAATTGTTAGATATATATGGCCAAAAGGCAACAATTTGGGTCCAAAAAGACTTAAGCCGAGAACCCAAGAAACAAAGGTAGTGACAATGTTTGATATATATATATATAAAGCATAACAACAGAAACAATAAACAACCACCCCACTCTTAAGAAGGAGAGTACAAGGTACACCCCTGAGGTGCAACACTGTACCTGCCAGCCCACTTCCCAAAACTAGATTCTGAGAGGGGAGGCAGGGAGGGAGGTCAGAATACAGCAAGACTCCATTAGAAACAACATTACTATGGTGAGTAATATTTTCTTCAAACAACATGAAGTCTTGCTGTATTCTGACAATATGCAGACTACCAAGCAGTTCCCCCAGGAGGAGGAAATGCAGAACCTACTTTGAGAACAGGCTGTGCAATACTGCTGTACCAAACCTAGCATCACTCCTAGCTAGGATGTCCAGAGAGTAATGCTTGGTGAATGTATGGACTGTTTTGCAGGTGGCTGCTTTACAGATTTCTAGCAAGGGTATATCTCTGGCCGCAGCCAGAGTAGCAGCTGTACCCCTAGTAGAGTGAGCCCTCAGACCTGGAGGGGGTGTTTTGCCCAATTTGTCATAGCAAAATTGTATACAAGAGACAATCCACCTGGCAAAAGTCCTTTTAGTAGCAGGCTTACCTTTCCCCACTTCCCTATAAGTGAGAAACAGTTGAAGACGGTCCTGTCTATGTGCTTTAGTATGCTCTAAGTAGTAGCTAAGAGCTCTTTTAACATCCAAACTGTGTAATCTTCTTTCTCCTGAAGAAGAGTGGTCAGTGAAATACACAGGAAGAGAGATGAACTGGTTCAGATGAAAGTCTGATACCACTTTGGGTAAGAACCTCCTATTGGTTCTTAGGACCACCTTACCCCTATGGAAGGAGATAAAGTCAGGTTCGACAGACAGGGCCTGTAATTCACTAATCCGCCTGGCAGAAGTAATAGCTACCAGGAACACAGTTTTCCAGGTCAAGTACTTCAGCTCGGCCAAAGCCAGAGGTTCAAAGGGTGGCTGCATATGTTGGGCAATGCAGACATTAAGATCCCAAGCCAGAGTAGGCTCTCGAAAGAGAGGGTTAATATGAACCAGACCATTGAAAAACTTACTGAAAACAAGATGAGATGCCAGGGAAGAACCCTTCCCTGCTGAAAGGAATGCAGAGACAGCTGCTAGGTGAACCTTCAGAGTTGCAGGCCTAAGGCATAGACCATTAAGATGAACCAGGTAATCTAAGGCTATGGCAATGTCTGAAGAATCAGGCACAATGCCCTTCTGAGAGCACCAAATGCTAAACGTCTTCCATTTGGAATTATAAGTTTTTCTAGTGGAAGGTTTCCTGGAGATCTTCAAAATATCCAGAACTCTCTGAGAAAGGTGTAGGCCTGCATATTCTGACTCTTCAAGAGCCAGGCCTTGAGGTTGAGAGACTGGAGATTGGGGTACCAGATCCTCCCCTGGGAGAAGGTTAGGAGATTGTGTCTCTTGGGAAGAGACAGGGGACGTGACACTGCCAGAGACAGCAGCAGTGGATACTAAGGCTGTCTGGCCCAATCTGGAGCCACTAGTATCACTGTGCAGGGTTGAGATCTGATTTTGATCAGGACTCTGAACAACAGAGGGAAGGGAGGGAAGGCATAGAGAAACCTGCCCTTCCAACCCAGAATGAAAGCATCCAGAGGAACAGTCCCCAGGACTGGAGCTTTGCAACAAAACAGAGGAAGTTGGTGATTGTCCGGGGCTGCAGAGACCTATCTCTGGAGTGCCCCACCAGGAGAAGAAGACCTGTAGAATGTCAGGGTCCAGGGACCATTCATGATTCCCCTGGGAGTTTCTGCTCAGAGCATCTGCTAGTACACTGTCCTTTCCTGGAAGGTGAACTGCTATGAGGGAAATCTGAAGAGAATAGGCTAGAGACCACAGTTTCATGGCTTCTGTGCACAAGGTTGTGGACCGAGTGCCCTCATGCTTGCTGATGTACCACATTGTGGTGGTGTTGTCTGTTCTGAAGTGGACCACCCTGCCCCTGACTGACTCCGAGAAGACCTAAAGGGCCAGGAAAACTACCCTGAGTTCCAGGAGATTGTTATGAAGGAGAAACTGTTGTGGAGACCAGACCCCTTGAGCCGTAAGGGCTCCCAAATGGGCTCCCCAACCTAGGAGAGAAGCATCTGTAGTTAGGACTACTGAGGGGACTTGAGAGAGAAATGGAACTCCTTGTCTGAGGCTGTCCTGGTCCAGCCACCACTGGAGAGCTTGGACCAGAGTATGAGTCACTGGAATCAATTTGGTGACAGAGTCTCTTTTCTGAGACCAAAAGGACCTTAGGTGGAACTGAATGTCCCTCATCTGAAATCTGGCTCCCTGTACCACTGCAGTGGAAGCTGCCATGTGGCCCAGCAGTTGGAGAAACTGTCTTGATGGATGAGAGACCAGAGGTCGAAAAGAGGAAGCAAGATCTGTTAAGGCCTTTACCCTTGCCAGAGGGAGGAAAGCCTTTGCTTGGATAGTATCCAATTCTATTCCTATGAAACTAAGAAGTTGTACTGGTTCAAGGACAGACTTTGGGAGACTGAGGAGAAACCACAGAGAACTGAGCAAGTCTTGAGTGGTTTGCAGAGCTGACTTGACCTGGTCTGATGACTGACCTACAATTAGCCAGTCGTCCAGATATGGGAAAATGGAAATACCTTGTCTTCTGAGGTAAGCCACTACTACTGCAAGGCACTTTGTGAACACCCTTGGAGCTGATGTTAGGCCGAATGGTATGGCTCTGAACTGGTAGTGGCCTGAAGGCAACTTGAACCTGAAGTACTTTCTGTGGGAGCACCTGATAGGAATATGGAAGTAGGCATCCTTGAGGTCTAGGGATGGGAGCCAATCCCCTGGCCTTAGAGAGGGAAAAATTATTCCCAGAGTCAACATTCTGAATTTTGGTTTTGAGATGTGTTTGTTCAAATACCTTAGGTCTAGGATGGGTCACCACTCCCCCATCTTTTTTGGGGTAAGGAAGTACCTGGAGTACAAGCCTCTGCCCCTGTGCTGAGTAGGAACCTTCTCTACAGCTCTGAGAGCCAGAAGAGAGGAAACCTCTGCCTCTAGGGCAAGGGTCTCTGAGATGGATGCAGGTGGAAAAGACCTGGCCCTCAGTTTTGGAAACTTTTTGAAGCTGAGGGCCCGTACCTGGCTTACTACTTCCATGACCCACTTGTCTGAGGTAATAGACTTCCAGGCCTGAAAGTAGTAAGCCAGGCTGCCTCCTACTGGGATGGAGGAGTCGACATATAGAAACATAGAATTTGACGGCAGATAAGGACCGCTTGGCCCACCTAGTCTGCACATTTCCCTACCTAACGACCTGGGCTGACACATCAGGGTGTCTGCTTGGCAGGAGCCTTGGACAGGGAAGAGGATGCATCCCTGCTCATCCTCCTCCTGTCTCTCCCTCGAAAGAACTCCCTCTGTGGGAAAGGAGAGGAAGCCTGGGCTTGGTAACAAGGCCTGTGGAATGGCCTGTCCCTGCCCCTAGACTGCTGCTTCTGAGGAGTGGCTTGCCTCTCTTTGGCCTGTGCACTCCTGTAGGTGGTCCATTTTTTTCATGTAAGCCTCTTTCTGCTCCCCAAACAGAGAGTTACCCATTACAGGGAAATCCATAGCCTTGGCCTGGGTATCCTGTGAAAGGCTAGTACATTTGAGCCAAGAGTGCCTGGATTTTTGTGTTTTCAGTCTTTGATATTTTCCATGGCACCCCATCCTAGTGCGAGCTCCTTTAGATTTCGTGTTACATCTGAGCCAAGCATGTCTTCTGAGAGACACAGATGTAGCCATGACTCTTGATGCAACATCATTGGAGTCCACAGTAGCATGAAATTGCACTTTGGATGCCTCAATTCCATCAGCAGCCACCTCCTCCAGCTCTTTGGCTAGCTGGGGAGGCCTGCTTAGTCAGTTCCAGAACAGTATCCCACCTGGACTTCTGGTACCTGGCTCTGTAGGCCATATAGTTTGCCTGCCTGAGTTCCAAAGAGGATGCCAAATATTGTTTCTTGGCTATGGCATCAACTTTCCTGGAGTCCTTATCTGGGCGGTGTGAAGCCAAGGGAATGTTAGCCCTGTCACAGGCTGCAGCCTGCACTACACCAACATGGCTGCGATGAGTGTATAAGAACTCCGTACCTGAGCCTGATAACATATACCTCCTGTCCATTCTCTTATCCACAGGAGGTAAGGAGTTAGGTGTTTGTAAAATTTTTTGTGTACTGTTTCCCCAAGGACTTGTGAAGAGGGCTAGACAATCTCTTGGACTCTGGGATGTCCATCATTTCTACAAAATCAGACTCTTCCTCCTCTTCAGCAGCTTCAACCATAGGGAGCTGGAGGGTTTCAGCCACCTTCTTGTAAAACAAGAAGTGTGAAGGAGACTCAGAAAGCCTGGGAGGGGAGACACTGGAGGGCCTGTCTGGGGAGATGTCCGATTCAATGGGCACACCCAGACCCTCAAGGTCGTCACCTTCGTCCTTATCATTGGGATAGTCTTCGTCTCCCTCCCACTCCTCATAGAAAGCATCTGGATTGTACTCGGATGGAAATGGATCCGACCGAACAGACCACCTAACCGGCAGTACTGGTTCAGATGGAACTGGGCGAAGCGACTGAACTATGCTAATCGCATTGGCAATCTCATCCGCAGTTGGAGTATGCAGTGCTGGATCCGAACCGGCAGACTTATGCTTTCTCTTCGATATAACCAACCCCTCAGAGTCGGATCTCCTTTTTCCCGAGGAGGTATCGCATAGGTCAGTAGGCACCTACTCAGGTTCAGCCGTAACTGAACCGGGCTGGCTATCCGGATCTATGGATTTCTCGGCCTCCCTTTCCTTCAGCCTACTCAACCTTTTTTCTAGAGTGGCTTTAGGGAAGTTTTTACAAATCTGGCAGTCTGATTTGAGGTGGTCAAACCCAGACAATAAACACAGATGAGGTGGGGGTCGGCCTTGGCAAAGGCCTCCCCATACTCAGTACAGTGTTGAAACCCAATGGGACAATTTTTTTTCTTGGGTTTCTCAGACATGGCCAACCGAACCAATTACCCTTAAAAGCTTTCAAGCCAGATAATAACCAACCGATCGGTTACAAACCGTGTCATGGGTTCTAAAAAAGAACCAGAAAAAGTCTGGTTCTTTTGAAAGCGATCGGCACCAGAACACCACACTAATCCCAGAAAATTACAAAACAAAGTAAAACAATCAGAAAAAGGTTGGTTGCTAACCAGACCAACCAATGAAGAACCGAAGCAAAAAACAATTTCCACAAATTCTAAATAATAAACACAAGTCACCAATTATCTACCACACTGCCTGTACCATAGATAGAGACTGGAAATCGGAAAAAATAACAAACAGATCGGTTTAAACCGAACGCTTTTATAAACTTTACCGAAACGAGCAGAGGAAATCTCAAGAGCAACTTCACTGTTAGGTGGAGTAAAAAATCTGACGGTTACACTGGTAAGTACCAGAGACATGTTCTATGCTGCTACATAGAGTTAACTCTTTCCTCTCCAGGGCAGTTCAAGTGCTGGGGCTAACTGCATATTATCAAAACACAGCAGGACTTCATGTTGTTTGAAATCTCCACCTTTCTCTTTGTTGACTCAGGCAGTGCATACTTGTGCCGTTTGTTGCATTCTGTTCCACTACGTGATACCTTCATGAGCCTCGTCCAGCTGATGCATAGTGTTGCACTTGCGGTTCTGAGCAAATGGTATTTTTTTAGCACAAGAAATGTATTAGTGAACACTCTGTTCAGGTGTCTGTCCTGTTTTTCGGCGTTTTTTAGGTTTAATATCTTCTCCATAAAAGCAGACATCAGTTTCTTTTGTAGGTTGCACGGACTACAGATAACTTTGTGCCGAGCCAATGCGGTTTGGCTGGCAGGTGAACAAGACAACAGGATCTTCTTCATTACATAAGAAAATCAATTTGGTGATTTTGGAAGACCTTTTCTTGCTCTCTGCACAGCCTTTCTTACAGCATTGTCATATCTGTGGACCTGCGGAGTCACATACAGCTCTTTAGTTGGCATGCTGATCGGTACAACTGGTGGGGTGGTGGTGTTGATGGCTGAGAGTTGTGCAAGCTTTTCACGCTCCTTTTTTCTGCATATTTCCAGCGTTCCTTTTCATTAATTCATCTACATTTCTGACTTGTCATTTGTGCATGTTGTTGGCGTTTTTTCTCCCTCCATGCTTGTCTTTGCGCTTCAGACATGTTCTCATCAGGCCTTCTTTCTGTGTTGCTTGGTGCACTACAGGTGTCAGCTTGCAATTTTTTCTGCTTCTGAGCCTCTCTATATCTTTTCATCCTCTCTTTAGCCATCTGGTTATAATGTTCGCACTTCTCATCATTCATGTTGCTGTGGTATGCACATGAGTGTGCTGCACATTTCTCCTTGTAGTTTTGATAACGTTCTGGGGATTTCTTTATATTTGCTCGGTAATGCTTATTCCTTTCTTTTGATGACTGAGGGTTGACTGTAGTCCGCAGAGCTTCAGTGAGCATGGCTGCAGCAGACAACAAGAGCCTTCGTCTGGATTCCATTCCTGGTGAAAAGTTAACTGTTGAAACACAAGTGATTTCAAAAAATCACAGGTCAACTTTCACAGTAAAAGAATTTTGGTAGGTAAACCAAAAAGTCTATCATGCCGCCAAACAAAATTGAAGTGACAGAAGAGACAATGAAACACGTCACTGACATAAGTGTTGCCTCACAGCTGCCACATGCAACATAGTAAGTGATCAGCCAGAATACACTGAATCATCCCCTCTTTTGGTGACAAAGTGGTCACCGCAAGAGATAAGTCACAATTTAAAGATTTGTCGCAACAAGAGATTAATCACAAAACAGAGCTGAGGCAAGAAAAAAAATGGCACTATAAAAGAGACACTGCACAAAGAGATTCTTCACAAAAACAAGAAGTTGACGGAACAGGAGATTCTTCACAAAACAAAGTCGACTGAAGAGGAGATTCTTCACAAAACAAAGTGATGGAAGAGCTGATTATTCACAAAACAAAGTCAATGGAAGACGTGATAATTCACAAAACATCAATGTAAGAGGTGGTAAATAAAGCACAAAAAGTCGACAGAAAAGGTGATTATTCACAAAACATCAGTGGAAGAGGAGGTAATTTGCAAAAAGTTGACGGAAGAGGAGATTATTCACAAAAAAGAAAAGATGTCGACGGAAGAGGAGATTCCCAAAAAAGTTGACTGAAAAAAAGATTATTTATGAAACAAAATGAAGGCCTGCATCCACCCACCTGCAAACAAAATAGAGACATGCATCCACCCACCTGCAAACAAGATGGAGGCCTGCATCCACCTGCCTGCAAACAAGATGGAGGCCCACATCCACCCGCCTGCAAACAAAATGAAGACATGCATCCACTAGCCTGCAAACAAAATGGAGGCCTGCATCCACCCACATGCAAACAAAATGGAGACATGCATCCACCTGCCAGGAGCTGTCTGAATTCAAAATCTGTAGGAACTTTAATTTGGAACTTTTTGCCCCTTTTTTGCAACTGAAGGGAGAGCTCTTGCTTTGACTGAAGGGAGAGCTCTTGCTTTGACTGACAGCCAAATCAGCCAACCAAATCTTTTGGATCTTGGGGAAGTCCCGGGCTACTTGCAGTTTTCAGTTAGTTCTGAGCTGGGAAGTGAAATGAGAAGAGCTCAAGTGTATTTAGAGCAGCAATCCTGGGTGGATTCGCATGGGAAAACTGTGAAAGGGCTGAGTTTGACTTGCATGTCTGCCTGCTGCTCCTGAGAGGTACAGAAGAGAATTATTGTGGACTAAATCCAAGTTTGTGTGACTAAAGTAAGCTACTGAAGTGGGCCAGGCTCAACCTGAAGAAGTCCAAAGATTTTGCTGAATGTGATTGGCCTGTCAGGAGTTCCAGCTACCCCTAAGCTCCCGATGTGTGCAGAGACTTTGCGATTGTGCCGGGGGCGCTTTGCCTGTACAGTAGAATTCCGGTATGTAAATGTGCTGAGCTGCTAGTGGGTTGTGAGTTAGTTCCCCATTGTGTGAACTGTGTTCTGCTTGCTGAAGCTGTATCCAGCCCAAAACGGACTGCATCTGAATTTGTCTCCATGCGGTCTGGGCTTTGCCAGACTGGCGAGCCAGACTACACCACCGCACAGAGAAGCCATCGACGAGAGACCTGCCTGGGGATCAGCCCCTGCTCCACGCTTGAACAGGAACAATGCCTCTACGACTCGTGTGGGCCCTGCTTCTCCTGACATTCCAGATCAACCACCTGCAGTCGCGATTTTCGTCCAGCCTGTGTCCAGTCTTGGGTATCATGAGTAAATACCAGGGTAGCTCCCAGCAACAACAGCTTAATCTGAGTGTGTCATCTGATTGTCTTGTTTCGTTTTCTTTATGAACTGAGCCCTCTGGCTCCGGATTACAAATATTGTGTACTGTGCATGTTGTGTTTTCCATCACAGGGCCCCAATCAGCTGCAACCCCGGGCAATGGTCCTGGTTAGCCCATTTCTTCTCCACCTGAGTACCCAGAGGTGGACTGTGTGGGGGGACTCAAAGCGCATGCATAACTGCTTGATTGATATAACCTTTAAGCTAATTAACCCGATTTTGCCCCTTCCTTGTTCAAGTCCCCTGAATAAATCAGATCTAACTTTTTCTGCATGTAATCTGACTGTGGTTCCAGTTTGTGCTCAAAGTACTGTACTGTTGCTATTTGCTGTGCATAACCTTGTTTTACAGGGGGTCCCCAGGGTCTAGCCAGAGGAACCAGTCCTGATGGTAAGTGCAAACAGTGTGGGTACTTGTGTGGTGCATCAGGGGTATTGTGAAAGTGATTACTGTATAGTGTTTAGGCCACTAGAGGGGAAAGAGGGGGGTTACAGTGTCCCGGATGGCTGTGCCCAGGTTAGCTTGACCACTACCAACCCTGACCTCTGGGTGGACGTACCCGTTTCAGAACTCAGGCCCCTTAACCTGCTATTAGCCAAGCAGGCAGGGGTAGTAGCCCTTGGGATAGTGCCACCTAGGGGTTACATCTTGGAGGCTCATCGCTGAGATTTTGTGTCTTCTAGTGGCCAAAACTATGAATTGTCAAACATAAATGGCTACCCCAACAGAAGTGGCTGTACACCAGTTGGTGGAGTGGTGTACTGGGCAGGAGATCGACCCCCAAAATGCTATACTTATCCTGGATATTCCCCTGGGTACCAATAAGGACACTGTAGAGGGAGTACTTTCCAAGGTTGAATGTTTACAAAGCCCTGTGGTGGTGGGTCGACAGGCTAATCTGCTCACACAAAGTTTCATGGCATTAGTAGAGTGTAAGGACCCAGTAGACAGTTCCAAAGTGCCACAGACTATCACCCTCGAAGGAGCCCTCACTGCCTGGAAAGTGATAACTAAAGACAGTAAAGACCCCAGGGAGAATAAGCCCCCCCACTATCTGAGACTTTTGAGAAGAAATTTGCTAAGTTGTTGCTGGAGGAAGGGAAAACTGTGGAGAACTTAAAGAAACTATTCCAGCCACCTGGGGGTATTCCTCTCCCAACACCCCCTCCTGCTCCAGCACCCGTTATTGCCCCTCCTTCTGTGCCCATGCAAATGCTGGCTCCTATGTCTGCACCTGCCATTAGTCATGGCTCTTACCGATGGTTGAGAATCTTCTCCGGCACCCTTTCCATCCCCCAAGGGGAGGATGACTGGGAGACCTGGATAGACTGTGTTGCCCCTTTGGTACCTGAATGGCAGTGTCCGGGGGCTGAGAAATGGAAAAGGATCATAGAACGTTTGAGGTGTCCCACCCTAGAGGCCATTAAATTTCTGAGGCCCACAAACCCTGATGCATCTGCCCAGAAGTACCTATCTGCACTCGAAGGCAGTTTTGGGAGCATTGAGTCAGGAGAGAACTTGATGTGAAAATTTTGAGGTACAAAACAATGGCCAGGGGAAAGTTTGTCTGCATATGTTACTCGTCTGGAAAGAGGGATGCAAAAGGCTTACCGAAAAGGTGGGGTAGCCGCCAGTGACTTAAACCATATGAGGTTGGGGCACATACTGCAACATGCAAAACATTCTAAATTGTAGCTTCTTCAATTAAGGCTCCCAGATAGAAGGGGTAACCCACTGGACTATTGTGACTTGATAAAAGAACTCCGGGAGGTTGAAGATGAAGAGGGGGATTGTAATTCTAGGGTGATCGCAGCCCAAGTGATCACGGCATTGGAAGGCCCTTCTGAAGTGGGGACCAATGAGGGTGTGCCGCCATGAGATGAACTGCTGAGGGAGTTCAGGGAAACAAAAAAACAGTCTCTTTATGAAGACTGCTCCTGCAAGTACAGGCACTGACCCTTATCCAACTGCATCTGCTATGGGGTGGGGGTGTACACCCAAGCATCTCCTACTGACAGCAGCTCGAAACTTGATGCCATGACTATGGAAGTAAGAGAATTGACAAGATATCTCCAAATGTTCACCACACAGCAGACAGAGATGGCACCAAGTTTTTCAGTTGGTAGTACCACCGCCCCAGCTCCCAGTGTGATGCCTCGGCCACTCCAAATCCCAGCGGTGCCTCCAAGATGTAATCCCAAGGTGACGCTATCCCAAGGGCTACTACCCCTGCCTGCTTGGCTAGTAGCAGGTTAAAGGGCCTGAGTTCTGAAACGGGTGCCTCCACCCGGATGTCAGGGTTGGTAGTCAAGCTAACCTGGGCACAGCCCTCCGGGACACTGTAACCCCTCTCTTTCCCCTCTAGTGGCCTGAACACTGTACAATAATCACTTTCACAATACCTCTGGTACACCACACAAGTACCCACACTGTCTGCACTTACTACCAGGGCTGGTTCCTCTGGCTTGACCCTGGGGACCCCCTGTAAAACAAGGTTAAGCACAGCAAATAGCAACAGTACAGTACTTTGAGCACAAACTGGAACCATAGTCAGATTACATGCAGAAAAAGTTAGATCTGATTTATTCAGGGGACTTGAACAAGGGAGGGGCAAAATCAGGTTAATTAGCTTAAAGGTTATATCAATCAAGCAGTTATACATGCGCTTTGAGTCCCCCCCACACAGTCCACCTCTGGGTACCCAGGAAGAGAAGAGATGGGCTAGCCAGGACAGTTGCCTGGGGTTGCAGCTGGTTGGGGCCCTGTGATGGGAAACACAGCATGCACAGTACACAATATTAGTAATCCGGAGCCAGAGGGCTCAGTTCGTAAAGGAAACTAAACAACAAAACAATCAGATGACACACTCAGATTAAGCTGTTATTGTAGGGAGCTACCCTGGTATTTACTCACGATACCCAAGACTGGACACAGGCCGGACGAAAATCGAGACTGCAGGTGGTTGATCTGGAATGCCAGGAGAAGCAAGGTCCACACAAGTCGCAGAGGTGTCGTTCCTGTTCAAACGTGGAGCAGGGGGCTGATCTCCAGGCAGGTCTCTCGTCGATGGCTTCTCTGTGCAGTGGGTAGTCTGGCTGGGCCAGTCTGGCAAAGCCCAGACTGCATGGAGACAAGTTCAGAAGCAGTCCATTTTGGGCTGGATACAGCCTCCAGCAAGCAGAACACAGTTCACACAGTAGGGAACTAACTCACAACTCACTAGCAGCTCATAGCACATTTACATGTATGGGAATTCTACTGTACCAGGCAAAGCGCTCCCCGGGCACAATCGCAAAGTCTCAGCACACACCGGGAGCTTAGGGGTAGCTGGAACTCCTGACAGGCCGATCACATTCAGCAAAAATATTTGGTCTTCTTCAGGCTGAGCCTGGCCCACTTCAGTAGCTTACTTTAGTCACACAAACTTGGATTTAGTCCAAAATAATTCTCTTCTCTCCCTCTCAGGAGCAGCACACCAGCATGCAGGCCAAAAACGTAGCCTTTTCAGAGTTCTCTCATGCGAATCCACCCAGGATTGCTGCTCAGAAACACTTCAGCTCCTTCTTGCTCAGCTTCCAGCTTAGATTCTAACTGAAAACTGCAAGCAGCCCGGGACTTCTCCAAGATCCAAAAGATTTGGTTGGTTGATTTGGCTGTCAGCCAAGGCAAGAGCTCCCCCTTCAGTTGCAAAAAAGGCGCAAAAAAGCTCAAAACTAAAGTTCCTACAGATTTTGAATTCAGACAGCTCCTGTAGTCCGGCTACATTTTAGGTCCCACCAGTACTGTACGGTCCAATTTGCAGTCCAGGACCAAGACAGTGGAGACAAACAAAACAGTCCTTGCTACAAAGAAAGCAGGTTAGACAAACTGCATTATCATTATCACTCTAAATGATTTTCAGTAAATAGTTACATCTTTCAACAGAGCTCCCTCTCAGATTACTTAAGCTGCAATTAGGCAGCTCTTAAAGAGACAGTACACAGAGGCTATGCAAGCTCTGGTAATCACATTTAAACTGCTAAAACGCAGGACACCAGCCTGGCAGTGAGCATGTAGGCAAGCTCAAGGAAGATTTTTTGGGAACCCCCATTTGTAGGGGGGTTACAACTGTATTTGTTTTCCCTGCATTTGGTCTGTGTGGACTTTTGTGACCAGCATTGGTAACCCCATTTCATGCACTTCTCCATAATGACTTTGTTTCCCCCTCGTCTCCCTCCTCCCTCGTGCACTTTAGCCCCTCCCTAATAATGCCATTCCCCTCCCTCTCCTGTTTTCCCAGTCTCTGCAGAATATTCTATACCCTGGGACCGCCAGCTCCTAGTCATGGTATTGGGCGGCCCATGTTTCGGTAATGACTGCCACGTCCACCTCCCTCTCCATCATGAGGGCCTGTAAGTCATTTATCTTATTCTCAAAGGTCCTAGCATTCATGGTGACTTGCTGTTCCGATAAAGTGAGCATTGTAACCCTTTATAAGCCCATCCTTCCCGTTGTGTAGTTGCAAGCCCTGCTCCTCTGAATCGCAAAGGGAATACCAACATAAAGTATCTATTTACTATGAAACATTTGTGGGAATACATCTGTAAGTTACCCTTACAGCACAGTTACCGTGACAGTGTTAAGTCATTTGCTCCTGGTGGCAATTTTGGGTCAGATCCAGCAATGGATGGTTCCGATGCCACATGGCGTCTATGGGAACAAAGGAGTTTTAATAGAAAGAAGGGCAAAGAAGTCAGTGTCAAAGAAAAACCTGTTCTCCATCTTGTACTACTGCCTGAGTTAGAGAATACTAAGGTGGTACAGTTGCACTCCAAAGTTTTCTGAAGCGGTTCCATACGTCAGACCTTCATCGTTAATGATTGTTTATTATTCGTTTTCACAGCTTGGTGCACTGCTACCTCACCCGTATTCTGTCTTGTTTGATTTTTGCTCCCTGCAGCACAGCCCCCGCCTCCATCACAGAGCAACTGCTTTATGTAGTTCCTTGGTTCCCTTTTCCTCTCCTACAGAAGTACACCGTACCGAAAACCAAAAAACACTGGTATGGCATGCAGTGTTATGAGCTTTGGGAGTTATTGGGGCTCAAAAGGGTCATATCTTTAAACTGAGCCCCCCTTCCCATTATAAGTCAATGGCACTGATTTGTGAGCTACCAGGGCTCACTTCAGAGCTAGGGGACCAAGCTCTGGCAAGCCCCCCTGTAATTCTAACACTGATGGCATGACTGTTCAGCAGTACTATGGTGGTGATAAATAGCAAGCATTTGTCAATGCCAAATGTTTGCTTGCCAGCATTGTCATTAGTAGTGTAGGAGTTAGAGAGATGCATAATAGGAATGGCAGTGAAGTATTGAACTGACACCAACCCCACCACCACCCTGCAGAGACTAAAAGGCATTGGGGTGTGCCTTTGGGTTATCAGGCGTAACGGCCATGCCATTTCACCACACCCTACTCTGCAGACACCGACAAGTGTCACAGTGTGCCTTGGAGTCTTTGGGCCTTATGCTCACCCCATTCCATAAGAAATACGGTGAGATGGGTGCAGAATAGGAGAATGGAGTGAACTTTAGGGCCAAAGAGTACAATGCACACCTTGATGCCTGTCAGTGGCTGCAGCATGTGGGTGGGGGTAGAATGGCAGGAGTATTACAGGCGACAATCCCATGTCACACCCCGGTGCCTGTCAGTCTTTACAGGTTGGGGCGTTATGGTCAGAAACCCTAACGTCCTAGGGGTTCGTTGGTATTTTCACTCCAAATTTTAAAGATGTTTTTTTTGTGACCCCCACCTCATGAACAGTGGCAATATCAGTTTGTTAGCGGAAAGCTGATTTTGCACAGCGACTATGCCATTTGGCACGACTGGTGTGAAAACACATTTCAAACAGGATGTGAAAAATGACAGCTGTACTGTTCATGGGGAGGTGTAAAAAAATGGCAACGTTGAAAATCTGAAGTGAAAATATAAAAAAACTGGTGAAGTCACGAGTGTGCGTAGAAACTGTACAATGCACATATGTAATTTAATTAGTTTGGGAATTTTTTACAGCAGATTGTCAACACAGGCATTTTGGGACCTCCGCTCATGAACAGTGTCACTGATTTTCTTAATCGATCCTGAACACTGATTTCCCACAGCGACCATGCATTTCTGCATCAGAAGTGCAAAAACACATTTCAGCCAGGATGTGAAAAATGACAGCTGTACTGTTCATAAGGAGGTGGGGAAAAATGCCAGTGTTGAAAATCTGGACTGAAAATATTACAAATTCGTGAACTTACGAGGGTGCGTGGAAACTGCGCAATGCACTCTCGTAATACAGTCACTTTATGGACTTTTGTCACCAAATTTTCAACATAGCCATTTTAAGACCTCTGCCCATGAACAGTGTCACTGTGATTTTCTTAATCTGTCCCAAACATTGACTTCGTACACCGACTACGCCATCGTGCGCTACATGTGCGAAAACACATTTTGGGCAAGATATGAAAATGACAGCTATACTGCTCATAAGGAGGTGTAGTAAATAGCAATGTTGAAAATCTGGAGTGAAATATTAAACATTTGCAAGATTGCGTGTAGGAACTGCACAATGCACGCCAGAACAGTTATTTTGAAATTTTTTCACCAAATTTTCAACATAGGGTTTTGGGGGGTCTACCTCATGAACTGTGGCACTGTCATTTCATTACTGGGTCCCGAAATGTGGTTTCACGCAGTGACCGCGAAATCACCTTTTGGGAGAGAATAACAAAATGACAGTGTCTGTGTTCATGAGGTGGGGCCCCAAGAACCCCATGTTGAAAATTTGCTGAAAAAAGTTCCCAAAATGGCTGAGATATGCACCAAAGTTGAAAAACAAAAACATTTATGCCATTATACAGCTTACAGGCATTTCTTCATGAGTGCAGACGTTTTCCCGTCCACGAAGATCGTCGCGCCGACTCGGAGGTAAGCATGGGGTCGGGGGTGGAGAGGTATGCGGGGTTGGGGAGGGGGCAGACGATCAACGAGGGACCCTTTTTTTTGTTTTTTGTTTTTTTTTCCCATTTTAGGAAGACGGCGCTGACTTTTGCTATGTTGGTGGGCTCCAGCATGGCAGCTGGAAGTTTTTTGGGGAGGCAGTGGAACTGACGGGGACTGGGCACCCCTGTCAGCCATACAGATGTTTGCCACGCTGGGGTGGGCTCTCAGTATGGCAACTGGAAGTCTGTTTTTTGGGGGCGTCAGAGGAGCCGACGGGGGATTGGGCACCCCTGTCACCATTCTGACTTTTGCCACACTGGGGTGTGCGCTCAGTGTGGCACCTGGAAGTGTGTTGGGGGGGCAGCAGACGGACGTTTGCCATGCTGGGGTGGGCTCCCAGTGTGCACGTATGTGTTCATGGGGCGAAGCACTGTCTATGACAGTTCAGATGCAGTGCTCACATAGGCAATTTGCATACTGCCAACAGCAGTATGTAAATTGTCTGCGGAGGTGTTTTCCTTAGAACTGTACGCCACTGCATCTGAACGGCTGTCATAGACAGCTCGGACATTCATTGGCATGGTGCAGTCACGCCTGCAAAAGGGAGCAGGGCATTGGAAGTAGGGGAGGCACACCTACGAAAACTTGTATGGTGGCACTATGTTTCTTGCACATGCGTGCAAGCAAACATAAAAATGTATGGTGGTTAGTATAAGAAACCTGCCCATGTTCCACCACTGCGTAGATTCTGTATGCATAGCAGATTGAGTGCTGTGGTTGTTCTAGTTTCACAGTCTAACATGACAGTGGTAGCAGACTGTTCAAGGTGATATTGGAAGAGCAGTAGAATTCTTAAATGCAAAAACATAGCTGTGACCGACAAAACCTGCTTACTTGAATACTTAATGGACATTGCAAGTGGCCTGCAGCACAAAAACCATTTAGTCGTACTTCACTGCTGATGTCACTCGGTTATCCATGCAGAACCCAGGCAATTTCTGCTGATTCACAGCTATATTCCAGATACTACCCATGGCAACAACAGATGTACAGATGAGTAGTTTAGGCTACTGTGCCACTGCAGAGGATCTTTGTCGAGAGCCATGGCATTGCTGCTGTGAGTGGCAGTAACCTGAAAATGTGCTGCAGCATCTGGAGGCAGTTTCTATCATTCAGCTGTCATGCCGCAGAACTGGCCTGTGCCATGTCTGCATAATCGAGTGCATCACCACACAATGTGGACTATGCTGTCACAATATGCATAAAACATCCAGAGTTTTTGTGTTTTGTGTGTGTGTGTGTCTGTGTGGAGAGGGGTGTTCTAGCAACTGGAAATTGAAAGTGCACACAGACATAAGGATCAGCCAGTGGACTGTAATACTGGCATCCTACCGTGTCACCACAATTCTAAGGTGGTACAGTCATAGACATATTCTGCACCTTCACTGTACTACATCAGTATACAGTACTTTCTTTTCTTGTGGGTACCAGGATCTCACAGCGTTGGGGAGGTGGGTACTGGAGTCACATGGCCAAGGTAATGTGAATGCCACTATGTTGCAAACCTGCCTTTGCCATGTGAATCCAGTGCGACCCCAACCCCGTTGCAATATCCAGTTGCCCACATGAAAGTATACTGAGGTTGCATGGAGTGCTTTTTGAATGAAGCATTGAAGCACCAGAAGAAAAAATTACTCACCTTAGTAATGTTGTTTCTTCTAATGGAGTCTTGCTATATTATGACATATGCAGTATAACCCCAGGTTAGAACTGCTCCGGAGGTGAAAGAGTTAACTTTCCATGCAGGGCATGGAACCTTGAGCACGAGCTCGGTTGAACACTCTGTCTGTTGTAGCTCAAACTTAAACTGTCAGATCTTTACGAGCAAAAACTCACTAAGGTTCTGTGTGGAAGCCGTAAACCTACACTAGCCCACTGGCTACTAACTACAACAACACATTTTTGTTCTTGATCCCAAAACAATGACTCAAGTCAGGGGATTCAAGAAAGAAAAAATAAAGCATAACACCTAAGCACCCTAAGAAAGGGTGAAAATAAAGTGGGCATCTATGAAGTGCCAACATTGCACTGCCCACCCACATCCAAAAAATAGAGGTTCTGAGAGGGGCAGGCTGGGGGGGAGATCATAATATAGCAAGACTCCATTAGAAGAAACAACATTACTAAGGTGAGTAATTTTTTCTTCAAACAACATCAGGGAGCAACAAAATGGAGCAAGAGGGAGAGAGAGGTACCCCAGGGTGTCACATCTGGGTAAGATAAAAGGCCAGTAAGGTGGAGGGGCGGATGATGCTATCTCTGCCAAAGGTGTGGTTAGCCCTCAAGGCCCTAAAGAAAGACAAATCTCCTGGACCGGATGGCATTCATCTGAGAGTACTATGGGAATTGGCGGACATACTGGCTGCACCCCTGGTGGAGCTTTTCAGCAGGTCACTTGAGACAGGGAGGGTACCTAGGGATTGGCGAGAGGCACATGTGGTACCAATCCATAAAGGGGGTTGAGGGAAGTACCAGGTAACTATAGACCCATCAGTTTGACCTCGGTGGTGGGAAAATTAATGGAGAGTATACTAAAGGAACGATTAGGGGTGTACTGGAGGAGGTGGGAGGTCTGGATAGTCGGCAACATGGGTTTGTGCCAGGTAGATCATGTCAAACCAACCTTGTGGAGTTCTATGACTGGGTAACATCAGAACTGGACAGGGGTAAGCCTGTGGATGTATTATTCTTGGACTTCAACAAGGCTTGACTCTGTCCCCACAATGGTCTGGTGGAGAAACTGATGGGGTTAGGAGTAGGCCTTTGATGGTCAGATGGATTGAAAACTGGCTAGCTGGACGACTTAGAGAGTAGTGGTCTGTGGGGAGCTCTAACCCTAGAGAGGTTGGTAGTGGGGACCGAGGGTTCAGGTCCTGGGTCCGATCCTGTTTAATGCATACATATCGGACATCAGGGGAGGGTATAGGTGTGAAATGAGTCTCTTCGCGGATGACTCAAGATGGGAGCAGTAGTTGAGGGAGAAGAGGGAGGTTGGCCCTGCAAGGGACCTGGACACCCTGGAAAGCTGGGCTCACACATGGAAATTAAATTTCAATATCACCAAGTGCAAGGTGTTGCATCTTGGTCGGGAAACCCTAAACACAGGTACACCTCTGGGAGGGAGGCGCTGAGGCCTCAATAGGGGAAAAGACCTAGGGGTCATGGTGGATGCATGTATGAATAACTCTGAGCAGTGCAGGAGGCTAGCAAGGCAAACAGGATGTTGGGATGCATCGTAAGGGATCACCTCGGAGCAAGGAAGTGATTCTGCCTGTACAATGGACTGGTTAGACCACACCTGAGTACTGTGTACAGTACTGGAGACCACACTTAAAGAGGGACATACAGCTCTAGAGAGGGTACAGAGGAGGGCAACAAAGGTGATATGAGGGCTAGGGATTTGACGATGAGGACAGACTTAGGAGCTCTGCCTGTTTTCACTGGAGGAGAGGAGAGGAGAGACAGGGGGGACATGATTGAGGTCTTCAAGTACCTCAAGGGAATAAATAGGGTTAACATGGAGGGGATCTTTAGACTAAAGCAGGGAGGTATCACCAGAGGGCATGGTTTGAAGTTGGAAGGTGGAAGGGTAAGGGGGAAAAGAGGAGGAGGTTTTTCACTGAGAGGGTGGTGGACCCTTGGAATGCACTGCCTGGTGAGCTAGTTCAGAGATCCACAGTGGAGGGCTTCAAGAGAGGATGGGACAGACACAGAAAGTGGATGTATCAGATGATGTCCTGTCCCAGGGGGGTGGGGATGGATGATACGGGTTTCTGGAGCACAAGGGATGGGAGGGTCTTGGCACCCAACTAAGGATCTAAAGTTCGAGCAGACTCGATAGACCGTAAGGCCTAATCTGCTGGCAAATAGTATGTTAGTATGTTAGTAACATGAAGTCTTGCTATATTATGACATATGCAGATTACACAGCAGTACCTCCATGGAGGAGGGACAGAACCTACTTAGGAAATAGGCTCTGAAGCACAGCTGTGCCAAATCGAGCATCACTCCTAGCCTGGATATCCAGGGAGTAATGCTTAGTAAAAGTGTGAACTGTTTTCCAGGTAGCTGCTTGACATATCTCTAGGATAGGGATGTCCCTGGCAGCAGCCAGAGACGCAGCTGTACCTCTGGTAGAGTGAGCCCTCAGGTCTGAGGGAGGAATCTTACCCAGTTTTTCATAGCAAAATTGGATACAAGAGACAATCCACCTAGCAATGGATCTTTAGTGGCAGGTTTCTTTACCAACCTCACCATAAGTGAGGAACAATTGGAAGGATTCAAACCTCGACCCTTGGTACGTTCTATATAGTAACTAAGGGCTCTTTGACATCTAAACTGTGCAATCTCCTCTCGCCAGAGGAGGAATGGTCAGTGAAGTACACAGGAAGAGACATGGATTGATTAAGGTGGAAGTTTGAAACCACCTTAGGCAAAACTTTTGTTAGTCCTGAGGACCACCTTATCTCTGTGAAAGGAGATAAAATCAGGCTCCACTGACAATGCTTGCAGCTCACTTATGCACCTGGCAGAGGTGATGGCTACCAGAAGAAAAAATTACTCACCTTAGTAATTGCTTTTCTTCTCATGGAGTCTTGCTATATTAGGACCATTGCAGTCATTCCCCACACTTGAACTGCCCCGGAGAGGAAACAGTTAACTCCAGAGTGATCTGGAGTTCCACAGCGCGAGGGCGCTGTTCAAAGCTCTATCTGGCTAGTTTCAAATGAAACTGTCAGGTTCTTTACGGAGCTAAACTAACATAGCAAGTCTGTGTGGAAAAGTCTACACTAGCCATTGGCTACCTACCATTAGTAGAATAAGAACAATCACAGAATAATAACAATATTTATTGTTAGGATCACCCCATACAAGACTAATAGGCCCCTCTCCCAAAAGACTCAAGTCCAGAGAGGGACCATCTACCACTTAACAAAAATAGAAATACCTAGTTCCTCAACCCAAAGGAAACAAGGGGGAACTAGAGACTAAAATGGCATGACACAGTGCTTGCACTAATTTGCCAACCCCATACCCAAGTAGGAGTTCTGAGAGGGGTAGAGGGAGGTTGTCCTAATATAGCAAGACTCCATGAGAAGAAAAGCAATTACTAAGGTGAGTAATTTTTTCTTCAAACACCATGAAGTCTTGCTATATTAGGACCATTGCAGATTACACAGCAGTACCTGCATGGAGGAGGGTCAGAACCTACTTAGGAAATAGGCTCTGAAGTACAGCTGTGCCAAAACAAGCATCTGTCCTGGACTGGACGTCCAGGGAATAATGCTTGGTAAAGGTGTGAACTGTTTTCCAGGTAGCAGCTTGACAAATTTCCAAAATGGGAATATCTCTAGCAGCCGCTAGAGATGCAGCTGTACCCCTGGTGGAGTGAGCCCTCAGTCCTGAGGGGGTTCCCACCTAGTTTTGGTAACAGAATTGATACAAGAGACAATCCACCTTGCAATTGTCCTCTTAGTGGCAGGTCTCCCTTGCCAACCTCTCCATAGGTAAGGAAGAGTTGGAGGGATTCGAACTGTGACCCTTGGTAGCTCCACATAGTAGCTTAGGGCTCTTTTGACGCCCAAGCTGTGTAGTCTCCTTTCACCCGAGGAAGAATGCTCAGTGAAAAATACTGGGAGAAATGGACTGGTTCAGATGAAAATCTGAAACCACTTTGGTAAAACTTTCTGTTAGTCCTGAGGACTACCTTATCCCTGTGAAAAGAAATAAAATCCTTTTCCACTGAAAGGGCTTGCAATTCACTTATACGTCTGGCAGAAGTGATAGCCACTAGAAAAACAGTTTTCCATGTTAAATACTTGAGATCTGCAGAAGAAAGGGGCTCAAAGGGAAGTTGCATTAACTGAGCAATGCAAACATTCAGGTCCCAGGCAGGGGCTGGTTCCCGAAAGGGAGGGTTAGTGTGAAGTAACCCCTTAAAAAACTTGGAAAACACAGGGTGAGAGGAAAGAGAAACAGGCTTCCTGATGAAACAAAGGCAGAAACAGCTGCCAGATGAACCTTCAAGGTAGCTGGTCTAAGGCCTAGGGAATTTAGATGGGCCAAATAGTCCAGTAAAGTGGCCAAGTCAGCAGATTCTGGTACAATTTGTTTCTCCGAACACCAGAAGGAAAACCTCTTCCACTTAGAATTGTAAGTGGCTCTAGTGGAAGGCTTCCAGAAGCCTTTAAAATATCCAGGACCCCTTGAGAAAGGTGCAAATCAGCAATTCTAATTCCTCAAGAACCAAGCCTTGAGGTGGAGGGATTTGAGGTCCGGTACCACACTCTCCCTGTGCACAGGTCAGCAAGTCATGGGTCCTGGGCAAGGTCAGGAGGGTGGATTGTCAGGGACAGGAGGAGAGATACCAGGGCTGTCTGGCCCAGTCTGGAGCAATCAGAACCACTTTGCAGGGCTGAGTTCTGATTTTTACCAATACCCTGAAGAGGAGAGGGAAGGGGGAAAAGCATATAGGAATTTCCTTTCCAATCCAGCAGAAAGGCGCCCAGGGCGACTGAGCCCAGCACTGGAGGCCTGCAACAAAATAGAGGAAGTTGATGGTTGTCTGGGGCTGCGAAGAGATCTATCTGAGGGTGCCCCATCTGGCAAAGACCGACCCAATACCTGAGGATTCAGAGACCATTCGTGATGGCCCTGGGAAATCCTGCTGAGAGCATCTGCCAGGACATTGTCCTTTCCTGGAAGGTGAATTGTGATCAGGAGGTGTTTAGGAGTAAGCCGAGACCACAACTTATTGCTCGGTGCACAAGGCTGATGACCGAGGCCCCTGTTGTTGATGTACCACATTGTTGTGGTGTTGTTGTCCTGATTTGAACTACTTTGTTCTGGACAACAGTTGAAAAGCCTGAAGAGCTAAAAGAACAGCTCTGAGTTCCAAAGATTGATGTGGAGCAGAGATTCCTGGGGGACCACACCCTTGAGTGGAAAGGTCGCCCAGTGAGCCCCCACCCTAACAGGGAGGCATCCGTGGTGAGGGTGAGGGAGTGTAAACGGTATAAAGGGAACCCTTGAGTAGATTGCTTGATCCTGCCACCACTGAAGGGCCAGGATCAGGGTTTTGGTCACCGGGACTAATTTGTAAGGGGTCCTCCTTTGAGACCAATAGGACCTCAAGTGGAACTGGATGTCCTCATCTGAAATCTTGCTCCCTGCACGACAGCTGTGGAAGCAGCCATGTGCCCTAGGAGTTGCAAGAGTGCCTTGCTGGTCAAGAGACCCAGGGTAAAGGAGGATGCCAGGGCAATGAGCCTGTCCACTCTTTCCGAGGGGAGAAATGCCCTGGCTAACTTTGTGTTCAATTCTGCACCTATGAAAGTTAGAACCTGAACAGGTTCCAGAACTGACTTTGGTAAGTTCAGCAGGAATCCCAGGAAGTAAGAAGCTGCTGGGTGACTTGCAAGTGGGATTTTACCTGATCTGAGACTGACCCACTATGAGCCAGTCGTCCAGGTAGGGAAACACAGCAATCCCTTGCCTTCTTAAATGAGCCACTACCACAGCTAGACATTTTGTGAATACCCTTGGAGCCGAGGTTAGGCCGAAGGGCATTGCTCTGAACTGGTAGTGGCCAGAGAGCAGTTCAAACCTGAGGTACTTTCGGTGAGAAGGCCTGATCATGACATGAAAATAGGCGTCCTTGAGGTCCAGGGAAGCTAACCAGTCCTCTGGCCTCAGGGAAGGCAAAATCATTGCTAGAGTTAACATTTTGAACTTTGGTTTCTATAGATGTTTGTTCAGGTACCTTAAGTCTAAGATGGGCCGCCATTCTCCTGTCTTTTTTGGGGTAAGAAAGTATCTTGAGTACAGTCCCTTGCCCTGATGGCAAGGGGGGACCCTTTCAACTGCTTTGCAATCCAGAAGGGAAGAAACCTCTGCTTCCAAAGCAAGGGCTTCTGAAGAGTTTGCAGGTGGAAATTGCCTGGCTCTCATCCTTGGGAACTGTTTGAAGCTGAGAACCAGGCCCTGGCTTACTACTTCCAGAACCCACCTGTCCGAAGTTAGGGACAGCCAGTTCTGGCTGAAATAAGCCAACCTGCCCCCCACTGGTACAGGAGAATCAGCCCTGGGCACCCCATCAGGTGCCTGCTTGGCAGCAGCTTTAGGCTGAGGGAGGGCGACTGTCTACCTGTGCCCTGCCTACCTCTGCCTCTGAAAACCCTCTGTGAAATAGCAGAGGAGGCTTGAGATTGGTAAAGGGCCTGTGGAAAGGCCTCACCTCACCCCTGGGGCATGCCTTTGTGGAGTGGCATGCCTCTCCCTTAGCTTGGGCACTTTGTAGGTAGTTCTGTATTCATCCATCTTTTTCATATAATTTTCCGCTTGATCACTCAAACAGAGAATTTCCCATTACAGGAAAATCCATAGCCTTTGACTGAGTATCTTGGGACAGATTAGTGCATCTGAGCCATGCCAACCCACGGAAAGCTACAGAAGTGGCCATGACCTAGAGGAAACATCATTAACATCAACAGCAGTATGAAATTGAACTTTAGAGGCTTCAATGCCATCAGCAGCCACTTGTTCCAACTCACTAGCCAGCTGGCCCTGGGCCTGCCTGGCTAACTGCAATATAGTGTCCCATCTAGATTTCTGATATCTAGCCACATAGCCATATAATTAGCCTGCCTGAGTCCCAAAGAAGCTGCCATATATTGTTTTTTCGCCATGGCATCAATCTTCCTGGAATCCTTATCAGGAGGATGAGGCCAGGGAATATTAGCCTTGTCACAGGCTGCAGCTTGCACCACACCCACATGACTACACTGCTCAGAGAGGAAGTCTGTATCAGGGCCTGATAAGGTATACCTTCTGTCCATTTTTTATCTACAGGAGGGACAGAATGAGGATTTTAAAATCTTTGTTGTTTGCTTCCTAAATGACTTATGCAAAGGAAATGACAACCTCCTAGACTCTGGAATATCCATCATTTCAACATAATCAGGCTCCTCTTGCTCATCCACAGCCTCTTCTAAAGGAAGCTGAGGGTTTCTGCAACCTTTTGTAAAACATAAAAGAGAAGGGACTCAGACAGCATAGGGGAGATTCTAAAGGTCTATCTGGAGAAATGTCCGGTTCAATGGGCACGCCCAGACCTTCCCAGTCACAAACATACTGATCAAATTCTCCTCCCTCATGTGGTTCATAAAATCCTCAACACCATAATCTTGAACCACTGGGACTGAACGAGCCACCCTTTTCCCAGATGCAGGGGTTCGACAGATCCCTGAGACAAAGATTGGACAATCTGAATGGCTTTAGTTATCTCTGCAGCAGTTGGAGAGACAATTTTGTACTCCAGACCTGCTGATTTCTTTTGTCTTTTTGCTGGGACTGGTTCCTCTGAACCAGCCTTCCTTTTGCCCGAGAAGTCTCGCCCTGGTCAGAGGGCATTCTCTGGTCCAGTGGGTACTGGACCGGCTGGCCATCCGGGTCAGCGGACTTTTTGTCTCTCTCGCTCCTGAGCCGGCCCAATCTCTTTCCAGGGTGGCTGCAGGGAAATTTTACACACCTGGCAGTCTGACAGGAGGGTCAGCCTCAGACAATAAACACAGTGGTGTGTGGTCAGCCTTGGCAAAGGCTTCCCCACAGACATCACAGTGTTGAAACCCAGTGGGCCCGGATTTTCTTGGGTTTCTCAGACATAATGCCAGCCTAACCAAAACTTGCCCTTTAGATGGCAGTGCTAGGCAAGACACCTTTATCGGTTCCTAACCGTGTCACGGGTATTTGAAAACCCCAAATAAAAGTTAGGTTTTTTAGAACCGATAAGAACCGGGAACCGCATCAAAAGCCCAACCAAACAGTTTGACACATATATTTTAATAAACCGATCGTTCAAAACCGAACCGATAATGAATTTCCACACAGACTTAATTTCTGTACTTACGGTTTACCAGATAGAGCTTTTAACCGAAATGCGTAAAATAAATACTTTTGCCGTTCCAGTGAACCGAAAATACCGCTTGAACCGAGAAATGAACCGAGCTGAAGGAGCTGATCTCCGAGCGACTGTTCAGTGAAGGAGAAGAATCTGACAGTTTCATTTGAAACTAGCCAGATAGAGTTGAACAGCGCCCTCGCGCTGTGGAACTCCAGATCACTCTGGAGTTAACTGTTTCCTCCCCGGGGCAGTTCAAGTGTGGGGAATGACTGCAATGGTCCTAATATAGCAAGACTTCATGGTGTTTGAAACACAGTTTTCCAGGTCAAGTACTTAAGCTCTGCTGAAGACAATGGCTCAAAAGGGGGTTGCATAAGCTGGGCAATGCAAATATTAAGATCCCAAGCAGGGGCAGGGTCCCTGAACGGAGGGTTGGTGTGAAGCAACCCTTTAAAAAACTTGGAGAACACAGGGTGAGCTGAAAAAGAAGAAGGCTTACCTGCTGATAAGAAGACAGACATGGCTGCCAAGTGCACTTTTAGGGTAGCTGGTCTCAGCCCCAAAGAATTCAAATGCACCAAATAATCCAGGATCGTGGGCACGCCAGCAGATTCTGGGGAAATATGCTTACCAGCACACCATATGGAAAATCTTTTCCATTTTGAATTATAAGTAGCCCTGGTGGAAGGCTTCCTAGAGGCCTTCAAGATATCCAAACACCTTGGGAAAGGTGTAGGTCAGCAAACTCTAACTCTTCAAGAGCCAGGCCTTGAGATTGAGAAATTTGAGGTCTGGATACCAAACTCTCCCTGGGCACAGGTTAACAGGTTGTGATTCCTGGGAAGACACAGGGAAGGTGGACTGCTAAGGACATGAGGAGGGGTACCAGGGCTGCCTGGCCCAATCTGGAGCAATCAGGATCATCTTGCAGGGTTGAGATCTGATTTTGACTAGCACCTTGAAGAGAAGAGGAAGGGGAAAAGCATAGAGAAGCTTCCTTCCCAACTGAGTAGGAAGGCATCCAGAGGGACTGAGCCCAACACTGGGGCCTGCAGCAAAAGGGAAGTTGGTGATTGTCTGGGGCTGCAAGAGATCTATCATGGGTGCCCCATCTGGCAAATACTACCTCCAGTACTAGGGGATTCAGTGCCCATTCGTGATGGCCCTGGGAAATCCTGCTGAGAGCATCCGCTAGGACATTGTCCTTGCCTGGGAGGTGAACTGCCGTAAGGAAGGCGTTCAGAGAATAAGCCAGAGACCACAACTTCATTGCTTCGGTGCACAAGGCCATAGACCGAGTGCCCCTTGCTTGTTGATGTACCACATTGTAGAGGTATTGTCTGTTCTGACCTGAACAACCTTGTTTTGAACAGATGTGGAAAACCTGGAGTGCTAGAAAACTGCTCTGAGTTCCAACAAATTGATGTGGAGCAGAGATTCCTGAGGGGACCACAACCCTGGGTAGTAAGGTCGCCATGTGAGCTCCCACCCCAAGAGGGATGCATCTGTAAGGGTCAGGAGTGAGACTGGGAGTGAAGGGAACCCCTGTCTCAGATTGCTCTGGTCCTGCCACCACTGAAGGGCCTGGATCAGGGTTCGAGTCACTGGGATCAATTTGGTTAGAGGATCTGTCCTTTGAGACCAAAAGGCTCTCAAATGGAACTGGATGTCCTCATCTGAAATCTTGCTCCCTGCACTACTGCTGTAGAAGCAGCCATGTGCCCCAGGAGCTGTAGAAAATGCCTGCTGGTCGAGAGACCTGCAGGTAAAAGAAGAGGCCAGAGAGACCAAAGTCCTTGCTCTTTCCAGAGGGAGGAAGTGCTCTCTTTTGTGTTCAGTTCTGCGCCTATGAAGGTGAGAAGCTGGACAGGCTCCAGAACTGACTTTGGAAGATTGAGAAGGAAACCTAGAGATGTAAGCAGTTGCTGAGTTACTTGTAGGTGTAGTTTGACCTGGTCTGGAGACTGGCCTACAATGAGCCAGTCGTCCAGATAAGGAAAGATGGCAATCTTTTGCCTTCTAAGTCAGCAACTGCTACTGCCAGACATTTTGTGAACACCTCGGGCCAAGTGAGGCCAAGGGCATTGCTCTGAACTGGTAATGGCCTGAGGGCAGTTCAATCTGAGGTACTTGATGGGAGCTTCTGATGAGAACATGGAAGTAGGCATCCTTGAGGTCCACGGAGGCTAGCCAGTCCCTGGCCTTAGAGAGGGTAAATAATTCCCAGAGTCACCATTTTGAACTTTGGTTTTAAAAGGTGCTTGTTTAGATACCTGAGATCCAGGATGGGCCGCCATTCTCCTGTCTTTTGGGTAAGGAAGTACCTGAGTACAACCCTTTGCCCTGGTGTAGGTGGAACCCTTTCCACAGCTCTGAGAGCCAGGAGGAAGAAACTTCTGTTTCCAGGGCAAGTGCCTCTGATGGATTTGCAGGTGGAAAGAACCTGGCTCTCATCTTCGGAAATTTTTTGAAGCTGAGAACCAGTCCCTGGCTTACTACTTCCAGGACCCACTTGTCTGATGTTAAAGACTTCCAGTCCTGGACAAAGTAAGCCAGCCTGCCCCCTACCGGTAGTGGAGAATCGGCCCTGGCCACCCCATCAGGGAGCCTGTTTCGCAGGGGCTTTGGGTTGAGGGGTAGAAGCAGGCTTACTAGAACCCCTTCTGCCTCTTCCTCTAAAGAACCCCCTCGTGGCATAAGCAGAAGAGGAGGCCTGGGCTTGGTAAAAAGGCCTATGAAAAGGCCTGCCCCTGCCCCTGCCCCTGACATGCTGCCTTTGAGGAGTGGCTTGCCTTTCTTTGGCCTGTGCACTCCTATAGGTGGTCCTATACTCATCCATTTTCTTCATATAATTCTCTGTCTGCTCCCAAACAGAGAATTGCCCACAACAGGAAAATCCATAGCCTTAGACTGAGTATCCGTGACAGGGCAGTACATCTGAGCCAGGCCATTCTGCGAAGAGACACAGATGTAGCCATGACTCTTGATGAAACATAATTAGAGTCTACTGCAGCATGATATTGCACCTTGGATGCCTCAATACCATCCGCAGCCACCTGCTCCAGCTCCCTGGCAAGCTGGTCAAGGGCCTGTTTTGCTAGGGCCAGCACAATATCCCATCTGGATTTCTGGTACCTAGCTGCATAAGCCATATAATTTGCCTGTCTGAGTCCTAAAGATGCTGCCATGTACTGTTTCTTTGCCATGGCATCCATCCTCCTGGAATCCTTTTCAGGAGGGTGAGAGGCTAGAGGAATATTAGCCTTGTCACAGGCTGCAGCCTGCACTACCCCACATGGCTGCATTGCTGAGAGAGAACCCATATCAGAGCCTGATAATGTATACCTCTTGTCCATCCTTTTATCAACAGGAAGGATAGAGTGAGGAGTTTTTAGAATTTTACTGTCTGTTTCTAAAGGATTGTGCAAGGGAATAGACAGTCTCCTAGACTCTGGAATATCCATCATTTCTACATAATCAGGCTCTTCTTGCTCATCAACAGCTTCCTCAACAGGGAGTTGGAGAGTTTCAGCAACTTCTTGTAGAACATAAAATGAGAAGGGGACTCAGATAGCCTGGGGGTGAAACCCTGAAGGTCTGTCTGGAGAGATGTCCGTTCAATGGGCACATCCAGACCTTCAAAATCACATTCACTCTCCTCATACCCTCCTCCCCTTCCTCCGTTCATAAAAATCTCAAAATCATAATCTTGAACGGTGGAACCGGCCCAAACTGAGCGCTTCCTGATGGTGTCGGTTCGGACGGAACCGGGGAAAGAGACTGGACAATTTGAATAGCTTTAGCTATTTCCCAAGCGGTTGGAGAAAGAACTTTTGGCTCCACACTAGTTGACTTTCTAGCCCTTTTAGTTGGAACCGGCTCCTCAGAGCTGGCTCTTCATTTGCCCGAGAAAGTATCGCCCTGGTCAGAGGGCACTCCCTCAGGTACGGTTGGAACCGAACCGGGCTGGCCATCCCGGTCAGCGGACTTTTTGGCCTCCCTTTCCCTGAACCTACCAACTCTCTTTTCCACGGTGGCAGCAGGAAAATTCTTACAAATCTGGCAGTCTGCATTGAGGTGGTCAAACCCCAGACAATATACACAAGTGGTGTGTGGGTCAGCCTTAGCAAAGGCTTCCCCACAGAGGCCAGATGCTGAAACCCAGTGGGTCCGGTTTTCTTTTGGGTTTCTCGGACATAGTGCCAGCCTAACCAAAACTTGCCCGTTAGTGGCAATCCGTAAGCAGACTCTCTTATCGTTCCCAACCGTGTCACGGGTTGTGGAAAAAACCGTAATAAAATCCGTTTTTTTTAGAACCGATAAGAACCGGGAACCGCACTCTAAAGGACTAGAAAGTTAATTTAAAACCAATCTGATCGGTTCAAACCGAACCGAAAAAGACGTTTACAAGTTCCACACAGAAGAAAATAAACGTAAGCCTATCTATTACTTACAAAACCACAGACAGAGCTTGAACCGACCGATTGCGGTTTAATTTCGGTAAATAAACCGAGAATTACACTTTTTAACCGACAAACGAACCGAGCAGCAGGAGAAATCTCCGGAGCGACTGTTCAGTGAGGCGGAGTAAAGAATCTGACAGTTTAAGTTTGAGCTACAACAGACAGAGTGTTCAACCGAGCTCGCGCTCAAGGTTCCATGCCCTGCATGGAAAGTTAACTCTTTCACCTCCGGAGCAGTTCTAACCTGGGGTTGTACTGCATATGTCATAATATAGCAAGACTTCATATTGTTTGAATCTGTGTCATACCTGTATAACTCACAATGTAGTTCCACTGACAGTGCTGGTATGGTGCAGGCTACTCCATCAGCATCACAGTAAACAAGTTATCATAATTTGCCTGTAGCTTGTGAGAGGCAAACAGTGTGGTACAATCCATTTTTCCCCTTACCAAACAAAAAGGAAAACACCCAGGAATGAGGAGGAGGGAGTATTTAAAATGTGACTGCTGGCACAGTAATTGTAACTCCATTTATTTTTGGGGTTTTCAAGTTTTTTGCAGTGGTTCACTGTCTCGTCATCAGAGCAAAGGAAACGGTGGTGGACAAATGCAAAGTCACAGCATACTTTCTCCGAGGAACCACGGCAATGCAAGTGGTGGTACAGAGAGATGTTGGGGGGATGGGTAAGAAAAAACTACTTAGTAATGTTGTTTCTTCTAATGGAGTCTTGCTGTATTCTGACTAATTGCAGTTAGCCCCAGCACTTCAACTCCCCCAGAGATGAAAGGGTCAAAGTCTATGCCAGGCATAGAACGCTCATCTCGAGCTCGGTTTTCAAACCACTGTCCCAGGTACTCTGAAGCATAACCATCAGATTCTTACGAGCACTAAACTAGCTGGCTAACAGTCCTGAAGTTGTTTTAAAATGCTTGCCAAAAGGCCATACATATGTAAACAAGGGTATGAAGACTCAAGTCGAGACCCCCAAAAAGAATTCAAGTAGGTAGACAAGTAAATAATGAGAATAATAATAATAATAGCCATAAGAAAAACAACCAATGCACCCCTAGGGTACAGCACTACACCTGCCCACCCACATACCAAAACAGCTAGGTTCTAGGAGGGGAGGCAGGGAGGGAGGTCAGAATACAGCAAGACTCCATTAGAAGAAACAACATTACCAAGGTGAATAATTTTTCTTCAAACAACATGAAGTCTTGCTGTAGTCTGACTAATTGCAGACTACCAAGTAGTACCCCCCCAGGAGGAGGGAACCAGAACCTATTTTGGGAACAGGCACTGCAGTACTGCTGTATCAAACCTAGCATCACTTCTTGACTGGATGTCAAGGGAATAATGCTTGGTAAATGAGTGAACAGTCTTCCAGGTGGCTGCTTTACAGATTTCCACTAAGGGTATATCCCTGGCAGCTGCCACCGAGGCAGCTGTACCTCTGGTAGAATGAGCCCTCAGGCCTGATGGAGGCTCCTTCCCCAATTCTGAATAGCAGAACTGTATACAAGAGACAATCCATTGAGCAATGGTTCTCTTAAGGTTTTCCTTTACACACCTCTCCATAAGTAAGGAACAACTGGGAAATGAAAATTACGTACCTACCGTAATTCTTGATCTTCTTGGACGAGTCTCCACCACTCATTCACACTAGTGGGATTAGCGCCGGAGGCACTAGGACTCATCGGGAGTAAAATTTTTGCTGGAGGGTCGGGCAGAGATGCGCCATGAGAGATGGCGTCATGAGCAGTGGCTCGCGCGTAATGACTATCTCGGCGACGACCCTCCAACCGCCTCAGTACCTTTTTACCAAGGAGGTGCAGCGCAACTAACGTAAGAGTAAATCTAACTTAAAAACGGACATAAGATAGTCCGGACGACCCGTAAGAAGGGTCAGCAAAGAAGTCTTCACGTCCCAAAGATTTGAGGGAGTGAAGACCAACACAGCGTGAGCCTGGGATGGAGGGTGGTAGGTGAATGAGTGGTGGAGAGTCGTCCAAGAAGATCAAGAATTACGGTAGGTACATGTAATTTCATATCTTCCTGGACATAAGTCTCCACCACTCATTCACACTCAGTGGGAGAGTACCAAGCTGATAATCCCCCAAAAGTGCGGCAGGGGAGCCAGAGCTCACACGCCTAGGACAGAAGTCCATTAATGATAGTTCTGCCGGGCGGAATGACGCCTGGCATGAACATCCAGTGCATAATGCTTAACGCAAGGTATGCACTGAGCTCCAGGTGGCGCGTCTGCAGATATCCGCACTGGAACATTGCAATTTCCGCCAGGATACCCAAGAATCGCCTCTAGTAGAGTGAGCGTACACTCTACCTTCTAATTTAACTTGAGCCATGGAATAGTAATGTCAAGACATGCCACTAACCATGATGAGATGCATCTGATAGCTGAAGGCTGACCCAGCCAGGTCTCGCTGAAGGAAACAAACAGTTGTTGAGTCTTATGAAATCCTTGGTTCTATCTAAGTAGAATCAAGAATTTCTTAACATCCAAGGAATGAAGAGACCGCTCCTTCATTTTGAAGTTTCATAAGTAAGAGGGAAGCACCAGAGGTTGGTTTAGATGGAATTCTGACACAACCTTGGGAAGAAATTTAGGATGAGTACGAAGAACTACTTTGTCCTTATGGAACACAGTATACGGAGGGTCCGTAACCAGGGCATGTATCTCAGAGACCCTGCTGGCTGAGGTAATGGCCACTAGGAAGGCTGTCTTCCAGGTAAGAAATTCTAGTTCACAGGTAGCTAGGGGTCTGAAAGGCTCCGAGTGAGCATGTCCAGTACAAGGTTAATGTCCCAGACTGCAACCGGACGCCTAACAGGGGTCTGGTATGCAGAATTCCTTAAGAAATCTCTTCACTATAGGTAACTGAGCCAGAGTCAAGGAAGAAACCGCTCATGGAACGCTGAAATGGCACTAAGGTGGACTTTAACCGTGAGTACTGAGACCTGAGTTTGATAGGTCGAAAGGTACTCTAGAACCTTGTCAGGAGGACAGGAAAAGGGATTCCAAGAGGACTTTGCACACCAGAGAGAAAACGCTCCACTTGGAAGCGTAAGTTTTTCGAGTAGCTGGCTTCCGAGCAGCCAGAAGGATGTCTGAGACTCTACGAGAGATGTTGAACCGATTTACTTCTACCTCTTCAGGAGCCAAGCATGAAGGTGAAGCGATCTCAGGTTGGGATGGACTAATGAACCCTGAGTCAATAGATTGATTTGCAAGGGAAGTGGTCTCAGAGAGGTTGCTGACATACTGTTGAGCAGAGGAAACCATAGCTGCCGAGGCCAGGAGGGAGCAATGAGAATCATCTTGGTCCCCTGAGACTCGAATTTGAGGAGTACTCTCTGAATTAGAAGAAGCGTGGAAAGGCGTAAGAAAGCGTTTGTCCACCGCAGCCTGAACGCATCCTGACAGAAAATGCCAGGCCCTGGATTTCTCGAGCAGAAGAGAGGCAGTTTTATGCTGAGTGGGATGCAAAAGGTCCAGGTCTGGAGTCTCCCACTCTTGAACAGTGACCGAGCTACGGCTGGATCGAGACCACTGTGAGGGTCTGCCTCGCTCTGCTGAGGAGATCTGCTAAGTCGCTTTGTACACCTGGCAGATATACCGCTTGAATTAGAGATTTGTGCTCCAAGCACCACTCCCACACTCTCATTGCTTCCTGCAAAGGGATAAGAATGAGCACCGCCTTGCTTGTTGATGTAATACATCACAGCTTTGTTGTCCGTTTGAAGGAGAATGTTCTTGTGGGAAAGAATATCCTTCAACGCTCGGATTGCATAGAGGACTGCTCTCATCTCCAGGACATTTATGTGGAGGTGAGCTTTGAGCTGAGTCCATACACCTTGGGTGTGGAGAGAGCGACAGTGAGCTCCCCATCCCATTAGTGATGCGTCTGTGGTGATGGAGATCTGATGATCCGGAGGAGCAAAGGGGAATCCTTCCAGAAGATTGCTGTCTTGAGACCACCAGGTGAGAGACCTTCGAGGGGCTCCGCCACCTTGATGGGATAAGACTGGGGGTGAGGTCGGTGACCACTGAGCGGAGAGCATCCATTGGGTGGTCCCTCATGTGTAACCGAGCTAGGGGTACAGTGAACACTGAGGACGCCATGAGACTCCAACATACGTTGCATCGAGAGAGCTGTGACCGATTGGTTCTCCCCGATGTAACGGGCCATCTGAAGGATGTCGAGTCTTCTGTCCTCTGGAAGGAAAGCCTTCACGGAAGAGGTGTCCAGAAGAGTCCCTATGAAAAGGAGCCTCTGGGAGGGCTGCAGTTGTGACTTCTTCAGATTCAGCAGAACTCCCATGGACGTAAGAAGGCGAGAGGCCATTTGCACGGCTTCCAGAGTCCCTTGGCTGGAAGGGCTTGCTAGAAGCCAATCGTCCAGGTAGGGAAACACTCGGAGTCCGAGCTTCCTGAGATGCACTGCGAGAACTGCACAACACTTTGTAAAAACTCGCGGCGCCGAGGATAGCCCAAAAGGCAGGACTCTGAACTGATAATGCTGACCCAGAGCTACAAACCTCAGGAATTTGCGATGGGTCGGGTGGACGGGGATATGCTGGTAAGCCGCCCTGCATATCCAGGAGGCCAGCCAGTCGTGTGATGCAGCAAAGGTAACAGGGTACCTAGGAAATCATTTTGAATTTCTCCTTGGGAGGAATTTGTTTAACTTTCTGAGGTCTAGAATGGGGCGCATCCCCCCAGATTTCTTTGGAACCAGAAAGTAATGGGAGTAGAACCCTGTGTTTCGCTGATGCGGGGGCACCAGTTCTATTGCCCTGTTGTTTAGAAGGCCCTGGATCTCGGCAGTGAGGAGGTCCGACTGAGAGGTGGACAACCTGGGTTGTCGTCTGGGAGGACAATTGGGGAGTTCCAAGAAATTGAGAGAATAACCCTCGCGAATTATCCGAAGGACCCATTTGTCTGAAGTTATGGACTTCCACTGGTTGTAGAAGTACATCAGACGACCTCCCACCGGAGGAGAAAGTTCCACCTCGGGCAGTGTGGATGGAACTTGGGCCAGCAATTCATAAGGTAGCGCTGGGCTTTTTAGGCCCCTCAGCGCTTTCTGCCGCGTCTTCTTTTGAGGTTGGGCAGGTTGGTTTTTATGGAAGCTTCCTCTGCCTCTGCCTCGAAAGGACTGATGACTATGAAACTGACGTTTGCCTACATGCCCCCGAGAGGGGTTAGGCGGAGGTCTAGCCAACTTAATGGCCGATCTAGTCTTCTGAGTGGCCTCTAAGGCTTGCTCTACCTGAGGACCGAAAAGATAAGAGCCATCAAAGGGCAGCGCCATTACCTGCTGCTGAGCATCATTCGTAAAGTCGAAGTACGCAGCCAGAATGGCGCCGAGTACAACACCAAGTGCTGCTGAGCGAGAAGCAGTGTCGAAAGCGCCCATGGCGTTTTGACCTGTTGATTATTGACCCAATACTCTGGTAACAGTTAGAAGAAGCTCTGACTTGGAGTCGGAATCTGGAAGAGCTTCAACCATTCTTTCATAGAGTGCCACAGGATATACTCATACTGAGAAAAATAGCCTTGATAGCTGGCAATACGATACTTAAAGTGGAGGCAGCAAAGACTCTCTTACCTAATGTATCAATCTTACGAGACTCTTTGTTAATAGGTCGAGCTGTAGTAGCTTGAGGAAGAACGACCTTGTCATTCTCTGCCAGGACTACAATAGGATCCGCAAAGGCTTGGGATGCCAAAATGGGACGATCCTTGGGAGCTGAATATTTCTTATCAATGGATTTAGCCACTGAGGGAATAAGAGCAGGATTATTCCATACCATTTGAGACAGCGTCTCGAAGGAAGGTTGAATCGGAGGAGTCAAATCCGTAGGGATCTCCGAAGCATGAAGATACTGGAGTCTTAATATCTTCCCAGGATCGATGTCTGTAGTCTGGAGAGAAAGAGTGGATCTCAGGTTCTTCAACAGAGACTTAAAGGACAGGTCCTCGACCACAGGCTCTGTAGCAATGAAAGATCCTGTTTCCTCCACTTCATCACCCAACCGAAGGTCTGGGTCAGGCTCAACATCATCTCCTGATAGTCCAGGAAACTGTTTGACAGGAAAGGAGTGAAAAATAGGAGAGGAGGAAAGAGCAGATAGAAAAGGAGAGTCCCCGAGGCCCCCCAGCGCCGAGGGGAGGCGAAAAAGAGTCGGTAAACGGCGCCGCTGAGTAGCATGGCGTCAAGAGGCACACGGGCACCGGGCGGCACCGGGTGGCGCTGCGAAGGCACACGTGCCGCTGAGACTCCGCGCACCGCCGATGGCGCCGCAGACCCAGCCGCCGCCGCAGACGGCGCTGGCGAAGCCCAGCGGTGTCAGCGATGCGCTACAAGGCCCAGCGGCGCCCGAAAACGTGCCGACAAGCACAGAGACTCGCAGAAGGCGCTGAGGACACCCCTGGAACCTGAAAAGCAAGAGATGGGAAAACACAGGAGATAAGGCATCGGTGGCCCCTGTGCCACAGCCATGTGAGGGGGGAACACACTAGCCGGAGTCGCTGGCACTCAAGAAGATGCCGCACGACTAGGGAAGGTCCAACCGCCTTACCTGATCGCCTCGACGAGCCCAAAGGCTCTGGGGCAACCGAGCCAGGCAGAAGAACCAACCTCCGAGCCCATCGCTCCATAACAGCAGCCCACTGATGAAACTGCTCATCTGGAGCCCTACCTATAAGCGGGGTGGGGCTCCGATGTCGAGGACGGCGGTAACCGGAAGTTGGCGACTCCGAAGGAGGAGACCGGCAACTAGCTACGACAACCGACCGCCGACGCAGAGGCATCAGAGGGCGACCAGTGATGCCTTCTTTTGACCTGTGGGTCAAGAAGAGCTCGAGGTCAACGGTGCCGTAGAATGCGATCGCTTATTTTATGCCGGCGGGGACCGCCCATCCCCCAGGCATCGGACTGACCGCTGTTGAACCCCGCTGAGGAGAAGGGGGCTGACCGGACCCAGCCCGACTGACTGAACAGCTTTCATACGAAGTCTCCCTACCGTCATCTGACCTGCTCATGGTCGACTCCGTCCAGTAGGAGACTTCTTTAATGTAAGTTAAATTTAAAATATTACAGAAATTTAACGAATACAATAAAATTAAGCTATACTACTATCGAGATAATATTACAAAAATAAACTGAAAACTATGCGCTAGTTTGAAGTTTGACTCGCGACAGGCTGAGCCGACGTTGTCACCGAAGCGCACTCGACGGCGGAAAAAGGAACTGAGGCGGTTGGAGGGTCGTCACGAGATAGTCATTACCGAGACGAGCCACCGCGCGGGGCGCCATGCCTCACGGCGCCATCTCTCGCTACCGACCCTCCAGCAAAAGTTTGTTCTCGATGGGTCCTAGTGCCTCCAGCGCTAATCCCACTAGTTTGAATGAGTGGTGGAGACTTATGTCCAGGAAGATCAACTGTTTCCATGAGGTTTAGTGGATTCTAAGTAGTAACTCAAAACCCTTTTGACATCAAGACTGTGCAACCTCCTCTCTCCAGAAGAGGAATGGTCAGTAAAGAATACAGGCAAAGTCATAGATTGGTTCAGATGAAAATCTGACACCACCTTGGGAAGGAACTTCCTATTTGTGCAAAGAACCATTTTATCCCTGTGAAATGAAATGAAGTCAGGTTCCACTGATAAGGCCTGTAATTCACTGATTATCCTGGCAGATGTGATAGCCACCAGAAATACAGCTTTCCAAGTCAGGTGCTTTTGTTCAGCTGAAGAAACAGGCTCAAAAGGAGGCTGCATCAGCTGTGCAGTACAAATATTCAGGTCCCACAGAGGGTTGGGGGACCTGAAAGGAGGCTTGATATGAATCAGCCCTTTGAAAAATCTTTTAAAAACTGGATGAGAGGCGAAGGAAGAGACCTTCCCTGCAGAAATGAAAGCAGAAACAGCTGCCAAATGCACCCTGAGGGTGGCAGGCCGAAGGTCCAAATTATTAAGATGCACCATATAATCCAGAACAGTGGCAATATCAGCTGAATCTGGTTGGATGTGCCTCTGTGCACACCAAAACCCAAACCTCTTCCATTTGGAGCTGTAAGTCTTTCTGGTGGAAGGCTTCCTACTAGCCTTAAGGATATCCAGAACTGGCTGGGAAAGATTGAGACCTGCATACTCTGGCTCTTCAAGATCCAGGCCTTGTGCCTGAGAGAGTGAAGGTTGGGATACAGAATCCTCCCCCGAGAAGAGATGAGGAGATTGAACCGTCTGGAAAGGCACAGAGGTATTGTCCCTGATAATGACAACAGAAGAGGATACCAAGCTTGCCTAGCCCAGTCCGGGGCTACCAGGATCACTGTGCAAGGTTGGGATCTGATCTTGACCAGCACTCTGAATATCAGAGGAAAGGGAGGAAAAGCATAGAGAAACCTGTTGGTCCAATCTAACAGGAGAGCATCCAGAGGAACAGACCCCAGAAGAGGAGGTCTGCAACAGAACAAGGGGAGCTAATGATTGTCCGGGGCTGCAAAGAGATCTATCTCTGGAGTGCCCCATCTCTTGAAAATGACTTGAAGACTGAGAGGGTCCAGGGACTACTCGTGGTGACCCTGAGAAATCCTGCTGAGAGTATCTGTAAGTGCATTGTCCTTTCCTGGGAGATGCACAGTGATCAGGGAAGCTCGCAGGGAATAAGCTAGAGACCATATTTTCATGGCCTTGCTGCACAGGGCCGAAGACCGAGTGCCCCCCCTGCTTGTTGATGTACCACATGGTTGTGGTATTGTCTGTCCTGATCTGCACCACTTTCCCCTGGATCATGTTCGAAAATGTCTGAACTGCTAGAAAGACAGCCCTGAGTTCGAGCAGGTTTATATGCAGAAGGGACTCCTGAGGGGACCACATCCCCTGAGCTGTGTGCTGATCCAGATGAGCTCCCCACCCCAGTAGGGAAGTACCAGTGGTAAATATTACTGTAGGCACCTGACTGAGGAAGGGAACCCCTTGCCTCAAATTTTCCTCCTCCAAGGGTCTACGTCAATTAGCTCCCGCGATTTCGCGCCCGGTCAACTTGCTCCCAACAACTTGCTCCCTTGGCAATTGGCTCCTGCACAACTCACTCCTTGTCAACTTGCTCCCGTTCCCGCAGAATTCATTCCTTTGTATCCTCCACCAGCCTTTGCTATTTACTGTTACTGTCAATCAATAATTCAATAATTCAATTAATTAAATTAACGTTCTCAACCTGTTGCTATGGAAAGTTATAAAGCTGCACTGTGGAAATTGATTGTTACTACAGTGCTTGCTCACAGTCCGCTTACAGTCTGCAGAATGGAAGCAAAATGTATCCTGTCCGAGCGAAAAAAAAAAAACTAGTGGACCATAACAACTTCATATACAGTATACTCACCACAAACGGGGGTATAATAGGAAGTCTATTTGGCAGTGCGAGAGAACTGTTAGAAAAGACAAAACATGCAATGCCAGGGTTCACACTGCCAGTTACGAGGACCCAACTATAGTCGCTACATTTAGTGAGCACTCACACGCTCCTGACTCGGCTGCAGTTGAGAGATGTGAAGCCATCAGCAGAGCTAAAAACCGAGCAGAAAGTAGTCAAGATACCACTGCTCAGGTTCTGCTGCATTATAAGGACAACATGTCTTTAGCTGCTCAGGGAACAATGGTAGACAGAAATGTAAAGCGCACTATACAGCGTGTCCGTGTACACGGAACCCCACCAAATCCCCGAGGACTGTCAGATATCATAATTCCTGAACATTATCGCACAATGAGAGGTAGTTCTGGCAATGAAGTAAACTTTTTACTATATGACAGCGGTCCTGACAGCGACCGGATTCTTGTGTTCGGCACAGAAAGCAACTTAACATTCCTTGAACAGAGTAAGCATTGGTATGCCGATGGTACATTTAGTGTGGCACCACCATTATTCACTCAAATGTATGTAATTATTGGGGAACGACTTGTGTGTATGCAGCCTGCAATTTACGCCCTACTACCTGGTAAAAGAAAATAAATTTATGAAAGACTGCTGTCCTGTCTAAAAGATTTAAACCCACGCTTGAACCCCTCTGTCATTATGACAGACTTTGAAAAAGCTACATTGCAGGCATTTAAATCGGTTTTCCCAAATGCAAGACAAGCCGGATGTTTTTCCATTTTGCCCAATGCATCTACAGAAAGATTCAGGCTGAAGGGCTAGGCAAAGGTATGCACTTGACAGCGAGTTCAGCATAAAGTGTCATATTCGCCAACCCTTGCCTTCTACCCTCCAGATCAGGTTGTGGCTCGGTTCGAGGAAATTACAAACGAAACACTTAAAATTTTCCCTTCTGAGATGGAGCCAATTATAGATTATTTCGAAGACACCTGGATTGGCAGGAGGAATAGAAGAGGCAATGGGCGCAGACAACCACAGTTCCCAGTCATACTCTGGAACCACTTTGATACTGTTACAGAAAAGCGTGCTAAAACTAATAACACTGTAGAAGCATTTCATAGAGGCATGCAATCAATCCTCTGTATGTCTCACCCAACCTTGTGGAAATTTATTGAAGGCATGAAGGGTATACAACGAAAACGAGAGGCAGACATTGAACAAATAATAGCTGGCAATGCACCCAATTGTTCCAAACGGGTGTACAAGGACAATGCATCAAGGCTCGAACACATTATCGACAAGTCCTCCGAACGCACAACAGAGGAATTTTTACGAGGAGTGGCTCACTGTTTTGAGTATTAATTTTTAAAAACAAAGAAAAACACTATGATTTTAATAATTTACCTTAAATAAAGATGTGGTTTTAAGCTGGATATTTGAACTTCTGCACTAACATTGACGCTAAATTGATGCTAATGTCACTGCATCACATGACTAATCATATGTCACATGACAAAGTGGGAGTACTACACTGTGATTACCAACTTAAGGTATGAAGTTACTTTACTTTAAAATTATTACACCAGAGTCGAATTAGAAAATGATTAAATGCATGTGGTCTACACTCAGGTTAACCAAAGGTTTTACAAAAAGAAATCGCCAACAGTGTTTAGTTTTAATTAGTGGTACCACTAGTTATTCCCAGCCCTCTAAGTCACAGAACAGCCAAAGGGGGAATCGCATTGTTTCAGATGTTTCCACCAGCCTTTGCTATTTACTGTTACTGTCAAATCTGCTAGGGAGTGAAATAACGTGGAGCGAAAAGGGATGGGAGTGAATTAGTCGGGAGTGAATTGTCGGGAGCGGGTTTTCAGGGAGCAAACATGCGGGAGTGAATTGACGTGCTCCCCTCCTCCAACCACCACTGGAGGGCCTGAACCAGAGTCAGGGACACTGGAACCAACTTGAAGAGCTAAGGGGTGTTTTCTTTGAGACCAGAAAGCTCTGAGGTGAAACTGAATATCTCTCATCTGAAACCCTGCACTTTGCACTACTGCAGTGCATGCTGCCATATGGCCCAGCAGCTTTAAAAAGTGTCTGGCTGGCGAGACACAAGTGGACAAAAAGAAGAGGCCAGACTGATGAGAGTTTGGACCCTTGGGGAAGGAAGAAAGGCCTTGGCCTGCACAGTGTCCAGCTCCACGCCTATGAATGTGAGAAGCTGGGAAGGCTCCAGAACTAACTTTTCCAGATTCAGGATGAACCCTAAAGATTCCAGAAGATCTTGAGTGACCTTTAGATGTGACCCGACTTGGTCTGGGGACTGGCCTACTATAAGCCAGTCGTCCAGATAAGAGAACAGCAGGACGCCTTGCTTTCTGAGGAAGGCCACCACCACTGCCAGGTACTTGGTGAACACCCTTGGAGCAGATGTCAAACCGAAAGGCATTGCTCTGAATTGGTAATGGCCTGAGGACAGTTAGAATCTGAGGTACTTTCTGTGGGACTGTCTGACAGATATGTGAAAATAGGCATCTTTGAGATCCAGGGATGCAAGCCAGTCTCCTGGTCTCAGAGAGGTAAGAATTAGTCCCAGAGTCACCATCTTGAACTTTGGCTTTAAGATGTGTTTGTTTAGGTATCATAGATCTATAATGGGTCACCACTCCCCTGTCTTTTTTAGAGTAAGAAAGTACCTGGAGTACAATCCTTTTCCCCTGTGAATGAGAGGGACCTTTTCCACTGCCTGCAGGAGCAGTAGAGATGAGACCTCTGTCTCCAAAGCCTGTGCTTCCTCTGAAGAGGAAGGGGGAAAGACCTTTGCCCTCAGCTTTGGGAACCTGGTGAAGCTGAGAGCAAGGCCCTGGCTCGCCACTTCTAGAACCCATTTGTCTGAAGTGATAGACTTCTAGGCCTGGAAAAAGTGAGCCAGTCTACCCCCCACAGGGATTGGGGAGGCGACCCTAACTGACCCATCAGGGTGTCTGCTTGGCAGGGAGCTTAGACTGAGAGGAGGATGCAGCCTTTGTCATCCCCCTTCTGCCTCTTCCCCTAAAGAACCCCCTCTGCTGAAAGGAAGAGGAGGCTTGGGCCTGGTAAAAAGGCCTTTGAAAAGGCCTGCCCCTGCCAAACCTAGATTGCTGCCTTTGAGGAGTGGTCTGCTTCTCTTTGGCTGCAGCACTCCTGTATGTGGTCCTGTACTCATCCATCTTTTTCATGTAAGCCTCTGTTTGTTCCCCAGAGAGTTACCAGAGAGAGGAAAATCCATGGCCTTGGTCTGGGTATCCTGAGACAAGTTGGTACACCTGAGCCAGGCAAATCACCTCATGGAAACAGATGTAGCCATAACCCGAGAATGGACGTCATTCGAGTCTACAGCAACATGGAACTGTACCTTGGAAGCTTTGATGCCATCTGCAGCCACCTGCTCCAGCTCACTGGCTAGCTGGGGAGGGGCATTCTTAGCCAGTGCCAGGATAGTATCCCACCTAGACTTCTGGTATCTGGCCGTATATGCCATGTAATTTGATTGTCTGAGTCCCAAAGAGGATGCCAGGTACTGCTTTTTTGCCATGGCATCCACTTTCCTGGAATCCTTATCTGGGGGATGAGATGCCAGAGGAATATTACCCTTGTCACAGGCTGCAGCTTGCACTACCCCAAAATGGCTGCAATGAGTAGTAAGGAATTCTGTCCCAGGGCCTGACAAAGCATACTTTCTGTCCATCTTCTAATCTACAGGGGGTATGGATGTTGGCATTAGTAAGATCTTTTGGGTATGTTTCCCCAGGGACTTATGCAAAGGGACAGACACCCTTTTGGACTCTGGGATGTCCATCATCTCAACATAGTCAGGCTCTTCCTGATCCTGTTCAGCTTCCTCCATAGGGAGCTGAAGAGTGTCAGCCACCTTCCTGTAAAATAGGTAGTGGGAGAGGGACTCAGAAAGCCTGGGAGGAGAGACATTGGAAGACCTGTCTGGGGAGATGTCCGGTTCGATACGCTCATCCAGATCCTCATAATATTCATCTTCATCATCTTCTTCTTCTTCTTCTCCCTCCCATTCGCCCTCATAAAAAGCTTCAGGGTCATAATCGGAAGCTTGTAAGTCTGACCGAACCGACTGTCCTCGAGACGGTGTCAGTTCGGTTGGAACCAGGCGAAGCGACTGCACTATAGCAATCACTTTGGCAATTTCATCGGCGGTCGGAACTTGAGAAACAGGATCCGACCCGGACGACTTATGCTTTTTCTTTGTAGGAACCGATTTCGCAGAATTGGCTCTCCTCTTGCCCGAGGGGGTATCGCCCAGGTCAGCAGGCACCCCCTCAGGTTCGGCCGAAACCAAACTGGGCTGGCCATCCGGGTCAGCGGGCTTCTCAGCCTCCCTTTCCTTAAGCCTACTCAAGCATTTTTCAGCAGTAGATTTAGGGACATTTTTGCAAATTTGGCAGTCTTCCTTGGGGTGGTCAAACCCCAGACAATAAACACAGACGAGGTGGGGATTGGCCTTGGCAAAGGCCTCCCCACACTCGGTGCAGTGCTGAAACCCTGTGGGTCCGGTTTCCTTTTTGGGTTTCTCAGACATGCCTCAGAAAAAAAGTCATGGGTCGGTTGAAAAAACCCCAAAGTTAAACGTTTTTTTTCGGGAACTGATAGGTACTGGGACACACACTCTCTTTTTATTACTTCTTTGACTCCTGACTGGACCGACCGGTGGGGAACCGAAACGCAAAAAATTTATTTCAGCAATTACACAATTCTATCTACCTACAATACACTTACTGTACCAGGACAGAGATGTGAAGACCACAAAATAAGGAAATGGTTGATAAAAAAACTACCGATTTACTACTACCGAACCGAAGTGTAGGAGAGGAACTCCGGAGCGACTTCTCAGTTAGGCGGAGTAAAGAATCTGACGGTTACACTTCAGAGTACATAGCACAGAGGTTTGAAAACCGAGCTCGAGATGAATGTTCTATGCCCAGCATAGATTGTAACCCTTTCATCTCCAAGGCAGTTGAAGAGCTGGGGCTAACTGCAATTAGTCAGAATACAGCAAGACTTCATGTTGTTTGAATGGTGCTTCTGCCAGTGCCTGCTGACACCGGGAAATGATGTGTCAACATTATGAAGGGCAACATCTTAGAACAGAAGCAGCAGGCAGCAGGGTAAACCAACATAACTAAAACTCTGTAATGTGAACTGCTCTGACTGAGACTTCGTAGACTACAGCACAGGTAAGAGTTTTATAATACAAAAGGCACAGGTCAGGAGAAAATATGTGCTGGTTGACAGTAGAACCAATGACAGTGCAGGAGTCTTACACAGCTACACTAAATTAGCAATCTGCAATGAGTACTGCCAACAAGAACAGATCAAAAGAGGTTATGCCTGAAGAATAAATTACCTGCAAAAAGCACAATTTATGCTACTGAGTGATAGGAAATAAGCATTCGGTGGGATACAGAACACTGAGCGTGAACGTGCGCACATGTGCGAAAGACAGATGTAAACACAGCATGTACTAGCCACATTCAAGACAAAAACAGCAGACGTCATCTTTCTTGTAGCGATATAGAAGAAAAAATTACTCACCTTAGTAATGTTGTTTCTTCTAATGGAGTCTTGCTGTATTCTGACATATGCAGTGATCTCCAACCTTTGAACTGCCCCGGAGAACAAAGAGTTAACTTTCCATGCAGGGCATGGAACACTGAGCTTGAGCTCGGTTGAAGCCTCTGTCTGCTGTTGTTTAAACTCCAACCGTCAGATCTTTACGAGCTATACTCACTGGGCGTTCTGTGTGGAAACTGTAAACTCAAACTAGCCAACTGGCAACTAAATTTGATAAAAGGTTTTTTGGTTTCAAAGCAAAGACTCAAGTCAGGAAACCCAAAAAACACAACACACACCCAAAATAAAGGAGGGTGAGAAAAGGGCACCTCTAGGTGCCAACACTGCTCCTGCCCACCCACATCCCAAAAAACAGGTTCTGAGAGGGGAGGAGGGGGAGGTCAGAATACAGCAAGACTCCATTAGAAGAAACAACATTACTAAGGTGAGTAATTTTTTCTTCAAACAACATGAAGTCTTGCTGTATTCTGACATATGCAGACTACCAAGCAGTACCTCCAAGGAGGAGGGACAGAACCTACTTTGGGAATAGGCTCTGAAGCACTGCTGTGCCAAACCGAGCATCACTCCTAGCCTGGATATCCAGAGAGTAATGCTTGGTGAATGTATGGACTGTTTTCCAGGTGGCTGCTTGACAGATTTCTAAGATAGGAATATCCCTGGCAGCAGCCAGGGAAGCAGCTGTACCTCTAGTAGAGCGAGCTCTCAGGCCTGAGGGTGGGAGTCTACCTAATTTTTCGTAGCAGAATTGTATACAAGAGACAATCCACCTGGCAATAGATCTCTTAGTGGCAGGTTTGCCCTTACCGACCTCTCCATAAGTGAGGAACAACTGGAGGGACTCAAACCTGTGACCCTTGGTGCGCTCTATGTTGTAGCTAAGGGCCCTTTTTACGTCCAGGCTGTGCAACCTCTTCTCTCCAGAGGAGGAATGGTCAGTGAAGAAAACAGGGAGAGAGACATAGACTGATTAAGGTGGAAATCTGAAACCGCCTTAGGCAAAAACTTCCTGTTAGTTCTTGGGACCACTTTATCTCTATGGAAAGAGATGAAATCAGGCTCCACTGACAGGGCTTGCAATTCACTGATGTGCCTGGCAGAAGTAATGGCTACCAAAAATACAGTTTTCCAAGTCAAGTACTTAAGCTCTGCAGAGGACAAAGGCTCAAAGGAGGGGTTGCATAAGCTGAGTAATGCAAACATTAAGGTCCCAAGCAGGAGCAGGGTCCCTGAAGGGAGGATTGGTGTGCAACAATCCCTTGAAGAATTTGCAAAATACAGGATGGGCTGATAGAGAAGAGGGCTTGCCTACTGAAAAAAAAGCAGAAACAGCTGCTAAATGTACTTTGAGTGTAGCTGGTCTGAGTCCCAAGCCATTGAGATGAACCATATAGTCCAGGGCTGTAGGCAACCCAGCAGACTCTGGAGAAATATGCTTACCAGAGCACCAAATAGAGAACCTTTTCCATTTGGAGTTGTAAGACTTTCTGGTGGAAGGCTTCCGAGAAGCCCTAAGAATATCCAGAATACCTTGAGAGAGGTGCAGATCAGCAAACTCTAACTCTTCAAGAGCCAGGCCTTGAGATTGAGAGATTTGAGATTCGGATACCAAATCCTTCCCTGAGAGGATGTCAACAGGTTGTAATTCTTGGGAAGAGACAGAGGAAGGTTGGCTGCTAAGGACAGCAACAGTGGGTACCAGGGCTGTCTGGCCCAGTCTGGAGCAATCAGAATCACTTTGCACAGTTGAGACCTGATCTTGACTAGCACCTTGAACAGGAGAGGGAAGGGGCAAGCATACAGGAACTTCCCTTTCCAACTGAGAACCAGAGCATCCAGGGGGACTGAGCCCAAGACTGGGGGTCTGCAGCAAAAGAGAGGAAGTTAGTGATTGTCTGGGGCTGCAAAAAGATCTATCTGTGGAGTGCCCCATCTGGAGAAAATCACTTTCAAAATTAGGGGATCAAGGGACCATTCGTGGTGGCCCTGAGATATCCTGCTGAGAGCATCTGCTAGGACATTGTCCTTCCCTGGGAGGTGAACTGCTGTGAGAGAAGTTTGCAGAGAATAGGCCAGAGACCACAACTTCATTGCTTCTGTGCACAATGCCGTAGACTGAGTGCCCCCTTGCTTGTTGATGTACCACATTGTGGTGGTATTGTCTGTTCTGATCTGGACTACTTTGTTCTGAACAGACTTGGAAAAAGCTTGCAGTGCCAGAAACACTGCTCTGAGTTCCAAGAGATTGATGTGAAGCAGAGATTCTTGAGGTGACCACAGCCCTTGAGTGGTAAGATCCCCCAAGTGGGCTCCCCAGCCCAAGAGGGAGGCATCTGTGGTGAGGATTACTGAATGAGACTGAGTGACAAAAGGAACTCTCTGCATTAAATGTCCTGATCCTGCCACCACTGCAAAGCCTGGATCAGGGTTCGAGTCACTGGGACTAGTTTGGTAGGGGAATCCTTTCTCTGGGACCAGAAGGCTCTCAAATGGAACTGAATGTCCCTCATCTGAAATCTTGCCCCCTGGACCACTGCTGTAGAGGCTGCCATGTGGCCCAGGAGCTGCAAGAAGTGCCTTGCTGGTCGAGACACCTGAAGGGTGAAAGAAGAGGCCAGTTCTATTAGTGTCCTTGCCCTGTCCAGGGGAAGGAAGGCCTTTGCTCTTATTGTATCCAGCTTCACCCCTATAAAGGTGAGGAGCTGAAATGGCTCCAGAACTGACTTTGGAAAGTTTAGGAGGAATCCTAAGGAAGTGAGCAGTTGCTGAGTTATCTGCAGATGTGACTTGACTTGTTCTGGAGACTGACCCACTATGAGCCAGTCGTCCAGGTATGGAAAGATGGAGATCTTTTTTCTCCTTAAGAAAGCAACCACTACTGCCAGGCACTTTGTGAACACCCTTGGGGCTGATGTTAGACCAAAGGGCATTGCTCTGAATTGATAGTGGCCTGAGGGCAACTCGAACCTGAGGTACTTTCTGTGGGAGCACCTGATGGGAATGTGAAAATAGGCATCTTTGAGGTCCAGGGAGGCTAGCCAGTCCCCTGGCCTTAGAGAGGACAGAATTATTCCCAGAGTCACCATTTTGAATTTTGGCTTTAAAAGGTGCTTGTTTAGATATCTCAGATCCAGGATGGGCCGCCATTCTCCTGTCTTTGGGGGTTAGAAAGTACCTGACTACAATCCTTTGCCCTGTGTAGGTAGGAACCCTTTCTATGGCTCTGAGAGCCAAGAGGGAAGAAACCTCTGCCCTAGGGGCAAGCGGGCATCTTATGATTTGCAGGTGGAAAGGATCCTGCCTCATCTTGGGAAATTTTTAAGTTGAGAACCAGTCCCTGGCTTACTACCTGAGACCCACTTGTCTGATGTTAAAGACTCCAGTGCTGGACAAAGTGGGGTTTCCTGCCCCCACAGGTATTGAGACTGGCCCGGCAGACCCATCATGGTGTCGTTTGGGAGGGGTTTCAGCTGAGGTTGGCAGCTGCCTGCTCTGTCTGCCTTTCTCCTCTAAAGAACTTCTGAGCTAAAAGAAGAGGAGGCCTGGGCTTGTTCAAAGGCCTTGAAAGGGCCTGCCTGCCCCCTGGAATGTTGCCTCTGAGGAGTGGTCTGCCTTTCTTGGCCTGGAGCACTCAATGTAGGTGGTCCTGTATTCGGCCCATCTTTCATGTAGTTCTCTGTCTGCTCTCCAAACAGAGAATTACCAATGACAGGAAAATCCATGGCTTTAGCCTGGGTATCCTGTGATAGGCTAGCACATCTGAGCCAAGCCATCTCTAAGGGCCACAGATGTAGCCATGACTCTAGATGAAACATCATTGGAGTCCAATCAGCATGAAATTGCACCTTGGATGCCTCATCTCATCCACAGCCACCCGCTCCAGCTCCTTGGAAAGCTGGTCAGGAGCCTGTTTACCTAGAGCCATCACAGTGTCCCACCTGGACTTCTGGTACCTAGCTGTGTAGGCCATATAGTTAGCCTGCCTGAGTCCCAAAGATGCTGCCATGTACTGTTTCTTTGCCATGGCATCAATCCTCCTGGAGTCCTTATCTGGGGGGTGTGAAGCCAAGGGAATATTTGTTTTTATCACAGGCAGCAGCCTGCACTACCCCAACATGGTTGCATTGTTGGAAAGGAACTCTGTGTCTGAGCCTGAAAGAATATACCTCTGTCCATTCTTCTGTCCACAGGAGGTATGGAATTAGGAGTTTTAGAATTTTAAATGTCTGTTTCCAAAAGACTTTATGGAGGGAATAGACAATCTCCTGGACTCTGGGATGTCCATCATCTCAACAAAATCAGGCTCCTCCTGATCCTCTACTGCTTCTTCCATAGGAGTGGTTTTAGCCACTTTCTTGTAAAACATAAAGTGGAAGGGACCCAGAAAGCCTAGGAGGAGAAACACCTGAAGGTCTGTCTGGGGAGATGTCCGGTCAATAGGCACATCCAGACTTTCATAATCACCATCATCGCCATTATTTTCATACTTCCCTCCTCCTCCTCCTCCGTTCATAAAATTTTTCTAAAGTATAATCCGAACCGGGGAACCGACTCAAACTGAGCCCTTCTGACAGATGGGTGCCGGTTCAATGGAACCGAAGTTAGCTTATTGAACTATCCTTATTGCTTTGGCTATCTCATCAGCAGTTTGGAGAAAGAACTTGTGGATCCAAACCGGATGATTTATCCCTTTCTTTTTTTAACCAGAACTGACTCTCAGAACGGGTTCTCCTTCTGCCCTAAGAAGTTTCCGCCTGGTCAGAGGGTACTCCCTTCTGGTTCGGGTCGGAACGGAACCGAACCGGCTGGCCATCCGGTCACGATCTTCTCGCCTCCCTTTCCCTGCCAGTCTCTACTCTACTTCTCCGGGGTAGCTTTGGGAAAACTTTTACAAATTTGGCAGTCTGAATTGAGGTGGTCAAACCCCAGACAATAACATAGGTGGTGTGGGATCAGCCTTAGCAAAGGCTTCCACACAAACTACAGTGTTGAAAACCCAGTGGGCCTGCTTTTTTCTTGGGTTTCTCAGACATGGCTAATCCTAACCAAACTTACCCTTTTTTTCGTAATCCGCCAGGCAAGACAATTCTAATCGGTTCCTGACCGTAATATAGGTCTTGGAAAAACATAATGAAACTGCTTTTTTAGGAACCGATACAGACCGTTACCACACTCTAATAAAGACAGAAATTTTTTACACAAACCTTGATCGGTTCAAACCGAACCAATCCAACGTTTACAAGTTCCACACAGAAACTAATATAGACAAGCATTTGTCAATGCCGAATGTTGGCTTGCTGGCACTGGTAGTGGTAGTGTAGAAGGTACAGAGCTGCGTAATAGGAATGGCAGTGAAGTACTGAACTGAAGCCAACCCCACCACCACCCTGCAGAGAGGACAGGCATTGGGGTGTGCTTAGTCGTTAGGCGAACGGCCATGCTATTTCACCACACCCCACCCTTCAGAGACTGACAAGTGTCACGGTGTTCCTTGTGGTCTTTGGTCTCTATGCGCACCCCATTTCATTAGGAAATATGGTGAGATGGGAGCGATATAGAGAATGGGGTGAAGTTTGAGTTAAGAGTCCAAGGCATACTGATGCCTCTCACTGACTGCAGGGTGAATGGTATGAGCATCACAGGCAAGAATCCCAAGTCACACCCCTGATGCCTGTCATTCTCATAGGGTTGGGCACAAGTAGTTGAAAACCCTAATACCTCAGGCATTCGTTGGTATTTTCACTCCAAATTTTCAACATGTTTGTTTTGTGACCCCACCTCATGAACAGGGGGAATATCAGTTTGTCGAAAGCTGCTAATGCTACAAGTGACTACGGCATTTAGGACCACAGGTGCAAAACATTCGAACAGGATGTAAAAATGACAGCTGTACTTTTCATGGGGAGGTGTAAAAATGGCTATGTTGCAAATCTGTAGTAAAATATTTAAAAATGGTGAAGTCACGAGCGATATAGAAATGTGCATCGTGACAATCTTAATATAATTAGGTTGGGATTTTCTACAGCAGATTGTCAACTCAGGCATTTTGGTGCCTCCAATCACTAACAGTGTCAATGTGATTTTCTTTATCTGTGCCGAACAATGATTTCCTACAGCAACCACGCGTCTCTGCACTGAAAGTGTGAAAACACACTTCAGCCATGTTGTGAAAAATGACAGCTGTACTGTTCTATAAGGAAGTGTGGAAAAGTCACTGGTGAAAATCTGACTGAAAATATTACAAAGTCATGAACTAACGAGGTGCGCGAAACTGCTAATGCTCACTTGAACACAGTCATTTTATGGATTTTTTCACTAAATTTTCAACATAGCCATTTTAAGACTTTCTGCTCATGAACAGTGTAACTGTGATTTTCTTAATCTGTCCTAAAGATTGCCAGACACCAACAGCACCAGTTGTGCGCCACATGTGCGAACACATTTTGGGCAACATATGAAAATTGCAGCTGTACTGTTCATATGGAAGTTTAATAAAATGGACATGTTGAAAATCTGGAGTGAAAATATTAAATTTGCAACCTACGAGCATGCATAGGAACTGTGCAACGACGTCAGAAAAGTAATTTTAGGAATTTTTCACCAAATTTTCAACATAGCCATTTTAAGACCTCTGCTCATGAACAGTGTCACTGTGATTTTCTTAATTTGTCCTGTACATTGATTTCAAGACACCAACTGCGCCATTGTGCTCTACATGGGCGGAAACACGCTTTGGTGAGATGTGAAAATGACAGCTGTACTACCATAAGAAGGTGTGGTAAAATGGCAATGTTGAAAATCTGGAGAAAATATTGAAAATTTGTGAACTAACGAAGCGCATGAGAACTGTACAACGACGTCAAAACAGTCATTTTTGAATTTTTCACCAAATTTTCAACATAGCTATTTTAACACCTCACCTCATGAACAGTGTCACTGTGATTTTCTTAATTTGTCCCAGAGCTGATCTCAAGACACCAACTGCGCCATTGTGCACTACATGGGCGGAAACACGCTTTGGGTGAGTATGAAAATGGCAGGTGTACTACCATAAGAAGGTGTGGTAAAATTGCAATGTTGAAAATCTGGAGTGAAAAATATTGAAAATTCACGAATTTTACGAAATGCCAGAGGGAACCGCGCATGCACGCCGTAAAACAGTCAATTTTAGGACTTTTTCACCAAATTTTCAACACAGCCATTTTAACACCTCACCTCATGAACAGTGTCACTCAGTGATTTTCTTAATTTGTCCAGACATTGATCTCAGCACACCAATTGTGCCATTGTGCGCCATATGGCGGAAACACGCTTGGGTGAGATGTGAAAATGGCACTGTACTACTCATAAGAAGGTGGTAATGGCAATGTTGAAAATCTGGAGGAAAATATTGAAAATTCACGACCTACGAGCCCGCGAGGAACTTGCGCAACGACGCCAGAAACAGTCGAGTTTTTGGATGAATTAACTCTCGTTTTGGACTTTCATGAACAATGATGTATATGAGTCTAGGCCCGGCGGTGATTTGTCGCAGTGACTGCGAACTCACCTTCGGGCCCGAATAACGCCATGACAGTGACATCATTCATGGAGAAGGAGTCCCAAAACCCATGTTGAAAATTTGGTGCAAAAATTCCAAAAATGCCTGAAACATGCAATAGTTGAAACCCCCTATCTAGCCCATTATACAGCTTACCGGCATTTCCTCAGTTCGAGTCGGCTTTGAAGAGTGCAGACGTGTTCTGGTCCACCAAGATCGCGGCTACCGAGGTCCGGAGGTAAGTATGGGGTGAGGGGTGGGAGGCTGGGTGCGCAGTGGGTGGGTGCGGGCTGTGGAGGGGCGAGAACGTTGGACCGTTTTTTTACAGGTTAAAAAAAACGGACAACATGGGACATTTGCCACGCTGGGTGGGCTCTCAGCGCAGTACAAGAACGGTTGTGGGTGGGAAGCGTTCAGCCGACGGGGATTGGGGAACCCCATCGCCTAAGGATACATTGCCACGCTGGGGTGGGCCCCAGCGTGGCACTTATTACTCGGGGAGGAGGACAGTGGAGCCGATGGGGATTGGGCACCCTCCGGCTATATTATTAGTTGCCATGCTGGGGTGGGCATCCAACGGGCATTCTGGAAGCCTTTGGGGCGGCGGGGAGCAGCACAGCCGACAGGGATTGGGCACCCGTCGGCTGGTAGTGCAGCGGCTGGGCAGACGACGCTTCTGCGTGGCTTCTGTCTGTGGGGGAGCTGCGATGAGCTGCCTTATCTTATCGCTGCTCACTCAAGCATAGCTCCCTTTCAACTGTATGCCATGCATTTTGGAGCGTGTCATAGACAGCTCCAGAATGCATTGACTTACAGGGGCCGCGCCTGCCAGCACACTGACTGAATTGGAGGAGGAGGTGACACACCTCCAAAATCTCCAATGATGGCACTATGTTTCTTGCACATGCATGCAAGCAAACATAAAAATCCTATCTAGTACTCACGGTACCAAAGACAGAGACTTAAACTGACAGGCTTAGAAGCAGAAATTCGGTTGAAACCGAGCGAAAAATGACACTTTAACCGACTTTTTTTGAACCGAGCCAAGGAGAAATCTCTGGAGTGACTGTTCAGTGAGGTGGAGTAAAGAATCTGACAGTTGGAGTTTAAACAACAGCAGACAGAGGCTTCAACCAAGCTCGAGCTCAGCGTTCCATGCCCTGCATGGAAAGTTAACTCTTTGTTCTCCGGGGCAGTTCAAAGGTTGGAGATCAATGCATATGTCAGAATACAGCAAGACTTCATGTTGCTTGAAAAGGTAATTTTTTAATTATTTCTCAAGAACTAATGATCGTGGGACACAGAAAAAAAACAGGGGCCCAGATATTCAAAAGAGTTGAGCCATGCGCAACAGGGTTGCGCCTGCACAGGTCTGAAATTGCACCATTCTGCGATATTCAGCAGGAGGCAGTTGCGCCTGAAATCATGCTGAGCAACAGCGCAATGATAATGAAGGCATGTGCAACTGAGGGAGGAACCATGTATAATGGCGTTGTGATATAGCGACTTGCGCCACATGCGCAATAGAGAACAGCGGAGGTTTGCGATAGCGGAAATGAGCCAAAATAAAAGGAGCAAGGGAGAGGCGAGTAACGCTACAGGAAGCCACATGAGTCAGAACCATAGGCAGACAGACAGGGCAGGAGGCACAAACAGGGCAGGCCAGGGAAAGGGCAATCTGAACACCCAGGCACAGGGAAGGTGTGGGGAGCCACAGCTAGTGCAGAAGGGGGAAGTGCCACAGACCACAGAGGCCAGCACAGGCAGGTGTTCCCAGTGCAGGGGAAGTAGCAGGGAGGACAGCGGGGGGAATACAGTAACAGCTGCCAGGGGAGGTGAACACAAGCCAGGGACATGGCCAGTGCCACCTTCCAGATGGAGGCCGTTATGAGGGGTGAGAAGGCGGGCAGCAGGGGCATGGCCGTGGAAGGGCCTGTCGGTATGCCCCCAACAGGCAGTACCGAGCCCGCACCAGCTTTGAGCTGTACACTGATACTGAGATTGTGGGCTGGTACCGCCTGAATAGGGCAATTCTGAGGTGGCTCTGTGAGCTGTGCAGTGATGTGGTGCAGGCACCCACACGACAGAGCCATGCCCTGTCAGTGGAGACTAAGGTAACAGCCTGCATGTGCTTGCTTGCCATGGGTACCTTCCAGAGACCAACTGGAGACACCACAGGCATAACCCAGTCGGCCACATCACGCTACCTCACCAAATTCCTCAGCGCACTGCTGCCACATGCTGCGGAGTACATCCATTTCCCCAGCACAGCGGCGGAGCACACAGCAAACATACAGGAGTGCTAGGGGCAACAGACTCCACCCATGTGGCCATACGCACACCACCTGGCCCCGAGGGGGCCGCATACATAAATCGCAAGGGCTATGCCAGCATCAACTGCCAGGTGGTGTGCGATGCCTGGGGCATAATCAATGTCTGTGCCACGACCCTGGGGAGCCACACGATCTGCTCATCTGGCACCAGTTGGCACTGTGCCACAGATTCGAGAGTGGGGACATCCCCACTGGACACCTAGTGGGTGAGTATGCAAACCACATGGACAATCATAGGGCCTGGGAGGGCATGGCCAGAGGTGACATGGGTAGTGGCCTACATGGCCTGGGGCAGGGTGATGCTGATCACCAAACTAATCTCCGTCCTGTACACACAGGTGACAGTGGATACCCACTCCGTCCCTGGCTGCTCACACCCTACTGGCAGCCCGTGAACCCATCGCAGCAATGCTACAATGAGGCACACGCCACCACACGTAATGTCATCGAGCGAGTGTTCGGGATACTGAAGGCATGTTTCCGTTGCCTGGACACCTCTGGCGGTGCCTACAGTACAGCCCCTCAAAGGCCTGCGGGCTATTCCTGGCCTGATGCATCCTGCACAACATGGCCAACAAATGTGGGATAGCCGTACAGGTCGAAGAGGGGGACAGCTATGGGGACGATGAGGACGCTGGTGATGATGGTGATAGGCAGCCCCCCCTTGGCTGACGGGACCCCCGACTGATCCGGCTGGCACAGCTGCACCAGGACACCATCACGGAGGAGCACTTCAGCCAACCCAGGTAAGTCATGGGGCCATGTGCAACCACCAGTGGCTAAGGCACAACCCACAAACACGCATGGACACACACCCAGGGTGCATGCTGTCAAGGGAAGTGGCAGGGCACAGAAGCACACACACAACCAGGGATGGGTGAGGATTAACATGCCACGTGGACGGACACACACACACGCATGCACACACGCACCAAACGTGCACAGAGGGCAGGAGGCACACCGACCCAGAACGCCAACCCTAGCAACACACATGTCCACAGGCCACCACGCCCACTGCCTATCCATGTGCATGTGTCAGAACATTGCACATTGGTGTACAGCGCAATGCAGGCATCATCATGCACACGCAACTGCGGACAGCAGTCAGGAGGGTGTGCAGGTGGACTGTGCGTCCACGTGCAGGGCCGGGTACCCACTCGTGCACTGCCCGCTGAAACACACAATGCACACAGGGCAGCACCAGACAGTAGCCGCGTTGGGAGACAGGTCAAGTCATGCGACACAGTGACCCGGCCACCACGGATGCGTGGGTGGCCCCGCCGAGACCCGCCAGCACTGACAGGCTGACCACTGGCCTCATGGGGTGGCACCATTGGTCCCCCAGGGGTTCCACTGCGTGAATGAGACTGTGCTCGCGCAGGAGTCTGCAGCACACCGAACATGCCTGTGCCAGGAGTGCTCGGGATGCCCACAGCTGAAGCTGGTGTCGAAAGGGTGGGAGTCGCACGACGCTGGGAACGGGGGGTGGACAGTGCACTGTGTGGTGTCCGCGATGCATAGGCACCTGTGTGCCCACTGTGGCCATGACAGCAGTGAATGCCTGTGCATGCCTGTCAATGGCAGCGATCACATCCTCCCGCAAGCGGTCCATCCCTGCCAGGTTCAGAGTGGTGTCCTTGCGCGACGCCTCTGCCCACTCCAGAGCCACACGCAGTGCATCCACGGACATCGCAAGCCGCATCTGCTGCTGGACTGATGCTTGCAGTAGGCGGGTGTGCTTGTCCAAGAGGTCATCTGCTTCCTCGGCATCCTGTCCCTCAGGGTGTGCACAGCCCCAATGATCAGCACCCCTTGAGGGTGGGTGTTGCGCACCAGGACCAGGTCTGGGCATGTCCACAGGTGGTGCACAGATGCTGCCGCTGAACCCTGTACCCCCAAGCCCATTGGCCGATTGCTGATGCTGCCCCTCCGCCGCCGCCTCCCCAGGGCTCAGTGGTGCCGCCGCAGTGGCCGCAACAGTCCCACTGTCCTGAACAGACACCAGTGCTGCCCCACTGGTGCTGACAGGCACAGGCTGGGACTGTGCTGACATGCAGGCCTCCACGGCAGCACCACCCACAGCCATGGGCGCGAATTGCCCTGCTGTGTGGCCATCCCGTGGCACACACGTGTCACTGCCAATGATGCTGGCGTCATCATCACCGGTGACGGACTCTGCACCGGCCACAGTCACAGCATGCTGGCATCTGTGGTCACCAGCACACTGTTACACAGGCAGGGCTACCTCCACACCTGTTACAACGACATCAGTGTGGACAGCCAGGCAGCCCCACTGTCGCAATGCTCCACGTATACCTGTGGAGGTGGATGGGCCCTCCTCCAACTTCAGCTGACTGTCCTCAGTGGACAGGCCCACCACCGCTGACCCATGCAGACGCTCAGGATCTGTAAGGGAAAACAAAGTCGTGTTACTGCATGTGACCTACCCTGCCCCCCACCATGGACAGACCATGACTTACCATGCAGTAATGGGCCACCACCCATCTGAAAGCCACCACCCGGAACACCCTCAATGGCACTGCGCTGCATGCTTCCAGCAAGCCTCTCCTCCTGTGGGGTCAGCTGTACCACCTTCGGCTGTCCCCCACCTGTTGCAGCACGTGCTGCCCCAATGGCAGCCACCTTCTCCTTTATGCTCCTCCTGTCCGTGCCCATCTTTTTCTTACACTCCTGCACGGAGCACTGGTGGCTGCCATGCAGGTTCACAGCACGTGCCACCTCCTCCCATGCAGCAGCACAGGCTTGAGGTGTTCCCCACCATCCACTGAGAAGTGGCCCCTGATCCAGGTAGGCCTCGAACAGGGCCTCGGTTTCAGCCTTCGTAAAGTTAGGCTTCCTCCTCCCACCACTGTTTTCCTCCTCTCCAACAACCTGCTCGGTCATTATGTAGCCTGTAAGAATGGCAGTTGTTACCTGTGACTGTGCAGTCCCATGCATGTCCCTAAATCCACAGTCCACACTCCCAAACAGCATGCAACTCACCAGTAGACTGCAGTAACCGACTATGGCCACTGCAGCACAATGTCGCACTTTTATAGCGCAACCCATGCAAATGAGGCGAGGAGCAACTTTAAGTAGATGCAAGTTGCAGTGCTGCGCCATTGAATGGCTGATTAGATGATTTGCATATGATGGCTGAATATCACGCTGTTGCGCAATTGTGTTGAACGTGCTGAGCCAATGGCGCAGTTCTGTGACATGCATAGTACACCTCACTGCGCATGCCTGGGTTGCTGACGCAGGTTTCTGCGGCGCTGATGACGTGCTGTGCACAGTAGGCATTGCAGGGCATGGCCACCATTGTGCCAGTGGTGCTATAGCGATGGTCACTACATGGCGCTGTGGCACTGGGCCATCATAGGTGCAATGGGCCAACCGCGCAGTAGGCCGCTATGGCGCTGGCACACAGGCAGCCAATCGCGCTACACGCATTGTGTTCCAATGGTGCTGTGCGTGTCCGTGCGCCAGAGACCCTTGACCCTGTGCCCGACCTTTGCCCCCAAGGCGCCATGCGTCAGGCATGGGTGCACCTCTATCATGCTGTTCGGTGACAGCGCGATAGGGAATGGCAGCGCTGTACCACACAGCATCTGCACGTGGGGAGCCACGCTGCAGAGCGCCATATTGACAACTAGAATACAGAGAATGGCATGCAGAAGGGCAGCCCAGTGGTCTGCAATCGAATTGGCCAACCTAGTGGCCATTGGGGAGCCACACCATGGGCCTCTGTTCGGGGAAGCGCCCCTGGACAGGGCCAGGACCCAGGTGTGGCAGGAGGTGGCCACTGCCCTGGAGGAGACCACTGGATGGGGGAGGAGTGCAGAGCAGTGCAGGCACTGATACGGGGACCTGCGGAGGAGGGAGCCAGAGTTACTGGCACGCCTGCGTTCACGTGCCAGGAGGGGCACAGTGCCAAGTCCAGGTAGGGTTCCATCAACACACTTTTATCGTCCATATGGGTAACAGTGTTGTATGTGTCCAGCACATGGGGAGGGACCGTCGGGTTGGCTATGGTCTTGTTCACAGGGTGTGGGTGGGTGGGTCTGGCTGGGTGGAAGGGCACACACCTGGGGGCAGGGGGACTTTGCTTCGGGATTGTACTGATGTTCCTCTCTCCTTGTTTGCCCCAGAGGCCCGGAGGAACGCCGCCGTGTGAGGGAAGAGCGGCGGCGGGAGGAGGATGATGCAGCCAGGCGGGGCAAGGGCCCTCACCGCCCACCTGACCAGCCCGATGAAGGTGAGTGCCATACATCCATAATTACTATTGCATGCTGTGTGACAGGGTGGGCAGCGGGGCATGGCCACCATCCATCGACACCACTGCCATGCATGCAACTTGTTACAGTCAACACTGTCCAGTGGCAATGCATGTCTGGGAGTGCGGCAATGGTGGTCCATACATGCACCAGGTACATGGTTGTGCCACTGCCTTTGCACCACATAGCCATGTCACTAAGCAACCACGGTATTGCTGTGCGTGACTTGGCCGGTGGGTGTGTGCAGCGTTCCGCATGGCTGTATGCGCCTGGGTGGGCAGGTCCTGTGGACGTGATCACTGCGGGTGGTCACACACCATCACAGTGGTATGTCCCACGGCCGTATGCCATGCACAGTGGGCAGGCTGTATGGGGTTGTGCATTTACAACTATTGACTGTGCTCCCTTGTCCTAGGTACCCGCCAGCTTCGTGAGATCCGGGAGGCACTGCGGGAGATATTGGTTATGGCACAGGCGTCACAGGACATCCTACACTATAGATGAGACCGGTACTGAGGAGGCACAGGGCCCAGAGGAGCCAGAGCGGGAGAGGCGCCTCTAGGGATAGATTGTCTCAGTATTCCCTTTACCCCTGAACCCACCCTCACACCCTCCTTCCCGTCCCATTTGTCCACCCTGCCCTCTACCTACCCCCACCTTGTTTGTGGCCTCCCCAACCTTGTATATAGTTCATCAGTTATATTGTATATAGTTCTTGTATTATTGTATATAGTTGATTGTTATATATTTTTCAATACATTTAATTTTGATATGAATACTGTGGTGGTCTCTGATTTGCAGCGGGCTATAGGTGCTCGGCTGCAGTGGTGTGCATGGCGTCGGGGTGGTGCGGTCATGGGGGGGTGTGTGTGTGTGTGTGTGTGTGTCCTTTACGAGGTGACTATGGTGTGGGGGTAGCTATCAGTCAGTGTCTGTGGTGTGTGTGTTGTTCCCTGTGCACTGGATGACTGTGTGCAGTGGTCCATGGTGCGTGTTCTGTGTCCATGGCGCACCCATCGGCCAGTCCATGGCCTGTGCAGCTGACACACATGCATGTCTGTGACCTGCACAGTCCACTGGCATGTCAGTGGTGGCAGTCCCTGCAGGGAAGCCACTGTACCTGTCACATTGCTGGGTTGCCTCCTGTCACTGGTGTGGTGCATGCCTGCCTCGGATGGCACTGTGGGCACCACAGTTGTTGTCCCACCTCCATGCTGTGCCTTGTGTGTGTTGCAGGGGATGTGCCCCACTTTCTGTGACTTGTGCTCCGGGCGACTGCTGGTGGTGTACGGGTCCACAGTGCCTGCGCAGGGTGGCTGGCACTCCAGTGCCATGGAGGACTGCGGGTTGTGTGTACACAGTTTACATGGGCCCACAATGGGGGCTTGGTTGCCCCACCACTGCGTCCCTGTGTTGTTGTGCCCTTGGGTGTGGGTGGGTGTCTGTCCATACACTGTGTGGCATCTGGTGTGGTGCATGCTTCCACGCACCACTGTGGGTGGCTGTGCTGGCTGTTGCGGCCAGTGGTGGGTCGGGGTGTGTCATTGGACTACTGTGCAGGGTGCTGTACCACTGGTGGTGGTGTCAAGGGCACGCCCTGTCCCATGTGGGATACCTCATGTGCCAACACATGGTTGGTCTCTCAGCAGTACCTCGGGGGGACTGTGCGTGGTGGCACTGTGTCTGCCGTTGTTGCATTGCTGTGTGCTGCCACCCGCTGATGGGTGCTCATGGTGGGGCTGGCTTGCATGGTTCTGTGGTGCACAGGGTTGCAGTTTCACAGTGGGGGTGGTGGCATGCATGGGGTTTCCTGCAGTGGTGGTCACTGCTCATGGGGGTTCTGGGGTCACGGTGCAGGTGTGCTCTGCATTGGGGGATGGTGGCACGGGTGGTCAGCCCTCCTTGTGTGCCAGTCACAGCTTGCCGGTAGGTGCGATGGGGCACCGTGGCCCGGCTGTGGGTTGTTTGCTTGTCTCCATGGGCCAGTGGTTATTCCAGCCCTCCCCCAGTTGTGCAGTGCATGGGGTGTGGGGGGACGATGTCTGTTCTGCTGTATGTTCCTGTGCCCATCTGTGGCATGGGTGGTGGGCCCCTACCTCCCTGGTTGTGCAGTTACATTTCTCTGCTGCTGAGGGGCATCCCTGGTTGCGCTATGGCGCCTCTGGACTGCTCAGCTGAACATCCCTTGTTGCGCTATGGCGCATCAGATCTGCTCAGCTTCCCCTCCCTAGTTGCGCTATGGCGCAGGTGGTGTGATATTCAGTCATCGGCTGTAGGCACAGTTTGGCCTGCTCCGTTTTTGAATATCGCATCTCTTGCGCATGGGCGCAATAGACTCGCGCTTGCTCCTGCTATTGCGCACTTTTTGGGCGCAGTTTGAACATCTGGGCCACACTGTAAAAATCAGACTTCTGACAGAAGCTATTGAGCCTAAAAATACAATTTCAATAACCACTTCCTGGTTATCCTGCACAGCTGCTTTAAACAGGCACCATAGTGACAATTTCTGGACCTATAATCTGCAATCAGGGTTTCCATAACAACATTTGATTTGTACAACAATGCTATTTTCCTAGAAATACTTCAACATCACCAATTAAATCTACTAGTGTCAGATTTTCATTCTGCATTTCATAATTGCCAATGCGTGAGTTCCTGTACTTCTTGTCTACTACTTGCACCACTGATAAAATGCATACATGTCGACAGTTTTGCACAGAAGTGCGAGAATTATTTTTTTATTATATTTTGCTCAACCCGATGGAAATGTCAGCTCTGTGTGTCCAAGAAATAGAATGGCTTGGAGCCAAGGAGAAACTCGTTCATGAACAAGTTCATTATTTTTGGTCCTATATGTGAAAATAGTCATATCGTTTATGGGTCACGACGCAGAGCTGTGCAAAGATATTCTCAAACGAAAATGAGTGTTGTAACCTGTTTTATTCTGTATGTAAAGCTGAAGCCCCAACTCCGGGCATACGCATTTGAGTCAACTCTAATACGCATGCTGAGACTCGCAGCTTCATTTTTTACATACAGAATAAAAATGAAAATGACGTACCTACCATAATTCTTGATCTTCCTGTGTATCTTCACCATTCATCACTATTGGGTGTCTGGCCATAGACAGGCACCCCATGGGAGATATATATATATATATATATATTTTTTTTTTTGAAGAAGGAGCTGGCACCATTGGTGCAACCCACGAGGCCAATGCACTGCGTGGTGCTCACGGGTTGGCAAGAAACAGCCGTTAGCTCCTCCTCCACCTCAGTTCTGCACACCAGAGAAACAGAAGGAAAGAAGGTGTAGAGAAAAGAAAGGCAGGGCGAAGGAGCTCAAGAAACAGCAAAAGGAAAAGGAGCAACTGAAAAAGAATAGGCCGACGAGAGGACAGAGAAGAAAGGGACCTGTGGGTAGTCCCTGAATGACCAAGAAAAGAAGGGAGAAAGAGAGGAAAGGATAGAAAAGAGGTTTTAGGGAGCGCAGGATGAGATAGGGAGGCCAGGACCCATCGAGGCAAGGTCAATCAGAAGATCACCAGGGGATGGATTCAAGGAGACCCCGAAGATTGAGATAATCTTGATGGGTAAGGCTACCCCCAGCTCTGATCCCAACTCCCGAGGGAAAAAATCTCACTGTTCCCTCCCCCTGCAGTTACCGCAAGGAGAAAACAGGTTTTTGAGGGGGTGGGAAGAGAAGGGACCCCTTAAAAAATTCCATCCCCACCAGGGAAGGTAAGAGAAAAGGCACAAGGGCAAGGGAATTATGGCCAGCCCCATAACCATCCCATCCTGGAGACTGAGAGATGGACTTCATGAGATGGCGGCATCCCAAGAGCAGTCCAGGATAGAGGAGGGGCCTACCAGAAAGCCCTAATGAAAAAACCCTAAGGTGCCTGACTTGCCCATTTCCAACACCCCCCACTGAAGTGTCTCCCCATGCCTGCCAGAGAGAGAGAACAACACAGGGCAAATGAAAGTAGAAGCAGGCATGGCTCAGGGACTGAGGCTTGTGAGGGGAAGGTGGGAGGGATTAGTGATGAATGGTAAAGACACAGGAAGATCAAAAATCATGGTAGATATGTAATTTTCATATCTTACCTGTGTCAGTCTTCACCATTCATCACTGTTGGGTGAGTACCGAGCTCCTCGAAGGGGACCCAAGAGACCCTGAAGGAATAATAGCCCTCAGCCCCACCTGAGGGGAAGAACAGGAGGAGGGGGACCCTCTGCTAGCCAGTTAGGCCTGGGATTGGTCAGGACGAGGTGGGTTCCCCCAAACCGTAGGGGAAGGAAGGTGCCCCTGAAGTTCCCGTCTCATTCTGTGAGAGAAAAGATGGGTTACCTGGAAGGAGGAGGCCAGTAACCTGCTCCGGGCCAAAGGTAACAACCTCAAAAGGCGAAGCCATTCCATCCATCTAATGCAGATCGCTGTCCCTGCAAGCCATGAAGTGACCTCATTGGTATCGTAAGATGCCCTTGACTAGTGCCTCGCCAATTCCAGGCCAATAGTGGAGAGGGCTATGACTTGCTGGGTAGCCTCCGAGTCAGGCAGCGATGCTAATGCCTGGCCCAGCATCTCCCACAAATGCCTATTGTAGGCAGCATAGTGCGCCTGTTGTGAAATTATATCAAGCATCATCTGCACAGAGGAGAAAACTCTCCGCCCCAGCTGGTCAAACTCCGGGGAGTCAGGATCAGGGGGCTGGTCGCAGACTGGGCGTCTATGTCCAGACTGGGTGTCCAGATGCGTCAGTCCAGAAGGTGGATGAGGCAAAGAGCCTGGAGACCCCCCCGGGTCGAACAATACCGCCTCCAGCAGTCCACAAGGGCTGGTTCTAGGAAGTATGGATGCTGCCAGGCTCTGTAAGATGCCTGCCAGAAGGTAACTAACCAGGATAGAACCACCAAATGACGTGCCCTGTATTCGCCTAAAAAGGCGTGCGTCGCACGCTCAGTATTGTCTCAGGCATAACGAGAGATGTGCAAGTCCCTGACCAGCCTTGAAAGGAAGCGCTGATAATGGACCTGATCAGTGTCTGAGGACAGATAGATAGAAGGCTCCTCTTCCCCTGTGGAGAAAGACAAAGAGGTCGAGAAACTTGTAGAGTCAGATTCTGGTTGCACAGGTGAACCGGTCAGAAGACCTGCTTGTCCATAGCCCTAACATACTGTGGGAAAGCCGCAGCCTGAGATCTGAACTGTTCCCAGGTCAAAGGTACCAGAGGACCCATGTGGCCTGGGAAAAGGGCAGCTGGTCACAGAGGCATGATCGAGCCTGGCACCTGAAGTGGCGTGTCTCTGCCAGGGCTAGAGGAATCTACAGGAGAACCTAGCATAAGCGGAAAACTGCAGATCTGCAAATTCATTGACCCGTCCAGAAACTTAAATCGGTCGGGACTTAACCCTGTAGGGTGAGCTACCTTATCAGGAGACCAGGGCCACATGGATTCAGAAGGGCAGTCCCCAGCCCCACCCAATGAGACCTCCCTAGGAGAAGATGAAGTGAGGGAACTGGGTTCAGCACTACGGCTCCTCCCCTGACTCAGGAGGGCCAAGGGAGTATGCTGATGTCCTTTGCCCCATTCCTCAACCCTGTCGACTCCAAGAGGGCTCTCTTCATCGCACCCTGTGCCAAAGAGCCCCCCCCAACTCAGATGACTCCCTGAGGGGGCCACAGCAGGGGGGGGGCTCGATCTTGATTCTAAGAGGAGGGATAGCACCGGGGATGGCAGCCACCCCCTTACTCAGAAACCTGATTGCCCCACCCGCAGCAGTGGGACCACTGACCCGCAGCTGATCCCCTAAACCACCACTGGCTCAAATGTCAGCATGGGCCACGGTCACCTGAGCTGCAGGAGAGGGCTTCTGGGGTGGCACAAGGATGATACGGTGTGGGAAACCTTCTGATTCTGAAGAATCAGGCCTCCTGTCCGGGTCAGCCTCCAAATCGTCCAGCTCCAAAGAGGAGACAATCAAGAAGGGCTCCAGACCCCGCCGTGACCTGGCCCCAAACCTCTCGCAGCACCGCCCCAATTACTGGAGTCATGAACGGCACTGTGATCCGAGGTGGCACCAAGGAATGCCTCGTGCAGGACTTGCAGCCGTGGGCCCTGACAAGTGGGGGAGCCTGCGCCTCTGAAGAGATGACTGCCAGACCGGTGCTCCTGGCCCAACTCCGAACGAAGCTGGACTGGACCTCCGTCACCATGGTAGGAACATCCTCTATGGCAAGGCATGAAGAAGAGGAGGAGGCCCCCTCTTCACCAGACTGTGTAGACCCGGGAAGAGACCTAGAGGAAGGGCTGAGTGTCCTGCATTTGGACTGATGCAAGCAACACCGCCCGCCGAAAGTCAGTGGAGCCCTGCCAACTTTCAACATGCGGTGCTCCAGAACTCGGCAGTTCATCAAGAAGCAAGTGTCGCAGGAATCCATGTTGTGTTGCAGTCCAAGGCAGGAAAGGCAAACATTATGCTGGTCGGTAATGGATATCTGTCGGCCGCAGGGATACCGATGCATAGGAGGCCAACCCGTGTTCTTCTACCATTTCTTGTCCCGAGGACCAGACATGACGCATACGGTAACTGAAAAACAAAACAGAAAAAGACTCAATGCCGTAAATAAAAAGGAAAGTTCTTACCGGGATCTGGAATGGCGTTGAGTAGGCAGCAGAACTGAGGCAGTGTCACGGCGTAGAAAAGTAAAACGGCATCGAAAGGCTTTGCGATGTTGACGACTGCTAGGCTGCGCAGAGAATTCTCGAGCAGGGGTGCTGTCTCGATGGCAGGTGAAGCAGAACTGAGGTGGAGAAGGACCCAAGGGCCATTTTTCGCCAACCCGCAAGCGCCACGCAATGTGTCGGCGTCATGGGCGGTGCCGACAGCCCCGGCTCCTCCTTCCAAAAAAATAAAATAAAATCTTCCGCGGGGTACCTGTCTCCGGCCAGACACCCAACAGTGATGAATGGTGAAGACTGACACAGGTAAGATCAGGTTACAGTGCTTGTTTCATTTGGGAATATGTTTGCACTACTCTGCATCATGACCTGTAATCAATATGACCATTTTCACATATAGGACCAAAAATAACCAACTCGTTTATGAACAAGTTTCCCCTTGGCTCTGAGTCGTTCTTGTCTGTGGACACATGGAGTTGACATTTCCATCGGGTAGAGAAAACATAATTAAAAAATAAAGTATCTTGCACTACTGTGCAAAACTGTTGCCATGCATACATTTTATAGTGATAATGCTTGCTCCAGACAGCTTCATTACATGCCATTTCAAACTGGCCCAAAAAGGCTGACAGTGTCCTTTTAATACAGAGGTCACAACTGGCAAATCATGGTCTGGACCCATGCACTTTAAAGACAGCATGTGGCAGTCTGCCTTTGCCAGGAGTTAGAAACAAACACAGAAAGGGTGGTGGATGCATGGAATGGCCTACCTCAGGAAGTGGTGGATATGAATACAGTGCAGGGCTTCAAACAGGCATGGGATAGGCATAAGGGAGCAATACAGATGAGTATGAATAGATAGGCCATTGACAGAGCAAAGGCCTATGGCACATTCATAAGGTAGAAAAAGAAATGGGCAGACTGGATGGGCCTTGCGGTCCTTATCTGCCATCAACTTCTACGTTTCTAAATCACAATTTTTAAAGCCTGTAGGTCCAATCTTCTTTTTGGGTCTGCCAGTTATGCCAAAGCTGATGATCCTGGAAAGAAGTTTGCAGTTTACAATAAAAAAGGTATAGATATCAAAAGCCCAAAAAATTTTGAAAAGGGGTATTAAACAAAAAATGCAGTTCGGTTTCTTAAAACATAAAACCACAACCTCAAAAGAGGATTCTTAGTAGAGTTTTATTTTTCATTTATTTATTTTATAGGCATATTGGAATTGCAAACCTCTGAGTCAGAGACTCATTTACAAAGGCTCCACGTCATAAAACAAAATAGTTATACAGTAATGACATACATTAGGAGTACATAGTAGTTACAGGCATGAGTAATACAATATAAGGATGCATATTAAGGACTAGAGATGGTTATTTAGGCAGAACAAACAAAAGGTAGAATGTTAGGCAGGATGTGAATCCATTGTCAAGCGGGTAGGGTGACTGGGCCGTGGGGCACCACCTTAGATAGCGGGAGGGGGAGAGCCCCAGTCAATTAGTAGCAAACACATGTGCTAGTGGAATGAAGATGTTCCCTAAGAAGGGCTTTGAAATGGCCAAGCCTTCTATCAGTAGTTATTGCACTGGCAAGAGTGTTCATCCAGAGGGGGGCCCTGTAGCTGAACGTTCTCTGACATAGGGTAGTTCTGCACCGAGGGATCAAGAAGGGAGATTTGGAGGAACTGCGGGTTTCTTTTAGCAGAGGTGCAGGTTGCAGGAGGGTGGACAGACTGGGGAAGAAACCCCAGAGCAGATCTTTTTGGTGGAGAGGCAAGTTTGATACTTAAGCCGTCCATCAAAATTGAACCACTTGGAGAGACTATACAGGGAGCAGGTGTGTGTAGTCCGGTCACAGCCTGTGACTAGGTGGTAGGCTTTGTTGAGAGACACTCTGATTCTGAGTAGGGAAAAGTTATTGGCAACCCCATAGACCAGTATCCCATAATCTACTACGGACAGTATAGAGGAGGAGACAGCAATACAGAGGGCCTCGGGGGTGAGACAAAGCTTGCAACGGTGAAGTAGTCAAATTCTGGTGTTGACAGCGGAGCTTAGTTGGTGGATATGTCCGTGATAGTTAAGAGCTGAGTCGAAGGTGATACCGAGATATTTGAAAGTAGCAACCCGGTCAAGGGATTGATTCCGGAAGTTATAGATATGAAATGGAAGTCCCTTGAGTTTGCTCTGGTGGTGTGTGTGAAAACCATGACTTTGGTTTTCTTGTAATTTAACACTAACCGGTGGTTGGCAAACCAGGATTCAGCTTCATTGAAGGATGTTTGAAGGGATTGCTTGAGCATGCGAGGGTCAGAGTGGGAGGAGAAAAGGACTGCATCATCAGCATAGAGAAGTAGTTGCTCAGAGCAGGTTTTTGGCAGGGTGTTAAGAAATAAGCTGAAAAGAAGGGGCCCTAGGATGGACCCCTAGGGCACCTCTGATTTGACCTGAAAACTGGTGGAGAGTGTGTTGTTTATTTTGACTTGCTGAGACCTACCTGTAAGGTAATTAGCAAACCAGTTTGTGGAGTCCTGGGAGAGACCATAGAAGGTGAGGGTTGGCAGGAGGAGGGAGTGGTTTATGGTATTGAAGGCTTTTGACAGGTCAATAAAGACAGCTTGAGACAGACATCCTTTGTCAAGGGCAGAGTGGATATCATTGGAGAACTCTAGCAGCGCAGAAGTGGTGTTGTGTCCTTTTCAAAACCTGCTTTCTCTCACAGAAGGTCGAGTTGGTGAAGTGTTCAGTGAGTTGGTCCGAGATAATTCTCTGTAGAGCCTTGGGGGAGTATAGAGATAGGTCAGTAGTTACAAGGAGCAGCATGATCACACACTTTTATGAATGGGTGTGATAACAACGGTTTTCCATTTGGCCGGGAATTTACCAAGGCAAAGGGAGCGGTTAAGAATATTGGTTAGGGGGATGAGGACTATGTCTAGGGTCAGGCACAGGAGTCTAGTGTGTTGCTGCTGAACCAGGAACTCCCTAGGGCTTTTAGTAGGTACAGCTTTGCCTAGCAGGTTGTGAGGGTTTAAAAGCCAAAGGTGTGTGTGTGTGGGGAGGGTATGGGTAGGGGTGTAGTAGTGGATCGAAAAGTGGGAGGGAGAACACTGCTGAGGTCCGAGAAGGAAGAGTTTAGAGTGTCGGCAATGAGTTTTGGGTCTGTGGAGATACTGCAGTCAGTGTACATTTGGGTGGGGGGAGCAGATACTGATTTCCCGTTAAGCTCCTTTAGATTATGCCAAAACTTTCTGCCCGAGCCCCAGGAGGAGGTGAAGGATGCCCTGTAGTGCTCAGCCTTAGCTTTTTGTATATCCCACGTACTCTTATTTCTTGTAGCCCAATAACATTGCCTGTCGGATAGTTTGTCCATTTCAAGGGCTAGAAACATAGAATTTGATGGCAGATAAGGACTGCTTGGCCCACCCAGTCTGCCCATTTCCCTACTTAATGGATAAGCTGCAGATCCTAGTTAACCAACAGCCTATTTCTTCCTACCCCCACCCCCTAGAATTGCCTTATGACTGTCCCATGCATTCTTGAATTCCACCACTGTTTTTAACTCCACAACCTCCTCCAGAAGGCCGTTCCATGCATCTACAACCCTCTGTGAAAAAATACTTCCTTACATTGTCTCTGAGCCACCCCCCTCTATCTTCAAATTGTGCCCCCTTGTTCTTGCACATCTCTTTTTCTGAAAGATGCTACCCTCTTGGACTTTGTTGATTCCCTTGAGGTACCGGAAAGTTTCTGTCATGTCCCCCTCTCCCTCCTTTCCTCGAGGCTATTCATATTAAGCTCCTTAAGTCTCTCTTCATATGTCTTCCGGTGCAGACCCTGCACCATTTTAGTTGCCCATCTCTGGACTGCTCCATCCTGTTTATGTCTTTATGGAAGGATGGTCTCCAGAACTGCATGCAGTACTCCAGATGGGGTCTCACAAGCTGTCTGTACAGAGGGATAACAACTTCCTGTTTTCTACTGGTGATGCCTCTCCCTATGCATCCCAGTATCCCCCAGCCCTCCTTACTGCCCTCTCACATTGCTTGCCCACCTTTAGGTCATCTGATATGACTACCCCCAGGTCCTTTTCCATTTTTGTTGTTGTTAGTATCTCACCCCCCACTGTGTATTCCTCCCTGGGGTTTTGTTTCCCAGGTGCATTACCTTGCACTTCTTAGCATTGAATCTAAGCTGCCATACATTTGACCATTCCTCCAACCTTGCCAAGTCCCTTCTCATCCTTTCCACCCCACCTCGGGTATCAACTCTGTTGAAGATCTTTGGCTAGCTGCCAGAGGGAGTCATGATGATGCATCTGAGCTAGGAGAGATCAGGTGATCCAAGGGGTGGAAGGGCCTTTAACAATGCATTTAACAAGAGGGGTAAATATGTTGCATTCCGAGTTAAAGGAGCTAATGAAATATTCAAGAGTGGCATCTATGTCAGGGGCATAGTTAACGGGGGACCAGTCCAAGAGTGTAAGGTGGTTGTTTATTTACTTTCCAAGACCAGGTGCACAGCACAGATGAATGGACACTCACAGCATTAGGGAGCACTGAGACACCTGTAATTCTGGAGGGGTGATTGGTTAGTACTAGGTCGAGCAGGGTAGCTGAACCGGTCTTATGGTTCAGCCTAGTGGGGGAGGGGACTACTTGTGATAGGTCCATGGCAGCTATAGCATCTTTACAAGGGGCCGCTGAGTTAGATTACCAATCGATGTTAAAGTCTCCAAGCGCTATTCGTTCAGTCTTAGGGGGCAGGAGGGAGAGGTAGTCAAGCACAGAGTGAAAAGCCGGCTTTTGGTTTCGTGGAGGGATGAAAACCATGGTGATGAAGAGAAGAGCTGTGGCATTACCCACACTAATTTTCAGGGTGAGAGCTTGGGCACCGTGTTCCAGTTTGGCAGGAGGGAGGGCTTGAGCCTGAAGAGAGTCACAAAGGTAAACAGCACAACCCCCCACGTTTACCTCATCTGTCAGCATGAAGATGGAATACCAGGAGATGGCCACAACAGAATCAGGGGTGTCTTTGGAGAGCCGTGTTTCTACAAGGGAGAGATTATCAGGCTGGTATTGGGCCATCCACCCCTGTAGGCAGTCAATATTTTTCTGCAGGCTACAGATATGAATGGACTCTATGTGAAGGCCATTAGTAGGGAGGCAGGTTGGGTTGAGGGCAAAGGTAGGTCCTGGGTTTGGGTGTATGATCCCTGATAGCTGAAGTAGTAAAAGAAGGCCCTAAGAAAAGTAAACTGGAGTTGCTTATGGAGGCCAGGACCTGGGGGGGCTCACGGATTTGTTTGGCGCTGACGACAGGCATGGGGAGAGCTAGAATATGGGGAGGTGCAGGAGAAGGGGGAAGTGGACGATCAGACTTGGGGGAGGCAACGGAGAGACATCCGTGGTAGCAGCATGAATAAAAGGGGCTGGCAAGGGGGATACACTGGTCTGGGATGTTAGGAGCAGGTGCAGGGACAAAGATCAATTGGGGAATAAGGCAAAACAATATGAGATTGGGCAGAAGGAAAATAGAGCCCATCATGGACATAAAAGAGTGCCACGTGAAGGAAGGAGTCGCACCAGGCAGTAGTAAGGTGGGCAGCGAGAGGCTGACCTGGAATAAGAGTTAATAAAGAGTATTTAGTAGTAGGGCTGCTCACTCGGGGCAGTGGTAGAGTCACGGACTGGGAAGAAGAAGAAGGTGCAGGATTCAAGTCTGAGGAGGGGAGACGTGGCAAAGTAATCCAGTGAAGTGAAAAAAGACACAGGGTGAAATTGGATAGAGGAGAAGTGGGGCAGGGTTAGAGTGGCTGGGAAGGGAGAAATAGAGTTGCAGGGAAGGAACCACACTGATTCCTAGTGGCCATGCAGAATAACAAGCTAATGGAGAAACAGGCACTTAGGAAAAAAGACAGTAGTCATGTGACCAGATGATGCCACTAAATTGTGGGACGCCAGTGAGAGAGTGGCTGGGGCAGGCAGGGCAGTTGATGTGAAGCGTCGATGCTTGTCCCTCGCTTTCCCCAAAGTGTGCGCTTGAAAGCAGGCAGCTAGTGTGAGGTTCCAAGGCAGCCTAAAGAAGGAAAACAACACAAAGGGAAAGATTAGTAAGCAGCAGGAGAGTGGGGGAGGAAGCATCCACCTCACCCACACAGTCTGCTGGGGCTGAGCTACGCATGCGCAAGCAGGTAACGCAGCACAGGAGGCCAAGATGGAGCTCAGCTGGAAACCGAGGAGAATGCTACCACCATGTGGTAGGCTTCAACTCCGGTCCTTGGAGCACAGGTATGTTCTCACAGACAAACACTTTCCTAGTACTGGCTAGAACAAGAGCAGTGCAAACAGCAGCAGTAATCAGGGAGAAGCAGATCTGAAACAAGCACTACAGTGTACACGATAAAAGCAGGCTGATTCTAAACACAGTAGATAGCTGTAAAAGCGGAGGCTAAGATAAATTAAAGGACTACAGTTCTTAAAGTTCCGGTACAATGGCAATCAGATCCCAGTCCTGGAAGCTGAATCTCAGCAGACAAAAGAAAAAATTACTCATCTTAGTAATTATGTTTCTTCTAGTGGAGTCTTGCTGTATTCTGACTATTGCAGTTAGGTCCTGCCTTTCAACTGCTCCGGAGAACAAAGGGTTAACTTTTCTATGCCTTACATAGAATGTTCATCACGAGCTCGGTTGAAGCCTCTGCCTGTTGTTATTCGAACTGCAACCATCAGATCTTTACGAGCAAAAACTCACTAGGTGTTCTGTGTGTAAACTGTGAAATTTTTACTAGCCAACTGGCAAATATATGTTTTTGGTTCTCAAAGGAAGACTCAAGTCAGGAAACCCAAAAAGAAAAACACATCCAAAAAAACAACATTCCACCCAAAGAAAAAAGAGGGTGTAAAATGGACACCCCTAGGGTGCCAACACTGCTCCTGCCCACCCACATCCCAAAAACTAGGTTCTGAGAGAGGAGGTGGGGGAGGTCAGAATACAGCAAGACTCCACTAGAAGAAACATAATTACTAAGGTGAGTAATTTTTTCTTCAAACAACATGAAGTTTTGCTGTATTCTGACTACTGCAAACTACCAAACAAGTACCTCCATGGAGGAGGGACAGAACCTACTTTGAAACAGGCTCTGAAGTACTGCTGTGCCAAACCGATTATCACTCCTAGCCTGGATATCCAGAGATAATGCTTGGTGAAAGTATGGTCTGTTTCCAGGTGACAGCTTGACAAATTTCTAAGAGAGGAATATCCTGGCAGCAGCCAGGAAGCAGCTATACCTCTTGTGGAATGAGCCCTCAGGCCTGAGGGTGGAGTTCTACCAGTTTTTCATAGCAGAATGTATACAAGAAACAATCCACCTGGCAAAAGATCTCTTAGTGGCAGGTTTGCCTAGCCACTTCTCCATAAGTGAGGAACAACTGGAGGATTCAAATCTGTGACCCTTGGTATGCTCTATGTAGTAGCTAAGGGCTCTTTTAACATCCAAGCTGTGTAGCCTCCTCTCTCCCGAGGAAGAATGATCAGTGAAGAAAACAGGGAGAGATATAGACTGATTGAGGTGGAAATATGAAACCACTTTAGGCAAGAACTTTCTGTTAGTTCTAAGGACCACTTTATCTCTGTGAAAAGAGATGAAATCAGATTCCACTGACAGGGCTTGCAATTCACTGATACGTGTGGCAGAAGTAATGGCTACCAAAAACACAGTTTTCCAAGTCAAGTACTTAAGCTCTGCTGAGGACAAAGGCTCAAAAGGGTTGCATAAGCTGAGCAATGCAAACATTAAGGTCCCAAGCAGGAGCAGGATCCCTAAAGGGGGGATTGGTGTGAAGCAATCCCTTGAAAAACTTACAGAATACAGGATGGGATGACAGAGAGGAAGACTTGCCTACAGACAGGAAAGCAGAAACAGCTGCCAAGTGTACCTTGAGGGTAGCTGGTCTGAGACCTAGGCCATTAAAATGGACCATATAATTCAGAACCGTAGGCAATTTAGCAGAGTCTGGAGAAATATTCTTCTTAGAACACCAAATGCTGAATCTTTTCTATTTGGAGTTGTAAGTCTTTCTGGTGGAAGGCTTTCGAGAAGCCTTAAGGATATCCAGAACCCCTTGGGAAAGATGGAGATCTGCAAACTCTAATTCTTCAAGAGCCAAGCTTTGAGATTGAGAGACTGAAGATTCAGGTACAAATCCTCTCCTGAGAGGATGTTAACAGGTTGTAATTCCTGGGAAGAGACAGGGGGAGATGGACTGTTAGGGACAGCAACAAGGGATACCATGGCTGTCTGGCCCAGTCTGGAGCAATCAGAATCACTTTGCATGGTTGTGACCTTATCTTGACTAACACTCTGAACAGGAGAGGGAAGGGGGGAAAGCATACAGAAATTTCCCTTCCCAGTTCAGAATCAGAGCATCCAGGGGGACTGAGCCCAAGACTGGGGGTCTGCAACAAACGAGAGGAAGTTGGTGATTGTCTGGGGCTGCAAAAAGATCTATCTCTGGAGTGCCCCATCTTGAGAAAATCACTTTCAACACCAGAGGATCTAGCGCCCATTTGTGATGGCCCTGAGATATTCTACTCAGTGCATCTGCTAGGACATTGTCCTTCCCTGGGAGGTGAACTGCTATCAGAGAGGTTTGCAGGAAATAGGCCAGGGACCACAATTTCATTGCTTCTGTGCACAAGGCCGTAGAGTGAGTGCCTCCTTGCTTGTTGATGTACCACATGGTGGTGGTGTTGTCTGTTCTGACCTGAACCACCTTGTTCAGTACAGATTTGGAAAAAGCTTGTAGTGCCAGAAACACTGCTCTGAGTTCCAAGAGATTGATGTGAAGCAGAGATTCGGAGGCGACCACAGTCCCTGGGTGGTAAGATCCCCAAATGGGCTCCCCAGCCCAGCAGGAAGCATCTGTGGTGAGGATCACTGAATGAGACTGAGGACAAATGGAACCCCTTGTCTCAAACTGTCCTGATCCTGCCACCATTGCAAGGCTTGGAACAGGGTTCGAGTCACTGGAATTAGTTTGGTAAGGGAATCCTTTCTTTGGGACCAAAAAGCTCTTAAGTGAATGTCCCTCGTTTGGAATCTTGCCCCCTGGACCACTGCTGTGGAAGCTGCCATGTGGCCCAGTAGCTGAAGGAAATGCCTTGCTGGTCGAGACACCTGAAGGCTGCATGAAGAGGCCAGTTCCATGAGGGTCCTTGCCCTTTCCAGGGGAAGGAAGGCTCTTGCTTTTACCGTATCCAGTTCTGCACCTATGAAGGTGAGGAGCTGCACTGGTTTGAGAACTGACTTTGGTAGGCTGAGAAGGAATCCTAAAGAAGTGAGCACTTGCTGGGTCACTTGCAGATGTGACTTGACTTGGTCTGGAGACTGACCTACTATGAGCCAGTCGTCCAAGTATGGGAAAATGGAAATCTTTTGTCTTCTTAGGAAGGCAACAACTACTGCCAGGCACTTTGTGAAGACCCTTGGAGCTGATGTTAGGCCAAAGGGCATTGCTCTGAACTGATAGTGGCCTGAGGGCAACTCGAACCTGAGGTACTTTCTGTGGGAGCACCTGATGGGAATGTGAAAGTAGGCATCTTTGAGGTCCAGGGAGGCTAGCCAGTCCCCTGGCCTTAGAGAGGGAAGGATAATTCCCAGAGTTACCATTTTGAACTTTGGCTTTAAAAGATGTTTGTTCAGATATCTTAGGTCCAAGATGGGTCACCACTCTCCTGTCTTTTTGTGGGGGTTAGGAAGTACCTGGAGTACAATCCTTTGCCCCTGTGTAGGGTGGGAACTCTCTCTATAGCTCTGAGAGCTAGGAGAGAAGAAACCTCTGCCTCTAGGGCAAGGGTCTCTGACAGATTTGCAGGTGGAAAAGATCTGGCTCTCATCTTGGGAAATTTTCTGAAGCTGAGAACCAGTCCCTGGCTTACTACTTCCAAGACCCACTTGTCTGATGTAAGAGACATCCGGTTCTGGACAAAGTAAGCCAGTCTGCCACTACTGGTATAGGAGAATTGACCCAGGCAGACCAATCAGGGTGTCTGCTTGGCAGGGGCTTTAGGCTGAGGGGTGGATGCAGGCCTGCTCATCCCCCTTCTGCCTTTCCCTCTAAAGAACCCCCTCTGCGAAAACCAAGAAGAAGAGGCCTGAGCTTGGTAAAAAAGGACTTGGGAAAGGCCTACCCCTGCCCCTGGACTGCTGCCTTTGAGGAGTTGCTTGCCTTTCTTTGGCCTGAGCACTCCTGTAAGTGGTCCTGTATTCATCCATTTTCTTCATGTAATTCTCTGTCTGCTCCCCAAACAGAGAATTACCAACTATAGGAAAATCCATAGTCTTAGCCTGGGTATCCTGTGAGAGGCTAGTACATCTGAGCCAAGCCATTCTCCGAAGAGCCACAGATGTAGCCATGACTCTTGATGATACATCACTGGAGTCTACAGCAGCATGAAACTGTACTTTTGATGCCTCAATCCCATCCGCAGCCACCTGCTCCTGTTCCTTGGCAAGCTAGGCAGGAGCCTGTTTAGCCAGTGCCAGTACAGTGTCCCACCTGGACTTCTGTTACCTGGCTGCATAGGCCATATAATTAGCCTGCCTGAGTCCCAAAGATGCTGCCATGTACTGCTTCTTTGCCATGGCATCAATCTTCCTGGAGTCCTTGTCTGGGGGGTGTGATGCCAAGGGAATGTTTGCCTTATCACAGGCAGCAGCCTGTATAACTCAACATGGCTGCATTGCTGAAAAGGAACTCTGTATCTGAGCCTGAGACAGTGTACCTCTTGTCCATTCTTCTGTCCACAGGAGGTATAGAATTGGGAGACTTAAGAATTTTTGTGTCTGTTTCCCAAAAGATTTGTGGATGGGAATAGAAAGTCTCCTGGACTCTGGGATGTCCATCATCTCAACATAATCAGGCTCTTCCTGATCCTCTACTGCCTCCTGCAAAGGAAGCTGGAGGGTATCAGCCATCTTTCTGTAGAACACATAGTGTGAAGGGGACTCAGAAAGCCTAGGAGGAGAAACACCTGAAGGTCTGTCTGGGGAGATGTCCGGGTCAATAGGCACATCCAGACTTTCACCATCACCATAATCCTCCTCATACTCTCCCTCCTCCTCAAACTCCAGTTCATAAAATTCGTCCAAGGTATAATCCGGAACTGGGGGAACCGACCGAACCGAGCCTCTGCCAGATGGTGCCAGTTCAGTCGGAACCGATCGAAGCAATTCCATAATCCTAATCGCTTTGGCTATCTCATCGGCGGTCGGAGTATGAGATTCTGGTTCCGAACCGGTCGATTTGTCTTTTCTTTTTGTCAGAACCGATTCCTCGGAATCAGCTCTCCTTTTGCTCGAAGAAGTATCACCCTGGTCAGAGGGTACTCCTTCTTGTTCGGTCGGAACCGAACCGGGCTGGCCATCCGGGTCAGCGGACTTCTCGGCCTCCCCTTCCCTCAGTCTACCTAATCTCTTTTCCAAGGTAGATTTGGGAAAATTCTTGCAAATTTAGCAGTCTAAATCGAGGTGGTCAAACCCCAGACAATAAACACAGGTGGTGTGGGGATCAGCCTTAGCAAAGACCTCCCCACACACACTGCAGTGTTGAAACCCAGTGGGCCCGGTATTTTTCTTGGGTTTCTCAGACATGGCCAACCTAACCAAAACTTACCCTTTTTTCGGCAATCCGCCAGGCAAGACTCCCCTATCGGTTCCTGACCGTGTCACGGGTCTTGAAAAAAAAACGTACTTAAAACCCTTTTTTATTAGAACCAATACAGACCGGTAACCACACGCTAAAGTAAAGTACAAGTTTTACCTCAAAATGATCGGTTCACAGTTTACAAGTTCCACACAGAAAACAGAACAAAAACCTATCTAGTACTCACGGTACCACAGACAGAGACTTGAACCGACTATGCGGAAACAACAATTCGGTAGAAACCGACCGAAAACCGACACTTCAACCGACTTTTGAACTGAGCAACAGGAGAAATCTCCGGAGCGACTGTTCAGTGAGGCGGAGTAAAGAATCTGACGGCTGCAGTTCGAATAACAACAGGCAGAGGCTTCAACCGAGCTTGTGATGAACATTCTATGCAAAGCATAGAAAAGTTAACCCTTTGTTTTCCGGGGCAGTTGAAAGGCAGGACCTAACTGCAATAGTCAGAATACAGCAAGACTTCATGTTGTTTGAAACAATCAGTTTACGTCGGAGGGCAGAAATGCCCTTAACACCCACTCTGAAGTGTTGCAGGAGAAGGGACAAATTACCATTAGGTGCTCCTTGTCCCTCGCTTTCCCCGAAGTGTGCGCTTGAAAGCAGGTGGCTAACCAGTTGTTATCTTGGTTCCCCCAAAAAAGGAACTGAGAATAATCTTAAGTAAAACCACAAAGCAGTTTAAGTAGAAGTTATTTTTATTTGCTTTTAAAAGTGAAAAAATAGTGGTTCCCTGAAAGTGGGAATCACACTAAAGACAGAATTCTCCAGTTCCTGGGAACTGATCAGAAACTGGGGAAAAATGAAACTTACACAATAAATTACAAATAACACCCTAACTAACACAGGCTATTAAATGACAAACAGTTTAACATTATACAATAATAAACTAATATATCCGTAAACCATCCAGAAGTGTAGAGAAGACTTCGGGGTGACTGCTTTCTTCAGACGGAGAAATAAATCTGAAGTTAGAGTGCAGGGATGACCATGACCACACAGTGGAGTTTGAATTTCATTTTAAATTCCATAATTAGCATAAACTTCTTAAAGGCCCAGGACTGCTTGTTCCAGGGGAATGACTGCATTTGTGAAGCATAAGTGAGGGATTCCTGGGGTTCGAAGGAATTGTATTGGAAAAAGAGCACTATGGAAATGGCTCTTGGGAGTATGTTACTATGTAATTAAGAAAGGGGGAGTACTATGTTTGTCATTCTGGAATGTAGATTTCAGGTAAAATTCTACTTATTTATGGACTGTCTGACAAGCTTTACTTGCAGTATAATGCAAGATAACCATCAAAAATCAAACATATCATGCACCTACTTTGGCTGTTGTGAACTTCCTGCTGGAAGAATACTTTTTCAGTTTGAATGCCTTTCATTAAGATCTTCACGTAGTCTGCTGGAGTCTAAATTAAAGAAAAGAATTACATTTTACCAGTTAGAAAGCTAGTCAACCATATGTTACCACCAGTATAATTTCTTTAAATTAACTTCTATATAAAAGGTGACAGTATATGGTTGCCGTTGATCATGGATGGATTTCAGCACCTTTCAAGATGGTGTTGTTATATAGTTCGATATTACATCAGTAATACAACAATTTTCCATGCCTTTGACCACCTGCATTACTCAGCACATTTGAAAAACAGAGTAATGGTGTCGGTAAGAGTGCATTATCAACAAGATGGTTGTGAGGTAAGAAGACTAGGTAATATAGCCCATCTCCATCAATCCCATCTGCTGGTCCTGCCCTAAATACCATGAGGGCCTACTTAAAGAACAAGTACTTAGTAAGAATGTATGTCTTAAAGAATAAAAGTTTGGGGCCTTTAGATGCTTCTGTAATTATTTTGTTTTTATTTATTTTAATTACTTTTTCATCATTTTATTTGTGTTTTTCAACTACTAGTAGAAAATAGAATCCAATGGAATTCTTGTATTATGCTGTCAGAAAAGTTTTACTGGCAAGGCTGGCAGTGTATTTCAGTGGGAAATTGCAAACCTTTTTTTCAGGCTTTTATAAAGAAACAACACTTACTACAATCAAAATAATATATATTTAATAGAAAGAAAAGTACTTACCATAGTAATATTGTTTCTTCCAAGGGATCCTCACTATGCTTACTACTGCAATTGGCCTGAAGGGTTGAGCTGCCCTGGAAAGAGTGGAATGTATGTAAATTATGGAACTTAGAATGCAATTTCAAATCTCTGCTGTGTGGTAGCATTCTACCCTGCTCTCCAATGTCAGATTTATTTCAAGAGCCAGTGGCCACTAATCTCACTAACCTAACCCTAATAAAACTTAAGTGAGAACTGCAAAAAAACAACCAAAGACTGGTTCCTTAGGACAAGCTATGGCAGACAAGAAACAAGCATTTGTCAACCAAATGTTGTCGCGCTGGCATGGGCTTTGGTAGTGCAGTGTGGAAACACATTTTTGGCCGGATGTGAAAAATGACAGCTGTAATGTTCATAAGGAGGTGTAAAAAAATGGCAGTGGTGAAAATGTGGCATGTAAATTTTGCAAATTTGCGAAGTTACAAGGGTGCGTGGGAAATGTGCAACGCACACTTGTAACACAGTCATTTTATGGAGTTTCGGCACCAAATTTTCAACATAGGCATTTTAGCACCTCTGCTCACGTACAGTGTCATCGTCATTTCCTCAAACTGTCCCAAAAAGCAATTTCGCACAGCGACCACGCTATTCTGCGCCAGATGTGCAAAAACACATTTCGGGCAGAATATGTAAAATGACAGCTGTACTGTTCATCAAGAGGTGTGGAAAAATACCAATGGTGAAAATCCAGAGTGAAAATATTACAAATGCACAACATTATGAGCGTGCGTGCAAACTGCGCAACGCACGCTCGCAACACAGTCATTTCATGGAGTATCGTTACCAAATTTTCAACATAGGCATTTTAGGACCTCTGCTCATGAACAGTGTCACTGTCATTTTTGTAATCTGCCCCGAACACTGATTTTCCACAGCGACCGAGTTATTGTGCGCCAGAAGTGTGGAAACACATTTCGTCCAGGATGTGAGAAATGACTGCTTTACTGTTCACAAGGAGGTGTAGAAAAATGATAATGTCAAAAATATGGCATGAAAATATTGTGAATTTGCAAAGTTACGAGCGTGCATAAAAACTGTGGAACGCACGTTTGTAAAACAGCCATTTTGTTCGATTTTTTTCCACCAAATTTCCAACATAGACTTTTTGAGGGCCCACCTCATGAACACTGCCACTGTCCTTGTGTTAATTGGTCTCGAAAGGTGATTCTGCACAATGACTGCGAACTCACCTTTCGGGACCGATTAACATCATAACAGTGAAAGAATTCATGAGGAGGGGTCCCAAAAACTTTATGTTGAAAATCTGGTGCAAAAATTCCAAAAAATGCCCGAGATATGCATCAAAGTTGAAAAACCCCTATTTATTCCATTATACAGCTTACCGGCATTTCCTCAGTCCGCGGTCGGCTTTGAAGAGTGAAGACGTGTTCCTGGTCCACCGAAGATCATTGTGCCGAGCTCTGGAGATAAGTATGGGGTGAGGGGGGGTGTGGGGAGGCAGGGTGCGCAGTGGGTGGGTGAGAGTGGTGGGTAGGGAGACTACGAGGGACCGTTTTCTGTTTATAGGTAGTAAAAAAAAACATTACGGACGCTTTTCTTTTTTACAGGTGGTTTCTTTTTTTTCGGGGAGGCACAGTAGCCGACGAGGATTGGGCACCACCGTCCAACAGAAGAAGGGGGACATCATGCCGAGGGGAGTGGGCTCCCGTCAGCACATTAAAGTGGGAAGAGGGAGGATGGATGCCGACCAGGATTGGGCACCCCAGTCGGCAAACAACGAGGCGGGGGCACATGAGCCAAGGGGATTGGGCATCCTCGGCAAACAAAAGGAGGGGGGGACACATTCTGCAGACGGGGAGTGGGCTCCCCCATCAGCACATACTTGAGGGGCAGGGTAAGCCAACCGGGGGATTGGGCACCCCCAAAGTCGGCAGTTTAGTGGCCACTGTGCCACCTTGTTTGTAGCTGGCGAAGCACATAGGAAGGGACCGCTGTGTGTAACGAGCTTTGCTCGCATTGCAGCGGACCTTTCCTTAGATGTGCTCGCCACATTAGTATGCATGGTATGGCACCGGCATGCAAGCTGATTGGGGAATGAGGGACACGCCTACTGGTGCGTGCCCTGCATTCGCCCAACAGTGACCTTGCCTCCAAATCTGCACTACCGCAAGATGTTGGCTGCGCAAGCGCGCCAACATAAAAATTACTTACCATAGTAATCTTGTTTCATAACTCTATGCAGTATGCCTTTAAGCCAGATCTGCCCAGAGATGGAACGTTATGCTAATGATGGAACACCATCAGCATGTGTCACTTTTCAAATGCTGCCCCTATCAACTGCCTATATTCTAACCTCTCAGATTTCATGGACGCCTGACAAGACAGGCCCCATGAGGAAAATATCTATATAACAATGTAATAATAATAATAATAGTGAGCGTAACACCAAAAAAGCCTCCAACAGGAGGGAATAACCACAAAAAACACCCCCAAATGTCAGAATCACCTGAAGAGAGTAAAACCAATGGAAACACAGTTTCAAAAACAGAAATGCCAGAGTGTGGCACTCATACCCCTGGTTACACAGCATGGAGGGCAGAGGTCACAGGTTCTAGCAGGGGAGGCAGGGTGGGAGAGTTATGAATATTGAAGTATCCCCTGGAAGAAGCAAGATTACTATGGTAAGTAATTTTTTCTTTTCACCCAAGGAATACTCCAATATTCCTAACTCTATGTAGACTAGGAAGCAGTACCTTTGGAGGTGGGCACAGAACCTACTTTGGGAATAGACTCTGCAGGACAGCTGTGCCAAACCTGGCATCACCTCTAGCCAGTGTCTCCAGGCTGTAGTGCCTTGTGAAGGTGTGCACTGTTCTCCCGGTAGCTGCTTTACAGATATCCATCAATGGGACATCCTGGAAGCTGCTATAGTAGCAGCGGTATCCCTTGTGGAATGGGCCCTCAGCCCTACTGGGGTCTCTTTTCCAGCTTTTGAGTAACAAAACTGAAAACACTAAACTATCAAGCGAGAAATGGACCTCTTAGATACTGGGCGTCCTTTTCCCACATCCCCAAAAAGTCAGGTACAGCTGTTTCCTGTCCTGTCTATGGGCCTTAGTGACAGTCATGTAGTAGCTAAGAGCTCTTGACATCAAGACTGTGCAGTCTACATTCAGCAGAGCTGGAATGCTCAGTGAAGAAAACAGGTAGGGTAATGGACTGGTTCAAATGGAAGTCCGAGACCACCTTTGGAAGAAATTTCCTGTTTGTTCACAGGATCACTTTGTCCCTGTGGAAGGAGATGTTGTCCTGTTCAATGTAGAGAGCCTGGAGTTCACAGATCCTTCTGGCCAAAGTTACTGTCAATAGAAAAAATGTTTTCCATGTGACATACTTCAAAGGAGCTGAAGACATGGACTCAAAGGTGGAACCCATGAGCTTGGCTATATACACTTTAGGTCCCAGGCTCACACCAGTTCCCTGTGAGGGGGTACAAGTGAGCTAGGCCTTTAAAGAATCTCTTAAAAATAGGGTTTGATGCCATAGAGGCAGTCTTTCCAGCTGAGGTGTGAGGATCTTTTCAAGGAGGTGTGTGGGGAACACCACTAGAGGAAGGGTGGAAACTGGAATGGTGTCGGTGCACCCTGGCTGGTGTACCTCATGGAACTTCGCCTGGAGGACTTCTCTGTGTTGCTGACTGGTCATTGGGCTAAGTTTGAACTGTCCAGTATTGCTGTGAGTTGCTCCCAATCTCTACGGAGGTTAGTCTGGAGGCTGAGTTGGTCCTCCTTATAGCAATGATCTGCCGGGGCGGGGCTGTGGTTGCTCAGTCCTAAGTGGGAATCACTAGGTTAGAGCAAGTTGGAGGGCTGGCTCCTGTACTTGATTCCTAGGTTCCTGGTGGGCATTTAATTAAGGTTAGGTGTATGCCTGGGGCCGAAAACATGGGATAATTTGGGCGGTATAGTCCCGTGGGTGGCAGCTGTTTTGGAGGTTCCACTTTGGGGATCCAGCTGACTTGTCCAGCACTCTTGTGTGCGGCCTATGAGTATCTTCCCGGGGAAGCTATGGAGGTAGCTACCTCCGGGTTAGGTCTACACCAAGAGATGGGGGCAATTAACTTACTGCACATCAAGGAGGAGCCCAAGGAAGATTTTGCCAGAGAGGACCATCCATCTCGGGAATCTATGTAAGAGACATTCAAGGGACATTTTGTTAGATGGACTAAGGGTTGGTATGGTTTATTGGATGATTTGGATATGGTTGAATAAGGCAGTGAGAGTGCCTGGGACTATATGTGCAAGTAATATTGTGTAGTGCTTGGTTTGGCCCAGGTGAGAGCTGGTTCCTGCAGAGCATTTTTTGGAGTATCAGTCCTAAAGAAGTGAGAGTTCAAAGGGACAGTCATATGAGCTTTTGTTATGACTGAACCAAGTTAGAGGAACATTCTTACAAGTACTTCTACATAAATTCTATAATGGTGCCTAATCCACTGCCAATCTACTGCTCATAAGAATCTGTTATATCAATTCGAGTCCTTGTGGGAATGGAACTTATGTGGGTTTTGCGTCCATTGTCCTTTTTGATGTGAGAGATCTTAGGGACATTTATCTGAACTTTTTGTTTTGAGAGTGTTAGCAGCTCACTTATAGTTATTCTACCTCACTCATTAATTCTGAGACTTTAATCTCCACTGCACTTTAGATATTTTGGCCCAGATATTCAAACTATGCCAGGTTGTGGTGCAAATTTGGGCGCAGCGCAACTTGGCTGCGCAGGGGTGTGGACTGGGTGATATTCAGGAGCTGCGCCATGGCACAGCATCATTGAATATCGCACCTAAGGCCATCTGCAGTGGCACTCACGCCAGCACAAGTGGCCACAGTGGAGCATCGGTATGTGCTAGCCAAGTTCCATTGCGCTATGCACAGCAACTATGATATTCAAAACTTGACATGCAAATGGGGTCATAATGTATGCAAAGGTGCTAATGGGGCCATTGCATGTCATTCTCTTCATTGCATGCAGGTGCACGATCTCCGACGACTTGCACTGGCGCCTTGCCAGCAGCAGCCATCTGGGACGGCGCCCCTGCAGCCGGCAATGTGCTCCACAGCCTGATCACGGGCTGCAAAAAAGGAAAATCATAAATCCCGGGTGGTCCAGTGGACCTGCCCACCCTATCGCAGGGCTAAGTACATAACTAAGAATCATCAATATCCTTGGTGGTCAGTGGACCGCTGTCTGCCTAATCACGGGCATTTGTAATAGAAATGAAGAATTCTGTCCAATATCCCTGGTGGTCAGTGGACTGCTGTCTGCCACGATCGGGTATCTGTAATAATAAAAATAAATATGTCAATATCCCTGGTGGTCTAGCGATACCCCCTCCCCACCCGCCCACTGGGCCACACGCCTACGCTCCCCCGTCAGCCGGCCAGGCGGCACCCACCGCTGCCACCGCCCGCCGACTGACACCGTCGGTGGGCTATGCAGCCGTTGGTCAACCAGCGTGAGCCAATGGGCGTGCAGCCATACCGTACTACACATTCCAGATATGTGAATGGATATCTGAATGTGTATGTAAAACCACAGGCTACACCCATTGGCTCACTCTGGACCAATGGGTGTCCCAGCCAACGACGGCGTCAGCAGGCAGCGGGCGGGGGCGGAGCGGTGGGGCTCAGTGGGCAGGTGGGGAGGGGTACCGTAGACCACCGAGATATGGACATGTTATTTTTATTATTCAAATGCCCGCGATCGGGACAGCGTCCACTGGACCACCAGGATATTGACAGAATTTTCATTTCTATTACAAATGCGATCGGGCTGACAGTGGTCCACTGACCACCAGGGATATAGGGTTCTTTTTTTTACAAATGCCCGCAATCGGCATGGGGGCGCCGCCAGGTGCAGCCGAGTTGGTGGCCACCCACAGGTGGCAGCTGCGTGTTGCACCCTGCAATGCGGCAACTCACCTGTGGGTGGCCATCCATTGTTCCTTTTTTTTGGGGATCAACTTTGTGCTGGCGCAGGTAGGGGTTGCGCATGCATGGCTCTGCACATCCCGGGCTGAATATCAGGCTGTGCAGGGTATGCATGGGCACGCCCCCCCCCCCACCTGCCCCTGCATACATTACTGATGCACTCCGGCGCATCTGGATTTGTGCCTCACACTTTTCCCTTTTGAATATTGTGCTGGGGCGCATCAGTGAGTTGCGCATGGTGCAACACTGTTGCGCCATGCGCAATCCTTTTGGATATCTGGGCCTTTGTGTATTGTGTGATATTTGTTGTTCATTGGTTGGGGTTTTTGGGGGGTAGTTTGTGGTAAAATTTGGAGGTGATTTTGTGTGATATAAAGGAGGGGGATTTAATTGCTTGTTATTTATTTTAGTGCAGGTTTTTGTTGCTGCTGGGGTATTGCTGCTAGTCTTGAGGTATGAGGTATGTGCTGGCAGTTGTCTGCCAGCTGGCGCTGCTCCCCCTCTAGACTTAGGGGCCTGAACCCTTTTGACTGTCCTCCGATGTCCCCTGAGGTGTATAGGTGCTGTTGGGCCTTGGGGATAGCTCAGAGGGATCGGGGATGCGGGTCCCTGGCTGGGAGGTGGGAGGAGCAGGGTGGACGGATTGGGGTGGTGGGTACGAGGAGGCACCCTGAGGCAAAATGGGTCCAGGAAAGGGTTCCTCCTGCCTGGTTCCTATACTCAAGGGCTCCACTGGTGGTGAGGAAATGGCCCACTCTTCCTTGGCCACCCATCCTTCTCGGCGGTGTTATGCAATGCCAGGTCAATAAAGAACAAGGCAGCAATAATTGCTGATCTTGTTGGAACATCGGACCTGGCTTGCATCACTGAGACCTGACTGGACAAAAATGCTGGTCCTGTAATAGAATCAACAGTTCCAACTGGGTGCTCGGTGATACACTCCCGAGACTGGATCGTAGGGGCAGGGGTGTAGCCATCTGTTTCAAGACAGAACTAGACCTTATGGCGATACCAGTGCAGGCCACTAGATCCTTTGAGTGTATCATGGGCGCAGATGTGGGCTGCTGGATACTTCTTGTCTACCATCGTATAGAGAGGGTGGTAGCAAAATGGAATGCCCTACCAGAATGGGTGGTATCATGTAAATCTGTGAACAGCTTCAAAAGGGCATGGGACAGGGAACAGGGGAGAGTGAGGGTGGAGGAGGTGGGTGGTGGCAGTGGGATGACAAAGGGAAGGGGGGTGGGGCAGCTGCAAACTAGGGGTGTTGGCTGCGCACTCGAGCAGACTTAGATAGACTGGTTGGTCTGTTTCTGCTGGCACATTCAGATGTTTGTATGTGCCATCCACCCGGGGATAGGAAAGTATTCCTGCAGGAAGTCGTGGACTTCATGGTTGACATGGTGCTGGAGTCCCCCAGGTGGTTGGTCCTGTGGAATTTCAATGCCTGGATCGACGATGAACTCTCGCAGTTTGGACAGAACTTTCTCCAACTGATGACCTTGTTGGGCTTCACACAGGTTGCTACCACTGTGACCCATAATCAGGGTCACTTCTTGGATCTGGTGTTCCTCCTGGGAATGAAGGTCTCCGACCTGGTGGTGGAACCGGTCAGGTGGTCTGACCATCACATCATAGGGTACAGTTTCGCAGCTCTCTCCAATAGACCTGCCCCTTTAGAGATGGTCCAGTACCGCCCTTTAACAGGGGTGACTCTAGAGGGTCTGATGGTGGTGCTGGACCTATCGAGTAGGCCAAGGGAATGCATGAATCCAGGGGAACTGGTACAGTACTATAATAAGTCAGTGTCCGGGGCCCTGGATTCCATAGCTCCTGTTCATGTTAGCCCACTCACTCTTCGTCCTCGGTCCCCATGGTTTGATGGGGACCTGAGGAGATGAGGCGAGTGTGTGAAGGTTGGAGCGATGATGTCAGAAATCCGGCCTGGAGGTGACAAGCTTAGACTGACGGCCCATTATTTGAACTATAAATCAGAAATCTCTTGTAAGAAGGCAGAATTCCTGTCAGAGAGATTTCTGCAGTAAAATTGACCAGCTCAGCTCTTTCAAACTGTGGACAGATTGTGCAATCCAGCCTGTCTGCAGAATCGGGAGCTTTTGCAGTTGAAGTGTGAGGAGTTTGCTTGATTTTTGCAGATAAGGTTGCTGCTATTAGGTCTGAGATCCAGCTAGCACGTTCTGTCAAGTGTTGCGACTGTCGGTGGAGGTGCTGGCACCCAGTCAGTCTGGGCTGCTTTTGACCAGCCAGCGATCACTAATATCTTGAAGATCGTCCGGGGCTTGAGGCCAACTTGCTGTAGTTTGGATACGGGTCCAACCCACCTCTTGTGGAGTTTTGGATGTCATCGGACCCGTCCTGGTTGAGACTGTCTTGTATTTGTTGGAGAAGAGCGTATTCCCAGACCCCTTGAAGGAGGTGGTGGTAACACCCCTTTTGAAGAAATCCTCCCTTGACCCAGATTCTCTTGTAAACTACAGACCAGTCTCTAACCTCCCCTTTTTGGGCAAGGTTATTGAGAAGGTAGTCGCGCTGCAGCTTGAGGACCATCTTATCAGTCATGAGTTGTATGATCCTCTCCAGTCCAGATTCTGGAAGAGGCATAGTACTGAGATGGCCCTTCTATGGGTACTTAATGATCTCCTGATGGTGAAAGATCAGAAGAGCTGTTCAGTCTTGGTTCTCCTTGATCTCTCAGTGACATTTGACACCATGGACCAAGGGTATTACTGGAGCACCTGCGATTGATCTGTGGACTGTCAGGGACAGTCCTCAGATGGTTCCACTCATTCCTCACAGGCAGGTGTCAAAGAGTGGTGTGGGGATTTTTCTCGGCCCTCTTCCCCCTGTTATGTAGGGTACCATGGAGCTCCGTTTTGTCTCAAAGTTGTTTGCTGTGTATATGCTGCCATTGGGAGACATTAAAAAGAAGTATGGGCTGAGTTTTCACTGGTATGCAGATGATACTCAGCTGTACATGTCCTTTGTACCCAAGCAGGATGATGTTGTCTCGGTCTTTAACAACTGCTTCACTGAGATTCAGGATTGGATGAGTGCCAGCTGGTTGGGATTGAACCCGGAAAAGACTGAGGTGTTGGTGGTGGACCCAGGCCATCGGTTAGAGGGGCTACTTCCTGGTCAGCCATCCAATATTATACCGGGGGACAACCAGTTGAGGGCCTCTAAACAGGTGCATAACCTGGGCTTTATACTTGACAGCGAACTGACACTTAAACTTCAGGTGTCAGCCATTGTCAAGACCTTGTTTTATCATCTGAGGAACATCACCCAGGTGAAACACCTTGTTCCGTCAGAGGATCTTCCAATGTTGGTCAACACTTTTGTGTCCACCCGCCTTGACTATTGCAATGCTCTATACCTAGGGCTTCTGGGGGTGGATATCCACCACCTGCAGCTGGTGCAGAACGCAGCTACCAGGCTGTTAACTGGCTCCTTGAGAACCAGTCATATTATGCCTGTGCTCCGTGAACTGCACTGGCTGCTGGTGCGGTGGAGAATCACCTTCAAGGTCGTGTTGCTGACCTATAAGGCCCTACATGAACAGGGACTGCGTTATTTGTAAAACTTCTTTTGTCTCTACCGTACCCTCCGCCTACTCCGTTCTGCTGACGAAGGGTTGCTGGAGGTTCCCAGGGTCCTTCTGAAGACCTCGGGGGCCAGAGCATTTGCTTTTATGCCCTGACCCTGTGGAACTCTCTACCTCATCGGGTGAGAGAGTGCCTGTCCACTGAGTCTTTTAAGTCTGCATTAAAGACTTATTTATTTGAACTAGCATTTCCTGACATGACTTGCTTTTATCAAAATTTTGAATTTTTATGATTTGGGATTTTAATCTGAAGATTTTTTGTAATGTATTGTACAGGTGTTTTGGTATAGAAAAGCACTTTTATATAAATAAAATTTAACTTTGACTTTGACTGAGGCATAAGCAGACACTAAGGCTAGATGGAGCTTAACATACTGGGCTACAGGTCCAGTAAGCATAAATGTGTAAGGTAATCTAACACAGCTAGAACCCCTGCCTGTGTTGGCACCACATCCTTGGTGGAGCACCAAATGGAAAACCTTTTCCATTTTGAGGGGTAGGTTTTCTTTGTGGCGGGCTTCTTGTACCCCCTTAAAATGTTCATAACACTTTCAGAGAGATGCAATCCTGCATACTATAAGTCCTCAAGAGTCATGCCTTGAACCTGAGGGATCTGAGGTTCGGGTACAAGAGCCTCCCCTGACTGGAGGTTAACAGGTTGTGCCTCTGAGGAAGGTGTATTGGTTCAGCTACAGACATGGACAGCAGCAGAGTGCACCATGGCTGTCTGGCCCAGTCTGCAGCTATCAAGATCAACGATGCTGGCTAGGACCTGAGCTTGAGTAGCACTCTGTATACCAGGAGAAAAGGAGGGAACACATACAGGTACTTCCCTGACCAATCCAGAGCCAGAGCATCCAGGGATATTGTTCTCCGAGCTGGGGGTCTGCAACAATACTGTGGCAGGTGATGGTTTTCGAGGCATGCAAAGAGATCTATCTCTGGGGTACCCCACCTTCTGAAAATCACTCCCACCACCTGTCTGTTCAGGGTCCATTCATGATGGACCTGGTTGATCTGACTCAGAGCATCTGCCAGGGTATTGTCCTTGCCTGGCAGATGAATGGCATGGTGGGAGACTCTGAGGGAATAGGCCAGGCTCCATATTTTCATAGCTTCTGTGCAGAGAGGACCTGACCTTGTCTCTCCCTGCTTGTATGTGTAATACATTGTAGTGGTATTGTCTGTCCTGACTTGTACCACCCTCCCCTGCACTACTGGTGTGAAGGCTTCGATTGTCAGCAACACTGCTTCGACCTTCAGCAGATTTATATGCTGGAGTGACTCTGCACTGGACCAAGTGCTGTGTGTGGTGTGATCTCCTAGATGAGCACCCCACCCCAGTAATGATGCATCTGTTGTGAGAACCACTGATGGAGACTCTTGCTGAAAGAAAACCCCTTCCCTTAGGTTGTTTTCCTCTTCCCACCACTTAAAGGCCTGAAGTAAACATTTTTGTTACTGGGTCAGCTTTGAGAGAGGATTTCTTCTGTGATACCAGTATGCCCTGAGTGGAACTGAATGTCTCTATCCGAAACCTGGAACCTAGGACTGTGCAAGTGGCGGCTGCCATGTGGCCCAGGAGCTACAGAAACTGTGTTGCAGTTTTTGGTCCGTTCAGGCTGAAGGAACCTGCCATTTGCAGAATATTTCTTATCCTATCCAGAGGTAGGTTAGCCCTGCCCTCCTGGGTATTTAGTTCTGCTCCTATGAACTGCAACATTTATGCAGGGAGAAAGACTGACTTTTTGAGGTTTATCAGAAACCCCAGTGACTCAAAGACTCTTTGAGTGAGCTGCAAATGTTCCCTTTCCTGTTGTGGTGATTTTCCGACCACCAACCAATCATCCAGGTATGGGAAAACTGTGACACTTAATTTTTGCAGGTGTGCCACACCACTGCCAGGTACTTTGTGAACACTCTTGGAGACGAAGTGAGATCAAATGGCAGGGTGACAACTAGTAATGACCTGAAGGGGGTCAGAACCTGTGGTAATTTCTGTGAGACTCCTTTATGGGGATGTGGAAGTAAGCATCTTTTAGGTCCAGAGATGCCAACCAGTCTCCTCTTTGGAGTGTTGGCAGAATTAATGAACCTTGGCTTTATTAAGTGCCTGTTTAGCACCCTTAGGTCTAGGACAGGCCGCCACTCCCCATTTTTCTTTGTTGTGAGGAAGTATCTTGAATAAAAAAAACTTCCCCTTTGTTATAGGGGCACAGGTTCCACTGCCCTTGACAACAGTAGGTTTTGTACTTCCTTTTCCAGCAGCTTCCTTTCTGTATTGGAAGCTGGCTTGAACACTTTGATTCTTAGAGTGGGAAGAGGTCTGAAACTTAGGGACAGACCATGACTCACTACTTCCAGGACCGACTTGTCTGTGGTAGTCGTTTTCCAAACCTGGAAATAGTGAGTCAGCCTGCCCCCTACTGGTAGTGGGGAGAAGGCCTGGGAAGGCATGTCAGGGGTCTTGCTTTGCCTGAGGCTGGGACTGGGAACCACACCTGGAATCCCTTCTGTACCTGCCCCTGAAGTACCCCTGCTGTGGGTACTGCTGAACCTGGGGTACAGCCATGGCCTGGTAAAAAGGCCTGGTGTGGAAAAGGTCTACCTCTGCCTCCTCTTCCATAGGGTCTAGTGGATGGAGAGGCCCTTTCTTTAGCAGAATTGCTTTTGTAGGTGGACTTGCATTCGTTCAGCTTTTTCATGTAAGCCTCTGTCTGAGTTCCAAAGAGAGATAATGACCCTCAACAGGAAAGTCCAAAGCCTTGGCCTGTGTATCTTGAGTGAGGTTTGTGGCTCTTAGCCAGGCACACCTCTGAGCAGCAGTGTTAGCCATCCACCTGGCAGCAGTATCATTAGTATCTGTTGCCATCTGAAATTGGTATTTGGCTGCTTCCAAGCCAAACTTAGCAGTCTCAGCTAAATCAGCTGAGAAGACCGCTAAGGGCTGTATCTGCCATAGCCATGACAGACTGCCACAGAGATTTTTGATAATGGGCTGCATGTTAGCTGGAAATTCTCTTGCCTGATGGCCAAGGAGGAGGTAGACAGGTAACCCTTCTTGGCCATGCTGTCAATTTTCCTGGAATCCTTCTCTGGGGGAATGAGATGCCAGAGGTACTTTTGCCTTGTCACAGGCCACAGCTTGTACCACCCCCTGGTGGTCAGGGTGGGAGAAAAAAAATTCAACCCTTTCCCTTTCCCTGTCCAGCTGGTATTTCTTGTACAACCTATTGTCTAAGGGAGGAACAAAAGAAATAATTACTTACCATACTTATTTTTTTCCAAGATGGCGTCGGTGTGTGAGCTGCCTGAACCTCTAGTTTAAGAGCCATACTTGTTTTACATTTAAATTGGTAATATTTTTGGTTTTTTTAAGTTTTAGTTTGAGCTTTAGACATATTAGTTAGAGCTCGTAAAGTGAGGAAGTTTAGAAGGCTCTGCGACTTTTTCGAGGAGTTTATGTCGGCATTGGCGTCTCTGAACTGAACGTTAGGCTGTTTTATGAATGCGGCATCATTTTGATTTTTTCCCGCTTGTGTCAAATAAGTAGTAGTCCTTGTGTTATATAAGCAGTATCTACTTGGCGCTATTTCTTAATATTTGAGTAGTCTGACATTTTAACATCACCAGCATCCTTTTCTTACCGGCATCTCAAAATGTTTCTTAAGGTCCATCTCCAGAGTTAAGATCGGAGGCTGGTTTAGTGAACTGCCTGTAAGTTAAACTTGGCAGTTGTCTGGCTGGTCTGAGCTGAGTGAGGAAAGTGAGGAGAGTAATCCGGGTGCCTGTTGAAGTGGAAGAGGACCCGGCCAAAGATCGTCTGTGCCTGGGGAGACCAACATGGTAAGACAGCGTTTGCCTCCTGGTGGACAGGGGATCCGAAGGCAACTAGGATTGAAATCAGAAGGGAAGAAGTTACATGGTTGAGGGCTCTGTCGGAGTGACAGTCCAATTGATGCGCCCCCTCCCCCTTGCCTCCTTCATCACTAAATTTCTATCTGGAGGAAGAACATCGGCCCGGTTTTTGATTTGATCGGAATGTGGGACCCTGATGACCCTGCAATTGTGATTGGCCTTCCCGCTGGAATCTGCCCTGCCCGAGTAGACCGAGCCTGGTCTGGTTGGGGACCCGGCTGGTGGGTGCATGGTTTGTCAAGGCCCTTTGCTGGGCCAGCCGGTGGGTTGGCCCAAGCAAGGTGCCATGGTTGTGGGGCAGACATTTCCGGTGGTGGCCTCCACAGGTAGGGTTTACAGGTCTTGGATATAGTTCGCGCTGGATCTTGACACCTGCAGGAGGTCTCCATTTTGGAGCCAAATCAACTGTAGAATTTACGGTCACACTTTGAACTTTTCTTTCAATTTTCATTTGGGCAGTGTGAGTGCCTTGGTTTTTATCAATACCACAGGTAGTGAGAGGGTCTGGGGGTCTGAACTTCATTAGATTTTATTTGCTGACTCCTGTATATCCAGTGAGAGGGGATTACTCGAGTTTTGTTTTAATTTTTTTACATTTGATGGTTTCAGTTTTGTTCAACAGTTTAATTCTTGTTTCTCATTTGTAGCTTTCAATACGGTAGTTCTCTAATGATTGGGATACTAAATTTCTCCTGGTCCTGCATCGCCCACTCAGACTGACTTTTTATTTGAGACTGTGCTTTGGACTGGAACATCAGAGTAGTTCAAGAAGTGGGTTTTATTATTTATTTTGTTATTTTTAGTGATTATTAATGTTTCACAATTTTAATTTATTATAGTTTTATTTTGGGATTTAGTGTTTAAATAGTTAGAGGCAGGGTGGGGGTATTTTATTAGCATTTTATTCAATTTTTAAAATTTTGGGGCTCCTTTTAGGTTGGGTGTCTGAATTTTGAGTATTTGATATTGTTTTGATTGCAAAATGTGTAAGTCCCCCCACCCTGTAGTCTTAATCGTCCTCCCTCTCCGCCCTCCACCCTTTTCTCCCTCCTCTGCTGTGGTCAACTTACCAGCACTGTCATGCACTAGGTGTTGTTCGTGGGAGGGTGTAGGGGTGGGGGTGTGGACATGGAGGACAAATGAGCACCTCACATTCAGGTGGTTGAGCCTAGAAGACGCCCTGGGACGAAATGGAGTCTGGATCGGGTGCTCCTGTCTAGTCCCCATACCCAGGGCACTGCCTTTTGTGGCAGGCAAGTAGCTGAGGCAGCCCAGGATGCCCATCCAACTCGAGTGGTGTTATGCAATGCCAGATTTGTGAAAAATAAGACTGCAATCACTGCAGATCTTATTGGAACAACGATCTAACTTGCATCACGAGAACAACTGGATAAAATGCTAGCCCCATTTGGGCGCTGCAATTCCGGCGTGAACTCGGTGATACACCTCTCCGAGACTGAGATCACGGGGGTTGGGTGGCGGTTTGTTTCAAGACCGAATTGGGCCTCATGAGTGTATCAGTTGAGGAAACCGAATCATTTGAGTGTACTGTGGTGGCTGGTATAGGTGCAGGATAGCCCTCGTCTACCGTCCACCCGGGGATGAGTCGCGATTCCTGCAGGAAGTAGCAGATTTCATCACCAACATGACACTGGAGTCGCCCAGATTGATGGTACTGGGTGACTTCAATGCCTGGGTCGATGACAAACTCTCGCAGTTTGGACTACACTTCTTCCAGCTTATGACATCTCTGGGCCTCACAAGGTTGTTACCTCTTCTAGGTTCCAGGTCCAGGTCCATCTTGCAAATGAGCCCTGCTCAATGGTGTCTGCCTGGATAAATAAAGATTTTGATTGATTGACTGACCTCTGCCACCCATAAACATGGTCACTCTCTTGATTTGGTTTTCCTCCTGGGGATTGGGCCTCCAACTTGGAGGTAGAACCAGTTGGTTGGTCCAATCACAACACAGTGAGGTTCAATTTTGTGCCCCCCCGAAGGCCTGCCCCTGGAGATGGTCAGTTACCGCCCTTTTCGGAAGTGAGCCCCAGAGCCTAGCGATGGTGATTGATCTCGGGTTTCCTGTGGCCAGCTCGAGTCCAGAGGCTTTAGTGGTGGCCTATTACAATGCCATCTCTGTAGCCCTGGACTCGATTGCTCCCATCTGTGTTCGTCCTTTCCCCCTTCACCATCGGGCCCCATGGTTTGATGGGTCCCTGAGGGAGTTGCAGTGAGTAAGATGTAGGTTACAGCAGTGTTGGCAGAAATCCACCCTGAAGGCCGACCACCTTAGATTGGCCGAGCATTATCAGATCTATCAATCAGCAATCTCCCATAAGAAGGCAGAATTCCTGTCCAGGGAGATAGCTGCCACTCAGAACCGACCAGCTCAGCTCTTCCGAACTGTCAACAGGCTGTGCAACCCAGCCTGTCAGCAGCTCCGAAGACCTTTTTCGCAAGCAGAGTGCGATGTACTCACTCGGTTCTTTGCGGATAAAGTGGCCGACATCAGGTGAAATTCTTTCAACCCGCTGTATGGGGTTGCTGATGATCGTCTTAGTCGCCTCTCCTGTGGCTTCCTGGAGTACCTTTGCCTTGCCTGAACTTGTGGATGTCATGTTGATTTCCAGGGTATGCGCCCTATGCGCTGTAGTTTGGATCCGGGCCCAACCTCCTTGATTAAGAGTTGTTGGGATTTGATTGGCCCGGTCCTGGTGCAGATAGTCCGGTGCTCCTTGGAATCTGGTGAGTTTCCAAGCTCCCTGAAGGAGGCAGTGGTAACTCCCCTCCTAAAGAAAGCTTCTTTGGACCCAGATCTTTCTGCCAGCTACAGACAAATCTCAAACCTTCCGTTTATCGGGAAGGTGACTGAGAAAGTAGTTGCAGTACAGCTGAATGACCACCTGATCATCCATAACATCTACGAACCTCTCCAATCCAGTTTTTAAAAGAGGCACAGTACTGAGATGGCACTGGTTCGGGTGCTCAATGATCTCCTGATGGCGAGAGATCGGAGAAGCCGTTCTATCTTGGTGCTCCTTCATCTCTCCTCAGCCTTTGACACTGTAGACCATGGGGTGCTGCTAGGACATCTGGGGTCCATCTGTGGATTGACAGATATAGTCCTCAGGTGATTTACATCTTTCCCCACTGGCAGGCATCACAGAGTAGTGTCTGGGATATTCTCCTCGGGCCCATTCTCCCTGCCATGTGGGGTGCCTCAGGGTTCAGTGCCATCCCCCATGTTGTTTGCAGTGTATATGCTGCCCCTCAGACATTGTAAGATGGTATGGGCTGAGGTTTCACTGTTATGCTTTTGATACCCAGCTCTACCTGTCTTTTGCCTCCGACCAGGATGGAGCTGTCTCTGTATTTAATTCCTGCCTTGTTGAAATCTAGGACTGGATGAATTCGAGCTGGTTAAAGTTGAACACCGGAAAGACGTAGGTAATGGCAGTGGACACGGGTCACCGGATAGAGGGGTCGTGGGCTGATCAGCCCTCTGGACTTTTTCTTGGGGGCTCTCAGATCCTATCCTCTGAATGGGTGCGAAACCTGGGGGTAATGCTTGACGACGGGCTGACTCTGCGAGCTCAGGTATTGGCCGTCGTCAAGACTTCCTTTTATCATTTTAGGAATATCTCCAGGATTAAGCACCTGATTCCATCCGGGGACTTGCCTACTTTAGTCCATGCTTTTGTGACATCGCACCTAGATTATTGCAACTCCCTGTACTTAGGTCTGCCTGGGGTTGATATCCATCACCTGCAGCTCGTGCAGAACACAGCAGCACGATTGCTGATGGGAGCTTCCCGATCCTCTCATATTACACCTGTGCTGTGTGATCTGCACTGGCTGCCGATTAGCTGGCAGATCACCTTTAAAGTCGGTTTACTGACTTATAAAGCCCTACATGGACTGGGCCTGACTACTTGAAAGAGCTCCTGGTGCCTTACCGTGCGACAGTTGTGTTGACTGATGAGGGTTGCTAGAGATTCGAGGGTGTCTTTAAATCTTCAGGGGCCCATGCATTTTACGTGGCCCCGACATTCTAAATTCTCTACCCTGTCAGCTTTGGGAGTGCATGACTGTGGGGGTTAAACAGGCGTTGAAAACCTATTTATGGGGCCATGCCTTTGGTGGCACTGAATAAACTTGGATCCTCTGATTATTTATTGCTGTTTACAGTTTTGTCATGTCTTTTAATGTATTATAAAGCACCTTGATGGTTGAAAAGTGCTTGTGAGAAATAAAATTTATTATTATTATTATACTAATCTTGTTTCTTCCAAGGGACTCTTACTGTATTCTGACATATGCAGGCAGTATGGTCTCACCATGACACTGCCCTGGGGCCAAAATGGTTAATAGAACCTATACTAATGATGGAATGCTAGGCACGAGCTCGTTTTCAAACCACTATACCTGGAATACATACTGCAACCGTCAGATTCTTCTGAGCATGCACAATGATAAGCTATCTAAATTGTGCAAACAAATAAATAACCAATTAACAACACCCAACAATAAACATGCCCCTTTATTTAAAAATGTGACCAACACAAAGACTCAAGTCACTAAGCCCAATAAAGAAACACTCATAGGTTTCAAACAGCATGGACAGCTGTGTTGCAGTGCCCATAGGTTCTAGTAGGGGAGATAGGGTGGGAGTTCAGAATACAGTAAGATTCCCTTGGAGGAAACAAGATTACTATGGTAAGTAATTTTTTCTGCAAACCCCAGGAAATCTTACTGTATTCTGACATGTGCAGACTACCTATGCAGTACCTTTGGAGGAGGGTAGAGAACCTATTTAGGAAACAGGTTCTGCAGTACTGCTGTGCCAGATCTGGCATCACTTCTGGCCTGGGTATCCAGGCTGTAGTGTTTGGTAGGAAAAAATTATTCACCATAGTAATGTTGTTTCTGCTAATGGAGTCTTGCTGTATTCTGACTATATGCAGTTAGCCCGAGCACTTGAACTGCCCCAGAGAGGAAAGGGTTAACTCTACGCAGCAGCATAGAATGTTGAGCTCGAGCTCAATTTTCAAACCTCTGTCTCTGGTACATCTCAATGTAACGTCAGATTCTTACGAGCAAACTAACTAACTATAGGTATGGAAATTGTTTAACTTTTAGGCCAAATGGCAACAACTTGGGTCCGAAAGACTCAAGTCAAGAACCCAAGAAAAAGGTAGTGAAAAAATATATAGATATAAAGCAACAGAAATAAAACAATAACCCCACCCTGAAGAAGGAGGGTACAAGGTACACCCTGAGTGCAACACTGTACCTGCCAGTCCACTTCCCAAAAATAAGTTCTGAGAGTTGAGGCAGAAGGGAGGTCAGAATACAGCAAGACTCCATTAGAAGAAACAACATTACTGTGGTGAGTAATTTGTTTCTTCAAACAACATAAGTCTTGCTGTATTCTGACTATATGCAGACTACCAAGCAGTTCCCCCAGGAGGAGGGACACAGAACCCTTACTTTGAGAACTGGCTCTGCAGTACTGTGTCAAACCAGCATCACTCCTAGCCTGGATGTCCAGAGAGTAATGCTTGGTGAATGTATGGACTGTTTTCCAAGTGGTTGCTTTATAGATTACTACCAAGGTATATCTCTAGCAGCAGCCAGAGAAGCACCTGTACCCCTAGTCAAGTGGGCCCTCAGGCCTGAAGGGGTTCTTTGCCCAATTTGGCATAGCTGAAATGTATACAAGAGACAATCCACTTGGCAATAGTTCTTTTAGTAGCAGGCTGACCCTCATTTTTGGAAATCTTTTGAAACTGAAAGCCAGTCCCTGGCTTACTACCTCCAGTAGCCACTTGTCTGAGGTAACAGCTTTCCAGGCCTGGAAGTAGTAAGCCAGCCTGCCTCCTACTGGAATAAGAGAGTTGACCCAGGCTGACACATCAGGGTGTCTGTCTGGAAGGAGCCTTGGATTGGGTAGAAGATGCAGCCCTGCTCATCCCCCTCCTACCTCTCCCTCGAAAAAACCCCCTCTGTGGGAAAGAAGAAGCCTGTGAAAAGGCCTGCCCTTGCCCCTAGACCGCTGCTTTTGAGGAGTGGCTTGTCTTTCTTTGGCCTGTGCACTCCTGTAGGTGGTCCTATACTCATTCATTTTCTTCATGTACGCCTCTGTCTGCTCCCCAAACAGAGAGTTACCCACCACAGGAAAATCCTTGGCCTTAGCCTGGGTGTCCTGGGAAAGGCTAGTACATCTGAGTCAAGCAAATCTCCTGAGAGACACAGATGTAGCCATGACTCTTGATGCCACATCATTAGAGTCTACAGCAGCATGGAATTGTACCTTGGATGCCTCGATTCCATCATTAGCCACCTCCCCCTTTGGCCAGCTGGGGGGAAGCCTGTTTAGCCAGTTCCAGAACCGTATCCCACCTGGACTTCTGGTACCTGGCTGTGTAGACCATATAACTAGCCTGCCTGATCCCCAAAGAGGATGCCAAGTATTGTTTCTTGCTCATGGCATACACCTTTCTGGACTCTTTATCTGGGGTGTGTGAAGCCAAAGGAATATTAGCCCTGTCACAGGCTGCAGCCTACACTACCCCAACATGACTGCAATGACTATACAAGAACTCTGTACCTGAGCCTGATAACATGTACCACCTATCCATTCTCTTATCCACAGGATGTAAGGAGTTAGGTGCTTGCAAAATCTTTTTTGTCTATTTCCCCAAAGATTTATGAAGAGGGACAGACAATCTCTTGGACTCTGGGATGTCCATCATTTCAACAAAATCAGGCTCTTCTTCCTCCTCAGCAGCTTCCACCATTGGGAGCTGGAGAGTTTCAGCAACTTTTTTTTGTAGAACAAAAAATGGGAAGGGAACTCAGAAAGCTTGGGAGGGGAGACATTGGAAGGCCTGTCTGGGGAGATGTCCGGTTCAATAGGCACATCTAGGCCTCCAAAGTCATTGTCATCATCATCATCCTCGGGATACTGTTCATTTCCCTCCCATTCTACATCGTAATATGCATCTGGATCATAATCCGATGGAGTCAGATCCGATTGAACTGACCACCTAACCGGCGGCGATGGTTTGGACAGAACCGGCTAAGTTACTGAACAATACTTATCGCTTTGGCTATTTCACAGTGGTTGTAGTATGCAGTACTGGATCTGAACCGCTTACTTCCTTTTTCTTTTAGCTGGAACCGACCCATCAGAGGTGGATCTCTTTTGCCTGAGGAGGTATCGCCCAGGTCAGTGAGCACCTCCTCATGTTCGCCTGAACCAAACAGGGCTGGCCATCCGATCAGCTAGGGTTACCACCTTTTAAGAAGCCCAAAGTGGGACATTTTTACGAAACATGATTTTTCGCGAGGACAGTAGGTAACCTCAAACAGTGCAGCAGACTTGTTTTTTTTATGTAATCAGAATTAAGGCTAAGTATTGTAGCTTCATAGTTGCTTCTATTGTTTCTGATCATTTTAATGTATTTTAGTTAAGGTATTATAGTCTTCTACAACATTTAGTGGAAAGTTGGAAAATATTTTTTCTACTATAAAGTCAGGACATTTAGTATTTTTCATGTTTTTTTGCAGGACACAGCTGCCCAAATCAGGACTGTCCTGCGATAATCAGGACAGGTGGTAACCCTAGGATCAGCGGACTTATTGGCCTCCTTTTCCTTTAGCCTACTCACTGTTTTTTCCAGAGTGGCTTTGGGAAGATTTTTTACATATCTGGCAGTCTGTTTTGAGGTGGTCAAACCCCAGACAATAAACACAGATGAGGTGGGGGGGTCAGCCTTGGCAAAGGCCTCCCCACACTCCGTACAGTTTAGAAACCCAGTGGGACCATTTTTTTCTTGGGTTTCTCAGACATGGCCACACTAAACAAATATGAAAATTACGTACCTACCATAATTCTTGATCTTTCTGTGTATCTTCACCATTTATCACAAGTGGATATGTGGTCGGAGGTCACGACCCCGCAGGAGCTCTTTTATTTATTTTTCTGATGGGCAGATTCGACGCACCAACGGCACTGCCATCGAGGCCGATGCACTGCATGGCATTCGTGGTTTGGCCATTAGGTGTCGTCGACCCTGCCCTCCCTCCAGTTCTGAGTCATTGTAGAGTAAGAAAGGGCTGGGGGGACAAGGAAGTCCAATGGACAGACAAAGGAAAAGACATATGAACTAAAAGGAGAAATAAATGATGGAGAGGACAGACAGGAGATGGAGAAAAACTAAGGGGATTGGGAAGGGGCCCCAATCTCTGGAATCAGAAAGGGAAGGAGGGAGGAACACAAGAAGTGGGAGGGGAGAGGACATACCCTGGACTCATTAACTGTTCCCAAACTGAGTTTAGGAACTGCAAGGGGGTAGCCAGAAGGCTATATTGCCAGAATTCAAAGTACAGAATTACTGGCAACTAACCAGCAGAAGCAGAAGAGGCTATCGTGGGACAGAAGGGGATAGGAATCCAGGGTTGTCCTCGCCCGAAAACAAATTATTAGAATAAGGGAGAAAACAAGTCTCCCTAATTAAAAACTGAGGGATGAGTCCCTAAGGACAAGGACAGAGGAGATAGAGGGAGAGAAAGAGAAAAACAGAGGGCAGCCACCAATCCCACCCCTAAGGGGTGGGGCCAAGGCATTAATGAGGGAGCCCCCCCTCTGCTGATCCCTCCCCCCCCGCCAGAAGGTGAAGGAAAAATCCCCTTGTGTGCCTGAGGTCACCCTGCTCCTGACCAGCGGAAAGGAAGGAAGGAAAAAAGGGGGGGCACACTGAGGAAGGGGGACCCAGAGATTGAGGCCCCAGGGGATGGAGCGTGGGATTTGTGATGAATGGTGAAGATACACAGAAAGATCAAGAATTACGGTGGGTATGCAATTTTCATATCTTATCATGTTAGTCTTCACCATTCATCCTGATGAATGATACCGGGCCCCCAAAGGGGCCCTAGACCATAAAGGACTAAGTCCCCTAGCTCCCGGTGGGGGAAACATTGAGAAGGAGAACCTTTACGGGCCTGACGAGGCCTGAGACTGGGGACAGTGAGGCGGAGAACCCCCCCCGAGGGGGCAGGAGGTTGCCCCGAAAGACACTGCCTCACTCTACGGGAGAAAATGTGGGTTCTCCGGTAAGCAGAGGAAATCACCCTATGCCGGGCCAAGGGTGACAACTGGAAGAGACGTAGTCATGCCATCCGCCTAGTGCAGATCGCTGTCCCTACTACCCTGGAAGCTACCTCTTTGGCATCGTAAGATGCCCTCGCTTGGTGCCTTGCTAGCTCCAGGCCACGTGCAGAGTGCAATGGCTTGTCTGGTTACCTCCAGATCAGGCAAGGAGGCTAGGAGTTGACCTAGCCTGGACCACAAGAACCTATCATAGAAAGCATAGTGGGCCTGATGAGCAGAAATCACAAGTAACAACCGTGCTGAGTAGAAGGTCCTCCTCCCCCAGAAGTCAAAATCCGCGGAATCTTGATCTGTGGCCAGTCACGCTGGGGGGTGCAAAGCTCATCGGGAGTGTCCAGCTGTGTCAGTCCTGACTGAGGATGAGGCATACGACCTGGACACTCCGAGGGAGGCACAATACCGCTGGCTCAGATACCTAGGGGCTGGGACTCTGGAAAAGGGTCTTTGCCAGAACCACAATGATGCCTCCTGGGAAGGAGCAGGCCACGCGGGCACCACAAGGGTGGCCGTACTGAAGTCACCTAAGAAGGCACATGTCAAATGGTCCGAACTGTGCTGAGTGGAAGAGGCGACAGGCAGGTCTTCCATCATCCTCATGAGGAAGCGCTGATACTCAGCGAGATCAGCAGCAGGGGAGATGTGGACGGAGGGCTCTTCTGCCCAGAAGAGGATGAGAAGGAAGTGGAAGACCTCAGAGATCCAGGGGTTGGCTGCTCAGGGAGGGTGGAACACCTGCTCATCCACAGCCCTGACATAAGTAGAGAAGTGAGCAGCCATTCTCTGAATTGCTCCCAGGAGAGAGGTCCCATAGGACCATGATTGCCCGGACAGCAGGAGATGGTGACAGAGGAATGGGGGCTAAGTCCACAACAGAAGAGGACCATCCTCTGTCTGGGCAAGAGAGCACACTGGAAGCCTCAAGGGAAGGAGGAACTCCGGAAAGCCTAACAGCCGACAGCTGATCAACCATGCTGGAACTGCCCAGGCCGGGCCCTAAAGAATCCCCCTCCTGTGAGGTGACCGGGACCGTGTAAACCCAGAAGGATGGTCCCTTCCCTCCAAAGACCAGGGCCCTCTCGAGGAGACTGAGAAGGAAGGGTGGGGGACAGCGCTGCGACTCCTCCCCAAACCCAGGTGGGTCCCAGAAAAGGGTCACCACATCGAAACTTGACCCCTCAGAGTCCGAAAGAGCCCTCCACCTTGCAAACACCAGTCTTTGCCGCTGACAACCCTGGTCAGTCCCCGAGGAGACCACCCAGGGAGTAGCACCCTCCCCTCCCGACGGCGCTCCGGTCGGCCCTAAAGTTGGGTGATCCAGGCACACCACCTGAGGGGGTGACCCAATTGAGGGGGCAGAAAACCCTCCCAGCCCAGGCTGCAGGGAAACAGTGGCCTGGACCACCACCTGCTGGTCAGCACCCCTGACCCCAGACTCAGGGGCTACCGCCTGCTCCTCAGAGGGAGGCTGGTTCCGGTCAGCTGAAATAACCACCAGGGTGTCCACATGGGCCGCCAACTCCAAAGAGTCAGACAGCTAATCCAAACCAGTCAGAGTCCACCTCCGAAGACGTAGAGACCGAAGTCCGGTGCCAGACTGTATGCGAATGCCTGGTCCTGTCTGGACAGACAGAGGTGCCAGTCCAGGTGTCCGCACCAGAGCCAGCACAGAACTCCCCCATGGCACCGCGAACAGTTCCAGAGGATGAGATGGCAACGAGAGCGGCAGCAGAACCGGAGTCGATGTCTGCCATGGCACCGTCCTGCCCCCACGTGGCACCGCGAACAGCGCCGGAGTCATGGATGACACCAACAGTGACACTGACAGCTCCCTCGGTGCCACAAGCAACACTGAGTGACACTCTCATGGCGCCGGTCTCATCACCAGCACCGCAAGCACGCCAGAGTTAGAACGGACGCATCTCCAGCCTCGGTACTGCGAACGATGCTGAGATGAGAAACAGTCAAAGATGGTGCCGTAGAACTTCCCACGTTGCCGTCAGTGCTATCGGTGCCATGAACAGCATCGACAACAGAGATGGTGCCAAGCAGCGAAGCGATACTGACCACAGCACCACCAGGGCCCACACTGCCGTGAATGAAACCGAGGCCCAAAACAGCACCGACGGACAGCGTCGAGGATGGTGTCAATCCAGACTTTCCAGCCTGAGGAAATGACACTGGGGGAGTCTTTGCCCCCAAAAGGGCAATTGCTGGAGCGCTGCCTCCTACCCGCTTCCCAGGGGGAATGGACTGGGCCTCCTGCACCTGGAAGGGCTTCTGCCACCAGCGAGGCTACAAGAAGTGGAAGCCCCTCCTCCACAGTCCATACAGAACCGGAAGGACCCAGAGGAAAGGCCAAGAGACTGCGGCTTGGCCCGACGAGTGCTCACCCATCCCCCGAAAGTCGGCAGAGCTCGTACAACTATCCACTCGCGCTGTTCCAGGACACAACGATCCATAAAGAAACAGGCATCACACAACCATATCATGAAGCGGGCCAAGGAACGTAAGGCAACGATCATGCTGGTCGTAACGGAGTACCTGCGGCCGCATGGGCACCGACGCATAGGAGGTCACCCTTACAGCGACTTTTGCCCTCTGACCTAGACATGACTGACGGAAAAGAATGCAAAACAGACTCAACGTCACTGAAAATAATAAAGGAACAGTCTTACCAAATAGTGGCGTTGAGTAGAGTGAAACGGAACCAGCAGTTAGAACTCAGCGTCGAAGGACACGAAGACTAGGCCCAATGTAATTGCTTGGAGCTCCTCATGAGGTGCGACCTCTACGGCAGGAGATGAGGAACTGGTGGGAGGGTGGGGTCTATGACACCTAACGGCCAACCCGTGAGCGCTATGCAGTACATCGGCCTCAAGGGTGGTGCCGCCGAAGGCCGACTCTGCCAATCCCAAAAAAAGGAGCTTCCATGGGTCGTGATCGCCACATATCCATTTGTGATGAATGGTAAAGACTGACACAGATAAGATTACCATTACAGCTTTCAAGCCAGGTAATACTCCTGTATCTACAGACTGTATAAAAACAGATAAAGTCTGTTTTTGAAACTGATAGGAACCAGACACCATTACTAAATCCCAGAAGAAATTCAAACACAAACAATGGTTCAGTTTCCAACCAGGCCAACCGATCAGAAACCAAAGAAAAACAATTTCCACAATAACAATTTCATTACCTATCTACCACACTACCTGTACTGTAGACAGAGACTTGATACAAAAAATAATAAATCGGTTGACAACCAAACGCTTTTTTACTTTTTTACCGAACCGAAGCGATGGAGAGATCTCCGGAGCGACTTCACAGTTAGGTAGAGTAAAGAATCTGACGGTTACACTGAGATGTACCAGAGACAGAGGTTTGAAAACCGAGCTCGAGCTCAACGTTCTATGCTGTTCATACAGTTAACCTTTTCCTCTCCGGGGCAATTCAAGTGCTGGGGCTAACTGCATATAGTCAGAATACAGCAAGACTTCATGTTGTTTGAAAGGTGTGAACTGTTTTCCAGGTAGCTGCTTTACAAATTTCTAACAAAGTAATATCTCTTGCAGCCGCTATAGAAGCAGCTGCACCCCTTATAGAGTGGGCCCTAAGGCCTACAGGGGACTCTTTACCCACTTTGCTGTAGCAGATTTGAATACAGACAACAATCCAGCTGGCAATGGACCTCTTTGAGGCAGGTTTTCCCCTTCCTCACTTCTCCATACGTTAGGAAGAGCTGTGTTCTATCATGCCTGTGGTCCTTTGTGTGATCCAAGTGTAACCCTAGGGGGCGCTATCCCAAGGGCTACTACCCCGCCTGTTCAGCTAATAACAGGTTGAGGGGCCTGGATCCAATAGGGGTGCCTCCACCCAGAGGTCGGGTTAAAACAGTCTGGAACGACTTGGTCACAGCCCTCTGGGTCACTGCAACCCCCCTTTCTTCCCACTAGTGGCCCACACTCGTTACCAACAGCACCCTTACAATATGCACTTACCCCCAGGGTTTGGACGATCAGCTTGACTCTGGGGACCCCCTGTAAAGGAAGACACAGTAATGCAATAGCCACGGTACAGTATTTTGGCACAAACACACAGTTTAGGCAGTATACTTTGCAAACAACCAAATCTGATTTATTTAGGGGGAAATAACAAGGGCAGGGGGAAATCTAGTTGATTAGCTTAAACTCTATTATTTCAGAGCACTGTGCACAGGCCAAGTTCCCTATGAGTCACTGTCACTGGGTACCCAGGCAATAAGGGGCTAGCCAAGTTCGGTGCAGCTGGTTGGGGCCCCTAAGATGAAAGCAACTGTACAATACCCACACTTGTAATCCAGAGCCAGCAGGCTCAGGTTGTGTGGCCAGAGAGGAAAAGGCAAACACTTGCACTCAATAGATCAAATGACAGGAAGCTAACCTATTTTTACTCACCACCCTTGCAGCAGTATCCTCACACGCCACTGCAGGACTTGGCCTGTAATTCAGACATTGCTCCACACATTTATATGTAACACAGAGCGGTACCATACCAGGCAGTTGCTACAAACTCCTGATCGCTTTCTGTGACCGAGCCGGGTGAACAATGCAGCTTCACTTGTCCTGACAGACCGAACGCGATTCAGCAGATTCTCCAGTAATCAACAGGGTGAGCCTGGTAGGTAGCTGCAACATGTACAGCCTCCTCTGCCTGCAACACACAGCGGATTTAGTCCGACTACTTCGGCTATTGGGCCGCTCGACTGTAGGACTTCCACACCCGCTTCCTGTGAGAAAACTCACAGCGCAGGAGCCCGGAGCTCCATCCTCACTCACAGCCACAACGATTCTGCCTTCTCGGCCAGTGGGCAGAGATTCTAACACGAGCACCATCCAACCCCATTGGAGGGCTTCAAGTGCCAGTCTTCTCGGTCTCCTCCTATTGGTGCAAAAAGGTGCCGCATTCCTGGACTTCACTTCTCAGAGTCACTGGCCATACTTTCCATTGGCAGCCGGCTCTCCACAGAGTCCCAGTCATGGTTGGCTGCCCAATACACCATTTTAAAAACCCTTCCCTTCCGATTGGATCCAAGAGGCAGTTCTAATCCAAAATGGATGGGCAGAATACACAAAGTCCCAGCTGCAAGGGAAACAGATTAAATAAACAGCAATTTTACGCCGCTTACATTTGTTTCAGAAAACAGTTACATCTTCAATAACGTTCCTCTGCTCGCTAGCTTACCGCAGAAACGGAGCATCCAAACAGCAGCTTGAGGGAGTCGCACCAGTAAACCCACAGTCCCCTTTACAACTAATAAAGCCTGCAAGCAGGCAGCTCTTAAAGAGACAGTACCAGAGACTCTAAAAGCACTCACAGCGCCTACATTTAAACGGTATTATGCCGAACGCCCAGATAGGCAGGAGCACTTAGGCAGGCTCCGGAAGGCTTTTAGGAGCCCCCATTTGTGGGGGTTACACCTTTCTGGACTGGAAAGAACTTGCATTCGCCTCAAGTAGTTACCCTAAATCACTTTAAGGCAAAACAGTTTAAACTGACAGCACATCAAACCTTTTGTTACATACACTAGTACGCATTACACAGTTTACTATTGGTTATACAATATTACACATACAGACAACCTTTTTTCTTTTTAAATCAGGTCATTACTTCCTGCTTATGACACCTGGGAAGAGGGGGCCCTTCCCTATCAGCTACCTGCAAGCTAACTGGGGCAGGGGTACCATACTCAGAGGGCAATATTAGCAGTCTGGAATCATCCCCCAGGGTTAGTTTGGGCAAGGAGCTCGGGGACATGTACACTCCTTTATGGACCACATTCAAAGGCAGATCCACAGGCTGGCCCAAGGACTCATAACTCAATCTCACTACAGGCCGTACTTCTCGGCCAGTCCGTCTAGGAGTCTCGGGGAAAATTTCTGAAGGCTCAGACTCCATCCCAGCCATACTTGGAATGGCCGGGAAAACCTCTGTAGGAGCAGGGGACCCAGAATCCATGGTACCTTCGGGGACAGAGCCCTCTATTTCTGAACTCACACCACCGGGCTCAGCTGGGGACATTTCTGGCACTGGCGGGGAACTATCAGGGCACTCAAAATATTCTTCTCACTCCTGGCAGGTCCCTATTTGCCTCCCCACATCACTTCCTTCGCCTGAGAAACCGACAGTTCAGCCAGTCCCAATGAGCTCATATCTTCAGATTTAATACCACTCACTTCTCCCTCCGGGAACATTGGCTCCAGAGACAAAGCTGGGGGCTCAGACAGTCCAGGAAGCCCAGCTTCATCCCCATGGTTGATTAGAGGATTGCCCCTAAACAACTGACTCAGTTCATAAGAGGGGTAGTACTCAGGATTACACTCACTGTCCACAGACACAAGACTGGCAATCAGCTTCAACAGAGGGGGGTGGAGAAGGCCTCTTTAATTTGATTTCTGGGGAATCAATCGGTCTTAGTTTTTTCTTGGCAGCGGCTCTAGTCACACGCCCGGGGGGGGGAGGCATTTGGCGGTTCAGCCTCTATCAGGATCTGTCCAATTGGCAGCAGATGATTTCTGTGTATAGTTTTCACATCTTTTGAGTTGTTCTCAGGCCGCACTTTGTATACAGGTAAATCCTCCAACTTCCCCACTACAATATGAGGAAGGTGATGCTATCTGTCACCAATCTTATGCTTGCCATGCAGTCCCAGATTTCTCAACAACACTCTAGCCCCTTCTTTAAGCTCCACTGCTTTCACTTTTTTGTCATACCTTTCTTTATTGACTACATTTCGTTTTGCAGCCATGGTCTGGGCCAGTTGGTAGGCATGGTTTAGTTGGGCCGTCAGCTTCTGCACATACTGTAGATGATTAGCTGCTTGAATCCATCAGGAGAAACTCCGAAACAGACATCCACTGGCAGTCTAGCCTCTCTCCCAAACATCAGTTGATCGGGAAAACCCAGTGGCATCAGTTTTGGTGCAGTTATAAGCGTGTACTAGAGTGCTAATCTGCTGGCTCCATCTAGGCTTATCTTTAGGTTGCAGGGTGCCCAACATGTCAAGCAACATGTGGTTAAACCTTTCAGGCTGAGGATCTCCCTGGGGATGATGAGTAGTTCTTGACTTTCGTACCCCCCCCACAGGGATAGCATTTCCTTAATCAAGCAGCTCTCAAAATCTCTCCCCTGATCGGAATGGATTCTTTGAGGGGCCCCATAGTGGACAAAGAAATTCTCAACAAGTACTTTAGCCACCGTGGTTGCCTTCTGGTCTTTAGTGGGGAAAGCTTGTGCATACCAGGTGAAGTGATCAGCAACTACCAATATATTGCTGATGTTCGTCTGATCTGGTTCTAGACTCAGGAAATCAATGCAGACCAATTCCATGGGGGCAGTAGTAGTGATGTTAACCAGGTGGCAGCCCTCTGGGGCAGGGTCTTTCTTTGTAAACATCAGCTACAAGTCCTGATATGCTGTTCCACATCAGCACCCATTTTGGGCCAATAAAACCAGGACCTCACCAAGTCAAGGGTTCTGTCTATGCCAAGGTGTCCCATGTGATTGTGTAGGGACCTCAACACCAGTTCTCTAAAAGCAGTGGGCAGCACCAGTTGTTGTTTGTCTACTAGCCCCTCTTTATCTACTGTCTCTCTGTATAATAGTCTATTAATCGGTTTCAACTTGGGACCTTCTTTGTATAACAGGGCAGTTCTCAAGTTGAGGGAACGCAGTTTTGACACATCTCTCCCCATGTGCAGAGCCTCCAGAGCAGTGTTTATCATGGAGTCTTGGGACTGAGCCAGCCGGAGACCATCATTATTGAACTGGGGCAACGCACTAGTGTCTAATGCAGAGAAATGACAGTAAGCAGTAGTGATACAGTTCTCAGATGGCCCCAGACAGTCCACCATGCAATCCACAGTATCAGGAGATACCTGTTCCTCCTTGTCAAATTTTTGGCAAAGTGCTCTAATGGCAGGTTCGGACAACCTGACCCAGCTGTCTCTGGACACAGATCTCTGGGAGAGAGCATCAGCGTCTCTGTGGTTCAGGCCTGCTCTGTATTCAACAGCATAATCATAGGTAGACAAGCAGAAAGCCACCATGGCCAGTGGCATCCAACTTAGCTGAGGTCTGCACATAGGTTAGAGGATTGTTATCAGTCTTCACCAGTATCTTAGCACCGCATACAAGTAGTCATGAAATTGATCAACAATGGCCCACTTCAAGGCCAGGAATTCTAACTTGTGCACTGGATAGTTCTTTTCTGAAGGAGTTAGGATCCTGCTGGCAAATGCTACGGGTCTTAGACCATTTGTGTGCTCTTGATATAACACGGCCCCCAATCCTTGTAGACTGGCATCAGTATGAAGAATGTACGGCCTGGCAGGATCAGCATAGGCCAGCACTGGGGCATGGGTAAGTTGATATATAATATCATGGAAAGCTACCTCACAATCAGCAGTCCAGCGGGTTCCAAACACATCATTTGGACGGAAATATTTTTTCTTAGTCTCAGACGGCACAGCTTTCTTATACTTTTTGTGAGTTGGAGGATACCCTTGAGTAAGGTTGAGTAGAGGGCGAATCACTCGAGAATAGTCTTTGATAAATCGTCTATAATACCCACAAAACCCCAGGAACCTTTGCAGTTCTTTCAAATTATTTGGCTGAGGTCAGGTAGTCAAAGCTTCCACTTTACTGGGGTCAGTCTCTCCTTCAGTGGATACTACGTGCCTGACGATTTCACGGAAGTCTGAAAGAATTGACACTTATCTATAGACAATTTGAGACCAAAATCTTCCAGTCAATCCAGGACTTTGAACAACCTGCTTTCATGTTCCTCCAAGGAGCTGCCAAATACTATGACATCATCCAGGTAGACTAAACATTCGAGTAAGTTCATATCCCCCACAGCACGCTCCACCAAGTGCTGGAAGGTAGCAGGGGTGCCTGAAATCCCTTGGGGCATCCGCATAAACTCGTAGAAGCCTAATGGGCAAATGAAAGCAGTCTTCTCTTGATCCTCCAGAGCCATCAGGATCTGGTAGTACCCACTGAGAAGATCTAACACTGAGAACCATTTACTATCATTTAGACAGCCCAAGGCATCCTGAATGCATGGCATGGTATACTGATCTGGTATGGCTCGCCTGTTAAAAGTGCGGTAATCCACACACATCCGAACAGTTCCATTCTTCTTCCTCACTACTACAATACGTGAAGCATAGGGGCTTCTAGACTCTTGTATCACCCCAGCCGCGAGCATCTCCTGCAGGTGTCATCTCACATCATCTATATCAGCAGGGGCCAGGCGTCGAGATCGCTCATGGAAAGGTCGCTCATCCTGTAGCCGAATGTGATGCTCAGCTCCTTGCACACATTCTACATCCCACTCCTTCAAGGAAAACACCTGCTCCTTCTAAGCAGCCTTTTCACTAATCCTTTTCTTCCATTCTGCTGGCAGTAGTGAGTCACCAAAATCAAACAAATCGGGGTCACTGTTCCTCCTCCCAGAAGTCTTGTTGCTGGGCAGAACAGCAGTATCTGCACAGTGCACCGTAGCCAGAGTGCAACCTCGCTTCACCGAATCTCTCGATCAGATACATTGTGCACTTGAACCATTACTCTTCTGGCAAAAGCACGGCTCTAGCAGGCAAAATGCTGGGTTTAACCAGCAACCCTCTGGCAATTTTCCATCGCCTGGTGCATCCAGCATCAATATTTTATTCTTAACATCCTCCTTAATCCGGACCTCTTGAGAACACACTGGGCATTTGGGGCTAGCAGCAAAGACTCTGGATCCTTCTTCCAGACAATACCCACCGGGCCTTCGGGATCCACCTGGCTGGCCTTTTTCTGGGTCTCATAGGCCTTCTGAATCAAGGCTGGAATGCTGAGAGCTCGCCCAGTCCTGGACCTCTGTTTTTCAGAGCACAGCTGCGCTAAACGACCAAACATATGAGCATTGGTTCCGATCAACAAGGGCATCCCATCATACAGTCCAGTAGGGGGACACACTAATGCCAAGGTCTCCACTTACTTGGCCACCCCAGCCAGAAGTAGGAAAAGATAACCAGATCCGGATATGCAGAGTGAGGGTAGGCCTTATCGCTCAGTCCCCAAACATGGAGTCCATCTAATGGCTGCAGGGGCACCTCAGGCAAATGCTTCTGTTACCAGTCCCAAAACATAATGGTCACTTGAGAACCACTATTTAACACAGCCCAAGTGGGTACTCCATGCACTCTCACTGTGGTTTCCATTGAGGGACCCACCACATCAGACCATTCAGGGGCACGGTTTGGAAGTTACTTGGGCATTGGCCCGGTGACAAAACTCTTCCAGGAGACCCCACCTGGGGTCGAGTATAGCCATATGCGATGCCAGGCTACTAGCCTGCTATTGACCCTCCTCAAGTTCTCTGGTAACCTGCACTCAGTCTGAAAGTGTCCATCCTCCCCACAGTGGTAGCAGAACTTAGTATCTTGGGGGTCTTTGTTGGGCGGGAGATATCTTGCCTGCCTGGAGACATCGGGGGTTCTGGAAGGCTCCTCGTGACTAGGTTGTTTGTTTCTGGCTAACTCAGGCTCCCCAAATTTGGAGGGATGGGCAGCAGTTTGTTTCAACTCTCTCACCATTTCCCGTAAGCCTCTAATCTCGGCCTTCAAATCACTCTCCACCCGGGGATCAGAGGAAACAGCATGCACCCCTACTCCACCCTGGGCCTCTGGGGGCACAGGAAAAGCATCAGGTCCCTTGTTCAATTCCCTTGAGGAGTGGGTCTCATCGGGTTCACTGCGCTCAGGGATCTGGCATATATTCACGACCCCCACATAGGGTTCCCACCCCTCTTTATCAGTCTCAACTTCTCGAATCTCCCTCATCAATTGGCAGTATTCGGGAGGGGCAGCCTGTCGGTCATGTAGTTTGAGCTTCAACAATATCACACTGGAAAACCTGGCAGATTTCAAGATATGATCTAGGTGGACCTGATTTAAAGCAGGGGCAGTTACCCCGCCTTTTTGATAAGCTTTTTGCAGTGCCCTTTCCACTTGGGTAACAAAGGCTGACAGTTTCTCATTCCTCCACTGCTTAGCTGACTTGAACTTCCACAGCAAGTCTTCCCCAGTTTCTGTACTCCCAAACACCCCCTCCAAGGCAGAAAAGTACTCTACTGCAGTGGCTTTGGGGCTAGTAGCCCGCAAGAAATGAATGGCTTCCAAAGCTGGGCCCCTCGGGCTCTCCATCAGGCTCTTTCATTTCTTCCCCTCAGAGCACTGCCACTCTTGGACTAAAGGGGTAGCATAGTCCATCCAAGTCTCCAAATCATCTTCTCCCGAGGGCACTGGCACAGTACCAGAAAAAAGTCTCAATCTCCAATAGGAGTCTAGCTGTATGGGGGAACAACTATAGGTGGTGGAGCCAGGATGGAACTCTTGGAGGACCCAGGAGATGTACACGGGGGACGATTGGGGGGTGGGATTACTGGAAAGGTCTAGCACCTGTAGTAATTCCTGAGTGGTCCTCCCTTCTGCAGCTAACAGTTTAAGCAATTTATCTTTGAAGCTATTAGTCTTGGGGGACCCCCGGGTGACTGAACCACTCTGGACATGAATGACCCTCCAACCCTTTGGAGCACCTTCCGGGTAAATCACTGGGGGCACCCTCTCTGGGTCTATAATTATACTGCATAAAAGCAACACCTGTAAAGTCTGGTTGAGTAGGTCGGCCATTCGCCCCTTCACCTCTACCGTGCCTAAACATTTAACACGTTCAACTGCAGAAACAAGGTCAGCGTTCTTTATCCACAGAGGTACATCCAGTAGCAACACAATTTTCTGGGAATCCAACTCTTCGGTTTCACCCACCCCATCAGTTTATGCACCATCATCTTAACAGGGTCTAACTTAATTTTAGTCGTGATATCCCCCTCCAGTTTTTCCTTTGGTTTGGCCATGTTGGGGTAGTTCGTATATTCGGCCACTAGGGGATGCTAATCCCAGCAGTGCCTCCAAAATATAACCCCTAGGGGGCGCTATCCCAAGGGCTACTACCCCTGCCTGTTCAGCTAATAACAGGTTGAGGGGCCTAGATCCAATAGTGGGTGCCTCCACCCAGAGGTCGGGTTAAAACAGTCTGGAACGACTTGGTCACAGCCCTCTGGGTCACTGCAACCCCCCTTTCTTCCCACTAGTGGCCCACACTCGTTACCAACAGTACCCTTACAATATGCACTTACCCCCAGGGTTTGGTCAATCAGCTTGAATCTGGGAACCCCCTGTAAAGGAAGACACAGTAATGCAATAGCCACGGTACAGTATTTTGGTACAAACATGCAGTTTAGGCAGTATACTTTGCAAACAACCAAATCTGATTTATTTAGGGAAATAAGGTCAGGGAAATCTAGTTGATTAGCTTAAACTCTATTATTTCAGAGCGCTGTGCACAGGCTAAGTTCCCTATGAGTCACTGTCACTGGGTACCCAGGCAATAAGGGCTAGCCAAGTTCGGTGCAGCTGGTTGGGGTCCCGTAGATGAAAGCAACTGTACAACACCCAGACTTGTAATCCAGAGCCAGTAGGCTCAGGTTGTTTGCCAGAGAGGAAAACATAAACACTTGCACTCAATAGATCCAACGACAGGGAGCTACCCTGATTTTTTTACTCACGACCTTTGCAGCAGTATCCCTTACACGCCACTGCAGGACTTGGCCTGTAATTCAGACACTGCTCCACACATTTACATGTAACACAGAGGGGTACCATATCAGGCAGCTGCTACAAACTCCCAATCGCTTTCTCTGACCGAGCCGGGTGAACAATGCAGCTTCACTTATCCTGACAGACCGAGCCTGATTCAGCAGATTCTCCAGTCCTCTACAGGGTGAACCTGGTAGGTAGCTGCAACATGTACAGCCTCCTCTGCCTGCAACACACAGCGGATTTAGTCCAACTACTTTGGGGATCGGGCCGCCCACTGTAGGCCTTCACACCGCTTCACAGCGAAAACTCCTGGCGCAGGGCCAGGAGCTCCATCCTCACTCACAGCCACAACGATTCTGCCTTCTCGGCTGTTGGGCAGAGATTCCAACACGAGTGCCACCCAACCCCATTGGAGGGCTTCAAGTGCCAGTCTTCTCGGTCTCCTCCTATTGGTGTAAAAGGGCGCACTCCTGAATTCACTTCCCAGAGTCACTGGCCATATTTTCCATTGGCAGCTGGCTCTCCACGGAGTCCCAGCCATGGTTGGCTGACCAATATACCATTTAAGCGCCTCTCCTTCTGATTGGATCCAAGAGGCAGTTCTGATCCAAATGGATGGGCAGAATACACAAAGTCCCAGCTGCAAGGGAAACAGATTAAATAAACAGCAATTTTACAGCCACACTACATTTGTTAAAGAAAAACAGTTACATCTTTCAATAATGCTCCCTCTGCTTGCTTAGCGACGGCAGAAATGGAGCGATTCAAACAACAGCTCGAGTGGGAGTCGAGCAGTAAACCCACAGTCCCCCTTGCAAACTAATAAAGCCTGCAAGCAGGCAGCTCTTAAAAGACAGTACCAGAGCTCTAAAAGCACTCACAGTGCCCACATTTAAACGGCATTATGCCGAACGCCAGATAGGCAGGGAGCACTTAGGCAGGCTCTGGGAAGGCTTTTAGGAACCCCCATTTGTAGGGGGGTTACACAAGTAGTAGCTTATGGCTCTCTTGAATCAAGGTTATGCAACCTACGTTCCCCTGAACTGGAGTGGTCAGTGAAAAAGACTGATAAAGTGATGAACTGATTAAGGTGAAAGTCTGAGACCACCTTAGGGAGGAACTTCCTGTTAGTCCTAAGGACCACCTTGTCCCTGTGAACTGCTATGTAATCTGGCTCTGTGGACAAGGTCTGGAACTTACTGATCCTCCTGGCTGGGTGATGGCTACAAGGAACACTGTTTTCCATGTTACATACTTAAGCTCTGCTGAGGACATGGGTTCAGACGGTGGCTGCATTTCTGGCCAATGCATATATTGAGGTCCCATGCAGGAGTGGGTTCCCTGTGAGTGGGATGCAACTGCAGTAGGCCCTTGAAGAACTTTCTGAATACCTGGGGGGATTCACAAAGCAATCTGAAGGTGCAAATCCTTTCCTAAGTCCCCAAAAGTTCCGTGGCTGCGGAAAAAAAGGGAAATTGTGCTACACACAAAACTTCCACAGCTGCGGAAAAAATACACTATGGACTATGGAAAAAAGTGCAGCTGCAGAAGTTCCTGAGGGAAAAAAGTCATTCATAAGCATGGCACATCCCCTTAAAGGCTATTCTCAGCCTGTGTTTTTCCGCAGTTGCAGAAAAAATGTTGCACACATGAGAGTAAGGCGTAACACTCCCTGAGCAAAATGCAGTGCCCTAACAATTAAAATACAATTACAGTGGAGGTCAGGCACAAGTAATAGCAAACCAGTGGGTACATAGCAGTGGCAGTTGTTACAGCAACACTAGTACACCATAGTCATTGAAACACAACAAACAACAACAACCAGAACCAGTGCAGTCCATGAAGGAGCCCCACAGGCAGAAGAGGCTGAACAGCCTGCAGTGAGTGCTACTGCAGCAGGCAACATAAACATTCCAGGGAGAGACACCACCATCAGTTATAGACAGCCACTGTGGTGCATGTTTTTTCTGGTACCAGTGGTACTGCAGTGGTCCCAGTTGAAGGAATGAATGCTCTTCTCTCAGTGGGTACCTTCAGCTACATCTGTGGCAAGACTGTCAATGTCTGCTGCTCCAGTTAATATGGATCACCTGTTGTGCCTCCTAAGCCTTTTCTGCAGCTCGTATCCGCAGTCCGGATTTTCTGCACTTGTGGAATTTCCGTAATTGTAGTTTTATGGATTTCCACATGTGTGCAATTTTCTTTCAAAATATCCTGCAGCAGCGTTTCTGCAGTCCTGCAGGCTTTTTCCCACAGCTGCAGGATTTTGGCTGTCTTTGTGAATCCAGCCCCTGGTTTATACCCAGGGATGACCCTTTTCCAGCTGAGAGGGATGCAGAGACAGCTGCTAGGTGTACCCTAAGGGTGAAATGCAGATGTGCCAGATAATCAAAAATGACTGCTAACCCAGCCTGGTGACAGTCTGTCTGTTTCTGGTGGCACCAAATGGAGACCCGCTTCCATTTAGAGGTGTAAGTCTTTCTAGCAGAGGGTTTTCTAGAAACCCTAAGGACCTCTAGTACTCCCTCAGAGAGGTGCAGGTCAGCATACTCTACGTCCTCAAGAGCCAAGCCCTGAGCATGAGGGACTGGAGGGTGGGGTACAAGCAGGGCTCCAGATAAGACTTTTTGGGATGAGCACTGTACTTCTCATTTTGAAAGTGAGGTGAGTAAAACCAAATTCAGATGCGTACAAATCTCTGGACAGAGTGGACTGAGCAGTACATTCTAAAAACAGTGTAATTTTTTTCCAGATAAGAATTGATTAAGTGCCAACAATGCTACAGATGAAAAAAATTACTCACCTTAGTGTAACCCCTAGATGGCGCTATCCCAGGGGCTACTACCCCTGCCTGATTTGCCACTAACAGGTTGAGGGGCCTGGATACGATGGCAGGTGCCTCCACCCAGAGGTCAGGGTTTGCAATAGTTAAACTAACTTGGTCACAGCTCTCTGGGACACTGCAACCCCCTTTCTTCCCACTAGTGGCCCACACAGTATATCAGAATTACCTTCACAGTATACACTTACCCCCAGGGCTGGTTCATGCACTGGGACCTCCTGTAAAATAAGAAGATACAGTGCAACAATCACAGTACAATACTTTAACATAGACAAATACCTCAGGCAGTATAACTTTGCTGAAACAAGCAGCTCTGATTTATTTAGGGGAATATAACAAGGACAGGGGGAAATCAGGTTAATTAGCTTATCACTTTACTCATCTACCTATGGCTCTGTGCAGGCCTATCCCTACCAGTTACTGTCCCTGGGTACCCAAGCCCTAGTGGCTAGTCCAAACGTGGCAGCTGGTAGGGGCCCTTTCACACAGAGAAAAGAAAAATTAGTTAAACAGTCAGCAGTACAGTAATTCCATTTGGATTCAATGTGGCAATTCAACAGGGAGTGACCCTGAATTAGTACTCATGACCTCCAAACAAGATAGGGTCCTTCAATGTCAGCAGGGCTACTCTTGAGCTCCACGAGACTCCTCACACATTTATATGGCAAACTGCAACAGGCAAAAGTCCTTTAATGGCAGCAGGATTCACTTGAGCTACACAAGCCTCCTCACACATTTATATGGTGAACAGAAAGTACTATACCAGGCAGGCTGCTTCTCTATCCCGATCGCAGTTACTGCACAATACCCGGGAGAACACACAGCAGATTCAGTTCCTGACAGACCGAGTGCAAATCAGCAATTTCTCCAGTCTTCTACAGGGTGAGCCTGGTTTCTACTCTTCAGATATCCTTTGATTCTCTTCACAGGACGGATTCAGTCCTAACAAGCAGTTACACAAGCTGCAGACCGGAACTCGGGGCCTTACACACGTTTCCCGACTAAAACTGCACACTGAAAAAGCACAGGGATCCTTCCCTCTTCATTGCCAGAGCTCAACTGAAACTCCAGCAGACAAAACTGGGCACTTCCTTTGAGTTCCTCCCAGTTGGCTGTCACTCACAATAGACTGCCCCTATTGGTCCAAAAAGGCGCCGAAGTCCAAACTACATCTCCCAGAGTCACTGCCCATACAATCCTCTTGTGGCTGGCACAGATTACGAGTCCAAGTTCTGATTCGTCCAAGGCACCATTTTAGAGCTACCTTAACCCACACTGATTGGTCCAGTTCAGCAGTTCAAAACCAGAATGGGGAACTAAGCAGACACAGTTCTGACTGCAAAGAAAGCAGGTTAGACAAACTGGATTTTCATTATTACTCAATGATTTCTGGCAAACAGTTACATCTTTCAGATAGGTTCCCTTTGCACTCCTAGTGACTGCAAAAATGGAGTGAATGTAGCAGCTCGAGTGGTACTCAAGCAGAGAAGCACACAGTCCCCCATACAAACTAATTATGTCTGCAAGCAGACAGCTCTTAAACAGACAGTACCAGAGGCTCTAAAACACTCACTGATAAATGGCTTAAACGCCAAACACCATTCAGACTTGGAGCATTCAAGCAAGCTCTTGAAGTCTTTTGGGAACCCCCATTTGCAGGGGTTACATTAGTAATTATGTTTCTTCTAGTGGAGTCTTGCTGTATTCTGACAATTGCAGTTAGGTCCAGCCTTTCAACTGCCCGGAGAACATATAGGGTTAACTTTTCTATGCATGGCATAGAATGTTCATCTCAAGCTCGGTTGAAGCCTCTCTGCCTGTTGTTATTTAAACTGCAACCATCAGATCTTTATGAGCAAAAACTCACTAGGTGTTCTGTGTGGAAACTGTAAAATTTTTAACTAGCCAACTGGTCGAAATATAATGTTTTTGGTTCTCAAAGGAAGACTCAAGTCAGGAAACCCAAAAACAAAAACCAATCAAATGAACAACATTTCCACCCAAAGAAAAAAGAGGTGTAAAGGTGGGGGTACCTCTAGGGTGCTCTACACTGCCCTGCCCACCCACATCCCAAAATCTAGGTTCTGAGAGGGAAGGCGGGGGTAGAATACAGCAAGACTCCACTAGAAGAAACATAATTACTAAGGTGAGTAATTTTTTCTTCAAACAACATGAAATCTTGCTGAATTCTGACAATTGCAGACTACCAAGCAGTACCTCCATGGAGGAGGGACAGAACCTACTTTGAAACATGCTCTGAAGTACTGTTGTGTTAAACCGAGCATCACTCCTAGCCTGGGTATCCAGAGAGTAATGCTTGGTAAAAGTATGGACTGTTTCCCAGGTGGCTGCTTGACAAATTTCCAAGAGAGGGATATCCTGGCAGCAGCGGAAGCAGCTGTACCTCTTGTGGAATGAGCCCTCAGGCCTGAGGGTGGAGTTCTACCTAGTTTTTCATAGCAGAATTGTATACAAGAAACAATCCACCTGGCAATAGATCTCTTAGTGGCAGGTTTGCCCTCCCAACTTCTCCATAAGTGAGGAACAACTGGAGGGATTCAAACCTGAGACCCTTGGTACGTTCTATGTAGTAGCTAAGGGCTCTTTTAACATCCAAGCTGTGTAGCCTCCTCTCTCCCAGGGAAGAATGATCAGTGAAGAAAACAGGGAGAGATATAGACTGATTGAGGTGGAAATCTGAAACCACTTTAGGCAAGAACTTTCTGTTAGTTCTAAGGACCACTTTATCTTTGTGAAAAGAGATGAAATCAGATTCCACTGACAAGGCTTGCAATTCACTGATATGTCTGGCAGAAGTAATGGCTACCAAAAACACAGTTTTCCAAGTCGAGTACTTAAGCTCTGCTGAGGACAAAGGCTCAAAAGGGTGTTGGATAAGCTGAGCTATGCAAACATTAAGATCCCAAGCAGGAGCAGGATCCCTAAAGAGGGGGATTAGTGTGAAGCAGTCCCTTGAAAAACTTACAGAATACAGGATGGGATGACAGAGAGGAAGACTTGCCTACAGACAGGAAAGCAGAAACAGCCGCCAAGTGTACCTTGGGAGTAGCTGGTCTGAGACCTAGGTCATTAAGATGGACCATATAATCCAGAACCGTAGGCAATTCAGCAGAGTCTGGAGAAATATTTTCTTCAGAACACCAAATGCTGAGTCTTTTCCATTTGGAGTTGTATGTCTTTCTGGTGGAAGGCTTTTGAGAAGCCTTAAGGATATCCAGAACCCCTTGGGAAAGATGCTGATCTGCAAACTCGAACTCTTTAAGAGCCAAGCCTTGAGAGTGAGAGACTGAAGATTCGGGTACCAAATCCTCCCCTGAGAGGATGTTAACAGGTTGTAATTCCTGGGAAGAGACAGGGGAAGATGGACTGCTAGGGACAGCAACAAGAGATACCATGGCTGCCTGGCCCAGTCTGGAGAAATCAGAATCACTTTGCATGGTTGTGACCTTATATTGACATGCACTTTGAACAGGAGAGGGAAGGGGGGAAAGCATACAGAAATTTCCCTTCCCAGTTCAGGATCAGAGCATCCAGGGTGACTGAGCCCAAGACTGGGGGTCTGCAACAAAAAAGAGGAAGTTGGTGATTGTCTGGGGTTGCAAAAAGATCTATCGCTGGAGTGCCCCATCTTGAGAAAATCACTTTCAACACCAGATGATCTAGGGCCCATTCGTGATGGCCCTGGGATATTCTTCTCGGTGCATAAGCTAGCACATTGTCCTTCCCTGGGAGGTGAACTGCTATCAGAGAGGTTTGCAGGGAATAGGCCAGGGACCACAACTGCATTGCTTCTGTGCACAAGGCCATAGACCGAGTGCCTCCTTGCTTGTTGGTGTACCACACAGTGGTGGTGTTGTCTGTTCTGACCTGAACCACCTTGTTCTGTACAGATTTGGAAAAAGCTTGCAGTGCCAGAAACACTGCTCTGAGTTCCAAGAGATTGATGTGAAGCAGAGATTCCTGAGGCGACCACAGTCCCTGGGTGGTAAGTTCCCCCAAATGGGCTCCCCAGACCAGCAGGGAAGCATCTGTGGTCAGGACCACTGAATGAGACTGAGTGACAAATGGAACCCTTTCCTCAAATTGTCCTGATCTTGCCACCATTGCAGGGCTTGGATCAGAGTTAGAGTCACTGGAATTAGTTTGGTAAGGGAATCCTTCCTTTGGGACCAAAAGCTCTTAAGTGGACTGAATGTCCTCATTTGAATCTTCGCCTGGACCACTGCTGTAGAAGCTGCCATGTGGCCCAGTAGCTGAAGGAAATGCCTTGTGGTCGAGAAACCTGAAGGCTGAATGAAGAGGCCAGTTCTTGGAGGTCCTTGCCCTTTCCAGGGAAGGAAGGCTATTGCTTTTACCGTATCCAGTTCTGCCCCTATGAAAGTGAGGAGCTGCACTGGTTCGAGAACTGACTTTGGTAGGTTGAGAAGAAATCCTAAAGAAGTGAGCACTTGCTGGGTCACTTGCAGGTGTGACTTGACTTGGTCTGGAGACTGGCCTACTATGAGCCAGCCGTCCAAGTATGGGAAGATGGAAATCTTTTTTCTTCTTAGGAAGGCAACAACTACTGTCAGGCACTTTGTGAAGACCCTTGGGGCTGATGTTAGGCCAAAGGGCATTGCTCTGAACTGATAGTGGCCTGAGGGCAACTTGAACCTGAGGTACTTTCTGTGGGAACACCTGATGGGAATGTGAAAGTAGGCATCTTTGAGGTCCAGGGAGGCTAGCCAGTCCCCGGGCCTTAGAGAGGGAGGATAATTCCCAGAGTTATCATTTTGAACTTCGGCTTTAAAAGATGTCTGTTCAGGTATCTTAGGTCCAGGATGGGTCGCCACTCTCCTGTCTTTTGGGGGGTTGGGAAGTACCCGGAGTACAATCCTTTGCCCCAGTGTAGGGTAGGTACTCTCTCTATAGGTCTGAGATCTAGGAGAGAAGAAACCTCTGCCTGTAGGGCAAGGGTTTCTGAGAGATCTGCAGGTGGAAAAGATCTGGCTCTCAGCTTGGGAAATTTTTTGAAGCTGAGAACCAGACCCTGGCTTACTACTTCCAGGGCCCTCTTGTCTGATGTAAGAGACTTCCAGTCCTGGACAAAGTAAGCCAGCCTGCCCCCTACTGGGATAGGAGAATCGACCCAGGCAGACCAATCAGGGTGTCTGCTTGGCAGGGGCTTTAGGCTGAGAGGTGGATGCAGGCCTGCTGATCCCCCTTCTGCCTCTCCCTCTGAAGAACCCCCTCTGTGAAAAAGAAGAAGAGGCCTGTGCTTGGTAAAAAGGCCTTTGGAAAGGCCTGCCCCTGCCCCTGGACTGCTGCCTTTGAGTTGTTGTTTGCCTTTCCTTGGCCTGAGCACTCCTGTAAGTGGTCCTGTATTCATCCATTTTCTTCATGTAATTCTCTGTCTGCTCCCCAAACAGAGAATTACCCACTACAGGACAATCCATGGCCTTAACCTGGGTATCCTGTGAGAGGCTAGTACATCTGAGCCAAGCCATTCTCCGAAGAGCCACAGATGTAGCCATGACTCTTGATGACACATCACAGGAGTCTACAGCAGCATGAAACTGAACTTTCGATGCCTCAATCCCATCCTTAGCCACCTCCTCCAGCTCCTTGGCAAGCTGGGGGGAAGCCTGTTTAGCCAGTGCCAGTACAGTGTCCCACCTGGACTTCTGGTACCTGGCTGCATAGGCCATATAATTAGCCTGCCTGAGTCCTAAGGATGATGCCATGTACTGCTTCTTTGCCATGGCATCAATCTTCCTGGAGTCCTTGTCTGGGGGGTGTGATGCCAAGGGAATGCTTGCCTTATCACAGGCAGCAGCCTGTACAACCCCAACATGGCTGCATTGCTGATAAAGGAACTCCGTATCTGAGCCTGAAGGAGTATACCTCTTGTCCATTCTTCTGTCCACAGGAGGTATGGAATTGGGAGACTTAAAAATTTTTTGTGTCTGTTTCCCAAAAGATTTGTGGAGGGGAACACATAGTCTCCTGGACTCTGGGATGTCCATCTTCTCTACATAGTCAGGCTCTTCCTGATCCTCCACTGCCTCCTCTACAGGAAGCTGGAGGGTATCAGCCACCTTTCTGTAAAACATGTGTAGTGTGAGAGGACTCAGAAAGCCTGGGAGGAGAAACACCTGAAGGTCTGTCTGGGAGCTGTCCGGGTCAATAGGCACATCCAGACTTTCACCATCACCATAATCATCTTCCAGCTCTCCTTCCTCCTCAAACTCCGGTTCATAAAATTCTTCCAGGGTATAATCCGAACCAGGAGACCCGACCGAACCGAGCCCCTGCCAAGGTGCGGTTCAGTCAGAACCAATCGAAGATATTCCACAATCCGAATCACTTTGGCTATTTCATCGGTCGGAGTATGAGATTCTGGATCCGAACGGTCGACTTGTCTTTCTCTTTTATTTTTTCGAACCGATTCTCGGAATAGGCCTCCTTTCAAGAAGTATCGCCTGGTCGAGGGACCTTGTGGTTCGGTCGGAACCGAACCAGGCTGGCCATCCGGGTCAGCGGACTTCTCGCCTCCTTTCCCCAGTCTACTTAATCTCTTTTCCAGGGTAGATTTGGGAAAATATTTGCAAATTTGGCAGTCTGAATCAAGGTGGCCAAACCCCAGACAATAAACACAGGTGGTGTAGGGATCAGCCTTAGCAAAGACCTCCCCACACACACTGCAGTGTTGAAACCCAGTGGGCCGGTTTTTTTTCTTGGGTTTCTCAGACATGGCCAACCTAACCAAACTTACCCTTTTTTCGGCAATCCGCCAGGCAAGACTCCCTTATCGGTTCCTGACTGTGTCACGGGTCTTGGAAAAAAAGTACTAAAACCCGTTTTTTTTAGAACCGATACGGACCGGTAACCACACACTAAAGTACAAATTTTACCTCAAAATGGTCGGTTCAGCCAAATCGATCCACAGCTTTACAAGTTCCACACAGAAAACAGAACAAAACCTATCTAGTACTCACGGTACCACAGACAGAGACTTGAACCAACTATGTGGAAACAACAATTTCAGAAGAAAAAATGACCGAAAACCGACACTTCAACCGACTTTGAACCAAGCAGCAGGAGAAATTTCCGGAGCAACTGTTCAGTGAGGCGGAGTAAAGAATCTGACAGTTGCAGTTCGAATAACAACAGGCAGAGGCTTCAACCGAGCTCGAGATGAACATTCTTTGCCATGCATAGAAAACTTAACCCTATGTTCTCCGGGGCAGTTGAAAGGCTGGACCTAACTGCAATTGTCAGAATACAGCAAGACTTTATGTTGTTTGAAGTTAGCAGGTAGGAGTAATTTACTCACCAGTTTTAAAACATAGTGAGTAAAACAAAATGAGGATGCATACGAGTGCTGTAAATCTGTAAAAAACAGCTCCTTTTGAATCAAGTTATGTTATGAAGCGCTATTCTTTGGTGTGGAGTATTTACAAATGTTGGGTGAGTATTGGTACTCATTAAAAAAAATTTCTGGAGAGTATTTCCTAAAATGAAGTGAGTAAAACAGGTTGGTACTCCCTTATCTGGAGCCCTGGTATAGGACCCTGCCCTGAGAGGAGGTCAACAGGTTGTGCCTCATGGGTAGGGAGACTGGCTTGGATATTGATAGGGTCAGTAGCTAGGAATACCAGGGCTGCCTGGCCCAGTCTGGTGCAATGAGGATCATTGTCTCTGGTTGAACCCTGAGTTTGTTTAGTACTCTGAGCAGTAGGGGAAATGGGGGGAAAGCGTACAGGAACTTCCCTGTCCAATCCAACAGCAGTGCATCCAGAAGGACTGTGCCCACTGCAGGGGGCCTCTAACAGAACTGTGGCAGCTGGTGATTGTCCGAGCTCTAAGAGGTCCACTTCTGGGGTGCCCCTACCTTTTGAACACCACTTCCAGGATCTGTCTGTTCAGTGACCACTCATGGTGGTTTTGGTTGATCCTGCTGAGGGCATCTGTGAGGATGCTGTCCTTCCCTGGGAGATGAACTACAGAAAGTGAGATCCCTAGGGAGTAAGCCAGATTCCACACCTTCATGGCTTCTGTGCACAATGAGGTAGGACTTTGTGCTCCTTTGCTTGTTTATGTAGTACATTGTGGTTGTATTCTCTGTTCTGATTTGTACCACTTTGCCCTGCAGCATTGAAGCGAAGGACCGAATGCCCAGATAAACTGCCCTGAGTTCCAGCAGGTTTATGTGGGGTAGGGACTCCTGCTGGAGCCAGGTACTGTGTGCAGTGTGCTCCCATAGGTAGGCACCCCAGCCTAGGAGGGAGGCATCCATTGTTAGGACTACTGATGGTGGCAGCTGGAGGAAAGGCATGCCTTCCCTGAGGTTGGCTTTTTCCTGCCACCATTATAGAGCTTGAAGAAGGGTTCCTGTGACTGGTACCATTTTTGACAGAGAATCTTTTTTCTGAGACCAGTGAGATCTGAGGTGTAACTGAATATCCCTCATCTGGAATCTTGAACCTGACACTGTTGCTGTTAACACAGCCATGTGTCCTAACAGCTGAAGAAAATGCCTTGCTGGTCCGGGTTATGCAGTTAGAAAGAGGTTGCCAGCTGCACCAGGTTGTCTGCCCTTCCCCGAGGGAGGAAGGCTCTTCCTCTCAGAGTGTCTAGTTCCACCCCTAAAAACTCCAGGAGTTGAACTGGTGTCAGCACTGACTTTTTCTGGTTTACCAGGAAACCCAGTGTACACAGGGTATCCTGAGTGATGGTCAGCGCATCTCTGACTTGCTGAGGGGACTGGCCTACTACTACTACCCAGTCATTCAAGTATAGGAAGACTGCCACTCCTTGCCTCCTTACATGTGCTACCACTACTGCTATGCACCTGGTAAACACCCTTGGAGCAGAAGTCAGGCTGAAAGGTATGGCCCTGAACTGGTAATGGCCTGATGGCAATCTGAACCTGAAGTAATTTCTGTGAGATTGCCTTATGGGAATGCGGAAGTAGGCATCCTTTAAGTCCAGAGATGCCAGCCAATCTCCCTTCCCGAGTGTAAGGAGAATGGTAGCCAAGCTGACCATTTGGAACTCTGGCTTTGTCAAATGCCTGTTTAAATGTCTGAAATCCAGTATGGGTCACCACTCCCGTTTTCTTTAGAGTGAGGAAGGATCTGGAGCAGAAACCATTTCCCCTTTTGGGCCAAGGGAACTGGCTCTACTGCCTTGTCCTGAAGGAGTTTTGCTACTTCCTCTCCAACAGAACTGCTTCTGATAGTGTAGCAGGTCTGAAAACTCTTGCCCTCAGTCTGGAAAAAAATTTGAAACTGAGAGCAAGCCCATGGCTCACTACCTCCAGGACCCACTTGTCTGTGGTGATGGATTCCCAAGCCTGGAGATAATGAGCCAGCCTGCCTCCTACTGGAAATGGGGAGGTGACCCTGGCAGACCCCTCAGGGGGTCTGTTTTGTCTGTGCATTTGTCTGACTGCTGTAGCCAACACAGCTGCTGCCCCTTCTGCCTCTGCCTCTAAAGTACCCTCTCTGAGGTTGGTAGGCTGGCAATGCCTGACCCTGTAAGAAGGTCTGTAATGGGTTCTACCCCTACCCTCCTTGCTTTGGTACTTCTGGGGTGTTGCTGCCTTCTCCTTTGCAGCAGCACTCTTACAGGCCACCTTGTAGTCATCCATCTTCTTCATGTAAGCCTGTTTGTTCACCAAGGAGAGATGTGGTTTTGCAAGGAAAATCCAATGCCTTTGTCTGGGTATCCTGAGACAAATTAGTGGCCCTCAGCCAAGCACATCTCCTCAGAGACACTGAGGTTGCCATTTGTCTGGCTGCAATGTCATTGGCATCTACTGCCATCAGAAACTGGCACGTTGAAGCCTTTATGCCCCTTTTTGCAGCTTCAGACGGATCTGATGATATGGGTCCAGGGCATGCCTTGGCAATTTCTAAAACTGTGTTCTAGAGACTCTTTTGATATCTGGACACATAAGTCATGTAGGTTGGGTTGGCACTGCTAATCATAGATTGCAAAAACTGGTTTCAAATTATTTCCTGTTAGCCTATTTTCTGTATTTTTATCTTCTAATATGGCACTCCTCTACTATGGAGGTTGTTACTCTCACTCTTAATGCTTCTTGACTTGCATGCATTGACCCTGCATACCCCTTGTAACTACGGAACCTATGACACTCCATCTGGCTTCTTTAACTTTAATTTCTCTAATACTATAACTGATCATTGCCCTCTGTTAGGGTGGCATGTCCTTCTCTTCTGCAAGGATTGCACCTATCATGCCTTCTCTGCTATTAGTAGGAAATTTGCTTGGCGGAAATCTTCTTTTGTTCTTCGTGGTACTAGATCATGGTTCCTAGTCCTCATTGCCATCCTTCTCTCTGGGGATATAGAACTTAATCCTGGCCCACCAGGTCACTTCTCCCCAACTGACATCTCTAAGGTCACTAGTAAGGGGATATTTATTGCTCACATGAACATCAGAAGTCTTACCTGTCATTTTGCTGACCTTGAGGCTTGGGTTCAAGTGTAAAAACCTGACATTCTATGTCTCACAGAAACTTGGCTCAAGTTGAGAATACCAGACTCACTGTGTTCCCTTAATGGGTACACCATGTTTCGTAAAGATACAATCTCAACTAAGTGTGGTGGCAGAGTTGCTATATTTTTTAAAAGCCATCTAAACATTGTGAATGTTCCCACTAACGATCTCTCATCTGGTTGTGAGTCCGCTCATGTCATCCTTCTACTTGGAACAAAAAAACTACACATTAGCTGTGTTTACAATCCCCCTAATGGAGGCATTGACGATCTGCAAAGCTTCCTTAATCACACCACTCAAATTGTTAATAATAATGAAGTGGTACTCCTGGGTGATCTTAACTAGAACTGGCAGGGAACAGCTCACGGCTCACTACAATCTCTTATGCTCTGCTACAACCTGCACCAGCTGCTAACTGAACCTACCCATACTGTCCCATCACAAATCATCAACTCTCATTGACTGGTTACTGGTGAATCGCTTGGAGCACGTATACGTATCAGGGATATTAGCTGATACGTTATCTGACCATTCTCCTACTTTTTTGCATTTGGTCAGCTGGTTCACCTCCCTCCCCTCTGCCGCATTTTGTCACCTTCACTGACTTTGCCAAGCTGGACACTGACAGATTTTTATCTGATGTTTCAGTAATTGACTGGACTGCTATCCTTGCCTCTATGGATGTTGATGAAGCCCTACAAATCTTTCTAAAAAAAAGTCTGCTGTTCAGCGGAAGCATGCACCACAGGTTACCAGGCGTGTTAGAGGTAAACCGACCAGGTGGCTCCACAAAACCTGCTTACAAACCTGCATCTCAGGGATAAATACTGGAAGCATTACAAACTCACTGGACTTCACTCAGATTTCAATACCTACAGAGCTCTTAGAACTCCTGTAGAAAGATGATTAGGGCTGCCAAGAGATTACAGCAAGAACCTGCTCTTAAGCTCTGCTGGCGACCCCAAAAAATTCTGCAGACATATAGTCTTTTTTGGGTACTTCCCAAATAGATATGCAAGGAGATACGATATTGAATGGAGTACATTGTAACAACCCTGACACAAAAGCAAACTCTTTTAACCATATGTTCTCAGATTTAACACAGTACACCTCTCTCTTCCAAAATTCGGCTATATGCTCTCTGATCCTCACCGCTGGCTAGCAAAACACCGCCACTCATCTACCTAATGAGCTTCCTAACTCTCTGTCTTTTTATTTCAAGGCCATCACTAGACATGATGTCTTGTTATTACTAAAATCCATTTCAGACAACACTAGCACGGGCTCTGCCTCACTTGAACCTAGACTCCTTAAGCTTGCTGCTTCCATTATAGCCTTACCCCAAGCTAAAATTTTTACACTGTCTCTCTATGGTAGCAAGGTCCCAGATATATGGAAAATTGCTCGTATTACTCCAGTTTTCAAGATGGGAGACCCGAAGGTTATCACTAATTATAAGCCCATTGCTATTCTCTCGGTCCTCAGCAAAATTCTGGAGAAACTTGTTGCCTCGCAAACAGCTGCCCATCCAACCAAATACAACCTTCTCTCTGAAACACAGCATGGTTTCAGGAAAGGACACAGCACATCGACAGCTTCCTGAAACTCACAACTGATATTCTAGCAAATATGGATGGTGGTCTACTTACTGGTGCTGTCTTTATAGACCTTACGACAGCTTTTGATCTTGTTGACCACCCACTGCTCATATCATGTTCCATAAACTTAGTTTCTCATTTCCTATTGTCAAATGATTTAGAAGCTACTGTTAAATAGGTCTCAAATGGTTAAATTCAACTCCTCCCTATCTGGAAGTACCACTATCAATATTGGGGTGCCCCAAGGTTCTATCCTGGGCCCACAGCTTTTCTCACCTTTCATAGACAATAATACAGATGCTTTCAAATTGTGTTCATCAATTCTGTAAGCGGATGATCTGGTCCTCTACTCCATCTCCTGGAATGTTGAGTGCATAAACTCTTCCTCGTCTACCGATCTCAAAAATGTGCAGCACTGGCTATCTGACCATAAACTGGTACTGAACTCAAAAAAGACTAAGACCATGCTTCTAGGCTCGGTCAAAAAGATTAAGGCTCATTCACAGAACTGCATATCAGTGTTTTAGGGCTCACCTATCGAATGTGTTATGTCCTTTAATTACTTGGGGGTCCTTCTTGACCAATCCCCAGACTTTAACTTACACATTCAGTCTGCCTGCAAAGCTGCAAATTCAAAACTGGGTGAAGCCTATAAGAGTAGCTATATGCTTACTCCTTCTGCTACGTTGGCCATTGCCAGGGGTATCTTCCTCCCCGCCCCTACTTATGATGCCCCCAATTTTGTTGCAGCACATAAGTCTTCCCTTAATAAGCTGGATGTAATGTATAACAACATATAGATATGGCTCCTCGTCTCATTGCCTTACACACCACTGCCAGCTCTACAGGGACTTAAAATGGCTCTCTCCCTCAGCTTATAGGAAATATGCTCTGTGTTCTCTCGTTGATTCTGTTCTTTGACTGAATACACCATCTCCACTTGCTACACTGCTTGTTCACAAACTCCTACCATGGCCTACATTCGACAGTCAATCCATACTTCACATTCCGAGATGTACTTTTACTTCAGGTACTACTACCTTCCAACATTCTGCCCTCGAATCTGAAATCTCTTCCCCAGACCTGCAGCATGACTAAGTCTCATCTCTGCTTTAAAATGGAGCTGAGGCATTATTTATCTCTGACTGACACCTGCACTTGCTTTGAGACACAATTGATTATCACTACCAATATTTTCTTTCCCTCCTCTCCTATATTCCTTATACATTTCTCTACCCCCTCACCTGTTGTCTTCCTTTTACCTACCCTATTCCTTCTATTTCTAACTCTTACATGTTATACTCTTTACACTTAATATACTACTGCTGATGTGTACAGCTCTTATGTAATAAGTAATATTTTTCCTGTGTATTATCTGTTGACATGGTATGTAACCCTGGATCTGTATGTACTATAATTGCTCTCAAAATTGTTACCTGTTGTACTTTCCTGGTCATGCCTAGAAAATAATCAATTTGGCTAGCGCACTTACCGGTAAACAAAATTAAATAAAGCGTTGCCTGTCTAATGGCACAAAAAGAACCAAGATAGGATTTTTGGCCATAGAGTCCATCTTTCTGGAATCCTTATCAGGTGGGTGTGATGCCAGGAGAACAGCTGCTTTGTCTACTAGCAGCAGCCTACCACTCCCTCATGGCTAGGGTGTCCAAACAGGAACTCTGCTCAGACTTGGCCACCCAGTACTTCCTGTCCATTCTCTTGCCCACTGGGGAATGGACATGGGTATCTGCAATATTCTAGAGGCCTGTCTTTTTAGGGATTTGTGAATGGGCAACAACAAACTTTCTGTTGCTGGCACATTCATCATCTCCATGTAGTCTGGCTCCTCTTCCTCCTCCTCCTCTGTGGATCCCCGGGTGGAGAGGTCCAGAGTCTATGCCACTTGCTTCATAAAAGGGAAAGGGAACATTATTTAACCAGGAGTAGCACACTAAGCTGAAGCTTGGTTCCAGATGCAACCTGGGAGCACAAGGAAGTTAACTGACTTGCTCAGGATCATACAGTGTGCACCTAGGCAGCAGTGGGATTCAAACCCAGTTCTCCAGATCTGCAGCTCAGAGCCTTAACCCAATGCACTAAACTGCCTCCTAATAAAAGCAAAGTGGGTAGAAAAATCCTCAGCTCCCTTATCAGGGGCATCAGGGCACTGGAGGTCAGGGGATACATCTAGTTCAGGAGGCTCCCCAAAGTTCTCATCATCATCGTCATCTTCACCCTCAGCACAAGCCTCAGTAAACTGCTCAAAAGAACTGGGAACCGAGAAGGAACCCAGATCTGAACAAGGTATGTGAACTGAATGCTGAACCAGGACTATGGTACTGGCTTGCAGTACCTGAATAATTCTAATAGCGTTAGCTATTACTTCTGTGGTTGGAACAGATGAATTTGTCGGTTGCGGTTCATTAACCAAGTGTTTTTCCTTCCTTTTCTTTTTGGCAGAACTTGCCGGTTCAGAGGCAGTATCTGCGGTTCTCTTTTTACCCAAGGAACCATCACCCTGGTCAGAGGGTTGTTCAACCGGTTCCTTGGGTTTTTCCTTCTGAGAAGAGGAAAGTTTATCCAAAGCTGGGTCAGCAGCTTTTTCGGACATGTTTTCTCTCAGTTGGTTCAAACACTTATCAAGCGTCGAATGAGGAAAATCCTTGCAAAATTCATACTCTGCCTTCATGTGGTCAAATCCTAGACAAAACACACAAATCAAGTGAGGATCTGCTTTAGCAAATGGTTCACCACACTCTGTACAATGCTGAAAACCCATTGGGTTGGTTCTTTTCTTGGGTAGTGACATAACCAAGATAAAACCCTAAAAAGTGGGTTTTCTGTGAGTCAAGCCTCACACAGATAAACAAAGCTTCCTTCCCCCTTTTTTTTTTTTGCGGTCTGTTCAGCGACCAATGAAAGAACCAAGAAGTTACCGGTTTCCTCTAAAATTCAACAATTCAAACAACCGGCCCAGGGAAAAGTTTTTTAAAACAGAAAAATTACCTTTTAAAATGTAGGTAAATGTTCGTTTTCCTCCCGGTGACACGAACCGACAAGAAACCGATAAACTTACCAGGATAACACTAAATCTAGACTAATCTACCTGTAAATTCAAGGACAGTGCTTTAAAAATGAAAAGAAAGAAAAAATTACTCACCTTAGTAATGTTGTTTCTTCTAATGGAGTCTTGCTGTATTCTGACATATGCAGTTAGGTCCTGCCTTTCAACTGCCCCGGAGAACAAAGAGTTGAACTTTCCACGGCCAGCATGGAATGTTCACCACGAGCTCGGTTAAAGCCCCTGTCTGCTGTTGTTTAAACTGCAACCGTCAGATCTTTATGAGCAAAGACTCACTAGATGTTCTGTGTGGAAACTGTAAAATTCTTACTAGCCAACTGGCAAATATATCTATATAAAAGATATTTTTTTGTTTCAAAAGGAAGACTCAAGTCAGAACCCCAAAAAAAAAACACGTCCAAAACACAACCCCTCACCCAAACCAAAAGAGGGTGAAAAAAGGACACCCTTAGGGTGCCAACACTGCTCCTGCCCACCCACATCCCAAAATTTAGGTTCTGAGAGGGGAGGCGGGGGGGAGGTCAGAATACAGCAAGACTCCATTAGAAGAAACAACATTACTAAGGTGAGTAATTTTTTCTTCAAACAACATGAAGTCTTGCTGTATTCTGACTATATACAGACTCTCAAGCAGTACCTCCATGGAGGAGGGACAGAACCTACTTTGGAAACAGGCTCTGAAGTACTGCTGTGCCAAAACCGAGCATTACTCCTAGCCTGGATATCCAGAGAGTAATGCTTGGTGAAAGTATGGACTGTTTTCCAGGTGGCTGCTTGACAAATTTCTAAGAGAGGAATATCCCTGGCAGCAGCAAGGGAAGCAGCTGTGCCTCTAGTGGAATGAGCCCTCAGGCCTGAGGGTGGAGTTCTACCCAGTTTTTCATAGCAGAATTGTATACAAGAAACAATCCACCTGGCAATAGATCTCTTAGTGGCAGGCTTGCCCTTACCAACTTCTCCATATGTAAGGAACAACTGGAGGGATTCAAACCTGTGACCCTTGGTACATTCTATGTAGTAGCTAAGGGCTCTTTTAACATCCAAGCTGTGTAGCCTCCTCTCTCCCGAGGAGGAATGGTCAGTGAAGAAAACAGGGAGAGATATAGACTGGTTGAAGCAGAAATCTGAAACCACTTTAGGTAAGAACTTTCTGTTAGTTCTAAGGACCACTTTATCTCTATGGAAAGAGATGAAATCAGATTTCACTGACAGGGCTTGCAATTCACTGATACGCTTGGCAGAAGTAATGGCTACCAAAACACAGTTTTCCAAGTCAAGTACTTAAGCTCTGCTGAGGACAAAGGCTCAAAGGGAGGCTGCATAAGCTGAGCAATGCAAACATTAAGGTCCCAAGCAGGAGCAGGATCCCTAAAGGGGGGATTGGTTTGAAGCAATCCCTTGAAAAATTTACAAAATACAGGATGGGATGATAGAGAGGAAGGCTTGCCTACTGACAAGAAAGCAGAAACAGCTGCCAACTGTACTTTAAGGGTAGCTGGTCTGAGGCCTAGACCATTAAGATGGACCATATAGTCCAGAACCGTAGGCAATCCAGTAGAGCCTGGAGAAATATTCTTCTTAGAACACCAAATGCTGAATCTTTTCCATTTGGAGTTGTAAGTCTTCCTGGTGGAAGGCTTTCGAGAAGCCTTAAGGATATCCAGAACCCCTTGGGAAAGATGCAGATCTGCTAACTCTAACTCTTCCAGAGCCATGCCTTGAGATTGAGAGACTGAAGATTCAGGTACCAAATCCTCCCCTGAGAGGATGTCAACAGGTTGTAGTTCCTGGGAAGAGACAGGGGAAGGTGGACTACTAGGGACAGCAACAAGGGGTACCATGGCTGTCTGGCCCAGTCTGGAGCAATCAGAATCACTTTGCATGGTTGTGACCTTATTTTGACTAACACTTTCAACAGGAGAAGGAAGGGGGGAAAAGCATACACAAATTTCCCTTCCCAGTTCAGAATCACAGCATCCAGGGGGACTGAGCCCAAGACTGGGGGTCTGCAACAAAAGAGAGGAAGTTGGTGATTGTCTGGGGCTGCAAAAAGATCTATCTCTGGTGTGCCCCATCTCGAGAAAATCACTTTCAAAACTAGAGGATCTAGGGCCCATTCGTGATGGCCCTGGGATATTCTGCTCAGTGCATCTGCTAGGACAGTGTCCTTCCCTGGGAGGTGAACTGCTATCAGAGAGGTTTGCATGGAATAGGCCAGGGACCACAACTGCATTGCTTCTGTGCACAAGGCCATAGACCGAGTGCCTCCTTGCTTGTTGATGTACCACATGGTGGTGGTGTTGTCTGTTCTGACCTGAACCACCTTGTTCTGTACAGATTTGGAACAAGCTTGCAGTGCCAGAAACACTGCTCTGAGTTCCAAAAGATTGATGTGAAGCAGAGATTCCTGAGGTGACCACAGTCCTGGGTGGTAAGATCCCCCAAATGGGCTCCCCAGACCAGCAGGGAAGCATCTGTGGTGAGTATCACTGAATGAGACTGAGTGACAAATGGAACCCCTCGTCTCAAATTGTCCTGATCCTGCCACCATTGCAAGGCTTGGATTAGGGTTCAAGTCACTGGAACTAGTTTGGTAAGGGAATCCTTCATTTGAGACCAGAAGGCTCTTAAGTGGAACTGAATGTCACTCATCTGGAATCTTTCCCTTGGACCACTGCTGTGGAAGCTGCCATGTGGCCCAGAAGCTGAAGGAAATGCCTTGCTGGTCAAGACACCTGAAGGGTGAATGAAGAGGCCAGTTCCATAAGGTTCTTTGCCCTTTCCATGGGAAGGAAGGCTCTTGCTTTTACTGTATCCAGTTCTGCACCTATGAAAGTGAGGAGCTGTACTGGTTTGAGAACTGACTTCGGAAGGCTGAGAAGGAATCCTAAGGAAGTGAGCACTTGCTGGGTCACTTGCAGATGTGCCTTGACTTGGTCTGGAGACTGACCCACTATGAGCCAGTTGTCCAAGTATGGGAACATGGGAAATCTTTTTTCTTCTTAGAAAAGCAACAACTACTGCCAGGCACTTTGTGAAAACCCTTGGGGCTGATGTTAGGCCAAAGGGCATTGCTCTGAACTGATAGTGCCCTGAGGGCAACTCAAACCTGAGGTACTTTCTGTGGGAGCACCTGATGGGAATGTGAAAGTAGGCACCTTTAAGGTCCAGGGAGGCTAGCCAGTCCCCTGGCCTTAGAGAGGGAAGGATAATTCCCCAAGTTACCATTTTGAACTTTGGTTTCAAAAGGTGTTTGTTCAGATATCTTAGGTCCAGGATGGGCCCGCCATTCTCCTGTCTTTTTGGGGGTTAGAAAGTACCTGGAGTACAATCCTTTGCCCTTGTATAGGGTGGGAACCCTCTCTATAGCTCTGAGAGCTAGGAGAGAAGAAACCTCTGCCTCTAGGGCAAGGGACTCTGAGAGATTTGCAGGTGGAAAGGATCTGGTTCTCGTCTTGGGAAATTTTTAGAAACTGAGAACCAGTCCCTGGCTTACTACTTCCAGGACCTACTTGTCTGATGTAAGAGACTTCCAGTCCTGGACAAAGTAAGCCAGCCTGCCCCCTACTGGTATGGAAGAATCGGCCCAGGCAGACCCATCAGGGTGTCTGCTTGGCAGGGGCTTTAGGCTGAGGGGTGGATGCAGGCCTGCTCATCCCCCTTCTGCCTCTCCCTCTAAAGAACCCCTTCTGTGAAAAGGAAGAAGAAGAGGAGGCCTGAACTTGGTAAAAAGGCCTTTGGAAAGGCCTGCCCCTGCCCCTGGACTGCTGCCTTTGAGAAGTTGCTTGCCTTTCTTTGGCCTGAGCACTCCTGTAGGTGGTCCTGTACTCATCCATCTTTTTCATGTAGTTCTCTGTCTGCTCCCCAAACAAAGAATTACCAATTACAGGAAAATCCATGGCCTTAGCCTGGGTATCCTGTGAGAGGCTAGTACATCTGAGCCAAGCCATCCTCCGAACAGCCACAGATGTAGCCATGACTCTTGATGAAACATCATTGGAGTCCACAGCAGCATGAAACTGCACTTTCGATTCCTCAATCCCATCTGCAGCCACCGGCTTCAGCTCCTTGGCAAGCTGGTCAGGGGCCTGTTTAGCCAGAGCCAGCACAGTGTCCCACCTAGACTTCTGGTATCTAGCTGTATAGGCCATATAGTTAGCCTGCCTGAGTCCCAAAGATGCTGCCATGTATTGTTTCTTTGCCATGGCATCAATCTTCCTGGAGTCCTTGTCTGGGGGGTGTGATGCCAATGGAATATTTGCCTTATCACAGGCAGCAGCCTGCACGACCCCAACATGGCTGCATTGCTGGAAAAGGAACTCTGTGTCTGAGCCTGAGAGAGTGTACCTCTTGTCCATTCGTCTGTCCACAGGAGGTATAGAATTAGGAGACTTAAGAATTTTATGTGTCCCAGGGATGAAAAATCCCCAAGTCCGAGTCCGGGACTTAAAGAATCGGCACCGGGCTTGAACTGCACAGCCCTAGTCAGTCCGAGGGACTTGGCTGTGCAGTTCAATCGTGCACATGCACAGTGTCTCCTAGTGCTGGCTGAGTCCGATCCTCGGGAGCACGCCATTACTCCCATTGCACTTCAGCAGTCACACTCTTCATGAATGCGCCAGGGAATGGGAGCGCCATGTTCAGCATTGCAGCCGTGGAGCTCGGAGCAGTTCGTGAAGTCCCATTGAGATCGGGTGTGTCGATACGCCCAGGACAGTTGGAAGTCTCGAGAGTGACACAGCAGGAGAACAGCCACCGAGGTCACATGTATATCCAAACGGGTGATCATGTGGTGGCTGTTCATGCATGTCTGAGGCAATTTTCAGTGCGCCATCACTCCTGTGCAGACTGCCAGACTGAACGAACGCTCACTTGGTACTGTCACCACTACTGCATACCACTATTTCGATCCCGCCCTAGTTAACAATTTCTGTGTTAAATCACTTTTAGGAGTACCAGCGGGCAAAAAAGTTATATTTGAAATCTGGGGCTATTTTTGGTTGGTACTACTAGTAAGCTACGATTGTCAGAGGTGAAATTTCCAACCTACTGAAGGACTTTGAACTCAGGCAGCAGCTGCATTGTGTGGCTTGACAAAAAATATTTACTGGCTGCAAACTTTGGACTTGTAACTCTGAGACCCTCAAGGGCTGGGTACATATTCTGTCCAGACCCAATCTGTGCAGAGGGCTGGGGAGACAAATTAAAAACTGACAAGTCCTTCCAGAGCAGAGGGGGACTAGTGTTGTACTCAGGAATTTGAGCCAAAAAAAAACACACTTTATTTTGTGGCTGGAAGTAGCTGACAAATGAATAGTATCGCCACCACCACTCAGTCATATTTTAATTGACTGAAGCAAGCGGGTGTGCCTGCACACTGGTTTAGTGGTCTTGAAGCAGGCCAGCTAAATTAAAGCCTGTAATTAATTCAGTGAGTTCCTGGCTTTTGAATTCAGCATTGCAACAGGGATTATTTGCTTAAATAGTCTGAAAGCAAGCCTGGAGTGCACCGTCTGTCAGTGAGTTAAAATTGAGACAGTTACAGGGGGTTATCTCTAAATATTAATGGCTCTGAATTAGTCAAGACAGTCACAGTCTGAGAGTAGAGTGAACTACATAATTCTGGGCTCCCAAAGCCTGTGTCACTTAGCAGTCATTTACTTTGAGACATAAGTCAAAGTAGTCACAAAATAGTTTTCTTGGCTTGAAGCAGGGCTAGAAATAATTTTTTTGAGATGCCTGTCCAAGGGACAGGTGGAATGTAAATGTTGCCTGTCTGGACAAAGTTTTACCTGTCCACATTTTTGTGAGGTGAATTTTAAACTTAAAACATAAAATGGACTGTAAAGTGGAAAGAGAGAAAACTGTTGCTTTTTGGGGGGTTATTTTTCAAGGTAAAACACTGATTGAGTCTAGTCTATTTCTGAATCAGAACTTGAATCTAGTCTGCAGCCATATGGTCTCACATGAGGTCTTCTCTTTTGTTTTTCAGATTTGAACCATAGTGTTATGGCATCCTGCAGGTCAAATGTAGCAACGCTAGCATCTGACAGCTTGACACGCATTAGTTCAGATGTAGTCATAGAAGACAGACAGGACCGCCAGTCAGACTTCACTCTGCCCATCAAGCTGAATCCTCTCAACTACTGCAGTTTGGGTTGGGATCAGTAGAGCTATTGTGACTAAGACCAGAATATCAGGGAATCACTGTTCATGTGCATCATTATGAGAATTTTTTGCCAGAAATCCAAATAGTGAAATTTTGGAGACAGCTCATTCAGTGATTTTTCATAGTGGTTTTAGCTCTAACCATTGTGCTTCAATCAGTTTATATTATTATTGTGTTTCTTCAGTAGGTCACTGTAGTGCTCTGTGAGGGTTCTGATTTCCTCATTGCCATAAAGGGCTAGCTGGTGGTCACTATCTGGTAACTGTATTGGGTTAAATATACTGAATGACCGTAGGACTTTGTCTGTTTTAAAACTGGAAAATCGTGAGTTAATACTTTCAATTGTTGATGAAAGAAGGCTTGTAACATCACGCAACACTGCCTGTTTGGTTCTATCTATAGAATATCCCCTTTCTAAGTTAAGGAAGATATCAGATCCACGGAACTGAACCTGAGTAGTGGCTGAGCCTGTCAGTCGACTTGTGCTAGTGTCACTGTCAGCTGTGTCAGAGTCAGGGAGCAACAGCAATTCATTACAGACTTTGTCAAGTTTATCCTGTGCAGGGTAGTTCTCTAGCCAGAGCACCGTGCTTTCAACCTTGCTGACTATTGTTTCTACTGTTGAGCTGTCTCTCTGTAGAGTTAGACTGAAGGCCATCATGACAGAAAGGTATTCAGCCAGAAACTGAGAAAAGAGGACAAATCTTACAGTACTTATTGTTTTGAACAACCCACTGGCCTGATCTTTGTTTGCCCTGGTGTGGAAGCAATGTGCTGTAAATGTACAACTAAGGCCTTGTAGCTGGACAGAATAACAGACAGAGCCCTTTCTCTGTGTGCAACCCACGGGTCCCTGACACGTTAACTGGTTTGTGAATGGTGAGCTCATATTACTGGCTAACTCTTTGAGACCGCCCAGTTTTTGGGAGACTTGTGGTATATTTTATAGATACCCATTAAGACTTCATCTGTTGTTTTCATGTATGGAATAGATGTTGCTGATTGCTTTATAGCTAGCTCCAACTTGTGGGCACTGCACTGAATCCCTAACAAATGAGGTACGTCTTTCAAAATCCTGCCAAACACCCCAGTCACTTTACCCAATATGACGGGTGCCCCATCAGATCCAAAAGCAACAATTTTTTCTTTACAGTCCAAGGTGAATTCTAAGGCATCACCTATTGAGTTATAAATGCTTTCACCGTTTGGAATAGTGACTGGCTGAAGGGAAACAAATCTGTTAACTGGACGGAAATTTTCCATTGTCCTAATATAGACTGCCTCCTCTTCTATTACTGAGGCATCAGTGCTCGAGTCACATAGGACAGAGATTAAAGTGTTACTGTTAACCAGTTTTGCATCTTTTAACCTTATTGATTCTGAAATAAAATGTGTGAAAGTTGCTGCCTGTTTGTCACTTCTATAACTGACTCCGACATTTGCACCATTTACATGTTGTAATTCTAAGATGCCAGGGAAATCTGTGAATGGGCGTTCTGAATTAATCAAATAAAGAGTTGTTCTAAACAAATGTTCCACTTGTGTCGCCTCATTTTTTTCCATTTGTATTATTCCTCGTTCTATTGCTAAGTTGGATGGGTCTGTGTTAGACACAGTATTTTTTTCATTGGCTAATTTATGAGGTTTGGAGAGTTCATGAGCTCGTACATTTTCAAGTCTCATGCTCTTACAGCCACTCATGAAAGTGTTTGTCTCCCTTAAGTATTTTTGCAGTATAAGCGGGTCATGCCCATCAGGCTCATATAGTAGCCACTCCTATTTTTCTTCCAGGTCTCCTGAACCCCTTTCTTTTTGCCCAGGACTCCCGCCAATTTCAACAGTAGTCAGAGTTGCTGGCATATCAGCACTGGCACTACAAGTTGTCACATCTGTGGCCACAATGGTGGGTGAGTAGTTGGTGCTACTGAGTCTATCAGTAATGGAGAAGCAGTACACATAGAAGAACCCGAGCTTTCTCCTCCTCTTGGCTTGAAACTGAAGGCTTTCTGTAATTTTTAAAGCCAATCTTTAACAAAGACATTTTTCCCCTTTTGGTTTACTTAGCTAGTACGAATTTGAAGTACAGTAAGCACTCTGAAGACAGTGGACACTACAGTGAAGTGATGATCAGAGATATTAGAAGACGTGAACAGTCTGTTTAGTATTCTTTCCCTCCCTGTAAAACCCCAGACAAAGGAGTTTAATATTTATATTTTCCTCCCGCTCAGATTTCACAACTAAAACCTGAGGGGTATTCTGCTGTCAACCTGTTTTGTAATTTAATCCCCTCCTCTCCCTTTGACAGTGCCTTCTTGTCACAGTCACTCAATTTTACTTTTATTCAGTTAGTCCAGTGGCAGAGCACAGCAGCAGGCTGACAGGGGCTAGTTTAAATTAGTACTAGTACTAGTAGTAGTAGTACAGTAAGTCCGCGTCAGTATCTATCTTCAAGGTTCAAGCTCTGGAGGGCTTTACACAGGCTGAGTGAACAATAAGCTTTAATAGAGCCTTGCCTTCACCTCTCTGCACACTCAAGATATATTTTTTTATTCAGAGTCAGAGATGATGAGACTTGCAGATCACAAGGTGTCTTTTGGCTTTGAGAGAGTTTTAGGTGTACAGGTACAGTGTCTGACTGCTTTGAGACTTACACTAAATAAGCCCCCTTGTTCACCTCCCCTCTTCTCCTCCAAGTACTAGCAGGACTTCACACAAACTGAGCCCCCAAATGCTAGAGCCATGAGAAGGGCTGTTGAGAATTTGCAGAGGTCTTTTTTTGCACTTTGAGACAAACTAAATAAGCCCCCTTGTTCACCTCCCCTCTCCTCCTCCAAGTACTAGCAGGACTTCCACACAAACTGAGCCCCAAATGCTAGAGCCCTGAGAAGGGCTGTTCAGAATTGCAGGTCTTTTTTTCCATTCGCTCGCTCTCTAATCTCACTCCTTCACCTATGGCCACACTACTGAGAGTGAGGAGAGCGAGTCAGCACCAGTCAGTCTTCCCGCTCGCTGAGAGGTCAGGTGACACTAGGAGGTGCAGTCACTTGACCCTCAGTGCCAGCGGGAAGACTGAATGGGCGGGCGGAGCTACGCCTCGGCATCGGCGTCGTCCGGGGAAGCCTCCCGTCTGCCGCTGGGTCCTAGTGCCCAGCACAACACTGTCTCCCTCGCTGCATCTCTCTCCCTCTCGCTGCTCGCTGATGAAACCGCCTGTCCAGGGGACAGGCGGTCTTTTAAAAACGGCTGTCCCAGCTGGAAACCGGCTGTCCGGGACGGGTGGACAGCCGGTTATTTCGAGCCCTGGCTTGAAGCAAAGCCTGCGTCAATCAGTGTCTGACAATATTTTGTCTGAATGAGATAGAAGTCAGAGTAGTGACTAAATAATTCTGGGTTGAAGCACCTACGTCAGTAGTGTCTAGAAGACTGTCCTATTTAGTTTGAGACAGAAGTGACACAATAAAGACAAATACACAAAATATTTTTCTGGGCTGAAGCAAAACCTGTGTCTATATTACTAGAGAAATTCTGTCACTGCAGTCACTAAATATTTTTCTGGGCTGAAGCAAAACCTGTCTATATTAGTTTGAGAGAGAAGTCACTATAGTCACTAAATATTTTTCTGGGCTGAAAGCAAAGCCTGCATCATCTGAGTGTGTCCAATAGCCAGATCAATTACTCTGAGACAGACCGGAGTCAAGAGTACAATCACTAATATTTTCTCAAGTTATCAGTGTGTCACTGAAAAAGTTTGCAGAAGCATACCACTTTTCCCTTGTGACTGATAAAACATTTCATAGTGTCACACATAACATCATCTCATTGTCAGTCATTTAGTCATTTGTGTTCTGTCTGTCTGCCCTAACTTGCTAACCTAAGCCAATACTTCTGGGCCATAATAGTGCCTCACATGTATTTCCACCCTTGCTCATTAAAGTAAACATTTCTAAATTACAAAAATAGTCTTCTAATCTTACATAGAGCAGTTTCTCACAGCAAAATTTGGCTTAAAATATTAAAATCTGGTTTCTCAAAATCTGGTGGAGCAAGTACTAGTAGTGCTACAACATCCAGTTCTGCTAAGCGTAAAAGTTCTGACGATGGCCTTACCAAGGATCAAAGATATGACAGAGAAAAAGGGTCAGGAATTTCTGTCCTGAATGGAAAAAGAATTTCCATGGCTGGATTACAGTGAAGAAAAATCTGTAATGTACTGCATATATTGTAAAAGCCTAGCCTCAAATCTGTGATCCTAACTCAGCTATGGTAAAGGTTCAGGAGATCTTAAGTTAGACCCCATAAAGAGGCATGATTTGACGAGGGAACACATCACTTGCACAAAACATTACTTAAAGGATACCGCTCAAGTACCACCCATTCGTCTGTCAGAAACTGCTTTGAGTCAGTCATTTCAAAAAAGACACATGACACCAAAAGAAGTTGAGAAATACAAAATTTTATTTAACACTGCATACACTGTGGCAAAGAATGGGAAATCTTTTTCTGATTTTGAAAACATTTGTAAGATCCAGCGTAAAAATGGTTTAAATGTTGGCAACAACTACATGAATATAGCAGGCTGCCGCTTGTTTGTGGACAACATAGCTAAAACAATACGTTCAGCAATAACTGAAGAGGTAAAAAATGCCTCCTTTGTGAGTATTCTTGCAGATGGAAGTACAGACCACTTCATCATTGAACAAGAAATTGTCTACCTGAGATATGCAGGTGCTAACTGTTTGCTAGTCACACATCTAATATCTGTGTTACCACTTGAAACTGCAAGTGCTGAGGGTGTATTTAATGCTATTGAGAAAGCCTTACAATCAGTGGGTTTGCCATTACCAGAACTGACAGGCAGTGCACATCCAGCACTTGTATGTGCTAATTTTGATGGTGCATCAGTTAATCTTGGTGAACGGACAGGAGTCATTACTAGACTCAAATCACTTTTGCCAGACATTATTGGCATTCACTGTGTTGCCCACAAACCTGAGCTTGCCATTTTACATAGAAACATAGAATCTGACGGCAGATAAGGACCGCTTGGCCCACCCAGTCTGCCCATTTCCCTACCTAATGGATAAGCTGCAGATCCTAGTTAACCAGCAGCCTACTTCTTCCTACCCCCACCCCCTAGAATTGCCTTATGACTGTCCCATGCATGCTTGAATTCACCACTGTTTTGACTCCACAACCTCCTCCAGAAGGTCGTTCCATGCATCCACAACCCTCTCTGAAAAAAATACTTCCTCAAATTACCTCTGAGCCGCCCCATCTTCAAATTGTGCCTCTTGTTCTTGCACACCTCTTTTTTTTGAAAGATGCTACCATCTTGGACTTTGTTGATTCCTTGAGGTACTTGAAAGTTTCTATCATGTCCCCCTTTCCTCGAGGCTATACATATCAAGCTCCCTAAGTCTCTTCATATGTCTTCCGGTGCAGACCCTGCACCATTTTAGTTGTCCTCCTCTGGACCTTCCATCCTGTCAATGTCTTTACAGATTGTCTCCAGAACTGCAACGAGTACTCAGATGGGGTCTGACCAGCTGTCTGTACAGAGGATGATAACTCCTGTTTTCTACTAGTGATGCCTCTCCTATGCATCCCAGTACCCCCAGCCCTCCTTGCTGCCCCTCACATTGTTTGCCCACCTTTAGGTCATCTGATATGACTACCCCAGGTCCCTCTCCATTTTTGTTGTTGTTAGTATCTCACCCCCCATTGTGTACTCTTCCCCTGGGTTTTTGTTTCCCAGGTGCATTACCTTGCACTTCTTAGCATTGAATCTAAGCTGCCATACATTTGACCATTCCTCCAACCTTGCCAAGTTCCTTCTCTTCCTTTCCACCCCACCCTGTGCATCAACTCTGTTGCAGATCTTTGTGTCATCTGCAAAGAGACATATTTTTCCTTCCAGTCCCTCTGCAATGTCACTTATAAAGACATTAAAGAGGATCGGTCCTAATACTGAACCCTGCGGTACCCCACTAGTAACCCCCCTTTCTTCAGAGTGGACTCCATTTACTATTACTCTCTGTGTCCTATTCTCCAGCCAATTCTTTACCCAGGCTGTCATCTTGGGACCCACACCCAGGCTGGTTAACTTGTATATTAATCTTTTGTGTGGGACTGTGTCAAATGCCTTGCTAAAGTCTAGGTAGGCCATGTCCACAGCCCCTCCCTGATCTGTTACTTTGGTCACCAGTCAAAGAAATCTATCAGATTTGTCTGGCATGACCTCACGCTATGAATCCATGTTGCCTTGGGTCCTGTGCCCCTCTAGCCTCTAGATACTCGACCATTCTTTCCTTCCAGAGTGATTCCATCATTTTCCCTACTACTGAGGTTAAACTAACGGGTCTGTGGTTTCCTGCTTCTGCCTTGCTCCCGCTTTTGTGAAGGGAATCACATCTGCCCTCCTCCAGTCCTCGGGTACCACCCATCCTCCCATGATTTGTTAAAGAGGGTAGCCAGTGGTGTCACTAGTTCTACCCTTAGTTCTTTTAGAATTCTGGGATGAATCCCATCAGGCCCCATTGCTTTGTCCACCTTCAGTTTTAAGAGTTGTTTCAGAACTCTTTCTTCTGTAAATGGGCTGGTATCAACTTCTGTATCCAGGTGTCTCTACGTTTGTTTTAGGTACCTCCCCTCTTCCTTTGTAAATACTGAGCAAAAATATTTGTTTAGTATCTCTGCCTTTTCACAGTCACCTCCCACCCTCCTCCCTTTATTAAGCCTCACTATCCCTCCCTTGGTCTTCTTCGCTCCTGATGTACCTATAAAGGTTTTATCCCCTTCTTAACTGAGTTGGCTATCTTTTCCTCGGTTTGGGCCTTTGCTGTTCTGACTGCCTTCCCAGCTTCCTTTTGCTTTAACTGATACAGTTCTCTGTCCTGCTCCTTCTGTGATTCCTTGTACTTCCTAAATCCTTTTTCTCATGAACCTTCCTGCTACTTCCTTTGAGAACCATAGTGGTTTTCCTACATCGTTTCATTTATTTGCTTCACACAAAGGCTTGTTACCTCCGTGGCAGGCAGTTTTTATTATTCCCCATTGTTCTTCCACCCCTCCTTCCTGCCCATTTGCTAGTGCATTCATGACCACGCACCCATTTGGCAAAGTCAGCCTTCATAAAGTCCAGTATTTTGCCTTTGTATATTTGACTCCATTGCTGTGTTTATTGTGAACCATACTGTTCGATGGTCGCTAGTTCCCAGATAGCTACCCACTTACATCTGTGATCCTCTCCACTCCATTTGAGAGAATCAGGTCTAAGATTGCTTCCTTTTGAGTGGGCTCCAATACTAGTTGTCAGGCATGCCCCTGTAGGGCATCTAGAATAGGCCCACTCTTTGAAGTGGTTGCTGCAACTGCACTCCAGTTAACATCTGGCATATTCAGATCACCCATCAGCAATATCTCCCCTTTTTCTGCCATTCTAAGTATACTCTCTATCATTTCCTTGTCCATTTCCTCCCCTGAGAAGGAGGTCTGATACAACCCCTATGCAGATTGTGGTGCCATTGCCAGTCTCCAAATGTACCCACAGTGCTTCTTCTCCTCCGTTTTCCCTTTTGTTCTGTTGCTTTGATTCGTTCCCTTATGTAAAGAGCTACTCCTCCTCCTCCTCTTTTACCCTCCCTGTCCTTCCTGTAGATAGTGTATCCTGGTATGTTTGCGTCCTAGTCATGGTTTTGTGTGTACCATGTTTCTGTGACTGCCACGATATCCAGATGTTCTTCCTCCATCAAGGCCACTAATTCAGGAAGCTTGTTACTCAGACCACGGGCATTGGTACTCATTGCTCTCCATTTCTTGATGGCTTTACCTTCTGTTGCAGCATCCCCCACTGACCGTTCTACCTCGGTCTTTTCTCATTTAGTACCCTGTTTTGTAGGAGAGGCTGGGATTTTCCTGCTGCTTATCAGTGCCTCCCCTTGACTAGTTTAAAAGCTTGCCAATGAAGCATTAAACCGATTGCTCAAAGACTTGTTCCTTTCTGGACAGATGCGAGACCATCCTGCCAGTATAGACTGAGGTCCCTCAGGTGGAACCCCAGTCCCCAATGAAGCCAAACCCTGTGCTCCACACCATTTCTTCGACCATTCATTAAACTGCATGGTGCAAAGTACCCTCGCCTCACTCATGCCATTGACAGGCAGCACCTCTGAGAAGGATACTGTGTGTGTGACTTGTCTTAGGCCTCCCCAATTCTACAAAGTCCTTCTGCACTGCTCTAATCTCATGATGAGCCAAGTCAACATTTCAAATACATGGCAAATTTGAAGAGTGTTTAAAAGGCATTTCAGTTTTTATTTTTGGTCTCCCAAAGCGCGGAGAGAACTAAAGAAATTGCTGAAGTTCTCGATGAGCATCTTGCACATTTCCACGGCTTAAGGCAAGTCAGGTGGCTAGCAAGCAAAGAGAGAGCAATTGTGGCATTAGAAAAACCTGGACATTGTGACAATGCATCTGGAGCACAGATTTGTGGATGGCAACAGGGCAGACGATGCTAACAGAGCAAAGGGTACCTCAAGGAACTGACCTCTCGCATTTCATTAAAGTTCTTTATTTCTTATTAGATTTTTGCCAATTGTTGCTAGATTATCAACGTTCCAGTTGGCAGACTACTTAACTGTTGAGATACCAGAACATATAGAGAAAGCCATTCTGCAGCTTGAAGCACTTAAAGTACTCCTGGAAAATATCTTACAAAATTCCAGGAACAGTATAATGCAGAAAACGTATGTTTGGCAAAAACAAAGTTCACGGAACACTGGAAGGAAGCTAAACTCACACATTTGTTAACTATACTGTCATGTACATCCAGAACAGGTTTGGTGTTCTCTCAGAGAAACCTTTGTCTTTACTTCAGATTTTGAATTATCACAACTGGCCACTGGAAAAGAAAGATCTAGCAACATTTGGCAATGCTGAACTAACTGAACTCATCACAGATAGCCCTTTCTCGTCTCACTTCTCAGAACTTGATAAAGATTCTGCTATAGATGAGTGGGTGCAGCTGAAGTTATACCTTTCTCGATTCCAAACCAAACCTCTCATAACTATGTACCAGTTGGTGTTGCAAATGAAAACTGGTGAACGTGGCCCAGACTCCACGAAGGGTCCTGTGCAAAAGCTTATTGAGATTCTGCTCATGATTTCCCCTTCCACAAGTGAATGTGAAAGAGGATTTTCAAAAGCTAATTTCATTAAAAACAAATTACGAACAACCCTGACGCAACAGTCTTTCAAGAACCAGCTGCTTATCATGACTACAGGACCATCCGTCTCTGAATTTGATCCACTGCCATCAATAAAGTACTGGCTTGACAGTAGTCTGGGTACTATCCATTCCTCTGGTCACAAATGTCCATCAAAAGAAACTGAAGAAAATCAGCCTGAAGCAAGCTGCAGTACTATTGCTGTCTTATAATATTCTCTCTGCATCTCTATAACCTTTCTCTGACTGTCACTGGAGCATCCTAAAAGGGGGAAAAAATAATTTTTTTTTTCGTAATAATATGAAAAATGTTGTGACTTACTGGATCCTGATATAGACTTACCCAAAAAATGTACCGTAAGTCCTGGACTTATGCATCCCCCCAAAATGTTTCAACCCCTGGTGTCTGTTTCCCAAAGGATTTGTGGAGGGGAATAGACAGTCTCCTGGACTCTGGGATGTCCATTATCTCAACATAATAAGGCTCTTCCTGATCCTCTACTGCTTCCTATTCAGGAAGCTGGAGGGTATCAGCCACTTTTCTGTAGAACATATAGTGAGAGGGGGACTCAGAAAGCCTAGGAGGAGAAACACCTGAAGGTCTGTCTGAGGAGATATCCAGGTCAATAGTCACATCCAGACTTTCATAATCACCATAATCATCCTCATACTCTCCCTCCTCCTCCTCCAGTTCATAAAATTCTTCAAAGTATAATCGGAACGGGGAACCGACCAAACCGAGCCTCTCAAAAAGGTGCCGGTTCGGTCAGAACCGGATGTTGGACAGAACTCCTTATCGCTTGGCTATCTCATCGGCGGTTGGAGTATGAATTTCTGGGTCTGAACCAGACAATCTATCTTTTCTCTTTCTTTCTACCGGAACCGACTCCTCAGAATCAGCTCTGCTTTTGCCCGAAGAAGTATCGCCCTGGTCAGAGGGCTCACCTTCTGGTTCGATCAGAACCGAACAGGGCTGGCCATCCGGGTCAGCGGACTTCTCGGCCTCCCTTTCCCTCAGTCTACCTAATCTCTTTTCCAGGGTAGATTTGGGAAAATTCTTGCAAAATTGGCAGTCTGAATCGAGGTGGTCAAACCCCAGACAATAAACACAGGTGGTGTGGGGATCAGCCTTGGCAAGACTTTACACACACACACTACAGTGTTGAAACCCAGTGGGCCCGGTTTTCTTGGGTTTCTCCAGACATAATGATCCTATCAAAAGCATTACCCTTTTAAAACCATGCCGGGCAAGACTCCTATCGGTTCCTGACCGTGTCCACGGTCTTGGAAAAAACGTAATTAAATCCGCTTTTTAGAACCGATACAGACCGGTTATCACACTCTAAATTAAGCACAAGCTTTTTTTACCTGAAACTGATCGGTTCAGCCGAACCGATCCACAGTTTACAAGTTCCACACAGAAACAAAACAAAAAACCTATCTAGTATTCACAGTACCACAGACAGAGACTTGAACTGACTAAGCGGTAACAGCAATTCGGAGAAACCGACCGAAAATCGACACTTCAACCGACTTTTTGAACCAAGCAGCAGGAGAAATCTCTGGAGCGACTGTTCAGTGAGGCGGAGTAAGAATCTGATGGTTGCAGTTTAAACAACAGCAGACAGGGGCTTCAACCGAGCTTGTGGTGAACAATCCATGCTGGCCATGGAGAGTTTAACTCTTTGTTCTCTGGGGCAGCTGAAAGGCGGGACCTAACTGCATATGTCAGAATACAGCAATAGTTCATACTGTTTGAATAAAAAGTACTTCAAAAAAATGAGAAAATAAATGCTTCAAGAAAAATAAAGGAGGGCTCTCCGAAGCATCTGTACTAGGTGAGCAGAGTAAAGAATCTGACAGCTGCAGGATGTATTCAAGGGATAAAATTTCCAGAATCACACGGTGGTACCTGGCACTGCAGCCATTTAAATTTAAAGTGATGCAGAAATCTGGGAAAGAGAATGTCAATGCTGATTCTCTGTAAAGATATGGATCAGAAATTGAGAATTCTGAAGGTTGAAAAAATGTGAGTTAAAAAATCTGTTTGCTATGCTGCATATGCACAGAACTTTAAAGGTTATATGCTTATGTTAGATGAGAATTACTAGAAAGTTTTAGTAACCTGTTTTGCAAACAGGTTCCCTCTTAAGGAGGGGGTATGTGAGAGGGTTGAATATGGCCTTGTCAAAGTCTAGATCTCTAGAGCAGATGGGGTCCTTCAAATACTTAGGGATAGAGCTGACCCTAATCTTTCCTATGGACTTCATGTAGATAATGTAGCTAGAGCTGCTAATACACGGCTTGGTCTCCTCTACAAACACAGACCACACCTCACGCCAGAAGCTTTGAAGGTTGCAGTCCTGAGCTCTGTGATCTCTGTAATAGACTATGGTCTCATCATTTATAGCTCGGCCACAACCACAACCCTTAGATGCCTCTCAACTGCCTTAAATAAAGCATGTCGGCTCATCACTGGTGCTCACCGTCTCACCCACACATGTGACCTGTACACTCAGACCGGCTGGCTCCAACTATCAAACCGCATAAAGTTTCTCACCTGCTCCATGGTGAAAAAAATCAACCTTGGCCTTGCACCTTCTAGGGTCTCAACTCTGTTACAACACCGAATTAACAAATGGTACCTTAGGAGATCCACGCTACAGCTACTGAAAGTCCTCCACTGTCACACTTCACAGGGACAACGCTCTTTTTCTTATCAAGCGCCACTCTGGTTCAATGGCCTCAGCCCAATCATCTCCTCTGCCCCAAGTATTGGTATGTTTAAAAGTAGGCTCCAGGACTATCTCACTACCAACAGCTCCTGTGACTGCCCAACTTAACCTTGTTTCTCCACTTCCCTTTCTGCTCTAGTTGTCCCCGCTCCCCTCCCCTCCTCACTGGATTCTACCCTCACATCTTGGTATACCCAATGCTGCACTTTTCACCCTCCTGCCACCCTTCCTACATTCCTTCTCCCCCCACCCTCTTCCCTCTCCCTATGACTCTGGGACTTATCTGTTGTATATTTTCTCTGACAAATGCCACTGGCTGCCTTGTTGCAATGCTACCCCTGAACTGTATTAATCTGTACTCTGTTTGCAATGTCCACATTGTTGTAATGCCTGTCTTGATGTTCCCCATAATTTGTATTTCTCTGATGTGGAACCTTTGTAAAAGAGCCATGGCTCAAAGGTATTTGTAATCCTAGACTTGATAAATAAAAATAAAAAAAAAGTTGTTATGGAGAAAGAGTTTAAATGCAAGGATATGTTCTGTTCTCTCCTTTTCTGTCTCTTCTCTGTCTGGTTGCACAACCATATTTTCTTGTGAGACCTAGGACTTGATAACCCTGATGGTCTTGCAATTCTCTGCCTCTCATTATCTCTCTACCTTCACTTGCTGTTCTGTCTTTTCTTCCCCTTTGCATATCTGCTGGTATAGAAATATACGTGAATCATTTTGTGGAAATGTAATTGATACTGGGATCCATTTGTTTAAAACTGTACATAGTTATACTGTTGAAATGACTGAAAAGCTATTTGGAACTCAAGGGGCTAACCTGAAATGCAATTTTTAAGCATTTTACAATATATGTAAACAAGAAGTCAGTTCTTTGTGACAGTGTTCTTTTTGCCACATCTGCTGAAACTGACAAGAACATTGGAAATTTACAAGAAAATTGTGTGAGAAGCATGCTGTTTTCTTAACAAGATCCTGCACAGATTTATAAAAAAAAGACCTGCAAAATTCTGCAAAGGAGAGAGACAGAGACTAAGAGACTGAGAAAATGAGAAGAAAAACTCAGAAGGACTCATTTTTCTATGTTTCTACTGCCATTGTAAATAGCTATTCTGAACAATTTTATTTTTATTTTACTGTTATTAATAATAAAACTCTTGTTGTGAATTGTACAAACTGTTCCTGGTTTTCCTGTGCTTCCTGACCTGTGCCTCAATGACATGGCAATACTGAGGCAGGTGATGATTCTTGTGGGATGCAAAGAGATTTATCTCTGGTGTCCCCCACCTTCTGAACACTGCTTCCAGTACCTGCTTGTTGATGGGCCACTCGTAGTGGACACTGATTGATTCTGCTCAGGGCATCTGCAAAGGTATTGTCTTTCCTGGCACATGGATGGCCTGTAGTGAGGCCTTTAATGAGTAAGTCAGACTCCAGACCCTCATTGCTTCCATGCACAGGGGATCTGACCTTGCCCTCCTTACTTGTTTATGTTGTACATTGCTGTGGTGTTGTTTGTTCTGACCTGCACTACATTTCCTGCACTAACAGTGGAATGCTTTCAGTGCCAGGAACAGTGCTCTTAGCTCCAGCAGATTTATGTGCTGGAGTGACTTGTGCTGGACCAGGTTCCATATGTGGTGTAGTCCCCTAGGTGTGCCCCACTCCAGCAGAGAGGCATCGGTTGTGAAGATGGCTGATGGGGTTTCCTGCTGAAAGGGAACCCCTTCCTGAGGTTGTCCGCTTCCTTCCACCACTGAAGGGCTTGTAGTAATGTTCTTGTCACTGGAATTAGTTTTGAGAGATTGTCTTTCCTTTGGCACCAATGTGCCCTGAAGTGAAACTGTATGTCTCTCATTTGGAACCTGGCACCCACAACTGTACCTGTTGCTGCAGCCATGTGTCCTAGAAGCTGCAGAAACTGTCTTGCTGGCTTTGGTTTGTTCAACCTAAAAGAAGCAGCTATTTGCAGGATGCTTTGCACTCTGTCCTGAGGAGGAAGACCCTTCCTCCAAGGTGTTCAGTTCTGCTCCAATGAAGTGCAGCACCTGCACTGGGTGAGGACAGATTTCTCTTGATTTTTTAAACTTTATTTTATAAGTATAATTGTAATCATACAGATACAGATTCCTTGTCTAAGACAGACCATGCAAGGCAATATAAAATCCACATAGAGATAATCTCCTTAATCCTAGGAGTAATGCATCCTAGACATATTGATACCACATTGGGTGGGGTTACTAAAATAGCCTCTAGTAAATATAAGAAACAAAAATTGCTGTGTTACTACCGAGCCCAAGAGCAGTATGACTGATTACGTTACTACAAAAGCAATAAACATACCTAAAGAACCTCGCCTCAAAAGGAGCTAAAGGCGTCATACTATCTTCCTAAAAAGGGATTAATAATCTCACTAAACCTTAAGGCAGCAAATGTTCTGTACACACAGAAAAATGAATGCAGTAGGTTTACATTAAATTTCTACTTAAGATAAACAATAAAACCTATAAGGGTCTTGTAAGTAAGACCAAGGAGAAGACAGAAAAATCACAACATAGGGTTATTACAATGTGACTCTTCAGGTCAATTAAAGTCCAAATGTATTGAAATCTTTAGCCCTAGAGCAGCTGTCGAGGGAAGGACTGTCCAGGGATGAGAACTTATAAACATTAGTTCCCTCGATTATCAGAGCTGTGTGAATGTTATAACGAAAATAAAGACAAAAAAGTACTTAAAAACGAGTTCATTCCTCTCCCTCCTCCTCTATGTCTAAAGCCGCCTCTCTTGCTTCTCTCGATTGGGACTGTCGACTGCTCACATATCAAGAGGCCCATTTTCCTGCCTCCGAGGGATCCGAAAAGAGCCAAACCTTCCCATCGTGTACCACCCTCAGTCTGGCTGGGAAAATGATTGAGTTGATCACTGATGCCTCCTTTAGCCATTTCCGAACTTCACTGAACTTTTCCGGCGCAATCGAGTTGCGTAGCTGAGATCGGGAAACAAAAATACAGCTCGATCATCCTGCATCAGTGGTGCTGCTTGTCTGGCCAAACGCAAGATCTTAACCCTGGTACCAACACCATCTGTAACCAGCAATAAGGTACAAGGATTCTCTGGGTCTTCTCTGTACCCATGGTTGGTGATTCAGTAGGCTTTCTGTAAGTTAAACGCCAGATTCTGTCCTTCTGGTATTAATTTAGATTCAAGCCAGTCTCTCAGAAACATAATGGGGCGGTCCTTCAATTCCCTCCAGCAGGCCAAAATCCTGATATGCGCCGACTGGGCCTGATTGTCAAGCTGCCTAACCTGGCTCTCGTGCACATTTTACTTAATGAGCAGGGAGGTTGCTGCTGCCGATGAATCTCTTTGTCGTTTAACATCAACAAACTCCGTTTGCATCTCCTCCACGGTCCTCTCAACAGTCGTTACTCTAGTGGCAAATGCATCCATTTTATTACTTAGATCAGCAACAGAGGTAATTAACCTTTGCAATTTATGACCAAATGAAGTCCTTGGTTTCCTTGGGTGCCTGGCGTGTGGTTTTGCTCTTCCAGACCAGGCCAAGCGCCTGAGAAGTCCTCGCATGCTTTGCTGCCAGATTCCCACCTTTATCTTTTCGTGGCTGCCCATGTTAGGCAGGTGTAGCCAGACAATATACAAATGTACACCAGGACCGGTGTTTGTTGCCTCATATAGCACAATAAATACAATTTTTGTATCTCATGACAATGGTTGTTGCCATGCATGGGTACATACAAATGCCATGCATTGTCCCCTAAGACACCCACATACCATCCCAGAACCTGTAAAGTTGTATTGTCCTTGGGATGCAAAGACAATATTAGTGACCAGTCCTTCTAGTTTCGACTCCTATGAATAAAATTACAGTAAGGTTTGGCATTTTCTTTGTTAGTTTTCATGGAAAAAGGAAGCAGTTCAGAGCCTATTTGCTACCCCCTTAAATAAAATTGCACACATGGAGTACTTGGAGTATGCCTGGTTACACCCATGATGTTAGGTTTGTCTGCTTCCCTCGTCGAACTGTAGTATTTATTTTGCCGAATATCGACCCTATAGGAGTAATTTTTAATAATTTTAAATATCTGGTACAGAGCTGAACAAATTTGCTGCCACACAGCTCGGGCTCACAGCACCCCCAGATTTCTCTTGATTTACCAGGAACCCTAGTGACTGTAAAAGGTTTAGTGTTACCTGCAAATGGTCTTGCACCTGCTGGGGTGAGCTTCCCACCACCAGCCAGTCATCAAGATAGGGGAAGACTGAGACACCTAACCTCCTTAGGTGTGCCACCACCACGGCTAGACACTTTGTAAACACCCTTGGGGCTGAGGTGAGACCGAAGGGCAGGGCTGAAAACTGGTAGTGCCCTGATGGAAATCTGAATCTGAGGTATGTTCTGTGAGACTCTCATGTGGGGATGTGGAAGTAAGCTTCTTTTAGGTCCAGGGATGCCAGCCAATCTCCTTTCTGAATGACTGGCAGAATCATTGCCAATTTGATCATTTTGAACTTTGGCTTTACTAAATACTTGTTCAGTAGTCTGAGGTCTAGGATAGGCCGCCACTCCCCATTTTTCTTTTCCATGAGGAAGTATCTTGAGTAAAATCCCCTTCCTTTCTGATGAGGTGGAACATGTTCCACTGCTTTTAGCAGAAAGAGGTTTTGCACCTTCTTCTCCAGGAGTTTCCTTTCCAAAGGAAGCTGTTTGAACACTCTTGTTCTTAAGGTTGGGAAGGACTTGAAACTCAGGGACAGACCCTGACTTACTACTTCCAGGATCCACTTGTCTGTGGTAATGCATTTCCATTCCTGGAAATAGTAAGCCAGCCTGCCCCCTACTGGGATAGGGGAGGCAGCCTTGACCACTGAGTCAGGAGTTCTGTTTTGCTTGGGGCTGGGCCAGGATGGTCTGGAATCCCATCCTGGACCCTTTCTTCCTCTACCTCTGAAATACCCTGTTTGTTGAGGGTATTGCTGATACTGAGGAATAGCTTGGGCCTGGTAAAAAGGCTTGCTGTAAGCTACTCTGCCTCTGCCCCCCTTCCATATGGCCTATAGGAGGAAGAGGTTTTCTCATTTGCTGAATTACTCTTATAGGTGGCCTTGTACTCATCCACCTTCTTCATATAGGCCTCAGTTTGTTGGCCAAACAGAGAATGATTTTCCACAGGAATCCTGTGTAAGCCATGCAGACTTCCTGAGGACTATGGTGAGAGCCACCCATCTGGCAGTAGTATCATTAGCATCTGCTGCCATCTGAAACTGATATTTGGTTGCTTCTAGTTCAAACCTGGCTGTTTCAGCCAAATCATGCTAAAGGCCAAAAGTAAAAATTACTCACCTTAGTAATTGTGTTTCTTCTAATGGAGTCTTGCTGTATTATAACATATGCAGTTAGTCCCAGCACTTGAACTGCCCCAGAGAGGAAAGAGTTAACTCTATGCATGAGCATAGAACGTTGGGCTTGAGCTCGGTTCAAGCCTTTGTCTGCAGCACTTCAAAGTGTAACCATCAGATTCTTACAAGCTAATGCTAACTAACCACACTTCCTAAGTGGTAATTATAAACAAAATAGGCAACAGGCAACAAATTTTTGGGTCCACCAAATACTCAAGTCGAGAACCCAAAATAATAACCAGGTAGCGAACCAACATAAACCTACAAAAACAACATAACTATAAACTCACACACCCTTTCTAAAAAGGAGGAGTGCTAAGTACACCCCTGAGGTGTAACACTGTACCTGCCAGCCCACTTCCCAAAAACAGGTTCTGAGAGGGGAGGCAGGGAAGGAGGGAGGTCAGAATACAGCAAGACTCCATTAGAAGAAACACAATTACTAAGGTGAGTAATATTTTCTTCAAACAACATGAAGTCTTGCTGTATTCTGACATATGCAGATTACCAAGCAGTACCTCCAAGAAGGAGGGTACTGAACCTATTTTGAGAATAGGCTCTGCAGTACTGCTGTACCAAATCTACTCCTAGTCTGGATATCCAGAGAGTAATGCTTGGTGAATGTATGGACTGTTTTCCAGGTGGCTGCTTTGCATATTTCCAAACGACGAGACAATCAGATTACACACTCAGATTACGCTGTTATTGCAGGGAACTACCCTGGTATTTACTCACGATACCCAAGACTGGACACAGGCTGGACGAAAATCGAGACTGCAGGTGGTTGATCTGGAATGCCAGGAGAAGCAGGGCCCATACGAGTCACAGAGGTGTTGTTCCTGTTCAAGCGTGGAGCAGGGGGCTGATCCCCAGGCAGGTCTCTTCGATGGCTTCTCTGTGCAGTGGTAGTTTGGCTGGGCCAGTCTGGCAAGGCCCAGACCGCATGGAGACAAATTGGATGTAGTCCATTTTGGGCTGGATACAGCTTCCAGCAAGCACAACACAGTTCACACAGTGGGGACTAACTCATGACCCACTAGCAGCTCATAGCACATTTACATGTAAGGGAATTCTACTGTACCAGGCAGAGCGCCCCCAGTCACAATCGCAAAGTCTCTGCACACACGGGAGCTATGGGCAGCTGGGACCCTGACAGGCCAATCGCATTCAGCAAAATCTTCAGTCTTCTTCAAGTTGAGCCTGGCCCACTTCAGTAGCTTACTTTAGTCACACAAACTTGGATTTAGTCCAAAATAATTTTCTTCTCTCCCTCTCAGGAGCAGCACACCGACATGCAGGCCAAATACTTAGCCTTTTCAGAGTTCTCCCATGCGAATCCACTCAGGATTGCTGCTCAGAATCCTGCAGCTCCTTCTTGTTCAGCTTCCAGCTTAGATCTAACTGAAAACTGCAAGCAGCCCGGGTCTTCCCCAAGATCCAAAAGATTTGGTTGGCTGATTTGGCTGTCAGTCAAAGCAAGAGCTCCCCTTTCAGTTGCAAAAAAGGCGCAAAAAGTTCAAACTACAGTTCCTACAGATTTTGAATTCAGACAGCTCCTGTAGTCTGGCTACATTTTAGGTCCCACCAGTACTGTTTTGTCCAATTTGCAGTCCAGGACCAAGATAGTGGAGACAAACAAAACAGTCCTTGCTACAAAGAAAGCAGGTTAGACAAACTACATTATCATGATCACTCTAAATGATTTTCAGTAGATAGTTAAATCTTTCAACAGAGCTCCCTCTCAGATTACTTACGCTGCAATTAGGCAGCTCTTAAAGAGACAGTACACAGAGGCTATGCAGGCTCTGGTAATCACATTTAAACTGCTAAAACACAGGACACCAGCGTGGCAGTGAGCATTTAGGCAAGCTCAAGGAAGACTTTTTGGGAACCCTCATTTGTAGGGGGGTTACAAAGGTATATCTCTGGCAGCAACCTAGAGAAGCAGTTGTACCCCTAGTCGAATGAGCCCTCAGGCCTGGGGGCGGTATTTTGCCTAGCTTTTCATAGCAGAACTGTATACAAGAGACAATCCACCTGGCAATAGTTCTCTTAGTAGCAGGTTTATCCTTTCCCACTTCATCATAAGTGAGAAACAACTGAGAACAGTCAAACCTAAGTGCCTTAGTATGCTCAATATAGTAGCTAAGTGCCCTCTTAACATCCAAACTATGTAATCTTCCTTTCTCCTGAAGAAGAATGATCAGTGAAGAATACGGAATGAGACATGGACTAGTTCAGATGAAAATCTGAAAACACTTTGGGTAAGAACCTCCTATTGGTTCTAAGGACCACCTTATCTCTATGGAATGAGATAAAATCCGGCTCCACTGATAGAGCTTGTAACTCACTAATACACCTGGCAGACGTGATAGCTACCAGGAACACAGTTTTCCAAGTCAAGAACTTAAGTTCTGCTGAAGCCAATGGCTCAAAAGGGGGTTGCATAAGCTGAGCAATGCAAACATTAAGATCCCAAGCAGGGGTAGGATCCTTAAAAGGAGGGTTGGTATGAAGCAACCCTTTAAAGAACTTACAGAAAACAGGGTAAGATGCCAGGGAGGAAGTCTTCCCCACTGACAGAAATGCAGAGGCAGCTGCTAAGTTCACTTTCAGAGTGGCTGGCCTGAGACCTAGATCACTGAGATGAACCATATAATCCAGAACAGTAGCTAGATCAGCAGTGTCTGCTAAGACATCCTTACTGGAACACCAAATGCTGAATCTCTTCCATTTAGAATATAAGTTTTTCTGGTGGCAGGTTTTTGAGAGGCTTTAAGAATATCCAGAACCCCCTGAGACAGGTATTTATTTATTTATTTATTGAAATTGTTTCACCAGGAAAGGCACACTGAGCAACAAGATGCTCGTCTCCCGGTGTGACCTTGGGGGAGGGGGTACAAGAGAGTTGGATAACACGCAGGTTATCAAATGAGCAAATAACAGAGGCAAATAGCAGCTAGGTGCAGACTTGCATACTCTAACTCTTCAAGAGCCAAGCCTTGAGGTTGAGAGACTGAAGATTGGGGTACCAGATTCTTCTTTGAGAGGAGGTTAACAGGTTGTGCCTCTTGGGAAGAGATAGGGGAAGATGAACTGCTAGGGACCTCAACAGGGGATACCAAGGCTGTCTGGCCCAGTCTGGTGCAATCAGGATCACCTTGCATGGTTGTGACCTGATCTTGGCCAGGATCTTGAATAACAGGGGAAAAGGAGGAAAGGCATAAAGGCATTTGCCCCCCCAATCCAGAATCAGAGCATCCAGGAGAACTGTGCCCAAGGCTGGAAGTCTGCAACAGAAGAGAGGAAGTTGATGATTGTCTAGGGCTGCAAAGAGCTCTATCTCTGGAGTGCCCCACCTGAAGAAGACTACTTTCAATATGAAGGGGTCCAGGACCCATCCGGGATGGCCCTGAGAGATCCTGCTCAGGGCATCTGCTAGCGCATTGTCCTTCCCCAGTAGATGGACTGCTACCAGAGATGCCTGCAGGACATAACTCAGAGACCAAATTTTCATGGCTTCTCTGCACAAGACCGTAGACCGAGTACCTACCTGCTTGTTGATGTACCACATGGTGGTGGTGTCTGTCCTGAACCACCTTGTTCATTACTGAGTCCGTGAAAGCTTGGAGAGCCAGGAATACTGCCCTAAGTTCCAGAAGATTGATATGAAGTAGAGACTCCTGAGGGGACCACACCCCTTGTGCTGTGCGGGCACCTAAGTGAGCTCTCCAGCCCAGGAGAGAAGCATCTGTAGTTAACTCCACTGAATGAGTCTGACTGATGAATGGGACTCCTTGCCTGAGATTGTCCTGATCCAACCACCATTGGAGAGCTTGGATCAGAGTCTGAGTCACTGGAATCAATTTGGTTAGAGGATCTTTTTTCTGAGACCAGAAGGACCACAGATGAAACTGAATGTCCCTCATCTGAAATCTGGCTCCCTGTACCACTGCAGTGGAAGCTGTCATGTGGCCCAGAAGCTGAAGAAAATGTCTTGCTGGTCGAGACACCAGAAGGTGGAAAGAAGAAGCAAGGTCTGTAAGGGCCTTTGCCCTTGTCAGAGGAAGAAAAGCCTTTGATTGGACAGTATCCAGCTCTATCCCTATGAAGGTCAGGAGTCGTACTGTTTCAAGAACTGACTTTGGTAGATTGAGGAGAAAACCCAGGGAAGTGAGCAATTGTTGTGTCACTTGCAGGTCTGACTTGACTTGGTCTGGAGACTGTCCCACAATGAGCCAGTCATCCAGGTATGGAAAAATGGAGATGTTTTGTCTCCTGAGAAAAGCCACTACTACTACTGTTAGGCATTTTGGGAACACCCTTGGAGCTGATGTTAGTCCGAAGGGCATTGCTCTGAACTGATAATGGCCTGAAGGCAATTCAAACCTGAGGTACTTTCGGTGGGAGCACCTGATGGGAATGTGAAAGGAGGTGTAACCCCCCTACAAATGGGGGTTCCTAAAAGCCTTCCTGGAGCTTGCCTAAGTGTTCCCTGCCTCACTGGCGTTCGGCGTAAGGCCACTTAAATGTGGGCACTGTGAGTGCTTTTAAAGCCTCTGGTACTATCTCTTTAAGAGCTGCCTGGTTGCAGGCTTTATTAGCTTGTGTAGGGGGACTGTGGGTTTACTGCTCGAATCCCACTCGGGTTGTTGTTTGAATCGCTCCGCTTTCTGCAGTCACTGAGAGAGCAGAGGGCTTGCTTAAAAGATGTAACTGTTTTCGGAAAATATGTAGTGCCATTGCAAAATGTAGTTTGTTTAACCTGCCTTATTTGCAGCTGAGACTCTTGTGTTCAGCCCTCCATTTTGAACCCGAACTGATGAGATGGGCCAATTGGGGAAAGAAGGCCTTAAAATGGAGACCGCTGGAGCCAATCAGAATTTGGACTCCCACTGGGAGCCTGCCTTGAAGGGGAATATACGGCAGCTGCTTCTGGGAAGTGTAGTTTGGACCCTGGCGCCTTTTTTGCACCAATAGAGGGCGTATTTAGTAACTGACAAAACAAAGCAGCCAACCAGAGCCCTGTGGAGTGAGAGGAAACTGTCCTGCAACTGTCCTGGAGGGGCAGAGTTGTTGGTGATCATTAAGGTAGAAGGAGCTCTGGCTCCTGCGCTGTGGAAATCTTTGTGTGGGAAGCGCGTGTGGGCAGGCCAAGAAGTCGGGCGATAGCATCGCCAGAAGGAGCGGACAAGATCCGTGGAGGAGTGCAGGCAGAGGAGGCTGTACGTTTACAGCTACCTACCAGGCTCACCCTGTAGAGGACTGGAGAATCTGCTTCAATCGTGCTCGATCTGTCTGGACATGTGAAGCTGCGTCGTTTGGCCCGGTTACTGCTGTGAAAGCGATTGGGAGTATAAAGCAGTTGCCTGGTACGGTACCCCTCTGCTCTTCATATGAATGTGTGGAGAAGTGTTTGGATCTCAAGCTCGGTCCTGCGAGTGGTGTGAGAGCGATCTTTCTGCAGGAGTCGTGAGCACTAAATCAGGGTAGCTCCCTGTCAGATGTTTATTGTGAGGGCAAGATTTGTCTGGCTTCTCCACTGGCTATACGAACTGAGCCTGCTGGCTCTGCTTAATCCATTTAGGTATCAAGTGCTTGTTTTCTGTGTCAGGGCCCCAACCAGCTGCACCAAATAGGCTAGCCTTCTATTGCCTGGGTACCCAAAGACAGTGACTTATAGGTTTGGCCTGTGCACAGTGCCTTATGTGTGTGTGTATATATATATATATATATATATATATATATATACACACACACACATATATATTTGAGTGTTAGCTAATCAACCTGATCTTCCCGTCCTTGTTACTTCCCCTTAATAAATCAGATTTGTTGTTGCAAGGTATACCGTTTGAACTACGTGTTTGTGCTACCCTTTTGTGCATGGGTTATTGTACAACTGCACCTTATTTTACAGGGTTCTAGCACCAAGTTGGCCATCCCAACCTCAGGGGTAAGTGTAAGTCATAATGATAGTGTGGGAATTGCTACATGAGCCACTAGTGGAAGAAAGAGGTTGTAGTGACCCAGAGGCTGTGACCAGGTCATATCTGACTGTTCTAACCCCGACCTCTGGGTGGAGGCACCCGCCATTGGACCTAGGCCCCTCAACCTGTCAGTAGTCAGTCAGGCAGGGGTAGTAGCTCTTGGGATAGCACCACCTGGGGGTTACATAGGCATCCTTGAGGTCCGGGGAGGCTAACCAATCCCCTGGCCACAGAGAGGGAAGAACTACTCCCGGAGTCACCATTTTGAATCTTGGCTTGACAAGGTGCTTGTTTAAGTATCTTAGGTCTAGGATGGGCCACCACTCCTAGAGGTAAGGAAGTATCTGAGTAAGACCATTGCCCTGTGTGGAGTAGGAACTCTCTCTATGGCTCGAGAGCCAGCAGAGAGAAACCTCTGCCTCAACGGCAATGGTTTTGGAGATGTTTGCAGGTGGAAAAGACCTGACCCCAGTTTTGGAAATTTTTGAAGCTGAGGCCAGTCTCTAGCTTACTACCCAGGACCCACTTGTTTGAGGTAACAGACTTCCAGGCCTGGAAGTAGTAAGCCAGCCTGCCTCCTACTGGAATAGGGGAGTCGACCCGGGCTGACACATCAGGGTGTGTGCTTGGCAGGAGCCTTAGACTGGGAGGAGGATGCAGCCCTGCTCATCCCCCTTCTGCCTCTCCCTCTGAAGAACCCACTCTGAGGAAAAGGAGAGAAGGCCTGTGCCTAGTAGAAAGGCCTATGAAAAGGTCTGCCCCTGCCCCTAGACTGGTGCTTCTGAGGAGCTGCCTGCCTCTCCTTGGCCTGCACTCCTGTAGGTGGTCCTGTATTCATCCATCTTTTTCATGTAACTCTCTGTCTGCTCCCCAAACACAGAATTACCCACCACAGGGAAATCCATGGCCTTAGCCTGCGAGTCCTGTGAGAGGCTAGTACATCTGAGCCAAGTAAATCTCCGAAGAGACACAGATGTAGCCATGACTCGTGATGACACATCACTGGAGTCCATAGCAGCATGAAATTTGATCTTAGATGCCTCAGTCCCATCAGCAGACACCTCCTTCAGCTCCTTGGCTAGCTGGGGGGAAGCCTGCTTAGCCAGTTCCAGAACAGTATACCATCTGGACTTCTGATATCTGACTGTGTAGGCCATATAATTTGCCTGCCTGAGTCCCAAGGAGGATGCCAAGTACTATTTTTGGCCATAGCATCCACCTTCCTAGAGTCTTTATCTGGAGGTGTGAAGCCAAAAAGTATAGTGTAGCACAGGCTGCAGCCTGCACAACTCAACATGGCTGCACTGTTGGAACAAGAACTCTGTACCTGAGCCTGACAGCATATACCTCCTGTCCATTCTCTCATCCACAGGAGGTAAAGAATTTGGTGTTGGAGAATTTTTGTGTCTGTTTCCCAAGAGATTTATGGAGGAATAGACAGCCTTTTGGACTCTGTCATGTCCATCATTTCTACAAATCAGGCTTCTCTTGTTCCTCAACAGCTTCAACCAGAGGGAGCTGGAGGGTCTCTGCCACTTTTTGTAAAATAAATAGTAGGATGGGGACTCAGAAAGCCCGGGAGGGGAGATGTCCAGTTCAATGGGCTCATCCAGACCTTCCACACCACCATCATCATCGTCGTCGTTGTACCCTTCCTCCCCTTCCAAATCTGGTTCATAATACTCATCCAGACAATATTCCGTAACCAGAGGAACCGACGAACCGAGCACCTATAAGAGTGCTGGATTAGACGAACAATTCTAATGCTTATTGCCCTGGCAATCTCTTGACTGTTGGGCGTTGCAGTTCTGGTCTGAACAAGCCAATTTCCTCTTTTTCTTTGCGGAACCGACCCCTCAGAATCAGCTCTCCTTTTGCCCAGGTCAGTGGGCACTCCCTCAGGTTCGGTCGGAACCAAACCGGGCTGGCCATCCGGATTAGCAGACTTTCTGCCTCCTTTTCCCTAAGCCTACCCAATCTCTTTATCCAGGGTGGCCTTCAGAAAATTCTTGCAGATTTGGCAGTCTGAATCAAGGTGGTCAAATACCAGACAATAAACACAGGTGGTGTGAGGTCTGCCTTAGCAAAGGCATTCCCACATTCACTACGGTGTTGAAACCTAGTAAGGCCCAGGTTTTTCTTGGGTTTCTCAGACACGGCCAGGCTAACAACTTACCTTTTATAGCTTAAAAGCCAAGTAAGACTCCCCCCTATCGGTTACCAACCATGTTACAGGTCGTGAAAAAAACGTTTAAAATTCATTTTTTTTTAAACCGATAGGAACCGGTACCTCACACTAAAAAATTAAGAAATAAAACAAACTTAACACAATCGGTTCCAAACCAGACCGATCAACAAGATTTTACAATTTCCACAGAAATTACACAAATAAAACTAAGTCCACTACCTACAACACTTACTGTACCTCAGACAGGGATCTGAAGTCGAAAGAAATAAGCAAAGAAATGGTATTTAAACCGACTGATTTACCTAACCGAGCAAGTGAAGGAGCAATCTCTGGAGCAACTGTTCAGTTAGGCAGAGTAAAGAATCTGACGGTTACACTTTGAAGTGCTGCAGACAGAGGTTTGAACCGAGCTCGAGACCAACTTTCTATGCTCTGGCATAGAGATAACTCTTTCCTCTCCAGGGCAGTTCAAGTGCTGGGGCTAACTGCATATGTCAGAATACTGGATGGCTCGGGATTCTATGTTGTTTGTTCTGACACCTGCAAATATATGAATACTGTTTGCTATTCACTGTTTAGTATGTAACAAAAAACGTCTGTAACCTCCTGTCTATCATATTGCATTTGTGTTGCCGTCTATATGTTGAATCCACTGGAACTGACGTGCAGCCTTTGGAAACGAGTCCTTGACTCAAAGGGTTGTAATTCTGATATGTATAATAAATAAAAAAAAAACAAATACAGCAAGACTTCATGTTGTTTGAACAAGATTACTGTGGTAAGTAATTTTTCCTTCTAACCCCAATAATACTCAGGTATTCATAACTTTCTGCAGACTACAAAGCAGTACCACTGGAGGTGGGCAAAGAACTTTATTTTGGAAACAGACTTTGCAAAATTGCTGTGCCAAACCTAGCATTACCCCTGGATTGAATGTCCAGGTTGTAGTGCTTCATAAAGGTGTGTACTGTTTTCCAGGTAGCTGCTTTATAGATATCAACCAGTGGAACATCTCTGGCAGCTGCTAAGGTAGCAGCTGTCCCTCTTGTGGAGTGGGCCCTCAGTCCTGTTGGGGGCTCCCTACCAGTTTTAATGAAACAGAATTGAAGACACTGAACTATCCATTGATAAATGGACCTTTTTGCTGCTGGGTTACCTTTTCCCACATCCCCATAAGTAAGGAAAAGCTGTCCTGACTATGGTTCTTACTGGCTGCCATGTAGTAACTGAGAGCTCTCTTGACATCCAGACAGTGAAGTCTTTTTTCACCAGAAGTGGGGTGCTCAGTGAAAAAGACAGGTAGGTAATGGATTGGTTAAGGTGGAAATCAGAAACCACCTTGGGGAGGAATTTTCTGTTTGTCCTCAGGACTACCTTATCCCTACAAAATGAAATGTAGTCCTGTTCAATGCAGAGAGCCTGAAGCTCACCGACTCTTCTTGCAGAGGTCACTGCTACTAGGAAAACTGTTTTCCATGTGATATATTTTAGGTAAGCTGAAGACATGGGCTCAAAAGAAGGTCCCATGAGCTTAGCTATGCACACATTGAGGTCCCATGCTGGCACCGGTTCCCTGTGAGGGGAATGGAAATAGGCCTGGCGGCTTAAGAACCTCCTAAAGACTGGTTCTGAGGCCATTGTTATTTTGCTCCAGCAGAAATGTAAGCAGATACTGCTGCCAGGTAAACCTTCAAGGTGCTAGGCTGCAGTCTCAGGAGAACGTAAATAAGAGAGTAGTCAAGAAATGAAAATTACATTACCTACCGTAATTCTTGATCTTTCTGTGTATCTTCATCATTCATCACTGTTGGGTTCTGGCTGGAGGATCAGGACCCGTGGGAAACTTTTTTTTTTTTTTGCAGGGGAGGAGCCAGCATCAGGCGGCTGCCCTCGAGGCTGATGCATTACGTGGGTGCTCCTTGGGTTGGCCAGTAATCAGCACACGACCCTCCCCAGCCCCACTTCTGCATGCTGGAGAGAGAGAGAGAGATAGAGAAAACATAGAGGGTGGGGCAAGGGAGCCTGAGGGACAGAAAAGGAAAGGATGCAGAACCAAAGGAGGAATAAGGCTGGAGGAGGACAAAAAGAGAAGGAGGCCTAAGGGATTGGGATAGGGCTGACCAGTCTCTGGGCAAGTAAGGGAGGATAGAAAGGAGGCCAGAAAAGAAGAAGAAGAAGAAAAGAGGAAGAGAGGGGCGACACCCACACCCAAAGGTCAGGGCCCAGAAGGCTGCTCAAGATGTAGGGAATCAGGGGTTGAAGAACAGTGGGCAGTATTTAAAATGGGGATTACAAAAGCAACAGAATTATACATTAAGCAGGTTAGCAAGAGGAAAAGGAAGAAGAGACCATTATGGTTTTCCAAAGAGGTAGCAAAGAAAGTGAAAGCCAAAAATATTGCATTCAGGCAATAGAAAAAGACACAGGTAAAAGGGGATAGGGAGAAGTACCAGGAGAAGCAAAGGGAGGCAGGGAGGTCAGTAAGGAAGCCAAAGCTCAGACAGAAGAACACATTGCAAAATCAGTGGGTAGAGGGGACAAAACCTTTACAGGTACATAAGAGAAAAGAAAGGCAAAAGGAGGGATAGTGAGACTGAAGGGGAGGATGGGGCGCGTGGAGGATGACAACAGTAAAGCTGACATATTGAACAGGTATTTCTGCTCAGTCTTTACTGAGGAAGAGGAGGATAATGGGTCTGAAGGTAGTACAAGGGGTGAGAATGGTGCAGAAATGGACGAAGTCCCTTTACACGAAAAGGTCCTGAAGGAACTGGAAATAATAAGAGTTGATAAAGCAATAGGGCCAGATGGGGTGCACCCCAGGGTCCTAAAAGAACTAAGAGGTAGTGGCTGAACCTCTGGCTAGCCTGTTTGCTGATCACTGGAAACAGGGGAGGTACCCAAAGACTGGAGGACAGCAGATGTAGTCCTCTTATACAAAAGTGGGAACAAAGAGAAGCAGGGAACTACAGACCAGTCAGCCTCACCTCAGCAGTGGGGAAGATCATGGAAGCACTACTGAAGGAGAGATTGGTAGAACATCTGGTTGTCAATGGGACTACAGGACCCAAGGCAGCATGGTTTCACCAGGGAGGTCATGTCAGACCAACCTCATTTAATTTTTGACTGGGTGACTAGGGAGGTGAATCAGGGAGGGCAGTGGACATGGCCTATCTGGACTTCAGCAAGGCCTTGACACTGTGCCACATGAGAGACTATTACACAAACTGGGAAAATGGGTGTGGGCAAGACAGTAGTGTGGTGGGTAGGTAACTGACTGGGCGGCAGGACACAGAGGGTGGTGGTAAATGGCTGTCACCCACAGAGGAAGAGTGACCAGTGGGGTACCACAGGGATCAGTGCTGGGACGGTCCTATTCAACATCTTCATCAGTGACATTGCGAGGACCTAGAAGGCAGAATTTCACTGTTAGCTGATGACACAAAGCTCTGTAACAGAGTAGACACACCAGAGGGTGTAGACAGAATGAGAAGGGACCTGAGAAAACTTGAAGAATGGTCAGGGGTTTGGCAGTTAAAATTCAATGCAAAGAAGTGCAAGATAATACATATGGGGCACAAAAACCCTGGCAAAATATATCAGTTGGGGGGTGAGGATTTAGCATGCACCAAGCAGGAAGGGATCTTGGGTTATCATCTCTGATGACCTCAAGGTGGAAACAGTGTGACAAGGCAGCAGGTAAGCAACATGGATGCTGGGATGCATAGGCAGGGGTATCACCAGCAGGAAAAGGGAGGTCATAATTCCACTATACAAGACACTAGTGAGGCCTCACCTGGAGTACAATGTACAGTTCTGGAGACCTTACCTGTAAGGGCATAGACAGGGTAGAGAAGGTTCAGAGGAGGGCAACAAAGATGGTACATGGATTGCATCACAAGTCCCATGAGGACAGGTTGAAGGAACTGAATATGTACTCCCTGGAGGAGAGGAGGGAGAGAGGATATGATAGAGACATACAAGTATCTTACAGGAGGAACAGGGTGCAGGAATACACTATTTTAAGCAAAAAGATGTTCCAGGACTAGAGGGCATGGCATGAAGTTGGAGGGAGGGACGATTCAGAGGGAAAGCGTGAGGAAGAATTCTTCACAGAACGGTGGTGGACAAGTGGATCACCCTGTCAGAGGAAGTGGTGAGGGCTGAAACAATCACGGGATTTAAGAATGCATGGGATAGACATAAAGGAATTCTGGAGGTCAGGGGTAAGGGGCAACAGACTTCTAAGAAAACATAAACTGAACTTACAAGCTCAAATGGGCAGACTGGGTGGGCCATAGGCCCTTATCTGCCAACACTGTCTATGTATCTATGTAATGCCCCAGGCCAAAACTCTTCTCCCAAGCCAGAAAAGGGCCTGAATAAGGATGTGAAGCAGGAGGCTGGCACAAGCCCAGAAGAAGGACAAGCTGTTTGAAGGTCCCTTACAGAAGGCCAAGGAATGGGCCGGTTTTTCCCCCCTCATGCTGAAAGGTATCCAAAGTGGGGAGAGGGCCACTTCAGAGAAGTATAGTTTGAGAGGGAGGTACCCCAATGTATTTTTAGAGAGGCATCATCTCCAGAGGAGGAGAGCTTTACAGTGGAGGATTGATTATCCTTTGAAGAGAGGAGAGGAGATTCCAGGGGAACCTCATCAGGGAGACCACATATGACATGGTTGGAAGGGAAGGAGAAAACTGAGGGATTCACCAGGGTCCCCCCTCCCATACCTCCTCAAGACCAAGACTAGAAGAAGAGGAGTAAGCCCAGGATAGAGAGGTCTATCTGGACTGTGCGGGGGCCCCAGAGACTCCCAACAGAGGGTTGCCTCCCTGTCTCTCTTCCCAGAGAAACTCCAACCCCTAGGGTGGAGGGAGCAGGAGGTGCCAGAGAAAGACCAAGGTCCCAGCTGAGAAGCAAACAAGGAGGAGGATCACCCAGAGACTGAGACCCAAGAGGAAGGTGGAGGGAGTCAGTGATGAATGGTGAAGATACACAGAAAAATCAAGAATTACAGTAGGTATGTAATTTCCATATCTTATCTGTGTCAATCTTCACCATTCATCACTGTTAGTTACCAAGCCCCAAGGGGGCCAGAACTCCCTAAGGGACAAAGTCTTTCAGTCTCCAGTGGGGAGACACCAGAGGAGGAACCCTATCAGGCCTGTTTGGGCCTGAGACTGAGTCTGGGTGAGGTGGGATTCTCCTAGCAGAAGAAGGCAGGCACTCCTGGGTTCCCACCTCACCCTGTGAGAAAAGAGGTGGGTTTCCGGAAGGAGGAGGCAGTCATCCTACACTGGGCTAAAGGTGATAACCGGGAAAGATGAAGCCATGCTGTCCACCTAGCATGATCGCTGTCCCGCCAGCCTGGAAGCCACCTCGTTGGCATCTTCACGATGCCCTTGCTTGGTGTCTTGTGAGCTCCAGGCCCCCACGTAGAGAGGGCAATAGCTTGTCTGGTCACCTCCAAGTCAGGCAAAGAAGCTACGATCTGACCTAGCAGAGACCATAAGTGCCTATTATAGGCAACATGATGGGCCTGATGATCTGACAGACATAAAAGGAGGCACGCCGAAGAGAAAGTTTTCCTTCCCCAAAAATCAAACTTAGATGAATCAGATTCTGGGGGTCGGTTACGCCTTGGGCTTCTATGCCTGGAGGGTGTATCAAGGAGAGTCATGTCTGAAGTGGGGGTGAGGCAGGGCTCCTGGAGACCCAAGGGGTACCTCTGGCAGAGGTCCCTATGGGCTCATGCAAGGACTGAGGGATGTCACCAGGTGTGATATGATGCCACCCAGAAGGGAGTAGGCCATGCAGGAACCAACAGGTTGGCCACACTGAACTCACCCAAGAAGGCACGCGCCGACCAGTCAAGACTGCGACTGCCTAAGGTGGAGATATGGAGCTCATGATGCAACCCCGACAGGAAGCGCTGATAGCTGGAAAGATCAGCCATGGGGAAAGGTGGACAGAAGACTCCTCTCCCTCAGAGAAGGAAGACGAGGGAACTGACGAGTCTGGACAGTTAGGTTCAGGCTGCACCAGGGAGAGGTGGAATACCTCCTTGTCCATGGACTGGTAGTAGGTGGGGAATAGTGGAGCCGTGGACCTAAACTGCTCCCAGATGAGAGGCCCCATAGGACCAGAGTGACCTGGAAGTGAGGGAGGGGTTGGCAGAGACAAAGGGGTCAGGCACCTCTGAGAAGTAGCATGACCTCTGCCAGGGCTGGGGTACCGCATGGGAGACCTCAAAGGAGGAGGAGACCCGATGGTCCCAGCAGTCGAAGGCCACTCAACTGAGATGGAATGGCCAGGGTTGAGCCCAAAGAAAGAATTTCCCCCCACGAGGTGACTGGGGCTGCATGAGTCCAAAGATGAGGGCCCTCCCAGGGAGACCTCAGGGGAGAAGATCGGACCAGCGTTGCGACTCCTCCCTAAACACCCACAGGTTCCCAGGGAAGGGAGCTGCCCCTGATCCTGCCCCCTCAACCCTTTGAACTCAGACAGAGTACTCTTCCTCAGCATCAGCCTAGGTAACTGGATCCCTGCAGCTGACTCCTGAGAGACAGCTGCTAGGGGAGCACCTCCCCTACCTGAGACACACCAGTCGGCCCAAACGTAAGCCCTAAGAGAGCTATCACAGGAGGGGAGTACACCTCCCAGGGGAGCAGACAAACCACTGACACTGGGCTGCCCTGCAATGCCCCCAGGGCACCCGAGGACTGGTCAGTACCACCAACCCCAGAATCAGTGTAAGCCACCGGCTTCCCAGAAGGGGCTGAACCAGAGCCAAAGCACTGAATGGAAGAGGAATTGGAGGATTTCAAAGAATGTGGGAGCCAGTCTGGGCCAGCCTCAGCATTGTCCTCCCCAGGAGAGGCTTGAACCCAGACAACTCCCAATCCCTCCCAGCCACAGCACCATGAGAGGCACCGTGAGCCGTCCCCACTGCCCATGGCACTGCTCCCATCCCCATTACCATGAACAGCACGGAACCAGGCGGTGCTGGAAGTAACCACCCTGCAGCACCACAGCACCGCCCAGATCCACCAGCACCACAAGCGCCCTGAGAAATCAGGGCAGCACCAAAGGTGGCACCGCGCAGGCAGTGCCAAGAATGACACTGGAACAGGCCCAGAGGCTCCAGACTGTGACGCCTGGGGATCTCACCTCCGAGGAGGCAACTGCCAGGACAGTGCCACCCGCCCGACCCCCAGAGGAGTAGTCCAGTCCTCTTGCATCATGGAAGGGGTTCCTGCTGAGGCAAGGCTAAGAGGGGTGGAAAACTCCTCCTCCACAGGTTGTATAGGATCGGGAGGGGACCCAGAGGAAGGGCACTGAAAGTCGGCAATGCATGTCCGACTTCAAGTGTGCGCAGTTCAAGAACACGACAGTCCATGGAGAAGCAGGTGTCACAGTGTCGTGGTTGAGGGCCCAAGCAGGTCAGACACTGGTCATGCTGGTCCGTAATGGAATAAAGTTGCCGCAGGGTCACCGCCGCATAGAAGGCTTAGAAGATTTCTTTTGTCCCGAACAAGACATGACCAGACAAAAAAATAAAACAAAACACAGTACTCGGACGTCAACAAAGAAAATGAAAAGATCTTACAGGTCGAATGCTGAGAAATGCAGCAGAGCAGAACTAGGACTATGGTACTGTCAGACTAGGCTACTGGCACAGGAGAAATATGTCGCTCACTCACAAGGTCATGCTCACTCAATGGCTGGAGCAGCAGAACTGGGGCTGGGGAGGGGTCGGCATTGGTTACTGGCCAACCTGCGAGTGCCACGCAATGCATCGGCCATAAGGGCGGTGCCGCCTCGATGTCGGCTCCTCCCCCTTGCAAAAAAAGTGTTCCCATGGGTTCCTGATCCTCCAGCTAGAACCCAACAGTGATGAATGGTGAGGATTGACACAGATACGATCATCTGATACCCCAGCCTGTACTGGCACCAATTCTCTAGTCGAACACCAGATAGAAAACATTTTCCATTTTGAAGAATAGGTTTTCTTAGTGGAGGGCTTCCTGTACCCTCTCAGAATGTCTAGCGCTACTTCAGAGAGCTGTAAGTTCACTTATTCTAGGTCCTCAAGAGCCAAGCTTTGAGACTGAGAGACCTGAGGTTCGGGGACAGCACGATTCCCTGGTTGCAGGTTAACAGGTTGTGCCTCCGAGGGAGGTGTATTGGTTTGGCTTCAGACATGAAGAGCAGAAGAGAGTACCATGGCTGCCTGGGCCAGTCTGGAACTATCACAATTAGAGATGCTAAATGGGATCTGAGCTTGAGCTGTATGCTGAATACCAGGGGAAATGGAGGAAAGGCATACAGGTGCTTCCCTGCTTAATCCAGAGCCAGGGCATCCAGAGGCAGTGCACCCCGATCTGGTAGCCTGCAGCAATACTGTGGCAGGTGGTGGTTCTGGTGGGATAAGAACAAATCTACCTCTGGAGTGCCCCACCTCCTGAAGATCACTTGCACCACTTGCCTGTTCAGAGTCCATTCATGATGGGCCTGGTTGATTCGACTCAAGGCATCTGCCAGGGTATTGTCTTTTCCTGGCAGATGGATTGCTTACAGGAATACTCCCCAAAAATAAGCCAAGGTCCAGATTGTCATGGCTTCTGTGCAGAGAGGACCCGACCTGGTGCCTCCCTGCTTGTCTATGTGGTACATTGTTGTGGTGTTGTCTGTTCTGACTTGCACCACCTTCCCTTGCACCAATGCTGTAAAAGCTTTTAGTGCCAGAAACACAGCTCTGAGTTCCAGCAAGCTTATGTGCTAGAGGGACTCTGCAGCTGACCAAATACTCTGGGCTGTGTGATCCCCTAAATGAGCACCCCAGCCCAGGAGAGATGCATCTGTTGTGAGAACAACTGATGGAGTCTCTCACTGAAAAGGAACTCCCTCTCTTAGGTTGTGTTCCTCCTTACACCACTGGAGTGCTTGTAACAAAGTCCTTGTTACTGGGATGGGCTTTGAAAGAGGGTATTTTCTATGACTCCAGTGAGCCCTGTTGTGGCACTGGATGTCCCTCATTTGGAACCTGGAGCCCAAATGAGGGACATCATGTGGCCCAATAGCTGTAGAAACTAACCTGCAGTTTTGTGCTTGTGTAAGCTGAATGAATTTGCAATCAGCTGGAGATTTCTGACTGTCTAGAGGCAGGTAGGCCCTGCCTTGCAGGGTATTGATCTCTTGCCCCTATGAACTGCAGGACTTGTGCAGGAATGAGGACTGGATTTTTGTGATTGATCAGGAGCCCTTGGGTGGTCTGTACATACTGTCTGACTTGGTCTGGTGATTTCCCTACCACCAGCCAGTCATCAAAGTACGGGAACACTGTGACCCCCTGCCTTTGAAGGTGCGCCACAACTGCTGACAGGCACTTTGTTAACACCCTTGGGGACAAATAAAGGCCAAAAGGCAGGGTTGAAAACTGGTAATGGCCTGAAGGTAACCCGAGATATTTTCTATATAACTGTCTTATGGGGATGTAGAAATAGACATCTTTTAAGTCCAGTGATGCCAACCAGTCCCCTTTTCAGAGCGTAGGCAGTATCAATGCCAAAGTTACCATTTTTAACTTTGCTTTTTCCAGATGCTTGTTTAGAGTTCTGAGGTCCAATACAGGTCGCCACTCCCCATTTTTCTTTCCAGTGAGCAAGTACCTAGAGTAAAAACCCCTTCCTCTGAGGTGGGTTGGGGCAGGTTCTACTGCCCTTAGCAACAGGTTTCAAACCTCTGCCTCCAGCAGTTTCTTTTCTGCTAAGGACAGTGAACTGAAAGAAAAAATACTCACCATAGTAATCTTGTTTCTTCAAAGGGATCACTCATTATGATTAAACTGATGCAGTCAGCTTCCTGTGCTGGACTGCCCAGACAGATGGAATTATATGCAAATGATGGAACTCTCATGCCAATTTCAAACTGTTGCCCTAGCAACTGCTACACACTGAGTGCTTCAGATTCTTATGTAGCCTAACTGGGTATAAGATCCACTAGCTAAAAATAATATTTTTTATAAAATAGTATTTGTCCTCTCAAGTCTAGAAAACATCCCAAGAAGCAAACCTAAAAACTCAAGACCACAAGGGAACCAACTGGTTAATAGGAAGTAAGTATCTAACCTGACCATATCGAAAAAACACCCTAAAACATGGATGCAGAACAACTTTCATAGGTTCTAGTAGGGGAGGCAGGGTGGGTGCTTTTTTTTTTTTGGCATAATATGTTTATTAGATTTTCATTATACATCCCGGTACAACTACATATGTTCCATATACATTAGTCCATATTCATACCATATACCCCCTCTCACCCCCGTCCCTTCACTTTCCATCAACTTTTGGCTACTTAATTCCTTCAAAAAAAAAAAAAAAACCCGCCCCTCACCCCTCATCTCCCCTGTAAACCCCTTGACATCTCTCATTATCTCCGTGCATTATACCCCTTTCAGATTCTTCTAGCTCATTGGTCATTGACTCTGCATATTTCTAAGGTTAAATTAATCTCCTTTTTCAGGCTCGCCCTTCTCACAGTATTTACTCCTCTTCTCATTCCTTATATACCACTGTTCCTCCAGCCTCTTGGCACATCGAGCCATCATCCTCTACTCTCCAACCCATTGTCCACAATTTCCCTCTCATCTGGGGAAAGTGAGAACATGAAAGTTCCCCACATTTTCCAAAACTGATCCTCCCTGTTTCTTGCCATATAATATAGCTTTTCCATGCCGAGAGCCTGCAGGCCCAAGTTCCTCCACTGTTGCAAGGTGGAAGCAACCTCTGAAATCCATGTGTTTAAAATACAGTGTCTGGCAAGGGCAACCAGGACTCACACCCACCTCGGGAGGGGTCTCCACTCCTCGTCCTCTGAGTCATCTACCCCAAACAACATAAACAGATTTGTTTTCTACCCGCCTACCCCACATTCTTCCCACTTCTGTGGCAACTCCATCCCAAAACCGCTCCAGCTGATGGCACTCCCAAAAACAATGTATATAGGTTCCTATCTCCTTCTTACATCTCCCACATAAGGGTGATATCTCAGGTCGGAATCTATGGACCAGACTTGGTGGGCAGTAAATCCTGTGCAAGAACTTATAATAAGACTCTTGATATTTATTACATACCAGAAGCCCTTTATGTAGTTGCAACAGCAACTCCCACCCCTGATCAGGTATCCCCTCTTTTTCAAGTCCCTACTCCAACGCGCCCTGGTTTTACAGGTGTAAGTCGGCAGGTATTTCCGTCCCATCTTTGCCGCCCTTCCTATTATTCCTTTCGCCCCTTTCCAGGTGCTGAGTACTAGCTGTTCTACCTCCTCTAATGGACAGTCCACCTCCCGGTTCTTACCAATTGTTTTAGCATAATTTCTCACCTGAGAAATACGAAACATACCTAAACCCATCCCCCCACCCAGATCCTCCCCTGACACTAACTTCTGCCCCTTCCACAAATCTTTTACACACTTCACTCCTTTCTCTTCCCACCGCAAAAATTCAGTGTCTTCCATCCCCGCTATAAACCCCGGATTCCCCCTCAAAGGAAGCAGCAATGTCTCCTCCCCCTACTTTTACCTCTACCCACCTTAGTAGTTGCTCCCACCCCTCCAACACTGAGACCACCAAAGAGTTTGGATCCGACTGATTCCTATATATCTTTTTCCCTCCTCTTTTCAAGAACGTCGAGAGCCTTATCCCCCCCCCCCTTCCAAGTCTAACCGCCCGGCCTCTGGTGGCCTATTCACCCAGTCTCCTATCAATCTATAATGCATGGCCAATGCATAGTTCCTTAGATCAGGTAGGTTTAGGCCACCCCTATCCCCATCTGTCTGAAGCCTCCGAAGGCTCACTCTGGGCCTCTTCCCATTCCACAAAAACCCCGAAAAGGCCTTATCCATTCTCTTTATGTCCTTCTTATTAAGGCCCACTGGCAACATTTGCATCAAATAAAGTATACGTGGCAAAGCATTCATTTTTACAAGATTTATACACCCTAACCATGAAAGGGGAAGACCTCTCCACCTTCTCAACTACTCTTCCACACTCTGTACCAATGTCCAATAATTTAGTTTATAGAGTTGACTCAAATCATGTCCTATTCGAACCCCTAAATATGTAAACTCTGTTTTTGCCTTTTTTAACCCCCACGCTGTGTTACCATACTCTCTTTCAATTCCTCCCCACAACATAATTTCAGACTTGTGGATGTTTATTTTGTATCTGGAGAACAGTGCAAACTGCTTTATCACTTTTAACAGTGGGGGAACAGATCTGGCCGGGTCCCGGACATACAATAACATGTCATCCGCATATAGCGTGATTTTGTGTTCTTTTCCCGACTTCCCAACCACCCCCCCAATTTCCTCAGAGCTCCTAATGGCGATCGCCAAAGGCTCTATAGCCAGCACAAACAGGAGAGGTGAGAGGGGGCACCCCTGCCGGGTGCCCCTATGAAGAGCAAATTTCCCAGTCAGACCTCCGTTCACCAGGACTCTTGCCTCCGGGGCTTCATACAAACCTTCAACCCAACTTGTAAATCTTTCCCCTAGAACAAACCTTCGTAGTACCCCAAATGGGTACTCCCACTCAACGCGGTCAAATGCCTTCCCGGCGTCCATTGTTTGCACCAATATATCTCTTTGACCGCGGGATGCCCTCCATATTACACTGAGGAGTTTCCTCATGTTATGATATGAATCCCTACCAGTAACAAAGCCCGTCTGGTCTGGATGCACCAAATCCGGTAAATACCGTTCCAGTCTCCTGGCCAAAACCTTGGCTAATATTTTAACATCACAATTTAACAGTGAAATCGGTCTATATGCCAAACATTCCTGCTCATCCTTTCCTGGCTTGGGAACCAGGCAGATAACTGCCTCCTTAAAGCAGCAGTACTACGAATCATGAAGTGATCTATCAAAATTCTGTTTTTTGGCTATAAGCATGCGACCGAAGTTCCAGTTTCCATACCTGTAAATGTTTTTTTCCAGTCATTTTTAGTTTTTTAGATATTTGCAATTTATTTGAATGGTTGTAGTGCTACAACAAATATGGCGGCTGACTAATTTTCCGTGTGCTTTTTCTACGGGTCACATCACATCTTTTGTCAACAGCAGAGGGTCCCTCTGCTGACCATTCCCGATGCCCCTGCATGTCATTCATATGTGCAGTTGTCAGCAGAGGGAGTTCCAGTGCAACATGCTTACTGGCAGAAATGTAAACAAAAGCGGAGAATAACCGAGCAAATTGCTCAGCGATAGTACAATGCCAGCAAGAAAGAGTACCAGGTATATGATTAGCAGGGCACAGGGAATAAACTGGCAAAAAAGTGCAGGGTTTTTTTTCATAGTACTGCTGCTTTAAATGAGGCCGGAAGGCCGTTTCCCCCTTCCCCAGCCACAGAGAAGACCCTCTGAAGAGGTTCCGCAATATGTCCTGTAAGTTTTTTATAAAACTCTATGAGGAATCCGCTGGCCCACTAGCCTTTCCCTGTTTCATGCACTGCATTGCTTGTCTGATTTCCAATTGCGTGATTTCCCCATCTAACTGTTTCTGCTGCTGCTCATTCAGCCCAGGTATTCTAACTCCCCCAAGAAACCGAGCAGCCATGTCTCCTGTTCTGATACATTCCGCTTGGTACAACTGTTTATAAAATTGCTCAAACCTATTCCTTATCGAGGCTTTATCTGTTACCAATCTCCCGCCCTCCTCCTTAATTCCAGGTATATGCACACAAGTCTGTCTACCCTTTATTAACCTGACCATTAGTGGGCCAGACCTGTTTCCCCACTCAAACAATCGGCTTCTGGCTAACATTCCAGCAATAGGAAGGCATTTAAAGCTTCCCTAGCAGCTTTCAAGTTCTTGTCTCCTTCCCTTGATGCCCTTTCCACTGCCTCCCTTTCCCACCTCTTCACCTCACTCTCTAACTCCCTTCTAGTAACTTCCTTCCTTCTTTTATATTGGGCTACAAACCTAATAATGGCACCCCTAACATATGCCTTTCCAGCTTCCCAAAACACCCCTGGGGATTCCACTGATCCCTCGTTCGTCTCTTTATAATACTGCCACTGCTGCTTAATATACTCTACGAATTCTTCACTTCTCAGCAAATACCTGGGAAATTTCCATGGCGGAGGGTCCTCACTTCTTTCCTTCATTTCCACGACCATCTGGACCATAGTGTGGTCCGACAGTAGGATGGGGCTATGTTCAATTTTTTGTACTCTGTTTAACCAAGATCAGGGCACATAAATATAGCCTATTCTAGTCCAGGTTTTGTGCGGGTTTGAGTAAAAAGTGAACCCCTTCTCCCCTGGGTGTCTGGCCCTCCAACAATCTATCACATCCAGATCAAGCATCCCTTCCTGCCATCTCTTTAATTTACCTCCACGCCTATCCTTCCCCTCTGAGTGGTCTAATTCCCCTTGCATGACCACGTTAAGATCCCACCCAGGATTAACCCCTTAAATTGTTCCCTCATCAACACGTCAAGAACCTCTTGATAAAATGCTGGGTCAAAGACTGAGGGGGCATAAACACTACCGAAGGTAATCTTCTCCCCATACAACTCACCTTCCACAAATATGTATCTCCCCTCTCCCTTGTCTACCACCACCCTTGAACTGACAAAAAGAATCGTCTTCCCTACCAAGATCGCTACACTTCTTTTATGAGACTTATAGGGGGATGCAAAACATTTGCCTACCCAGCCTCTCTCTAACTTCCCATGCTCCCTACTATTTAGATGTGTTTCCTGAAGGAGGGCTACTTGAGCACCCTGGCGGTGCATAGCTGTCAAAATGCTGGTTTGTTTAGCTGGAGACGAGATCCCCTTTACATTCCATGAGACAGTCCCCAAAGTTTTACCCTTAACCATTAGACCAGGAAACTTTTCCCTTTGCCGTGCCTGACATTGTTGTGTTTCCCCATGAGCCCGAGCCCCTGTTATCTACAGAGTCACATGTCACCACATTGTTTTTCACAGATGTTAAAAACGAGAGATATTCGCTATCTAGCTTTAAAACAAGAAACCATACCCAAAACAGCCCCTGATCCCAGTATTGTCCCCTTCCCCACTTCCTCCCCCCCCACATCAAAATAACTATCCCCCCCATAGTAGACCATCCAACCACCATCCTCCTTCTCGTCAATCAAAAACTAGAATGGCCCACTCGTCTATAAATACAAACACCCCATTCCTCACCCCCGCTTCTGCATTTACACGCAGCATTCGCGTAATCTTAATTCAAAATTCCCCTCAACTGTATCAAGCAAAGAACTTTTAACAGACTAACTAAGGACTTGATTATAGTCTCTATTGCTCTAACAATTCCATTCTGCATTATTCCCTATTAATGTCTCTTGTAAGTTCCTCGTGCCTTACTAGGCCCCCCCCCCTCGCACCAGGTTTTACAGTCTTATTTTCTCCATATCTGTGCAAGATAGGTATCCCAGAAAACTTTGTAGAGGTTTGAGGGGTGCCGACCCTGCTCTCAAAACACACACAGCGTCGGCATACCCCCCCACCCCTACTTACCCAACCTCGACACCATCTTGCCTTCGGGAAGGGCCTATCCCTTTTGGTTTAGCGGAAGTTCAATTTTAGAAGTCCCTCTGTGTTGTTCCACACGATCTGCCACGCTGGTCCTTCTATTACTCCATCCATCTGTCTTATCCACCGCTTGCAGGGGAACTTCTTTCCTTAAGCCTCCACTTCTGCCCTTTTCCCAAAAGTCCAGCCCAGCTTGTATGTCCCACGATCATACTGAATTCATTCTGACACCCAGGCAAGGGACACAACTTCACGGGAACCAAAAGACCGACAGACCACACCAAAATCCAACTTCTTGCCCTCCGAAACATGGGGACACTATTTACACTCTGGACCCCTGGGGGAGATCCAATATCTTGTTCTGAAGAAACCTCTGGATCTAGTGGTTCCTCATCAAAATCATCATCAACATCCTCACCAAAGGTGGCTTGTGGTTCCTGAGGAGCTGGTACAAACACAGGAACCGGAGCAGTTGGTGTGGGAACAGGGACTGCAGCCTGCAGTGCTTGCAAGACCTGTAAAGCCTTGCAAGACCTGTAAAGCCTTGGCAAGGTCCTCAGCTGAGGGCATGCTGTGTTGGTCTGCTGGGAGCTCCTTAGCCTTCTCGGCTGGAGGTGCAGCGACATGCTTTTTCTTTATTTTTTTCTTAAGTGGAACAGGCTCAGACTGTCTCCACAGCCATTTTTGACTTACCCTGCTCAATTTTTTCTAATCCTTTGTCAGGATCCTTAGCTTTACCTCCATCCTTTTTTGTAAAAGAGGTAGAGGAAATACTTTCATCAGTAGTAGCAGAAGCAGAGGCCATTTCTTTCAATATTTTGGGCCTTTTCTTCAGAGTTTTAGGACAAAATGTTTTACAAATCTCACAACTGGCAAAAATATGGCTAGTACCCAGACAAAAAACACAAAGAGAATGCCTGTCTGCTTTTGCTATAATCTAACCACAAGACTCACAATATTTAAAACCAGTGGGTCCTGTGCGTTTCCTAGGTTTAACAACAGGGACCTCTGACACTGAGTAGGAATCGCTAAACAGATTTAAATAGAATTATTGGTTCCTTGGAACTGAAGATTTCAAAATAAACAACCACTAAATGGTTCCTGACAGAAAATGGGGAACCAAGAATAATATAAATTTAAATAAAATAGAAAAGGCACAAATGGTCAAGGAACCGACTGCAAAGACACCAAATGTAACCAAAGGTGAGGGAAAAACCTCACTTAAAATAGTGCAAACCTTGGTTCCAGGGAACTGTGAGGGAACTGCTAATTACCTAAAATTCTCACACAAATTACAAAAACTAACTAATACTATGGCAACAATTTGAAAAATAAACTTAAAACACTACTTATCGACCAGTTAAGCGAATTTTGAAGAAGTTGAAGGAGGATTCTCTGGGACGTCTTCACTAGGCAGGTGGAGTAAAGAATCTGAAGCCCTCAGCGTGCAGCAGTTGCTAGGGCAGCACTTTGAAATTGGCATGAGCCAACTGAGAGTTCCATCATTTGCATATAATTCCATCTCTCTGGGCAGTCCAAAACAGGAGGCTGACTGCATCAGTTTAATCATAATGAGTGATTCCTGGGGTTAGAAACCCTGTTTTTTGAGGAAGAAAGGATCTGAAGTTCAGAGACAGACCATGACTCACTACCTCCGGCACCCACTTGCCTGTGATGATACTTAGCCAAGCCTGGAGGAAGTGAGACAGTCTGCCTCCGACAGGGAGTGAGGAAGCAACCTGTGCAGATATGTCAGGGTGTTTGTTTTGCTTGAGGATGAGGCTGGGCCTGTGACCCTTGCTTAGAGCCCCTTCTACCCCTGCCCCTGAAGTACCCTTGTTGTGGGTACTGCTGGTACTGGGGTGTGGCCACTGGTTGGAAAATGGGCCTGGTGTGGAAGGACCTGCCCCTGCCCTCCCTTCCATAAGGCTTGGTGGATGGTGAAGCCTTCTCTTTATAAGAGTTGCTTGTATATGTGGCCTTGTACTCATCCACCTTTTTCATATAGGCCACTGTTGACTACCCGAATAGAACATTTCCTTCTAGAGGGAAATCAAAAGCCTTTGACTGGGTGTCTTGAGTGAGATTTGTGGCCCTTAGCCAGGTAAATCTCCGCTAGGCTACCGTGTTTGCCATCCAGCTGAATGCAGTGTCATTTGTATCAGCAGCCATTTGGAACTGGTATTTAGCCACCTCTAGCCCAAATCTAGCAGTTTCTGCTAGGTCGTCAGACGGGTAAGGGGGCATTCTGAGCCATGGCCAAAACCAACTGCCACAAGGACTTCTGGTACTGGGAAGCATAGGCCTGAAAATGTGCCTGTTGTATGGCTAAAGAAGCTGACAAATACCCCCTTCTTTGCCATACTATTTTCCTAGATTTCTTGTCTAGTGGATGTGAAGCCAGAGGGACCCTAGCCTTATCATAGGCATCCGCCTGTACAACCTCTTGATGGTCTGGATGGGAAACGAGGAACTGTTCCCCTTCCCTCTTCATCTGATATTTTTTATCCATCCTCTTGTAAACAGCGGGGATGGAATTAGGGGTTTGAAGCAGTTTCAGAGCATCTTTTTGGAAAAACTTATTGACAGGAAGGAGGAGAGCTCTGGCGGGGGTTAGTCCCATAATTTCTAAATACTCCACCTCCTCTTCATCCTCAATCTCCTCCCTTGTGGTGATATCCAGTGCATCAGCCATTTTCCTCACAGAAGTAAAGTGTGAGGAGTAATCTTCGGATGTTCTGAGAGGAGAGCCAAATTCCTGCTTAGGGGATACCTCAGGTTCAATGGGTTCCCCTTCCTCTTCCTCACATAGAAGCATAGAATTTGATGGCAGATAAGGAACACTTGGCCAGCTAGTCTGCCCATTTTCCTACCTAACAGATAAGCTACAGATCCTAGTTAACCAACAGCTTACTTCCTCCTACCCCCACTAGGACTGCCTTGTGTCTGTCCCATGCATTCTTGAATTCCCCCACTGTTCTTGACTCCACGACCTCCTCAGGGAGGCTGTTCCATGCATCCACAACCCTCTCCGTGAAAAAATACTTCCTCACATTACCTCTGAGCCGTCCCCCCTCTATCTTCAAATTGTGCCCCCTTGTTCTTGCACATCTCTTTTTCTGAAAGATGCTACCCTCTTGGACTTTGTTGATTTCCTTGAGGTACTTGAAAGTTTAGGGCAACCGTTGTTGAAAAGCCCTCCCCAGCTCCCCTCAGTTCCCCGAAGCTACAAGGCAGGCAGCAGGAAGGGTCAAGAGGGCAACCGTTGTTGAAAAGCCCTCCCCAGCTCCCCTCAGTTCCCCGAAGCTACAAGGCTGGCAGCAGGAAGGGTTGAGAGGGCAACGGTTGTTGAAAAGCCCTCCCCAGCTCCCCTCGGTTCCCCGAAGCTGCAAGGCTGGCAGCAGGAAGGGTCGAGAGGGCAACGGTTGTTTAAAAGCCCTCCCCAGCTACCCTTGGTTCCCCGAAGCTATAAGGCTGGCAGCAGGAAGGGTCGAGAGGGCAACGATTGTTGAAAAGCCCTCCCCAGCTCCTTCGGTTCCCCAAAGCTACAAGGCTGGCAGCAGGAAGGGTCGAGAGGGCAACGGTTGTTGAAAACCCTCCCAGCTCCCTGGGTTCCCGAAGCTACAAGGCTGGCAGCAGGAAGGGTCACGAGGGCAACGGTTGTTGAAAAAGCCCTCCCCAGCTCCCTTGGTTCCCCGAAGCTACAAGGCTGAGCAGGAAGGGTTGAGAGGGCAACGGTTGTTAAAAAGCCCTCCCCAGCTCCCTCCGGTTCCCGAAGCTACAAGGTTGGCAGCAGGAAGGTACGCGATCTCAAGATCGCGCTCGGTTTTAAACCTTGGCGCCTTTTTTCTGTTCAGCTCCCTGGTGCTGTAGTACTCGCTGCTGCAGCCATGTTAAACCCAAGGAAATTAATGTATTTCGACTCACAAGACTGTGCCTACGATACACCCTAGCCTGCCTACCTTGATTTAATTAACTTTTGCTGATTCTGGTACACTGCAGCTGCTGTTTTATTAATTTTAGCATATCCTCTAACACAGCAGCTGCTTGCAGGCTTGAAATTTTCGTCCTTCCCCCCCACTCCCTCCTCTACCATTAATTAAATACGCTAGTAACCCTGCCCACTTTTGTTCCAACCTATAAACTCACTTGAAGGGCAGTCCTACCCCTCCCCCTTGCTGCATCAGTCCTAATTCAAACCAGCGAGGCAGTCCTTTTCTTTTCTTTTTTTGTCCTCCACTCACTCTTGCCTATTCTCTATGTTTGCCTCTGTTCTACACTTATTTTGTCTGGAAAAGTAACTCAGACTGAGGGTATCCCAGTTTTATCTTTTCCCCTCACCTTTTCAAATTCCCCCTGCTCCTGTCCGCTCCTCATAAACTGCACTCTATTGGAATACCTGCCTCTTGTGAATAACTTGTATAATTGACTGTCAACCTCTAGCCACTAAGGGTTCCACTCAAACTGCCTTCACTATAGGTGTCACCCTGCCCTTAAGTCATAATTTCTGTCACTTATATTCTACTCTTATAAGGGACAATCCACCTCTGATTTACACAGGTTTCATACAAGGCATACATAATGTCCTCTCTTGCATGCCCAAGGTCACTTCTGGTGGTATCAGGATTACTACCCACCGTAATCGTCCTCTCCTATCTCTCATGTAACATACCAGCTGGATACCCTAGGTCCCACTGCCATGAAGAATTCTCCTTTGTATTCTCCAACCTTATACCAACTAGAACTTTGCTCCCTTCTCCTAACCTGTCCCGCCATATAACTCATCCTTTCAAATTAGAGGATTTTCTTCTCTACCACCTCTCCTAGCATGCCCAAATACCTCAAGCGCAATTACAGATTCTACAAAGAAGTTTGGGTGATGCTTCTGTGCTTATGCTTATCAGGAGACATAGAATCTAACCCTGGCCCCCATTGGAATGCCAGGTCCACGGATGACTCCTCATGGTTCTCCACTAAGGGCATGAAAATTGCCCACATGAATATCAGGAAGTTTACTAGCAAACTTTCCTGAACTTGAAGCCTGGATAGCCCTCTACTGTCCGGACATACTTGGACTAACTGAAACATGGCTCAGACCAGAGATGCCTGATTCCATGTACAAAATACCTGGCTACAACTTGTCCAGATCCAATCGCCCCACCAAACAAAAGGGTGGAGGAGTTGCCCTTTATTATAAAGAGAATCTCAATGTCTCTGTACTCCAGTCTTGGATAACAAATCACTGTGAAGCTCTGCATATGGTTCTACAACTAGGGGGTAATAAAAGGCTAAATCTGATCAGTGCCTACAATCCTCCAAAGGGGGCTCTCCCTGGCTTAAATGGGCTCTTGGATTATCTGGCCACTCTAAACGGTAGATCTGAAGTCATACTAATGGGAGACTTCAACCTAGACCTATCAGGGAGTCACGCCGGTACATATACTGAAGCCCTCGCCCGACTTAACCTCGCTCAACTTATCTCTAGCCCTACACGCATCTCTTCCAACTCGGAGCGCCAATCTCTCCTGGACTGGATGGCTACAAATAGAGCAAATAAAATAATTGCTGCAGGGACCTTTTCAGATTCTATTAGTGATCACCGCCTACGGTCTGTATCTGGAATGGCCACTGCCTTAACCCCCCCCCAAGAATCATTCAATTTCGGGATTTTGCCAAACTAAACCGAACTGCACTTCTCGAGGATATTAATAATATAGACTGGTCTCCCATCTATCACACTGATGATGTAAACACAGCACTTGAATACCTGATGTCTCAGCTTATGGCCCTTCAGGATCTGCACATCCCTCTGAAAAAAGGCGGTCTCAGGGGCTCCTCTAATAAATGGCTAAAAAAAGACCTCCTTCGAGCCATGATAAAAAGAGACAAGGCCTGGACCTTGACAAAGAAGTCCCAACAATCAGAAGACTGGGTTAACTATAGACAACTGAGAAATGCCTGCAAAAAAGATATTCGGAAGGCTAAAAGGAGCTACTGCCTTAAGCTTCTCCAGTCTTCAGCGGGTGATACCAGGGGTTTTTGGAACCACATCAAAAATTTCATTGGGCAAAGGCCCAAGACGGCCATTACCGACATGACACTGAATGACACAAACTGTAATAAGTTACCTACTATTGCTAATGCTCTTAATGCACAATTCTCGGATCTCTCCGAATACACTGAGAAATTCAACCAACCTCTTTCACCTCCTCTTGAGGTGCAACTTTCGCATGAAACCCCTTTTCGTCTCACATTAGTCTCCTCCACTGAAGTGCTGCATCTCCTCAAATCAGTATCCACCTATGGATCTGCTTGCCCGAAATGGCTACTGCCAAGCTTCTTGAAGCAGGCAGACCCTCCCTTGCTGTTCCTATTGCAAGAATCTTTAATCTTTCCATAATAACTCAAGCAACGGTACCAACATTGTGGAAAACCTCGCGTTGTCCCTGTTCACAAAATGGGGATACCAAAAATATGTCAAACTATAGACCCGATTACCATTCTCTGCCCTAAATAAACTTCTTGAGAAGGCCATCGCTACTCAGGTCACAAATTACTTGCACCTTCGCAACCTTATATCCCCTACCCAGCACAGATTCCGAACAGGACACAGCACCACAACTGCTCTACTTCAGCTGACAAATGCAGTCCTTACAGCGATGGATAAGAGCCTGCTCACTGGGGCCATATTTATCGATCTCACAAAAGCATTTGACCTTGTGAATCACTCTTTGCTACCTTCCAAACTGTCCCGCCTTGGCTTTGACCTGTCGACCATCTCCTGGTTCGATAGCTACCTCTCAAGGAGGTTGCAATTTGTCCAAATTGAATCCGCCATCTCAAATCTTTCCCCTACCTCTGCTGGAGTCCCCCAAGGATCTATTCTTGGCCCACTACTTTTCTCCCTTTTCATTAACAACTTGCCCTCCCTTCCCTGCTCCTCCTCGTTAATCCTTTATGCTGATGACATGGTGCTTCTCTCCAATGGTAAAGATCCCTTATCAGTAACAGCACATCTTCAAGCAGACTTCAACTGCTTGCAGGAGTGGTTACTACAGAACAGGCTCCTAATGAATGCTAAGAAAACCGTAACTATGCTTTTTGGCCCCCTGTCAAGAATCAGATCTCTTACTCCAGACTTATTGATACATTCTCTAGATGTCTCCCCTCTTGAATTCGTTACCTCCTTGAGGTATCTAGGAGTCACTCTTGACCCATCTCTTGACTTTAACCTCTACATTGCGGCTACATGTAAGACAGTTTACTCAAAACTTGGTCTTGCCTTTAAAATTAGGTCCTCCCTCAATGATGCTGCCTGGCTTGCTATTGCACAAGGATTTCTCCTCCCTGCTCTGACATATTGCTCTCAGGTTTACCTTAAAGCTAGCAAAGGAGCACTCCAGAAATGGAGCACCTGCTATAACAGTATATGCAGATTTGCTCTCTCCACTCACAGACTTACCCATCATTGCCTGCTCTACTCGAAACTAAATTGGCTCTCCCCAGACTTGCTCAGACACTATTCTGCAGGCTGTACAATTGATAATATGATCAGAACGGGTCCCCTAAATACCTTGCCGAACTATTAACTCAGCCCTCCCAAGAATACCTCCTCAGGGCATCTGCTCAAATTCAACTTGAAATTCCCAGATATCTCACAAAAAAAAGGAGAACAATCCTTCGCCATATCTGCTCCCCCGCTCCTGGAACTTCATTCCCTCCCACATCAAACTCTTCAAATCCCACAAGGCCTTTAAACTGGGTCCTCAGGCACACCTATTACAATCCGACTGCTGCTCTTGTGCTGTAACTTGAGCCTCTCTCCTAGCATTTTTTCCTCCCTATGGCACTTACTGATTTCCTGCTGGTCTCCAAAATCTGAAAGTTTCCCACATCCAGCAGAAATCCTATTGTTATAGTGCTACTTCATTTAAGTTTTGTTCTCTGTTTGTCGTTTCAATTTAGTCATTGATGTATCACCAGATGAAACTAATTAATGTAATGTTATCTGTTTCTCTTTGTCATCACTGATAATGACTGTATCTGGCTGTATACTGTTCAAATGTTTGTTCTCACCTCATGCTGCGTCATGAAATACTCTTTAATGTTGACTCTGGTCTCCCCTGTCTGTACTCTCCCGGGTCGTGACTGAATATAGGCAACACTGTTGTCTAGTGTACTTACCCAGTAAACAAAAACCAAATAAATAAATAAATGTCCCCTCTCTCCCTTCTTTCCTCAAGGGTATACATATTAAGCTCCTTTAGTCTTTCTTCGTATGTCTTCAGGTGCACACCCTGCACCATTTTGGTTGCCCTCCTCTGGACAGCCTCCACTCTGTCTATGTCTTTGCGGAGATGGGGTCTCCAGAACTGCACACAGTATTCCAGGTGGGGTTTTACCAACTGTCTGTACAGAGGGATAACAGCTCCCTGTTTTCTACTATTGATGCCTCCCCCTATGCATCCCAGTACTTCCTTCCACACAGCCTTCCTTACTGCCTTCTCACATTGCTTGCCCACCTTTAGGTCATCTGATATAATTACCCCCAGGTCCCTTTCCATGTTTACTGTTGTCAGTATCTCACCCTCCATTGTGTACTCTTCCCCTGGGTTTTTGTTTCCCAGGTGCATTACCTTGCACTTCTTTGCATTGAATCTGAGCTGCCATACATTTAACCATTCCTCCAACCTTGCCAAGTCCCTTCTCAACCTTTCCACTCCATCTTGTGTATCAACCCTGTTGCAGATCTTTGTGTCGTCTGCAAAGAGACATACTTTTCTTTCCAGTTCCTCTGCAATGTCACTTATAAAGACATTCAAAAGGACCAATCCCAGTACTGAACCCTGCAGAACCCCGCTAGTAACCCTCCTTTCTTCACTGTGGACTCCATTTATTACTACCCTTTGCGTCCTGTTGTCTAGTCAATTTTTTTATCCAGACTACCATCTTGGGACCCACTCCAAGGCTGGCTAACTTGTGTATTAATCTTTTGTGTGGGACTGTATCACATTCACTATATCCTTTCTCTTCTGTGAGGGAAGATCTGCTTGTGCTGCCAGCCTGTCCCACAGGGGTCTGAACAGGTGGCTGCTGATTAGTAGGCATTAGGCCTTGTAATGCTTGAATTACCCTTAAAGCCTGGGCAATTTCTTGGGGAGAAGGCATAGTGGAGGCTGGCATAGAAGTCCCCTTTTTTGTAGGTGGGGGTTCTGTGTGCTTTAGCTTTTTTGATTTCTTAGAGGGAACCGGGAGTCAGCCGGTTCAGTAGCCCTCTTGGTGCCATTCTCACGCATCTCAGGGATAGAGGCAACAGCAGAAATGGTTTCACCCACAGTAACAAGGGGTATCGGCTGGTCAGTGCCAGAGGGACCCCTGTGTGGAGGAAGTTTCTTTTTCAGCACTCCAGGCATTTTTCAACAGTTTTTCCAGGGAATGTTTTGCACATATCACATTCCTTCTTAAGATGATCAAATCCAAGGCAGGCCACACACAAACTGTGTTTATCTGCCTTGGCTAAGACTTCCCCACATTTTGAATAATTTTTAAAACTGGGTTCACCAGTTTTCTTCTTCATTTTTTTTGACATTTTTTATCGGTACCGATAAAAAAAGGTAAACCGCTAAGTCAGTTATGAAATTTAAATAAAACTTAGTGGTTGCAGTCGGTTTCAGAACCGATAAGGAACTGAACTGAAGAAACAAACAGAACCGAGACTAGCAGTTCGGTAACCAAGAAAAGCAGATACAAAAAACAAAGTTTTAAAACTAAAATTTATAAAAGTAACAGGGTTTTTAAGTCAGAAAACCCAGACTAAAGTAAAAACTAACCCAGTTCCCTCCTGGTTATACCGAACCGAGAGGAACCAGAAACATTAACTAAATAACATTAAGACTAAGTTAAATAACAATAAACAATAAGTATATTCAATATCTTCATCAGTGACATTGCACAGGACCTAGAAGGCAGAATTTCACTGTTCGCTGATGACACAAAGCTCTGTAACAGAGTAGACAAACCAGAGGGTGTAGACAGAATGAGAAGGGACCGCAGAAACTTGAAGAATGGTCAGGGGTTTGGCAGTTGAAATTCAATGCAAGGAAGTACAAGATAATGCATATGGGGCACAAAAACCCTGGCACAATATATCAGTTGGGGGGTGAGGATATAGCATGCACCAAGCAGGAAAGGGATCTTGGAGTTATCATCTCTGATGACCTCAAGGCAGGGAAACAGTGTGACAAGGCAGCAGGTAAAGCAAATAGGATGCTGGGATGCATAGGCAGGGGCATCACCAGCAGGAAAAGGGAGGTCATAATTCCACTATACAAGACACTAGTGAGGCCCCACCTGGAGTACACTGTGCAGTTCTGGAGACCTTACCCACGTAAGGACATAGACAGGGCAGAGAAGGTTCAGAGGAGGGCAACAAAGATGGTGCATGGATTGCATCACAAGTCCTATGAGGACAGGTTGAAGGCACTGAACATGTACTCCCTGGAGGAGAGGAGGGAGAGAGGGATATGATAGAGACATTCAAGTATCTTACAGGGAGGAACAGGGTGCAGGAATGCACTATTTTTAGCGAAAAAGATGTTCCAGGACTAGAGGGCATGGGATGAAGTTGGAGGGAGGATGATTCAGAGGAAACGTGAGGAAGAATTTCTTCACAGACCGGTGGTGGACAAGTGGAACACCCTGCCAGAGGAAGTGGTGGGGCTGAAACAATCACGGATAGACATAAAGGAATTCTGGAGGTCAGGGGTAAGGGGTAACAGACTTCCTGGAAAACATAAACTGAACTTACAAACTTAAATGGGCAGACTGGGTGGGCCATAGGCCCTTATCTGCCGACACTGTCTATGTATCTATGTATGTATGTATAAGGCAGCAAATGAAATAAAAAGATGCTTATAATATTTTATAAGTTTCTTCACGTCACAATGGAAAGTAGAAGAGCGACACTGAGTGACCAGACTTTTCAGGCGGAGAGTGAAATCTGAGGAGTTTAGAACACTGGCAGTTAGTATAGGGCAGCATTTTAAAAAGATATCACGTGCAAAGAGTTCCATCATTTACATGTGTTCTATTCTCTCTGAACAATCCTACCTAAAAGGCTTACTGCAGAAAGTTATGAATACCTGAGTATTACTGGGATTAGAAGTGCCCTTTCTGTAGGGAATGCTGGTCTGAAAAGTTTTGACCTTAGTCTGGGGAAAGATTTGACACTGAGGGCAAGGCCCTGACTCACTACCTCCAGGACCCACTTGTCTGTGGTAATGACTTCCCATGCCTGGAAGCAGTGAGCCAGCCTGCCCAGTACTAGTAGTGGGGAGGCTACCATGTATAGCACATCAGAGATTCTGTTTTCTTTGGGCTTTAGCCTGGGAGGCTTGGTCCCCACACCTAGAGCCCCTTCTGCCCCTGCCCCGAAGTATCCTCTCTGTTGCAGATAATCATTGGTAACCTGTGCCTGGAAGAACAGTCTGCTGTAGCCTGACCTACCTCCCCTTCCTTGAGACCTATAGGAGGTGGATGGTTTCTCCCTAGCAGCGTTACTTTTGTAGGTTGCCTTATACTCATCTATCTTTTTCATGTAAGCCTCTGTTTTATCACCAGACAGAGTTGTTTTCATATGCAAAGTTCATGGCTTTAGTTTGAGTATCCTGAAAAAAGTTTGTGGCCCTAAGCCAAGCAAACCTTTGCGGCGCCATCGTAAGTGCCATCCACCTGGCAGCAGTATCATTGACATCCACTGCCATGTGAAAATCAATCAAGGCTTTATTTATAAAATAGCGCGCTATTCACAGAAAGACCATAATGCTAGCACAACTGATCATAAAAAGTCTAAGTTAAAAAATTCTTACGTAATTGAAAATATTAACATCAACAATTCAACCAGAGTCAGCAAGAGCAAGTGTAACCCCTAGGTGGTGCTATCCCAAGGGCTACTACCCCTGCCCGCTTGGCTAGTTGCAAGTTAAGGGGCCTGGGTACTGAAACGGGTGCCTCCACCCAGAGGTCAGGGTTATTAGTGGTCAAGCTAACCTGGGCACAGCCCTCCAGGACACTGTAACCCCCCTCTGTCCCTTCTAGTGGCCTGAACAATATATAGCAATCACTTTTGCAATGACCCTTCTTCACCATGCAAGTACCCACACTGTTTGCACTTACCACCAGGGCTGGTTCCACCAGTTCAACCCTGGAGACCCCCCTGTAAAACAAGTTTAGGCACAGCAAACAACAACAGTATAGTGCTTTCAATACAAACTGAAACCACAGTCGGGTTAAATGCAAAAATAATTAGATCTGATTTATTCAGGGAACTTGAACAAAGAGGGGGCATAATCAGGTTGATTGGCTTAAAGGCTAAATCAATCAAACAGTCATCCATGCACTTCAGAGTCCCTACACAGTCACATACACTCTAGGTACCCAGGTAGGAAAATGGTAGGCTAGCGAGGAACATTGCCTGGGTTAGGCTGGCATCGCAGCTGGTTGGGGCCCTGTGATGTAAGAAAGCAATATGCACAACACACACTATTTGTAATCTGGAGCCAGAGGGCTCAGTTCTTGACAGAAAAGACAACAAGGCAATCAGATGACAACACTTTAAATTTAGCTGTTGTTGCAGGGAGCTACCCTGATGTTTACTCATGATACCCAATACAGGACATAGACAGGATGAAATCGAGACTGCAGGTTATTGAGCTGAAGTGCCAGAAGAAGCAGGGGCCCACACAAATCACCGAGGCATTGTTTCTGTTCAAAGCATTGAGCAAGGGGGCTGATCCCCAGGCAAGTCTCTTGTTGATGACTTTCTCTGTGTAGCAGGTAATCTGGCTGGGTCAGTGTGGCAAGGCCCAGGCCAAACGGAGATGAATAAGGATTCAGTCCGTCGAAGCTGGATTCAGCCTCTAGAAAGCAGAATACAGTTCAGCACACAGTGGGGAACCAAATCATGACCCACTAACAGCACACAGCACATTTACATGTAAAGAAATTCCACTGTACCAGGCAGATGGCTCTCCGATCGCAACTACAAGGTCTCTGCACCAAACCAGGAATTCAGAGATGGCTGGAGGTGCTGACAGGCTGATCGCATTCAGTAAATCTTTGGTCTTCTTCAGGTCACAGTTGGTCACAGCCTGGTCACAGTTCAGTGGCTTGTCTCACTCTCCAAACTCGGATTCAGCCCGAATAAACTCCCATTTCCCTCTCAAGGACAGCAGGCAGGCAGGCCAAACTCAGTCCTTCCACAGTTCTCCCATGTGAAACTACGCAGGACTGCTGCTCGACTATCTCAAGCTGTTCACTCTTTCACTTCCTGACTTAGACTGACTCTAGCTGCAAGCAGCCTGGGACTTTCCCCAGGATCCAAAAGGTTTGGTTGGCTGATCTGTCTGTCAGTCACAACAAGTGCCCCCCCAAGTCCATTTGGGTGCCAAAGTTCCAAAACTACAATTCCTACAGAATTTTGCTCCTACAAGACCCCTGGGGACAGGCTCCATTTTAGAGTCCCCAAGGTACTGATTGGCCCATTCTGGCAGTCCAGGACCAAGATGGTGGCAATAAATGAAACTGTCCATGCTTCAAAGAAGGCAGGTTAGACAAACTACAATATCGTTACCATTCTAATAGATAATCAGCAAATAAGTAGATCTTCTCATAGAGCTCCCTCTGCGCAAATAGCGATGGCAGAACGGAGCGATTATCTGGCAGCCTGGGCAGAACTCGAGCATAGAAACACTCAGCCCCTTCCCAGATTCATTATAACTGTGGTATAGGCAGCTGTTAAAGAGACAATACACAGAGGCTATACAGGCACTATCTGGCAATAACGTTTAAACTGCTAAAACACAGGACACCGTCCTGGCAGTGAACATGTAAGCAAGCCCAAAGAAGACTTTTCGGAACCCCCATTTGTAGGGGGGTTACACAAGGTTAAACAGATATGTTTTCAGTGCAGATTTGAAACTCTCCACAGTCAAGCACTCTCTTATCCAGTGAAGTAGAGAATTCCACAGGGTGGGAGCTGCAGATGCAAATGTCCGGGTCCCAGAAGTCTTCAAACGAACTCTGGGAATCTCTAGCACTCCCTCTTCAGTGGAGTGGAGTAGGTAGAGGGGGCGGTAGGGACAGAGAAGCTCTTGCAGATAACACCGTCCCTGTCTATGTAGGGCTTTGTAGGACAGCAAGCCGACCTTGAAGGTGATCCGCTACTGAATAGGCAGCCAGTGCAGGCTGCGCAGCACAGGCATTACATGGCAAGCTTGAGGGAGCCCAGTCAACAGCCTAGCTGCCGCACTCTGCACCAGCTGCAAGTGGCGGATGTCAGCCCCCAGTAGCCCTAGGTACAGGGAGCTGCAGTAGTCAAGGCGGGAGGTCACAAAGGCGTGGACCAACATTGGAAGGTCATCAGGCGGAACCAGGTGCTTAATCCGGGCGATGTTCCTCAGATGGTAAAAGGAAGTCTTGACAACGGACGACACCCGAGATCTAAGCATCAGCCCCTCATCAAGAATAATGCCCAGAGTTTGCACCCATTCAGAGGTCATCAGCTGGCTGACTCCAAGCCAAAGCCCAGACGGCCATCCAGTCAACAACCCCTCTACCTTTCCACAGAAAATAAAGCAAAGAGTTAGTCGGCTGAGCCAGAGAGATCTCTAAGGGGTCTTACTTAGGCAGATAAGAGAACTGAATATGAGCATTATAGAACGCAGCAGTTGGTAAGGGCAGCAGTTTGAATGGTTGCATGGACCAATGAATGTTCCATCATTTGCATAAGTTCCATTTCTCCAGGGCAGTTCAACACAGGAGGCTGACTGCTATAGTTAACCATATTGAAGAATTCCTGGGGTTGGAAACCTACTAGTACAACCCACAAAGAGGTGAAAAAATGAGTAGGCAACTTTAAAAAGGAAGGGAACTGCCTCGAAGGGAGGAAAACATTTAAAACTCATCAAAGACACCAGGCTAGCAGGGAGACCACCAACAGCAAATATGAAAAAATTACCATAGTAATTTTTTTTTTCCAGGGGATTCCTCAGTATACTCAAACTAATGCAGTCAGCCTCTTGAGTTGAATTGCCCCATAGAGAATGGAACATATGTAAATGATGGGACCCTCATTGACTTGTGCCAATTTCAAACTGTTGCCCCTAGTAACTGCTGCATTCTGACAAATGCTCAGATTCATTTTGAAACCTAACAGGGTAAAGACCCTCTAACTAGCTTATCTAAATAAAAAAATTAATCCCACAATAAAATGACTCCCAAATCATGGTCCCTGTCAGAACGGACAAAGAAGATGCTACCAACTAGTTAAAAACTCAACAAGAGACCAGAAAAAATACAGAAATGAAAATTACGTGCCTACCGTAATTCTTGATCTTCTCTTGTATCTTCACCATTCATTACTGCTTAGGTTAAGCGGGCCTGCTACAGGAGTTTTTGGGGTTTTGAGTGGCTCCAAGCGCCATCCAGCTTGACGTACTACGTCATAGCGAGGGCGACGTTAGAAGCGCAGACCTCCTCATCTCAGTTCTGTTAGCCGGAGAGGCGAAAATAAAGGGTAAGAAAAAAGGAAAGCGAGGGCAAGAGGAGCCGAGGGATAGAAAAAGGAAAGGAAATAAACTGAAAAAGGGATAAGCCGGTAGAGAATAGACAGAGGAGAGAGAATTCCTACCCTAAGGGACCACAGGGCCTCCTTTCCGGGGCGGCTCTAAGGGAGGAACAGAGGGAAGGAAAGAGAAGTAGAAGAAGAAGAAGGAGAAGAAGAAAAGAGGCATGTTGAGAGGGAGAACAGTGCCCATCGAACATTGGTTGAGAGGCTTATAGGCTCGAGACTAACAAGGGAGCAAGAATCCCAGTTGTTAGGACTGAGGGGAGGTTCAACTGAACCACCTGAACAGATCCGAATGAGGGCAGACTCTTTGGACTCTCAACATGCCCAGTCCCTTCATCCTAGTTGAGGGTTCCTAGACTGTCTGGGCAGAGCCTGTACCGGGTAGAGCGCCCAGCCAGGAAGGGGACTAAGTCCCTTCACACCTTGTTAGGTGCTAACACAGCAGTGTATGGAAAAGACTATGCCTTCTCAAAGGTAGTTTTGTATGAAAAATAGAGTGGAACTCAATCAGACTCCCTAGGGCAAGGCAGGCAGACGTTCAGAGCTGACAAGTTCAGTCAGTAGCTAGAAGAGCTAGAAATAATACCTGCCAGGAGGATTCTTGACTTTGCCGGGGCCAGGACAGGCATGGCCACTTGGGCCGTGAAACTGCATGACCTGAAGAAGGTAAGGAATTGCACCCAAAGGGTGGTCAGAAACAGTTCCCTCAGAAGTAGAGAAAATTATAACTGTGCTTGTTCCTCTTTAATGTTGAGGAAAAAAGGGGAGATCCATTCACTAAGAATGGAAAAACAGAAAAGTTTCCTTTTTTTTTTTTTGGCATAAAGGCCAAGGGAAGTAAGAGGAACGAGACGGGAGGGGGAGATGCCACAGAAGGAGGCCACTGAGGGGAAGGTGGAAGGGTATCAGTAATGAATGGTGAAGATACAAGAGAAGATCAAGAATTACAGTAGGTACGTAATTTTCATATCTTCCCTTGTCAATCTTCACCATTCATTACTGCTTGGGTGGAAGCTGCCTTTGAGGAGTGGCCTGCCTTTCCTTGGCCTGTGCACTCCTACAGGTGGTCCTATACTCATCCATTTTCTTCATGTAATTCTCTGTCTGCTCCCCAAACAGGGAATCACCCACAACAGGAAAATCCATGGTCTTAGTCTGGGTATCCTGTGACAGGCTAGTACATCTGAGCCAAGCCATTCAGCGAAGTGCCACAGATGTAGCCATAACTCTTGATGACACATCATTTGAGTCCACTGCAGCTTGGAATTGCACCTTGGATGCCTCAATACCATCAGCAGCCACCTGCTCCAGCTCCTTGGCAAGCTGGCCAGGGACCTGTTTTGCTAGAGCCATAACAGTATCCCATCTGGATTTCTGATATTTAGCAACATAAGCCATATAAGTTGCCTGTCTGAGTCCCAAGGATGCTGCCATGTACTGTTTCTTTGCCATGGCATCAATCCTCCTAGAGTCCTTGTCCGGGGGGGTGTGAAGCCAAGGGAATATTTGCCTTGTCACAGGCTGCAGCCTGCACTACCCCAACATGGCTGCATTGTTGTGAAAGGAACTCCATATCAGAGCCTGACAATGTGTACCTCTTGTTCATTCCCTTATCCACAGGAGGTATAGTGTGTGAGGAGTTTTTAGAATTTTAAATGTCTGTTTCCCAAAAGATTTATGCAAGGGAATAGACAGTCTCCTAGACTCTGGGATATCCATCATTTCCACATAGTCAGGCTCCTCTTGATCATCCACAGCTTCCTCCATAGGGAGCTGGAGGGTTTCAACCACTTTTTTATAAAACATAAAATGAGAAGGGGACTCAGAAAGCCTAGGAGGAGACACTCCTGAAGGTCTGTCTGGGGAGATGTCCGGTTCAGTGGGCACATCCAGACTTTCAAATCCACATTCACTCTCCTCATACTCCTCTTCCCCCTCCTCCGGTTCATAATATTCCTCTAAATCACTCTTGAACCAGTGGAACTGGACGAACCAGGCGCTTACCTGATGGTGCCGGTTCGGTCGGAACCGGGGAAAGCGACTGGACAATTTTAATCGCTTTGGCTATTTCTTCAGCGGTTGGAGAGGAAAGTTTTGGCTCCACACCAGCTGATTTCCTAGTCCTTTTTGCTGGAACTGACTCCTCAGGGTCGGATCTCCTTTGGCCCGAGAAAGTCTCGCCCTGGTCAGAGGGCACTCCCTCTGGTTCGTTGGAACTGAACCGGGCTGGCCATCCAGTTCAGCGGACTTTTTGGCCTCCCTTTCCCTGAGCCTAACAACCCTCTTTTTCAGGGTAGCTGCAGGAAAATGTTTACAAATCTGGCAGTCTGCATTGAGGTGGTCAAATCTCAGACAATAAACACAGGTGGTGTGGGGGTCAGCCTTGGCAAGACTTTCCCCACACACACTGCAGTGTTGGAAACCAGTGGGCCCAGTTTTCTTTGGGTTTCTCCAGACATAGTCTCCAGTCTAACCAAACTTACCCGTTTATGGCAATCTGCCAGGTAAGACCCTCTTATCGGTTCCCAACCGTGTCACAGGTCGTGGAAAACCGTAATAAAATCTGTTTTTGAAACCGATAAGAACCGGTAACCACACTCTAAATCACAGATTAAGATATTTTAAACAACTTGATCAGTTCAAACCGAACCGATAAACCGTTTACAAGTTCCACACAGAAGAGAATTAATGTAAAACCTATCTAGTACTCACAAATACCACAGACAGAGCCTGAACCGACTGGTTGCGGTTTAAATTTGGTCGAAAACCGAGAAAAACAATACTTTAACCAACAAAATAAACCGAGCAGAAGGAGAAATCTCCAGAGCGACTGTTCAGTGAGGTGGAGTAAAGAATCTGACGGTTTGAGTTTGAAGAACAACAGACAGAGTTTCAACCGAGCTCGAGCTCAGTGCTCCACGCCTGGCATGGAAAGTTAACTCTTTCACCTCCGGAGCAGTTCGAAGGTTGGGACTCACTGCATATGTCAGAATATAGCAAGACTTCATGTTGTTTGAAACTGTTTGGTGGATTTTTGGGGGCCCTCTGAGAACTGCATACCTGCTGCTTATTGCCACTTCTCTGCCTTAGACATTGGTGCTTTGCCTCAACTCGACAATGACAGTATTCAGCGGGCTCAATCCTGAGATCCCATGATCAAATCAGCTTTAGAAGCCCTCTACGCAGGGAAAGATGTGTCCAAATTACGTTCCACTGATTTGAGAACTGCATTGTTACACAAGGAAGGTCCTAAGTTGAAACTGATCAATAGACTGTTATACAGAGAAACAGTAGACAGAGGGGGACAAATAGACAAACAACAGCTATTTTTGCCCACTGCCGTTTGAGACTTGGTGCTGAGATCCCTACACAACCACATGGGGCACCTTGGTATAGACAGGACACTTGACTTGGTAGATCCAGATTTTATTAGCCTAAAATGGGGCTGATGTTGAACAACACATTAGAACTTGTACTCGCTGCTTACAGAGGAATGCTTTGCCACAGAGGGCTGCCCCTCTTGTTAACATCACCACCAGTGCCCCCATGGAACTGGTCTGTATTTGACTTTCTGAGTTTGGAGCCAGATCAAAGAAATATCAGTAATGTACTGGTGGTCACTGACCATTTCACAAGATATGCACAGGCTATTCCCATCAGGGACCAGAAGGCATCCACTGTGGCCAAGTTACTTGTAGAAAACGTCTTTGTTCACTATGGGGCACCACAAAGAATCCATTCTGATCAAGGGAGGGATTTTGAGAGTCGTTTGATCAAAGAGATGCTTTCTCTGTGGGGAGTGCGAAAGTCCAGAACCACCCCTTACCACCTCCAAGGGGACCCACAGCCTGAACGTTTCAATCGCACTCTACTAGATATGCTGGGCACCCTCCACCCTGAGGACAAGCCTAGATGGAGCCAACAAAACAGCGCATTGGTGCATGCCTACAACTGCACCAAAAGTGATGCCACTGGGTTCTCCCCCTACCGCCTGATGTTTGGAAGAGAAGCTCGACTACCAGTAGATGTTTGTTTTGGAGTTTCTCCTGATGGGGTTCGAGCTGATAATCATCTACAGCATGTGCAAAAGTTAAAGGCCCAATTAAATCATGCATATCAACTGGCTCAAGCCATGGCTGCCAAAAGAAATCTGGCCAACAAGGAAAGGTATGACAAAAAAGTGAAAGTACTGGAACTCCAGGAGGGGGATCGGGTGTTGCTAAGAAATCTGGCACTGCATGGCAAACATAAGATTGCTGAAAGGTGGCACCATCTCCCTCACATTGTAGTAGGCAAACTAGGTGATCTGCCTGTGTACAAAGTAAGGCCTGAAAATAATTTGAAAGAAGTGAAAACCATGCATAGAAATCATTTGCTGCCCATTGGACAAATCTTGATTGAGTCTGAGCCCACAGAAAATGCTCCCTGTGGACCAGTGACTAGAACTGCTGAAAAGCGAAAACAAAGAAAGTCTGCACCTACAGATGTTGAGTTAAAGTGTTCCCCACAAATAGTCCCGGTTGAACAGGACTGTCAGTCCATGTCAGAAGAAAGTGAGTGCGGCCTTGAATACTACCCTTCTTACGAACTGAGTCAATTGTTTCGGAGCAATCCCCTAGTAAATTCTGAAGATGAAGCTGGGCCTTCTAGACTGTCTAAGCCCCCAGCTTTGTCCTTGAAGCCAATGTTCCCAGAAGGTGAAGTGCCAAGTATTAAGTTGGATGACCTAGAAGAAAAAATTACTCACCTTAGTAATGTTGTTTCTTCTAATGGAGCCTTGCTATATTATGACTAATGCAGTTTGTCCCACCATTAGAACTGCTCCGGAGGTGAAAGAGTTAACTTCCATGCAGGGCATGGAACTTAGAGAGCGAGCTTGGTTAGAGAAGTTCTGTCAGGGATATTTCAAACCGAAACTGTCAGATCTTTATGAGCAAAACTCACTAAGGCTCTGTGTGGAAGCTGTAACCTACACTAGCCAACTGGCTACTAACATATTCACACATTTTTCTGGTCCCAACACCAAGACTCAAGTCAGGGGACCAGAAAAAATAAGATAAAAAAACATAACACCCAAACACCCCAAAAGAAGGGGTGAAAACATAAAGGGGGCATCAATAAGTGCCAACATGGACTGCCCACCCCATACCCAAAGTAGAAGTTCTGAGAGGGGCAGGTTGGGGAGGTCGTAATATAGCAAGACCCATTAGAAGAAACAACATTACTAAGGTGAGTAATTTTTCTTCAAACAACATGAAGTCTTGCTATGTTATGACTAATGCAGACTATTACAGCAGTACCCTCCATGGAGGAGGACAGAACCTACTTAGGAATAGGCTCTGAAGCACTGGCTGTGTTAAACCGAGCATCCCTCCTGGCCTGGATATCCAGGGAGTAATGCTTGGTGAAAGTGTGTACTGTTTTCCAAGTAGCTGCTTGACATATCTCTAAGATAGGATGCCACTGGCAGCAGCTAGAGATGCAGCTGTACCTCTGGTAGAGTGAGCCCTCAGGCCTGAAGGGAAACCTTACCCAGTTTTGATAGCAAAATTGGATACAAGAGACAATCCACCTGGCAATGGATCTTTAGTGGCAGGTTTCCTTTCCCAACCTCACCATAAGTGAGAAATAGTTGGAGGAGTCAAACCCAGACCTTGGTAGCTCTATGTAGTAACTTAGAGCCCTCTTAACATCTAGCCATGCAGCCTCCTCTCACCAGAGGAGGAATGGTCAGTGAAAGAACACTGAAGTGAAATAGATTGGTTAAGGTGGAAACTGAAACCACCTTAAGCAAAAACTTCCTGTTAGTCCCTAGGACTACCTTATCCCGTGAAAGGAAATAAAGTCAGTCTCCACTGATAAAGCCGGTAACTCACTTATGCGCCTGGCAGAAGTGATGGCATACTAGAAATACAGCTTTCCAAGTCAACACTTAAGCTCCGTCAAAAACAGAGGTTCAAAGGGGTTGCATCAGCTGTGCAATGCAAACATTAAGATCCCAGGCAGGGGCAGGGTCCCTGAATGGTGGATTGGTATGAAGCAATCCCTTAAAAAACTTGGAAAATACAGGGTGAGCAGAAAGAGAAGAGGGCTTCCCTGCTGAAATAAAAGCAGAGACAGCTGCCAAATGCACTTTCAGGGTAGCCGGTCTCAGTCCCAAAGAATTAAGATGGACCATATAGTCCAAAACAGTGGGCAAATCAGCAGATTCCGGGGAAATATGCTTCCCAGAAGACCATATGGAAAACCTTTTCCACTTGGAGTTATAGGTAGCCCTGCGGGAAGGCTTCTAGAAGCTTTCAAGATTTCAAGAACACCCTGAGAAAGTTGTGTAGATCAGCAACTCTAACTCCCTCAAAAGCCAGGCCTTGAGGTTGAGGGATTTGAGATTCGATACCAGACTCTCCCCTGGGCACAGGTTAACAGATTGTGGTTCCTGGGGAGACACAGAGGAAGATGGACTGCTAAGGACAAAAGGAGTGGGTACCAGGGCTGCCTGGCCCAGTCTGGAGCAATCAGGATCATCTTGCAGGGCTGAGACCTGATTTTGACTAGCACCTTGAACAGGAGAGGGAAGGGGGGAAGCATAGAGAAACTTCCCTTCCCAATTGAGGAGAAAGGCATCCAGGGGACTGAGCCCAACACTGGGGTCTGCCAACAAAAAGTGGAAGTTGATGATTGTCTGGGGCTGCAAAAGATCTATCTGAGGTGTGCCCCATCTGGCAAAAACTATCCCCAGTACTAGGGGATCCAGTGACCATTCGTGATGGCCCTGGGAAATCCTGCTGAGAGCATCTGCCAGGACATTGTCCTTGCCTGGGAGGTGAACTGCTATGAGGGAAGTGTTCAGGGAATAAGCCAGAGACCACAACTTCATCGCCCAGTGCACAAGGCCGAAGACCGAGGCCCCTTGTTTGCTGATGAACCACATTGTAGTGGTGTTGTCTGTTCTGACCTGTACCACCTTGTTCTGGAACAGATGCAGAAAAACCTGAAGTGCTAGAGAAACAGCCTGAGTTCCAACAGATTGATGTGGAGCAGAGATTCCTGAGGACCACAACCCTGGGTGGAGAGGTCGCCCATGTGAGCCCCCATCCCAAGAGGGACGATCTGTAGTAAGGGTCAAGGAGTGAGATAGAGGGATGAAGGGCACCCCTTGTCTCAGATTGCTCTGATCCTGCCACCACTGAAGGGCCTGGATCAGGGTTCGAGTCACTGGGATTAACTTGGATAGGGAATCTTCTTTGAGACCAGAAGGCTCTCAAATGGAACTGAATGTCCCTCATCTGAAATCTTGCTCCTTGCACTACAGCTGTGGAAGCAGCCATGTGTCCTAGGAGCTGCAGGAAATGCCTTGCTGGCCAAGAGACCTGCAGAGTGAAGGACGAGGCCAGGGCCACCAGGGTCCTTACCCTTTCTAGGGGAAGGAAGGCTCCGGCCTGCTTTGTGTCCAGTTCTGCACCTATAAAGGTGAGTACCTGGACAGGTTCCAGAACTGACTTTGGAAGATTGAGAAGAAAGCTCAGAGAGGTAAGCAGCTGCTGGGTAACTTGCAGGTGTGATTTGACCTGGTCTGGAGACTGACCCACAATGAGCCAGTCATTCAGGTAGGGAAAGATGGCAATCTTTTGCCTTCTTAAATGAGCAACTGCTACTGCCAGACATTTGTGAATACCCTTGGGGCAGAGGTAAGGCCGAAGGGCATTGCTCTGAACTGATAATGGCCTGAGGGCAGTTTGAATCTGAGGTACTTTCGGTGGGAGCTTCTGAAAAGAACATGGAAGTAGGCATCCTTGAGGTCCAGGGAAGCTAGCCAGTCCCCTGGCCTTAGGGAGGGTAAAATCATTCCCAGAGTCACCATTTTGAATTTTGGTTTTAAAAGGTGCTTGTTCAGATCTCTTAAGTCCAGGATGGGACACCACTCTCCTGTCTTTTTTGGGGTAAGGAAGTACCTGGAGTACAGACCCTTGCCCTGGTGTAGGGGAGAAACCCTTTCTACAGCTCCGAGAGCCAGGAGGGTTGAGACTTCTGTTTCCAAGGCAAGAGTCTCTAGAGGGTTTGCAGGTGGAAAAGATCTGATTCTCATCTTTGGAAATTTTTTGAAGCTGAGAACCAGACCCTGGCTTACTACTTCCAGGACCCACTTGTCTGATGTTAAAGACTCCCAGTCCTGGACGAAGTAAGCCAGCCTGCCCCCTACAGGTAATGGAGAACCGGCCCTGGGCATCCCATCAGGGTGCCTGTTTGGCAGGGGCTTTAGGCTGAGGGGTGGGAGCAGGCCTGCTTGTACCCCGTCTGCCTCTCCCTCTGAAGAACCCCCTCTGAACATAAGCTGAAGAGAAGGCCTGGGTCTGGTAAAAAGGCCTGCCTCTACCCTGGGGCTGCCTCTGAGGAGTGGCTTGCCGTTCCTTGGCTTGTGTACTCCTATAAGTGGTTCTATATTCATCCGTTTTCTTCATATAATTCTCTGTCTGTTCCCCAAACAGAGAATTTCCCACCACAGGAAAATCCATAGCCTTAGACTGGGTATCCCATGACAAAGTAGTACACCTGAGCCAAGCCAATCTACGAAAAGCCACAGATGTAGCCATGACTCTAGAGGATACATCATTAGAATCCACTGCAGCATGAAATTGCACCTTAGATGCCTCAATATCATCAGCAGCCACCTGCTCCAGCTCCTTGGCAAGCTGGCCAGGGGCCTGTTTGGCTAAAGGCATGACAGTATCCCATCTAGATTTTTGGTATCTGCAACATAAGCCATATAGTTTGCTTGTCTGAGTCCCAAAGACGCTGCCATGTATTGTTTTTTAGCCATGGCATCAATCTTCCTGGAGTCCTTGTCAGGAGGATGTGAAGCCAGGGGAATATTAGCTTTATCACAGGCTGCAGCCTGAACTACCTCAACATGGCTGCATTGCTGTGAAAGAAATTCTGTATCAGGACCTGACAAAGTGTACCTCCTGTCTATCTTTTTATCCATAGGAGGCACAGAATTAGGAACTTTTAACATTGTTATTGTTTGTTTCCTAAAAGATTTATGTAAAGGAATAGACAATCTCCTGGACTCTGGGATATCCATCATCTCTACAAAGTCAGGCTCCTCTTGCTCATCCACAGACTCCTCTAAAGGAAGCTGGAGGGTTTCAGCAACTTTTTTATAAAACAGAAAATGAGAAGGGGATTCAGCAAGCCTAGGGGGAGATTCTCCTAAAGTTCTGTCTGGAAGATGTCCGGTTCAATGGGCACATCCAGACTTTCAAAGTCACATTCACACTGTTCATAATCATCCTCCCCCTCCTCTGGTTCATAAAACTCCTCTATATCATATTCTTGAACCGGTGGAACCGACCGAACCGACCTTTTGCCAGATAGTGGCGGTTCGGACGGAACCAGGGAAAGTGACTGGACAATTTGTATTGCCCTTGCTATCTCTGCAGCAGTTGGAGAAGGGATTTTTGACTCCACACCTGCTGACTTTCTAGTTCTCTTTGCTGGAACTGGCTCCTCAGAGTCAGCTTTACGTTTGCCCGAGGAAGTCTGGCCCTGGTCAGAGGGCACTCCCTCGGTTCGGCTGGCACTGAACCGGCTGGCCATCGGGTCAGCGGACTTTTAGCGCCTCATTCCCTGAGCCTACCAACTCTCTTATCTAGGGTAGCTGCAGGAAATTCTTGCAAATCTGGCAGTCTGCATTGAGGTGGTCAAACCCCAGACAATAAACACATGTGGTGTGGGTCAGCCATGGCAAAGACTTCCCCAAGACACTACAGTGTTGAAACCCAGTGGGCCGGTTTTTCTTTGGGTTCTCAGACATAATGCCAGCCTAACCAAAAACTTGCCCTTTTTCCGGCAGTTGAAGCAAGACACCTTTATCGGTTCCCAAACGTGCAACATAGTCGTGGAAAAAACAATGGGAAATCTGCTTTTTAGAATCATAAGAAGGGAACTGCACTCTAACAAGCCTTAAAACGCCTAGAATGAAGTTTAAATACAATCTGATCGGTTCAAACTGAACCGATAAACATTTACAAGTTCCACACAGAAAACCTATCTATTACTTACAATACCATAGACAGAGCTTGAACCGATCGGTTTTGCGGTTAAAATAATGATAATCGCGGTTGAATTTAACGAGAAAAAAACTTTAAACCGAGAAAATGAACCGAGCAGCAGGAGGAATCTCCGGAGCGACTGTTCAGTGAGGCGGAGTAAAGAATCTGACAGTTTCGGTTTGAAATATCCCTGACAGAGCTTCTCTAACCGAGCTCGCGCTCTAAGTTCCACGCCCTGCATGGAAGTTAACTCTTTCACCTCCGGAGTAGTTCTAATGGTGGGACAAACTGCATTAGTCATAATATAGCAAGACTTGAGTGCCTGGATGGTTCACTGCCAGTGTCGAAAAACTCTCCATGTGAGCTAAGTGTTGTGGACTCTGAAATTGCCACTCCTAGAGCTGAAAGTGCCTCAAGTTCTAGCCTCTCTACCCCAATGGAAGTTCCCCTGAGGAGTGAAGACACTGCTGAAAGTGGAGATCAAAACCCAGAGACTGTCATGGTTCCCCCTAGAAGGACTGGTCGAGCTGTGAAGCCTGTGGTATGTTTAAGCTATGAATCCCTTGGCAGATCCATGGACCTGCCTCTTAATGTGGTCCATAAGGGAGTGAATGTAACCCCGAGCTCATTGCCCAAACTGAGCATAAGTGCTAACTCTAAATTAATTGTCTTGCCCTCTGAGTATGGTGCCCCTGCCGAGTCCAGCCCCAAGGTTGCTGATAGGGAAGGGCCCCCTCTTTTCACGTTTCATGTGCAGGAAGTGGTGACTTGATGCTGAAATGTTATTGTATATGTAATGTGGTAACCTGAGTAAGCTGTGAAATACAGAATAACTGCATATGACCAAGAGTTAATATGTGATGGGATTTAAAGGATGCAAATCTAACTGTAAGTGATGTAAATATATTTAGTGGTTGCTTTGAAATGTTCTAAGGGCATCTACTTGACGCGGACGCCAAGTTCTTTTCAGGCCAGGAAGGGTGTAACCCCTCTACAAATGGGGGTTCCTAAAAGCCTCCTAGGAGCCTGCTTAAATGTTCCCCTTGCCTGTTGGCGTTCGGCATTTAAGCCGTTAGAATGGCACTGTGAGTGCTAGTAGAGCTTCCACATACTGTCTCTTTAAGAGCTGTCTGCTTGCAGACATAATTAATGCTTTTCCGGGGGGGGCTGGTGTTTCCCTGCTTGAATCCCACCTGAACTGCGGAGTAATCACTCCATTTTGCAGTCGCTGAAGGCGCAAAGGGAGCCCATCTGAAAGATATAACTGTTAGCCTGTAATCAGTTAAAGCATTAAAAACTATTGTAGTTAGTCTAACCTGCCTTTATTGCAGATGGGACTTTGTGTGTGTTGCCCCTCCATTTTGGACCTAAACTGCTGTGCTGGGCCAATGGGATTAGGGGAGCTATAAAATGGAGACTGTTTGGACCAACCAGAATTTGGACTCTCCTGGCAGCCGGCTTACAAGGGGGATGTATAGCTAGTAATTCTGGGAAGTGTAGTTTTGGACCTTGGCGCCTTTTTGCACCAACTGAGAGAGCTTTGGAGTGATCGACAGCTGAGTCCACCAACTGGACTGGGTGGCGCCCGAAGGAAATGCTCTGCCCTGTGACTGGGAGATCAGATCAGTTGTGACCATGAGGAGAGAAGGAGCTCTGTGCTTCTGCGGTGTATAGTTTCATGTGGGAAGCGAGTGTGAGGCCCTGAGGTTCGGGCTGCAGTCGTTGTAAGTGTAATTTCAGGCTGAATCTGATTTGTAAAGAGAGAGAAGGAAGTCTGAAGAGTGGAAACCAGGTTCACCATGTAGAAGACTGGAGAAATTGCTGAATCACACTCGGACTGTCAGGAACTGAAGCTGCTGTGTGTGCTCCCGGGTATTTTGCAGTAAGTGCGATCGGGATCGAGGAGCAGCCTGCCTGGTATAGTACTTTCCTTTTACATATGAATGTGTGTGGTGCTTGTGGGGAATCACTATTTCAAATCCTCTAAACTGTGTGCTGTGTGTTGAAGCTGGAAGCAAACCCCAGCTTGTCTCGGACTGAATCCGTTTGCTATCAATTGCAGTGGGGTCCAGTCCCAAGGACCTTGTCTCCATGCCCTGTTGTTCTGGCAATCCAGAAGAACATTCACCATCCGGTTCTCAGCTTGGGTATTGTGAGTACAAATCAGGGTATTCCTCTGCGACCTGTTAACAATCACCAGTGTGTCATCTAATTTTCTTTAGTTCATCTCTTCAAGGACTGAGCCATCCAGCTCCAGATTACAATTGGGTGTTGTGCATATATTTTCTTCTACAGGGCCCTATCCATCTGCACCTGCCAGCCAACCCCGGACAACGGACCTAGCTAGCCCCCCTCCAACCTGGGTACCCAGAGTGTGACTTTTAAGACCCTGTATGAGTGCACAGTACTGTGATTTAATTCTGCCAATCAACTTGATCTCCCTTCTCCCATGTTTCATTCCCCCTAAATAAACCAGATTTGATGTTGTTGACTTTAAATTGTCTGAAGTGTCAGTACCTATATAGCAGGCATTGCATTGGTTTGTGTATGGTGATTAACCTTATTTTACAGGGGGTCCTCAGAGACGAACCTCAGAATCAGTCTCGAGGGTAAGTGGTACCTTATGATTGAACCGTGTGTACATGTGGGGCATTGGTACTGTAACTCCTGTGCACTGTGTGAGCCATTAGAGGGATAAGAAGGGGGTATCAGTGTCCCAGAGGGCTGTGACCAAACTAGACTAACCATTACTAACTCTGATCTCTGGGTGGAAGCACCAGCCATAGAACCTAGGTCCCTCAACCTGTTGATAGTCCAACAGGCAGGGGTAGTAGTCCTTGGGATAGCGCCACCTGGGGGTAACACAAGCATAACACTATACTGGCTGTGTAGGTCAGTGAACTTTATGCAGACTACTAAGCAGTACCTTTGGAGGTGGGCACAGAACCTTCTTTTGGGAACAGACTTTGCAGGACTGCTGTGCCGAATCTAGCATCACCCCTGGAGAGAATATCCAGACTGTAATGCTTTGTATAGGTGTGTACTGTTTCCAGGTAGCTGCTTTACAGATGTCGGCCAGGGGAACATCCCAACAGCTGCTTTAGTAGCAGGTGTGCCCCTTGTGGAATGAACCCTCAACCCTGCTGGGGGCTCCTTTCCAGCCTTAGAATAACAAAAACTGAAAAAGCTGTACTATCCAGTGAGAAATTGATATTTTTGATGCCGGGTTACCCTTTCTCACATTCTCATAGGTCAGGAACAGCTATTTTCTGTCCTGCCTATGGGCTTCAGTGGTTACCAAGTAATAGCTAAAAGCTCCTTTGACATCCAGACCATGAAGACTCTTTTCACCAAAACTAAAGTGTTCAGTGAAAAAAACAGATAAGATGGGCAGATAGGGTGGACTATAGGCCCTTATCTGCAGACACTGTCTATGTATCTATGTATTTAAAGGACACCTAAACAACATTTTGACAACAAACTATTCAAAAATCTGCCTCCGTAGGTGACTAAAGAAAAGGCTGCTGTATTCATTAATGCTAAAACTACATTTATATAATTTACCTAAATGTGGTTGCAGAACATTTGAAAATTGTAAAATCAGCCTTCCAGTTAAAAAAAATGTCTTACCTGCTTCCTAAAATGGCAGCCAAATGTGTTATGTGATGACATCACTGTAGCTAAAGTCAGAGAGATATATGGCTCTCTATAGTGCTAACTAGTTCTTTATTCCCTTTGTACAGCATTGTTTCACCCAAATGGTCAAAACCATGTGCATTGTTTTGTATAATGCACATGTTAGGCTATGGTTCTGTTCATTTTGTTTACGTTAAAATGCTGAAAATGTGTTTTAATTCAATAGACTTTCTCTCCGGCAAACCACAGTGCAGTACAAATCTTGAATAACCTGGTGGTCTAGTAGTTATGGTAGATCCAGGATGCTACAATGGGGGTGCTGGGGTGGTGTGCATGCTTAATATGCACTTTTTAACAGTTTTATTAAACCTTTATATTTTCTCCTATTATTCTTTTCTAGTACGTTTTTGGCAGAACCTACAAATATAATCCATAGTTTGAATGTAAACATTTGTACAATCAATAAATCAGACTTCTTCAACAAAGTGAAATGCAGCAGCAAGCAAGTACGTTACTTTGTGTGGGGAGGTTGAAACCACACCCTTTACCACCCCCTAGAGCCACCACTTTTTTGTAGTAAAGTTCTTGTGCAGTCCAATGTTGGGTTCATACTTTCTCAAAACTCAAATATATGCTTGTCTTGTTTTCTTTTTCCATGGGAAATAATAATAATAAGAAGAAGAACCAGCATTTATATAGTGGTTTTCATACACATTGTATCCCAAAGTGCTTTACAAGAAATATTAGACTGGTAGTGAAGTGACTGAATGTGTAGTGGCAGCCATTTCATACATTAATATCCACACACAGCCTTGGACAATTGCATGAACTGGTTTTGTAGGAAGGGGAACGTTGGCCAGGACAATGGGGTCAGGTAGTGATCAAGGTGCTGGCAGCCCCACTTCTTATTTCTCACAGTAATCTGCTCACATTTCTCTCCTTCTGTCTTCCCCCTTCCCTGAACATAGCAGTACCTTGCAAGAGTGGTCTTCTCAGTCCCCCTCTGGTATTCATTCTTCACTATTTCTCCTCACACTGAAAACTGGTGAGCTTATCACCCTTCCGCATCATGAATGCAAGTAGTGCAGTCCCTGTTTTATTTTGGCATATCAGATATAAACATATCTTTCCAGTAAGTCAGGCTAATAGCAGCAGGGAACAAGGGGAATGATGAGCTTTCCTATCCTTAAAAGATCTAGGCTACCTTTGATTAGGCACTATTAAATGATGGGTGTGCACATTATTATGCACATCATTTAATAGTGCCTAATCATAGGTGGCTTAGATCTTATATGGGTAGAAAAGCCTATTTTTCCACTTGTTCCATGCTGCTATCAGCCTGGCTACCAGAAGATCATGTTTATTATTAATATGTAAATATAACATGAGAGACTGTACTAACCACATTCATGATGTGGAAGGGTAGTGAACTCACCAGTTTTTGGTGTGGGGAGCAGGTGAGAAGAATGAATGCCAGAGAGGGACTGAAGAGGACATTCCAGCAGGCTACAGCTATAGTCAGGTTAGTTAAAGACATGAAGGAGGACGCTGAGTAGATCATTGTGAGATCTGAAATGTGGGGTTGCCAGCATTGTGATCACTTCCTGACTGTGGATGAGAGTAGCCAGCGATGACAAATACTCAGAGTGGCAGGCTGCACCTAAACTGTTACTTGGATTCAGTGTAGGGAGATTGCCCTTGGGTAGGGGGGGGAGTGGTTGACGTTTGTTAGGACAGTATTGAGGGAGTTGTGTATAGCTCATTCAAGATTTGGAAGAGTGGTAACCAGCCAACTCGCATTGTGGAGTACAGCACAGAAAAGTACTAGAGAAGAATTGTTGCGAACTGTCCTGCAGGGTTCTGCAGATCATAGGTAAAGGAGTAGACTGACATTGAAGTCAGGTGGATTTGCTCAAGGTATTAGTATGCCTCTCCTGCTAATAATATTGTTATGCATTGTAAGTGCAGCCCTTATGAAGGCATGAACAGCAGTTTTTCTGGTGGGTCATGATGCTTATTGCTTGGCCCTCCAGGAAGACCTAGTTATTGGTTAATGAGGTGGGAAAAAACACAACAGGGGAACTGTACATACTACCATCACTGTGCAGAAGGGTGGTGATCCATGCAATATTTACTGTGGGAGCAGAAGTCAAACATTGAGAATGTGGACTGGAGAGTGATTTGGGAGGCATTTCTTAACAGTGCCAGCTGATGATGCGTATCAGTATAGGTGTGCACAACTCTCTGAGGTACAAGATTACAAACTAAGGTGTGATAATTCTCTTCATGAGACCACAAGCTCATATGCAGCCCCAGGCAGTACTAAGGACAGGGTATGGATGGTGGGGTGTTCAACAGAAGGCAGGCTAGGTACAGGGGGTTCATATGGAAAAAGAAAGCCTTATCTGTGGATTAATGAGAGCATGAGGTTTGGAACTGAACAAGACCAGTACTTTGCTGTGTATCCCTGAACCAGTCATTAAACTTCCTTGTGCTCCTAGGCCATACCTGTAAACAAGCTTTCAGCTTAGTGTGTCTCTTCTGTTTAACAAAAAAAATTCAGTGCATCATATAACCATTAGATCATCAGGTATTTGAAGTGTTGTACTGCAATGCAGTTTGCCAAGGAAAAAGTCAGCTTGATTGCAAAACATTTTCTGCAAGTTAAAGTAAACAAAATGAACAAAATTAACCCACAAGGTAATACATGGTGTTGATCATTCTGGTACAACAATTCAAAATAAAGAGGGAAAGAAGAACTAGTAAGCACTATAGAAATATATCTGTGTCTCTGTCTTTGGCTCTGATGATGTCATCATGACTCATCACTTAACACACTTGGCAGACATCTTAGGGAGAAACCAAGGCTGTTTTTGGAAAGTGATAGACTGATGTTTACATTTTTCAAAAGCTATGAAACTGCATTTATGTTATTTACATAAATGCAGTTTTAACATAAATGTAAACAGCAGCCTTTACTTTACCTTGCAATGAAGCCAGATTTTGGAGTTTGCAGTTTTAAAAAACTGCTTGCTTAGGTACCCTTTAAGTATAATGGTTTGATTCAAATGGGAATCAGAAGTCATTTAAAAGAGAAAATTCTTATTTGTTCCCAGAATAATTTTGTCTCTGTGGAATGAAATGTGGTCCTGTTCAATGCAGAGAGACTTGAGGTCACTGATTCTTCTGGCAGAAATCATTACCACAAGGAAAAAAGTACACACACACACATATATATATATTTTAGATATTTAAAATAAGCTGAAAACACAGGCTCAACACGAGCTAATTGTTAGGAATCAATTGATGATGTTAATCAGGTGCATAGGTGTATAAAAGGAAGGCTAGAAACACTTGCTCCCATTTAATACAAGTTGAGCCACAGCGTGGACGTGCATATGAGAAGTCCAGGTAAGCCACCATGATGTCTAAATTATTTACATCATGTTAACAATGTAAATGACTTTAGATTTTGTACAAGATAAGTCTTGTACAAAAATGTTTAAAATGATGAATAAACACACATTGTGTGGCTTAGCATTAACAAGTTAGGTTTAAAAGAATGAAGACTCAGAAATAAATGGAAACTGTTATGTTACAAGTTAAAGGAGTGTTTTACAGGAAATATTTTAGCGTAGTTCACATAGGAAGCTAAAAAGTAATAAGCTTATGATAAGAAGTATAAGATTGGTGAAATTAGGGTCAAAGGAATAATAGATTCGGTAATTGAGGGACATAGAAAGTTTAAAGTGAAGGCAGTATGTACTTGCAATGAAAATAAAAGATTATAGATATGTTGTGGATGTTTTGAGTTTTTTTATTTTTTTATTTTGTGAAGTACTGACATCAATTATAGTAATATTGATGTTATAAATAATGTTTAGGAATACATGTGGCATACACATTGTAATTGGTTGTTTTATATTAGAATCATCAGAAGTATAAAGCAATTAAATATAAGGTTAGAAATTGAGTTAAAAAAATCACACTATTAATTTGTATATAAGGAAGCAAGTAGGGTAATGAATGTTCAAACATTTTTTTATAAAAAATGAAATTTGGTTTAAAAGCTGTCTAGTGTTGGTATATATAAACATACAATATGAAATTGTGAATGTATGTAATTATGTCATTGCAGAAAGAGTTTTTTAAAGAGGGCTATCTACCTGTTTTCTAAAACTGTGATGTGCAGAACATACAAAAGGCTGAATAAGGTAAAAACAGTATAGGTTTTGAATTTTAACAGAATCATCAGTGGATGTTTGTTATAGAATTGTATAGAATATATTTAAGATACTGTGAACTTTTAAAGAGAAAGTATAATATTTGAGTAGTGAATAGTAATATTAATGTAACATCTGTTTCCATTTTAGAAACAACATTGACCGCAATATGTCTAAGTGAACAAAATTGGCCTGTATATAGGAATAGAAGTGAGTGACCAATTAACAGACTAGCTTTTATGTATATATAAGAGGAGTGATGTAGATAGACACTTAAATATATTTATATGTTTTTTTTTTAATAAGGAATGTTTAAGAGGCATCTCCTGAGGAAGCCAATGACATATTGGTGAAACGTAGAGGATATGCGCCTATATTCATATATATATATTTATATATATATATATATTTTTTTTTTTTAGATATTTAAAATAAGCTGAAAACACAGGCTCAAACGGGGGACCCCTGAGCCCAACTATGCACATCTAGGTCCCATGCTAGCACTGGTTCCCTGTGAGGGGGTGCAAATGGACCAGGCCTTTAAAGAACTCTTTGATGATAGGGTCTGAGGCTTGAAAAAACATTCTGTCCAACTGAGAAGTAAATAAATACTGAGACCAGGTGGGCCTGTAAGGTACTGTTCTGCAAGCCCAGTGAAAGCAAATAGGTAAAATAGTCCAGCACAGCTGGAACACCAGCCTATGCTGATATGTGCCAGGCCCTAAAAGAACCTCTGTGAGGCTAGGATCTGGGGCCATTAAAACAGTTTGTCCAGCTGATATGCAAGCATATACTGTAGCTAGGTGGACTTTGAGGATGATGGACTGCAAGTCCAATGAATACAAAAGGTAAGTTAGTCAAGCACTGCTTGACCCAGCATGTGTTGGAATCAGTTTTCCGGTTGAACACCAATAGTAAACCTTTTCCCTTCTGAAGCATACAGTTTCCTAATGGAGGGCTTCCTGTAACCACACACAATGTCTAGACACTGTGAAAAAGATGCAAGGCTACATATTGTACAGTAGACCCTCAAGAGGCATGTCTTGGGCCTGAATGACACAAGATTTGGGTACAAAAGCCCCCTAGTTGGAGATTAACAGGTTGTGCCTCTAAGAAAAGGTGTATTGGTTTGGAACTAGACATGGAGAGTAGTAGAGAGAACCATATCTGCCTGGACCAGTCTGGCGTTATCAAGACCATTGATGCTGGCTGGGACCTGGGCTTGAGAAATGCATTGTATGAAAAAGGGAAGGAAGGAAAGTGTACAGATGCTTCCTGGCCAACTCAGAACCAGATAATCCAGGGGGATTGGTCCCAGATCTCTGATTGACTTAGTACTGTGGCAGGTGGTGGTTGTGGTGGGATGCGAACAAGCCTATCTCTGGTATGCCCCACCTCCTGAAGACAACTTGCAACACCTGACTATTCAAGGTCCATTCCTGATGGGACTGGTTGATCTGTGTCAAGGTATCTGCCAATGAAGTGTCCCTACCTGGCAAATGAACATCCTGCAGGGACCCATGGAGCATGCTAGACTCCATATTTACATACGTCCTGAGCAGGGAGGGCTTAACCTTGTCCCTCCCTATTTATGGATGTAATACATTGTGGTGGTATTGTCTGTTCTGACCTGTACCACTTTTGTAGTAGTTGTGTGAAGACATTTAACGCAGTAACACTACTCTTAGCCCCTGCAGGTTTATGTGCAGGAGTAAATCTGCACTTAACCATGTGTCGTGGGTGGTGTGAACCCCCAGATGGGAGCCCCACTCTAGTAGGGATGTATCTGTTGTCAGAAAACTGATAGGGGCTCTTTGCTGAAAAAGAAGAAGCCCCTGCCTTAGATTGGTTCCCTCTTTTCCTCCACTGAAGGCCTGTAACAATGTCCTTGTTACTAGGATTATTTTTAAAAGAGGGTCCTTATTTATTTATTGAATTTTGGTGACTGGGTAAGTCCACTGAGACAACTGCAGTCCCATTTTCAGGGACAACCCGGAAGAGGAAGAAAACAAGGCAGTAAGAATACAAATAAGTTATGCAAGGTATAGCAGTAAGATTGCAGTTAAATATGCAGTTCAAGGTACATAAACAAATGATACAAAGCATAGGCAAGACAATATCAAATAAGGAAACATTATATACAACATCCTCAAAACCTGAGAAGCAGTATAGTACAGAGTAAAAGTAACAGCATGCTGAGGCAAGTTAGCAGGAGAGTTAAGTAACTATGGCACAAAACATTTTATACAAAGTACAGGCTGGTATGAACATATATACAAATTATATTTGGTAGTCATAGCATCCATGCATGACAAACTCACTCTTGAAGCAGTAATCTAATGAAAAGGAGGCAGGTGTAGGAGAAGAGATATTAGGTGAGACAGGAACAGGTCATAGAGGCACAGAGTGAGGCATGTAAGGTGGATTGGAACGCGGGGAGAGAAGAGCAGGATAGAACGGAGGGTGGGAACGAGTTCCAATCGGAAATCACGGCGAAGGAGAAAGACTTGCATGCAGTGGCAAGACCCATTTTTGGCCTAGTTAGTAGGGGTCGTGTGGCAGATCTGAGGGAGCAAGGAGCCTGTCTCAGACATACTAATTCCCTGAAGTTGGGAGGGGTAAATTTGTGGACCAGTTTAAACAGGAGACTAAGGGAGCGGTACCTTAACTTAGATGCATAGGGTAACCATTCTAGTGCAGAGAGGACAGAACAGTGGTGCTGATGGGAGCTTACCCCAAGAGCAAACCTACCCACCCTATGATAGGCCTTGGAGAGTGTAGACAGGGTCAAGGGAGACAGAGAGACAAGCAAGGGCGCACCATAGGTAAGGATAGGTATAAGGGACGATGTAGCAATCTTGAGGCAGGAACCAGATGATAGAAAAGGGCGAATCCTGTAGATTAGGCCAAGGCGCTGGTACAGAGATTTCGAGACATTGGTGGTATGCATTTTAAGGGATAGAGATGCATCTAAGGTAATGCCCAGATATTTAAAGGAGTGGACATTTTCAAGAATAACACAAGAGAGGGAGGTGATGGTGAGGTGCGACAGAGTGCGCTGGGAGGAGGGTAGGTGTGAAAATATCACACATTTTGTCTTTTTTGTATTCAGGACAAGTTGTCTACCCCGGAACCAAGTCTCGAGGCCCAAAAAATCAGAAGCCAGCAAGTGGTTAACCCAGTCAGCATCCTGAGAGGAGTGATAGATGGTAGTATCATCTACATATAAGTGTATCATAGCCCCTCCACAGAAGTTAGGTAGGTCATTAATGAATAACAAGAATAGCAAAGGGCCCAGAATGGAGCCTTGATGAACACCATGAGTTATGGGTTTCGGATCAGAAACCGACCCAGCCCATTTTACACTTTGGGAGTGGTAAGACAGGTAAGTATTGATCCAGGATATGGCTCTAAAATCAAGGACAAGGACCTGAAGCTGCCGAAGCAGAAGACCGTGGTTCACCAGGTCAAATGCTTAGGTCCACAAAGATAGCTCCTGTGATAGACCCTAGGTCCATTGCCTGGAAGATGTCAGATGTTACCCGTATCAGTGCCATAAGAGTGCTATGGTTCCTCCTGAAACTATGCTGATAAGGGGACAATAGGTCATGGAGTTCCAGATCGTCCTGAGGTGATTATACACAATACACTCTTGTATTTTTGCCAAGGGGCAAAGAAGGGAAATGGGACAGTAGTTCTCAACAACAGAATTAGGTCCACCCTTGTGAACAGGAGCAACTACAGCCACTTTCCATTTGTCTGGGATGGTACCAGACAGAAACGAACGACTGAAAAGATCACGTACTGGGCGTGCAAGGGCAGGAGCTCCAAGTTTAAGAAATTTGGGTTCAAGGGAGTCATGACCTGGGGAGCTCTCAGCTTGTAAACTGGCAAGGAGCCTCTGAACCTCTTTGAGGGTAGCCATTTTCAACTGTAATGCTGGGCGAGACCCATGGTGGTCAGAAGGGAGTGGGTCAAGGTGGGAAGTAAAGTTACTGAAGAACGAGGTGAATTTATAAAGGTCAGTAAAGAAGTCATTAAACCCCCATAGCAATGGATGAGGGGTCAGAGAGGGCACAGCCATTGGAGAAGATAGTATTGGGAACTTCAATAGACTTCCCTTTTACCAGAGAGTTGATCTGACACCAGAATTCCTTTGGGTTAGATAGGTGCTCGATTTGTAGTGATTTGAAGTGAATGCATTTGGCCTTGTGAAGCGAGTTCTTGCATTTATTTCTAAGCTGTCTGTATACTTGGCAATCGCGGAGCAGCCCGCTTCTTTTAAAGGTCCTCCAGGCCTTGTCATGTAGCGACATGAGCAAACAAAGCTCTTTTGTAAGCCAGGGAGCTTTGACACCCTTGGTCCTGCATTTTTTTCATTGGAGCATGAATATCAATTATTTTGGTAAGGGATGAGATTAGAAAATCCAAGGCTAGGTTAACATTGGGTAGAGACCTGATAGAACTCCAGTCAAAGCTGCTGATAGATGTAAGGAAGCTAGTGACATCAAATCTGGACATATCCCGAATCAGGGAGATCCTGGGAGGAGGGTTAGGATTATTGTTTCACCGTACACAAAGCGTGGGGGAATGGTCGCTTAATGTATCCGGAAGGACAGCAACAGACTTTATATTAAGAGAGCAGTTGGCAACCATCTAATCAAGAAGTGTGTGTTTACCGGACTTGGTGTTGAGACAGGTGGGTTCCTGAATGAGTTGCACCAGGTTTGAGTCAACAAAAGATGCACGCACTTGGTCAGTATCCTGGTGTAGCCAGTTGATGTTAAAGTCACCGCTAAGTATAAGGTCATGTTGAGGAAGATTAGCTAGGCCGGTTAAGAGGGATAGGAGACCAAGAGTAGCCTTATTAGGGGGAAGGTAGACACAGCCAATGTTAAGTTTCTTTACTTTGCCAAGGGTGATGGTAAGAAATAGCGATTCCACATGAGACAGGTCATCAATGAGAGTAGGTAGCTCCACTACGTCCAGATCAGACCAGGAGTAGATTAGTACTCCTCCTCCTCCCCTTCCTCCTAACCTATCATGTCTGAAGTAGTTGAAACCAGGGAGTGCCACCTTGTGCTGCTTAACTGATGGTTTGAGCCAGGATTCAGTTATACACAGTAGGTCATGTGACATCTGCAGGGTCCACTCCTCGAGTTCAGCCATTTTAGGGTGTAGGCTACGCATGTTAATATTAGCCATCTTTAGGCAGATGTTGCAGATTTGTGGAGATGAGGTGGACAGTGGATGAGCAAGGAGGCCTTGGGTTAGACTCAATATCCCCGGCCCAGGCAAGCAGGAGGAACACCGATAATTGAACCTTAGATGAGATAAAGGATGAGAGTATCTCTTGGGTAGATGTCATAAAGAATGTATTCCGTCGTTTATGTAGCCAGTGTCCAAGTAGAATGGTGTCATTTTTTGATATACATGGGAGGTACAGTAGTGCTATGTGTGATTCTAGGAGATAATAACAAGGTGGAGGAGGGTTAGGGTTATTAGGGGGCAGATTATAGAAGCGGCAATAACTTGATCAGCCCAGGAGTATAATAGAATTGCTGCCACTAAAAAGAGGGTCCTGTCTCTGACACCACTGAGACATGAGGTTACACTGAATGGCCCTGATCTGTAAACTGGATTCCAAGAATGTGCCAGTGGCAGATGCCATGTGGCCAGTAGCTGAAGAAAACTGTTTTGCAGTTTTTTGGTTCATTCAGCCTGAATGAGCCTGCTGTTAGTGGAATACTTCTTGCCCTGCGTAGGGGCAGATAGACCCTGCCTTGCAGGATATTTAGCTCTGTTCCTATGAACTGGAGTGTTTGAGCAGGCTGAAGGTCAGACTTTCTTTAGATTTATCAAGCACCCTAGAGAGTCCAGGAGACCTTAAATGAGTTGCAGACTCACTTACTGTAGTGATTCTACCACCATCAGACAGTCATCTAGATATGGGGAAACTGTGACACTTTATCTTTGAAGGTGATTCAACCCGTGTACACTCCCAGAGAATGACTTGACGAGAGTCTGAACCTGAAGTACTTTCTGTGAGACTCCCTTATGGGAGTGTGGAAATAATTTAAGTACAGTGACGCCAGGAACCCCTATAGGTTTTTCCTGGGGTTTGACATGCTTTGTCTTTTTGGTTTTTGGGGAGGGAACTGGAGAAACAGCCGGACCACTCACCACTTTTTTTTTTAAACCTGAATCACCCTTCTCAGGGGTGTGTAAGTAAGAGAGAGCAGTTTCACGTGCAGATTTGGGGGGTGTTGGTTGGTCAGAGTTTGAAGCTCCCTTATTTGGTCTCTTTTGCAACCTTTCTAGTCCCTTTTTCCACTGTTAGTGGAAGGAATTTGAATTCAGAGACAATCACTATCTCACTACATCCAGGACCACTTGTCTGTGGTGCCAGAAATACCCCTGCTGTGGGAACTGCTGATACTGAGACGCAGCCCCAGCCTGATAGAAGAAAAGGGGACTTGCTGTGGCATGTATATAGATAGATATATATACACACATATACATACACACACACACACCATTTTCATGTACGCCTTGATCTTTCTCCAAAGAGGAATTACCCTCGACTGGAAAGTCTATAACCTTGGTTTGGGTATCCTGAGTGAGGTCTGTGACTCGGAGTCAGGCAAACCTCCACTGAACCCTGTACTTGCCATCCATTCCGGCAGCAGCCACTTGAACTGTTATTTGGCTGCTCTCAAACCAAATTTAGCTGTTTCAGCTAGATCATCTGACTGGGGAGTCTGGACCTTGGCTGACAAAGCAGAGGCTGACTACCACAATGACTTTGGTATTGACATAGGCTTGAAATGTCTGTGCCTGCTTGATGGCCAAGGCACCTGATAAATATATATATTTTTAAGCCATGTTGTCAATTTTTTCCAGAATCCTTGTTAAGAGGATAGGATGCTAGGATTAACGTTGCCTTGTCACAGGCTGTCACTTTAACCACTCCTTGGTGGACAGGGTGGGGGGGATACATTTCAGTTCCCTCCCTGTCCAGCTGAGATTTCTTATACATCCTCTTATCCAAAGAGGGAACATAGCTTGGAGTTTGTAAAATCTTTAAAGTACCTTCCCTGAAGAATTTATTCATAGGAATGAGAAGCTTTTAGTGGGTGTCGGCCCAATCTTTCTCACCAATGTGAAGAATGAGGAATAATCCTCAGATGTTCTGTGGGAACAGACAAACTAATTTTCAGAAGAAACCTCAGATTCAATAGGTTCTCCTCCATTTCATAATAATTACATATTCTTCCCTTTAAATATTAGGAAGACTGCTTTGCAAAGGTCTGCTGCTGAGAGACAGACAGCCTTTGTAAGCCTGAAAGTGTTTTCTTTAGCCGTTTCAGGCACTTCTCCACACTTTTTCCCTTTCACAATATTCATTTAGGTGATCACAGCCAAGGGAAGCAATACACAACTGTGCTTACCTGTCTTGGCAAATACGTCCCCGATCAGAACAGCCAGCAATTTCTGAAGGAATTGGCAGGCTTTATAGCAGGCACAGAAGTCCCCAAAATGCTGTCAGCAGGGGGTTATATGTGCTTAGTTTTCTTCAATTTCACCAAGGGAACCAGAGAGTCAGCCGGTTCAACAAGCCTCTTAAAAACTGCGTATATGCCCATCTTAGGGCAGCAATTACAGTATTTGTTGTGGAGTCACTCACAGTAACTTAGGGTGTCAGCTGGTTAGAGCTGGAGGGACCCTTAGGTGGTAATAATTTTTTTTTAAGCCTTATCCAGGCATTTCAGTAGTTTTTCCAGGACATGTAAGAAAAAAAATTACTCACCTTAGTAATTATGTTTCTTCTAGAGGAGTCTTGCTGTATTCTGACAATTGCAGTTAGGTCCTGCCTTTCAACTGCCCAGGAGAACATAGGGTTCACTATTCTATGCAAGGCATAGAATGTTCATCTCAAGCTCGGTTCAAGCCTCTGCCTGTTGTTATTTGAACTGCAACTGTCAGATCTTTACAAGCAACAACTCACTAGGTGTTCTGTGTGGAAACTGTAAAATTTTTATTAGCCAACTGGCAACAATATAATGTTTTTGGTTCTCAAAGGAAGACTCAAGTCAGGAAACCCAAAAACAAAAACATATCAAATAAAACAACATTCCACCCAAAGAAAAAAGAGGGTATAAAGGGGCACCTCTAGGGTGCCAACACTGCTCCTGTCCACCCACATCCCAAAAACTAGGTTCTGAGAGGGGAGGTGGGGGGAGGTCAAAATACAGCAAGACTCCACTAGAAGAAACATAATTACTAAGGTGAGAAATTTTTTCTTCAAACATGAAGTCTTGTCTGACAATTGCAGACTACCAAGCAGTACGTCCATGGAGGAGGGACAGAACCTACTTTGGAAACAGGCTCTGAAGTACTTCTGTGCCAAACTGAGCATCACTCCTAGCCTGGATATCCAGAGAGTAATGCTTGGTGAAAGTATGGACTGTTTTCCAGGTGGCTGCTTGACAAATTTCTAAGAGAGGAATATCCCTGGCAGTAGCCAGGGAAGCAGCTATACCTCTTGTGGAATGAGCCCTCAGGCCTGAGGGTGGAGTTCTACACAGTTTTTCATAGCAGTATTGTATACAAGAAACAATCCACCTGGCAATAGATCTCTTAGTGGCAGGTTTGCCCTTATGAACTTCTCCATAAGTGAGGAACAACTGGAGGGATTCAAACCTGACCCTTGGTACGCTCTATGTAGTAGCTAAGGGCTCTTGTAACATCCAAACTGTGTAGCCTCCTCTCTCCCGGGGAAGAATGATCAGTGAAGAAAACAGGGAGAGATATACACTGGTTGACGTGGAAATCTGAAACCACTTTGGGCAAGAACTTTCTGTTACTTCTAAGGACCATTTTATCTCTGTGAAAAGAGATGAAATTAGATTCGACTGACAGGGCTTGCAATTCACTGATACGGCTGGCAGAAGTAATGGCTACCAAAAACACAGTTTTCCAAGTCAAGTACTTAAGCTCTGCTGAGAACAATGGCTCAAAAGGGGGTTGCATAAGCTGAGCAATGCAAATATTAAGATCCCAAGTAGGAGCAGGATCCCTAAAGGGGGGATTGGTGTGAAGCAGTCCCTTGAAAAACTTAGGCCCTGTCCACACTGCAGCCCGAAAACCCTTCTGTAACGTTACAGAGGGTGTAAACCGCATCAGTAACGGTGTGTGTTTACACTGGTAACGTTACAGGAGGCGTTTTCATAACCGTTGTGGAAACCATATGAGGTGGTTTCCACAACGGTTATGAAACCGGTCCCGTCCTGGTACCATTACCGGCAGTAGTGTGGACTGCCGGTAACTGTCCCCTACAGGGCACAAAGCGCCTTGGTATTATTGAGATGCGGGTGCGCTGTAGCGGTCACCCGGATCGGCTCGTAATGAAACGGTGAAAGTGCCTGCCTGTAATGGACACCGCCCGAGGTGTAGACGACTGCACCGCTCCAGGGCAAACGGATTGCATCCGCTACCGGGCGAAGCGGTGTAGTGTGGAGCGAGCCTACAGAATACAGGATGAGATGACAGAGAGGAAGACTTGCCTACAGACAGGAAAGCAGAAACAGCTGCCAAGTGTACCTTAAGGGTAGCTGGTCTGAGACCTAGGCCATTAAGATGGACCATATAATCCAGAAGTGTAGGCAATTCAGCAGAGTCTGGAGAAATATTCTTCTTAGAACACCAAATGCTGAATCTTCTCCATTTGGAGCTGTAAGTCTTTCTGGTGGAAGGCTTTTGAGAAGTCTTAAGGATATCCAGAACCCCTTGGGAAAGATGCAGATCTGCAAACTCTAACTCTTCAAGATCCAAGCCTTGAGATTGAGAGACTGACAATTCGGATACCAAATCCTCCCCTGAGAGGATGTTAACAGGTTGTAATTCCTGGGAAGAGACAGGGGAAGATGGACTGTTAGGGACAGCAACAAGTGGTACCATGGCTGCCTGGCCCAGCCTGGAGCAATCAGAATCACTTTGCATGGTTGTGACCTTATCTTGACTAACACTCTGAACAGGAGAAGGAAGGGGGGAAAGCATACAGAAATGTCCCTTCCCAGTTCAGAATCAGAGCATCCATGGGGACTGAGCCCAAGACTGGGGGTCTGCAACAAAAGAGAGGAAGCTGGTGATTGTCTGGGGCTGCAAAAAGATCTATCTCTGGAGTGCCCCATCTTGGGAAAATCACTTTCAACACCAGGGGGATCTAGGGCCCATTCGTGATGGCCCTGGGATATTCTGCTCAGTACATATGCTAGGACATTGTCCTTGCCTGGGAGGTGAACTGCTATCAGGGAGGTTTGCAAAGAATAGGCCAGGGACCACAACTGCATTGCTTCTGTGCACAAGGCTGTAGACCGAGTGCCTCCTAGCTTGTTGATGTACCACATGGTGGTGGTGGTGTCTGTTCTGACCTGAACCACCTTGTTCTGTACAGATTTGGAAAAAACTTGCAGTGCCAGAAACACTGCTCTGAGTTCCAAGAGATTGATGTGAAGCAGAGATTCCTGAGGCGACCACAGTCCCTGGGTGGTAAGTTCCCCCAAATGGGCTCCCCAGCCCAGCAGGGAAGCATCTGTGGTGAGGACCACTGAATGAGACTGAGTGACAAATGGAACCCATTGCCTCAAATTGTCCTGATCCCACCACCACTGCAAGGCTTGGATCAGAGTTTAAGTCACTGGAATTAGTTTGGTAAGGGAATCCTTTCTTTGGGACCAAAAAGCTCTTAAGTGAAACTGAATGTCCCTCATTTGGAATCTTGCACCCTAGACCACTGCTGTGGAAGCTGCCATGTGGCCCAGTAGCTGAAGGAAATGCCTTGCTGGTCGAGACACCTGAAGGCTGAATGAAGAGGCCAGTTCCATGAGGGTCCTTGCCCCTTCCAGGGGAAGGAAGGCTCTTGCTTTTATCGTATCCAGTTCTGCACTTATGAAGGTGAGGAGCTGCACTGGTTCGAGAACTGACTTTGGTAGGTTGAGAAGGAATCCTACAGAAGTGAGCACTTGCTGGGTCACTTGCAGGTGTGACTTGACTTGGTCTGGAGACTGACCTACTATGAGCCAGTTGTCCAAGTATGGGAAAATGAAATCTTTGTCTTCTTAAAAGGCAACAACTACTGCCAGGCACTTTGTGAAGACCCTTGGGCTGATGTTAGGCCAAGGGCATTGCTCTGAACTAATAGTGGCCTGAGGCAACTTGAACCTGAGGTACTTTCTGTAGGAGCACCTGATGGGAATGTGAAAGTAGGAATCTTTGAGGTCCAGGGAGGCTAGCCAGTCCCCTGGCCTTACAGAGGGAAGGATAATTCCCAGAGTTACCATTTTGAACTTTGGCTTTAAAAGATGTTTGTTCAGATATCTTAGGTCCAGGGTGGGTCGCCGCTCTCCTGTCTTTTTGGGAGTTAGGAAGTACCTGGAGTACAATCCTCTGCCCCAGTGTAGGGTAGGAACTCTCTCTATAGCTCTGAGAGCTAGGAGAGAAGAAACCTCTGCCTCTAGGGCAAGGGTCTCTGAGAGATTTGCAATAGGAAAAGATCTGGCTCTCATCTTGGGAAATTTTTTGAAGCTGAGAACCAGTCCCTGGCTTACTACTTCCAGGACCCACTTGTCTGATGTAAGAGACATCCAGTCCTGGACAAAGTAAGCCAGCCTGCCTCCTACTGGTATAGGAGAATCGACCCGGCAGACCCATCAGGGTGTCTGCTTGGCAGGGAGCTTTAGGCTGAGGGGTGGATGCAGGCCTGGTCATCCCCCTTCTGCCTCTCCCTCTAAAGAACCCCCTCTGTGAAAAAGAAGAGGAGGCCTGTGCTTGGTAAAAAGGCCTTTGGAAAGGCCTGCCCCTGCCCTGGACTGCTGCCTTTGAGGAGTTGCCTGCCTCTCCTTGGCCTGAGCACTCCTATAAGTGGTCCTGTACTCATCCATTTTCTTCATGTAATTCCCTGTCTGCTCCCCAAACAGAGACTTACCCACCACAGGGAAATCCATGGCCTTAGCCTGGGTGTCCTGTGAGAGGCTAGTACATCTGAGCTAAGCCATCCTCCGAAGAGCCACAGATGTAGCCTTGACGACACATCACTGGAGTCCACAGCAGCATGAGATTGTACCTTTGATGCCTCAATCCCATCAGAAGCCACCTCCTCCAGCTCCTTGGCCAGCTGGGGGGAGGCCTGCTTAGCCAGTGCCAGTACAGTGTCCCTCCTGGACTTCTGGTACCTGGCTGTATAGGCCATATAGTTAGCCTGCCTGAGTCCCAAGGAAGATTCCATGTACTGTTTCTTTGCCATGGCATCCATCTTCCTGGAGTCTTTGTCTGGGGGGTGTGAAACCAAGGGAATATTTGTCTTGTCACTGGCTGCAGCCTGCACTACCCCAACATGGCTGCAGTGCTGGTAGGAAAACTCTGTATCCGAGCCTGATAAATTATATCTCTTGTCCATCCTTCTGTCAACAGGAGGTACAGAATTAGGAGACTAGGATTTTTTGTGTCTGCTTCCCAGAGGACTTATGAAGGGGAAGAGACAGTCTTCTGGACTCCGGGATGTCCATCATTTCAACAAAATCAGGCTCCTCTTGATCCTCCACAGCCTCCTCCATAGGAAGCTGGAAGGTTTTAGCCACTTTTCTGTAAAACAGATAGTGGGAAGGGGACTCAGAGAGCCTAGGAGGGGAAACACCAGAAGGTCTGTCTGGGGAGATGTCCGCTTCCACAGGCACATCCAGACTTTCACCATCATCTTCAAAATCCCCCTCCTCTTCAAACTCCGGTTCATAAAAGTCTTCAGGGGTATAATCTTGAACTGGGGGAACCGACCGAACAAACCCCTGCCAAAGGCACTGGATTGGCGAACGAATCGATGATTCAACAATCCGAATCGCTCTGGCTATTTCTTGACAGTCGGAACATGAACCTCTGGATCTGAACCGGTCAATTTCTCTTTGCATTTTCTTTTTGTAGGAACCGATCCCTCAGGATCGGCTCTCTTCTTGCCCAAAGAGGTATCGCCCTGGTCAGAGGGCATTCCTTCTGGTTCGGTCGGAACTGAACCGGGCTGGCCATCCGGGTCAGCGGACTTCTCGGCCTTCTTTTCTCTAAGTCTACCTAATCTTTTTTCCAGGGTAGACTTAGGAGAGTTTTTACATATTTGGCAGTCTGTATCGAGGCGGTCAAACCCCAGACAATAAACACAGGTGGTGTGGGGATCAGCCTTAGCAAAGACCTCCCCATATTAACTGCAGTGTTGAAACCCAGTGGGCCGGGTTTTTTTCTTGAGTTTTTCAGACATGGCCAACCTAACCAAACTTACTCTTTTTTCGGCAACTGCCAGGCAAGACTCTCTTATCAGTTTCTAACCGTGTTACGGGTATTGGAAAAAAACGCACAAATTAAGTTTTTTTTAAAACCGATAAGGACCAGTAACCACACATTAAAGATAGATTGGTTCAGCCAAACCGACTGAGAAATACAAATTTTCCAATTTCCACAATAAGAAACAGAGAACTACCTAAAGTACTTACTGTACCGCAGACAGAGCCTGAACCGACAAAGCGGAAAATAATTCAGAATAAAACCGACAACTTTAACCGACTTTGAACCGAGCAGAAGGAGAAATCTCCGGAGCGATGTTCAGTGAGGCGGAGTAAAGAATCTGACGGTTGGGTTTCAAAGTGCTGCAGACAGAGACCTCAACTGAGCTCGAGCTCAACGTTCTATGCACTGCATAGAAAATTAACCCTCTACTCTCCGGGGCAGTTTAAAGGCTGGAGCTAACTGCAGATTGTCAGAATACAGCAATACTTCATGTTGTTTGAAAGCATATTTATTTGAGGGCAGAAAACATTGCTTGAAGGAGGGTAAGGCGGAGGAGACTATTTACAACTTCAGTCAGTTCCACGGACAGAAAACATGACATCTCTCCTTTTGTACATGCAATACTCCTGTAGGCTTCGCCCACAGTCATAAAAATGGAAAGGGACCTGGGGGTAGTTATATCAGATGACCTAAAGGTAGGCAAGCAATGTGAGAAGGCAGTAAGGAGGGCTGGAGGGATACTGGGATGCATAGGGAGAGGCATCACTAGTAGAAAACAGGAAGTTGTTATCCCTCTGTACAGACAGTTGGTGAGACCCCATCTGGAGTACTGTGTGCAGTTCTGGAGACCCCATCTCTGCAAGGACAAAGACAGGATGGAGGCAGTCCAGAGGAGGGCAACTAAAATGGTGCAAGGTCTGCACCAGAAGCCATACAAAGAGAGAGACTAAAAGAGCTTAATATGTATACCCTTGAGGAAAGGGGGGGCATGATAGAAACTTTCAAGTACCTCAAGGGAATCAACAAAGGCCAAGAGGGTAGCATCTTTCAGAAAAAGAGATGTACAAGAACAAGGGGACACAATGTGAAGATAGAGGGGGGACAGCTCGGGGCAACGTGAGGAAGTATTTTTTCATGGAGAGGGTGGTGGATGCATGGAACAGCCTTCCTAAGGAGGTCATAGGGTCAAAAACAGTGGGGGAATTCAAGAGTGCATGGGACAGACTTAAGTCAATTCTAGTGGGGGAATTAACTTGGAAAACTGTTTTTCTAGTGGCTATCACTTCTGCCAGACGCATAAGTGAATTGCAAGCCTTGTCAGTGGAGACTGACTTTATTTCTTTCCACAGGGATAAGGTAGTCCTTAGGACTAATAGGAAGTTTTTGCCTAAGGTGGTTTCAGATTTCCATCTTAATCAATCTATCTCCCTTCCAGTATTTTTCACTGATCACTCCTCTTCGGGTGAGAGGAGGTTGCACGGCCTGGATGTTAAGAGAGCTCTTAGTTATTATACAGAGCGTACCAAAGGCCACAGGTTCGAATCCCTCCAACTTTTCCTTACCTATGGTGAAGTTGGGAAAGGCAAACCTGCCACTAAGAGATCAGTAGCCAGGTGGATTGTCTCTTGTATCCAATTTTGTTATCAGAAAGTGGGCAGAGCCCCAGGTTTGAGGGCTCATTCTACCAGGGGTACAGCTGCGTCTCTAGCTGCTGCCAGAGATATCCCTTTATTAGAGATTTGCCAGGCTGCTACTTGGAAAATGGTACACACTTTTACCAAGCATTACTCCCTGGGTGTCCAGGCCAGGAGAGATGCTCGGTTCTGTTCTTCAGAGCCTATTCCCTAAGTAGGTTCTGCCCCTCCTCCATGGAGGTACTGCTGTGTATTCTGCTAATGTCTATAATATAGCAAGACTTCATGTTGTTTGAAGAAAAATTACTCACCTTAGTAATGTTGTTTCTTCTAATGGAGTCTTGCTATATTCTAGAACCTCCCCAACCTGCCCCTCTCAGAACCTCTACTTGGTGGGGTGCGGGCAACTTAGTGTGGGCACTACTTATGTCCTGTTAGCATTTTGTCCCCTTTGGGACTTTGGGGGTGTGTATGTGTACGCGTGTGTGTGTTTTATTATACTTACGTTCCATTTTCATATTATTAGAATGGTGTTAGTATTTCTGGTCCCCTGACTTGAGTCTTGGGTGTTGGGACCATCAATGGTTGTTATTATTTAGGTAGCCATTTGGCTAGTGTAGGTTACAGCTTCCACACAGACCTTAGTGAGTTTGGCTCGTAAAGATCTGACAGTTCAAGTTTGAAATGACACAGATAGAGCTGCTCTCGTGCCAAAATTCTATTTTGGAATGGTTTTAACCATTTCACTCCGGGGCAGTTCTAGAGCTGGATCAAACTGCTAATGTCTATAATATAGCAAGACTTCATGTTGTTTGAAGAGGGCAGGGTGGCCATTTCTTCAAGCTTTATTGTCCTCTTAGAGTTTTGGGACAAAAAGTCTTACTAATGTCACGGTGAAAATGTGACTAGAACCCAGACATACAAGACACAAACCATGCCTGTCAGCTTTGGCAACATTTTTGTCCACACGTTATGCAATTCTTAAACCCAGACAGTCCTGTCCTCTTTTTCTTTTTAGGTGTCACTGACATGAGTGACAGAAACTCCAAGAAAACAACAAATAGAAAAGGAAAACAGTCAGTTCCTAGACTGACTGGATTTAAACACAGGGAAATGACAAAAACACTCTGTTCCTGACAAGAAAGGAACCACAAAAATAAAAACAAAATCAAAAATTATATACAGCGTTACAAGGCCTGGGAAGGAACTGGAACGCTAGTACTTTAAATTAATAAAGTTGTGGAAAAACCACTGAAATCAGCGATTCCCCTCAGTTCCTGGTAACCGCTGAAGAACCGCTAAAGTAAACAAAAAACAAACTAAAGTACGCTAACTAACCCGAAAAAAGGAAGAAATAGGAGCAGCAATCAAAAAAAAATATAATGACATGTTTACCACACTGGAAAACAATAACAGTAAATGGAAGTTGAGGAGCGCTCTCCAAGGCATCTATAACTAGGCAGCCAGAGAAATGAATCTCGGCGTTTGTCAGAAAGCTGCAGTTACTAAGGGCAGCAGTTTGAAACTGGCATGAGCCAATGAGGGTTCCATCATTTACATATGTTCCATTTTCTCCGGGGCAGTTCAACATGGGAGGCTGACTGCATTACTTTAAGCATACTGGGGGATTCCTGGGGTTTGAAAATATACTTATCTAATATCTTTATACATTTATAGAAGAGTGATAAAACACCCAGATGTCCAACAGGAGTGGGGTTAAAAAGAAGTTAATAAGTATTATAAAAAGGGCTGAGTAATGGAGCTTTCTGATTGGCTGCAAACATTCTAAAAGGGCTGAGAAATGGAGCTTTCTGATTGACTGCAAACATTCTAACAACCTTATGTTAATCTTTTATTAACATACATGTAGAGCTTAACCATATGCTGAGCAAGATTTAACACTGTTTAAAAACATTTTTTTACTATAATAGCAATAAGGCACTCTCAGGGATTATGTTAATGGTCAATTAATCATCCTCTAGGGGCATGTGTCATTCCGTTACACCTTGTGCCACACCACACCCCTAGAAGGTGCTTAACAGACCATTAACACAGCCCTTGATCATGCCTTATTGCTTAAAAACAACAGGACCACTTTATCCTGCTTGTTAGAAACAAACAAGATTCTCTGCCAAGAGTTGCCACAGTGGGAACAACAAAGTTACAAAACACACTTCAAGTAGGACAGCCCTTCGATTTTGTTACTTGTCCCTTCAAGACACAAAATCACCGAGGCTTTCAAGCTGTCGTTACAAAGGGGTAGGAATCAGGGTTCTATGATGATGACACAGCTTTGGAGTTGGGATAGGAAGCTCAATCCCTATAAGGGATGCATGGTAGATCTAGTAGTAAGAAGGCAGTGTCAATGTGGAGTGAGAAAGAAATGAAGCTTACTTTCTAAAACAAATATTATAAAGTAAATTAGTACTACTACTACTAATAAAGTAGTGGCACATTATTCTTTACACTAACCATGATCCTGAGGTCTCTGGATTTCATGTTGGTTATTCCACACATTATCATGAAGATGACTTGTAGCTTTTCTGCATGATGTTCACACTTCAAAATAAACTTTCTCCTTTGAATATGAAAAACAAATTGTTACTTCTATTTTGAAACTGAAGCATTAAACGAAATAATATTGAATTAAGGTTATGACAAGATACAGTAGGATGCTATGGGCTTGATTTTCAAAGCCCTGATTGCTGCAAGCCCCAGATGCGATGAAGATATGGCACACGGGACTTGCGGCAATCACCTGATTGGCAGTCAGGAGTTTCAACCCATAAGCCAGGTGCTGCAAGTCAGACCAACTTTTTCTGGTCTAGCTTACGGCATTCTTGGGGGCTGTTTTTCTAGAGCTTGCACCAGATATTTGGCACAAACTGCCATAAAATGTGGAAACTGTCGCACTTGCACTTGGGATTTGAGAATCAGGCACAGTTGTGGCGAAGGGGTTCGGTACAGCACCAGAACCTAAGTGTTGTGCTGCAGGGCTTGGTGCAAGCCTTTTGCCACACTCTGAAAATCCAGCTCAATATCAGCAGGCAGACTGGTAAACACTACTAGAGGCATCAGTTAAGTCACTGTGAAATATTCTCAGGTGATAAAGTTGCTGTAACTGCTGGAAACCTCAAGACATTTTTCACTTGGTGAAACGTACAAAAATGATTACTACTTACCAGTAACCCTCAATCATTAAGAAACTCCCCTCCATACAGAAGTACTCTTTAGACTGGCGTTGCCAGGACCAAGACCCAAATGAATATTAGATATTTTTCCACCCACACCATAGGCAAGTAAATTATGGGCAACCACGTGCACATTGTCATCATATTTCAACAGGCCACCAAGCTCCCTTTTTTTAATGTAGATTTTACTGTAGTTTTACAAAAATAGTAATATTGTAGTTTTATAAAAATATTGTAGTTTTATAAAAACATACATGCAAAATACTTGCATTCAAGAGACACCACACTGCAGTACAAATAACTGTAGCAATAAGTGATGTAGAATCATATCCCTTTTTGTGACTACGTTGGGGGGGGGTAACACAGTAAATGTATCACTGAGTTGTGGCTCTCCTCCTGGATTTCTGACGACAACCTATCACTTCCTGATTACCATCTTTTCAGACATGATACGGGTAAACATGGCAGAGGAGTGGCCATTTACATTCGCCAGAGTCTGACATGCACTGTGGCCAGCATAACTCTCAACTGTCCCAATTTGCCCAGGACATCCCAATTTTCGGCCAGTTTTCAGAACTAGTCCCGACATCCTGAATCTGCTTCTCTGTGTCTTGAATTTGTGCCACGTGGCCCACCACGCCACTCTGAGATGCCATTGGTCTTTGTTTCCACACATTTCTTCCAAGCTGCTACATAGACACAACGCAAATGCATCAGATGTGCTGATATGGAGTGTACCAGCCAATCAGGGTTTTCACAGGGTCCATTGCTGCTTGACACCCCCCAGCCAGCCCTAAAATTTGTGTTCCCTCTCTGGTCCGAGGTAATACTTCACAAAGTTCCCCTCTGGGGCTGTTGGACTTTATTCAACCAAAAAGAGTTCCAGCGCACTGGAGAGGAAATCCCAGCAGAAGCCGCCAGATTGATCCACTGAAAAACTTAGTCTGACAGCAGCTGAGCCGCCAGATCAGCCAAGACTGCAGCCGCAAAACACAACCTCTCACCAGCTGACCCAACCCAGCCAGCCATTAGCCACTGACTGAGCATTCTGCCTTACAGTGGTAGAAGAGGCAGAGCTCAGCTATAATAATTTTTTTTATTTAATAAAAAAAAAACCTTGAATAACTCCACTATTTTGGCTGCAGCAGTGCCTGCCAGCCAGTCACAAATCCAGCACAGGAGTAGATGAAACAACTGACCAGTGCCCTTATTTCGGAGGTAAAATAATATTGCCCACAGTCTGCATTTGCAATCTCAATGCTGCACATGCTGGCCATTTGCTCCACCACAGTTTAATGCAGATTGGTTGAGAGGCATGCCGAGCATTTTGGCTGATATGGATTTTCGTTCATTAAGCCACACAATATAGCAGATTTCTTGAGCTGATGTTTACATTTATGTAGTAATATGTCCATCCCTGAGCCCAACGGATAGCAAAAGGAAAGGATATAAACTGAAAAAGGAATAAGCCAGCCACAAGAAGAGGGGTAGGAGTAGGACACTAGGAGGTCTGGGAGAGGGGACCACAACCACCGAGCAGGCAAAGGGATGGTTAAGAAGATGGGAAGGGGAAAGAGAAAAGCAAAGCAGGTATGGAGAAAATAGAGGGGGAGGGAGAGACAGTGAGAAGGATCTTGCATCTCAAAAAGGGAGGGCCCAAAGCGGTACTCTGGTAGACCAAAAGAGGGACCTCCACTTCTTTGTCTTTCCCACCCCGGGGTACCAGATTTTGGGATGCCAAAAAGAGGACACTTAGTCCCTCCCCCGATGAGCCTTTGTGCCAGACCCCAAGTAAATAGGTTTAAAGTCTCCAGTGCCTTCACAGCTCATTTACAAGGAGGTCCTGGGTAGGAGACAGTAAAAATATTATAAAAATAATAATAATATAACAGGATAGAGGAGGTACATGAAAAATATTTGGCAGCTGGAAAAGAGGACATGTTCTCGTAAAGGAGGACATCTGGTAACCCCACCCCTCCACCCTTTTTTTTTTTTTATATAGGGTTGTGGAAAAGAACCCCAAGGCAGGGGGAAAAGACATTGCAGGATAAGCCTCCCATGCTCAAGAGGACTCATGGCTAGAAGAAACCAAGGATGCTGAAGCATAGCTGGTTACCAAACCTTACAGGTGTGAGACGCATCACAGGATGTCAGTGTCAAGCCACACAAGGAATCACCTTCCTGGTCTACCAGAGAAAAAAGGAAGGGGCCATTGGATCTCTCACTCCCTCTCACCATTTTAAACAGAGGTGGGGACAGGGCCCACCCCAGGGCAGGATCCCTTCAGTAGTAGACCCCCTTAACTGGGAAGGTCCAGAACCTGAGAAAGCTGTTGATTCCCACATGCCTAGAACTGGTAAGAGCGATGAAGGCAGAGGCCTTAAGCCTCTAGAAGTGGCCAGGAATCTTAATAAAGGTCAGAGGGGCCAGCCCAGTGGTGCTGAGGGTTGAGGCGGTGAATGCCACATCTCACACTACGCTGGTGATCTGGTTTCAGGAACGACCTCGGGTCACTGGTGTGCCAGCCGGGGGGGGGGGGCTAGAATCGAGCGTTGGCTCTTGTCCCCCATGTAAGGGGTAGAGTCACCAGCTCGTAGTCTCATCATCACCGAAGGGAGGTTCAGTGCCAGTGCAGGTGGTTAACAGCATGACTGGAAGGGAGGGGCATACCGAATGGCATGCACGTGTGTGCCTCCACACACACACGCTACGTCAGGGATGCATGGGTGTAGGGGATGTGAGGAAAACCCGCAAAAACCTAGAAACTACATACGAAAAAATAAAAAGGCCAGAGGACCCTGCCCTGTGGGAACCTAGAAGTGGGTTACCCGAGGATAAGTAAAGTGGAGAAACTGAGACTCCAAGAAGAGGATCGGAGGTCCCCAGAGCCCCAGTGATGAAGATGGGGAGCCAAAAAAGAGGGCAAGCTTGAACCTCCTGCAAGGTCAGAAGAGCAAAGAGTCCCTCCAAGAAAAATTAGGGCACCCCTGGATAAAAAGCCCTCCACATATTATCCCCATCAAGGTTGTGAGGGGAAGTGAGGAGCCCCTAGTACAGAGGAGGCAAGATCCCCTGCTTGCCCCCCCCCCCAGAGGTGGGTTCCTGGTGCTTTGGATGAAAGGTCAGGGAACCCTGAGGTGCCAGCTGGATTGTACTGGCAATCGGCCTCAACTGGGAGGAAGGCAAGCAAGGTAGAGGCACAGCCCAGGAGACTGGGGACCAAGAGGGGGTGATGGGCAGGAAGCAATGATGAATGGTGAAGATATACAGGAAGATCAAAAATTACAGAAGGTACATCATTTTCATATCTTACCTATATCAATCTTCACCATTCATCACTGGTGGGTGAGTACCAAGCACCACAACTGTGGCTCTGGCACCTCTCAGAGGGCTGAATCTTCCCTCAGCCTCCTGTGGGGGACAAAGACAGAGAGGAAGGCGCCCTTACAGGTCTGACAAGACCTGGAACTGGTCAGGGTGATGCTGAGATTCACGCTGCCTGGGAGAAGGAAGGTGTCCCAACAGTTTTCGTCTCACCCTGGGGGAGAAAAACTGGGCCCCTTGGAAAGGCCAGGCAATCACCTTATGCCAGGCCAGGGGTGATAATCTGGAAAGGCAAAGCCACATCGTCCGCGCAATGCAGACTGCAGTTCCTGCCAGCCTTGAAGCTACCTCATTGGCATTATAAGATGCCCTTGCTTAGTGTCTCACTAGTTCTAGGCCCTGAGCAGAAAGACAAATGGCTTGCCTGGTTGACTCTGAATCAGGCAGGGTCACCAGGAGCTGTCCTAGCACCATCCACAGCTGCCTAGCATAGGCAGCCTGGTGCGCCAAGACACACAAAATGAGGTGCACCACCAAGAAAACTTTTCTACCCCAGCGGTCAAACTCAGCCGAGTCAGAGTCTTGGGGGGGCGGTCATGCCTTGAGCAATGATGCCTAGAAGGGGTATCCAGGAGTTCCACTCCCAAAGAGAGGTGGGGCATAGTACCTGGAGACCCCAGAGGTGCACAATACCTGTGCTGACAGTCCCTTGGGGCTGGAAAAGGGGCATAAGGACACTGCCAGATCCGATGCGATGCCTCCATGAAAGAGACAGGCCATGGAGGGATAGCAATGTTTTCAGCGCTGAACTCACCAAGAAAAGCGCACATCATATGGTGAGGATTGTAGCTTGCAAAGTGGGAGATGTGGAGCTCCCCTAGCATCCCCGACAGGAATCGCTGATAGCTGGTGATATCAGCATCTGAGGGCAAGTGGACAGAGGGATCCTCTTCCTTGGGGAGGAAGACGAGGAGGCAGAGGAGCCCTGCTCCTAGTTAGGGGCGGCTAGAGGCTCATGTCTAAAAATTACCTTATCCAGGGCTCTGAGGAAAGCAGCTGCCGATGACCTGAAGTGCTCCAAGATCACCGGCCCCAAAGGGCCCAAGAGGCCTGGTAGAGAAGGGGGAGGAGGCAGAGGATCTGATGGTGAAGTCTTGCGAGCTAGAGTAAGACCTCTGCTAGGGGTATGAAAACATGCAGGGGACCCCTCCTGGGGGGGGGGCTGTGCAACTCACCCACTGTAGGTCGCTCAACTAGACACAGGCAGCTAAAGTGGTGCCCATGGGCAAGGACCCCACAATGGGGTGATCGGAGCCAGTTTGTCCCTTGTGGGCAGCCCTCAACCCCCCCCCCCCCGCTGCTGACCCTACCTGGTCCAGTGAGCGGAGGAGTGAAGGGTCTGCACTGCAACTCCTCCCAGAGCCACCAGCAGCTCTGGAAGAGACTATATCCAATATTAACTGTTCACCCTTTGGGGGGTGGAGCTAACCAGCCAAGATGGAAGGTGTATAGCAAATCTGCTGCAGTTTCAGCTTCATCCATCCTATCACATCCGGAACTCCAGCACCTATTTCCACAGGATATCTCTTTGGATTTGCATTCTGCACATCGAGCTGAAGCCTAAAACCTCTACAGTGAACAAATCAAACAAGGGATTGCAATTATATTGGACTTTGAAGTTTCCACCTCATTGCCACTTCAGGCCTGTAAGACACTCACAGGCCTCTAGGCTCTAGCTGTTAAGCATCCATGCAGACTGAAGATGGCTTATTCCAACAATCCTCAGATCCTCCTCACTCCAACAGTTGAACAACAACTGGGCAACATTACTTCCATGCTAAACAAAGTGTTACTTGATATGGCTGCACTTATTTCTACTACATCTACTACCAAAAAGGATGTGGAAAAACTCACTTCCAGAGTGGGGGATACTGAACTTCAAATCAAGCAACAGGAACAGATTTTACACGACCAATTTCTACAAGTTTGGGACCATCATAGCCAAATACAGTACTTACTGGCCAAAGTCGATGACCTTGAAAATCGAGGGAGAAGGAAGAACATTCAGATTGTGGGACTACCAGAGGGGGCTGAGGGCCCCAATATGATTTCCTTTTTACAAACAGCCCTTCCACTTATGCTCAAATTGGATCATCTTTCTCCCTTGGAGCTGGAAAGGGCCCATAGGTCACTAGCCCCAAAACCCCAGCCTGCAGATCGACCCCGGCCAATACTCTGCAAATTCTTAAGGTATCCGATTAAAGAACAGTGCCTGAAGGCTGCATGGAACATTAGAATGCTCAGATGGGATGGGGCATCCGTTCAGATTTTCCACGATTATTCTTACGATGTGTCCCAGAGACGGAGAGCCTATGGGCTGGTAAAGCAGTCCCTCTACAAACTCAACCTACCTACGTCTCTAAGATATCCCTCACAGCTCTGAGTATTATACAAAGGAGAATATCTTGCCTTCAACTCCCCTGCTGAGGTGGAACTTTTCTTGGAGGATACCGGAGGTGATTCTAGGCCGCACCAAGACCTTGCTCCACAACCTTGTGGTGAAACTGCACCACCCATGGATACTTCAGTTCCACCAGACTGCTCTCCTGGCCATGTTTGTATGCCACCCCCAGCACCAGCTGAAAGGTCTGAATGGCAGTTGCACCATAAGAACAGACAACGGAATAAAATGCCCAGTAAATCAGGAAGGCCCCTTCCACCGGTGGCAGAGAAGCCGCAGAGAAGCTGCTCGAGGATCCGGCAACGGGTTCAACAGTTCTCAGGATGCGACAGTTCCTCCACTTACTCTACAGCTATTAAATTGTCCAATCGCTATGAGCCGCTTGGGGAGTTGATACCAGGAGCCCTGGCCTTGCCTGAGAATAGTGGTAGCCACGAAGAAGCCGTTTGCACGGTCCAAGTGGATGTGGTGACTGGGCTCCATTTGACAAGGACTGGTCAGCTGAACCGTGGAGCACTCGCGATGACCAAAGTGCCAGGAGCATGTTGCTGACCGCTTCGGAAGGGTAAAAGACCCGGGACTAAAATACACACATGGTCTGCTGAAGTAAGCGGTGTGGTTGAAATCTCTGGGCCTCCCCCACTTATACTGACTGGGATCTCTTTAGTTTAGCTTTCCCTGTGCGAGGTGCCCCTTTACCAGCTGTGAGGCCCAGTGACTGCTGTGGTGAATGCTCACCGAGCTTTTCTGCCTCCTCTCGGGGTTGAGTTCACCCCGATTCTTCAGGACACCTCAGTCGCACCGCTTGCTCAGTATTGACTAATAATACAGTCCAGGACCCGGGAAATCTGTGCTGGTTTGTTTTTCTTTTTCTTTTGGGCAGTTCAGTCTCTGCAATTGTTAATGTGTTAATGTCTTTAATTCCCCTCTGGTGAGGGGATGTTATCGTTAACAGGGACAAGCGAGAAAGTGGTATGGCTGCATTACTTTAGAACTTACTTGCTTGCCCCCGTTAGGATTTTGTATCTAAACATCATAACCTTAAATGTCTGAATGAGGGGTTATATTTCAGGTTCGAGATTTATCAGCCCCGGACACAACACCTTGACCCAGCTTGTTTGCTGGTACCTGACGTCATGTCAGTAATTAGGGGCTGCTGCCTTGTACAAACAAGGTGTCTGGGCAACTAGAGGATAGCTCCTATGGTTGTTACTGAAATAGGGCCCGAGATGGCAGATTTGTAGGCAGATTTCTACCTCAGGGGATAAGGTTATTTCATATTAAGCTGTTGTTTAGCTGGGTATATTAAGTGTTTAATACGCTACAGTTTTGGTTACAATAATGATTATGGACACACTCTACATAATCATAGTTAATGGCGTTTAGTTTCTATCTGCAGTGTCCCAGCCTTTGATGTCTAGCGACATTTATGCATGCCATCAGACTCACCTAGGGGCGCTTATTTAAGGGGGTTAGCACTATAATGCCTGACACAGGGAAAATGAGCAACTATAGGCGACACTTAGTTTCACCTATTAGGTACAGGTATAATCTTTTACGATATAGTGAAGGAACTTTGTCACATTTCACTTAATACCAACTGCATTATGGCCCCCCCTTTTTCGAGTACCTCTATGGGCATAGGCCAGCCTAGGGTGATTATGGGTGCCTTTATTTCAGGATATGGATAGCTGGTAACCTCCATACAACGTTTTCGATGGTCAGTGTTGCATGTAACATGCTGACCAAGATGTGGGGCTTAGTACCCACACTCTACTCGCAACCCCCCCACCCCCGAGGAGAGTTTTGGGCCATTGGGAAGTGCTGGATTTCTTTCCCCCTCCCTGGCCGATAATAGACTACAACCCCTATGAGAATCTCAGAGAGACCTCTGAACATTTCTTTGGAATAGCCCAAGTAGTTATTCCAACGTCTTGCCTTTCAGTTGAGGTTTCTCTCTCCATCTTACATATCTTAACCCCTTGGGGTAAGATTTCATTCTGGACACATCTGGCCTATACCAAGGTGGTATATCAATTTTCTTGTTCCTTCGGCATCTTACTAGAGATAACATCAGCTGCAAAAATGATTTCAGGAGTTGCTAAGACTTATGTAGGGCATTTTTTGGCCGTATTCATGGCTACTACACTACTTATTCTAGGGTGGGGACCCTTAGTTATGTATAGATAATAATGGCTAGGGGTGTGTTATGGTGTCTCCACACTAGTAAAGTACACTTTATTTTTTTATAACAAAGCATCAGCAATTATAAAAAATAAAGCCTAGGTAGGGATGTGTTCATGGTGATTTGTTTTTACACACACAAAGTGGTGATAAGCCATAAACCTCGAAGGAAGCTTAAAAGAGGTTTACGACTCATCAATCAATCAGGTGTGTAAAAAAACACCATGAACACATCACCTAGGCTTTATTTTTTATAATTGCTGATGCTTTGTTTTGTGTGCAGCATAAGAGCAGTCGGTCAGCTCCAGTCAGTTTCCGATCTGACTGACTGACTGACTGAGGAAGCCCCAATACAAACGCAAGTTTGGCAGGATACATATTTTTTTTATGAAGGCAGAATAAAATATATAAAAAAATAAAATGTACTTTACTGGTGTGGAGACGAGGAGGTACAGGAATGAGCAGTCAGCAACGTGGGTCTTCAACAGCGGCAGGAGAGAACCGTTGGCATAGCAACACTCGCAAACGGTTGCATCGACTCTTCTGAAGCCACCAAGTCACTTGCTCTCCCAGTATAATAAGTGGCTTCTTTCGCAAAAAAAAAAAAAAAAAACACAACATGAGAAATTGGGGAAATTATTTTTACAGCGCAGATTGGTCTTTGGGTATTCTGTTCAACAGTATTGGTCTGGACTACTTCCGGGTTCTTGGCGCGAGATTGTACAAGTCATATCAACCTGCGGGTTGATACGACTTTTTACAGTAATCAAAAACAGGTTGATAATGGGGGGTCACCAGTTATTATACTGGAGTATATATGCTAAAATTCAACTACCTCTTAGGATGGTTTCAGTGTTTGTTTATAATTGTTGGCACACAAAATGGATCCATCTTGATAATGGCTAACTTTCCGAATATCATAACTACTACTTGGAATGTTAGGGGTTTGAACTCTCTCATAAAAGGGAAATCAGTTCTGGCTTGGCTGAAGAAGCTGGGTACCCAAGTCGCCTTTTTGCAGGAGACTAAATTAAGTTCCAAAGAAGCTTCGAAACTGGTGAGGGATTGGGTTGGCACCGAAGTACACTGTACGGCCAAATCAGCCAAATGGGGTGTATCCATTTTGTTTCAGAAATTGCTGCAATGGCAATCTAAAGAGGTTTATGGGGGGTGTGGGGGGGGTGGTAGGTGGATCATCATGAAGGTTTCTACTCCCTCCGGTCCCCTGATCCTGGCAAATATATACAGCCTCAATGAGGATTCTCCAGAATTTTTCCATGCCATTTCTCAAAAACTCATGGACATTTCTTATGACAATCCAGATTTGCTATTAGGAAGGGACCTTAATCTGGTGTTGGATAGCCTTCTGGACAGATCCAATGCCAGACCAGAGCCCCATTGTAGAGCTCTACAGGCATTGCAGGAGCTTATGTCTCTACACCAACCGTCAGATGTATGGCAGGTTTTCAATCCCTCAGCAAAGGATTTCACCTTTTTCTCTGCTCCATGCCAAATGGCAAGTAGGTTAGATTTTTGGCTCACTTCCCCTAATCTATCTACGGCTACTTCTGGGGTAGAGATCTTCCAAGTCTATATTTCCGATCATGCCCCTGTCTCCCTTACCCTCTTACCTGCCATCCGAACCTCCAAATCATTATTATGGAGGCTCGACCCCCTCCTAGTTTTGGACAGAGACTTTGCCCAGTGGCTTCGAACAGCCACAGAAGAATTCTTCCAGCACAGTTCCCCTTCCTCTGCCTCTGCAGCAAGCATATGGGAGGCCTACAAGGCCACCATTGGGGAGGAATTATTAGCTTCACCTCATAGATGGAAGATGAGGGACCAGGAACTTCAGCAGTTAGAGAACACTTTAAAAAGTATGGAGGCTAAATACAAAGAGAGGCCCTCATTGCTTCAGTCACCATCGGTTATATCCGCCCTGTCTTCCATACGAATAAAAATTAACATGCTAGTAAGCAGGAAGGTTGAGCTCTATATTCAAAGAGCCCAACACTGATATCAGGCTGAGGGTAAAAAGGCTAGCAAGTTGTTGGCTTTTCTGTTAAAACAAAGACAAGCTGAAAGAACTATTATCAGCCTACGGGACCAGGCAGGGACGCTCTCCTTAAACCCCTCTTCAATAAACAATATTATGACCAACTTCTATAAAACACTTTACTCCTCACATGGGTGCTGGAACGAAAACTCTTATGCTCAATTTATCGAGCCCTTACCCCTTCCTAAGCTCTCTGCTTCACAGAGAGATATACTGGCCAACCCATCACGGAGGAGGAAATCCAAAGAGCCATTAATAAGATGGATCCCCACAAAGCCCCTGGGAGGGATGGTTTTTCGGTGGACTTTTACAAACTGATTCAGCCCTTGATTATAACCCTCCCCCCCCCAGTGAACATTTTGATTGGTGTACTCCTGTGGGCAACATCCTCCCACCCTATCTGAGGCCTTAATTACTGTACTTCCGAAAGAGGGTAAAGATCTCTCCCTTCCGACTAGCTATAGGCCCATTTCGTTAATTAATGCTGATGCGAAAATTCTGGCCTAAGTCCTCGCTACCAGACTGGAGGAATTTCTTCCAGAGATTATTCATCCATCACAGGCAGGTTTTGTTAAGGGCAGAATCAGTTCAGACCATATTCGGGCCCTAGTTTCATTAATACAGGTGGCAGCTTCACTTCCTACCCCGGTGGCAGCAATTACCATTGATATTGAAAAGGAGTTTGATTCGGTCAGCTGGGAATATTTACATGCTGTCCTGAACACTCTTAAAAGTGGCCCTTATTTTTCCACTTGGATAAAAATACTCTGTGCGTGCCCTATCGCCAGGGTTCTTACTAACATCCGTTTCACCTGCACAGAGGCACGAGACAAGGTTGTCCACTGTCCCCTTTACTTTTTGTGATTGCTATTGAACCTCTTGCAGCTGCCCTAAGGAATCATCCACACATTCGTGGTATTCCGGTTAAAGATAAATGCTACACCACCAAGTTGTATGCCGATGATTGCCTAATCCTGACCCGTGACCTACCACACAGCCTCCCACAATCCTATCTACACTAAAAACTTTCGGTGAACTCTCTGGCTTACCATTAATGTGGCAAAGTCGGAAATCCTTCCTCTTAATGATCTTTCCTTGTCAGTTAGTGTGGAAACTCAGGGATTAACCTGGGCTAAATCGAACATAAAATATTTGGGCATCCGGCTTACTTCCAAAGTCTCAACCCTAATGGACATTAATTTAAAACCCCTTCTGGCCAAACTTCGAATTGCCACGAACAATTGGGCACATCTGCATCTTTCTATGGCAGGCAAGATTGCCACGATTAAATTGCTGCTTGCCCCTAGAACATATCACTTAATATCTCACATTCCCTTCCTCTTGCCCGATATATGGAACCAAAAGCTAAACACACTGATTAGATCCTTTCTCTGGGGTTCTACCAGGCCCAGATATAGTAGGGCCAAGCTAAGGGCTCAAAATCTAAGAGTGGGGTGGAATTTACCAGATTTTTATCAGTACTCCGTTGTGTTTATCGTAGCAAAGACATTAAAAGACGAAGGCTTCCAACACACCGACCACACTCCAGCCTGGATCCAAATAGAAAGAGACCTTATGAAGGGCCCCTTTGTGTCCGCTTTTGTGCCATATCCCCTAACCAAACAACATAAGAGTTGGCTTTCCATCCAACAGGCTCATTTGGCATGGCAAAAACTGGGGCTTAGATCCTCCCACTTTCTTGATTTGGGGAACTACATTCCACTGTGGCAGAATCCCTACCTCTGTATTAACAACTCCTCCTTGAACTGGATGGGATGGGCTTCTAAAGGGATAAAGAATATTGGGGATCTAGGATCCCCGGGACACTCCGATATGGTCTCATTCCAAATATTACAAGTCAGGTACGAACTGCCCCATAATGACTTTTGGAAATACCTTCAAACGAGAAGCCTCTACCAATCTTGGGTTAGGAGGAGATGCACCTTTGTTTCTTGTAAAAAATGCAAAACTGCTAAATCCCCTCCACTTCCTCCTACAAAATGGCTTACGCATTCCGAAGGTAGGGCTGGTCTTATACAGAGGTTCCTAAGAGACAGTGCTCCTAATCCCTCTCTGCCGGCCAAGGTCAAGTAGGCTACCGCATTGGACACTACCATTACGGATTTACAATGATGACAGTGCTGGCTGGGAACTTGCCAGGCCTGCTGCATCCCCCAAAGGCTCCTTCTACAGAACAAAATACTGCACCTTTGGTACTACACTTCGTCCCAATTAAAAAGGTTGGGTCTTCTTTCCAGTGACTATTGCTGGAGGTGTGAGGCCCCAGAGGCAGATCCGCTCCACATCTTGTGGTCATGTACACCTCTGAAGCCCTATTGGGAGGCAGTAATACAACACTGCTCTACCATCCTAATGATGACCCTCCCAGCAGATCCGGGTCTATGGGTACTGGGCCTAACCCCTGAAACTCTTACCCTGCCCAAAGCTTCTTTATTATGGCTCATACAGGCCTTGACAGAATGTAAACGACTTATTATATGATGATGGAGAACTGCAGAGGTCCCCTCCATTTCAGAATGGCTTAGTGCTTTGGAAAGGATGGCCACTTTGACTAGGATATCATGCTATAGAAGCCAGTGTCTAAAGAAATTTGTTGAGATATGAGCCCCCTACATGCTGCATATTGACTCTAATAAGCGAGCATTGCCCTCCATATATCTGAAGGACAAACTGAAACCCCCGACTTCCTAGTAAAATGGTTGCTTGGATATTAAACACTTTTATTGCTTTCCGGATGATCAATCTGTGCCCCCCCCCCCACTATTGGTTTCTCACTGTATGGGAAGAAGCTCAACTACTATTGTTTCCATCCTTTTGAACACTGAGTATGTAATTGTCTCTTATGTTGCCTCTTATTATCTCCGTTGTACGATTAACTAGGTGTATAGTCATCCTATAGAAGATGTTTGAATAACTAGATGTATTACCTATAGATATGCCTGTCCTGTGACGTAGTCCTGGAGCTTTGGCTGTGTGTAGTGAGTGGCAATGTTGTAAACCACTTTGGCAGCCATTTGATTTAATGGTTAAAGTTCTGAAACAAAGTCTGAAATCTTCCAATAAAAAGACTAACTGCAAAAAAAAAACTGTTCACCCTTGCTCATTCACAAACTATAAATGGGATTCTAAATGAGGGGTGCTACTGTATATGGCATACATCAACAAAAATAACAAGTCAGAGCACACCCTGCCCCCCCAAAAGGGTAAATGTAACAATAAACATATTTTTTCACCCTGGATTGGCAACTTACTATTTTTATTTCAAAAGGAGTGGGGGTCTCTTGGTTTTCACCTCAGAGCTCTGCTGTGAAGTCACCCAGCTACTAACTTTGAGGCACACCACCCATCTGTCCCAAATGGCTTACCTTTATAGGGTGCATCAGCCTAAAATTGGCATAATTAAGGTGTGGTCCCCAGCCAATGTGCAGGTAACTGGTGGGAAGCTAGCTAAATAAGAAAGCCATACTTCTCTATTTACAAACTATATCCAATATTAACTGCTCACCCTCGCTCATTCACAAAATATAAATGGGATTCTAAATGAGGGGTGCTACTGTATATGGCATAGATCAACAAAAAATGGAAATTACATACCTACTGTAATTCTTGATCTTCTTGGACAAAGTCTCCACCACTCATTCACACTAATGGGAGTATGCCAGAGGTGCTAGGACCCTGCGGGAGCAAACTTTTTCAGGAGGGACGACACCCCAGATGGAGCTGCGAGGAGCGGCACCGTGAGCCCAGTGCGTGTGGTAAGGACTATCTCGGCGTCGACCCTTCAACCGCCTCAATACCTTTTTTCCTGAGGAGGTGCAGCGTAACTGACCTAGAAAGGACTAACCTAAAAATCGGACATAAGATTGTCCAAATGATCCGTGTAAGAAGGGTCAACAATAAACTCTTCACAGCTCAGCCATTGAGGGAGTGAAGATCATAAATAGACAAGTGAGCTTGGGGAATGGTGGGTAGACGTGTGAATGAGTGGTGGAGACTTCGTCCAAGAAGATCAAGAATTACGGTAGCTACGTAATTTCTATATCTTCCTGGACATAGAGTCTCCACCACTCATTCACACTAATGGGTGAGTACCGAGCTAAATAATCCCCTGAGATGGGTGGCAGGAGATAAAGAGCTCATGTGCTTAGGACAGAAGTCTGTTAAGAATGGTCCTGCCAAATGACAGATGTCATCTGGCATGGACATCCGAGGTGTAGTGCTTGACGAATGTATGCATGGAGTTCCAGGTAGCCACATTGCAAATATCTGTAATGGGCACGTTATGGATTTCTGCCAGAGATGCCGCGACTGCTCAGGTAGAGTGAGCATACACTCTACGTTCCAGCTTGACCTGTGCCATAGAATAGCAGTGGTGAAGGCATGCCACCAGCCATGCTGAAATGCACCTGATAGCAACAGGTTGACCCAGCCGGGTCTCACTGAAGGGAACAAACAGTTGTTGAGCCTTGACAATTTCCTTCGTTCTATCTAGATAGAACCACAATTCTCTCTTAACATCCAGCGAATGAAGGGTAATGCTCTCCTTCATTCTGGAAGTTCGCAAAGTAGGTAGGAAGGACTAAAGGTTGGTTTAGATGGAATTCTGAGACAACCTTAGGGAGAAACTTAGGATGAGTCCTAAGAACTACTTTGTCCTTGTGAAATATAGTGTACGGGGGCTCTGTGACCAGTACGTGTATTTCAGAAACTCTACGGGCCGAAGTAATGACCACCAGGAAGGCTGTTTTCCAAGTGAGGAACTTCAACTCACAAGTAGCTAGAGGCTCGAAAGGTTTACAAGTGAGCATGTCTAGTACAATGTTAATGTCCCAGGCTGCCACTGGAAGTCTAATAGGAGGCCTAGTATGTAGAATACCCCTAAGAAACCTCTTGACTATGGGCAACTGAGCCAGCAACATGGAAAGTACCAGCACATGATATGCCGAAATGGCACAAAGATAAACTTTGACTGTGGAGTACTGCAGACCTGTGTTTGAAAGGTCTAAGAGATACTCCAAGACTTTATTCCACGGACAGGAAAAAGGATTCCAAGAGGATTTTGCACACCAGATAAAGAAATGCTTCCATTTAGCAGTGTTGGTCTTTCTACTGGCTGTCTTATGTGCAGCCAAAAGAATATCTGAGACTCTTTGAGAAACATTGAACCTATTCACCTCTGTCTCTTCAGGAGCCAAGCATGAAGGTGAAACAACCTCAGGTTGGGATGGACCACAGGACCCTGGGTCAGAAGGTCTGTCTGAAGAGGAAGCATTTTCGGAGGGTTTCCGATAGTCTGAGTAGTGGGAACCATATCTGCCGAGGCCAGAAGGGGCAATGAGAATCATTCTGCCCCCCTGGGACTCCAATTTGAGAAGTACCCTGTGAATTAGGGGAAGAGGAGAAAAAGCGTATAAAAAGCATTTTGTCCACATGGCCTGAATGCATCCTGACAAAAAACGCCAGGTCTTGGATTTCTCGAGAAGAAGAGAGGCAGCTTTGCATTGAGTGGGGACGCAAAAAGGTCCAGGTCTGGAGTTCCCCACTCTTTGAAGAGTGACTGAACGATGGTTAAGTCAAGAGACCACTCGTGAGGATCTGCCTCCATTCTGCTGAGACGGTCTGCCAGCTTGTTTTGTACTCCTGGCAGGTAAACCACCTGAATTAGAGTTTTGTGCTCCAGGCACCATTCCCACACTCTCATTGCTTCCCTGCATAATGGGTAAGAGTGTGCACCACCCTGTTTGTTGATGTAGTACATCACTGCTTTGTTGTCCATTTGAAGGAGAATGTTCTTGTGACAGAGTATATCCTCCAAAGCTTGGACTGCATAGAGGACGGCTCTCATTTCCAGGATGTTTATGTGAAGTTGAGACTCGTCCGGAGTATACGTACCCTGGGTGTGGAGATCCCGGCAGTGAGCTCCGCAACCCATCAGAGATGCGTCTGTGGTAATGGAGATATGAAAATTACGTACCTACCGTAATTATGATCTTTCTGTGTATCTTCACCATTCATCACAGATGGGTATCTGGCCGGAGGTCAGGACCCCATGGGAGCTTTTTTTTTTTTAAACGGTAGGTGGAGCCGACACACCATCAGCGCCGCCCTCAAGGCCGACGCACTGCGTGGCGCTTGCGGGTTGGCCGTTAAGCTGTGTCGACTCCGCCTGCCTGCCAGTTCTGAGTCGCCGGAGAGGTAAGAGGAAGGGATGGAGGGTGGGATAAGAGAGTCCAAGGGACAGAAAAAGGAAAGGATGTATGAACTAAAAGGAGAAATAATGACTGAGAGGACAGCAAAGAAAGAGGTTAGAACTAAAGGGGATTGGGAGGGGCCCCAATCTCTGGAAGCGGAAGAAGGAAGGGGTAGGGTGGGTAAAGAATTTAGAAGAGAGGGGAGAGGTATGAGACATCCGAGACCCTGGTCCGTCTCCAGATTGTATAGGAACTGCAAGGAGTAGCAAAGCTTTCTGCCAGAATTCAAGGCATGGAATAACTGGCAAATACTCCAGAAAGCAGAGTCGGCTATTCTGGAAGAAGGACAGGATACAGGGATTCAGTAATCTCTCAAGAAAAGATGTTTTGTGAAAAAAAGGTTTGTTTTTTTTTCTTTTTTTAGGAGAAATAGGTTGGATGGAAACAGGGAGGAGGAGGAGAGAAGGGGGGCAACTACCAACTCCCACCCCACAGGGGTGGAGACAAGGTACTAGAGAAGGTGCGCTCGAGGCTATCCACTGTCCTGGAAAAATACTCCTGTGTGTCCCTACTTACCCCACTCCTAAGGAGTCACAGAGGAGAGGGACCCAGAGACTGAGGCCCCAGGGGATGGTGGGTGGGGTTGTGATGAATGGTGAAGATACACAGAAAGATCATAATTACGGTGGGTACGTAATTTTTATATCTTATCTGTGCCAGTCTTCACCATTCATCACAGATGGGGGTTGTTTCTTTACACCCTAAGGGACAAAGTCCCTTAGCCCTCAGTGGGTGACACACTAAGGGGGGGAACCTTCAGGGCCTGGAGAGGCCCGAGAATGGGGAGAGAGAGACGGAGTTCCCCGGAGGGGGAAGGAAGTTGCCCCGACAAGCACCGTCTCACTCTGCAGGAGAAAAGGTAGGTTCCCTGGCGGGCGGAGTTAATCACCCTACGCTGGGCCAAGGGTGACAACCGGGAAAGACGTAGCCATGCTGAACGCCTAGTGCAGATCGCTGTCCCTATGACCCTGGTAGCTACCTCGTGGGCATTGTAAGATGCCCTCGCTTGGTGCCTTGCTAGCTCCAGGCCATGTGCAGAGTGTCCGATGGCTTGTCTGGTTTGCTCCGAGTCAGGCAATGAGGCTAGGAGCTGACCTAGCCTGGACCACAAGAACCTGTTGTAGGCTGCGTAGTGGGCCTGATGTGCAGAGATAGAGAGAAGTAACTGTGCCAAGTAGAAAGTCCTCCTACCCCAGAAATCAAAATCCGAGGAGTCTTGATCTGGGGGCCGGTCACGGTGAAGGGCGCGAAGCCCATCAGGAGTATCCAACTGCGTCAAACCAGACTATGGATAAGGCATGGAACCTGGAGACTCCGGGGGTGCGCAATACCTCTGGCTGAGATCCCTTGGGGCAGGAACTCAGGAGAAGGGCCTCTGCCAGGAACGCAAGGACGCCTCCCGAAAGGGAGCCGGCCAGGCGGCACCACAAGGGTGGCCTCACCAAAATTGCCTAGAAAGGCGTGCGCCGCATTTTCAGGACTGCTGACAGTGGAAGGAGAAAGGTGCAAATCCTCCAACATCCTCACGAGGAATCGCTGATACTCGGAGAGATCAGCAGCCAGAGAGATGTGGACAGAAGGTTCCTCTCCCCCTGAAGAGGGGGATGAGGAGCTGGAGGTCACCTCTGTTCAGTGGGTGGCTGCACGGGGGAAGGCTGAAAAATCTGGCTGTCCATTGCCCTAACGTAAGCAGGGAACCGGGCAGCCACCACTCTGAACCGCTCCCAGGTGAGAGGGCCGTTAGGACCGAGGATGCCTGGGAGCGCAGGAGAGTGTGGCAGAGGGATGGGGACAGAGCCGAGAAGAGATGTCGGTTGATCTCCGCCTGGGCTAAGGAGCGGACCGTGGGCACCCGTGGAAGAAGGTGCCCCAGAAGACCCCATAGCCGACAGCTGCACAACCACATCGGTACTGCCTTGGCTGCGCCCGGAAAATTCCCCCCAGTGAGGCGACCAGGGCCATAAAGTTCCAGAAGGACGGTCCCCTGCCTCAAAAGAACAGGACTCCCTCAAAGAGACCGCAGAGGAAGAGCGGAAATCTGCACTACGGCTCCTCCCAGGGCCTGGGTGGACCCCAGAAAAAGGCCGACGTGCCGACCCCACACCCCTCGACCCCTCGGAGTCTGAAAGAGTCCTCCTCCTCCTCCTCCTCGAGAGGGCCAGCCTAGGTAGCTGGCATCTCTGGGCAGCCCGCGAAAGGGATACCCAGGGAGCAGTACCCATCCCCCCTGCAGGTGCCTCGATGGGCCCCAAAATCAGGCGATCAAGGCACACCACCAGAGGGGGTACCACAACTGAGGGATCAGTGAACCCTCCAAGACCAGGCTGCAGAGCTATGGTGGCACGCACCACTGCCTGCTGGTCAGCACCACTGACCCTAGTCTCGGTAGCCACTGACCTCACCTCAGAAGGGGGCTGGCTCTGACTGGTCAAAGAGACCACCGTGCTGCCCACGTCGGCAGCCAACTCCGAGGGGTGCGAGTGCACGTCCGGCTCAGAGCTCGATTCCGTCTCCAAAGAGGTAGAGTCCGAGGCCCTGAGCCAAACCATATGAGGGTGGGCAGAACTATCCCTACCACCAGGCCCGGAGACCACCGCTATGCCCGAGTTGGTGCCAGTACCCCCCGCAACCCCGCGAGTGGGATCAGAGGGAGGCATGGCCCCAGCCCGAGCCAGAGATCCAGAGCCAGGACCAGTCGTGGTACCATCCGGTCCCACGGCACCGGGAGCGGCACCAAGGACAGGGGCAGCGCCAGCGGTAGTCCTGGCAGTACCCTAAAAGCCGGCACCGCAGTTCCTTGAGTGCATAGCCTTTCAAGACCGTGGCAATGCCACCGCCAGCCCGAAGGCGGACACGGCGCCGAGCACGGCACCGCCCACCTCCCCGGCACCGTGAGCGGCGCCGAGGGCATGGACGGCACCATGGACGGCACTGACTGATGGAACTGAAGGCCCCCTGGTGCCTAGCCTCGAGGACATGGCACCGTACTCAACCTCGGCGCAGAGGACGGCACCGAGGCGAGACATGGCGAAGGACGACGTCGCAGTGGATCTCATGGCACCGCAAACAGTGTCAAGCGCCATGAGCGGCATCGACCAGGCCCACAGTACTACTTAGCGACAAGTCAGGCGCTGATGGCCAGCCCCGTCAGGAGGCCATGGTGCCTTGGAGGCGCCGAGGCTCGATGGCGTCAAAGGCGGCGCCGACCTGGGCCTTCAAGCCACAGGAGCGACACGGGAGTCTTCACCCCGAAGAGCGATTGCCATCGTGGCGCCTCCGCCCGCTCCCGGGAAGGAGTGGGGCTGGCCTCCTGCGCCGCGGAAGAAGCCTCGGCAATGGCTAGGCTACAAGTAGCCGAGGCTCCCTCCTCCTCGGTCCATATAGAACCAGGAGGGGACCCGGAGGAAAGGTCGAAAGAGCATGGCTTGGCCCGACGAGTGCGAACCCGACCTCCGAAAGTCGGCGGAGCTCGCCCCACTTTCAACGCACGTTGTTCGAGGACCAGGTGGTCCATGGAGAAGCAGGCGTCGCACGAGTCCATGTCGTGAAGTGGGCCAAGACACGAAAGACACCAGTCGTGCTGGTCGGTGACGGAGAATTTTCGGCCGCATGGGCACTGTCACATAGGGGGCCAACCCGTCTTCGAAGACTTCTTGCCCTCCGACCAAAACAAGACTTACAGAAAAAAAACACCAAAACAGACTCGACGTCACGAAAATTCAAAAAATAAGGAAAGATCTTACCAGGCGACGTCGAGTAGAGGCAGAAAACAGAACCAGCAGGAGACCGACGGACTTGACGCCGAAGGATTGGAATTGAAACAGGCCTAAAATTTCTTCAAAGCTTTACGAGGCGACCTTGATGGCAGGAGGCGAAGAACTGGCAGGCAAAGCCCGGTCGGCACAGCCTAGCGACCAACCCGCGGGCGCCACGCGGTGTACGGCCTCGAGGGCGGCGCCCGATGGTGTGTCGGCTCCGCCTACCTTTAAAAAAAAAAAAGCTCCCGCAGGGTCCTGACCTCCGGCCAGATACCCATCTGTGATGAATGGTGAAGACTGACACAGATAAGATCTGATGATCCAGAGGGGCGAAGGGATATCCTTCCAGAAGGTTGTCCTCCTGAGTCCACCAGGTGAGCGACCTCATCAGAGGTTCCATCACCTTGATGAGAAAGGACTAAGGGTGAGTGGTTGGGGACCACTGAGCACTGAGCATCCACTGAGAGGTTCTCATGTGAAGACAAGCCAAGAGTACAGTGAACACTGAGGATGCCATGAGGCCCAGCATCCGTTGCATCGAGATGGCTCAAACCAAGCTGTGTTCTCTGATGTATCGGGCCATCTGTAAAATATCGCTCCTTCTGTCCTCTGGAAGAAAGGCCTTCACACAGGAGGTGTCCAGAAGAGTTTCTATGAAGAGGAGCTTCTGGGAGGGCTGCAACTGCGACTTGTTGAGGTTCAGCAGGACTTCCACGGACATGAGGAAGTTTGAGGCTATGGCCACGGTCTCCCGAGTCTCTTGCCTGGAAGGATTTGCTAGAAGTCAGTCGTCTAGATATGGGAACACTTGTATTCTGATTTTCCTGAGGTGCGCCGCGAGAATTGCATAACACTTTGTAAAAACTCGAGGCGCCGAGGATAGCCCAAAGGGCAGGACTCTGAATTGATAGTGTTGACCCAACGCCACGAACCTTAGGTATTTGTGGTGCTTTGGGTGTATGAGAATGTGCGGATAGGCATCCTGATGTCCAGGGAGGCTAGCCAATCATGCTGATGCATCAAAGGTAGCAGGGTACCGAGTGATATCATCTTGAACTTCTCCTTATGTAGGAAGTTGTTTAACTTTCTGAGATACAGAATGGGGGCGCATACCGCTGGTTTTCTTTGGGATCAGAAAGTAACAGGAGTAGAAACCTGCGTTCCATTGATCCAGTGGAACTACTTCTACTGCTCTGTTGTTCAGAAGGCCTTGAACCTCGGAAGCAAGAAGGTCTGACTGTGCCGACAGTCTGGGCTGTCATTTGGGAAGATGATCCGGAAGGGTTTCTGAAAGATTGAGAGAGTACCCCTCGCGAATTATCCTGAGGACCCATTTGTCTGATGTTATAGATTTCCACTGGTTATAGAACTGAGTCAAACATCCTCCCACTGTTGAGGAGGAGTCCCCCTCGGGAAGCTGAGGTGGGACCTGGGCCAGACACTCAGAAGGTGGCATTGGGCGCTTTTAGGCCTTGTGCCTTCTGTTGCATTTTCTTTTGCGGCTGAGGGTTCTGGTTTCTGTTAAAACCTCCTCTACTTTTGCCCTGAAAGGACTGACGGTTGTGAAACTGGTGCTTGTTCCCACCCCCTCAGGAGGGGGCGGGTGTAGGTCTGGCTGTCTTAATGGCAGACCTAGTCTTCCATGCAGCCTCTAGTGCCTGCTCCACCTGAGGTCTGAACAGATACATACCGTCAAAAGGTAAGGCCATGACTTGCTGCTGGTCATCATTCATGAAGCTCAAAGTATGCAGCCAAGAGTAGTGATGGGTGCAAATGCCAGCTGCCACTACCCGGGAAGCAGTATCGAAGGCGTCCATTGCAACTTTAACCCGTTGGTTATTGGACTCAATACCCCTAGTTATGGTTTGAAGTAGCTCTGAGTTAACCTCCGATTCAGGCAGAGCTTCTACCATTGCTTTGGGCGAATATCAAAGAACATACTTATACTGAGAAAAATAGCCCTGGTAGCTGGCAATGCGCATGCTCAGGGCTAAGGCAGCACCTAAGGTGTCTATCTTATGAGATTCTTTGTTTATAGGATGGGCTGTAGATTCCTAAGGGAGGACAGCCTTATCATTCTCTGCCAGGACCACTATGGCATCAGCAAAGGCTTTTTTTTTTTTTTTTGAATTATTTAACCAGATGAGACATACTAAGCTGAAAGTGTGTTTACAGATGCAACCTGGGAGCACAAGGAAGTTAAGTGGCTTGCTCAGGGTCACACAGTATGCAAGTGGGGGCTGTGGGATTCAAACTCAGGTCTCCAGATTTGCAGTTCAGAGCCATAAACCACTGCGCCATACTGCCTCCTGAAGGCTAAGATGGGGTGATCCTTGGGAGGGGCATATTTCTTGTCTATGGACTTGGCCAGAGAAGGAATAAGAGCCGGATTCTTCTACACCATCTGTGAAAGGGTCTCGAAGGAGGGCTTTACCGGAGGGGTTAAATCCATAGGGATTTCTGGACATGAAGATAGTGGAGATGCAGACGTTTCCCAGGATCGATTTCTGTGGTCTGGAGAGAAAGGGTAGAATTTAAATTTTTAAGCAGAGACTTGAAAGAAGGTCCACAATAACAGGATCTGCAGGAGGATTGATCTTTGCCCCCTCCCTCCCCAGGCAGTGTCAGCATCAAAATCATCACCCAGTCTAAGATCTGGATCAGGCTCAAAATCATCTCCTGACAGTCCAGGGGATTGCATAAACAGGAACGGAGTGAAAACCAGGAGGAAGGAGAGAAGGAGAAAGAATCGTAGTTGAAAACCTCTGGAAACTAGATGGCGCCGCACCCATCCCTGGTGCCGTTGAAGAAAATGGTGCTGAGAACAAAGAAGGAGCCGTCACAGAAAACGGCATCACACATGGTACTGACAAAAAGCGTGACACCGCACCCTGTGCCGACACCACCCCCAACCCCGGAGGTGCAGACAGATAGTGCCATGCCATGCCTGGCACCGCCAGCCCTGATGCCAATGATGGTGCCAACAGGGCCTGCGGAGCCACAGACAGTGCTGACAGCACTCGTGGTGCTGCAAGGGGCCTCGGCGCCAGAGAAGCCAGTACCACAGACAATGGCAACATCACAGAAGTCTGAGAACTGCGATTTGAAGATACAGGATGAAAAATGGCAGGAGATAAGGGCATTGGTGTAGACCCCTGCGCCACAGCCGTGTGAGGGGGATAGACACCAGAGCGTGGAGTTGATGGCACCGAAGAAGGCGCCGTGTGACTAGGAAGATTTAACCACCCCACCTGCCGTTCCAGAACCGAAGGGCCTGAAGGCCCCGGTTCGGACTGGCCAGTTCAGGCAATTGGGCCAACCTCCAAGCCCACTCCTCCATAACAGCAGCCCATTGGTGAAGCTGCTCATCAGAAGCTTCTCCAATCATCGGAGAGGAGTTCCGGTGTCGAAGAGATCGGCCAGCAGAGACAGACACTGGTGACTCTGACAGAGGTAGAGACCGGTGCCTGGCCCTAATAACTGACTGTCTGCGCGCAGATGTACCAGAGGGCAACCTTGAGTGATGCCGTTTCTTCTTCAACCGGTGGGCCGAAGAAGAACTAGAGATTGAACAGTGCTGTGAATGGGACCATTTCTTTTTATGCTTTCGAAGGACCACCCATCCCCCCGAGCACTGGAATGTCCATTGTCAGACCCCCTCCTCTGGAGGGGGTGGCCAACCAGACCCGGCCTGGCTGACTGAACAGCTTTCATATGAAGTCTCCCTGCCATCACCTGCCCCACTCATGGTTGACGCTGTCAATGGAGGGCTGAAGACTTCTTTCTTGTACAAGTAAAACATTTTATTAAAATATAATCGGTACTTATTGTGATAAAATACAAAATAATAAAACTGAAAACTAAGCTGCTAGTTTCGAGTTTGACTCCCAGCGCGCGAGTGACGTCATCACTGAAGTGCACTTGACAGCAGGAAAAAAGGAACTGAGGCGGTTGGAGGGTCGAAGCCGAGATAGTCATTACCGCACATGCTGGGCTCGCGGTGCCGCTCCTTGCGGCTCCATCTCGGGCACCGGCCCTCCTGAAAAAGTTTGTTCACGGGTCCTAGCACCTCCGGCGTACTTCCATTAGTGTGAATGAGTGGTGGAGACTTTATATCCAGGAAGATCAACAAGTCAGACCACACCATGACACCCCACCCAAAAAAAAGGTTAAATGCAACACCAAACATATTTTTTCAGCCTGGATCAGCAACTTACTATTCTGATTTCAAAAGGAGTGGGGTCTCTTGATATTCACCTCAGGGCCCTGCTGTGAAGTCACCCAGCTACCAACGTTGAGGTAGACCACCCAAGTGTGAGCAGTTAATACTGATACAGTTTGTAAATGGAGAAGTAAGCTTTCTCATTTAACTAGCTCCCCACCAGTTACCTGCACACTGGCTGGGGAACACACCTTAATTAAGTCAATTTTTGGTTGATGTACCCTATAAAGGTTATTCATTTGAGGCAGATGCAGTTTAGAGTAGGGTCCCAGCTGATGGGTGGCCTACCTCAACGCTGGCAGCTGGGTGACTTCACAGCAGGGCCCTGAGGTGAATACCAAGAGATCCCCATTCCTTTTGAAATCAAAATAGCAAGTTGCCAATCCAGGCAGAAAAAATATGTTTATTGTTACATTTACCTTTTGTGGGGGGGAGGGTGTGCTCTGACTTGTTGGATTTTTTTTTTAACTCTAGAAGAGAGCCTGCGAGCCAACCTCGACTTCCCCAGGCTCACCTCCCCAGACAGGAACCTGCTTCTCGGTTGGCCCCCAGTAACCAAGATTAGGGGCTCTGAAATAAACCTGGCACCAGAGGAGGTGCCAGAACCTATCCCAGGACCCACCCCAGCTCCGGAATCCAACCCGGCACTGCGCACGATGCCGGAACCAGAATGGCACCGGAGACAGCTCCAGAATCCAACCTGACACTGTGCACAGTGCCGGAACCAGACCTGGTGCCGGGGTTGGCACCAGAATTAGCACCAGAGGCATCACTGGCACTGCAAGTGGCACCAGAGGATACAGAGGAGTCGACCCAAAAAGCGGGACCAAGTAGAGAAGTGACCGATCCCATTACACCAGAGACTAATTGGCTAGGTATAAAAGAGCTACAGGACTCCTGAGAGTCGGGCAGCCACTCCAGGTCATCCCAATTCTCCTCCTCCTCCAAGGAGATAAGGGAGACCAACAGAGAAGCTACCCCAAAACCCTCCCTCTCCTGATCCCGCTGGCAGCACCGGAAGGGGGCTTAGCACTGGCAGCAGCATCACCTCACTCACCAGCCCCAAAGGAGGTGTTGGGAGCTGAAGTAGTGCCAACAGGTAACACCGAGGACTCCACCAGCTTGGGTTGAGCATATAGCTGTGACCACGACACCAGGGGGTGTCCGTGCCTCTGAGGAGGTGGGGGACCATAAGGGGTGCTCAGCCAACCCCGAGAAGAAAGCTGACTGTCCACCCAACCACTCATGCAGGCTTTCCGTCTCAGCAAGACTGGAACTAGCTGAGGCCTGCTCCCCCTCAGTATGTATAGTACCAGAGGGAGACCTGGGAGAAGGGCCCAAAGTTCTGACCTTGGCATCCCAGGGCCGCCGCCACCCACCAAAGGTGGAAGGATCCCAACCCACCTTCATCACGCACACCTTGAGGACCTGGCAGACCATGGAGAAGCAAAAGTCACAGTTGTCCATGTCATGATGGGGACCCATGCAGGAAAGACAGCGATCATGATGGTCTGACATGGTCACTGACTTACCAAAGGGGCAACAACGCATAGGGGCGTGCCCCCTCCTAATATTTTGAAGTAGGCCCCAAACGGGACATAATCGCTCAGACAAACCAAAAATATAATGAAGAACAGACCTGGCACCATAGAAAATAATTAAACAGAAAAAAATAAAAGAACGGTTTTACCAGTTCCAAAGACTTCTACAGTGTCGATAATCAGTGGTGGAAGCAGAACTTTGATAGATTTTGCTTTCTGATGGTATAGGCAAGATGGCAGCTCCATTCCCATCAGGTGATGCACCTCAATGGTGGGAAAAGAAGAACTGAGGTGGTGGCGGGGCTGGCATCGGCTACTGGCCAACCTGTGAACGCCGCGCAATATATCGGCCTCAAGGGTGGTGCCATCCCACGGCGTTGGTCCCTCCTTCTTAGGAAGCTGAAAAAAAGCTTAAAGCTATGTTTCCTGCAGGGTCCTAGCGCCTCCGGCTAGAATCCACCAGTGATGAATGGTGAAGATTGATACAGGTAAGATCCTCTAATTTTATCTAGTCCGTTTGGTATCTGGAGAGCTCCCTTTCTCTAATGTCATAGCAAGACATCTGCAGGGCTACACCCACTGCAGCCATAAAAATGCACCCTCAATGTGTTGTGAACATGTAACTTTTATGCTAATAAAGTGTTCCTGATTTTGATCATTTGTCCCTGATTTTCAGGGGCACTGTCCCTGATTGGCTTGGTATGGTGGCCAGCAAGAAGGCCATTCCCTCCTCCCTCAAATATATTTTAGTCAAACTCTCCTTCCCCTTCTCAGTACCCATTTTTATTGGAGTTCTTTACGCCTCTCCTAAGATTTCTCACTCTTCCCTGGTAGACTTTCTTTCTACCATTGCTTTTTTCCCTCCACAGGTAAATTCATCCTCCTTAGGTACTTCAGTATCAATTGGATTTGCCCATCCTCCAGATCTACCATTCACAAGACTGAGTCACTTAATTTGACACACAGGTTATTTCAGAACCCACCCCGGCCCAATCCCTACTCTGCTAACGATTCCCTATTGGACATGATTCTAACCTACCATGCCACCGCATCATGGCTGCTGGTATTTTGCCAGATGCCTTTAGCAGCCACTGTGTGACCTTTTGCATCAAAAAAATCAGACGCCCGCCCCCCAGTACCTAAATATATCTGGGCTAGGTCTCTCCAGTTGCTAAACACAGTGTCAGTGGCTCAGTAGGTAGCACACTCGCCTCTGAAGCCGGGAGATCAGAGGGCTGTGGGTTCAGTTCCCACATCTGGCACTTGGGTTAATATCCCAGTACTGACACTGTAGTGCAGCATGAGAGGGGTGCGGCACTTCTGAGGTGCCGTCTTTCAGATGAGACGTTAAACCGAGGTCCCATCTGCCTGGATTGGTGGTAGTTCAGGTGGATGTTAAAGATCCCATGGCACTTATCGAAAAGAGTAGGGGAATTTTCCTGGTGTCCTGGTCAAATTTCCCTCATTCACTAAAAATACCACCAACAGCTCAATCTGGTTCAAGGTCAGTTGGCATTCATTTGTATCCCCCTCCCCTGGGTTGTGCCTGAAAATAGGCAGGATTTGTCTACTGCACTCACCCTGTCAACAAAAACTAAATAAATATCAACTTTCTACTGAGTGACCTTACTGCTGCCAACTGGTCTAACATCCTCAGTGTTTCAGATATCGATGTTGCCCTTGCTGTTTTTTATTCCAGATTTTCTGCTGTCTGGGACAGGAATGCCCCCCTCAGGAAACTTTGAGAAAAAAAAAAATCCCATCATCCCTGGATTACCTCTGATATCATAGACTTGTGTAAGTCCCAGGACAGTGCTTGGGCCCATTACAAATTATCCTGCTCCTTCTCTGACCACATCTTCTACAGAGCTCTGTAGAACAATTGCAACAAGGCTGTCTTATCAGCTAAATCACAGTATTTCAAAGCCAACCTCCAGTCAAACCTAAATTCCCCATCTACATTTGGAAGGTTATACACTCTGTTTTTGACCCCCCCATGATCAGCCCCCACCCATTCTCATGGAAAATGGTTGTCTTGTGTTTGACCATGCCTCTGTTGCAGCTCTCTTTAACAAGTTCTTCACAAACTGTGCCCTTTTGTCCTCCTCCACTACTAACTCCCCTGCCTCCCTCCCTCTACTCCTCCGCTCATACCCCTCCAGGTTATACCACTTCCCCCTATCACTATCAAGGGAAAAAATATTACTCACCATAGTAATGTTGTTTCTTCCAAGGGATTCTTCAGCATTATTGACAGGTGCAGTATGCCAACTGGGTTCAGTTGCCCCAGAGAGGAAGAGTCAATGTAAATGAGCAGAAACGTTGGCCAATCAGAAGAAAGAGAGAGAGAGGAGTGCTGCCTTCAGTAAGCCTGAAGAACCTCAGAAAGTACAGTTACATAGGAACTTACCATAACAGTAGATCTTCAAGAGAGGTTCCTTCAGTAGGTCATCACATATAGGACTGGCGCCACCTGGTGTCGGGATGCACAGCAAACTTTTCTAACAATCCCTGACGGGGGACTGCCCACCAAACGTCATGTGACTGACATCAGCGTGACGGTATATAGTGGGTGGTCCCCACGCCACCCTCCAGTTCTCCTGCCGGAGCCAGGAAGAGGCCTGACAGCAGGAGCGAACAGGATTTGGAGTCCCTGTAAAACACAAAATGAGGAGAAGGAGTGAGGGAAAATGATGACCTACTGAAGGAACCTCTCTCGAAGATCTACTGTTATGGTAAGTTCCTATGTAACTGTACTATCTTACTTTGAGAGGGTTCCTTCAGTAGATTACCACATATGGGACAGAGCCCCAAGCAGTCCTTCCAAAGAGAGAACAAGAGAAACGAGGGAGGAGGAGAAATAACTCCAACAGAAAAAAATGGAATCCAGAATGGACTCAGCCTAGGACAGAAGGCCCTATAACACAACTAGGCCAAAACCAGCCCTCCACATAGAAGCAATGTACAGACTGTAGTGTTTGGTAAAGGTATGGACAGAACTCCAAGTGGCTGCGGCACAGATCTCAGCCGCAGTGACATTTCACAAAAAGGCAGCAAAAGAAGCCTTGCCCTAGTAGAATGACCTCAGATGGTACCCGGCAGAGGCTTTTCATACTTTTGGTAACAATACCTAATGCAGTTGCCTAACCATTTTGAATAGCCCTGCTTAGAGACTGGTTTGCCCTTCGATCTGGGGGCAAAGGAGACAAAAAGCTGATCACAGCTATGGAATTCTTTAGTCTAGTGAGTGTAACACCGAACAATCCGATGTACGTCCATGGTATGGAGGAGTGCCTCACCTCTGTTAGAGGGGGATGGATAGTATACAAAAAGCTCTACTGATTGGTTCAGCGTGGCTTCTGACACCACCTTGGGAAGAAACTTTGGATTCGTTCTGGGGGCCGCCCGGTCCCTGTGGAAAATCAGATAGGGCTCCTTACAAACCAAAGCGTGAAGTTCCGAAATCCTCCGGGCTGATGTGATGGCAACAAGGAATAATGCCTTCCAGGAAAGTCAGCGCAAATCACAGCTCATAGCCATCTCAAAAGGAGGAAGGGTGAGCTTTTCCAAAACGAAGTTCAAATCCCAAGGAGGAGTTGGGCTGCGGATGGAGGGGGGGGTTCAGATGGAGAAGCCCTTTCAGAAAGGTTTTAGAGACTTCCAACTGAGCCACAGGTTTACCATCCACTAGCTTGTGGTACACCAAAATAGCAGAAAGGTGGACCTTCAACAATGAATATGAAAGACTGGAGTCTGACAGGTGAAGGAGGTATTCTATGACTTGAGGGGCAGAACATGAGAAGGGATTCCATCCCTTGGCGGTCACCCAGATGGAAAACCGTTTCCACTTCATAGCATAAGTAAAACGAGTAGAGGGTTTTCTGGCCTTGATGAGGACTTGAGCAACCCAGGAAAAGACCCCAAAGTCAGAGATCGCTATGTCTGCTTGAGCCATGCATGAAGATGCAGAGTCTTGAGCCCTGGATGAAGTAATCAATCTTGATCCTGAGTCATGAGGTCGTGAGTCACTGGAAGTGGAACCAGTGGTTCCTTGGAAAGGGTTCCACAGGGTCCATCTTGGGCCCTTTATTATTTTCTATTTTTGTTAACCAGTTGCCTAGGGTTTGTAAACACAGCAGTACATATCTATAAGCGGATGATTTGATAATCTATGCTCAAGTTCAGTCTGTGCCTGAGTTGTCTTCCGCTTTGAATGAGGATTTTGGGCTGTTTGCGCCTGGTTATTTTGCAATGCTATGGTTTTAAACTCTGGCAAAACTAAGGTCATGTTGTGTGGCATGCCATTAATGCTTCAGGATAATCCAAGGCTTGATATACTGGATCAGCATGGTCTTTTGCTTGAACAAGTGTCGCAGTTTAAATATTTAGGTGTGATTCTAGATCCATGTCTATCTTTTTCCTTTCAAGTTCAAATGGTTGCTAAAGCAATCAACGAGAAGAAAAAATTACTCACCTTAGTGATGTTGTTTCTTCTAATGGAGTCTTGCTATATTATAGACATTAGCAGTTTGATCCAGCTCTAGAACTGCCCCGGAGTGAAATGGTTAAAACCATTCCAAAATAGAATTTTGGCACGAGAGCAGCTCTATCTGTGTCATTTCAAACTTGAACTGTCAGATCTTTCTGAGCCAAACTCACTAAGGTCTGTGTGGAAGCTGTAACCTACACTAGCCAAATGGCTACCTAAATAATAACAACCATTGATGGTCCCAACACCCAAGACTCAAGTCAGGGGACCAGAAATACTAACACCATTCTAATAATATGAAAATGGAACATAAGTATAATAAAACACACACACGCGTACACATATACACCCCCAAAGTCCCAAAGGGGACAAAATGCTAACAGGACATAAGTAGTGCCCACACTAAGTTGCCCGCACCCCACCAAGTAGAGGTTCTGAGAGGGGCAGGTTGGGGGGGAGGTCTATAATATAGCAAGACTCCATTAGAAGAAACAACATTACTAAGGTGAGTAATTTTTTCTTCAAACAACATGAAGTCTTGCTATATTATAGACATTAGCAGAATACACAGCAGTACCTCCATGGAGGAGGGGCAGAACCTACTTAGGGAATAGGCTCTGAAGAACAGCTGTGCCAAACCGAGCATCTCTCCTGGCCTGGACATCCAGGGAGTAATGCTGGTAGAAAGTGTGTACCATTTTCCAAGTAGCAGCCTGGCAAATCTCTAATAAAGGGATATCTCTGGCAGCAGCTAGAGGCAGCAGCTGTACCCTGGTAGAATGAGCCCTCAAACCGGGGGCTCTGCCCACTTTCTGATAACAAATTGGATACAACAGACAATCCACCTGGCTATTGATCTCTTAGTGGCAGGTTTGCCTTTCCCAACTTCACCATAGGTAAGGAAAAGTTGGAGGATTCGAACCTGTGACCTTTGTGCGCTCTATATAATAACTAAGAGCTCTCTTAACATCCAGGCTGTGCAACCTCCTCTCACCGAAGAGGAGTGATCAGTGAAAATACTGGAAGGAGATAGATTGATTAAGATGGAAATCTGAAACCACCTTAGGCAAAAATTTCCTATTAGTCCTGAGGACTACCTTATCCTAATGGAAAGAAATAAAGTCAATCTCCACTGACAAGGCTTGCAATTCACTTATCGTCTGGCAGAAGTGATAGCCACTAGAAAACAGTTTTCCAAGTTAGGAACTTAAGCTCTGCAGAAGACAGAGGTTCAAAGGGGTTGCATTAACTGGGCAATGCAAACATTAAGGTCCCAAGCAGGGGCTGGTTCCTGAAAGGGAGGATTAGTATGGAGTAATCCCTTAAAAAACTTGGAAAACACAGGATGAGAGGAAAGAGGGGATGACTTTCCTGCTGACACAAAAGCAGACACAGCTGCCAAATGAACTCTCAGGGTAGCTGGTCTGAGACCAAGAATTAAGATGTACCATGTAATCTAACAAAATGGGCAATTCAGCAGATTCTGGGAAATATTTTCCCAGCACACCAAATGGAAAACCTTTTCCATTTAGAACTATAAGTAGCCCTAGTGGAAGGCTTTCTGGAAGCCTTTAGGATCTCAAGAACACCCTGAGAGAGGTGTAAATCAGCAAACTAACTCCTCAAGAGCCAGGCCTTGAGGTTGAGGATTTGAGGTCCGGATACCAAACCCTTCCCTGGGCACAAGTCAACAGATTGTGATTCCTGGGGAGGCACAGGAGAAGATGGACTGTCAGAGACAGAAGGAGTGGGTGCCAGGGCTGCCTGGCCAATCCGGGGCAATCAGAATCACCCTGCAAGGCTGAGATCTGATTTTGACTAGTACTTTGAATAGGAGAGAAGGGGAAAGCATAGAGACTTCCTCCCAATCCAGAAGAAGGCATCCAGGGAACTGAGACCAGCACTAGAGGCCTGCAACAGAACAGAGGAAGTTTGTGATTGTCTGGGGCTGCAAAAGATCTGAGGGATGCCCCACCTGGCAAAAACTATCCCCAGCACTTGAGGATCCAGGGACCATTCGTGATGGCCCTGGGAAATCCTGCTGAGGGCATCCGCTAGGACATTGTCCTTCCCTGGAAGATCAACTGCTATGAGGGAAGTGTTCAGGGAATAGGCCAGAGACCACAACTTCATTGCCTCGGTGCACAAGGTCGAAGACCGAGTGCCCCCCTGTTTGTTGATGTACCACATTGTTGTGGTGTTGTCTGTTCTGACTTGTATCACCTTGTCGTGGACAGATGCAGAAAAAGCTGAAGAGCTAAAAGACAGCTCTGAGTTCCAGCAAACTGATGTGGAGCAGAGATTCCTGGGGACCAGACTCCTGGTGGAAAGGTCGCCCATGTGGGTTCCCAACCCAGAAGGGAAGCATCTCTGTAGTGAGAGTCAGAAGTGGTGAGAAATGAAGGGACCCCCGCTCTTAAGTGCTCTGATCCTGCCACCACTGGAGAGCTAGGATCAAGGTTCGAGTCACTAGGACCAACTTGGAAAGAGGTCTCTTCTCTGAGACCAAAAGGTTCTCACGTGAAACTGAATGTCTCTCATCTGAAATCTGGCTCCCTGCACAACAGCTGTGGATGCAGCCATGTGCCCCAGGAGCTTCAGAAAGTGTCTTGCTGGTCGAGAGACCTGCAGAGTGAAGGAAGAGGCCAGAGCCACTAAATTCCTTACCCTTTCTGGGGGAAGAAAGGCTCTGGCTAGCTTTGTGTCCAATTCTGCCCCTATAAAGGTAGTACCTGGACTGGTTCCAGAACCGACTTTGGTAGGTTTAGCAGAAAACCCAGGGAGGTGAGAAGCTGCTGGGTGACCTGCAGGTGAGATTTTACCTGTTCTGGGGACTGGCCTACAGTGAGCCAGTTGTCTAGATAAGGGAAAAACAGCAATCCTCTGCCTCCTTAAGTGGGCCACTGCCACTGCTAGATACTTTGTGAATACCTTGAGCAGAGGTAAGGCCGAAGGGCATTGCTCTGAACTGGTAATAACCTGAGGGCAGTTCGAATCTGAGGTACTTTCGATGGGATCTTCTGATTAGGACATGGAAATAGGCATCCTTGAGGTCCAGGAGGCTAGAGCAGTCCCTGGCCTTAGGGAAGAGTAAAATCATTGCCAGAGTTACCATTTTGAACTTTGGTTTCAAAAGATGCTTGTTCAGATATCTGAGATCTAAAATGGGCCGCCATTCTCCTGTCTTTTTTGGGGTAAGGAAGTATCTGGAATACAGACTCCTGCCCTGATGCAGGGGAGGAACCCTTTCTACTGCTCTGAGAGCTAACAGGGATGAGACCTCTGTTTCCAGAGCGAGGGTCTCTGTAGCACTTGCAGGTAGAAAAAAGTCTGCTTCTCAACTTGGGAAACTTTTTGAAGCTGAGAACCAGACCCTGGCATACTACTTCCAGAACCCACTTGTCTGAGGTTAAAGAAGCCCAATTCTGACTGAAGTAAGCCAGCCTGCCCCCCACTGGTACAGGAGAATCGGCCCTGGGCACCCCATCAGGGTGCCTGTTTACATGAGGGGTGAGAGCAGGTCTGCCACCCTTGTCTACCCTGCCTCTGAAGAAGCCCCTCTGAGCATAGGCAGAGGGCCTGAGTCTGGTAGAAAGGCCTGTGAAAGGCCTACCCCTACCCCTGGGGGCATGCCTTTGAGGAGTGGCTTGCACGCTCCTTAGCCTGGGCACTCTTGTAAGTAGTCCTATATTCATCCATCTTCTTCATGTAATTCTCTGTCTGCTCTCAAACAGAAATTTCCCTACCAAGGAAAATCCATAGCCTTAGTCTGGGTATCCTGTGACAAACTAATACACCTGAGCCAGGCCAACCTACGACAAGCTACAGATGTGGCCATGACCTAGAGGAAACATCATTAACATCCACAGCAGCATGAAACTGAACCTTAGAGCTTCAATGCCATCAGCAGCCACCTGTTCTAGTTCACTAGCCAGCTGGCCATGGGCCTCTTGGCCAGTGCATAACAGTATCCCATCTAGATTTCTGATACCTAGCTACATAAGCCATATAATTTGCTTGCCTGAGTCCCAGAGGGCTGCCATATACTGTTTTTTGCCATGGCATCAATCTTCCTGGAATCTTTGTCAGGAGGATGTGAAGCCAAGGGAATATTAGCTTTATCACAGGCAGCAGCCTGAACTACTAACATGACTGCATTGCTGAGAAAGGAATTCTGTATCAGGGCCTGACAATATATACCTTCTGTCCATCTTTTTATCTACAGGAGGCACAGAATTAGGAGCTTTAAAATTTTTAATTGTTTGTTTCCTAAAAGACTTATGTAAAGGAATAGACAATCTCCTAGACTCTGGAATATCCATCATTTCTACAAAATCAGGCTCCTTGCTCATCCACAGCCTCTCTAAAGGAAGCTGGAGGTTTCAACAACTTTTTATAAAACATAAAATGAGATGGGGACTCGGACAGCATAGGGGAGATTCTAAAGGTCTGTCTGGGGAGATGTCCGGTTCAATGGGCACCTCAGACCTTCCAGCCACATTCATACTGTTCATAATCATCCTCCCCTCCTCTGGTTCATAAAATTCCTCAATATCATAATGCTGAACCACTGGGACGGACGAACCGACCTTTTACAGATAGTGGTGGTTCGGACGGACCCTGAACAATGACTGGACAATTTGTATGGCTTTGCTATCTCTGCAGCAGTTGGAGAAGAATTTTGGACTCAGACCTGCTGATTTTCTTGTTTTCTTTACTGGAATTGGTTCCTCAGAACCAGCTTTTCTTTGCCGAGGAAGTCTGGCCCTGGTCAGAGGGCACTCCCTCTGGTTCGGTTGGCACTGAACCGGGCTGGCCATCCGGGTCAGCGGACTTTTTGGCCTCTCGTCCCTGAGCCTGCCCAATCTTTTTCCAGGGTGGCTGCAGGAAATTCTTACATACCTGGCAGTCTGACTGAGGTGGTCAACCCCAGACAATAAACACATGTGGTGTGTGGGTCAGCCTTGGCAAAGACTTCCCCACAAAACATCACAGTGTTGAAACAGTGGGCCGGTTTTCTTTTTGGGTTTCTCAGACATAATGCCAGCCTAACCAAAAACTTTGCCGCCTAGCAGCAGTGCCAGGCAAAGACACCATATCGGTTCCTAACCGTGTCACGGGTATTGAAACCCGTAATAAATCCGTTTTTTAGAACTGATAAGAACCGGGAACCACACTCTAAAATAGTAACTTTTAGTTTTAAATAAGTTTTACACCCACTGATCGGTTCAAAACCGAACCGATAACTTACAAGTTCCACACAGACAAAACCTTCATTTACTTACGGTTACCACAGATAGAGCTTGAACCGAACGGTTTTGCGGTTAAAATAAAACTATTCTCGGTTAAATCCAACCGAGAAAACACTTTTTAAACCGAGAAATTAACCGAGCAGAAGGAGAACTCTCCGGAGCGACTGTTCACTGAGGCGGAGTAAAGAATCTGACAGTTCAAGCTTGAAATGACACAGATAGAGCTGCTCTCGTGCCAAAATTCTATTTTGGAATGGTTTTAACCATTTCACTCCGGGCAGTTCTAGAGCTGGATCAAACTGCTAATGTCTATAATATAGCAAGACTTCATGTTGTTTGAAACTTGGTTTACTGTATAAATGTATTTCTTATTTTTCCCGACACTAGGAGAGCTATTGCTGTTGGGTCCCTTTTATCACACTTTGATTATGCATCTAGTCTTTACCTTAATATAAGTTATAAGGAATTGCATGCCTTAACTGTTACCTATAACAATATATTTAAGTTTATATTAGCAGTCCCAAGTAGGACCAGTCATTGTTATCTATATTCTAATTTGGGTTGGCTTCCACCGGATTATAGGATTCAATATTTTGTGGGATGTGCAATCTTTAAGAGTTTTTATTTTGGAATGTATTTTCCTTTGTCTGAGTTAGTTTCTCTTAGAAATGTTTTACTTAGTCTGAGGTCTGCTAATGGCCCTCTATTCAATATTCCTCATTATCGATTAAAGAGTGGGATACGAGCTTTCTCTGTGGGTGCACAAAAAAATTGGAATGCTTTTCCTCTTGATGTTAGATTGGCTGTTTCTGTACCTAGTTTCAAATCGAGACTAAAGCAATATCTATTGTCTTTATCAGGTTGTAATAGTTGTTTGTAACTGTTAATGTTTTGTACTGATTATATGTGTTTTGTTGTATGTCCGGGTTGGGCTATAAAGGGACCTTTGGTCCAGTGTCCTTACCCGGTTAACAAAGAATAAAATGAAAATGAAATGAAAGGTTCATTTAGTTTTTACCTCCTTTTTGCCTCTGCGGTTCAGCATGTGGTGGTTCCCACCTCCGGCCACATGGCTTGGTGTGCGCTCCTTTTCGGCCCGGGCCCCCGTGTCCTCCTCACCCTGCTCCGTCTTTCTTATTTTTCTCCTGCCCAGGCAGGCCCGAGTCTGTGTAGGCCCTGCCCGAGCTCCTGTATTTCCTGCCCATTCCGGCTTTTGCCCAGCATCTAGCTGCCCTGTTCGCCTCCTCTGTCGCTCCTCCTTTTGATTCAGCTGTTCCCTCTCCTTGCCAGCATCCCATGGGGTTTTTTGCTCGCCCTAGCCTCCTAGGCTGTTCCTGTTCCTTCAGTGGTCCTCCGGTTTAGATGTTCGGCTCCACGCAAGGATTTTTAAAGCTGTCCCACTGCATTTTCTTGTATGTGTAGCCCTCAGCAGCTATTACCCAGTTAGGGCAGAATTTCATCAATTTCTGCTGTGCTTCTCTCCACCTGCGCTATCCCTAGCTCCTACTTTTCATCCAGTTCGGTCACTGGCTGGGGCCCTGGTTGCCCCTGCCTGGGCTTTCCCTCTCCCTCGCCACGTGGCTGGCCCTCAGGCCTCGCGTTTTGCCCCCCCTTCCATTGTGTGCCGTCTTCCCTGTTTCTCTCCTGCTAGCTCGAGCGGTTTACTATACTGACAAGTTTAATACAACAAATACAAAATATGTAATTGTATAGATTGGTTTTCGAGTTTGTAAGATAACTAACTGAGATGTGTTAGTTGATTCAGTGATACTAACTGCGTATTGTGGAGAACCACTATTTATTTGACAATCCGTTTTCCTCCCCATGATCCACAGTACATTAAAACAAATACACTGCATTTAGGGAGGATCAGAGTACTTTTAAACATGAGGCATCTAGCAAGCTTCTACTGCAGTAGGACCTGCTCCTTACCTTATTTATGACACACTCTTTATGTTTTAATTGAGTTTACTTTAAAAGGGTGAAACTTGGATAGAAATTAAATAAAAAAAGATTTGGCAAAACAGGCAGGTCATGTGGCTCACTGGTTTGGATGTATATCTTTGGTGCTATAGGTCATGGGTCTGAATCCCACTGCATGTGAATTTTGTTAAGCAGTATCTCTTTCCTTTAATACTTTTCTGTGCTTTAGGGCAAGGAAATGTTGCCTCCAATTTAAAACGCAGTCCTCTCTTCTGTCATATTGTAGATTCTTTAGAGGCCTTGTGAAGTTATTTAGTCAGCTACAGTCATATTTACATAAATCAAGGTTTCACTTTGCTCCCTGTATTATTCAGCCCGATTTTCATTGGTTTCTAATTTATTTTGCTTTTTGTATGCTTAGATTGGTACTAACAGAAGGTCCATAGTAGGACTGGCTCGGGGGGGGGGGGTTGAATTTTAAGAAGGTTTAGTATTTCATCACCTTAAAGAAGCAGCCAGGATTATCATTGAATTACAAATGGTCATGGAGGGATTATACGTTAATGTCATCAGAATATCCATGGTTCTACTGGCTTTGGGAGAATTTCAGTTACTTACAGACAGTATAGTCTTTCATAACATTGGAGAAATATACTTCCAGTCCCTAATTGCCAAGGACAATGTACATCCGTTTGTACTGGAGTGTCCGGCCGTTTTCGTATAATTCAGTGTTACTTAATTTATTTAGTGGATGCAAGGTACCAGGAGGCCACTGAAGCTAGGAGCCCCCCCCCCACCACCACCGTGTTTTGGGAGTCGGGAAGTAGAGGTTCACCAACTGAAAAATCAATCAGTTAAGACAGCCAGCATAGTACAGCGGTTACAGCATTAGGCTGAAATTCCGAAAGTCAGGGTTTGAATTTGAAATTCCCTTAAAATTCTTTGGCCGTTTTTGGGGAACGGATACTGTTAGATGGCATAACTGATTGAGGGCATGCAGAATACATGGGACTAGGGCTCTGGACTGATGAATATGTTTTGTTTTGATAGGTATTGCCAAGCTTTGCACCACTTTGCTCCCTACAATTTATAGTTGAAAATGTCCGAACCACAGATGTCCCAGGCTCACGAAAGCCAGGCTACCCAAATTTTCACACCTGCCCAGGATCAAGGTCAAGACTGTGCAGGGCTGGAAAGCCTGATACAACCTGTGGCCCAGGCTACCCAGAAACAAGGGCAAGACCAGGCAATGATGGAGGCCCTGCAATACCTTAAAGAAATTTGGGGGTCGGACTGGCTCACAGCCATATCCAGGCTGGAACCAGGCTTACTTGTCACCTGTCCGGGTGGGCAACAGCTGCCAGAAGCAGTCCTTCCCACCTTAAGTGAGCAGAGGCCTCATGTATCGATGGAGGTAGAGGGTCAACAGCCTAGGTGGAGCCAGCCTTCAGCCTGCTTATTAGAATCTGTAGCTCAAACAAAACCTGGTAAGAGAAAGGGGCAAGGCAGGCAGACAAAGCGAAAGACTCAACCATTGGCAGAGTAGCAGAAAGCAGACTGAGGTGAAACAAAGCAGAATCAAAGAGAGCGCAGCGAGCAGAGTCCAACCAGGTGCACCAAGGAATGAAGTGGAAAAGCTCCCTGTGGCATACATGGTCCAACCACAAATTGGCGAGTACGAAGGGGATCATGAGAATGACGCTTCTCTAGAGATGGTGTGGTCGGACTTGGATATCGAGGACGAGCAATCTAGCGAGGGCTCAGAGTGGCTGCCACTGGAATCTGCGGCTGCAGAATCAAAATATGTTAGATGGAGGCAAAATCTGAGAACTATGGTTAAGGCTTTGTCTGCCAGAGAATGGGAAAGGAAAAGGGCTATGCACAGGGGAGACAGGATGGAGGGCATTCGCCATCAGCCAGACCCAAGAAAAACACAGGTCGAGCGGGGGTGGGGCAGTAAAGAAAGCCATGCAGGGTGGCCTGAGGCTACTGGAGACATTTCATCACTGGCACTTCCATGGCCACCAGTATGGCAACAGAACCCCTTCATGTGGCCCTTTATGTACTTGGGCGCAAGTGGCATGCCGCCCACTTGGACTGCAATGAGTCCTTTGGGACCATATGGCCCTATTCCCCCCAACACCCCTGCAAGATGGTGTGGCGGCACCCAATGCATGGACACAAGTCTTTCCGGCCAAGGAACCAGATAAGGGTACTTCTCAAGGGCAAATGGGCTACAATACACAATGCCCAATAAGCTGGCAAGAGCTGACGACACAAAGGGGGGCTGAGCTTGCTAAGGATGTAACAACAAAAAACCTCTTAAGTCACCAGATGCAAGGCCTTGTTCAGAAGAATTGCCTGAAGGCCAAGGCAATACCTTCACAGCCCTCCTCATGCGGTGTCTCAGAGGGACCCGCAGTAGGGGTTAGGAGAGCACAGGGAGCTGCTGTACAGGTATGGATCGGAGCACTGGGCCCCTCAACCCATCCCCCGCAGGGCAGCAAGGACAATCTTGTGTCAGGAGCAGAAGGGGGGACAATGTTACCACACTGATGGGAGCCACCCCCACAACTCCATCTGGTGTCAGTGCAACCAACAACCAACACTCAGGCCCAGATCTTTGGACTTATGCCAGGGTAGAAGACCCACTGAGGGATCACCCATTTGACATGGTCAGGGAAAAGATTTGGAAAGGGGAATTTATAGACATGTTCTCGCTGTTACACAGGGTGATACCAGAGGAGAATGATGAGAAAAAGAAAAAAACAGGAGAGGCCACGAAGGCCCAAAGTACCATTCACATTAGAGAATTGAGCAGCAGCATTTGACACATTTATGTCAGTATATGGGATGAAACACCCTGATAAGCTGATTGCACTGCTTAAATATAGGGATACCATTACATTATCCCATTTATCATTTGATGGATATGCATGGCTAAAATACGATAAACAATTTTAGTCTAAAATTATCGAGGCAGCCCAATCTCAAATGGGAAAATACACACATAGACCTCTGGGTTCATTACATGACTCGAGGAAGACCTAAGAAAAAATTACTCGCCTTTAGTAATGTTGTTTCTTCTAATGGAGTCTTGCTGTATTCTGACTATTGCAGTTAGGTCCTGCCTTTCAACTGCCCTGGAGAACAAAGAGTTAAACTTTCCATGGCCAGCATGGAATGTTCACCTCGAGCTCGGTTGAAGCCCCTGTCTGCTGTTGTTTAAACTCCAACCGTCAGATGTTTACGAGCAATACTCTCTAGAAGTTCTGTGTGGAAACTGTAAAACTCACACTAGCCAACTGGCAACTAAATTTATTAAAGAGTTTTTTGGTTTCAAAGCAAAGACTCAAGTCAGGAAACCCAAAAAACAAAACACAACACACACCCAAGGTAAAGGAGAGTGAAAAAGGGACACCCCTAGGATGCCAACACTGCTCCTGCCCACCCACATCCCAAAAACTAGGTTCTGAGAGGGGAGGCGGGGGGAGGTCAGAATACAGCAAGACTCCATTAGAAGAAACAACATTACTAAGTGAGTAATTTTTTCTTCAAACAACTTGAAGTTTTGCTGTATTCTTACTATTGCAGACTACCAAGCAGTACCTCCATGGAAGAGGGACAGAACCTACTATGGGAATAGGCTCTGAAGTACTGCTGTGCCAAACCGAGCATCACTCCTAGCCTGGATATCCAGAGAGTAATGCTTGGTGAATGTATGGACTGTTTTCCAGGTGGCTGCTTGGCAAATTTCTGAGATAGGAATATCCCTGACAGCAGCCAGGGAAGCAGCTATACCTCTAGTAGAGTGAGCCCTCAGGCCTGAGGGTGGAGTTCCACCCAGTTTTTCATAACAGAATTGTATACAAGAGACAATCCACCTGGCAATAGATCTCTTAGTGGCAGGTTTGCCCTTACCAACCTCTCCATATGTAAGGAACAATTGGAGGACTCAAACCTGTGACCCTTGGTGCGCTCTACGAGTAGCTAAGGCCCTTTAACATCCAGCTGTGCAGCCTCCTCTCCAGAGGAGGAATGGTCATGAAAGAAAACAGGGAGAGACACAGACTGGTTAAGGAGGAAATCTGAAACCACCTTAGGCAAAAACTTCCTGTTAGTTCTTAGGACCACTTTATCTCAATGGAAAGAGATGAAATCAGGCTCCACTGACAGGGCTTGCAATTCACTGATACGCCTGGCAGTGGTAATGGCTACCAAAAACACAGCTTTCCAAGTCAAGTATTTAAGCTCTGCAGAGGACAAAGGCTCAAAGCGTGGTTGCATAAGCTGAGCAATGCAAACATTAAGGTCCCAAGCAGGAGCAGGGTCCCTAAAGGGGGGATTGGTGTGCAGCAATCCCTTGAAGAACTTACAAAACACAGGATGGGCTGACAGAGGAGAGGGCTTGCCTACCGACAAGAAGGCAGAAACAGCTGCCAAATCCACTTTAAGTGTAGCTGGCCTATGGCCTAGACCATTACGATGGACCATATAGTCCAGAACCGTAGGCAACCCAGCAGATTCTGGAGAAATATCCTTATAAGAGCACCAAATAGTGAACCTTTTCCATTTGGAGTTGTAAGTCTTTCTGGTGGAAGGCTTTCGAGAAGCCTTAAGGATATCCAGAACCCCTTGAGAAAGCTGCAGATCAGCAAACTCTAACTCTTCAAGAGCCATGCCTTGAGATTGAGAGACTTGAGGTTCGGGTACCAAATCCTCCCCTGAGAGGATGTCAACAGGTTGTAATTCCTGGGAAGAGACGGGGAAGGTGGACTGCTAAGGACAGCAACAGGGGGTTCAAGGGCTGTCTGGCCCAGTCTGGAGCAATCAGAATCACTTTGCAGGGTTGTGACCTTATCTTGACTAACACCTTGAACAGGAGAGGGAAGTGGGGAAAAGCATACAGAAATTTCCCTTCCCAGTTCAGAATCACAGCATCCAGGGGGACTGAGCCCAAGACTGGGGGTCTGCAACAAAAGAGAGGAAGTTGGTGATTGTCTGGGGCTGCAAAAAGATCTATCTGTGGAGTGCCCCATCTCGAGAAAATCACTTTCAAAACTAAGGGATCTAGGGTCCATTCGTGATGGCCCTGGGATATCCTGCTGAGAGCATCTGCTAGGACATTGTCCTTCCCTGGGAGGCGAACTGCTATCAGAGAGGTTTGCAGGGAATAGGCCAGGGACCACAACTTCATTGCTTCTGTGCACAAGGTCGTAGACTGAGTGCCTCCTTGCTTGTTGATGTACCACATTGTGGTGGTATTGTCTGTTCTGATCTGGACCACCTTGTTCTGTACAGATTTGGAAAAGGCTTGCAGTGCCAGAAACACTGCTCTGAGTTCCAAGAGATTGAGGTGACCACAGCCCTTGGGTGGTAAGATCCCCTAGGTGGGCTCCCCAGCCCAGCAGGGAGGCATCTGTGGTGAGTATCACTGAATGAGACTGAGTGACAAAAGGAACTCCTTGTCTCAAATTTTCCTGATCCTGCCACCACTGCAAAGCCTGGATCAGGGTTCGAGTCACTGGGACTAGTTTGGTAAGGGAATCCTTTCTTTGGGACCAGAAGACTCTTAAGTGGAACTGACTGTCCCTCATCTGAAATCTTGCTCCCTGGACCACTGCTGTAGAGGCTGCCATGTGGCCTAGAAGCTGCAGGAAATGCCTTGCTGGTAGAGACACCTGTAGGGTGAATGAAGAGGCCAGTTCCATAAGGGTCCTTGCCCTGTCCAGGGGAAGGAAGGCTATTGCCCTTACTGTATCCAGCTCCGCCCCTATGAAGGTGAGGAGCTGTACTGGCTCGAGAACTGACTTTGGAAGGTTAAGGAGGAATCCCAAGGAAGTGAGCACTTGCTGAGTTATTTGCAGATGTGACTTGACTTGGTCTGGAGACTGATCCACTATGAGCCAGTCGTCCAAGTATGGAAAGATGGAGATCTTTTTTCTCCTTAGGAAAGCAACCACTACTGCCAGGCACTTTGTAAACACCCTTGGGGCTGATGTTAGGCCAAAGGGCATTGCTCTGAATTGATAGTGGCCTGAAGGCAAATCGAACCTGAGGTACTTTCTGTGGGAGCACCTGATGGGAATGTGAAAATAGGCATCTTTGAGGTCCAGGGAGGCTAGCCAGTCCCCTGGCCTTAGAGACGGCAGAATTATTCCCAGAGTCACCATTTTGAACTTTGGTTTTAAAAGGTGCTTGTTCAGATATCTTAGGTCCAGGATGGGCCGCCATTCTCCTGTCTTTTTGGGGGTTAGGAAGTACCTGGAGCACAATCCTTTGCCCTTGTGTAGGGTAGGAACCCTCTCTATGGCTCTGAGAGCCAGAAGGGAAGAAACCTCTGCCTCTAGGGCAAGGGTCTCTGATGGATTTGCAGGTGGAAAGGATCTGGTTCTCATCTTGGGAAATTTTTTGAAGCTGAGAACTAGTCCCTGGCTTACTACTTCCAGGACCCACTTGTCTGATGTCAGAGACTTCCAGTCCTGGACAAAATAAGCCAGCCTGCCCCCTACAGGTACTGGAGAATCGGCCCAGGCAGACCCATCAGGATGTCTGCTTGGCAGGGGCTTTAGGCTGAGGGGTGGAAGCAGGCCTGCTCATTCCCCATCTGCCTCTCCCTCTGAAGAACCCCCTCTGAGCATAAGAAGAGGAGGAGGCCTGGGCTTGGTAAAAAGGCCTTTGAAAAGGCCTGCCCCTGGACTGCTGCCTTTGAGGAGTGGCTTGCCTTTCTTTGGCCTGAGCACTCCTGTAGGTGGTCCTGTACTGTCCATCTTTTTCATGTAGTTCTCTGTCTGCTCCCCAAACAGAGAATTACCAATAACAGGGAAATCCATGGCCTTAGCCTGGGTATCCTGTGATAGGCTAGTACATCTGAGCCAAGCCATCCTCAGAAGGGCCACAGATGTAGCCATGACTCTTAATGAAACATCATTGGAGTCCACAGCAGCATGAAATTGCACCTTGGATGCCTCAATCCCATCTGCAGCCACCTGCTCCAGCTCCTTGGCAAGCTGGTCAGGGGCCTGTTTAGCCAGAGCCAGCACAGTGTCCCATCTGGACTTCTGGTATCTAGCTGTGCAGGCCATAGAGTTAGCCTGCCTGAGTCCCAAAGATGCTGCTATGTACTGCTTCTTTGCCATGGCATCAATCCTCCTGGAGTCCTTATCTGGGGGGGGTGATGCCAAGGGGATATTTGCCTTATCACAGGCAGCAGCCTGCGCTACCCCAACATGGCTGCATTGCTGAGAAAGGAACTCCATGTCTGACCCTGAAAGGGTGTACCTCTTGTCCATTAGTCTGTCCACAGGAGGTATGGAGTTAGGAGTCTTAAGAATTTTATTTGTCTGTTTCCCAAAAGATTTATGGAGAGGAACAGATGGTCTCCTGGACTCTGGGATGTCCATCATTTCAACAAAATCAGGCTCCTCCTGATCCTCTACTGCTTCTTCCATTGGAAGCTGGAGGGTTTCAGCCACTTTTTTGTAAAACATAAAGTGGGAAGGGAACTCAGAAAGCCTAGGAGGAGAAACACCTGAAGGTCTGTCTGGGGAGATGTCCGGGTCAATAGGCACATCCAGACTTTCATAATCACCATCATCATCCTCATACTCTCCCTTCTCCTCCTCCTCCGGTTCATAAAATTCTTCTGAAGTATAATCCGGAACCCGGGAACCGACCGAACCGAGCCGCTGCCAGATGGTGCCGGTTCGGCCAGAAGCGAAGAAAGCGATTGCGCTATTCTTATCGCCTTGGCTATCTCATCAGCGGTCGGAGTATAAATTTCTGGATCCGAACCAGACGATTTATCTTTTCTCTTCCTTTTAACTGGAACCGACTCCTCAGAATTGGCTCTCCTCTTGCCTGAAGAAGTAGCGCCCTGGTCAGAGGGCACTCCTTCTGGTTCGGTCGGAACCGAACCAGGCTGGCCATCCGGGTCAGCGGACTTCTCGGCCTCCCTTTCCCTCAGTCTACCTACTCTCTTATCCAGGGTAGCTTTGGGAAAATTCTTACAAATTTGGCAGTCTGAATTGAGGTGGTCAAACCCCAGACAATAAACACAGGTGGTGTGGTGATCAGCCTTAGCAAAGGCTTCCCCACACACACTGCAGTGTTGAAACCCAGTGGGCCTGTTTTTTTTTCTTGGGTTTCTCAGATGTGGCCAATCCTATCCAAAACTTATCCTTTTTTTGGCAATCCGCCAGGCAAGACTCCCCTATCGGTTCCTGACCGTGTTACGGGTCTTGGAAAAAAACGTAATAAAATCCGTTTTTTTTTAGAACCGATACGGACCAGCTGCCACACTCTAAGTAAATTCACCAACTTTTTTTTTTTTTTTTAAACTAAACTGATTGGTTCAGCCAAACCGATCCGACATTTACAAGTTCCACACAGAAACTAAATGCAAAACCTATCTAGTACTCACAGTACCACAGAGACTTAAACCAACAGATTCGGTAGCAGAAATTTGGTAGAAACCGAGCGGAAAACTACACTTTAACCCACTTTTTTGAACTGAGCAAAGGAGAAATCTCCGGAGCGACTGTTCAGTGAGGCGGAGTAAAGAATCTGATGGTTGGAGTTTAAACAACAGCAGACAGGGGCTTCAACATAGCTCGCGGTGAACATTCCATGCTGGCCATGGAAAGTTTAATTCTTTGTTCTCTGGGGCAGTTGAAAGGCAGGACCTAACTGCAATAGTCAGAATACAGCAAGACTTCATGTTGTTTGAATATGGTAACATACACAGATAGTGTCCATGTTATTGCCAGACAGGCATGGGGACGACTATAAGAAGAACCAGAGAAAGTCAGCTGGTAAGAAGGCATATTTCGATTATAACAAAGGGAAATGTTTTCGTTCCTTTTGCAAATACAGCCACATTTGCAAACAGTATGGAGGAGAACACAAGGTTGCAGACTGCACCCCACACTCCGCCAAGTGACAGGGTAACGAGGGAGCTGGGGTGGAAAAAGGAAAAGGGGATGGGAAGTCTGGCTAATTCACCAGTCCGTATAGACCCAATGGAAATATGACTCTCTTGTTACCTCGACCAAACAGCAGCACAATATTTGCATGACAGTTTCAAAGATGGCTTTAAGATCCCATACAAGGGACCAAGGGTGGCAACCACAGCTCGCAACCTTAAGTCTGAACTTACTCCCCGATATCATCCAGAAGATCATCGCAAAGGTGGTGGAGGTAGGCAGGGTGGCAGGACCATTCGTCACCACCCCTCTGGTTCCCAGCCTCAGGGTATCACCATTGAGGTTGGTCCTCAAAAAGACCGAAGGGGAATACAGGCTGATACATCACCTGTCCTACCCGAAGGGAACCTCGGTAAACAATTTCATCAACCCAGAGGATTGCACAGTACAGCACGCATCATTTGATGTAGCACTGCACCAGATACAAGAGCTGGGTCAAGGGGCACTGATGGCAAAAAGTGACATCAGATCAGCCTTCCACTTTTTGCCAGTGCATCCGGGTGATCACGAACTATTGAGTTTCAACTTTAAAGGTCAATGGTACATGGACAAGGCAATGCCCATGGATTGCTCAGTAAGCTGCTCAGATTTCGAAGCATTTTCAACATTCCTTGAGTAGGCTACAAGAAGGCACACATGGAACCCACACATAGTACATTATCTAGACGATATTCTGTTTGTAGGTCCTAGTGGATCAAATACATGTGCAGATACACTGGGTGGTTTCAGCGCACTAATGGGGTATTTTGCTGTCCTGTTAGCCCAAGAAAAAATAGAGGGTCCCTCCACCCACCTCTCATACCTGGGCATAGAAATAGATTCTGAGGCCATGGTTTCTCGAATGCCGCAAGAGAAAGTTTCTCTGAGCAAGATGTGAAGGGAGATGGGAAAAGCAAAGAAAGTGACCCTATAGCAGTTACAATCTGTCATAGGTCATCTAAATTTTGCTTGCCGCACAGTCCATCCAGGCAGGCCATTCCTCAGACAGATTGCCTCTGCCATATCAGGGGCATTAAAACCATACCACCACATCAGACTGACACAAAGCATAAAAGCTGACCTGCAGGTATGGGAACTCTTCCTGCAAGACTTTAATGGTATCACCACCTGGCAGATGCCAGAGGACCAGTTATTCGATCTGCACATGGTTACAGATGCATCAGGTGGTATTGGCTTCGAAGAATTTTGGCAGGGGACATGATTTGCAGAATGCTGGCCACAGGAGTGGGTAACACATGGTCTCACAAAAAACATTACATTGCTTGAACTGTTCCCTATCATGGTGGCAGTGAGGGTGTGGGGGCACAAACTTGAGAATAAGGGCAGTAGCGGACATATTGAATTTGCAGACTTCTCGTTCCGTGGAGGTGATGAAGGTTCTGCTGGTCTTTGTGTTATGATGCCTACAGTATAACAACTCTTTCAAAGCATGCCATTTGCCAGGAAAAGAAATGTCATTGCTGACGCCCTGTCTCGGTTACAGCTCAAGCACTTCAGGTGGCAGGCCCCGGGGGCAGACCCACTCCACACGCAGATACCGGAAGCTGTCTGGAAACTGAAGAACCAAGACTGCAGCAACTGGTACAGCTCTGTGTGGCACCCTCAACATGGAGGAAATACATAGGTAACTATGAGTCTTTCCAGGAATTCTGTGGTCACGAGGTAAGCATGACACTGCCCAACACTCAAAGACAAGTCCAAAGTTACGTCCTCCATTTAGAATGCCTGGGAAGATCTCTAGCCGCAATACGTCTGCAACTGGCGGGCACTGCAGTCCTATGCAAGACCGAAGGTTTCTCCGACCCAACTAACAGTTTCATTACAAAGAAAATGTTACAAGGTATGGTGAGATCAACAGGTCGAAAGGCAGACACAAGGAAGCCCATAGGCTTAACCGAACTGTCCAGCTTCCTGAATGCATTGGCAGTGACATGCAGCTTGGGTTAGGAAACAAAACTTTTTAGGGCCCTTTTCACTTGCGCATTCCTTGGGGCATTTCAGGGGGCAGAGATGGTACCGCAATCCAACTCAATGGGTCAGAACACAAATCTCCAGTTCGATGATTTTGCCATCTGGCAAGACAGATTATGTCTTCAGTTGCACAAGTCAAAGACAAACCAATGCAGGCCTCCAGCCCTGATAACACCGTTTAGGGCCCCCGCGGGGAACATTTGCCCATGGTTATTAATGAAAGAATATTTGGATGGGCGGCCAACAGGTCCTGGTCATTCATTCAACCACGGGGATGGAAAACCAGTCACAAGGCAACAGTTCACAGCGTACCTATGGAAAGGCCTGTGGCTGGCTGGCCAAAACCCAATGTTGTATAACACACATTCATTCAGAATTGGAGTGGCCACTAAGGCAGCCAGGTGTGGGTTGAAGGAAAAGCACATCAAGGAAGTTGGCCGATGGGCATCAAAGGTATACAAGGGTTATATTAGACCTCAGCAGATGCCATTGGGGAGAACAGCTGGAGGGCCCAGCATATACGGAGAAGGATCATAAGTGTGGCATCATACTCACATTTTCTGGTTTGTTTTATAGGTATGGCTACTGCAACACCACAGATCTGGATCGTGGGTCATTTGCACATGAGGGAGGCCTTCACAAGGGCGAAAAAATGACCATACACAAGGCAGTTGGGCATCCCAAGAAGTCGAGCTGTCATACAATGGGCAGGGAAAGGGGGGGGGATGAAGTGGGGGGCACTGTGTGAAATTATTTTCAAATTGGGTTTACGACGGCAACCACCCACTGCGCTGGTAATCCACTTGGGAGGGAACGACTTGGTCACCCTGGGGTCCCCCAGACTTACTGGAGAAATAAAGAGGGTCTTGGCCCATCTAAAACAACTGTTGCGTGCACCGTTCTGGAATGGACCAGAATCATTCCACGCCAGCAGTAGCATGGTGAGCGGAAAACGGGAGTCAGTGACGAAGCATGCAGGTCAGTAATAAGGAGGTGTCCCATTCTGTGGCCTCACTTGGGGTGGAGGTTATCAGACATTTCCTTATCATCAGGATGGATAAGGTCCTATATAGCCATGATGGGGTGTATGTATCAGACATCGGTAATGATGTGTTTAATAACACACTGAGCAACTTTTGCGAAACAGTACTATTTGGGAAAAGTAAGATCCCTTTGGCATTGGTTGGGGATACTTGCTGGCACCGTATGTAAGTGGCAGTAATTCATGGCTGACCCTGGGTAAGTGAGGCTCCTGATATAAAAAGAGAAACTGCGATTGGGTGTCACCAGGAAGAGGCCCGACCCTAGCATGAGTATGCTTCGGGGACCTGGGGATGAAGACATCCAGGTGGGTCATGCACCGAAATGCTGGGAGCCAATATTCTGAGATGGGGAGTGTGGCCCCTGATGGGCACACACCTCGTCAAAGGGTCTAGGAGGTCCTAAATTCAGGGAAGATGGGGAAGAGAACTGTCCTGAAGGAAGACACGGCCCTGGATGGCTCTGTTTGACTAACGGGCCAGAGTTCCTCTGAAAAACTGGATGAAGGAGCTGGGGTTTCAGCACAAACATGAAATTGCTGCCCAAGGGGACGTACTGTAGGGTGATACTTGATGTATATAGAATTAGGATTTATATATTGCAATGTGCATATATCTGTTGTGAATGTAACGTACATATTTATATCTGTACTGGAATGTGAAGTATTACCTGTAATTCAGAATTTTGATTAAGTAAAAGAGCTGTGGTCGTTTCTATTCCAAGACCTGTGTGGTGTGTTTTACTGAATTGGGGGTCCACTTTGGGCAATGTCCCTCCCGGCTTCTCATCGGGTGGGCGAGTTGCCATCGGCCCCCAAGAAGGTGAGGTTAGGAGCCCCGCCCTACTAAAAAGGAGAGGGAAGAGGTGGCCCCCAGTTGATTGGCCCTATTGGTGGGGCTCCATGGAGAGGGCTGACCCTGACGACTCCTGCAGGGAGGGGCCTGGCAGGGTTATTAAGGAGTGGCTCAAGAGGATTTTGCCCTCTTGGAACTACACCTCATCTTTGAACACATCCTCCCTCCCATACCAGGCTGCCAGGCCGGAGCGCTAGAGCTGTGGTAAATAATATAAGAAATTATATTGGAGTAATAAGGGGCAGTAATTCATGGCTGACCCTGGTCCTCAAACAAATGATTTGGCACCTACAACACTTTTTTGGCTGACCCTCGGTAAGTGAGGCTTCGGACATTAAAAGAGAAACTGCAATTGGGTGTCACCGGGGAGAGGCACAATCCTAGGATGGTAATGCTTTGGGGACCAGGGGATGAAGACATCCAGGAGGGGCATGCACCGAAACACTGGGAGCCAATATTCCGAGACGGGGAGTGTGGCCCCTGATGGACATACTCCTCATCAAAGGATCTAGGAGGTCCTAAATTTTAGGAAGATGGGGAAGGAAACTGTCCTGAAGGAAGAAACGGCCCTGGACCGGTCTGTTTGAATAATGGGCCAGAGTTCCTCTGAAAAATCAGATGAAGAAGCTGGGGTTTCAGCACAAACATGAATTTGCTGCCCAAGGGGTCTTACTGTAGGGTGATACTTGATGTATATAGAATTAGGATTTATATATTGTAATGTTGGAATGTGAAGTATTACCTGTAATTCCGAATTTTGATTAGGTAAAAGAGCTGCGGCCTTTTCTATTCCAAGACCTGTGTGGTGTGTGGTGTGTTTTACTGAATTGGGGGTCCATGGCTTTGGGCAACTTCAGTAGAAGCCCAGGAGGTCATCAGCGATGCGGGGATGGTAGCTCATCCTTAAGTTGTAGCATTTGTGAGTCTCCATCTCTCTGGACAGTGCGATGACAAATACCTGATTCAGGGGATGAAAGAAGGTCCTAGTCACGTTGAGGGCCACAGGCACTGCCCTGCCATCTGCTGACACCTGCACCCCTGTAATCTCTAGCTAGCTGTCAGTGTGCAGCACGATGCACCTGTTCAAGCTGAGGCACTCGATGGCGATATCCACTTCTCTGGAGAAAGTAAAAGTTGTCCACAAATGCCGCGAGCATCAGGTTATAATGCAGGGGCTGTAGCGTGGTGGGCAGGTGGAGATCGATCCAGGGTTTCGGATCCTCTTCCTCCCTCTGTTCCTTTGGACGGTGAACCCCACTCTCCACTAGGCTGTATGGGGCGACATTGCCTTCGCTGGCCACTAGGCTACTGTAAGCAGTTCTAATGGAGCTATTGCCACTGGAGGCACACTCTCCTAATTTGACGCTAAACAGGAGGGTGATGATGGTTACGATGATGTGCACCAGGATTGAGATGGCAAAGCCCAGGATAAGCTTCTTGTGGATCATGTGTCTCTCAGTGGTCCGGGGTCACACCACGGCCAGGACAAGCTTCTTGTGGACTATGTGCATCTCTCAGTGGTCCGGGGTTGCACCACCACCGTGTCAGCCCACTGATCAGAGAGACCCCTGCCGTTCCTCATCTAGTCCTCCTTGATCATCATTGGCGTAAAAGATAAGCTCCTCTTGTCATGTTTATCATCCAAATCCATTGCACCTCCTCTGGTGCAAAGCTTGCATCCAGGTGGCGGGGGCAGCGGAAGGCATGCAAATGATAAACAGCTCTCATCTCTCTGCCAGCAGAACAACTTACCCAGACTTCCACATTCAGCAAAGTGCTTACCTGAGCTTTTGCTACCTCATCACACTGGATGCTGCTAGCCTGGAGTCCCCATTTAATTCTGAAATGCATAGAATAAATCTGGATGTGAAATGAAAATTATGTACCTACCGTAATTGTTGATCTTTCTGTGTATGTTCACCATTCATCACTAGTGGGTACGGGGCCGGAGCTAGGAACCTGTGGGAGACTTTTTTTTTTTCCTATGGACGGAGTCGACGCAGGGCTGGCGCCGCCCTCAAGGCCGACGTTCTACATGGCATTCGTGGGTTGGCTGTTATCTGTCATCAACTCTGCCACAGCCCCAGTTCTGAAATGCCGGAGAGTGTAAGGAAAGGGAGGTGGGGTGGGGCAAGAGAGCCCAAGGGATTGATAAAGGGAAAGAATATAATAACCTAAAAGGAGAAATAAATGATAGAAGAGACAGGAGAGAGAAACCAGATATGGGAAATTGGGGAAAGGAAAGGGAAGGGGCCCCAATCTCTGGAAGGAGGAGAAAGAAGGGATGGGGGGGAAGAGGACCACACCCCCAGAAACGATTCTGCATCCTAGGATTTTGACAATAACGATAGCCCATAATCTGGACTACCAAGGTTTAAGCTGCCGGGAGGCAAAGCCTGAGCTATTAAGCAGCATTTGTCTGAGAGTGCCAACCTTAAAAGGGAGGTCAGGATGGAGGGGTGTCTCGTACTCCTCCCCCTCCCTCCCAAAATAAGGGTGAAAAACTTAAACTGCCAGGAGGGCATTAAGGAAATGAACTTAAAAGCTTTGAGTTCATAAAGAAAAATGGGGGGGGGGGCAAACCCTCAGGTCACTCCTGAAGAAGTGAAGGAGAAGAACAGAGACAGGGGAGAGAGCCCCCCCATACACCCCAATAATACCCCCCTAAGGAGAAAATTCCTCCCTGTGTGTCTCCAGGGTCCTCTTCCTCCTAACCACAAGGGAGAGGAGAGCGAGGAGAAAAATAATAGAGAGACACACATGGGGGAGGAGGGAGCCCAGAGACTGAGGCCCCAGGGAAAGGAGGGTGGGATTTAATGATGAATGGTGAAGACACACAGAAAGATCAACAATTACAGTAGGTACATAATTTTCATATCTTATCTGTGTCAATCTTCACCATTCATCACTAGTGGGTGAGTACCAAGCCCACCGAAGGGGGCCCTAAATTCCCCCAAGGGACTAAGTCCCTTAGCCTACAGTGGGTGAGACACTGGAGGAGAGAACCCTTACAGGCCTGGGGAGGCCTGAGACTGGTCCGAGTGAGATGGGGAGCCCCCAGTGGGGGAGGGAAGGTGCCCTGAAAGTCAGTCTCACCCTGCGGGAGAAGAGGTGGGTTCTTCGGTATGCGGAGGAGATCACCCTATGCAGAGCCAGGGTTGGCAACTGGGATAAGCGAAGCTATACTGTCCGCCTAATGCAGTTTGCTGTCCCTATCACTCTGGATGCCACCTCATTGGTGTCATAAGATGCCCGTGCTTGGTGCCTTGCTAGCTCCAGGCCCAGAGCAGAGAGGGCAATGGCTTGCCTGGTTTCCTTCATATCAGGTATTGAGGCTAGGAGCTGTCCTAGCCTGGACCACAAGAACCTATCATAGGCTGCAAAGTGGGCCTGATGTGAAGCAATAGAAAGGAGGATCCGTGCTGAACAGAAAACTCTTCTCCCCCAGAAATCGAAGTCCGCAGAGTCCGACTCCGGGGGTCGGTCACAGTGGGGGGCGCAAGGCCCAGAGTGGGTGTCCAGGGATGTCAAGCCCAAAGAGGGATGAGGCAGAGAACCTGGAGACCGGGGGGTGGGTGCAGTACCATTGGCCTAGGTCCCTTGGGGCTGGAAAAGTGGAGGCGGAACGTAGCCAAAGCCGATGTGATGCTTCCTGGAAAGAAACAGGCCAGGTGGGAACCACCAGGTTGGCCGCACTGTACTCGCCTAGGAAGGCACGCGTCACATGCTCAGGATTGCTGATAGGGACTGGGGTAAGATGGAGCTCATCCAACATCCTCGGGAGGAAGCGCTGATAGGAAGAGAGATCAGACATTGGGAAGATGTGGACAGATAATTCCTCTCCCTTAAGGGAGGAGGAAGAAGATGCAAGTGAGCTCCGACGTTCAGGGTCCAGCTGCGCGGGAGCATGGTGGAACACCAGCTGGTCCAGAACATGGAGATAGGTACGGAAATGTGCAGCGGAACCTCTGAACTGTTCCCAGGTAAGAGGTCCCCTAGGACTGGGAATACCTGGGATAGCCGGAGATGGAAACAGAGGCTCGGGGGACAAGCTCCTAGCAACAGAAGAACGGTCTCTGTCAGGGCAGGGAGGCCAAGAGGAAACTCCCTGCAAAGAGGGAGATCCAAAGGTCACAGCAGCTAACAGCCATTCAACCAGACTGGAACAATCAGAGCGGTGCCCATGGGAAGAAATCCCCCCGTGAGGTGACCGGGACCGTGTGAGTCCAGAAGGACAGCCCCTAACCTCAGAAGTTGAAGTCCCTATCCAGGGAAGAGTGAGTGTCTGCATCGCGGCTCCTCCTAGAACCCAGCTGGGCTCTGGTGAGGGCGCGCTGCACCACACCCTTACTCCTCAACCCTTCAGAGTCAGAGAGGGACTTTGTCATCAAAGCCACCAGCCTAGCCAGCTAACAACTTTGTTCGGCCTCTGAGGAGTCCACCCAGGGAACAGTACCCTCCCCTTCCTGGCGTGCCCCAGGCTGTCCCAAACTTGGACTGTCCAAAGACACCAGGGAAGGGGGTGCCCCAACTGGAGCAGCAGAAGTGCCAGTGGCCCCAGGTTGCACAGCAGTGGCCACAGGGGCCACTGCTAGCTGGTCAGTATCACTGACCCTAGGGTCTACTGATGATGACGACCCCCAGAGGGAGGCCGAATGGGGGCAAAGGTGCTGGAAACGAAGGGATTAGAGGATTCCGAAGAATTTGGGGGCCAATCTGGATCAGACCTAGAGTCTGCCTCCGAGGGAGTGAACTCGAGGTCCGATGCCAGATGACCTCGATCACCCCAGTTCTTGGACCATGGGTCGGACCACCTTCCACCATGGCACTGCAGACGGCACCGAATCGACACGGCACCACGCCACGCCGCCACTCTCTCCAGCGCCGCAACGACATCACTTCCGGAGTTGGAGAACGACACTGGAGCAGGGTGCCACACCTCCCCTGGCACCGCAAGCAGCACCGGAGTCAAGCACGGCACCACACCCGACGCCATCACCCTCCCCAGCGCCGTGAATGGCACTGGAGTAAGGTGTGACACCGAGCATGGCACCGTGCTCCCCCCCCAATTCCACAAGCAGCGCTGGAGCAAAGGTCAGCACCAACCACGGTGGTATCCCCCTCCACGGCACTGCGAATGGCACCAAGGTGAGGGGCAGCACCGGCTTCAGTCCCGCCGCCGCGCGTGGTGCCAGAAACAGAAACAGGCCCAGAAACCACCGGAGCACTACCCCTACTACCGCTGACATCCCCGACACTGCGAACAGCACCAGGAGCAACAGCGACACTGATAGACGGCCTGGCACCAACCGCGGCACTGCCCTCCAAGCCCACAGCTCTGCAAACGGCACCAGGACCAAGAGTGGCGCTGCCAGACGATACCAAGGACAGTGCCGGTCCAGACCCAGAGGGCCCAGAATACGACACTGAGGGAGCCTTCACCTCTGAAGAGGTGACTGCCAAAGCGGTGCCTCCTGACTGCCCCCAAGAGGGACAGACTGGGCCTCCTGCACTGTGGAAGGAGCCGCCGCCGTGGCAAGACTAAGAGAAGTGGAGGCCCCCTCCTCCACGGGCCATATAGGACTGGGAGGGGACCCGGAGGAAGGGCCAAGAATCCTCGTCCTGGCTTGTCGACCGCGAACCCATCCTCCAGAAGTCGGTGACACACGTCCGACTTTACACGTGCAGATTTCGACAACTCGGCAGTCCATGGAGAAGCAGGCATTGCAGTTGTCCATATCGTGGGTCAGGCCGAGGCAGGAGAGGCAGTGGTCATGCTGGTCCATCACAGAATAAAGGCAGCTACAGTGGCACCGATGCATAGGAGGCTGCCCCACATTCAATGGTTTCTTGCCCCCCCCCCCCGGACGAGACATGACCATACGGCAAACAATAGCAAAAACAGTATTCGACAACACTTAAAAGTAATGAAACAATCTTGCCGGCAGAAGCAACGTTGAGCAGGGCGAACAGAACCAAGGCACACACACATACACACACACAAGGCTGATGAACTAGGCCGCAAACGCAGTCTTGATAGCAGAGCAGAGTCTCTGCATGAGGTCTTCACTCAACGGCGGGAGAAGAACAAGAATAGGGGCTGGGACAGCTTCGATGACAGATAACGGTCAACCCGCAAGCACCACGTAGAACATCGGCCTCGAGGGCGGCACCGGCCCTGCGTCGACTCCACCTATAGGAGAAAAAATAAGTCTCCTGCGGGGTCCTAGCACCGGTGTACACACTAGTGATGAATGATGAAGACTGACACAGATAAGATTATTTTCTCTCTGCTTAGTTGTACTGGAAGCCGATCAGATTACACACCAGCGAGGTATACCCGGGAGGTACAACTTGCCACTCTGTCAGGCAAAGCACACGTTGGCAAAGTGGCTCAGTTTCCTCTAAACCCCACTGTTTCCACTTATGTTGTGTGTTATTAGTTCGGACACCTCTATGTATCACGATCGCCTTGCAACCTGCTGGGAAACGCAGTCGCGTTGCAGCGGGGAGCTCCCTGGTCTGCCTCCAGTAGCAAAATATCAGACCTCCAAGGCAACAAGCTCCCCACCTCCTCTGTCCTTTCTGCATCTGTTTAACACAACAAAAAACTAGGATTGCAAGAGGCAGACGCAGGAGCCGCCTGCCATGTTTACTGAAAATCAGTGTTACACCAGGCAAGGCACATAGCAGAGGCATGGCATCGGTGCCACTGCATGATGAGCTTGGCTCTGATTGCAGCGGCGAATTAATTTCAAGTTGGTGGCACTGCAAAAAACCTGTCACCGCTAGCATGCTCGCTAATTGGCTAATGAGGGACGCACCTTCCAAAGCGTGACCTGCATTCACCAAAACTACACACCTCTGCATTTCTCCTACTGATCTCCTACTGCCACAACATGTTGCTTGAGCATGCACAAGACAACATAAAAAAATTAACATATTAATGGACAAGCTTAATCAATAATATATTAATAATGCCATCGAGACCACTCTTACGGTTGAAAGAATGGTTTTACACTCTTAGGGTATCAGAACCATTCACCTTCAGTTTGTGGTTCTCATATCCTAAGAATGCACATGAGACCACTCTAAGAGTGGTCTTGGTGGTGGTATTAACATGCACAAGAGGGTGTCAAATGCAAATAGTTCTAAAATGCTTAAGTTCTATGTTCAGTTGACAATATGGGTTTCACTTATTTTCCACAAAGCAAACTTTCTGAATGCAAACATTTTAATTCCATTTTTAAATAAAAATCTTCAACATGATTTATAATATCCTTACATGTATGGTTCATGAGTCCCTTGTGGTTATAAGAGTGCATTCGCAAGTATTTTGTGTGTTAGAACTTCTCAGCTTCACTTCACAGTTCTCTCACCCAAATAACTTGAGAATGCTCTCCTATAACCACACAAGACATAATAACTGTACATATGAGGAATATGCCATGTGCATTCATTAGATATGGTATTTGTCTTCATGAGTGGTCAGTGACCACTTGACCTTCATGAGTGGTGAAGCCACATGTGACGTCAAAAGAGATCACTGACAGTAAATGAAGAAAAATACCATATCTCATAAACGCTCATCACTTGTGTGGTTTATATATTATACATTCTTATTTTTTAAGTGAATTTTTTTATAAAAAGTGAAAGTTTACCAGCTCCATAGATTTTTAAACTGTTCGCTTAGTAAAGCCATGATTTGCAGGTTGCCCAAGCTACATTGTGTATTGGAACTGGTGTCTACGCAATAGTTTCCATGTTGTTTCCACTGGATACTGTACCATGGAAGCTTTATTCTGATTGGTCATTAGGGAAGAAAAAATTACTCACCATAGTAATGTTGTTTCTTCTAAAGGAGTCTTGTTGTATTCAGACATAATGCAATTAGCCCCAGCACTTGAACTGCCCCGGAGAGAAAAGAGTTAACTCCATGCAGAAGCATGGAACGTTGAGCTTGAGCTCGGTTTTTAAACCTCTATCTGTGGTACTTAGCAGTGCAACCGTCAGATTCTTACGGGCAACTAACTAACTTAACACTAAAATGTGGAAATTGTTTGAACACATAGCCAAAAGGCAAAATATTCTTTGGGGTCCAAAAAAGACTCAAGTCGAGAAACCAAGAAGAAATAAGGTAGTGACAATTCAAACTATGCAACACAAGAAGGAAAAACATAACAGTTACCCCCCCCAAGAGGTAGGGTACAAGGTACACCCCTGAGGTGTAACACTGTGCCTGCCAACCCACTTCCCAAAAACAGGTTCTGAGAGGGGAGGCAGGGGGGAGGTCTGAATACAGCAAGACTCCATTAGAAGAAACAACATTACTATGGTGAGTAATTTTTTCTTCAAACAACATGAAGTCTTGCTGTATTCAGACATAATGCAGACAACCAAGCAGTTCCCTAAGGAGAAGGGAATGCAGAACCTACTTTGGGAACAGACTCTGCAGTACTGCTGTGCCCCAAACCTAGCATCACTCCTAGCCTGGATGTCCAGAGAGTAATGCTTGGTGAATGTATGTACTGTTTTCCAGGTGGCTGCTTTACAGATCTCTAACAAGGGTACATATCTCTGACCGCAGCTAGAGTAGCAGCTGTACCCCTAGTTGAGTGAGCCCTCAGGCCTGAAGGAGATGTTCTACCCAATTTGTCATGGCAAAATTGTATACAGGAAACAATCCACCTGGCAATAGTTCTCTTAGTGGCAGGCTTACCTTTCCCCACTTCACCATAAGTGAGGAACAATTGAAGACAGTCATTTCTGTGTGCCTTAGTATGCTCTATGTAGTAGCTAAGTGCCCTTTTAATATCCAAACTGTGTAATCTTCTTTCCCCCTGGGGAAGAATGGTCACTGAAAAATACAGGAAGAGACATAGACTGGTTTAGGTGAAAATCCGATACCACTTTAGGCAAGAACCTCCTATTAGTTCTTAGGACCACTTTATCCCTATGGAAGGCTATGAAATCAGGTTCAACTGACAGGGCCTGTAATTCGCTAATCCGCCTGGCAGAAGTCATAGCTACCAGGAACACAGTTTTCCAGGTCAAGTACTTCAATTCAGCCAAAGCCATAGGCTCAAAGGGTGGCTGCATAAGCTGAGCAATGCAGACATTAAGATCTCAAGGTGGAGTAGGCTCCCTAAAGGGAGGGGGTTAATGTGAACCAGGCCTTTGAAAAACTTCCTGAAAACAGGATGAGATGCCACGGAAGAACCCTTCCCTGCTGAAAGGAATACAGAGACAGCTGCTAGATGAACCTTCAGAGTGGCAGGCCTAAGGCCTAGACTATTCAGATGAGCTAGATAATCTAAGGTTGTGGAAATGCCTGCAGAATCAGGCACAATACCTTTCTGAAAGCACCAAATACTGAACCTCTTCCATTTGGAATTGTAAGTTTTTTCTAGTGGAAGGTTTCCTGGAGACCTTCAGAATATCCAGAACTCCCTGAGACAGATGTAGAGCTGCATATTCTAACTCTTCAAGAGCCAGGCCTTGAGGTTGAGAGACTGAAGATTTGGGTACTAGATCCACCCCTGGGATGAGGAGAGAAGATTGTGTCTCCTGGGAAGAGACAGGGTACGTGAGATAGCCAAGGACAGCAGTAGAGGATACCAGGGTTGTCTGGCCCAATCTGGAGCCACCAGTATCACTGTGCAGGGTTGAGTTCTTATCTTGATCAGAACTCTGAACAGGAGAGGGAAAGGAGGGAAGGCATAGAGAAACCTGCCCTTCCAGTTCAGAATTGGGGCATCCTGGGGAACTGTCCCCAGGACTGGAGGTCTGCAGCAAAACAGAGGAAGTTGATGATTGTCTGGTGCTGCAAATAGATCTATTTCTGGAATGCCCACTTGGAGAAAATGATCCTCAGAATGAGAGGATTCAAGGACCATTCGTGATGCCCCTGTGAAATCCTGCTCAGGGCATCTGCCAGCACATTGTTCTTCCCTGGAAGATGAACTGCCACCAGGGAAGTCTGAAGGGAATAGGCCAGAGACCAAATCTTTGTGGCCTCTGTGCACAGAGCTGTGGACCGAGTGCCTCCCTGCTTGTTGATGTACCACACTGTAGTAGTGTTGCCCATCCTGACTTGGACCACCTTGCCTTTTACTGAATCCGAAGAGGTCTGAAGGGCTACGAAAAACTGCCCTGAGTTCCTGGAGGTTGATATGAAGAAGAGACTCCTGTGGGGACCAGATCCCCTGAGCTGTTAGGCCTCCCAGGTGGGCTCCCCAGCCTAGGAGAGAAGCACCGTAGTCAGTACTACTGATGGAAGTTGGGGGAGAAATGGAACCCCTTGTCTGAGGTTGTCTTGGTCCAGCCACCACTGGAGAGCCTGGACCAGAGTTCGGGTCACTGGACTCAGTTTGGTGAGGGAATCTGTTCTCTGTGACCAAAAGGACCTTAGATGGAACTGAATGTTCCGCATCTGAAATCTGGCTCCCTGAACCACTGCAGCGGAGGCTGCCATGTGGCCCAGGAGTTGGAGGAACTGTCTCACTGGAACAGAAACCTGAGGCTGAAAGGAGGAAGTGAGGTCTACTAAGGCCTTCACCCTTGCCAGAGGACAGAAAGCTTTTGCTTTGGTAGTATCCAATTCCACCCCTATGAAGGTGAGAAGCTGTACTGGTTCGAGGACAGATTTTGACAGATTGAGAAGAAACCCCAGGGAACTGAGCAAGTCCTGAGTGGTTGGCAGAGTTGACCCGACCTGGTCTGAAGACTGCCCTACTAGGAGCCAGTCGTCCAGATATGGAAAAATGGTGATACCCTGTCTTCTGAGGTAAGCCACCACTACTGCAAGGCACTCTGTGAACACCCTTGGAGCTGATGTTAGGCCAAAATGCATGGCCTTGAACTGATAATGGCCTGAAGGCAACTCGAACCTGAGGTATTTTCTGTGGGAGCACCTTATAAGGATATGGAAGCAGGCATCCTTGAAGTCCAGTGATGCTAGCCAATCTCCTGGCCTTAAAGAGGGAAGGATTATTCCCCGAGTTACCATTTTGAATTTGGGTTTTGAAATGTGTTTGTTCAGATACCTTAGATCCAGGATGGGTCGCCACTCCCCTGTGTTCTTTGGGGTGAGGAAGTACCTGGAGTATAGGCCTTTTCCCCTGTGTTGAGTAGGAACCTTCTCTACAGCTCTGACAGCCAGGAGAGAGGAAACCTCTGCCTCTAGGGCAAGGGTTTCTGAAACTGATGCTGGTGGAAAAGACTTGGCCCTTCTTTTTGGGTACCTTTTGAAGCTGAGGGCTAGTCCCTGGCTTACTACTTCCAGGACCCACTTGTCTGAGGTAACAGACTTCCAGGCCTGAAAGTAGTAAGCCAGCCTGCCTCCTACAGGGATTGGAGAGTTGACCCAGGCTGACACCTCAGGGTGTCTGCTTGGCAGAAGCCTTAGACTGGGAGGAAGAAGCAGCCCTGCTCATCCCCCTTCTTCCCCTCCCTCAGAAAAAAAACCCTTTGTGGGTGAGACGAGGCCTGGGCTTGGTAAAAAGGCCTGTGAAAAGGCCTACCTCTGCCCCTGGACTGCTGCTTCAGAGGAGTGGCTTGCCTTTCCTTGACCTGTGCACTCCTGTAAGAATTTCTATATTCGTCCATTTTCTTCATGTAAGCCTCTATCTGCTCCCCAAACAGAGAGTTACTAACTACAGGAAAATCCATAGCCTTAGACTGGGTGTACTGTGATAGGCTAGTACATCTGAGCCAAGCATGCCTTCTGAGAGACACAGATGTAGCCATGACTCAGGATGCCACATCGTTGGAGTCGACAGCAGCGTGAAATTGTACTTTGGATGCCTCAATTCCATCCGCAGCCACCTCCTCCAGCTCTTTGGCTAGCTGGGGGGAGGCCTTTTTAGCCAGTTCCAGAACCGTATCCCACCTGGACTTCTGGTACCTGGCTGCATAGGCCATATAATTTGCCTGCCTGAGTCCTAAAGAGGATGCCAAGTAGTTTCTTGGCCATGGTATCAATTTTCCTGGATTCCTTGTTTGGGGGGTGTGAAGCCAAAGGAATGTTTGCCTTGTCACAGGCTGCAGCCTGCACTACCTCAACATGGCTGCTATGTGAATAAAGGAACTCCGCAGCTGAGCCTGATAACATGTATCTCCTGTCCATTCTTTTATCTACAGGAGGTAAAGAACTAGGAGTCTGTAGAATCTTTTGTGTCTGTTTCCCCAAGGACTTGTGAAGGGGAATAGACAAACTTTTGGACTCTGGGATGTCCATCATCTCCACAAAATCAGGCTCTTCTTCTTCCTCCTCAGCAGCTTCAACCAAAGGGAGCTGGAGGGTTTCCGCCACCTTCCTGTAAAACAAGAAGTGAGAAGGGGACTCAGAAAGCCTGGGAGGGGAGAAATAGGGTCTGTCTGGGGAGATGTCCGGTTCAATGGGCACATCCAGACCTCCACCGTCGTAGTCATCGTTATCATCATCGGGATAGTCTACGTCTCCCTCCCACTCCTCATGGAAAGCATCCTGATCGTAATCTGAAGGGGCCGGTTCTGACCAAACCGACCGCCTAACTGGCGGCATTGTTTAGGACGGAACCGGACGAAGTGATTGGACAATACTAATCGCTTTGGCTATCTCGTCCGCAGTTGGAGTAAGCAGTACTGGATCCAAGCCAGCAGACTTCAGTTTCTTTTTTCACGGAACCGACCCCTCAGAGTCAGCTCTCCTTTTACCTGAGGTGATATTGCCTAGGTCAGTAGGCACCTCCTCAGGTTCGGCCGTAACCGAACCGGGCTGGCCATCCGGGTCTACGGACTTCTCGGCCTCCCTTTCCTTCAACCTACTCAGTCTTGTTTCTAGAGTGGTTTTAGGAAAGTTTTTGCAAATTTGGCATTCTGACTGGAGGTGGTCAAACCGCAGACAATAAACACAAAGATGAGGTGGGGGAGTCGGCCTTGGCAAAGGCCTCCCCACACTCAGTACAGTGTTGAAACCCAGTAGGACCGGTTTTCTTTTTGGGTTTCTCAGACATGGCCAACCTACCAAAATTACCCTATAGAAGCGTTCAAGCCAGGTAACAGCAACCGATCGGTGGTAACCATCTCACGGGTTTGGAAAAGAACTGAGAAAAAGCCCGGTTCTTTTGAAACCGATTGGTACCGGAACACCATTCTAAAATAACAAATTTAAAATTAGAAGGAAACACAAGGTCGGTTCCTAACCGGACCAACCGGGAAGAAACCGAAGAAGCCAACAATTTACACAAGTTGTTTTAAAATAAAATATAGTCACTACCTATTTACCACACTACCTGTACCACAGACAGAGGCTGGAAATCCCAAAAAAACAAAGAACAAGTTTTAAACCAAACACTTTACTTTTACCGAACCGAGCAGAGGAATCTCCGGAGCGACTTCACTGTTAGGTGGAGTAAAGAATCTGACAGTTGCACTGGTAAGTACCACAGACAGAGGTTTGAAAACCGAGTTCGAGCTCAACATTCCATGCTTCTGCATGGAGTTAACTCTTTCCTCTCTGGGGCAGTTCAAGTGCAGGGGCTAACTGCATTATGTCTGAATACAGCAAGACTTCATGTTGTTTGAAAGGGGTGTTTCTTGAATCATGTGCACCTGCACTAGTTCAGTCTGTGGCCAGCCATTGACGGGGAAAGGATATGTGTCTTTAGAAAGTGGATCACTGGGGCTGCTGTAGCTGAGGTAACTGCTTCGGGGACTGGGAGGAATACAACGTGGAAGATGTACGGACATGTGATCTTTGGCTTATGGAATGTTTGGAAGACTGGGTGCTTTATTATCAAAGTGGATTTATGGCTTTTTTTTTATTTTATGGACGGCAATTTGGGTAGTGCAGGTTAGGGGAGCTGAAGTGCCGCCAGCTGCCACATGCTCAGTGGATGATATTGCTTGTGATGGTAGCGGCACATAGCTGTACAGAGTGCGGGGCACAGATGGCAGAATTAGCAGTTTATTGTGACTTACCCATGTAGCTAGATAAATTTAATGACGTACCCCACAGTGAAAATAAAAATGTATCTAGTTACTTGGTGTTTTGTACAGTGGATGGCATTTTTATTTCACTTAAAAAAATACTAATGCATACTGTATAAATAAATATATAATACGCTAATCAATTGATGCAAAACTTATCCAAAACAGGTTCTGAAAATGTGTTGCAGTTACTGACGTATCTTAAAACTAAATTATAGCAATGATTTTTAACATAAAATTGTAACATTTATTACTTTAGTTCTTCTTCCTCTTTAGCATCCTTAGCCCCTGCTTGTAATGACATGGAAAATCTCTGCTTCTGACTTTTGCTGGCCTCTCTTGTTTCAGACAAAGGTATTAATATTCCTCCTTAAAGTCAATGCAGGTTAAGAAAATGAAAAAAATATATATGCATGAAGTTTACATAACAAAAAGATGCTGTTTCCAATTTAATAATACATTATTAAGCAGAATAACGTTATACCCAAACCTATCATAATCAACCACTTTACAGAAGTAGAATTTTATCCAGCATAGGCCCTACCCACTGCTCCCATGATGACCATCGTCCGTGGCATCAGTGCTGATGTAAATACATTTTATATTCTATGCATATTGTAGATACGGTATTTATTGCCCATTGTACATGAATTACAGTTGCACTTTGTACTACCTCACTTGTTGACATTATTTTACTGCAAAATATGCTTCCTTATTCTAGTGTGACTGTACCTGTATGTTATGCTTTGCTTTACTGTGGATCTCATGCCCCTGTCCCCAGGTTGCACCCAGAAGAAAACATTACTTACCATAGTAATCTTGTTTCTTCTAAGGGAATTTTACTGTATTTTGACATATGTAGTATTGTCCTCCCACAGTACTGCCCTGGAGCTGAAACGGTTAATAGACCCTATGCTAATGATGGAATGCTAGGCTCATGCTCGGTTTTCAAACCACTGTCCCTAGTAAACATTCCACAACTGTCAGATTCTTACGGAGCGTGAATACTAACAAGCTATCTATACTAACTTTAACAATTAACTAATAAATGACAACTAACAATCCCCTTCAGTTGAAAAATGTGGGCTACATTAAGATTCAAGTCACTAAGCCCAACAACAGGACCACTCATGGGTTTACAACAGTGTGGACAGCTGTGCTGCAGTGCCCATAGGTTCTAGCAGGGGAGGTAGGGTGGGAGCTCAGAATACAGTAAGACTCCCTTAGAAGAAACAAGATTATTATGGTAAGTAATGTTTTCTTCAAACCCCAGGAAATCTTACCATATTCTGACGTATGCACACTACCCAAGCAGTACCTTTGCAGGAGGGTAGAGAACCTCTTTAGGAAACGAGCTCTGCAGTACTGCTGTGCTAAACCTGGCATCACCTCTGGCTTGGATATCCAGGCTGTAGTGCTTGGTAAAGGTGTGAATTGTTTTCGAGGTAGCTGCTTTACCGATTTCCAGCAAAGAAATATCTCCAGCAGCTGCTATTGAAGCAGCTGTATCCCTTGCAGAGACAGCCCTAAGGCCTACAAGGATTTCTTACTTTGCTATACCAGAACTAAATACAAGCCACCATCCAATGGGCAATAGACCTCTTTGAGGCAGGCTTGCCCTTTCCTACTTCTCCATAGGTCAGAAAAAGCTGAGTGCTCACCTGCCTGATAGTTTGTGTGACCCAAGTAGTAGCTTATAGCTCACTTGACATCTAGGTTGTGCAGTCTACATTCCCCTGAACTAGAGTGGTCAGTGAAATAACGACTGGCAAAGTAATGAACTGATTTAGGTAGAAGTCCGAAATCACCTTGGGCAGAAAGTATCTGTTAGTCTTGAGGACTATCTTTTCCCTATGAATTGATATGCAATTAACTCAGCAGACAAGGCTTGGAGCTCACTGATGCTCCTAGCTGAGATGATGGCTACGAGGTACACTGTTTTCCATGTTGCATACCTAAGCTCTGCTGAAGGCTCAGATGGTGGTTTCATTAGCCAGCCAATGCATATATTGAGGTCCCATGCCACGTGTATTCCCTGTGAGGCAATGCAAATGCATGAGACCCTTGAAGAAGTTTCTAAACACTTGATTAACTGCCAGAGATTACCCCTTACCAGCTGAGAGGTGAGCAGAGACAGCTGGCATTTGTACTTTGAGGGTGGAAGGCCTAAGGCCCAGAGAAACAAGGTGTTCCATATATTGTAGTATCACTGGCAAGGCAGCCTGGCAGCAGTTTATCTCTTTTTCTGGCACCAAATGGAAAAATGTCTTTCCATGTAAAGGTGTAAGTCTCTCTGGTAGATGGGTTCTCTAGAAAGCCTAAGAATCTCCAGCACCCCTATAGAAATGTACAAGTCTGAATACTCCTAAGTCCTCAAGAGCCAAGCACTGAGCCTGAGAGACCAGATATTGGGATACAAGACCCTGTATAAGTAGGGGTATCACAAGTCGTAAGAGAGAGGTAATAATCCCTCTTTACAAGACACTGGTTAGGCCCCATCTGGAGTACTGCGTGCAGTACTGGAGGCCACACCTTCACAAGGACATTAACCAAACTGAGGCAGTCCAGAGAAGGGCAACCAAAATGGTGCAGGGACTGCATCAGAAGACATATGAGGACAGATTAACCAAGCTCAATATGTATACCCTTGAGCAAAGGAGGGAGAGGTGATATGATCGAGACATTCAAACACCTTAAGGGCATTAACAAGGTGAAAGAGTCTAACATGTTTAAATATAAGAAAAATAGCAGGACAAGAGGACACAGAATGAGATTAGAGGGAGGCCGATTAAGGGGAAAGTGAGAAATACTTTTTCACAGAAAGGGTGGTGGATGCATGGAACGGCCTATCTCAGGAAGTGGTGGCTATGAATACAGTGCAGGGCTTCAAGCAGGCATGGGATAGGCATAAGGGAGCAATACCGATGAGTATGAATAGATAGACCACTGACAGAGCAAAGGCCGATGGCACATTTATAAGGTAGAAAAAGAAATGGGCAGACTGGATGGGCCTTGCGGTCCTTATCTGCCATCAACTTCTATGTTTCTAAGTTTCTATGTCCTGCAAGGAGGTCAATAGGTTGTGCCTCCTGGGCAGAGAGATTGGCCTGGAAATTGACAAGGTCAGAAGTAGAAGATTCCATGGCCTTCTGGTTGAATCTGGAGCAATGACGATCACTGTCACTGAGTGTACACTGAACTTGATCAGCACTCTGAGCAACAGGGGAAATGGAGGAAAGGCATACAGAAACTTCCCTGTTTAATGCAACAGCAGCACATCCAGAGGGACTGTGTCCCCTGCAAGAGGTCTGCAACAGAATTGTGGTAGCTGGTACTGTCTGGGGTTGTGAGGAGGTCCACCCCTGGGGTACCCCACCTTCTGACCACCACTTGTACTCCTGGTGGTTTCAGTTGATTCTGCTGAGAGCATCCGCCGGGACATTGTCCTTCCCTAGGAGGTGGACAACTGGGAGGGAGATGTCCAGGGAGTGAGTTAAGACTCCACAGTTTCATGGCTTCCATGTACAGCAGGGACAACTTTGTGCCCCCTTGCTTGTTTACATAGTACATTGTGGTTGTATTGTTTTGTCCTCACCTAAATCACCTTGCCTTGAAGCACTGGAGCGAGGGCTGAATGCCCAACTAAGCTGCCCTGAGCTCCAGCAGGCTTTATGTGAAGCAGTGTGTGCTCCCCTAGGAGGGAGGCATATGTTGTTAAGATTGCTGCTGGTGGCAGCTGGGGGAAGGCACACCCTCCCTGAGGTTGTTTTCTTCCTGCCACCACTGCACAGTTTGCAGCAGGATTCTTGTGACTGGGACCATCTTTGAGAGGGAATCTCTTTTTGGGGCCAGTGAGACCTCTGGTGGAACTAAATGCCTCTCCTCTTTAATCTTGATCCTAACACTGTTCCTGCAGCCATGTGCCCTAGCAACTGTAGAAAATGTCTCATTGGTCTGGGGTATGCAACTGGAATGAGCCTGCCAGCTGCACCAAGCTGTCTACTATTCCCTGCAGAAGGACGGCCCTTCCTATCAGTGCAGCCAGTCTTTGTCCCTATAGACTCCAGGCACTGAATTGGTGTTAGCATTGACTTTTTTTTTTTTTGCCAGGAGACCCAGCATACACAGAGCATTGTAGATGGTGATCAGTGCACCTCTAGCTGCAGAGGAGACTGGTCTGCCATCAGCCAGTCATCCAGGTACAAGGAGACTATGGCCCCTTGCCTCCTTAGGTGTGCTTCTACTAATGCTATGCACTTGGTAAGCACCCCAGGAGCAGAGATAAAGCTGAAAGGAATGGGTCTGACTGTGTGGAAGGAAGTGCCCTTTAAGGCCAGAGATGTAGGCCCCATCCCCCTTTCTGAGTGTAGGGAGGATGGTAGCGAGAGTGACCATTCTTACTTTGGCTTTGTTAAATGCCTGTTTAAATGTCTGGGATCCCATATGGGTCACCACTCTCTCCAACAGAGTTACTTCTAATAGACTGGCAGGTCTGAAAAACCCTGTCCTTAGTTTGGGCTGGATCTTGAACCTGATGGCAAGTCGCTGGCCCACTATCTGTCTTGGTACTTCTGGGGTGTTGCTGCCTTCTCCTTTGCAGCAGCATTCCTAAATGTTACCTTGTACCCATCCATGTTTTCCATGTAAGCCTTTGTTCACCAAAAAGGAATGTGGGCTCATCAGAAAAATCCAATGCCTTTTGGTTGGCCTGGGATGAATTAGTTATCCCTAGCCAGGCCTATCTCCTCAGAGACACTGAAATTGCCATTTGCCTGGCTGCAATAAGACTGCATCCAGTACAGAGGCCTCTATGCCCTAGCAATCTCTGAAATTGCATTCCAGAGATGTTGATTTGTTTATTTAATATCTGGAGACATAGGCCATGTGAGTGGCCTGTCTAATGGACAAACAGGCACCTAAGTGGGATTTCTTGCCAAAGAATCCATCTCTTGGGAGTCTTTATCTGGTGGGTGTGATGCCAGGAGAATCCCTGCCATATCACAAGCCACAGCTTGCAGCACCTCTTCATGGCTGGTGTACTCTACTCCAGACTTAGCCACCCAATACTTCCTATCCAGCCCCTTGTTCACTGGGGGAATGGAAGTGGGATTTTATAAAATTCTAGAAGCCTGTCTCTTAAGAGAGTTGTGGATGGGCAGCACCATTCTTTCTGTTACTGGCACATCCATCCTATCCATACAGTCTGGCTCCTCTGTGAATTGCTGGGTGGAGAGATCCAGTGTCTGTGCGCTTTATGAAGGCAAAGTGAGAGGAAAATATCTCATCTCCCTTTTCAGGGGAGTCAGGATGTTGAGGATCAGGGCATACTAAGGTATAAACTCACCATGTACACCTCAGTAAACCGTTCAAATGAACCGGGAAACGAGAAGGAACCCAGGTCCTGATCCGAGATCTGTGAACTGGGCCGCTGAACCGGAACCGTGGTACCAGTTGCAGTGCCTGTAAAATTTGTATAGTGTTTACTATGCATTTGTGGTTGGAACCGGCGGTTTTGCAGGTAGCAGTTCCTGAACCGAGTGCTTTTCCTTCTTCTTTTTCTTAGCAGATCTTACCAGTTCAGCGGCAGTGTCTGCGGTTCTTTTCTTTAATCGGGGAACCATCACCCTGGTTAGAGGGTTGTAAAGCCGTTCCTTCGGTTTCTACACATGAGAGGAGGAAGTTTTGTCCACAGCTGGGTTAGCAGCCCTATTTAACCTTTTTTCCTACAGTCGGTTAAAATGCCTATTAAGCGCCGAATGAGGAAATGCTTTTTACTGAGCCAAGTGTTTTTTCTTTCCTCTTTTTCTCAGCAGAACTTACTGGTTCAGCGGCAGTGTCTGCGGTTCTTTTCTTTAATCGGGGAACAATAAGAAACAAGCATTTGTCAATGCCGAATGTTGATTGCTTTGGTCTGCTGAGGTTGCTCACTGGCCCTCTGTTACTCGCTCTTTCTGTTTCTCCCAGTGCTGCAGGCTGCCTTTTTGTATTGGGCTCCTGCCTGCGTTGACACCTTTTTCTGTCCACAAAGAAATCTGCAGCTGTCCCGACAGAGCTCCATTGAGGTTGCTCACTCCCCCCTCTCTCCCTCTCTCATTTTGTATCTTCTGGTGCTGCAGGCTGCCCTTTTGTACTGGGCTTCTGCTTCTGTTGGTGGCTTTTTCTGCACATAAAGAAATCTGCAGCAGTCCCAACACAGCTCCGTTGAGCTCGCTCACTCCCCCTCTCTCACTCCCTCGTTCCGTTTCTGCTGGCACTGCAGGCTGGCCTTCTGTATTGGGCTTATGCGTCTGTTGCTGCCTTTTTCTGCCCACAAAGAAATCTGCAGCAGTCACGATAGAGCTGCGTTGAGCTCACTCACTTACTCTGTTACTCACTCGTTGTGTTTGTCCCGGTGCTGTAGGCTGCCCTTTTGGACTGGGCTCCTGCCTGCATTGGCACCTTTTTCTGGCCACAAAGAAATCCGCAGCTGTCCCAACAGAGCTCCGTTGAGGTCGCTCACTCCCCCTGTCTCACTCGCTCATTCTGTTTCTCCTGGCGCTGCAGGCCACACTTTTGTACTGGGCTCCAGCCTATGTTGGCGACTTTTTCTGCACACAAAGAAATCTGCAGCAGTCCCGACACAGCTCCGTTGAGCTCACTCACTCCCCGTCTCTCACTCACTCGTTCCATTTCTGCCAGTGCTGCAGGCTGGCCTTTTGTACTGGGCTCCTGCCTGCATTTCTGCCTTTTTCAGCCCACAAAGAAATCCGCAGCAGTCACGATAGAGCTCCACTGAGCTCACTCACTCCCACTCTCTCACTTGCTCGTTGTGTTTCTCCCGGCACTGCAGGCTGCCCTTTTGTACTGGGCTCCTGCCTGCTCCGGCACCTTTTTCTGCCCACAAAGAAATCCACAGCTGTCCCAACAGAGCTCTGTTGAGGTCGCTCACTCCCCCTGTCTCAATTGCTATTTCTGTTTCTCCTGGCACTACAGGCTGCCCTTTTGTAAAGGGGTCCTGCCTCTGTTGGCACCTTTTTCTGCCCACAAAGAAATCTGCAGCAGTCCCAACACAGCTCCATTGAGCTCGCTCACTGCCCCTCGCTCACTCACTCATTCCATTTCTGGCCACGCTGCAGACTGCCCTATTGTACTATGCTCCTGCCTGCGTTGCCGCCTTTTTCTGCCCACAAACAAATCTACAGCAGTCACGATAGAGCGCCGTTGAGCTCACTCACTCCCCCTGGTCTCACTTGCTCGTTCTTTTTCTCCCGTCGTTGCAGGCTGCCCTTTTGTACTGGGCCCCTACATTCATTGTTGCCTTTTTATGCCCACAAACAAATCTGCAGCAGTCCAAACAAAGCTCCGTTTGGCTCACTCACTGCCCCTCCTTCACTCGCTCGTTCTGTCTCCCAGCGCTGCAGGCTGACGTTTTGTACTGGGCTCCTCCCTACATTTGTGCCTTTTACTCCCACAAAGAAATCCGCAGCAGTCCTGACAGCCCTCAGTTGAGCTAGGTCACTCCTCCTCTCTCATTCGCTCAATCCTAATCTGTCCCAAACACTGATTTCCGACAGCGACTGTGGTATTCTGCGCTGGAAGTACGAAAACACATTTCGGCCAGGATGTGAAAAAAGACAGCTGTACTGCTCATAAGGAGGTGTGAAAAAATGCCACTGTTGAAAATGTGGCATGAAAATATTACTAATTTGCGAAGAAACAAGGGTGCGTGGAAACTGCACAATGCACACTCATATCACAGTCATTTTATGGAATTTCATCACAAAATTTTCAACATAAGCAGTTTAGGACCTCTGCTCATGAACAGTGTCACTGGGATTTTCTTAATGTGTCCCGAACACTGATTTCCCACAGTGACTGCGCAATCCTGCGCCAGAAAATCAAAAACATATTTTGGCCAGGATGTCAAAAATGACAGCTGTACTGTTCATAAGGAGGTGCGTAAAAATGGCAGTGTTAAAAATCTGGAGTGAAAATATTGCAAATTGGCAAAGTTATGAGCGTGCGTAGCAACTGTGCAATGCACGCTCATAAAACAGTAATTTTTTGGATTTTTCCCACCAAATTTGCAACATACACTTTTTGAGACCCCAACACATGAACACTGGCACTGTTGTTTCATTAATCGGTCGTGAAAGGTGATTCCATGCAGTGACCACGAAATCACCTTTCCGGACCGAATAACGCCATGACAGTGCCTGAATTCATGAGGAGGGGTCCCAAAAACCCTATATAAAAATTTGGTGCCAAAATTCCAAAAAATGCCCGAGATATGCATCAAAGTTAAAAAAAAACAAAAAAAAAATATTTATACCATTATACAGCTTACCGTCATTTCCTTAGTTTGCGGTCTGCTTTGAAGAGTGCAGATGTGTTCCTGGTCCACCGAAGATCGTCGCGCCGGACTCTGAAAGTAAGTATGGGGTGAGGGAGGTGTGGGGAGGAAGGGTGCGCAGTGGGTGGGCATGGGTTGTGGGAGTGGGCAGGGAGACCACAAGGAGCTGTTTCCTTTTTTCACTGGTTACAAAAAAAAACATCATGGGACTTTTTTTTTTTACAGGGGCATGTGGCATGTTGGGGTGGGCTCCCAGTGTGTCAACAGAGTGTTTTTTTTTGGGGGGGCAGCTGTAGCCAACGGGGGATTGGGCACCCCTGTCGGCATAAAAGAGGGTGTGCAAGAGCCAATGGGGACTGGGCACCCCCTTGGTACAAATCTACTGGGTTTTTGTGTTGGGGGCATTATGCCAATGGGGAGTGGGCTCCCCGTCGGCAAAACAAATTGGGAGGGTGGACATAATGCTGACGGGGAGTGGGCTCCCCGGCCGGCAACTTTCACTAGGAGGGGGACTGAAGCCAATAGGGATTGGGGCTCCCGTTGGCAAAAACACTGTTGCGGGGGGGGGCACATGCTGCCGAGGGGGACTGGGCACCCCCTTGGCATTGGGGGCTCATGAATATTGTTTGTGAACATGGCGGCAAGCCACCGCCATGTTCACAAACAATATTACAGTACCAACGTTCCACCCTGCAATGACGGGTCGCTCCCTCATTGCAGCGAATGGCTGATGCTGCAATGTCGAGGCGGCCCCTGATTGCAGCAGCTGAAACATTTCAAGATGGTGGCATGCTGGCTAAACTAGTATCAGCAGCAGCATGGCACCCCATTGGGGAAAGCAGGTCAAACCTTTAAAGGCTGTGGGGGCATTGGCCACAACAGTGCCACGCCTCCACAACCTGCTTCTGGCAAACTGCCGCAATATGTTTCTTGCACATGCGCACAATCAACATAAAAATTACTTACCATAGTAATCTTGTTTCTTCCAAGTGATACTCAGGTATTCATAACTTTATGCAGTCATTCTTGCAAGTAGAACTGCCCAGAGAGAATTTGGAACATATGCAAATGATGGAATCTTTTGCATGAGCCACTTTTCAAATGCTGCCTTATACTAACTGCCTTTGTTCAAACCCCTCATATTTCCTGGAAGCCTGAAGAGACAGGCCCATGGGGACTAAGTGTAATAATGATAATTACAATAATAATAACAACAACAACACCACTATTAATTATAATAGTAATAGAGGAACTTCCTTAACACCCAAAAAAGGGGCTTCCGACTGGAATGCATACCAGCATAACATATGAAAGGATACGCTTGAATGTCCAGAGCACATACAAAGAGAAGGAGGACAACAGTAGTGATCACAGTCACAAAATGTGTGCCAGAAATAGGATTTCTACCCCTGAGAGCACAGTATTCAGGAGTGCAGAGGCCAAAGGTTTCAGAAGGGGAGGAGGGAGGGAAAGTTATGAAGACCTGATTATCACTAGGAAGAAATAAGATTACTATGGTAAGTAATTTTTTCTTCTAACCCCAGCAATACTCAGGTATTCATAACTTTATGCAAACTACTAAGCAGTACCTTTGGCGGTGAGCACAGAAGAAAAAATTATTCACCTTAGTAATGTTGTTTCTTCTAATGGAGTCTTGCTATATTATGACAATTACATTTGACCCAGCCTTCGAACTGCTCCGGAGGTGAAAGAGTTAAGTTCCATGCATGGCATGGAATCTTGAGCGTGAGCTTGGTTGAAAACTCTGTCTGTTGTGCTTCAAACTGTAACTGTCAGATCTTTACGAGCAAAAACTCACTAAAGGTTCTGTGTGGAAGCTGTAAACCTTCACTAGCCAACTGGCTACTAAATACTAACACATTTTCCAGTCCCAAAAGCAAGACTCAAGTCAGGGGACCAAGAAAATGAAAATACAACAGCAAACAAAATTGGCAAACACTAGGTACCAACATAGCACTGCCCACCCACATCCCAAAAACAAAACAGAGGTTCTGAGAGGGCAGGTAGGGAGGTCATAATATAGCAAGACTCCATTAGAAGAAACAACATTACTAAGGTGAGTAATTTTTCTTCAAACAACATGAAGTCTTGCTATATTATGACAATTACAGACTACACAGCAGTACCTCCATGGAGGAGGCAGAACCTACTTAGGAATAGGCTCTGAAGCACAGTTGCAAACCGAGCATCACTCTAGCCTGGATGTCCAGGAGCAATGCTCGTGAAAGTGTGAACTGTTTTCCAAGTAGCTGCTTGACATATCTCTATGATAGGGATGTCCCTGGCAGCAGCCAGGGACGCAGCTGTACCTCTGGTAGAGTGAGCCCTCAGGCCTGCAGGGGGAACCCTACCCAGTTTTTGATAACAAAACTGGATACAAGAAACAATCCACCTAGCAATGGATCTTTTAGTGGCAGGTTTCCCTTTACCTACCTCACCATAGGTGAGGAACAGTTGGAGGGAATCAAACCTGTGACCCTTGGTACGCTCTATGTAGTAGCTAAGGGCTCTTTTGACATCTAAACTGTGCAATCTCCTCTCACCAGAGGAGGAATGGTCAGTGAAGGTCACAGGGAGAGACATAGATTGGTTCAGGTGAAAATCCGAAACCACCTTGGGCAAGAATTTTCTATTAGTCCTGAGGACCACTTTATCCTTATGAAAGGAGATAAAATCAGGCTCCACTGACAATGCTTGTAGTTCACTTATGCGCCTAGCAGAAGTGATGGCAACCAAAAACACAGTCTTCCAAGTCAAGTACTTGAGCTCTGCTGAAGACATGGGCTCAAAAGGAGGTTGCATAAGCTGGGCAATGCAAACATTAAGATCCCATGCAGAGGCAGGATCCCTGAATGGAGGGTTGATGTGAAGCAATCCCTTGAAAAACTTGGAGAATACTGGATGAGCTGAAAGAGAAGAGGGTTTACCTGCTGATAAGAAAGCAGACACTGCTGCCAGGTGCACTTTAGGGTAGCTGGTCTCAGACCCAGAGCATTTAAGTGCACCATATAATCCAGAACTGTGGGCAAGCCGGCAGACTCTGGGGAAATACTCTTACCAGAGCACCATATGGAAAACCTTTTCCATTTGGAATGATAAGTAGCCCTAGTAGAAGGCTTCCTCGAAGCCTTCAAAACATTGAGTACACCCTGAGAAAGGTGTAAGTCAGCAAACTCTAACTCTTCAAGAGCCAGGCCTTGAGATTGAGAGATTTGAGATTCGGGTACCAAACTCTCCCCTGGGCACAGGTTAACAGATTGTGATTCCTGGGAAGGCACAGGGGAAGGTGGACTGCTAGGGACAGAAGAAGTGGATACCAGGGCTGTCTGGCCCAATCTGGAGCAATCAGGATCATCTTGCAAGGTTGAGACCTGATCTTGACTAGCACCTTGAAAAGGAGAGGGAAACATACGAACATACGAACATACGAAGTTTGCCAGCAGATAAAGGCCTAGAGGTCTATCAAGTCTGCTCGAATGTGCAGCTAGCACCCTTTATTCTGCAGCTGCCCCTCCCTTCCACCCTTCCCTTCATTAACCCTCCCCTTGTCCTGTCCCATCCTCGTTGAAGCAGTCCACTGTTCTACTGCATACCACTTCTGCAGGTAGCGATTCACCCAGCCACCACCCTCTCTGTAAAAAGTGTCTCCTCATCTCCTCCTGAACCTTCCTCGCTCCAGTCTCATATCATGGCCCTGGTGTCCTCCCTCCCTTACTTTGAACAGCCCTCTGTACCTGTCTTGTTTATTCCTTTCATGTATTTAAAGGTTTCAATCATGTCCCCCTGTCTCTCCCTCCTCCAGTGAGTACATGTTCAACTCCTTCAACCTCCTCTCATATGATAAGTCCCCAGACCCTTGATCATCTTTGTCGCCCTCGCTGCACTCCCTCCAGTAACTTAATGTCTCTTTTTCAGATCTCGGACGCCAGAACTGCACCAGTACTCCAGGTGTGGTCTAACTAATGACCTATACAGTGGCAGAATCACCTCCTCCCTCCTTGAGGATATACCCTTGCAATACAACCCAGCATTTTGTTGGCCTTTGCAGCTGCCTTCCTACACTGTGCCGAGTTGTTCATTGACCCTGTGATGAGCACACCCAGATCCTTCTCCTCCTCTGTCTGGGCTAGCTGCACTCCCTAGCTGGTAAGTCCTCCTTGGGTTCTTCATCCCAAAATGCATCACCTTGCACTTTTGGCATTAAAGCCAGTTGCCAGGTGTCTGACCAGGTTTCAAGCTTTGCCAGATCATCCTGCAACCCCTGCCATCCCCCTAGGTCATCCACCACCGCGCCAACCTTGGTATCATCAGCAAACAGACTGATCTTGCTCTTGATGTCCCATGATATGTCTGCAATGAATATCCCAAACAACACTGGTCCCAACACCGAGCCCTGTGGGACACCGCTCGTCACTGCCCTTGGGTGTGAGAGCTCCCCACCCACCACCACCCTCTGTTGCCTTCCTGCAGCCAGTTTCCTACCCATCTCACCAGCATTGCACCCGCGCCTGTGCCTACTAACTTCCTTCCCAGCCTTCCATGTGGCACTGAGTCGAATGCCTTACTGAAGTCCAGATACAGGACATCCACTGCATGTCCCCTGTCCAGTTGCCTAGTTACCCAGTCATAGAACCCGACCAGGTTGGTTTGGCAGGATCGCCACGTATGAAGCCATGCTGTCTGCTGTCCTGTAGTCCTTTGGCCTCTAAGATGGCCACCAGCCTCCTTCAGGATAGTCTCCATTAGCTTCCCACGATGGATGTGAGGCTCACTGGTCTGTAGTTTCCGTTCATCCTTGGGGCCACTCTGTGGAGGGGCACCACATGAGCCATCCTCCAGTCCTGAGGTACACACCCCGAATGTAGTGAGGCATTAAATAGGTCTGCCAAAGGTCCTGCAAGGACCTCTGCCAGCTCCTTCAGTACCCTGGGGTGGATGCCATCTGGGCCTGGTGCCTTGTCCACCCTCAGTGCCTTCAAACCCTCTCGAACTCTGCCCTCCATGATTTCCCCATCTGTCACCACTTCCCCCCCGCGTCTGCCATTTCACCCATCTTGGGTGTCACCCCCTCTTCTCTTTAGTAAATACTGAGCAGAAGTACTCATTTAGTGCTTCCGCCTTATCATACCCTGCTTCCACCCAACCCCCCTCCTTCCTAATCCTTACTATGTGGTCCTTACAGCTCCTTTTCTCCTGATGTACTTAAAGGTCCTTCTCCCCTTCTTAATGCCTTGTGCCAGCCTGAGTTCCGTAGATGCTTTGGCTCCCTTACTGTCCTTGTCACCTCCTTGATTCTGTCAAGTACTCTCTCTGTCCTCCCCCTCCCTGTTTTCTTGTATTTCCTAAAGGCAGCTCTTTTCCTCCTTACCTTTTCCATGACCTCCTTGCTCAACCAGCTCGGTTTCTTAGCCCTAGCCTTCTTGCTCTGGGCTTTGCAGCAGGTTTTGTTGCCTCCACTATCCCCAACTTTATGAGCTCCCATCTCTGGTTAGTATCCATACTAGATTGAATTCTGGCCAGGTACCCTTTTACCACTTCCCCATCCTCCCAAAGTCAGCCCTCCTGAAGTCCAGCACTCTTGTGCCAGATTCCACTCCTTCCTTGCCCATATCCAATGTGAGCCATACTGAGTGGTGGTCACTCCCTGACAGCGGTTCCTCCACTGTAAGTTCTCTCCCAAAGTCCCCATTTGCCAGCACAAGGTCAAGGGTATTCCCTAACCTGGTTGGTTCACTGACCATTTGCAGCAGGAAGCTGTCCTGGAAGGCATCCAGCAGTACCTGCTCCCTTCTGTTCCTGGTTGTTGGGGTGCTCCAGTCCACTTCTGGCATGTTGAAGTCCCCCACAATCACCACACTACCCTTCTCGAGGTCCTCCTGATCTGTCCCGCTAGTTCCCTGTCTAACTCCTCCATCTGAGATGGTGGCCTGTACCACTCCCATTCTAAGACTCTATTCTTGGAATCCTGGATTTGCACCAGAGTGACTCTGTACTACCCTCCTCCCTTCCTCCCTTACACACTTCAGTCCTTCTTTCCATATGTGCCACCCCCTCCTTTCCCAGTCACCCTGTCCCTACTGAAATAACCTGTACCCTGGTACAGACAGGTCCCAGTCATTATATTGGGTGGCCCATGTTTCCGTGATGGCTGCAATGTCCACCTCTCCCTCTGCCATGAGAACCTGCAACTCTGCAGTTTTTCCTCCCAAGGCTCCTAGCATTAAGGGTAACCACCTTCCACCCTTTCCCCTCCTCCCATCCTGCCCTCCTTTCCTAGCATCACCAATAGTACTTGCCATTTGTCCTTTGTCACTGTTATGGGGGTAGCTCATATGATTTCCCAACCTGTGGTCCCTGCATATCTCTTCCCAACTGCCACCCCACTCCTAGTTTAAACTCCAAACTTCTTCTATATATTCTTCCATCCTCTGCTTCAACACTTTCTTTCCTTCCTCACTCAAGTGTAGTCTGTCCTTGGCATAGAGACTACTGTCCTCCCAGGTCCCTCCCCACCTCCCCAACAGCCCATACCCTTTAGCACAACACCAGGTTCTTAGCCATCTGTTAAATTCCTCTATTCTCAGCTTTCTTGTTGTGCTTGCCTTTGGCACCGGAAGTATCTCAGAAAAAGTTACTGATCTTTCTGCCCCCTCACATAATTGTGCTAGTTCCTCAAACCTCCTCTGGACTATATCCACTGTCTTGTCAGCCAGGTCGTTTGTCCCAAGATGTATAATTAAATGAGGCTTGTCCCTACCCCTTCTAGCATATTTCAGAACAGACTGTCCCACCCTTTCCGCTGTCATTCCTGGCAAGGCCTCCACCCAAATGCGACTATGCCTCTCCGCCTTGCTACCCCACCTGACTCCTCTTAGTATTGAGTCCCCCAGCACTAAGATTCCACCCCTCTTACTCCCTGCTTGCTTCCTTTCATCTCCCTCCCTCATTTCCAGCTCCTCTTCTTGCTCTTGCACATTATTATGCCCTTTACCCCTGTTGCAGTTCTCCCAGCAGAACTTCCCCGCTCAGTTTGGTCCAGGCATTTATCCATTACTCCTCTAATTTCATCACTTCCTCCTCCACCTTCTTCCTCTCTAGCAGTGCAAACTATTTTCTGAAGATCCTTCACAAATGCCTGCCCTCTCTCTGCATAGTAACCTGTTCTCTCCTTTCCACTCCATGACTTTTGCCACTTCTTCGCCTCCCTCACAAGTCCCTATTGCCTCCTTCCATTTGACTTTTGTCTCCTGATCTGGTTTCCCGGCAATCGTTCTTCCTGGCCTGGGCCCTTGTCTTCTTCCCTTCTTCTGAGCCTCTCCTCACCACTGTTGGCTTAAATTGCCCTCCCTCATCTCCCTTCTTCCTCCCTCCAGTATTGGGCTAAACCCACCCCAATCTGCCTTGCCTGTTTAGTTCCTCCTGCAGACCCTCAATCTCCTTTCTAAGTTTTCCTATGTGGTTGCACACTAAACATCCTCCCACTCCAGGCAATGTTTAGAAAGATTGGTGCACACGAGTTGTTGCAGCCTACCACCCTACCCATTGCTGTCGTTGCCCACCAGCGACCCCCACCCTTCCAGATGCAGGATACAAACACTCCCCCAAGTCCCCACTCTCCCCTCTATCAGTGCAAAACATTCTTTATGTCCCTTACCTCCTTTGTTGCACGTTTAGATATGTTGAGCAACTGCTTTATATTCTATCCACACTCAAAAATACTTTAAGTAGCCATTGCACAACCTTCTTCAACTCCTACTCCCCTTTACCTAATGCAATAACTATGTGAATAAGTAATAATGAAAGCGCCTAGATTTGCATTTACTTCCCTTCCACTGAGAGAGGCCGTCACCTCTTCACTTGCTGCAGTTCCTTTCCTGGATGTCTGCTTCTGTTATGACAGGTGCAAATCCTTTGCCTGTTTGAGGAAGTGATGTCAGAACCCCTAGTACAAAGGGAATAATTGACCAGGGGTGGGTGGGACCAGCCCAAGTCCTCCGGAAACAATCAGGTAGCTGAGGCCTCCAGTCAGACAATTAGCACCCTTCCCCCACTCAAAACTTTGCAGCTAGTAAAGCCAGCAACAATGAATCAATTCTACTCAAAGCCCCAACATAGGTTTGCTACCCAAAGAAACAGGACACCAATTCAAACAGCTTCACCAACAATACATCAAAATAGGTTTGGAATTATAAGATATAGGTCTCCAATTCAAAGAAACAGACCAGTTAACTACACCAATTATGTTTAAAGAGAAGAAATAGGCCTCTACAAATGCAGCCTGCCACAGTAAACCAAACAAATGAGCCCACTTTTAGCTACCAAAACAGGTTTCAAAATTCCAACAGCCCCAAACAATACCCTGCTAGCCCTTAGTAGTAAGAAAGAAAATAAACATTCTACCAAGTAGAATCCATGAAAACAATGTAAAACAAGAAGCTACTGTACTGTAGATCTGATCCTGTCCCCTTCCAGTTCCTTCTGAGAAGCCAAAGCACTGACTCCACACCTGATTCAGCTCTGCCTCCTGCTGAGTGAGACCTGGCCAGACAAATTAGCACCCTTCCCCCACTCAAAACTTTGCAGCTAGTGAAGCCAGCAACAATGAATCAATTCTACCCAAAGAAACAGGACACCAATTCAAACAGCTTCACCAACAATACATCAAAATAGGTTTGGAATTATAAGATATAGGTCTCCAATTCAAAGAAACAGACCAGTTAACTTACACCAATTATGTTTAAAAGAGAAGAAATAGGCCTCTACAAATGCAGCCTGCCACACCGTAAACCAAACAAATGAGCCCACTTTTAGCTACCAAAACAGGTTTCAAAATTCCAACAGCCCCAAACAATACCCTGCTAGCCCCTTAGTAGTAAGAAAGAAAATAAACATTCTACCAAGTAGAATCCATGAAAACAATGTAAAACAAGAAGCTACTGTACTGTAGATCTGATCCTGTCCCCCTTCCAGTTCCTTCAAAGGGGGAAAAAGGGGGAAAGGGGGAAACGCATAGAGAAACTTCCCTTCCCAGTTGAGAAGGAAGGCGTCCAGAGGGACTGAGCCCAACACTGGGGGCCTGCACCAAAAAAGAGGAAGTTGGTGATTGTCCGGGGCTGCAAAAAGATCTATCTGAGGAGTGCCCCACCTGGCAAACACCACCTCCAGGATAAGGGATCCACAGACCATTCGTGATGGCCCTGGGAAATCCTGCTGAGAGCATCTGCCAGGACATTGTCTTTGCCTGGGAGGTGAACTGCCATAATGGAGGTGTTCAGGGAATAAGCCAGAGACCACAACTTTATTGCTTCGGTGCACAAGGCCGTAGACCGAGTGCCCCCTTGCTTGTTGATGTACCACATTGTAGTGGTGTTGTCTGTTCTGACTTGTACCACTTTGTTCTGAACAGATGTGGAAAAAGCTTGAAGTGCTAGAAAAACTGCTCTGAGTTCCAACAGATTGATGTGGAGCAGAGATTCCTGAGGGGACCACAACCCCTGAGTGGTGAGGTCGCCCATTGCGCCTCACCCTAGCCGGATGCATCTGTAGTAAGGGTCAAGGAATGAGACTGCGGGATGAAGGGAACTCCTTGTCTCAGATTGCTCTGATCCTGCCACCACTGTAGGGCCTGGATCAGGGTTCGAGTTACTGGGATCAGTTTGGTTAAAGGATCTCTCCTTTTGAGACTAGAAGGCTCTCAAGTGGAACTGAATGTCCCTCATCTGAAATCTTGCTCCCTGCACTACTGCTGTGGAAGCAGCCATGTGCCCTAGGAGCTGCAAAACATGCCTTGCTGGTCGAGAGACCTGCAGAGTGAAGGAGGAGGCCAGAGAAACCAGGGTCTTTGCTCTTTCTAGAGGAAGGAAGGCTCTGGCCTGTTGTGTGTTCAGTTCTGCGCTTATGAAGGTGAGTAGCTGAACAGGCTCTAGAACTGACTTTGGGAGATTGAGAAGGAAACCTAGAGATGTAAGCAGCTGCTGGGTAACCTGAAGGTGTAGTTTGACTTGGGCTGAAGACTGGCCTACTATGAGCCAGTCATCCTGGTAAGGAAAGATGGCAATCTTTTGCCTTCTTAAATGAGCAACTGCTACTGCCAGGCATTTTGTGAATACCCTTGGGGCAGAGGCGAGGCTGAAGGGCATTGCTCTGAACTGGTAATGGCCTGAGGGCAGTTCGAATCTGAGGTACTTTCGGTGGGAGCTTCTGATGAGAACATGGAAGTAGGCATCCTTGAGGTCCAGGGACGCTAGCCAATCCCCTGGCCTTAGAGAGAGTAAAATAATTCCCAGAGTCACCATTTTGAATTTTGGTTTTAAAAGGTGCTTGTTTAGGTATCTGAGATCCAGGATGGGCCGCCATTCTCCTGTCTTTTTTGGGGTAAGGAAGTACCTGGAGTACAATCCTTTGCCCTGGTGTAGGGGAGGAACCCTTTCTACAGCTCTGAGAGCCAGGAGGGTTGAAACTTCTGTTTCTAAGGTGAGAGCCTCTGATGGATTTGCAGGTGGAAAGGATCTGGTTCTCATCTTTGGAAATTTTCTGAAGCTGAGAACCAGTCCCTGGCTTACTACTTCCAGGACCCACTTGTCTGATGTTAAAGACTTCCAGTCCTGGACGAAGTAAGCCAGCCTGCCCCCTACAGGTAATGGAGAATTGGCCCTGGCCATCCCATCAGGGTGCCTACTTGGCAGGGGCTTTAGGCTGAGGGGTGGGAGCAGGCCTGCTCGTACCCCATCTGCCTCTCCCTCTGAAGAACCCCCTCTGGGCGTAGGCTGAAGAGGAGGCCTGGGCTTGGTAAAAAGGCCTGTGAAAAGGCCTGCCCCTGCCCCTGGAAAGCTGCCTCTGAGGAGTGGCCTGCCTTTCCTTGGCCTGAGCACTCCTATAGGTGGTCCTATACTCATCCATTTTCTTCATGTAATTCTCGGTCTGCTCCCCAAACAGAGAGTTATCAACAACAGGAAAACCCATGGCCTTAGCCTGAGTATCCTGTGAAAGGCTAGTACACCTGAGCCAAGCCATTCTACGAAAAGCCACAGATGTAGCCATGACTCTAAAGATACATCATTAGAGTCCCACAGCAGCATGGAATTGCACCTTGGATGCCTCAATACCATCAGCAGCCACCTGCTCCAGCTCCTTGGCAAGCTGGCCAGGGACCTGCTTTGCTAGAGCCATAACAGTATCCCATCTGGATTTCTGATATCTTGCAACATAAGCCATATAATTTGCCTGTCTGAAACCCAAAGATGCTGCCATGTACTGTTTCTTTCATGGCATCAATCCTCCTGGAGTCCTTGTCAGGGGGGTGTGAAGCCAAAGGAATATTTGCCTTGTCACAGGCTGCAGCCTGCACTACCCCAACATGGCTGCATTGTTGTGAGAGGAACTCCGTGTCAGAGCCTGGCAAAGTGTACCTCCTGTCCATTTTCTTATCCACAGGAAGTATAGAATGGGGAGCTTTTAAAATTTTTACTGTCTGTTTCCTGAAGGATTTGTGGATAGGAATAGACAGTCTCCTAGACTCTGGGATATCCATCATCTCTACATAGTCAGGCTCCTCTTGGTCATCTACAGCTTCTTCCATAGGAAACTGGAGGGTTTCAGCCACTTTCTTATAAAAAATAAAATGAGAAGGGGACTCAGAAAGCCTGGGGGGAGACACTTCTATAGGTCTGTCTGGAGAAATGTCCGGTTCAATGGGCAGATCCAGACTCTCAAAATCACATTCACTCTCCTCATAATCTCCCCCCCCCCCGGTTCATAAAAATCCTCTATATCATATTCCTGAACCGGAGGAACCAACCGAACCGACCGCTTACCTGATGGTGCCAGTTCGGTCGGAACCGAGGAAAGCGACTGGACAATTTTAATCGCTTTGGCTATCTCTGCAGCAGTTGGAGAAAGACTTTTTGGCTCCACACCTGCTGATTTCCTAGTCCTTTTAGCTGGAACTGACTCCTCCGAGTCAGCTCTCCTTTTGTCCAAGGAAGACTCACCCTGGTCAGAGGGCACTCCCTCTGGTTCGGTTGGAACCGAACCGGGCTGGCTATCCGGGTCAGCGGACTTCTTAGCCTCCCGTTCCCTGAGCCTACCAACTCTCTTATCCAGGGTAGCTGCAGGGAAATTCAAACAAATCTGGCAGTCTGTATTGAGGTGGTCAAACCCCAGACAATAGACACATGTGGTGTGTGGGTCAGCCTTAGCAAAAGCTTCCCCACAGACACTACAGTGTTGAAACCCAGTGGGCCCGGTTTTTCTTTTGGGTTTCTCAGACATAATGCCAGCCTAACCAGAAACTTGCCCGTTAACGGCCCTTAGCCAAGCAAGACACCCTTATCGGTTCCAGACCGTGTCACGGGTCATGGAAAAAACCGTAATGAAATCCGTTTTTTTTTAGAACTGATAAGAACCGGGAACCACACTTCTAATACAATTTAACATAGTTTTTACAACAACCTGATCGGTTCAAACTGAACCGATAATACCGTTTACAAGTTCCACACAGAATAAAATGTAAAACCTATCTATTACTTACGATACCACAGACAGAGCTTGAACCGACCGGTTGCGGTTTAATTTTAGACAAATGTGGTTTGAAAACCGAGAAAAAAATACTTTAAAACTGACAAAATGAACCGAGCAGTAGGAGAAATCTCCGGAGCGACTGTTCAGTGAGGCGGAGTAAAGAATCTGACAGTTACAGTTTGAAGAACAACAGACAGAGTTTTCAACCGAGCTCGCGCTCAAGATTCCATGCCTGGCATGGGACTTAACTCTTTCACCTCCGGAGCAGTTCGAAGGCTGGGTCAAACTGCAATTGTCATAATATAGCAAGACTTCATGTTGTTTGAACCTTATTTTGGGAACAGACTTTGCAGGACTGCTGTGTCAAACTTAGCATCACCGCTGGAGAGAATATCCAGACTGTAATGCTTTGTAAAGGTGTGTACTGTTTCCAGATAGCTGCTTTACAGATGTTGACCAGGGGAACATCCCAACAGCTGCTATAGTAGCAGTTGTGCCCCTTGTGGAATGGGCCCTCAATCCTGTTGGGGCTCCTTTCCAGCCTTAGAATAACAAAAACTGAAAAAACTGTACTATCCAGCGATAAATTGATCTTTTTGATGCTGGGTTACCCTTTATCACATTCTCATCAGTCAGGAACAGCTGTTTTCTGTCCTGCCTATGGACTTTAGTGGTTACCAAGTAATAATTAAAAGCTCCTTTGTCATCCAGACCATGAAGACTCTTTTCACCAAAACTAAAGTGTTCAGTAAAAAAGATAGATAAGATGGACAGACTGGGTGGACTGTAGGCCCTTATCTGCAGACACTGTCTATGTATCTGTGTATTTAAGTATAATGGTTTGATTCAAATGGGAATCAGAAGTCATTTAAAAGAGAAACTTCTTATTTGTTCCCAGAATAATTTTGTCTCTGTGGAATGAAATGTGATCCTGTTCAATGCAGAGAGACTTGAGGTCACTGATTCTTGTGGCAGATATCATTACCACAAGGAAAAAAGTTCACACATTATATATATATATATATATATATATATATATATATACATATATATATTCTTTTTTTAGATATTTAAAATAAGCTGAAAACATAGGCTCAAAAAGGGGGACCCCTGAGCTTAACTATGGACACATCTAGGTCCAATGCTGACACTGGTTCCCTGTGAGGGGGTGCAAATGGACCAGGCCTTTAAAGAACCATTTGACGATAGGGTCTGAGGCTTAAAAAACATTCTGTCCAACTGAGAAGTAAATAAATACTGAGACCAGGTGGACCTGTAAGAAAAATTACTCACCTTAGTAATTATATTTCTTCTAATGGAGTCTTACTGTATTCTGACAATTGCAGTGATTCCCAACCTTTGAACTGCCCCAGAGAACTAAGGGTTAACTTTCCATGCAGGGCATGTAACACTGAGCTCGAGCTCGGTTGAAGTCTCTGTCTGAAGTGTTTTAAACTCAAACCGTCAGATTCTTATGAGCCCAACTAAACTAAAAATTCTATGTGGAAATTGTAAAATTTCTACTAGCCCACTGGCTGAAAAGTTTTGGATCCCCAAGGAAGACTCAAATCAGGAAACCCAAAAACTAAACCCAATGTACTTAAAAAAATAACAATAATAAGTAAGCACCCAAACAAAAGGGAGGAGGATGCCAGCAAATACACCCCTGGGGTGCAACACTGCACCTGCCCACCCACTTCCCAAAAACAAGTTCTGAGAGGGGAGGCAGGAAGGGAGGTCAGAATACAGCAAGACTCCATTAGAAGAAATATAATTACTAAGGTGAGTATTTTTTACTTCAAACAACATGAAGTCTTGCTGTATTCTGACAACTGCAGACTACCAAGCAGTACCTCCAAGGAGGAGGGACAGAACCTACTTTGAGAATAGGCTCTGAAGTACTGGTGTGCCAAACCGAGCATCACTCCTAGCCTGGATATCCAGGGAGTAATGCTTGGGAAAGGTATGGACTGTTTTCCAGGTGGCTGCTTGACAAATTTCTAGGAGAGGGAATATCCCTGGCCGCAGCCAAGGAAGCAGGTGTACCTCTTGTGGAATAAGCCCTCAGGCCTGAGGGTGGAGTTTTTCCCAGTTTTCAAAGCAGAATTGTATACAAGACACAATCCACCTGGCAACAGATCTTTTGGTGGCAGGTTTGCCCTTTCCCACTTTTCCATAAGTGAGGAACAACTGGAGGGAGTCAAACCTGTGACCCTTGGTACGTTTTATGTAGTAACTAAGAGCTCTTTTAACATCTAAACTGTGTAGCCTCCTCTCTCATGAGGAAGAATGATCAGTGAAGAAAATAGGGAGAGACACAGACTGGTTTAAATGGAAGTCTGAAACCACTTTGGGCAAGAACCTTCTATTGGTTCTAAGGACTACTTTATCCCTATGAAAGGAGATAAAATCAGGTTCCACTGACGGGCCTTGTAAGTCACTGATACGCCTGGCAGAGGTAATGGCTACCAAGAACACAGTTTTCCAAGTCAAGTACTTCAGCTCTGCTGAAGACATAGACTCAGAGGGGGTTTGCTTAAGCTGAGCAATGCAAACATTCAAATCCCAGGCAGGAGCAGGGTCTCTAAAAGGGGGATTGGTGTGAAACAATCCTTTAAAAAATTTACAGAACACAAGATGGGAAGATAGTGAGGAAGGCTTCCCCACAGACAAAAAAGCAGAAACAGCTGACAAGTGTACCTTGAGAGTAGCTGGTCTGAGGCCTAGGCCATTAAGATGGACCACATAATCCAGAACCGTAGGCAATTCAGCAGTGTCTGGAGAAATATGCTTCTTAGAACACCAAATGCTAAATCTTGTCCATTTGGAGTTGTAAGTCTTTCTGGTGAAGGGCTTTCGAGAAGCCTTGAGGATGTCCAGAACCCCTTGGGAAAGATGCAGATTGGCAAACTCTAACTCTTCGAGTCAAACCTTGAGATTGAGGGATTGAAGACTGGGGTACCAAATCCTCCCGAGAAGATGTTAATAGGTTGTAATTCCTGGGAAGAGACAGGGGAAGATGGACTGCTAGGGACAGCAACTGGGGGTACCAGGGCTGTCTGGCCCAATCTGGAGCAACCAGAATCACCTTGCAAGGTTGAGACCTTATTTTGACTAAAACTTTCAACAGGAGTGGGAAGGGGGAAAAGGCATACAGAAACTTCCCTTCCCAATTCAGAATCAGGGCATCCAGGGGGACTGAGCCCAAGACTGGAATTCTGCAACAAAAGAGAGTTAGTTGGTGACTGTCTGGGACTGCAAAGAGATCTATCTCTGGAGTGCCCCACCTTGGAAAAATCACTTTCAACACCTGAGGGTCCAGGGGCCATTCGTGATAGCCCTGAGAAATCCTGCTCAGTGCATTTGCTAGCACACTGTCCTTGCCTGGAAGGTTAACTGCTACAAGAGAGGCTTGCAGGGAATAAGCCAGGGACCACAACTTCATGGCTTCTGTGCACAAGGCTGTGGACCGAGTGCCTCCCTACTTGTTGATGTACCACATGGTGGTAATGTTGTCTGTTCTGACTTGAACCACCTTGTTCTGAACTGACTGTGAGAACACTTTTAGAGCTAGAAAAACTGCCCTGAACTCTAGAAGATTGATGTGGAGAAGGGATTCTTGGGGGGACCACAGGCCCTGGGCAGTGAGGGACCCCAGGTGGGCTCCCCAGCCCAGAAGAGAAGCATCCGTCGTAAGGACCACTGAACAAGGCTGAGCAACAAAAGGAACACCTTGCCTTAAATTGTCCTCATCCTGCCACCACTGGAGGGCCTGGATCAAGGTCGGAGTCACTGGAATCAGTTTGGTAAGGGAGTCCTTTCTCTGAGACCAGTAAGCTCTCATGTGGAAGTGAATATCCCTCATCTGGAATCTTGCCCCTTGGACTACTGCTGTTGAAGCTGCCTTGTGGCCCAAGAGCTAGAGGAAATGCCTTGCTGGTCGAGATACCTGAAGGCTGAAGGAAGAAGCTAGTTCTGTAACAGCCTTGCCCTTTCTAGAGGAAGAAAGGCCCTTGCTCTGAGTGTGTCCAGTTCTGCCCCTATAAAGGTAAGGAGCTGGACTGGTTCGAGAATTGACTTGGGAAGGTTGAGAACAAATCCTAGGGAAGTGAGCCTTGCCGGGTCACTTGCTAGTGAGACTTGACTTGGTCTGGAGACTGACCCACTAATAGCCAATCGTCCAGATAAGGAAATATGGAAATGTTTTGCCTTCTTAGAAAGGCAACTTCTACTGCCAGGCACTTTGTGAAAACCCTTGGAGCTGAGATAAGGCCAAAGGGCATTGCTCTGAATTGATAGTGGCCTGAGGGCAACTTGAACCTGAGGTACTTTCTGTGGGAGCACCTGATGGAAATGTGAAAGTAGGCATCTTTGAGGTCCAGGGAGGGTAGCCAGTCCCCCTGGCCTTAGAGAGGGAAGGATTATTCCCAGAGTTACTATCTTGAACTTTGGTTTTAAAAGATGTTTGTTCAGATATCTATGGTCTAGGATGGGTCGCCACTCCCCTGTCTTTTTTGGGGTCAAGAAGTACCTGGAGTACAGTCCTTTGCCCCAGTGTAGGGTAGGTACTCTCTCTATATAGCTCTTAAAGCTAGGAGAGAAGAAACCTCTGCCTCTAGGGCAAGGGTTTCCGAAAGATTTGCAGGTGGAAAAGGTCTGGCTCTCATCTTTGGAAAATTTTTTGAAGCTGAGAACCAGTCCCTGGCTTACTACTTCCAGGACCCACTTGTCTGTTGTAATAGACGTCCAGTCCTAGACAAAGTAAGCCAGCCTGCCCCCCCTACTGGAATAGAAGAGTCGACCCAGGCAGACCCATCAGGGTGTCTGCTTGGCAGGGGCTTTAGGCTGAGGGGTGGATGCAGGCCTGCTCATCCTCCTTCTGCCTCTCCCTCTGAAGAATCCCCTCTGTGAAAAGGAAGAAGAGGACTGTGCTTGGTAAAAAAGCCTTTGAAAAGGCCTGCCCCTGCCCCCTAGACTGCTGCCTTTGAGGAGCTGCCTGCCTTTCCTTGGCCTGAGCACTCCTGTAAGTGGTCCTGTACTCGTCCATCTTCTTCATGCAATTCTCTGTCTGCTCCCTAAGCAGAGAATGACCCACTACAGGAAAATCCATAGCCTTAGCCTGGGTGTCCTGCGAGAGGCTAGTACATCTGAGCCAAGCTATCCTCCGAAGAGCCACAGATGTAGCCATAACTCTTGATGAAACGTCATTAGAGTCCCCAGCAGCATGAAGTTGCAATTTAGATGCATCAATCCCATCTGCAGCCACCGCCTCCAGCTCCTTGGCTAGCTGGGGGGAGGCCTGTTTAGCCAGTGCCAGTACAGTGTCCCACCTGGACTTCTGGTACCTGGCTGTATAGGCCATGTAATTCACCTGCCTGAGTCCCAAAGAAGATGCCATTTACTGCTTCTTTGCCATGGCATCAATCTTCCTGGAGTCCTTGTCAGGGGGTTGTGAAGCCAAGGAAATATTTGCCTTGTTACAGGCAGCAGCCTGCACTACCCCAACATGGCTGCAATGCTGATATAAGAACTCCATGTCTGAGCCTGAGAGTGTATACCTCTTGTCCATTCTTTTATCCACAGGAGGTATAGTGTTAGGAGACTAAGATTTTTTGTGTCTGTTTCCTAAAAGATTTATGGAGGGGAATAGACAGTCTCCTGGACTCTGGGATATCCATCATCTCTACATAATCAGGCTCTTCTTGATCTTTCACAGCTTCTTCCATAGGAAGCTGGAGGGTTTCAGCCACTTACCTGTAAAACATAAAATGGGAAGGGGACTCAGAAAGCCTAGGAGGGGAAACACCTGATGATCTGTAAGGGGAGATGTCCGGTTCCACAGGCACATCCAGACCTTCACTTGTATCATAATCCTCAAATTCCCCTTCCTCTTCAAACTCCAGTTCATAAAATTCTTCAAGGGTATGCTCTTGAACCGGGGGAACCAGCCAAACCAAACCCCTGCCAGAAGGAGCCGGATCAGTCAGAACCGGACAGAGCGATTCCACAATCTGAATTGCCCTAGCTATCTCTTCGGCGGTCGGAACATGAACCTCTGGATCCAAACCGGTCAACTTATCTTTGCGCTTCCTTTTTGTCGGAACTGATCCCTCAGAATCGGCTCTCCTTTTGCCTGCAGAAGTATCGCCCTGGTCAGAGGGCACTCCTTCTGGTTCAGTCGAAACCGAACAGGGCTGGCCATCAGCGTCAGCGGACTTCTCTGCCTCCTTTTCCCTCAGTATACCTAATCTCTTCTCAAGGGTAGATTTTGGAAAATGTTTACATATTTGGCAGTCTGAATCGAGGTGGTCAAACCCCAGACAATAAACACAGGTGGTGTGGGGATCGGCCTTGGCAAAGACCTCCCCACACTCACTGCAGTGCTGAAATCCAGTGGACCCGTTTTTTTTTCTTGTGTTTCCAGACATGGCCAACCTAACCAAACGTACTCTTTTTTCGGCAACCGCCAGGCAAGACTCCCTTATCGGTTCCTAACCGTGTCACGGGAATGGGAAAAAAACAGTTAAAACACGTTTTTTTTAGAACCAATAAGAACCGGTAACCACACACTAAATATAGCAAAATTCACAGTCAAATGGTCGGTTCAGCCGAACTGATCGCACTTTTACAAGTTCCACACAGAAATAATAGAACAATTCCTATCTAGTACTGACGGCACCATAGACAGAGACTGAACCGACTATGCAGAATTTTTTTTCTCGGTTTAAACCGACGAAAAACTGAAACTTTAACCGACTTCGAACTGAGCTGAAGGAGAAATCTCCGGAGCGACCATTCAGTGAGGCGGAGTAAAGAATCTGACGGTTTGAGTTTAAAACACTCCAGACAGAGACTTCAACCAAGCTCGAGCTCAGCGTTCCATGCCCTGCATGGAAAGTTAACCCTTAGTTCTCCAGGGCAGTTCAAAGGTTGGGAATCACTGCAATTGTCAGAATACAGCAAGACTTCATGTTGTCTGAAGGTACTGTTCTGCAAGCCCACTGAAAGTAAATAGGTAAAATAGTACAGCACAGCTGGAACACCAGCCTGTGCTGATATGTGCCAGGCCCTAAAAGAACCTCTGTGAGGCTAGGATCTGAGGCCATTAAAACAGTTTGTCCAGCTGATATGCAAGCATATACTGTAGCTAGGTGGACCTTGAGGATGCTGGACTGCAAGTCCAATGAATACAAATAGGTAAGTTAGTCAAGCACTGCTTGACCTAGCATGTGCTGGAAACAGTTTTCCGGTTGAATACCAATAATAAATCTTTTCCCTTCTGAAGCACACAGTTACCTAATGGAGGGCTTCCTGTAACCACATAAATAGTCTAGACACTGTGAAAAAGATGCAAGGCTGCATATTGTACAGTAGACCCTCAAGAGCCATGACTTGGGCCTGAGTGACCCAAGATTTGGATACAAAAGCCTCCTGGTTGGAGATTAGCAGGTTGTGCCTCTGAGAAAAGGTATATTGGTTTGGAACCATACATGGAGAGTAGTAGAGAGAACCATGTCTGCTTGGACCAATCTGACATTATCAAGACCATTGATGCTGGCTGGGACCTGAGCCTGAGAAATGTATTGTATGCCAAAGGGAAGGAAGGAAAGTGTACAGATGCTTCTCTAGCCAACTCAGAACCATAGAATCCAGGGGGATCGGCCCCGGATCTCTGATTGACTAGTACTGTAGCAGGTGGTGGTTGTGGTGTGGTGCGAACAAGCCTACCTCTGGTATGCCCCACCTCCTGAAGATAACTTGCACCACCTGACTATCCAAGGCCCATTCCTGATGGGACAGGTTGATCTGTGTCAAGGTATCTACCAAGGAAGTGTCCCTACCTGGCAAATGAACATCCTGCAGGGTCCCACGGAGCATGCTAGACTCCATATTTTCATAAGTCCTGAGCAGGGAGGGCTTAACCTTGTCCCTCCCTATTTATGGATGTAATACATAATGGTGGTATTGTCTGTTCTGACCTGTACCACCTTTGTAGTAGTTGTGTGAAGACCTTTAGTACAGTAACACTACTCTTAGCCCCTGCAGGTTTATGTGCAGGAGTAAATCTGCACTTGACCATGTGTCTTGGGTGGTGTGAACCCCCAGATGGGAGCCCCACTCCAGTAGGGATGCATCTGTTTTCAGAAAACTGATAGGGGTTCTCTACTGAAAAAGAAGCCCCTGCCTTAGATTGGTTCCCTCTTTTCCTCCACTGGAGGCCTGTAACAATGTCCTTGTTACTAGGATTAGATTTAAGAGAGGGTCCTGTCTCTGACACCATTGAGCCATAAGGCTACACTGAATGGTCCTGATCTGTAACCTGGATTCCAAGAATGTGTCAGTGGCAGATGCCATCTGGCCAGTAGCTGAAGAAAACTGTCTTGCAGTTTTTGGTTCATTCAGCCTGAATGAGCCCGCTATTAGTGGAATACTTCTTGCTCTGCAGGGTATTTAACTCTGCTTCTATGAACTGGAGTGTTTGAGCAGGCTGAAGGTCAGACTTTCTTTAGATTTATCAAGAACCCTAGAGAGTCCAGGAGACCTTATGTGAGCTGCAGACTCACTTACTGGAGTGATTCTATCACCATCAGCCAGTCATCTAGATATGGGGAAACTGTGACACCTTATCTTTGAAGGTGATCCAACCCCTGGGTACACTCCCAGAGAGTGACCTGATCAGAGTCTAAACCTGAAGTATTTTCTGTGAGACTCCCTTAGGGGAGTATGGAAATAATTTAAGTACAGTGATGCCAGGAACCGCTTTAGGTTTTTCCTGGGGTTTGACATGCTTTGCCCTTTTTGGTTTTCATGGAGGGGACCAGAGAAACAGCCGGACCACTCACCCACTTTTTTTTTTTTAAACTTGAATCACCCTTCTCAGGGGTGTGTAAGTAACAGACAGCAGTTTCAAGTGCAGATTTGGAGGGTGTTGGCTGGTCAGAGCTTGAAGCACCCTAATTTGGTCTCTTTTGCATAATTTCTAGTCCTTTTTTCCACTGTTGTTAGTGGAAGGAATTTGAATTCAGAGACAATCACTGACTCACAACATCCAGGACCACTTGTCTGTGGTGCCAGAAATACCCCTGCTGTATGAACTGCTGATACTGAGGCGCAGCCCCAGCCTAATAGAAAAAAGGGGTCTTGCTGTGGTGTGTGTGTGTATGTATATATACACACACACACACACATATGACGAACCTTAGCGCGCAAACACTGAGGCAATGATTATCCCAAAGGGCATTGGCCAGGAAGCCAAGTTTCAAAGAAATACAAAATCACACATGCCCCCATATGTCCACCTTTTTCATGTAAGCCTTTATCTTTCTCCAAAGAGGAATTACCCTCGACTGAAAAGTCTATAACCTTAGTTTGGGTATACTGAGTGAGGTCTGTGACTCGGAACCAGGCAAACCTCCTCTGAACCCCTGTATTTGCCATACATTCTGGCAGCAGCCACTTGAACTGTTATTTGGCTGCTCTGAAACTAAATTTAGCTGTTTCAGCTAGATCATCTGACTGGGAGATTGGGCCTTGGCTGACATAGCAGAGGCTGACTACCACAGTGACTTTGGTGATATAGGCTTGAAAAGTCTGTGCCTGCCTGATGGCCAAGGCATCTGATAAATATATATATTTTTAAGCCATGTTGTCAATTTTTCCTGGAATCCTTGTTAAAAGGATAGGATGCCAGGGGTATCTTTGCCTTGTCACAGGCTGACACTTTAACTACTCCTTGGTGAACAGGGTGGGGGAATACATTTCAGTTCTCTCCCTGTCCAGCTGAATTTTCTTATACAGCCTCTTATCCAGAGGGGGAACAGAGCTTGGAGTTTGTAAAATCTTTAAAGTATCTTCCCTGAAGAATTTATTCACAGGAATGGGAAGTTTTTAGTGGGCGTCAGCCCAATCTTTCTCACCAATGTGAAGAATGAGGAATAATCCTCAGATGTTCTATGGGGAGAGACAAACTCATGTTCAGAGGAAACCTCAGATTCAATAGGTTCTCCTCCATTTCATAATAATTACATATTCTTCCCTTTAAATATTAGGAAGACTGCTTTGCAAAGGTCTGCTGCTGAGAAACAGACAGCCTTTGTAAGCCTGAAAGTGTTTTCTTTAGCCGTTTCAGGCACTTCTCCACATTTTTTCCCTTTCACAATATTCATTCAGGTGATCACAGCCAAGGGAAGCAATACACAACTGTGCTTACCTGTCTTGGCAACTACGTCCCCAATCAGAACAGCCTGCAATTTCTGAAGGAACTGGCAGGCTTTATAGGAGACACAGAAGTCCCCAAAATGCTGTCAGCAGGGGCTTATGTGTGCTTAGTTTTCTTCAATTTCACTGAGGGAACCAGGGAGTCAGCCGGTTAAACAAGTCACTTAAAAACTGCTTATATGCCCATCTTAGGGAAACAGTTACAGTATTTGTTGTGGAGTCACCCACAGTAAAGTACAGTTACGTAAGAACTTACCGTAAAAGTAGATCTTCGAGAGAGGCGTTTGCAGTAGGTAATTACATATGGGACTGAAGCCGGCAGGTGTCAGGGCCCCACGGAAAAATTTCAACCTAGCAGTCTCTGGCGGGGGACCGCCCTCACGTCAGGTGATCGGCATCAGATGATGTCAGTATAAAGAGGCAGTCCCCTACACTTGCCTTCCACTTCTTTCCCGCCAAAGGACAAAAATGGCAAGACAAGAGAGAAGTGGATCTTCCCCCATGGAAAAGGAGCTGAAAAAGCTAAGGGGGATGGAGGGCGGGAAGGTATTACCTACTGCAAGAGCCTCTCTTGAAGATCTACTGTTACAGCAAGTTCTTACGTAACTGTACTATCTTACTTCGAGAGGGCTCTTGTAGTAGGTAATTACATATAGGACTGAGTCCCAAGCAGTCTGAAACAAGGAGAAGCACACGGGAGGAGGAAAAAGTACAATTACGTAAGAACTTACCGTAACAGTAGATCTTCGAAAGAGGCTCTTGCAGTAAGTAATTACATATAGGACTGATGCCGGCAAGCGTCAGGACCCCACGGAAAAATTTCCAGCTAGCAGTCTCTGGCGAGGGCCCCCACGTCAGGTGACCGGTGTCAGGAGACCTCGGTATAAAGGGGCAGTCCCTCACGCCCGCCTTCCAGTTCTTTCCCGCCACAGGCCAAACAGGCCGGACGAGAGAGAAGAGAATAATTCCCTCACTGGAAAAGGAGCTGAAATAGCTTAGGGGGATGGAGGGCGGGAAGGTATTACCTACTGCAAGAGCCTCTCTCGAAGATCTACTGTTATGGTAAGTTCTTATGTAACTGTACTATCTTACTTCGAGAGGGCTCTTGCACTAGGTAATTACATATAGGACTGAGTCGCAAGCAGTCTGGAACAAGAAGAAGCACACGGAAGGAGGAAAGCTACTCAAAGTACATCCTCTAGTTGTGAAGGCCTTAAGAAATGAGGCCTTGCAGAGCAGCAAGCCCGAAGCCTGCTCTGCGACGGGAGGCAATATCTAAACTGTAATGTTTTGTAAAGGTATGGACAGAAGTTTAAGTGGCAGCAGCACAGATGTCTGCCGCCAACACATTCTTGAAACAAGCCGCCGAGGCAGCAACTCCTCTGGTGGAGTGGCCTCTCACATGACCCAGAAGGGTCTTGTTGTACTTGTCATAACAGAAGGTGATGCAATGAGCCAACCATTTGGAAAGGCATTGCCTAGAGACAGCATTGCCTTCTTTTTTGGGGGCAAAAGAGACAAACAGTTGATCAGTCTTTCTGAGATCTTTTGTTCTATTAGTGTAGTATCTCAGAATTCGGTGAACGTCCATAGTGTGTAATAGATACTCCCCCTGATTGGAGTACTGCGTAAAGAAAGTGGGTAACTCTATGGACTGGTTCAATGTAGATTCCGCTACCACCTTGGGGAGAAACTTAGGATTAGTGCGCAGAGCCACACGCTCCTTGTAAAAAATCAAGTACGGGATTTTACACATCAGGACCTGGAGCTTGGAAATCCTCCGAGCAGAAGTAATGGCCACTAGGAAGAGCGTCTTCCATGAAAGGAACTTCATGTCTGCTGAGACTGCCAGTTCAACAGGAGGCAAAGGAAGCTTCTCAAGAATGAAATTCAAATCCTAAGGGGGGCGGGGACTCGGATAGGAGGTCTCAAGTGAAGAACTCATCTAAGGAAAGTCTTAGAGACTTCCAGCTGAGCAAACATCCTGTCTGCAAAGAGAACATGATAGGCCGAAATGGCTGTCATGTGTACTTTCAGAGACGAGTGACTAAGACCCAGATCAAAGAGATGGCACAGGTACTCTAGCAGCCACACAACAGAGCATGAGAAAGGTTCGAAGACTTGTGAAGCAGCCCAGATTGTGAACCGTTTCCACTTCATGGCATAGGTAGACCTAGTGGAGGGTTTTCTAGCCTCCACCAAAATCTCAGCCACTTGGGGTGAAACCCCACATCGGGCTTGAGCTATGTCTGCAGGAGCCATGCATGCAGTTGAAGGGACTTAAGACCATGATGCACCAGGGTCCCCTGATCCTGGGTCAGTAAAAGTCGTGACAGAGGAAGAGGAAGAGGAGGTTCCTCTGAGTATTGTTGCAGAAGACAGAACCAAACTTGCCTGGGCCAGAAAGGAGCAATCAGAATCATTCATGCTCCTTCTGAACCGAGTTTCTGCAAGACTCGCGGGATCAGAAGAATTGGGGGGGAAAGCATAGACAAATCTGTCCTTCCAATCTCGAGATAGAGTGTATCTCCAAAAAATGCCTTGCTCTTGAATGAGCGAGCAGAAGTCGGGAAGCTTTGCGTTCAGAGATGAAGCGAACAGGTCCACCTGTGGTGTTCCCCAATGTAGGAAGATATCGTCTAGGACCCCCTGATCCAGTTCCCACTCATGAGCTTGAGCAAATGAGCGACTTAGTTTGTCCACTAAGGTGTTCTCGACCCCTGGGACATGAATTGCCATGAGGTGAAGGTTGTGTTGTGCTGCCCAATCCCAAACTGTCATCGCTTCCCTGCAAAGAGGGTAGGAACGAGTCCCTCCCTGTTTGTTGATGTACCATACCACATACATATTGTCCGTCTGGACGGCTAAGTGACCTGGAAGAAGATGCAGATGTAGAGCCTGGAGAGCATAAAGCACTGCCCAAAGATCGAGCACATTGATGTGAAGTGTTTTTCGAGCTTGGACCAAGAGCCCTGGATCCTGTGAGGACCGAGATGGGCTCTCCAACCTTCGCCCGAGGCATCTGTGGTCACAGTCTGGGAGGGGGCAGAAGGAAGAATGGAACTCCCAAAAGAAGGTTCTCTCGAACCATCCACCACTGCAGGTCTCGAACCATGGGGGAGGAGACTAGGTCAAACTGGTCCAAGTCGTCCACCAACTGATCCCATTGACAGCGGAGCGTCCACTGAGAGACCCTCATGTGGAGCCGAGCGTGAGGGACTGTTGGGATAGCAGCCGCCATAAGCCCAAGGAGGCGAAGAACCGACCTCGCACTGACCCTCCTGCAGGCGGACAACAGGCTTACCTGAGTCTAGAGTGTGGCCGCCCTGTCAGGTGGCAGGAAGGCCCTGCCCAGGGTCATGTCCTGGATTGCCCCAATAAACTGGAGCCTCTGGGATGGGATCAAGTGAGACTTGGAATGGTTGATGGTAATACCCAGACAGGTAAAGACCTGCTGAGTAAGGGGGAGGAAGCGCAGGAGTTCCTCCCTGGATGAGGCCGCCAGGAGCCAATCGTCCAGGAGCGGGACAACCTGCACCCCCCGGGTATGCAGTCAGGCCACTACCAGCGCAAGGCATTTGGTGAATACTCGGGGAGCCGAGGAAAGGCCAAATGGGAGTGCCTTGAATTGCTAGTGGTCCCCCTGAAAAGCAAAATGGAGGTATTTGCAGTGAGAAGGGTGGACAGATATGTGCAGGTAAGCATCCTGCATATCCAGAGCGCACAGCCACTGTACGGAGCGGAGGAGAGGCAGGAGGCTCTGCAGGGAGAGCATCCTGAACCTCTTGTATGCCACGAACAGGTTCAGGGAACTGCGATCTAGAATAGGCCTTACATCTCCCGTCTTCTTCAGGAGCAGGAAGAAGTGGAAATAGTAACCTGTTCCCTGTAGAGGAAGGGGGACGGGCTCTATTGCCTCTTTCAGCAAAAGTGCTGAAATCTCCTCTTTCTGGACCAGAAGATGTTCCCGAGAGTACAACAACCTTGGGGGAGGGTGACGAGGTGGTTTCTGTAGAAACTCTATTGAGTGTCATTCTGCGATTAGCTGGAGCATCCATGAATCTGATGTTATCCTCTCCCAGCCGGGGAGGTGGAGGGAAAAACCTCCCTCCTACCGGTTCCTCCAGGAAGCCCGGAGGCTGTGGGAGAGGGAAGGAGTCAGGTGGTGTGGGGCAGCGCCACAGCCGAAGCACCCGCTGCTTTTTTGGGCAGGGCAGCGTGGCAGCTGGGGGGGCCCGATGTTTAGTGGCCTGCTTTCCCTAGGGTTTCACCTTGGGCCGATTCTGTCTGCGAAAGGGACAGCGCTGCATTTGATGGGGATGATACATAGAGTCAACAGACTTTAGTGCCATCCCCGTCTCCTGCAGGTCGGTGATGATGTCCTTGACATCACCCCCGAACAGCACCGAACCCCGAAAGGGCACTTCCTGAATAGCAGACTGCACTTCCGGTACCAACCCTGACATACGGAGCCATGCATGACGTTGTAAGCCTACGGCGACAGCTGAGCACCTACCAGCAGTGTCCACTGCATTGTAAGCTGCACGAAGCATGTGCCAACTGGCCGAACATGCAGAGCGGACAAGGTCAGCCACTTTCTGCTTGACTTGAGAGTCCGGAAAGGAGTCCAATTTGGATTCCACCTCACTAAGACTCTCCTTCTGGTAATCCGCCATGTGACCTACATAATCCAGGGCCCTAATACCCAGAGTGGAAGAAGCAAAAATCTTCTTGCCATACTGGTCCAGAAGATGGGATTCTTTATCAGGTGGAGACGAGCTGAGATGTTTGGGGAGAGCTGTCCGGCCATGAGCGGCGAACTGAGTCAGCTCGAGGGTGAGAATCTAAATAGTCAACACCCTCGCGAGCCTGATATACCCTGTTTGACTTCCGAGGAAGTGGGGCTAAAGCCGACGGCTGTTTCCAAATGGTGGTAATAAGGTCGGCATGAGTCTCAATCCAGGGTGGCACCAAGGTGGGAGCTATCACGGGCACATCCAGATGCTCAGCGAGTTTTTTACGCTGGGGATCCGGCTCCAATGATTGCCACTGATGGACCTCCTGGATTTTACGTAGCAACTCCGTAAAGGAAGGATCCTCCGGAGGAGTCCTTGGCCAGGGCTTAGATGGAGAGCGTGGCTCATCGTCTTGCTCGGAACAACTGTCAGAAGTGTCCGAGATGTCCAAGGAAGATGAAGATGAAGAAGACTCCCTCTCCCGGCAAGGGGGAGGAACGGACCCCTTGGGAAGCCCTCGGGGAAGCGTGTCCTGCCCCTCTCTGGACCCAGAGGGTTTAGCCCTGGTGTCCGGAGGTGGGGAGGGAGTTTGTCGTCGTGGACGTACGGGAACCGGGACCGGCACCGTCATCAGAAGACAACTCTCCACCTCTCTGGTGAGCTGAGCCTCGGCCTCAGCCCACCAGGAGGCCAGAGTCTCCTGCAAGTCCACTGGTGGCTGGGGGGGGCGGTGGAGGTGGAGGAGCAGGGGAATATGGGTATGGATTATACCCATAAGGTGTGCATCCGTAACCCAATGGCGGGAGCCTGGTGTTGGGTATTGAGGCGCCAGGTACTGTGGCGTCGGATAGGCCGGCGCTGGGTACTGAGGCTTCGGATACTGTGGCCCCGGGTAAGACGGCGTCGGATACGACGGGGTCAGATACCCGGGAACTGGGGGGGCTGCCAGAGCAGACGGCCCAGCCAGAGGCCCCAAGGGCGGGTCTGGAGCAGAAGGCCTGGTGGGCGGAGGACCCAGCGTTGGGGCGGCATCCGGGAGTGGGATGTCGCCCGGAGTCGGCAATACCGGCATCGGAGCTAGCGGCCGAGGAGCCGGCGTTGGTGCCAGCGTCCGGGGAGCTGACGTCAGATCAGTCGGACCAGCAGGTGGACGGTCTGACGGAGGTGGAACAGGAATCTCAGCATCGCCCGGGGGATGGGGGAAAGAAATCCTCAAGGTCAGGATGAGGAGACCCAGGGTCTCTGGAGGGCAGCGAAAGCTGCAGAGAGCCAGGGTCGATGGCCGTGGGAGGGTCCAGTGTCAGCTCTACCGCTGTGCGGACGTCGGGCGAACTGATGTTCGGCTTATTAGCGGGATCCGGGTGGGCGCTGGAGGAGCCGGTGTCCGACTTAACGGACCCTTTGCCGGAGGCAGAACGCGATGCAGGGGCGGCCTGGTCAGGCAGCATAGAGGACGTGCGCCGCCCCTAAGGGTCGGGCGACTTACCGACTTTCTCCGTGCGGGCATCGGAGGAGCCGACGTTTGGCTTATCGGAGCTGCTCGCATCAGTAGGCTGCGCAATTATGGCTTTACTGGGAGTGAAGGCCTCCAAAAGCCTGGAGGCGCCCGAAGGGCCAGAGCATGAGCCAGAAGGCGGGTTGACACCGTCTTAGAAGCCTCTAAGGCAGCCGTTGTGGAGCAGTCCCCCGGAGGGAGACGTTACCTGCAACACAGCGACTCCCGCAGAAGTCGCGGTGGATGAGGAGCCTTCGTTCCGGTACTTCTCCTTATCTTTTTTCTTGTGATGGCCTTCAGGAGAAGTGAATGCCTGCTGGAGCTTTTTCAATTCCCTTCTCCATGAAGCTCATTTCCTTTTTCAAAACATGGGCCTCCAGGGACTGCTGCCGCCATCTTCGAGTGGCCACGTTAAAACTGAGGCAGTGCTCGCACTTCTCCACTGGGTGGTTGGGGCCTAGGCAAAAGAGGCACAGGGAATGGCCGTCCTTGTGCGGGAGTTGGGCGCCACACGAGTCGCACTTGTTTTTGTGCTCGGAGGGTGTAGGGGATGACATACACTGACGAATACCTGACAAATGCTAAAAAAATTGAAAAATACTCGGTCAAAATACTGACGACAGAGGCTGACGAGCAAGGAACTTTACCGCAAGGCGCTGGCATGAGCTAACGGCGGGAAAGAACTGGAAGGCCGGCGTGAGGGACTGCCCCTTTATACCGACATCTCCTGACGTTGGTCACCTGACGTGGGGGCGGTCCCTCGCCAGAGACTGCTAGATGGAAATTTTTCCGTGGGGTCCTGACGCCTGCTGGCATCAGTCCTATATGTAATTACTTACTGCAAGACCCTCTCTCTAAGATCATCTGTTATGGTAAGTTCTTAAGTAACTGATCTTTTTCCTCCTCCCGTGTGCTTCTCCTTGTTTCAGACTGCTTGGGACATCACCTTCTGTTATGACAAGTACAACAAGACTTTTCTGGGTCAAGTGAGAGGTCACTCCACCAGAGGAGTCACTGCCTCGGCGGCTTGTTTCAAGAATGTGTCAGCGGCAGACATTTGTGCTGTCGCCACTTAGACTTCTGTCCATACCTTTACAAAACATTACAGTTTAGATATTGCCTCTCGCCGTAGAGCAGGCTTCGGGCTTGCTGCTCTGCAAGGCCTCCTTTCTTAAGGCCTTCACAGCTAGAGGATCTACTTTGAGTATCTTTCCTCATACCGCATGCTTCTTATTGTTCCAGACTGCTTGGGACTCAGTCCTGTATGTAATTACCTATTGCAAGAGCCCTCTCAAAGTAAGATAGTACAGTTACATAAGAACTTACCATAACAGTAGATCTTCAAGAGAGGCTCTTGCAGTAGGTACTACCTTCCGGCCCTCCATCCCCTTAAGCTATTTCAGCTCCTTTTCCAGTGAGAGGATTATTCGCTTCTCTCTTGTCCGGCCTCTTTGGCCTGTGTCGGGAAAGAACTGGAAGGCGGGCATGAAGGACCACCCCTTTATACCAATGTCTCCTGACGCTGGTCACCTGACATGGGGGCGGTCCCTTGCCAGAGACTGCTAGCTGGAAATTTTTCCGTGGGGTCCTGACGCCTGCCGGTATCAGTCCTATATGTAATTCCCTACTGCAAGAGCCCTCTTGAAGTAAGATCTACCCATCCATAGATCCTCCAGCTGTTAGGGTCTCATGAAAGGAGACCTTGCAGAACAGCCAACCCGAAGCCTGCTCTACGGCGAGAGGCAATGTCCAAACTGTAGTGTTTTGTAAAGGTATGGACAGAAGTCCAACTTGCGGCTGCACAAATGTCAGCTGCAGACACATTCTTAAAACAAGCCACAGAGGCAGCGACACCCCTGGTAGAGTGACCCCTGACTTGACCCGGCAGGGTCTTGTGGTACTTGTCATAACAGAAAGTGATACAATAAGCCAACCATTTAGATATGCATTGTTTGGAAACAGCATTGCCTTCTCTTTTGTGAGCAAAAGAGACAAACAGTTGATCAGACTTTTTGAGATCCTTCGTCCTGGTGGTGTAGTATCTCAGAATTCAGTGAACATCCAAAGTATGCAAGAAGTACTCCCCTTGATTGGAGTGTTGCATAAAGAAAGCAGATAGTTACATAGATTGATTTAGTGTAGATTCCGCTACCACCTTAGAGAGAAACATAGGATTGGTACGCAGAGCCATACGTTCCTTGTGAAAAATCAAATACGGGATTTTTCACATCAAGGCCTGAAGCTCGGAAATCCTTCGAGCTGAAGTAATGGCCACGAGGAAGAGAGTCTTCCAGGAAAGGAACTTTAGGTCTGCTGAGGCTGCCGGCTCAAAAGGAGGCAGGGTAAGCTTCTCAAGAATGAAATTCAGATCCCAAGGAGGGGCAGGAACACGAATAGGAGGTCTCAAGTGGAGAACCCCTCTAAGAAAAGTCTGAGACTTCCAACTGCGTGAACGTTCTGTCCCCAAACGGAACATGGTAAGCGGAGATGGCCGCCATGTGAACTTTCAGAGAGGAATGACTGAGACCCAGATCAAAGAGATGGTGCATGTAGTCCAGAAATCTTCTGACAGGGCATGAGAAAGGCTCGAAATCTTTGGAAGAGGCCCATATAGAGAACCATTTCCATTTCATGGCATAGGTAGATCTAATGGAGGCTTTTCTGGCCTCTACCAGAAACTCAGCCACAAGCTGGGAAACCCCGAATCGGGCTTGAGCTATGTCTGCAGAAGTCATGCATTCAACTGAAGGGATTTGATACCTGGACGAACCAGGGTCCCCTGATCCTGGGTCAGCAAAAGTTGCGACAGAGGAAGAGGAGGTTCCTCTGGATACTGTTGCAGAAGAGAGAACCAAACTTGCCTGGGCCAGAAAGGAGCAATTAGAATTATGCAAGCTCCTTCTGAACTGAGTTTGTGTAAAACCCTCAGAATCAAGGGAATCGGGGGGGAAGGCATAGACGAATCTGCCCTTCCAGTCTAGAGACAGAGTGTCTCTCCAAAAAATGTCTCGCCCTGGAGCGAGCGAGCAGAAGGCGGGAAGTTTTGCATTGTGAGGAGACGCAAACAGGTCTACCTGAGGAGTACCCCAGCATAGGAAGATATCGTCTGCTACCCCCTGATCCAGTTCCCACTCGTGTGCCTGAGCAGATGACTAACTGAGGTGGTCTGCCAACGTGTTTTTGACCCCCGGGACATGAACCGCTGTAAGGTGAAGGTTGTGTTGTACTGCCCAATCCCAAACCCACATTGCCTCCCTGCAAAAAGGGTAGGAACGAGTTCCTCCCTGTTTGTTGATGTACCAGACTATGCACATATTATCTGTCTGGATAGCCAAGTGACCGGGAAGCAGATACAGATGCAAAGCTTGTAGAGCATACAGCACGGCCCTGAGCTCGAGCACATTTATATGAAGGGTCTGTTTGAGCCTGGACCAGGAGCCCTGGGTCCTGTGAGACCCCAGGTGGGCTCCCCAACCCTCTCCCGAGGCGTCTGTTGTCAATGTTTGAGGGGGGGGAGTGAGGCAGAAGGGAACTTCCCAGCAAAGGTTCTCCTGAAACATCCACCACTGCAAGTCCTGAACGATAGGGTTGGAGACCAGGACGTCTTGATCCAGGTTGTCCAGCATTTGATCCCACTGAGACCGAAGCATCCACTGAGAGATCCTCATGTGGAGCCAAGCACGAGGGACTTTCGGAATAGCGGCCACCATGAGCCCGAGGAGGTGAAGGACTGACCTGGCACTGACCTTCCTGTGACTGGATAACAGGCTTACATGAGCCTGGAGGGTGGCCACCCTGTCCAATGGCAGGAATGCCATGCCAGAGGTCATGCCCAGGATCGCTCCGATGAACTGGAGCCTCTGAGACAGGATCAAATGGGACTTGGCCTGGTTGATGGTAATACCCAGGATGGTAAAAACCTGCAGGGTAAGGGAAAGGAAGCACAGGAGTTCCTCCCTGGACAAGGCTGCTAGGAGCCAGTCATCCAGGTATGGGAAAACCTGCACTCCCTGGGTACGCAGGTGAGCCGTTACCATGGAAAGACATTTGGTGAACACTCAGGGCACTGAGGAAAGACCAAATGGGAGAGCCTTGAACTGGTAGTGATCCCCCTGAAATGAAAAACGGAGGTATTTACGATGGGAAGGGTGAATTGGGATATGCAGGTAGGCATCCTGCATATCCAGAGCGCACAGCCACTGTCCCAGCCGAAGTAGGAGCAGAAGGCTCTGCAAGGACAGCATTCCGAACCATTTGTACTCCTCGAACAGGTTCAGGGAGCTGAGGTCTAGGATAGGCCTCACGTCTCCTGATTTCTTCGGAACCAGGAAGAAATGGGAGTAGTAACCTGTCCCCCAAAGGTGGGTTGGGACAGGCTCTATTGCTGCCTTCAGCAGAAGGCAGGATATTTCTTCCCGATCCAGAAGATGATGTTCCGGGGAGTAAGACGACCTGGGAGGGGTGGTTTCTGTAGAAACTCGATTGAGTGTCCTTCTGCTATCAGTTGGAACACCCAAGTATCTGAAGTGATCCTCTCCCAACCTGGTAGATGGAAGGAGAACCTCCCTCCTACTGGTTCCACTGGAAAGTCCGGAGGCTGTGAAAGAGGAGAGGAGTCAGGAGGTGTAGGGCAGCACCGCGGCTGAAGCTCCCACCGCTTTTTTGGGCAGGGGGGGCTTGGCAGCCGGAGGGGCCCGATGTTTGTTGGCCCGCTTGCCCTGAGGTTTCGCTTTGTGCTGAGAATGTCTGCGAAAAGGGCGATGCTGACCCTGAGGGGGCCTGTACATAGAGTCAACGGACTTTAGAGCAGTACCCTTCTCCTGCAGATCGGTGATGATATCCTTGACATCCCCACCAAAGAGCACCGAACCCCTGAACGGCGTGTCCTGAATAGCAGACTGCACCTCTGGGGCCAAACCTGACACTCGGAGGCAGGCATGACACTGCAAACCTATGGCGAAAGCCTAGCTCCGACCAGCAGCGTCCACTGCATCGTACATGGCATGAAGCATGTGCTGACTGGCCGAACAAGCAGACTGGACCAGATCTGCCGCTTCCTGCTTAGTCTGAGACTCAGGAATGGAATCCAACTTTGCTTCCACCACACTAAGGATCGCTTTCTGGTAATCCCCCATATGAGCGACATAATTTAGGGTCCTTATTCCCAGAGTGGAAGAAGCATAGACCTTCTTCCCATACTGGTCCAGAAGGTGGGATTCCTTGTCGGGTGGGGACAAGCTAAGATGCTTAGGGTTAGCCGTACGGCCGTAAGCAGCACTAATCATGACCGAGTCGGCTTTGGGGTGTGTATTCAGGGAATCAGCACCCTCCGGAGCCTAATACAGCCTATCCGCCTTCCTCAGAAGGGGGGCTAATGCCGACGGTTGCTTCCAAATAGTGGAAACAAGGTACGCATGAGGCTCGATCCAGGGTGGAATCAGTGTTGGAGCGGTTTCGGGCAGATCCAAATGAGCAGCGAGTTTCTTCTGCTTTGGATCCAGCTCCAAAGATTGCCACTGGTGAACCGCCTGGATCTTTCGCAGCAACTCCAGAAAGAAGGGATCCTCCGGAGGTGACTTCGGAGGAGTCCTGGGCCTGGGCTGGTCTGGAGTGCATAGCTCGTCATCTGGATTGCAGCACCTACTGGAATCATCCATGGTCACCAAAGAGGAAGAAGTAGAGGAAGACCCCCTCCCGGTGCAGGGCAGGAACGGACCCCTTGGGCAGCCCTCAGGGAAGTGCGTCCTCCCCTGCCCTGGCACCGGAGGGCTCGCCTCTAGTGTCAGGAAGGGGGAAGGGAGTCTCTCGTCTCCGATGACAGGAGTCCGGAACCAGGTCCAGTGTTGGAAGGTGGCTTTCCACCTCCCTGGTGAGCTGAGCCTTGGCCTCAACCCACCAGGAAGCCAGAGTCTCCTTCAGGTCTACTGACAGCTAAGGAGGCAGTGGAGGAGGAGGAGGTGGGGGATATGGATACTGGAGATAACCATACAGCAACTACCCGTAACCTGATGGCGGGAAGCCCAGCGTCGGGTACTGCGGCATCAGGTAGGCCGGCGTCGGGTACTGCGGCGCAGGATACTGCGGTACCGGGTAGGACAATGTCAGATAAGATGGGGTCAGATATTCAGGTATCAGGGGCTCTGACGGAGCAGATGGCCCTAGAAGAGGCCTAGCATGGGAGGCCCGGCGGGTGTCGGGCCCGGCGTAGGGACGGCATCCAGCAAGGGAATGTTGTCCGGCTTTGGGTAGGCTGGTGTCGGAGCTGTCACCCGAGGGTCCGACATCAGGTTGACTGGCCCAGAGGGAGGGAGACCTGACAGGAGCGTACCCGCGTCCTCGGTGTCGCCCGGGGAAGGAAAACTAAAATCCCCGGGGTCCAACAGGGGAGACGCTGGAACCTTGGAATGCAATGACAAACATTGCAGTGAGCCGTGGACGATGGACTGATCTGTAGGATCCGGTGTCGATTCTAATACCATGCATCCATCGGCGGAACTGATGTCCGCCTTACCGGCGGTGACCAGGCAGGCATCGGAGGAGCTGGCATCCGACTTATCGGAACTGGCACCCAACGAAGGCCGTGATGGAGGAGCGACCTCGGCGGGCGCTTTAGAGGTCGTGCACTGCCCCGAAGGGTCAGGCGTCTTAGCGGCCTTGCCCGTGTGAGCGTCGGAGGGGCCGACGTCTGGCTTACCAGAGCCGCTCGAACTAGAAGGCCGCACGGTGGTGGGCTTCCCGGGATTTGACCTGGAGGCTCCCGAGGGGCCAGAGTGTGCCAGGAAGATCGCCGCCACCTTGGAAGCCTCCAAGACAGATGTCAGAGGAACAGTTCCCCTGAGGGGACATTATCTGCAGCACGGCGACTCCATTCAGAGTCGCGGTGACCGTGGAAGAGGAGTCATGGTCCCAGTGCTTCTCCTTCTTTTTATGGTGACCCTCAGGGGAAGTAGAGGCCTGCCCGGAGCTTCTTCAGCTCCTTCTCCATGGAGGACATCTTCTTTTTCAAAATGTGGGCCTCCAGGTACTGCTGCCTCCATTTGCGGGTGGCGGCGTTGAACTGTTGGTAGTGCTGGCACTTCTCCACAGGGTGTTCCGGAGCTAGGCAGAAGAGGCACTGGGAGTGTCTGTCCTTGTGCGGGAGCTGGGCACCACAGGAATCGCACTTATTCTTGTGCTCGGATGGAGTAGGGGATGACATACATGGCAGGTGCTGAAGAAAATCTGATGAGAATTTCTAACAAATCCGAAAAAGAGAATGGTAATAATACCGACGATTGACTGACGAAGCAGTGAACTTAACTGCAAGGTGCTTTCATGAGCTAACGGCAGGAAAGAACTGAAAGCGAGCGTAAATGCTGACCAACTTCATCTGACACCGGTCACCTGACATGGGGGTGGTCCCCCGCCAGAGACTGCTAGCTAGAAATTTTCCCATGGGGTCCTGACGCCTGCCGGCTTCAGTCCCATATATAATTACCTACTGCAAGAGCCCTCTCGAAGTAAGATTGTAGGGTGTCAGCTGGTTAGAGCTGGAGGGACCCTTAGGTGGTAATACTTTTTTTTTTTAAGCCTTATCCAGGCATTTTAGTAGTTTTTCCAGGACATGTAAGAAAAAATTACTCACCTTAGTAATTGCTTTTCTTCTCATGGAGTCTTGCTATATTAGGACTTATTGCAGTTAGCCACTGCACTTGAACTGCCCCGGAGAGGAAAGAGTTAACTCCAGAGAATCTGGAGTTCTAAAGCTGAGGGCCTTATACCAAAGTTTCATCTGGCAGTTTCAAATGAAACTGTCAGATCTTTACGAAGCTAACACTAAGCAACAAGTCTGTGTGGAAAGCTCTACACTAGGCAAATGGCTACCTACTAGTAGTAATAACAACAATAGAAACAACAATAGAAACAACAATAACAATAATAAGAATGAATAATGGTATTATTAGTTTTCCCCCCTGACAAGCACTATTAGGAACCCCCCTTCCCCCAAAGACTCAAGTCCAGGAAGGGGGCCAACAAATCACTCAACCAGAAAACCCTAGTTCCCTAACCCTAAATAAAAGAGGGTGAAGGGAAGAACTACAATGGCATGACACAGTGCTTGCACTAATTTGCCACCCCCACCCCAGTAGAAGTTCTGAGAGGGGCAGGTTGGGGGGGTGGTCCTAATATAGCAAGACTCCATGAGAAGAAAAGCAAGCACCATTAAGGTGAGTAATTTTTTCTTCAAACACCAAGGAAGTCTTGCTATATTAGGACTTATTGCAGATTACACAGCAGTACTCTCCATGGAGGAGGGTCAGAACCTACTTAGGAAATAGGTCCTGAAGCACAGCTGCTAAAAAACTAGCATCTCCCTGGACTGAAATCCAGGGAATAATGCTTGGTAAAAGTGTGAACTGTCTTCCAAGTAACAGCTCGACAGATTTCCAGAATGGAATATCTCTAGCAGCCGCTAGAGATGCAGCTGTACACCTGGTGGAGTGAGCCCTCAGTCCTGAGGAGGGCTCTCCTACCTAGTCTTTGATAACAAAATGGATACAAGAGACAATCCACCTTGCAATTGTCCTCTTAGTGGCAGGTTCCTTTGCCAACCTCCCCTAGGTAAGGAAGAGTTGGAGGATTCAAACCTGTGACCCTTGGTGCTACAAAAAGTAGCATAAGGCTCTTTTGACGCCCAAGCTGTGCAGTCTCCTCTCACCTGAGGAAGAATGCTCAGTGAAAAAATCCTGGGAGAGAGATGGATTGATTCAGGTGGAAACCTGAAACCACTTAGGACAAACCCTGTGTTAGTCCTAGGACTGTCTTATCCCTGTGGGGAGAGAAAATCTTCTTCCACTGCTAGGGCCTGTAGTTCACTTATGCGCCTGGCAGAAGTGAAACCACCAGAAAAAACATTTTCCAAGTGAAGCTTGAGCTCTGCTGGGACAGAGGTCCAAAGGGGTTGCATTAACTGAGCAATGCAAACATTCGGCTCCATGCAGGAGCTGGTTCCCAAAAAGGAGGGTTGGTGTGAAGCAACCCCTTAAAAACTTGGAAAACACAGGTTGAGAAGAAAAGGAAGCAGGCTTCCTGCTTGCAGAAAAAACAGAGACAGCTGCCAAAGGAACCCTTAAGGTAGCTGGCCTAAGACCTAAAGAATTTAAAATGGACCAAAAGTCCAGAAAATGGGCAGATAAGCAGACTGTGGTATAATCTGCTTCTCAGCGCACTAGACTGAAAACCTGTTCCACTTAGAATTGTAAGTGGCGCCAGTGAAAAAGCTTCCTTGAAGCTTTAAAATATCTGCGACACCTTGAAAAAGGTGTAAATCAGCAAATTCTAACTCCTCAAGAGCTGCCTTGAGAAGGTGGAATTTGAGGTTCGGATACCACACTCTCCCTTGTGCAAAGGCCAGTAAGTCGTGGACTCTGGGCAAGCTCAGGGTAGGGGTGGACTGTCAAGGACAGAGACAATGGGTACCAGGGCTGTCTGGCCAGCTTGGAACAATCAGAATCGCTTGCAGGGCTGAGATCTGATTTTACTAGTACCCTGAAAGAAAGGGAAAGGGAGGAAAGGTGAACAGAAACTTCCCTTTCCAATCCAAGTGAAAAGCGTCCAGGGGCTGATCCCAGCACTGGAGGCCTCAACAAAACAGAGAAAGTTAGTGGTTATCTGGGGCTGCGAAAGATCTATCTGAAAATGAGCCCCATCTGGCAAGGACTGAACCCAGCACCTGAGGATTCAGAGCCCAATCGTGATGGCCCTGAGAATCCTGTTGAGGGCATCTGCCAGGGCATTGTCCTTCCCTGGGAGGTGAACTGCTATCAGGGAGGTGTTCAGGGAGTAAGCCAGAGACCACCACTCATTGCTTCAGTGCACAAGGCTGATGACCGAGTGCCCCTGCCTGTTGATGTACCACATTATTGTGGTGTTGTCTGTCCTGACTTGAACTACCTTGTTCTGGACAGCTGAAAACTCCTAAGAGCTAAAAAGACAGCTCTGAGTTCCAAAATTGATGTGGAGCAGAGATTCCTAGGGAGACCACACTCCCCTAGTGGACAGGTCGCCTAGCGAGCTCCTCACCCTAACACAGGAGCATCCGTGGTGAGGGAAATGAAGAGGACCCCTAGTTTTAGATTGCTTTGATCCTGCCACAGTGTAAGGCCAGGATCAGGGATTGGGTCACTAGAACCAATTTGGAAAGGAATCCCTCCTTTGGGACCAATAGGCCCTCAGATGGAACTGAATGTCCCTCATCTGGAATCTTGCTCCCTGCACTACAGCTGTGGAAGCAGCCATGTGCCCTAGTAGTTGTAGCAAATGCTTTGCTGGTCAAGAGACTCTCGAGAGTAATGGAAGATGCCAGGGCAAGAGACTGCCTACCCTTTTAGAGGGAGAAATGCCCTGGCTAACTTTGTGTTCAACTCTGCACCTATGAAAGTTAGTACCTGAACTGGTTCGAGAACTGACTTTGGTAAATTCAGCAGGAATCCCAGAAAGGTGAGAAGCTGCTGGATGACTTGCAAGTGGGATTTTACTTGATCTGGAGACTGACCCACTAAGAGCCAGTCATCCAGGAAAGGAAACAAAGCAATCCCTTGCCTTCTTAAAAGAGCCACTACTACAGCTAGGAATTTCTTGAATACCCTTGCGCAGAGGTAAGGTCAAGGGCATTGCCCTGAACTGGTAGTGGCCTGAGGGTAACCTGAGGTACTTTCTGGTGAGAAGGCCTGATCAAGACATGAAAAGAAAAAAAAAAAATAGGCATCCTTGAGGTCCAGGAAAGCTAGCCAGTCCCTGGCCTCAGCCAGAGTTAACATTTTAACTTTGTTTTCAAAAGATGCTTGTTCAGGTACCTTAAATCTGAGATGGGCCCAATCTCCTGCCTTCTATAGGTTAAGAAAGTATCATGAGACAGCCCCTGCCCCGTGGCAAGGAGGGACCTTTCTACTGCTTTGCAGTTCAGAGGAGAAGAAACTTCTGCTCCCAAAGCAAGGGATTCCGAAGGATTTGCAGGTGGACCTGTCTGGCTCTCATCTTTGGAAACTGTTTGAAGCTGAGAACCAGACCTATTACTTCCAGAACCCACTTGTCCGAGTTAGGGACACACAGTTCTGGCTGAAACAAAAACCAACCTGCCCACTGGTATAGGAGAATCGGCCCTGGGCACCCCATCAGGGTGCCTGCTTGGCAATAGTCTTAGGCTAAGGGGAGGGGGACGGTTTACTTGTGCCCCGTCTATCTCTGCCTCTGAAGAGACCCCCTCTGGCGAAAGCAGAGGAGGCCTGAGCCTCTACCTGGGCACTTTTGTAGGTAATCATCCATGTTTTTCATATAGCTTTCTGTTTGTTCCTCAAACAGAGAATTACCCACAACAAGAAACAAATCCATAGACTTTGACAGAGTATCTTGGGACAGATTAGTGCATCTGAGCCATGCCAACCTACGGAAAGCTACAGAAGTGGTCATGACCCTAGAGAAAACAAGATTAACACCAACAGCAGTATGAACTTGAACTTAGAGGCTTCAGTGCCATTAGCAGCCACCTGTTCAACCGCTAGCCAGCTGGCCCATGGGCCTGCTTGGCTAACTACAATACTGCGCCCCACCTAGATTTCCGAAATCTAGCCACATAAGCCATAACAAACTTGCCTGTCTGAGTCCCACAGAAGCTGCCATATACTGTTTTCTTGCCATGGCATCAATCCTCCTGAATCCTATTCAGGAGGATGTGAGGCCAGGGAACTAGCCTTGACACAGGCTGCAGCTTGTACCACACCTACATGACTACACTGCTCAGTGAGGAAGTCTGTAACAGAGCCTGACAAAATACACCTTCTGTCCATTTTTTATCTTACAGGAGGGACAGAAAGAAGAATCTTATAAAATCTTAGTTGTTTACTTCCTAAATGACTTATGCAAAGGAAAGACAACCTCCTAGCCCATCATTCCTACATAATCAGGCTCCCCTTTACTCATCCATAGCCTCCTCTAAAGGAAGCTGGGGGGATTCTGCAAGCTTTTTGTAAAACATAAACTGAGAAAGGGACTCAGACAGAATAGGAGGAGATTCTAAAAGTCTGTCTGGAGAAATGTCCGCTTAAGTGGGCACGTCCAGACCCTACCAGCCACACATGTATTGATCAATTTTCCTCCTCCCACTCCTGTGGTTCATAACAATTCCTCAACATCATAAACCTGAACCACTGGAACTGAATGAGCCACCTTACCAACTGTAGATGGTTCGACAGGACCTAGAAACAGTGACTGGACAATCTGTATGGCTTAACTACTTCTGCAGCAGTTGGAGAGACAATCTTGGACTCCAAACCTACTGATTTCTCTGTCTATCTTTCTTTCTTTTTTTTTTAAACTGGTTCCTCTGAACCATCCTTTTGCCGAGGAGTCTAGCCCTGGTCAGAGGGCACTCCTCTGGTCCAGTGGGTACTGGACCGGGCTGGCCATCCGGTCAGCGGACTTTTGGTCAATAGTTCCCTGAGCCGGCCCTATCTCTTTCAGGGTGGCTGCAGAGAAATTTAAACACCTGGCAGTCTGACAGGAGGTGGTCAGCCCTCAGACAATAAACACAAGTGGTGTGTGGACAGCCTTGGCAAAGGCTTCCTCACAGCATCACAGTGTTGAAACCCAGTGGGCCGGTTTTCTTTTTGGTTTCCCAGACATAATGCCAGCCTAACCAAAAACTTGCCCTTTTATGGCGTACTTGAAACAAGACACCCTTATCGGTTCCTAACCGTTTCACGGTATTGAAAAACCCTATTTAAAATCAAGGTTTTTAGAACCGATAAGAACCAGGTACCGCCTCTAAAAGCCCAAAACTTTAAAACATTAAAATAAGCAAACCGGATCGGTTCAGAACCGATAACTAAATTTCACACAGACTTTACATTTGTACTTACGGTTTACCAGATAGAGCTTTAACCAAATACGGTAAAATAATTACTTTTGCCGGTTCAAATGAACCGAAAATACTCGCTTGACCAAAAATGAACCGAGCTGAAGGAGCTGATCTCCGAGCGACTGTTCAGTGAAGCGGAGTAAAGAATCTGACAGTTTCATTTGAAACTGCCCTAGATAGAGTTTGTAGGCTCTAGAACTCCAGATTCTCTGGAGTTAACTCTTTCCTCTCCGGGGCAGTTCAAGTGCAGTGGCTAACTGCAATAAGTCCTAATATAGCAAGACTTCATGGTGTTTGAATGCAGATTTCACTTTGCCTTTAAATGTTCATGTTCAGATAGGCAAAACAAGAGAATGTTTGACTTAACAAAAGTTCACCATATTGAAGACAAGGTTTGAAACCGAGGTCACCAGTTTCTTTTTATAACATTTTCAATGTAAAGCCAATAACAGTTGTAACCACTAAAAATAAATATTTAAATTTAAGTTTATTTAGCAGTTGCGGTCAGTTCCGGAACCGTTGCAGGATCCGGGAACCGAGATAAAATGAACCGAGGCTATCGGTCCAGGAACCGGTATTAGCGGTTCTAAAACAAACTAATTTAATAAAATTAAACATAACTAATGGAATTTTTTAATCAGAAAACTCAGATAAATATAAAATAAACCTCAGTTTATCCCAAGTTATACCGAACCAGGAGAAACCAAGAAAACTTATAATTTAAACATTAAAACTATGGGTTTACCAAAATAACAAAAAGTAAAAGGCAGCAAATGAAATGTAAAGAATACTTATAATATTTTATAAGGTTTCTTACGTCAGAACAAAAGATGATGAGGAGAGGATCTCTGAGCTTCTAGACTTGACAGGTGGGGAGGGATGCTACAAGTCTCGATGGCTGAGAGGGACCTGAGGGGGGGTGGTGGTGGTGGATGTCAAGATGAACAACTCGGAGACTTGTAGGAGGGCAGCAGCCAAGGCCAACAGGATGCTGGGATGCATCGCTAGGGGGATCACCTCCAGAAGAAGGGAAGTGATACTCCCTCTGTATAACTGCTTGGTGAGGCCGCACCTCGAGTACTGCGTGCAGTTTTGGAGCCACACTTAAAGAGGGACATTAAACTCCTGGAGAGGGTCCAGAGGAGGGCAACCAAGATGATTTGCGGCTGGGGACAGGACCTATGAGGAGAGGCTCAAGAGCTAAATATGTACACACTGGAAGAGAGAGGGACTGGGGGGACATGATAGAGGTCTTCAGGTACATGAAGAGGGTAAATAGGGGATGAACAGTCAGGGTGCTTCGAAGGAAGGAGGAGGGGGCCACTAGAGGGCATGGATGGAAGCTGGAGGAGGGAAGATTCAGGGGAGAAAGGAGGAGGTGCTACTTCACTGAGAGGGTGGTGGAGCCATGGAATGTGCTGCCTAGGGGGCTGGTGAGGCAGAGGCGGTGGAAGGGTTCAAGAGGGGGTGGGACAGGTACAGGGGAAGGGTTCTGGAAGCAAAATCCAATGCAGCGAGAATATCCGGAACTGGGAAGAGAGAAGCCAGAGAAGGCGAGGGGGGCAGCAAGGTCAGCTCCCAGGGTGGGGGCTGACCAAACAAGCAGACGCGAAAGACCGTTAGGCCTATTCTGCTGGCATTTTAGTATGTTAGTATATAAATCTGAGGGGTTTAGAACAAAGGCAGTTAGTATAAGGCAGCATTTGAAAAGTGGCTCATGCAAAAAGATTCCATCATTTGCATATGTTCCAGATTCTCTCTGGGCAGTTCTACCTGCAAGGATGACTGCATAAAGTTATGAATACCTGAGTATTACTGGGGTTAGAACTCTGGTTAGAGGGTTGTAAAACCGGTTCCTTCCCATATTGAACCTTTTCCTGCAGTTGGTTAAAATGCCTATTAAGCGCCGACTGAGGAATACTTCTTGATTTTACAGATGTTACAATCTGCCTTCAGGTGGTTAAACCCTAGGCAAAAACACAAATAAATGAGGATCTGCTTTCAAACAGTTCCCCACACTCTGTCCAAAGCTGAGAACCAATTGGGCCGGTTCTTTTCTTGGAATAGTGACAAAATAAGTAAAATCCCCAATAAATGGATCTCTGAGAATCAGAAAGCCACACTAATGAATAAGGCTTAACCTTTATTTACTTTAAGAAAAAAATATTCACCTTAGTAATCCTGTTTCTTCCATGTATTCTTCTATATTCATAACTCTCTGCATTTAGCCTCCCAGTAGAACTGCCCGGAGAATGGAACTATATGTTAATGATGAAATCAATGGCATGTGACAATATTCAAACTGCTGCCTCATCTGCTGCACATTCTATCAACGTCTCAGATTTCTAGGAAGCTCACAAGGCAACCTAACTAAAGTGACTCAAGCTAAAAAATGTTTGATACAGACAATTCTGTTCTATAATTACCCCTACCACTGACACTAATGATTGTGGTATCAGACCTACCTGAAACACCCAGAATCACCTGAGAAAAAGAATGGTAAGTAAAAAAACAACCCCTCAGGATTAAGGTAAGTGTGCCTGTGTTTGGGACTGCCAAGTAAGAAAACCGTTCAGAGGCTCCGGTTCTGGAAGGGGAGGTAGGAAGGGAGAGTTATGAATATGGAAAAATACATTGGAAGAAACAAGATTACTAAGGTGAGTACTTTTTTCTTCTAACCCCATGTATTCTTCTCATATTCATAACTCTCTGCAGACTTCAAAGCAGTACATTTGGAGGTGGGCAGAGAACCTACTTAGGAAAGAAGCTCTGCAGGACTGCTGTGCCAAACCTGGCATCACGTCTGGACTGTCAATCCAAACTATAATGTTTAGTAAAGGTGTGTACTGACCTCCAGGTAGCTGCTTTACAGATCTCCACTAAAGGGATATCTCTAGAAGCTGCACTAGAAGCCACTGTGCCCCTAGTAGAGTGGGTCCTGAGACCTGTTGGGGCCTGTTTTCCAGATTTTGTGTAACAAAACTGAATGCACTGAACTATCCAGTGAGAGATTGATCTCTTGGAGGCTGAAGTGCCCTCTCCCACATCCCCATAAGTGAGAAAAAGTTGCTGTTTATCAGCTCTGTGATCTTTGGTGTGGGTTAGATAGTAACTCAATGCCCTTTTAATGTCCAGACTATGGCGCCTGCGCTCTCCTGAACTGGCATGTTCTGTGAAGAAGACTGGCAGTGTCACGGACTGATTCAAGTGGAAATCAGAAACCACCTTACGGAGAAATCTTCTATTAGTACGAAGTACTACTTTATCATTATGAAAAGATAAAGAATCCTTTTCCACAAACAATGCTTGCAATTCACTTATTCTTCAAGCTGAAGTGATTGCTACCAAAAACACAGTTTTCCATGTGATATATTGCAAATGTGCTGATGACATTGGCTCAAATGGAGGTTTCATAAGCTGAGCAAGGCAAATGTTCAGATCCCATACTGGGACTGGTTCTTTAATAGGAGGATGTAAATGGGCTAAACCTTTAAATATTTTTTTGAAAATAGGGTTAGATGCAAGGAAAACAGTTTTTTCCTGCTGAAATAAAAGCTGAAATTGATGCCAAATGCACCTTCAGGAATGTATGTTTGAGACCTTGAGAGTTCAATTCAGTAAGATATTCTAACAATAGTGCTATCTCCGCCAGAGAAGGAGAAATATGTTTAGAATCACACCAAACAGAAAACCTTTTCCATTTTGCACTATAGGTTTTCTTAGTAGATGGTTTTCTACATCCTTTTAGGATATCCAGAACAGCTTGGGAAAGTTGCAAATTTGCAAACTCTAAGTCCTCAAGGGCCAGGCATTGAGCCTGAGAGACCTGACGTTCGGATACAGGATCTTTCCTTGGGGGGAAGTTAATAGGTTGTGCCTCCTGGGTAGGACACTGACAGCAGAAGGGGATGCCATGGCTGTCTGGCCCAATCTGGTGCTATCAGAATCATGGACACAGGCTGTGACCTGAGTTTGAGTATCACTCTGAAGATGAGAGAGAGAAGGCATACAGATGCTTTCCTGACCAATCCAGAACTAGGGCATCCAGGGGAATTGTGCCCCTGACTGGTGGTCTGCAACAAAAGAGGGTCAACATGTGATTCTCGTGAGAGGCAAAGAGATCCACCTCTGGAGTGCCCCATCATCTGAACACTGAGTCCAGTACCTGTCTGTTCAGAGACCAATCGTGATGCGACTGGTTGATCCTGCTTAGGGCATCTGCCAGGACATTGTCTTTTCCTGGTACATGAATGATCTGCAGGGAAGCTTTTAGTGAGTAGGCCAACTCCCAAATTTTCATGGCCTCTGTGCACAGAGGGTCTGACCTTGCTCCCCCTTACTTGTTTATGTAGTGGTGCTGTCTGTCCTGACCTGCACCACTTTGCCCTGTATAAGTTGAGAGAAACTTTTTAGGACCAGAAACACTGCTCGAAGCTCCAACAGATTTATGTGGATGACAGACTCCACCCTTGACCAAGTGCTCTGTCATAAGAATGACTGAGGGATTTTTCCTATGAAAGGGAACTCCTGCCCTTAGATTGTGGACATCTGTCCACCACTGTAGGGACTGGATCAAAAATGTTGTTACAGGAATCGATTTTGACATATGGTCTTTTCTTTGGCACCAGTGTGTCTGTAGATGAAACTGGATGTCTCTCATCTGAAGTCTTGCTCCCAAGACCACTCCTGTTGCTGCATCCATGTGTCTCAGTATTTTCAATTATCTTCTTGCAGGACATGGCTTTCCCAACTTAAATGAGGCAATCAGATGCAGTGTAGACTGAACACTGTCCTCTGGAAGAAAGGCTCGGCCCTTTATGGTATTCAGTTCTGCCCCAATGAAATGCAGAACCTGAACCGGTGTGAGAGTGGAATTTTCCTGGTTTAGCAGAAAGCCCGGAGAATGTAACAGATTTTTTGCTGTTTCCAGGTGTGCTTGCACCTGCTGAAATGACTTTTCCACTATTAGCCAGTCGTCGAGGTAAGGAAACAGTATAATTCCTAGTTTTCGTAGGAATGCCACTATCACTGCCATGCATTTTGTGAATACCCTTGGTGATGAGGTGAGACCGAAGGGCAGGACTGAGAACGGGTAATGACCTGAAAGGAGTCTGAACCCGAGATATTTTTTGTGAGACTCCCTTATAGGGATGTGGAAATAGGCATCTTTTAAATCTAGAGATGCCAGCCAGTCTCCTTGCTGGATGACAGGTACAATTACAGACAGGGTAACCATCCTGAATTTTGGCTTTGCCAGGTATTTGTTCAGATGCCTTAGGTCTAGAATAGGCCACCACTCCCCATTTTTCTTTCTGGTAAGAAAATACCAGGAGTAAAACCCTCTGCCCCTCTGAAGGATTGGCACATGCGCCACTGCTTTTATGCTGAGCAGGGTTCGAACCTCCTGTTCTAGAAGCTGCTCTTCAAGGAAGGAAGCTGGTTTGAACAGCCGTGACTTCAGAGGAGGGAAAGATTTGAAACCCAGAGGCAATACCTGGCTCACTACTTCCAATACCCACCTGTCCATGGTTATGGCCTGCCAGGTCTGAAAGAAGTAAGCCAGTCTGCCCCCTACTGGTATTAGGGAGGCGGCCTTGGCAAAGGAGTCAGGGATTTTGTTTCAGTGGGGCCTGAGCCTCGGCGGATTGGGAACCCCTCCAGGAGCCCCCTCCTGCCTCTGGCCCTATAATACCTAGTCTGCTGTGGGTATGGCTGCAGCTGTGGAACAGCTTGAGGCTGATAGAAGGGCCTACCATAGGACCTTCCTCTACCTCCCCTTCCATAAGGCCTATAAGAAGTAGTAGGCCTGTCTCTGGATGAATTGCTCTTATAGGTAGTTTTGTATTCATCCACCTTTTTCATATATTCTTTGGTCTGTTTGCCAAAGAGAGAATGATCCTGTACAGGAAAATCCATGGCCTTAGCCTGGGTGTCCTGTGTCAGATTTGCAGCCCTTAGCCAAGCACACCTTCTCAGGGTTACAGTCAGAGCCATAATCCTAGCAGTATTATCACTGGCATCTGCTGCCATCTAGAACTGGTATTTAGATGCTTCCAGTCCAAACTTGACTGTTTCTGCTAGGTCATCAGAGAGAGGAGAGGGAACCTTCTCTGACATGGCCAGAACAGACTGCCACAGTGTCTTTTGATACTGTGTAGCGTAGGCCTGATAAATAGCTTGTCTGACCCCCAGAGAGGCAGCTAAGTCCCCTTTCTTCTACATGCTGTCCATTTTCCTTGAATCCTTCTCAGGAGGGTGAGAGGATAAAGGAATCCTCGCCTTCTCACAGGCTGCCTGTTGGACTATACCCTGATGATCATGGTGAGAATAGAGGAATTCAGCCCCTTTCCTGTCCAGTTTATACTTCTTGTCAGCCTTTTTATCCAGAGGTGTGACAGAGTTAGGGTTCTGCAGGACTGTAAATAAATCCTTCTTAAATAATTTATTGATAGGCAGGAAAATCTTTTTAGTGGGTGTGAGCCCCATCATCTCCATTTATTCTGCCTCCTCCTCATCTTCTATGACCTCGGTGGTAGCCAGGTCAAGGGCATCTACTATTTTCCTTACAAAGGAAAAGTGAGAGGAAAAATCTTCAGGCCTAGGAGGAGAGCCAAAGTCCTGTTCTGGTAAGATTTCCAGTTCAATGGGCTCACCATCATCTTCCTCTGTTAAATTATACTCCCCAGTATCCATGTCTTGAGACTGGGGATCTGAGGAGGGAGTAATCTCCTGAACCCTTGGAGGAGGAGAAGGGGTTGGAGAAGGTATAAACCCCTGAATTGCCTCAATGACTTTAATAGCCCTGGCAAGTAGGCAGACTGTGAGGCACAGAAGAATCCCCTGTAGGTATCGCCTGGGGTTCGACATGCTTGGTCTTCTTCAACTTTTTGTAGGGTACCGAAGAGTCAGACGAACCACTCAGTCTTTTTAGAGAGGTTGAGTCACCCTTAACAGGGGTGGTAATAGAAGAAACTGTGGTTTCACCCGTTGGTTTTGAAGGTACTGGCTGGTTAGAGCCTGAAGGGCCCCCTAATTTTTTATGAAACCTCTCCAACAGTTTTTCCACAGTTTTCTGTAGAAAAGATTTACAAATGTCATAGTCAGAATTCAAATGATCAGTTCCCAGGCAGAGTACACAACTGTCATGTTTGTCTGCTCTGGCAAACACTTGACACAATTTTTAAAACCTTGAGGGCCAGTCTTTTTCTTAGGTTTTTCAGAATGTTCCATTTTCAGGCTCCAAAAAGAACCGAGAAAGTTTGTAATTCGGAACCGGGTTAGCAGTTCTCAGAACCACTGAAGCAGTTCACAGTAATCGGGTTAGAGGTTAAAAAGGAAACCGGGTTAACGGCTTCAAACAAGTAAATACAATATAAACAATACGTTTTTTTTGACAGAAAATAAAGCGGGAAAGTCCACAACTAATATAGATCTACTCGGTTCCTCAACGGTTATACCGAACCGTGAGGAACCGAGAAATAATCGCTAAATCTAACTAAAGTAAATTAGACGCTATAATAAAACTAAATAATAAATGAAGGCAGCAGAAAGAAGTTAATGTGTAATTAATTCAATTATACTTCACAATAGCCAACAACGAACTGAGGGATCTCCTGGGTGTCTAGACTTGTGAGGCAGAGTAAGAAATCTGAGACATTGATAGAATGTGCAGCAGATGAGGCAGCAGTTTGAATACTGTCACGTGCCAATGATTCCATCATTAGCATATAGTTCCATTCTCTGGGCAGTTCTACTGATCAGGCTAACTACAGAGAGTTATGAATATGAGAAGAATACATGGGGTTAGAATTATCTTTTTTACTTTGCAGTCGGTTTAGCAACCTCTGAGAGAACCTAGAGTTACCCTGGTTTCCCTAAAATAAACAAATTAAGCAACCGGCCCAGAGAAGGAATAAAATACAGAAATTTACTTTTACAATTGCAAATAAAAGTCTGGTTCCCTCCCAGTTAAAAGAACCAGAAAAAAACTGAAAAAACTTACCGGAATAATACTAAACCCAAACTAGTTTACCTGTAAACACAAGGACTGTACTTTAAAAATGAACAAAATTAAATTTTACTTCAAAAAACCGAGAAAAATAAAATCTTCAAGAAAGATGAAGGAGAGCTCTCCAAGGCTTCTGTATTGTTCAAGTGGAGTAAAGAATTTGACAGTTGTGGAATGTTTACCAGGGACAGTGGTTTGAAAACTGAGCATGAGCCTAGCATTCCATCATTAGCATAGGTTCTATTAACCGTTTCAGCTCCAGGGCAGTACTATGGGAGGACAATACTGCATATGTCAGAATACAGTACGATTTCCTGGGGTCTGAAATGAGCCTCAGCTCAGTGTGCATTTCCTGGCCAACATTTCTAAATGAACAAATAAATATTATGTTAATGCAAGTATTTTAAACCATACCGAGGGTGGTATGATATAATGCCAGGAATCTAAAGAGATAGTAGTGCCAAAAATAGTACACAGAAAATGTTATGATGTTTAAATGTAGCCAGGTGTTACTTTTCATTTCTAAAGTATTTTTCTTTTTCCTTCTGCTCATTAGAAGGTTTTCTACCAGGTAGTATTAGTAGCTGTGATGTAAAGAGCAGTTCATTACCTGGAGGCCGACATGTCCAGTTTTGTTCTTCAAACCTGAAATCCATCTCTCAGTCATTCTAATTTCCCATACACACAGCCTGGAACTCACTGCCAGTCCCCTGACAGCCCAGCTATTGCCTTTTCCCCTCACCCTCACTGCAATCCCACAGTTCAGAAATAAAGAAAGTGCTCCCTGTAATTGCTGCAGGGAAAGGGGAAATTCCATCTATACTTTCCATAATATCCTTTTCTGTGAGGTCCAATGTGGATAGGAATTTAGGACTTAAGGGTAATTGTGCAACCCTCCTGGGGACGGTGGTACAGCCCAAAGCTGATCCCGAAGCACAGAACCCTAGGTACATGAACATCCTGAACACAATAGTTACATCAGTTCACATATGGCCATGCAGTTCCGAAAACATATCAGAATATAAATGTCCACACGCTCAGGTAAACTGCCATACATGCCACAGAATAAACAGATAAAATACACATGCCTACCTTACCTTGGATGACAGGTACACCATATTGAATATTGGAGCTTCAGTTTGTTTTGTTATGCCTACTCTGGGAGTTTTTGAAAATACAGTAACATATAACATTTCTATTAAGCAATTAAACTTTACCCAATAACCGGTTGAGGCAAACCCATACAGGTCCCCCCACAGAACTGAAAGTTGCATACTTGCCATAACTGGTGACCTTCCACAATATTTTCTCCACTGAGTACCACTTATAGATCTGGACTAGAGGCCCCCATGGGAGCAAATCTTTTGGCCAGGGGAGCAGCAATGGCTACTGCCTATGGTACTTACATGACAGCACATGGTGCCATGTGCCTACCAATAACCATTGCTGGCTCCCTAAACTATCTCAGTTCTGTTCGCCACCGAAGCAAAAAGTGTGAGAAACACAGGCTGGGGCTGGTGAAAAGCCAGCCCAAAGGGACAGACAAGGGGTGTAGAAAACATAAATAAACAGATAGATAAAGCCAGCCTACTAACTCTCATAGAAAAAAGGGGAAGAGCACACCTATGGTGGCACAGTACAAATATATAGTCAAGAATTATGAGCTAGTTATTAAAACCCCACTGTTCGGTAGACAGGCTGGTAGAAAGGCAGTAGGAAAGCAGCCACCCTCTATGCAGATATGCTCTGGCTAGGAGAAAAAGGGGAATGGCCAAGGGCAAGACTTTCCTACAAATTCCGTTTCAGTCTGGCTTCCAGATGCATCACTCTCTGTATCCACCCTGCTGCATTTAACTGATTCTATCTTCTCAGGGATGGATCAAGGGCACATCACAGCTGCCATTTTCATTGATCTGGCCAAGGCCTTTGACTTGGTGTCCCACCCTCTCCTCCTGGACAAGCTAAGTGCAGCTGATATCTCAGCTCTTGCTGTAGACTGGTTCTGTTCTTAGCTCTCTGGCTGCCTGCAGCTAGTACAGGATGGTAGTGCCCTATCACCTCCATGTACCATGCATGCTGAGGTCCCACAGAGCTCCATCTTGGGGGCCCATTCTCTTCTCCATCTTCCTTAATAACCTCACCACTTGTGCCAACTTGCATATTGACATGTATGCAGATGACATTCATTTACACCTCCAATCTCTCCACTACAGCTGTGGAAAGTCTGCTCCAGCAAGACTTCCACAATGTCCTGTGCTGGTTTCAGTCTAACCAACTCCACGTAAACACAAAAAAAAAAACTGTCCATGACCTTTGGCACTAGTGAAAATTGTCCAGACTCCCAATTCTGCCTATTTTCTCCACCTTGGACGCTTCTCTCTTCAGGTGGTTCATTCATTCAAATACCATGGTGTGTGGCTAGACTGCAAACCTGACTTCTTTGCCCACATTGACACCATCTATCCACACTGCCCTAAACTTGGTGCTTTGCACTGCAATAAAGGTTGTCTGTCTCCACAGGTATGCCGTGGGCTTGTCACCAAAATGGTGCTCCCAGTCTTTGACTATGCAGATGTGGTCTGTGGCACCACTCCCTCCACCTCCTTAGCCAGACTGGACACCTTCTGTGTTGCCTTCTATTGTTTAGCCACCAACCCCCGCCGTTCCCACCATTGCACATTATACACCTCCTTATCCATTCTTCCTCTGCATTCTTTTTACCAGAACCACTGTGCCTCATTCATATCTAAATACTGGTTTGGGTCCCATCAGTCTTACTTCTCCTCTATTCCCTCTGCCTCCTGCTCCCTTCACTCCAGGGATTCTTACACTTTCGACATTCCTCATCCCTGCTCCTGTGTTGGGAAATCAGCCTTTTCCTATCATCTTCCTTCACTTTGAAACCTACTCATATCCTCCCTCTGTTTCACTGTTTTCCCTGTTTACCCTCAAGTACCAGCTGAAACTCCTTTCTTCCCCCACACTTTCCCCCTACTTGACTGCCTCCCTTACATTTGCCACCTACTCCAGTGTACAGTAGAAGCACCGAATTAGTCAAGAGATTTTTAAGGATTTTTACAAATCCCAATTGAGAATTGTGAAATCTGTTAGGGATTCTGTTTTCTTTGTTAGTGTGTTCACTGCTTCCCAGAGTGGGTGCTTCCATCTGACACTCTAGTTGAAAATCTACCAGATGGCACTTGAATACTGTAATAGGAACTGTCCTCTTTCTTTAGGTATAACAAAAAGAACTGTAGAGGATTTTTTTCGCGAAATTTTGTGAAGGATAAATAGGGAAGGTCACAAAATTGCTTGACAAATTTTGGTGCTACTACTGTAGATGTAGCTGAATTGCCCGATTTCTGCTGCTTTGTTTTATTGGGCCCCGTACACAAACTGTGTGGATGGGTTATGTGCCACATAAACCCGGCGCACAGCCCACCCACATCTGGTCACACACACTATGCCTCCTGCATGCAATTCAGGATCCTGGTACACCCACCCACCTACGCACTTGGCACAATGGCTGAACATGCAGCTCTGCAGGGAGGTGGACCAGGGACAGATGTGGGGGTGTGTTAGCACTCCGCACCGTGAATGACGACATGGGTGACTTGTGCATGGAGGCAATGGCTATGCCTTCTGAAGGCAGCCATAACCATTAAATGCCCCCCCAGATGCTGACGCTGGTTGTGGCAGGGATAGCGGGGGTCACCGGACCCCTCACTGTGGCCGCCCCTGTTGGTAAGGCACACTTGGGTGGGTGGAGTCCCCCACACCTTCAGCCTCTGTCCATGTACATGCTCGTCATAAACATGGTGACCAGTGGGCACAAGGAATCCATTAAAGGTCAGGACAGCCGACTGGCTGCGCGGCTGAGTCCGCAGCCCCGCACCAGACCACCCCCAAGTACCTGTGCACCGGGGGGCGTAACGGAGCCGGGTGGGGACCATTGTTCGTGAAAGCGGTCCCCGCGTGGATCTCCAGTGAGTGCAGAGCTGCGCAGGAGGATATGTGTAATTCACACATACCTCCCCCCCACCATTTGTGAATAGGCCTCATTGTGCTTACTCCTGTTTTAATCATGTACTCTATTCCAGTTTACTGTAACTGTAAATGGTGTCTATGCTATGTAATTGAATTTAACTGTGTACTGTGTACATGCCATGTATTTACCTCCCATGTTCCCTGCCCCCAGGCTGCACCTAGAAATGAGCTGACTCAGTGTGCCTTTCACGGTCAACAATTTTCAAATAAAATAAACAAAATAAGGTGGGCACAGAAAAAGTGCCAGATCCAGTGTAAACCAAGTAGCAGGCAGGACAGAACTAGGCACTAAACCACCAGCCAGACAGCTAAGTTGTCCTCCCTTGGGGGGATGCAGAAGAAATGTCTTCATACTTACCGTAATTTCCTTTTCTGTTAATTCCAATGTTGACAATGGGTATACCTTACACTTGGGTATTGTGCACCACTACTAGGGGAAATGGCACAGCCCAAAGCTTTAGAATGCTGGGCATATGAGGATTCTGGATAGCCTCCACTCTCCATTAACCATTATGCTCGCAGTGCCATGAAACATGAAATAATGCTCCATCTTTCAACTTGACACCAGCTTACATAATACACTCTGTATGTAAACATTAATCTAATAGAAAAACAACAACACAGTAAATAGTAGCTTATCTTAACTGATGCCGAAGGTAACTTCTCATGCAAAGAAAAGTGCAGCTTGACCACTGAGGAAGGTGAAAACTCAAGATCCATTCAACCTCTCACTGGTAGCATCATCCAAAACAGGAGGTGGCAGCTGTAAAGAACAAACTCTGGCCAGAGCCAATAGGGCTGCAGATGAGGAATTTGGTGTAACAATATTGAAAATTACCTAAGTTACGAGCCTTCATTAGCAAAATGTAACAGTCTCATAAATCTGTTGTTTCGTAATATTTGTACACCAAATTTTCAACATAGCTTTGTTATGATTCTGCCTCATGAAGAAGGGCAGAGCAAATGATCAAATCCTGCCTGAAAGGTGATTTCATGCAGGGACTGTAAAGTCAACTTTCAGGACGCAAAAACACATTTTAGGCAGGCGTTGAAAAATAACAGCTGCCACATTCATGAGGTGCTGTAAAGAAATGGCTGTGTTAAAAATGTGGGTTAAAAATAATGAATATTACCAAACTTATGGGCCTGTGTTGGCAGAATTCAACATAGCCTAATATATATCTACTGTATATATATATCTATATATATCTATATATATATATATATATATATATATATATATATATATATATATATATATATTATTTATTTATTTTATTTCGTTTACCGGGTAGGTGCACTAGCCATAGCAATGACTATTCTCAGGCACGACCTGGGAGGGTACAGAAGGAAAAATTACTTACCATAATAATGTTGTTTCTTCTAATGGAGTCTTATTGTATTCTGACTAATGCAGTACTGTATGACTGACTGGTTCAGCTTCCCCAGAGAACAAAGAGTTAACCTCTATGCAAATGCATAGAATGTTGAGCTTGAGCTTGGTTTTCAAACCACCATCCTCGGTACGTTCTAGTAACTGATCAGATTCTTATGAAGCTAACAAATAGCAATAAGGAAAATAAATATTTTCTAACCCTATAAAGCCACCAGGGGCAACACAACACAACAAGGGCAAAAAGGAAGGCTCAAGCCACTGATGCCCAAGAACAATACCTTACCCAGAAGTGGATAATACAAGTCTGAAGCCAGAGCCAGCCTAAAGACCCCTTAGGTTCTGTAGGGGAGGTTGGGAGGGATGTCAGAATACAACAAGACTCCATTAGAAGAAACATTACTATAATAATTCAATTTTTCTTCAAACAACATGAAGTCTTGCTGTATTCTGACTAATGCAGACTACCAAGCAGTGCTCTTTGGGAGGTGGGCACAGAACCTACTTAGGAAATAGGCTCTGCAACACTGCTGTGCCTACCTGGCATCACTCCTTGCCTGAGTATCAAGGCAGTAGTGCTTAGTGAATGTGTTAACAGTTTTCCAGGTGGCTGCTTTGCAGATTTCTAGCAGGGGAATATCCTTGGCTGCTGCCACTGAGGCTGCAGTACCCCTAGTGGAGTGGGCCCTCAAACCTGGAGGGGCGTCCTTTCCCAACTTGCCATAGCAGAACTGTATATAAGCCACAATCCATCTGACTATGGTCCTTTTTGTGGCTGGCTTACCTTTACCTCCTTCCCCATAGGTAAGGAACAACTGGTTGGAGCCCTGCCTGTGTTCTTCAGTTCTATCCATATAGTAGCTAATAGCCCTTTTTACATCCAGGCTACGTAACCTGCATTCATCTAAGCTGGAATTTTCTGTGAAGAAAACAGGAAGGGTAAAACATAGAAACATAGAAGTTGACGGCAGATAAGGACCGCAAGGCCCATCCAGTCTGCTCATTTCTTTTTCTACCTTATAAATGTGCCATCGGCCTTTGCTCTGTCAATGGCCTATCTATTCATACTCATCTGTATTGCTCCCTTATGCCTATCCCATGCCTGTTTGAAGCCCTGCACTGTATTCAATATCCACCACTTCCTGAGGTAGGCCGTTCCATGCATCCACCACCCTTTCTGTGAAAAAGAACTTCCTCACATTACCCCTTAATGGACTGATTGAGATGAAAGTCAGGAACAACCTTAGGGACAAACTTCCTGTTAGTCCAAAGGACAATCTTATCTCTATGAGGGGTAATATAATTGGGTTCCACAGACAAAGCTTGGAGCTCACTAATCCTTCTGGCAGAAATGATAGCTACCAAAAACACTGTCTTCCAAGTCAGGAATTTAAGCTCTGCTGAAGACATGGGTTCAAAGGGAGGCTGCATAAGTTGGCCTATGCAGATATTGAGGTCCCAAGCTGGGGTGGGCTCTTTGTGAGGAGGGTGAAGATGAGAGAGCCCCTTAAAGAATTTCTTGAATATAGGGTGAGCAGCAAGGGAAGGGCCCTTCCCTGCTGACAAGTATGCAGAGACCGCTGCCAAATGCACATTTAAAGTAAAGAACTGGAAGCCCAGCCTGTTGGGGGTCCAATTCCTTGTGAGAACACCAAATGGAGAACCTCCTCCACTTAGAAGAAAAAGTCTTCCTAGTGGAAGGCTTCCTAGACACCCTCAATATGTCCAGGACACTATCAGAGAGATGCAGGCCTGCTTACTCTAATTCTTCAAGAGCCAAGCTTTGAGATGAAGGGACTGTAGATTAGGGTAGAGGATTCTCCCCTGAGATGATGTCAGCAGGTTGTGCCTCCTGGGAAGAGGAATGGAGCTGTCTACTGACAGAGATAGAAGCATTGGATACCACGATTACCTGGGGCTATGAGAATCATGGTTGCATGCTGAGACCTGAACTTGATTAGTACCCTGAGAATCAGGGGAAAGGCATACAGAAACCTGTTTGTCCAGTCCAGTAGCAGGGCCTCCAGAGGCACTGATCCCCGAACAAGGGGCCTGCGACAATACAGAAGCAACTGATGGTTGTCTGGGGCTGCAAAAAGGTCTATCTCTGGAACCCTCAACCTCCCGAACTCTGTCAGGAGGACTTGTCTGTTGAGGGTCCATTCGTGATTGCCCTAACTTATTCTGCTGATAGCATCTGCAAGGACATTGTACTTCCCTGGTAGGAGAACTGCTGACAGGAAAATCCCCAGGGAGTAGGCCAAAGACCAAATTTTCATTGACTCCATGCAGAGGAGGAAGGATCTTGTTACCCCCCCCCCCGCTTGTTGATACAGTACATTGTGGTGATGTTGTCTGTTCTGACCTGAACCACCTGTCCCTTTAGATGAGTGGCAAATGCCTGAATAGCTAGGAACACTGCTCTGAGCTCCAGGAGATTGGTGTGTGACAGAGACTCCTGAGGCAGCCAAGTTCCATGAGCTGTGTGCTGCCCCAGATGTGCTCCCCACCCCAAGAGGGAGGCATCTGTGGGCAGTACTAGGGAGGGTACTTCTGGAAGTAAGGGAACTCCCACTCTGAGATTGTCCAGCTCCTGTCACCACTGGAGGGCTTGCAGGACAGTGGCTGATACTGGAATGAGTTTGGACAGTGAGTTCCTTCTCTGGGACCAGAATGACCTGAGGTGGGACTGAATGTCCCTCATCTGAAACTTTGCCCCTGAGACCACAGCAGTAGTGGAAACCATGTGACCCAGGATTTGCAGAAAATGCCTTGATGGGTGAGGAACTCTGAGTTGAAAGGAGCCTGCCAACTGTATGAGTGCCTGAGCCCTTCCTAGGGGCAGGAAGGCCCTTGCCTGTGTCCAGCTCTGCCCCTATGAAGTCCAACACTTGAACAGGGGTCAGCACCGACTTTTTCAGGTTTATTAGGAACCCCAGAGACTGAAGGATCCCTTGAGTGAGTTCCAACGACTGTTGAGCCTGCAGACAGGACTGGCCTACTAGGAGCCAGTCATCCAGAGAGGGGTAAACTGAAACCCCTTGCCTTCTGAGAAATGCTACCACCACTGCTAGGCATTTTGTAAACACCCTTGGGACAGAGATCAACCTGAAAGGCATGGCCCTGAACTGGTAGTGGCCTGAAGGTAATCTGAACCTGAAGTACGTTCTGTGAGATTTTCTGATAGGTATGTGGAAGTAGGCATCCTTGAGGTCCAGGGATGCCAACCAGTCTCCTTTTTGCAGAATGGGTAAGATTGTAGCCAGAGTTGTCAGTCTGAACTTTGACTTTGCCAGATGCCTGTTTAGGTATCTGAGATCCAGAATGGGCCACCACTCCCCATTTTTCTTTAAGGCAAGGAAGTACCTTGAGTACAACCCCTTTCCCCCTGTGTAATAGTGGCACTGGTTCCACTGCCCTTGAAAGCAGAAAAGTGGAGACCTCTGCCTCTAGCAGAGCCGTTTCTGAGGGAGAGAGGGCAAGGCCTGAAGGGTCTTGCCCCCCAATCTGGAGAAGGATTTGAAATTGAGGGCAAGACCCTGACCCACTATCTCCAGGACCCACCTGTCTGAGGTGATGGCTTGCCAAGCCTGAATATAGTGGGTTAGCCTGCCCCCTACAGAGCAGATGTCTAAGGGTGTCTTCTTGGCAGGAGTGGAGGGAAGTGGGATGGGAGCTGCATGGCCTGCACCCCTCCTTCCTCGACCCCTGAAGAATCTCCTGGGTTGCTGAGATGAAGAGAAAGCCACAGCCTGATGGAAGAGCCTAGGGTAAGGTCTGCCCCTGCCCCCTCTGGCCTGCTGTTTCTGTGGGGGTGGCTGCTCTCTCTTTAGCAGAAGCACTCTTGTATGCCACCCTATAATCATTCATCTTTTTCATGTACTGTATGCTTCTGTCGGTTCCCCAAACCTTGAGTTCTGTGTCAGGGAAAAGTCCAGAGAATTGTTCTGGGTATCCTGGGAGAGGCTGGTACATCTTAACCAGGAGAACTGCCTGAGGGAAATGGCAAAAGCCATAGCCCTGTAGGCTGCATCATTAGAATCCACAGCCATATGGAACTGTGCCTTAGATGCCTGAATCTCTTTATTAACAATCTCCTGAAGGTCAGCTGCCAACTCAGGAGAAGCTTTCTGGGCTAATTGTTGCACAGATTCCCAGTGAGCCTTCTGGTATGCGGAAGCATGGGCCATGTGAGAGGCCTGCCTTATACCCAGGGAGGAAGCCAAATATGTATTTTTGGCTAGTGAGTCAATTCTCCTGGAGTCCTTGTCTGGAGGATGGGAAGCCGGGGGAACACTAGCCTTCTCACAGGCTGCAGTCTGTATAACCCCCACATGGCTGCAATGGGAAGATAAAAATTCTGTGTCATTGCCAGCCAGAGCATACTTCCTGTCCATCTATTTGTCCAAAGGAGGGACAGAAAAGGGGGTCTGCAGGACCTTAAAGGGACAGTAAACATTGCAGGGATTGCTTAAACTGTGAAAACCCATGAAAAGTTATTTTGAAAGAGGTATTTGGCTTTCTCGTAGTGTCAAAAGTCTCAAAATATGACTAGTTAAATCATCAGCAAATCAAAACAAGGCAGCAGCCATTTCATGCAATCTTAAAAGAGAAAATGATCTCACTGAGGGGCAAGCTGTAATTAACAACATACAGCTAGACCCTCAGTGATATCACTTCCTGTGTGTAAGACTACATGAAATGGCTTCTGCGTTGTTGTGATTTACACATTGCTTAGCTATTCATATCTCAAGACTCTTGTTCCCTACTAGTAAACCCACTACCTCATTTGAAAGATCTTTTCATAGGTTTTCACCATGTGAGTGACCCCTGCAATGTTTACTGTCTCTTTAAGGGTTTATCTTTTTAAGGACTTGTGTATGGGGATGGAGATACCCTACGAAGAAGCAGGGAGGTCCATCATCTCTCTATAATTGTCCTCCTCATCCTGTCTAGCTTCCTGGACAGGGAGTTAAAGGGTCTCTGCCATCTGCCTCATGAAGGCAAAATGTGAGGTGGCTTCAGAGGGGGCCCTAGGAGGAGACTCATACTGAGGATGCTCAGGGGAAACCTCATGTTCAATTAGTTTCCCCTTCATCCTCATCTTCATCATATTCATACTCTGATTCATAATACTACTCAGGATCTAAGGGACCAGAAGGAGTTGAACCGGCAGTGACCTGAACCAGTGACTACCCAACCAGTCTCTGAGCCAGTTCACCAAAACTAGGCTGCAGAGACTGAACAATTCTTTTAGCCTTGGCAATCTCATCCACGGTTGGAACCGAAACTGACTATTTGCATGGTTCCGAACCAGATTTTTTTGATTTCTTAGACAGAGCGGTATCTGGGGTTGAATTCGACCATCTTTTAGAGGACGAAGGTTCGCCCTGATCTAAAGGATCTGAGACCGGATTGGCCAGTTCAGTTGAACCAGTCCCGACATCCAGGGCCGATTTTTCTATCCTTTCCTTTAACTTACTCAGTCTCCTGTCGAGAGTAGACTGAGGAAAGTTTTTGCAAATGTCACAAACTGCTTGCAGGTGATCAAAACCCGAGCAGCAGAGACAAATTAAGTGTGGGTCGGCCTTAGCAAATAGATCACCACACTCGGTGCAGCGTTAAAACCTAGTGGGACCATTTTTTCTCTTGGGTTTCAGTGACATACCCTTTAATTTAACACTTAACCCAGAGGCTTAGTTAGGCCAGTTAAGCTATGCCCAAACGCAATTCAATTATCCGAAGTGGCTTAATTAGGCCTGGATAAAACAAGAAATAATTTACACCTGGTGGCTTAGTCAGGCCGGGTAAAGAGAAGAACGAGACCTGACGAACAGTGGTTTAGTGCCAGTAGAAGAAACCGAGAAGAAACTCAGTTTAGTCAGGAACCCGCACCGGAACCCTTAAACAGGAGAAAAGACAAACTTTTAAAAGAAAAAATGCTGTTCAGCTTCCTCACTGTCGCGGAACCAATCAGAAACTGAACCCCTTACCCAACCAGTAACACTATTACTATACTGAGGACAGAGGTTGGAAGAACACTGAAAAATAATAATGGATGGTAAAACCGATGTTTTTTACTCTATTTAACCGAGAAGAAGAGGAGCAATCTCTGAGGCGTCTTCACTGGCAGGCGGAGTAAAGAATCTGATCAGTTACTAGCATGTACCGAGGATGGTGGTTTGAAAACCGAGCTTGGGCTCAACGTTCTATGCGTTCGCATAGAGGTTAACTATTTGTTCTCTGGGGCAGCTGAACCGGTCGGTCATACTGCATTAGTTAGACTACAGCAAGACTTCATGTTATTTGATCAACAATTCAGAAAAATATTACAGTACAGGTTAGACTTTGTGGACAATTTGAATACAGAGCAGGTAGAAAAAAATAACAACAGGCAAAGTAAATACATAACAGTGTCAAAAATAAACAGCCAACAGTACTTTAACCAAGACTAGAGCACATTGTTAAACTTGAGGAGGGATACAATGAATGACTGTAACATTATAGTAGTCATATAGGATAGATATAGGAAAATTAGGGGAGGGATAGGAGTAAGAAAGATAAAAGAGGGCAGTAGAGTTGAGAACTAGATAAGGTGAGAGGTATGAAACAGGTGAAGTAGGTAGGACAAACAAGTAGAGGGAAAGTGCTGCTCGTTTAGAAGGGCAAATTAAAAATGGTAAGAGAAGAAGAGGTTGGGAAAATGTGAGGGCTAGGGTGGTTTGAAACAGGAGCATTTGCAGGAGGAGACAAGATGGTTACATAACTCTTTCTTAAAAGAGGCATGGGATAAGGATTGGCATGTGGTTAGTGGGAGGGAGTTCCAGTATTGGGGGGTGTGACAGGTAAAAGCACTTGCACCTTTGGAGGTATTATGTCTGGGGATATAGACAGGGGCTTTGTCCTTTTTACACCAAATTGAAAACATAGCCTTCGTATGACCCCACTTCATGAACAATGGCAGAGAAAATGTTCAACTCCTACCCAAAAGGTGATTTCGCACAGGGACGGCAAAATCATCTTCCAGAATGTAAAAAAAAAAATAGGCCAGGATTTGAAAAAAAAAGACAACTGTCACATTCATGAGGTGCTGTAAATATATGGCTATGTTGTAAATTATAGGTAAAAATATTGAAAATTACCAAAGTTATAGTGTAAGCCTACATTTACAAAATTCAATGTTGGTACATAACTTTTTGTTGGTTTTTTTTTAGTATTTTTACACCAAATTTTCAACATAGCCTTCTTATGACACCACCTCATGAGCAATGACAGAGCAAATGTTTAACTTCTGCCTGTCGTCGAGGCACAGGTCAGGAAGCATAGGAAGACCAGGAGCAGGTATAAAATTCGCAAGTAGTGTTTTATTATTATTTACAACAGCAAAATAAAAATAATAATCTGTTCAGTATAACTATTTACAAAGGCAGTACAAACAGAGAAAACAAAGTCCTTCCTCTGAGGGTATCTCCAATTCTAAGTTCCAGTCTCTCAGTCTCCCTCTCTCTCTCTCGCAAAAATATTGCTGCTCTTTTTATAAGTCTTTGTCTGGGAACTTGTTAAGAAGACATCCTGTGTTCTCAGAAAATGTTCTTGTCAGTTTCCTCTCTTGCAAGTGCAACGAAACAGTACATGGTGTCCCAGAACTGACCACCTGTTTACAGCTCTGCAAAGAGTTTGTGATCCAGCATTTCAGGTTAACCCCTTGAGCTACAAATAGCTTTTTGCAATCATTTCATCAATATAATCATATACAGTTTCAAACCAAGGGATCCCACTTTCACATCAAGACTCACACATATTTTATAACTTCAGATATGCAAGGGAGAAGAAAAGATAGAAACAGCAAGTGAAGGGAGAGAGGTAGCAAGTGGAGGGGACAGCAAGACCATCAGAGTGGCCAATTCCTAGGTCTCACAAGAAAATCTGACTGCACAGTCAGATAGACAAGAGACAACAGAAGGGGATAAAAATGAAAATGATGTACCTACCATAATTCTTGATCTTCTTTGATGAAGTCTCTACCACTCATTCACTCTAGCGGGACTACACTGGAGGTACTAGGACCCAGCGGGAGCTAAAAATCTTCAGGAGGTACAGCACCAAGGTAGGACCACACATGCGCAGTGTTGCGAGGCTGGCTGATGCCATATAGGCTATCTCGGCATCAACCCTCCCGCTGCCTCAGTACCTTTTTAACCAAGGAGGTGCAGCATAAACTAACCTAGGAAAACTAACCTATTCCAGATATAAGATAGTCCGTGTGACCCTGTAAGAAGAGTCAACTCAACAGTATCTTCACAGCCCAGCCAACAAAGGAGTGAGGACCACAAACAGGCTGAGTGAGCTCGGGGGATGGTGGGTGGGTGTGTGAATCAGTGGTTGAGACTTCATCCAAGAAGATCAAGAATTATGGTAGATATGTAATTTTCATATCTTCCTGGATATAACGTCTCCACCATTCATTCACACTAGTGGGAGAGTACCAAGCTAAAATAGTCCCGAGAAGGGTGGCAGGAGATAGGAGCTCACTCAGGACAGAAGTCCATTAAGGATTGTCCTGCCAAAGGAAGAATGCTGTCTGGCATGGCCATCCAAAGTGTAGTGCTTCACAAAAGTATGTACAGAGCTCCAAGTGGCTGCGTTGCAGATGTCTGCAATGGACACGTTTCGAATCTCTGCCAGAAAAATAACAGAGATGCAGTGATCACTCTGTAGAGTGGGCATACACCCTACCTTCCAGCTTGACCTGCACCATTGAATAGCACTGGCGGAGACAAGCTACCAGCCTTGCTGAAATGCATCTGATGGCCACAGGCTGACCCAGCCAGGCTATGCTGAATGAGACAAAGAGTTGCTTGGATCTGCAAATCTCTTTTGTTCTGTTGATGTACAATCACAATGCCCTTTTTACATCCAGAGAATGTAGGGTAGTAGTAGTAGTAAAAGATTTATTTTTATTCAGGATAAGTTCTTTCTCCACATCTTAGGCCGAAGCCTTTTTTCAAGATGGTCCTGCCAATAGGACTTTAAAATTGCATCAAGTACAAACACAATACAAACATCACTTTCAATCTCTAAGACCTTTAAACATATAATAAATATACTTATGTTCCAACAAAATTTGTACACCTCATTTCACAACATGAAATACCAATTAAAATCCAAGAAATATCTTATTCATCCATTGCACATGCATCTAGCTTTCAGTTCCTCTGTCAAACACTTGGTAACCAGAGATGGTTTATAACCTAATTTACTTGTTATAACATTCAACAATTGACTGTTTGAAGCATATTCAGCTTTAAATGTAATTTCGGTAAAACGATTTTTTACCTTAGGCATGTAAGGAGTCACCCCATTATCTCTTAACTTATAATTATGTTTAACATTTTTCTTCTGTATTTTATCTCTAAGATATTTTGGTTCTCTTGTCATTTGTAATCTATGTGTTTGTAAGGCCCTTATCATTGTCCTCCTATTATCGAGTGTTAACTAGTCCAATGTCAAACACAAATTACAGTGGTGACTTTTATAATCACATTGCAAAATAAATCTGGCTAAATTGTTGTAAGTGACCTCAAGCTTCTTAAAAGAAAGCCCGGGGCCTTTTCATATATATGACTGCCATAATCTATTGTAGAAATTAATAACTGATTCACTATTGATTTCCGCATTCCAATATCTGTACAAAACCTGTTTCTTGGAAAAGCCCCTAATTTTCTGTTTACTTTACGTACTAATTCTTCTATATGTATACCAAATTTCAATCCCTGATCTACCCAAACCCCTAGATATTTATAATGAGGAACCTGCTGTAATATTTCCTGTTTTAATGTTTTTATATTCAGTTCCTGTTTATGATTTGTTTTACCCTACTGAGTTGAAAAAAAAGGGGTTTTTGTTTTTGGCTATTTAGTACTAATTTTGAATTAACTAACCAATTTTCTAACCCTGTAAAATCTTCCTGAAGCCCCTTTTCTACCTCATTAATGTTCATACCACACGCTAACAAAACTATCATCCGCGTTAATTTTAATATTATTAGCAACTTTTACCAAATCATTAAAATAGACCAAAAAAAGAGTCGGGCCCAAAATGAACCCCTGTGGTACCCCTCTAACAACTTTAAGCTGCTTTGAGGTTACATCTTCAAGCTGAACCAATTGTGTTCTTTCAGATAAGTAAGAGGAGAACCATCCCAAAGTTTCAAAGTCTAGGCCCAGTCTTTCCAATCTCTGAAGCAAAACCCTGTGGTCCACGGTGTCAAAGACTTTAGACAGGTACACTAACACCATGCCCACCTCCCCCCCCCCCAAGCTGAGAGGAGAGAAGATCTATTAGGTCGGTGAGTGTGGTGTCCGTGGAAAGCCCTTTTCAGAAACCTGATTGTGAATCCAAAAGTAAATGATATTTCTCCAAATAATTACTTAACTGGTTATATACCAGTTTTTCCATTACCTTTGACACCGTGGACAACAGGGCTATCAGCCTATAGTTCAAGGGGTCAGTTGGATCTTCCCCTTTAAAAACTGGGACTACCTTTGTTTTTTTCTAACTGGAGGGAAATCTCCTTTCCATTAAACTCCAGTTGAATAGCTTAGTCAATATGAGGGCCAAAAAATCTACAGTATCCTTTAAAAACCTATTTTCTATTTTATCTAACCCATATGCTTTATTAGCTTTTAAGTTATTTAGTTCTTTCTGAACCTCATTACAGCTAAGCTTCTTAAATCGAAATCTTGGGATTTTAAGGGTAGTAGCAGATGAAAAATTTGAAAACAAATGATTTTCAATTTCTGGAATATCTATACCAGGTAGTTCATTAAAATATACATTCAGGATATCTGCAGAATTTACTTTACACTGAAGTACACCATTTTGTTGAATTTGAACAGGGTGTTTACTTATAACGGGTTTCTCCAAAGATTGGATCAAAGACCAATATTTCCGGGGATCAACTGTATCAGCAATTTTTGTTCTATAATAATGCTTTTTTGTATTTTTTACTCTAGTGCTCATTCTGTTATGATGTGTTTTATACACTTCCCAATCAGCTTTACTTAGGGATTTATTAGCCCTCTTCCATAATCAATGTTTTATTCTTATTTCCTTTTTTAATTTTTCTGTCATCCATGGGGGTTGATTTTTCCTAACTATAGTTGTTTTAAAAGGGGCAACCCCGTTACATGCCTCACCTTCATTCTGAAAATCTGCAAAGCAGGTCGGAAAGACCAAGGGCTGGTTTAAGTGGAATTCGGAGACTACTTCGGAAGGAATTTAGGGTGAGTTTGAAGCACCACATTGTCCTTATGAAATACTGTGTATGAGGGAATCTGTGACCAGGGCATCTATTTCAGAGACTCTGTGATCGGAAGTAATGGCCACAAGGAAGGCAGTCTTCCAGGTCAGAAACTTAGAGTCGCAGGTTGCTAGCGGCTCAGTTGGCTTACAGGTAAGCATATCTAGCACAAGGTTGATATCCCAAGCTGCTATTGGTCTTCTGACTGGTGGTCTAGTGTGCAGGATACCTTTAAGGAATCTCTTAACCAACAGTAGCTGCGCCACCAACATATTGTGGGTAGGCTCGTGGTAAGCTGAAATCGCACAAAGATGCACCTTCACCATCAAGTATTGCAGTCCTGCATTTGACAGGTCTAGAAGGTACTCAAACACCCTGCTTGGTGAGCAAAAAAAAGGGTCCAGGCAGGACTAGCACACCAAATGGAAAATCATTTCCACTTTGCCGTGTATGTCTTTCTAGTGGACAGCATATGCGCTGCTAGGCGGATGTCTGTGATTCTCCAAGAGACATTGAATTTGCCCACTTCTATCTTCTCAGGAGCCAGGCACAGAGATGCAAGGACTGCAGGTTGGGATGGCCCACCGGACCCTGGGTCAGGAGGTCTATTGGATGTGGAAGTTGTTTTGGTGGAACTTCCGATAATCTGTTGATCAACAGAAACCAAATCTGATGAGGCCAGTATGGGGCGATGAGAATCATGTTGCCCCCTTGTGCCTCCAACTTGAGCAGCACCCTCTGAATTAAGGGAAGAAGAGGAAATGTGTACAGAAAGTGTCTTGTCCACTGCAGTCTGAATGCATCCTGACAGAAAGCACCAGGTCTGGATTTCTGGAGCAAAATAGAGGCAGGTTTGCATTGAGTGGGGACGCACAAAGGTCCAGGTCTGGAGTGCCCCACTCTTCAAATAGTGACTGCATGATGTTTAAGTCGAGAGACCATTCGTGTGGATCTGCCTCCATTCTGCTGAGGTGATCCACCAGATTGTTCTGGATTCCTGGCAGACAGACTGCCTGGATCAGAGCTTCATGCTTGAGGCACCATTCCCACACTCTCATGGCTTCCCTGCAGAGAGGGTAAGAGTGTGCTCCACCCTATTTGTTGATGTAATACATCACCCTCTTATTGTCTGAAGGAAAATTACCCTGTGACAGAGGACATCCTTCAGGGCTTGGACAGCATGCAGGACAGCTCTCATCTCCAAAACATTTATGTGCAGCCGAGACTCCTCCTGGCTCCACAGACCCTGGGTGTGGAGATCCTGACAGTGAGCTCCTCAACCAGTCAGAGATGCATCTGTGGTGATGGTGATCTGTGTTTCCAGTGGGGCAAAGGGAAAACCTTGTAAAAGGTTGTCCTTCTGAGTCCACAGGTGAATAATTTTGTTAGAGGCTCCATCATCTTGATATAGAAGGACTGCACATGCGTAGTCGGAGACCACAGAGTGTTGAGCATCCTTTGTGTGATTCTCATGTGCAAGTGGGCCAGGGGCACCGTGAACACAGAGGATGCCATAAGACCTAGCATCCACTGCATCAAGAGAGCTCGGACCAATTTGTTCTCCCTGATGAAGTGAGCCATCTGGAGAATGTCATTACATCTGTCTTCAAGGAGAAAGGCTCTTGCCCTGGAGGCGTCCAGAAGAGCTCCTATGAAGAGAAGTTGTTGGAAGGGTTGAAGCTGTGATTTTTCCAGGTTCAGGAGAACTCCCATGGATGTGAGGAACTTTGAAGCTGTGGAAACCGCTTCCTGTGTCCCTTGTCTGGAGGAGCTCGCTAGGAGCCAATCATCCAGGTACGCGAACGCTTGAATTCTGAGTTTTCTGAGATGTGCAGTGAGCACTGCAAAGCACTTTGTAAAGGCTCATGGCACCAAGGATAGCCCAAAGGGCAGGACTCTGAACAGATAGTGTTAGCCCAGAGCCACAAAGCATAGGTACTTGTGGTGGCTTGAGTGCACTAGGACATGTTGGCAGGCATCCTGCATGTCTAGAGACACCAGCCAATCATTTTGATGAATCAGAGGTAGGAGAGTTCTCAGCAATATCATCTTGAATTGTTCTCTGAACAGGAATTTGTTTAACTTCCGTAGGTCTAGAATAGGGTGCATACTGCCTGTTTTCTTTGGAACTAGGAAGTAGTGGGAGTAGAATTCTGTGTTCTGTTCTGCTTGCAGAACCACTTCTACTGCCCTGTTGTTCAAAAGGTCTTGAATCTCGGAAGCAAGGAGGTCTAACTGAGTGGGAGACAGTTTGGGCTGTTGTTTGGGTGGACAATCCAGAGGGGTCTCCGAGAAATTTAGAGAGTATCCATCTCGAATTATCCTGAGGACCCATTTGTCCATTGTAATGGACTTCCACTGGTTGTAGAACTGAGTCAGATGCCCCCTACCGTCGAAGAGGAATCCGTCTCGGGCAGTTGAGGTGGGACATGGGCCGGCTCTTTAGAGGGTGGCACTGGGCGCTTTCAGACCCTGTGCCTTCTGCAGCATGTTATTTTGTGGTTGAGGGGCTTGGTTCTTGTTAAACACCCCTTGGCCCCTACCATGAAAGGACTGATGGTTATGAAACTGCCAATGGTTTGCACCCCCTGAGGGGCTGCAGAGGCCGGTCTGGCTGTCTTAATAGCAGTCCGAGTCTTGTGAGTGGCCTCTAGTGCATGCTCCACCAGAGGTCCAAACAGATAAACACCATCAAATGGAAAATTCATGACTCTCTGTTCAGCATCATCAGTGAATCCCAAAGTCTTTAGCCATGAGTGACGTCGGGTGCATATCCCGACTGCTGCTGCTCTAGAAGCAGTGTCAAAGGTGTCCATCGCAACCTTAAGTTGTTGATTGTTGGACTTGATGCCACTAGTAATGGTCGAAAGGAGCTCCGAGCTAATGTCTGAGTCTGGAAGAGTTTCTACCGTGTCTTTGAACAAATGCCAGAGGGTATACTCACACTGAGAGAAATAGCGCTGATATCTAGCAATACGCATGCCTAGGGTAGCAACAGTGAACAATCGCTTCCCCAGAGTGTCAATTTTACAAGATTCTTTATTTATTGAATGGGCTGTGGATTCCTGGGGAAGCATGGCTTTGTCATTCTCTGCCAAGACCACTAAGGCATCCACAAAGGCTTGGGAAGCGAGGATTGGTCTATCCTTACGGGGAGCATATTTTCTGTCTATGGACTTTGCCACAGAAGGAATAAGCGCTGGTCTGTCCCAAACCATTTGTGAAAGAGTTTTGTAAAAGAGGGTTGCACCGGTGATGTCAATTTCACAGGCATTTCAGGAACATGTAGATATTGAAGGCAAAAAAGTTTACCAGGATCCATCTCAGAAGTCTGAAGGGAAAGGGTGGAATTCATGTTCTTCAGGAGAGACTTAAAAGAAAGGTCTTCGACCAAAGGTTCTGCTGAAGTGGAGGACTTACTTTCCACTCCAAAGGACGAATCCTCATCCAGATCATCCCCTAATCACAGACCAGGATCAGATTCAATCTAGTATCCTACTCCCCCAGAAGGGATAGTGCAGAAGGGAAAGGGAGGAAGAAGAGAAGGAGAAGGCTCTCCCCCGAATCAAAGTCAAAAACCCCGGCACCTGTGGCAATGCCCATGCCAGAAACGGCACCAGGGAAGTTTGCAGCACAGAAAGCAGTGCTGCCAAGCCCAGAGCTGATGGCAGCACCATAATTGGTACCGGCCGAGTGCCCGGGGTCCCCAAACTCAGCACCAGGGCACCCAAAGCCTGGGATTTGAAAGTATGAAAAGAAGTAAAAGATAATAGTACCTGTGCTGGCCCCTGTACCACAGCCATGTGAGGGGGAAAAGCATGAGAGAGCAGCATCGATGACACCGAAGAAGGTGTCACTTGACCAGGCTGTCCCAACTGCTCCGCCCACAAGTCCATGGCTCCCAGGCCTGAAGGACACGAAGACAGGTCTGCAGGCAAGGGCAGCCGGTACAACTGCATGACCCTTTGCTCCATAAGAGCGGCCCAATGATGAAACTGCTCACCGAAAGACCCCACAGGGGGTGGGGAGGGACACTGGAGCTGAGGATCATAGCTACTAGGAACCAGGACCACAGACGACCCCACGATGCCGGGGTCAGTCTCCTGTCCCAACCACCGGCGATCCCCGTGCATACGTACCAGAGGGTGACCTTGAGCAGTACCACTTCTTCTTCGACTGGTGGGATGAAGAAGAGCTCGATGCCAGGATCCTGACCTTAACCAGGAACGGGCTCACTTCCTTTTGTGCTTTTGGGAGGACTGTCCTTCCTCCCAAGCACTGGACTGTCCATGGTCAGACCTCCCTTCCGAAGAGGGCGGTGGACCAGACCCAGCCCTGCTGCTAAAACAGCTTTCAAACTATGTCTCCCTACCATCACCGGCCCCATTCGTGGTCAACTTCGTCGAAGGTGGGCCGAAGAAGACTTCCTTTCTTCGTAAATTAATAAAAAACATTTTTTTTAAATAAACAAATGTACAAATAAATAAACTATACTAGTCAACTACCGAATGGCTATGCTGCTGTCATACAGACGAGAAGATCTAACTCCCAGAGGGCGAGCGACATTGTCACTGAAGTGCACTCAACGGCGGGGGGGAAAAAATGAACTAAGGTGGCTGGATGGTCAATGCTGAGATAGCCTATACAGCGTGAGAAAGCCTCATAGCACTGCACATGTGTGGTCCTACCTCGGCACCAGCCCACCTGAAGATTTTTGGCTTCTGCTGGGTCCTAGCACCTCCAGCATAGTCCCACTAGTATAAATAAGTGGTGGAGACTTTATGTCCACGTAGATCAGATCCTTGCATTTAACTATTTCTACATAACAAATGGGACAAGGTCTTATTCGACCCTGTCACACTGCCTGAAAGGTGACTTCGCGCAGGGACTGCGAAATCAACATTCAGGATGCAAAAACACATTTTGAGCAGGAGTTGAAAAATGACAGTAGTCACATTCATGAGGTGCTGTAAAGAAATGGCTATGTTGTTAATCTGGGGTAAAAATATTGAATATTACCAAACTTAAGAGCCTGCATTTGGAAAATTCAACATAGCCTGATAACTTTTTTGGTTTTTCAAATATTTTTACACCAAATAGAGAACATAGCCTTCTTATGACCCACCTCATGAACAATGGCAGAGAAAATTTTCAACTCCTGCCCAAAAGGTGCTTTCACACAGGGACTGTGAAATTACCTTCCAGGATGTAAAAAAACATTTTGGCCAGGATTTGAAAAATGGCAGATGTCACATTCATGAGGTGTTGCAAAGATATGGCTATGTTGTAAATTTGGGGTAAAAATATTGAAAATTACTAACGTTACAAGCCTGCATTCACAAAATTCAACATAGGCTCGTACCTTTGTTGTTTTTTAATATTTTTACACCAAATTTTCAACATAGCCTTCTTTCAACCCCACCTCATGAACAAGGTCAGAAAAAAATTTCAACTCCTGCCCAAAAGGTGATTTCACACAGGGACCATGAAATCAACTTTTGTGACAGATCTGCCTAATGACGGTTCAGTTTTTCATGAGGTAGGGTCCCAAAGAAGGCATGTTGAAATTCTGGGCCAAAAATATGCAGAAATGCCCAAGTTATGCAACTAAGTTCAAAACCTCATTGAACCACATACCTGTTTCTTCAGTTCACGGTCCAGCTTGGAAGAGCGAAGACATGTCTGCGGTCCAAAGAGGATTATGGCATTAGACCTCTGATCAGTAAATAAGGATGTGCAAGTGTACAGTGGAGGGCTGTGGCAGGAGTCTTGGCTGCAAAAGCCATTGATTGATGGTTTTCTTTTTACAGGCGAAAAAAAGCAACAAAAAGTCTGAGGATTTCTGCACTGGGGATAGGGCCTCCCTCAGTGTCAGAGAGGGTTGAGTGGGGGATTAACATCTTTATTGGGACACTGGGAGATTCAGCACCTTCAGTGTCACTCTTACTGTATGTTTCGGGGGGGGGGTGCTGAGAGGGAGGGTCGGATAAAGAAATATGAAAAAAAACCTGGGACTGTCCTGATCACAACACTGGGGGAACTAGGCACCCCTGTGTCACTCTTATGTTTCTGGAGGAGGTGTGGGGTGGTGGGTGCTGAGAGGGATGATCGGTTGGGGGGTATGTATAATTTAATAATAAGAAAAAATGGTGCTGTCCTGATCGCGACACTGGGGGGATAGGGCACCCCCAGTGTCACTCATGTTTCTGTGGGGGTGTGGGGTGGTGGATGCTGACAGGGAAGTTTGGGTGGGGAGGGATATCTCTAATTTTAAAGAAAAACAAATGGTCACAGAAGCCATGTTCAAGATGGCCGCTGCACTCTACTGTGCATGCGCAACATGCACAGTAAGTCGTTGGCCATCTTGGACATGACTAATGTCCCATGTTGTGCTGCATTTGCAGTTTGTTTTTTTCTTTAAAATTAGAAATATCCCCCAATCCTCCCTCTCAGCACCCCCCCAGAAACATAAGAGTGACAGTGGGTGCCCTCTATCACTCAATGTCACAAACAGGACAGTGCCAATTTTTTTAATAGAAAATAGTGCTGTTCGAGTGGGTGCTCCATGGATGTGTAGGTTACTGTGGTACAACTCCAACAGGTTGTTCAGTGGGAAGGAATGTGGAGTCCTTTTTTGATTACAAGAGGTCTGCAGAGCTCCACCCACTGTAGCCCTAAAAACCAGAAAAGAAATGAAAAGACTGCATGCAGTGCAAGTTCTCACCTGCAACAAGGAAAAACCCTCTGGACAGTATGAAAATGAAAATTACGTACCTACAGTAATTCTTGATCTTCCTATGTATTCATCACTGACTGGGTGATCACCAGAGGTGCAGCACCCTGCAGGCACTTTTTTTTTTCCCTAAGTGGAAGAGAATCGATGCTGGAGGTGGTGCCACCCTTGAGGCCGACGCGATGCATGGCACTCTCGGGTTGGCCAGTAATGGTTGTTAACTCCTTCTCCGCCCCAGTTCTGCTCACCAGAGAGAGAGAGAGGAAAATAGATGGATAGAGAAAAGACAAGAGAGGGGCAAGGGAGCCCAAAGGATAGCAAACGGAAAGGATATAAACTGAAAAAGGATATGCTGACCACAGGACAGAGGAGGAGGAGGAGGAGGACCTATGGAGGCGGGATTTGGCCCCAGCCTCTTGGTGGTTAAGAGGGAGAAAGAGGAGAGGGAGAGACAAAAGTGAAAGGGGGACAAGACAGAGGGGGGAAGAGCGAAAAATACTTCACCCCACTGCACCCAACAAGGAGGAACTCTGAGGGAGAGATGTAGCAAGACATCTAGAGAGGTCCCCGAGCCTGAATTAGTCTACTTGCGTAAAAAAAAAACGGAATTTCCAGGTGGTTACCCGTGCAGGGGAAGCAGGCTTGACTCTACTCAGCTTTTGAGGTAAGACAAGCTCGAGCACATACAGCGTGAAGATCAAGGCGGAGACTCTGGATTAGACTGAACAAATTTCAGATGGACGTGGGAGAATTCAAGAATGCATGGGACTGACATAAGGCAATTCTTGTGGGGGTAGGAAGAAATAGGCTGTTGGTTAACTAGGATCTGCAGCTTATCCTGTAGGTAGGGAAATGGGCAGACTAGGTGGACCAACAAGTCCTTATCTGCCATCAAAGTCTATGTTTCTATGGAAGGCTCCAGCACCAAGACCCTCTCAGACCAGGAGTGGAGAAGGTCTCTCCCCCCCCCATTTGTACAGGGTGGGACAGCCACCCCAGGAAAGGACCCTCCCCCAGTTACCGCTGTCCCAGAGGGAGAACCCAAGGGTTCAGGGAAGGGGGATCCTGTCCAGGATAACATCCCCCCAAGGAAGGGTGGGGGAGAAGAGAGAGGAAGGAAAAATTATAAGGAGGAAAGAGAAAAATAGTCCCCATGAGCCCTCTCCTCCCTTCCCATCAAGGGAAGGGGATCCCCCACTAAGGGAGTCGACTGTGTCTCGCAGGACTGGACCAAGTACCAGAGGAACCCACCTGATGAGAAGGGAAGGACCCATGGGGAGTCTGCAAGGTCAGGGCAAGAAGTCCCACTTGCCCTCTCCCTCAGGGTGGGTCCTCTGTCATTTAAGAAGGTAACAGAGAACCCAGAGGTACCAGTGGGACTCCACTCACAATTGGCCTCAAGGAGGGAGAGGGCAAGCAGGGAGGAGGCATCGCCCAGAGACTGAGGCCCCAGAGGGGAAGGTGGGTGGGTTTCAGTGATGAATGGTGAAGATACATAGGAAGATCATGAATTATGGTAGGTACACAGTTTTCATATCTTCCTGTATCAATCTTCACCATTCATCACTGACTCAGTGATAAAGCCTGAAGGGGGTCTAGCACTGCCCGAGGACGTCGTCCCTCAGCCCCCCATAGGGGAAAAATACAGGAGGAGGAGACTCATACAGGCCAGTTAGGCCTGTGACTGCACAGGTCAAGGTGGGGTCTCCTGTGACCTGGGAGATGGAAGTCGCACCTGCAGTTCCTGCCTTGCCCTGCGGGAGAAGATGTTAGTCCTCCAGACAGCGGAGGCAAGCACCCTATGCCAGGCCAAGGGTGACAACCTTGATAGACGAAGCCACGCCATCCACCTAATGCAGGTCACTGTCCCCACTAGCCTAGAAGCTACCTCGTTGGCATCGTAAGATGTTCTTGCCTGGTGCCTTGCAAGCTCCAGGCTCTGTGTGGAGAGAGCAATGGCCTGTTTGGCTGCCTCTAAATCAGGCAGCACTGTCAGCACCTGGCCTAGCATTGACCACAGATGCCTATCGTAGGCAGCATGGTGCGTCTGATGAGCTGCGATGCTAAGCATAATACACGCTGAGGAGAATACTCTCCGTCTCCAACAGTCGAACGCCACAGAATTCGCATCCAGGGGTCAGTTGCGTACCGGGTGTGTGTGCCCAGAAGGGGTGTCCAGCAACCCTACTCCCGAAGTGGGTTGAGGTAAGGCACTCGGAGACCCCTGGGGTGCACAATACGTGGGCTGGCAGTCGATCAGGGCTGGAGCTGGGGCGGACGGACACAGCCAGGTACAGTACGACACCTCCTGGAAAGGATTTGGCCAGGAAGGGACCACTAGATGGTCAGCGCTGAATTCACTGAGGAAAACACACGTCGTCCATTCAGGATTGCATCTTGTGATGTGGGAAAGGTGCACATCGCCAACCAACCTCACAAGGAAGTGCTGATACTCTGTCTGATCAGCACCTGAGGACAGGTGGACGGAGGTATCCTCTTCCTCAAAGGAGGAAGATGAAGAGGCAGACAAATCTGAAGAGTAGGCATCCAGCTGCTGCGGGGGAGACAGGCAGCTGACTTGCTCATCCGTGGCCCTGACATACCTGGAGAAGGCGGCAGCAGTGGCTCTGAACTGCTGTCAGGTCAAAGGCCCCGAAGGACCCACATGACTCTGGAAATGAGGGTCGGGGTGCAGGGGCAAGGGAGAAATGCACTTTACTTTATGTGAATGACCTCTGCCAGTAGGGGACCTCACTGGCTATCTTGGACCTCCTGAAGATCCATGGATCTGCACAGTGACTAGCTGCTTAACCAGTCTGAAGTGGTCAGGACTGAGCCCTGAAGGGGAAACTCCCCTGTGAGGAGACAGAGGCTGCATGGATCCAGAAGAGCAGACCCCAATACCATCCAATGAAGTCTCCCTCGAAGGGGATGAAGGAAACAAGGAAAGGTCGGCACTCTGACTCCTCTCAGAACCCCAAAGGGTCCCCAGGAAGGGTCATCACACCTCACCTCACCCCTCAATCCCATCGACTCCAAGGCCAACCTCCTTCTCACTCCCAGAGCTAGGGGACTGCTCAAAATCCCACAGTCCCCCCAAGGGAGGATGCACAAGAGGGAGTCCCTGTTCCAGCCCTGGAGGAATGAATGAAACCTGAGCAGGCAGACATCCGAACCTCAAGGTCAGAACCACCATCCCCCCAGACCAAAGGCCACTATCAGCAGACCCGTTCCCGGTGCCACCCATGTCGCGGGACCCAGTGCCAACTGCAACCACCGGAGCCGAGGGAAGGGGAACACAGGAGGGCACAGAGGTACTGGGCACCAGAGAGCCCTCTGACTCCGAGGAGTCTGACTGCCAGTCCGGATGAGACTCTTGATCATCAGGCTATGGAGAGGATGAGATCCAAAAGACTACCAGATGAGTAACCCCAGAGTGTCTTCAACCTTCAGCACCATGAGCGGCACCGTGAGCAGGCCCAGTACCACTCACAACACCATCCTGATCACCAGAGCCATGAATGGCTCCGGGATCTGGAATGGCATCGACGGGCAGTGCTGAGGAGCCACCCATCTTGGGCCCAGCAGGTGTGGGCCGTGACACTGGGGTAGCCTACACTTCTGAGGAGGTGATTGCCTGTGTGATGCTCCCAGCCTGGCCCCCGAGAGGGCTGGACCATTCCTCCGACACCGTACAAGAGGCCTCCTCTCTGGCAAGGCTAGAACAGGAGGAAGCCCCCTCCTCACTGGTCCATACAGAACCAGGAAGGGACCCAGAGGAAGGGCGGAGAGACTTGCGCTTGGAGTCCCCTCGTACGACACTGCCTTCCGGAAGTCGGCAGAGTGCAGCCAATTTTAAACAAGCAACGCTCAAGAACGCGGCAGTCCATGGAAAAGCAGGTGTTTCAATTGTCCATATCATGAGCTGGACCAAGGCAGGTCAGAAAACAGTCATGCCATCTGTGATGGATATCTGCCGGCCACAGGGACACTGATGTACAGGAGGCTGGCCCATCTTGGAAGAGCGCTTTTTCTTGTCCCCAGACGAACCCGACATGGCTTGCGGTAAACTTAAAATAAAACAAGCAAAAAGACTCGGCGCCACTAAAGAAAGGAAAGGTCTTGCCAGCTAGAATCAGAAACGGCGCTGAGTTGACCAGACGGCAGAACCAGATGGCGAACGGCGTCGAACTGAAGGTAAGCCGCAATGTTACAGTCGAATTTCTTCAGGCAAGGTGATGTGCTTTCGATGGTGGGAGAAGCAGAACTGGGGCGGAGGAGAAGTTGACCGTTACTGGCCAACCTGTGAGTGCCACGCAATGTGTCAGCCTCGAGGGCAGTGTCACCTCCCGTGTCAAAAAAAAAAAAAGCCCCTGTGGAGTGCTGCGCCACTGGCGATCACTGAGTCAGTGATGAATGGTGAAGAGTGACACAGGGAAGATCCTGAACCTGAATAGCAGCGGGTTAACATTCCCATGTAGAAGCGCTCTCATCATAGTTATGTGTAGCTTTGTGTGTCCTTTTTATTTTAAACAAACACAGGTGCAGCTGGTAAACTAAGGAATGTCCAGATAGACTTGAGAAAAACACAAATACAGCTGTACAAGGACATTCCCATGCTGATATATCAGATGATACTCTCCCCTCAGGAGCGAAACTCCCAGGAGGGCCACATTGACAATACTGGAGCAAACAGAAAAGGAAATTATGGTAAATATGAAGAAATTTCTTCTTTATGTAGTGCTCCACATTGTCAATGGGTATTCTTTACACTTGGGTGTTAAGAAACAGTACCCAAGAAGAATTGTGGGCAAGAGAATATTGTCCCAGACGACAACCATATATAGATACAGAAACGTACCTGCTAACTGCTGCCTGGAAAACAGTGTCTAAAGGCTGCATCCACAGAAGCCTGAAAATCCATAGAAACATAGAATTTGAGGGCAGATAAGGACCACTTGGCCCACATAGTCTGCCCATTTCCTTACCTACTGGATTAGCTGCAGATTCTAGTTACCCAACAGCCTACTTCCTCCTACCCCTCACTAGAATTGCCTTATGTCTGTCCCATGCATTCTTGAATTCCCCCACTGTTTTTGACCCCACAACCTCCTCAGGAAGGCCGTTCCATGTGTCCACCACCCTCTCCACGAAAAAATACTTCCCTCCACGTTGCTCTGAGCCATCCCCCCCATCTTCAAATTTTGCTCCCATGTTCTTGCACATCTCTTTTTCTGAAAGATGCTACCCTCTTGGACTTTGTTGATTCCCTTGAGGCACTTGAAAGTTTCTATCATGTCCCCCCTCTCTCTCTCCTTACCTCAAGGGTATACATATTAACTCATTTGCTCCCGGTGGCCATTTTTTTTTTTTTAACTTTTTATTTATAATTTTATACCACACAGTATGTAAATTACACTCGGAACAAAGCATACATCATGTATTCCAGACAATTGTGATAACAGGAGATGTGAGTCAGTGTTACCTTAGTTACAAGGTAAGGGGGATATTATATATTCACAGGAGTTGTTCAGAATGGCTAATTGCTGTTAATGCCTTAAACTATTATAAACTTTATAATTTTTAAACCGTAAAAACCAAAAACGGCCAATTAGGCCTTTGTTTAAGAACAATTAAGTGAGGTAGCAGAACTTCCACTCTCAGTGTGCTCCCTTCAGCCTATATAGTAGTGGTTACATGAATTTATATAAACAATTAAACTCTATCCAAGAGGTACACAGCCAAACATATTTTCATTACTCACTAGGAGCAATTCTTCCTTAACAATGGAAGAAAAAAGAAAAAGGAGGAAACCCACCTTTCAGAAGACATAAACATAAACCGGGGTCCTTAGTAGGGATAAATAAACAAGCAGTGAAAAAAAGTCAGTCTCTAAAGAGAACAATCTAGGTCAGGGCTATCATTTTACTAGTGTGTACAGCTTAATCCGATGGCCTTTTGGTGAAATAATATTCCAAAGGAAAAGCCCCCCCCCCGGTTACTATAAAATAATGTATCCCCAAGTCATGTAGTCTTGGGCTTAAAAATAAGTCACATTACCCCAGGTTTCTGTGACAAAGTCCTATAACATCGTTGGTAGCATTCCCCATAAAAACCAAAATTAGTCTCCAGAAATTTAGATTTTACCTTTCAGCTTAACTAAAAATTAAACAAAAAAACTGATACAAAAGTCCATATTCAAGTCTCTTCCTATTCTTCAGGGTCTGAGGACATCTCCCCATCTCTGGCTGCCTTTTTGACTTCAAGTTTTTCAGCCATCTTCCTGGCCTCTTTAAGATCAGTATAAACGTACGTTTTCCGCCCGATGTTTACATGGAATTGTGCAGGCATCAACTTGCTCGTTGGAATCTCTAGGTCCCGAAATTGGCACCTCACTGCGTCGAAACTTTTTCTTTTTATTCGGGTGGCATACGATAAATCTGGAAACAGCATTACTGGGAACCCATCTATATGCACATTTCTCTTGGCTCTGGCAGCTTGCAGTATACAATCCCGGATCACCGATGACACTGTGACCACCAAGATAGTTTGGGGCTTTGAATTCTGTCCGCTTGCTCTCCGTGGTGTAATCTGATATGCTCTGAGACTCGTCTCATGACAATCTAGGCCATAGGTTTCCTCCAGCCATGTAATGATAAAAGCGCACAAGTCATCGCCCTCAGTATTCTCCAGGATCCCAAGCACATGAACATGGGAAGCTCTCACAGTATTTTCAAGATGTTCCAGTCTAGTGAACACAAGAGAGTGCTCCTTCACACAAGTTGCCATAGTAGCCAAGGCTTTCTCTTAAGTTTTTTCAGCCTTTACTGCTACTCCCGCTAAGCCTTCCATACACTGCTCCACGGCTATCATACATTCGTGAAATGAATCCATCTTCCTGTCCATTTGCTGGACCATTTTTGTAAGGGTTGAGAGGGTCTGTTGGAGGGAGTCAAGCAATGCCGGTCAGGAGTTCTCCTTGTTATGCTCGTCCAATGTGAACTCGAGGATGCTGTCGGCGCCTTCTTGTACCGCGTAGTATGCAAAGAAGTTAAGCTTTTGTTCAGAGTTTTTTTGCCCCATTTTAATAAAGATCAATTCTGGCAATGCACAAACCCTAGCTGGTAGAGTTTCGTTTTGCTCCACCAAATAGGCTATAAGTCTGTTTTTTTATATTTTTAGTTAAACAGCTTAGGGAGCTCTCTTAAAGTGCATCTAGGCAGCTGAGCACTATACGCCCCGGTGCCCATTTTGGGTCAGTTCTAACAAAGGATGGTTCTGACGCCATATGGCGTCAATGGGAACAAAGAAAAAATTATTCACCTTTGTAATTGTGTTTCTTCTAATGGAGTCTTGCTGTATTCTGACATTATGCAGTTAGCCCCAGCACTTGAACTGCTCCGGCGAGGAAAGAGTTAACTCTATGCCAGAGCATAGAACGCTGAGCTCGAGCTTGGTTCAGACCTCTGTCTGCTGCACTTTGAAGTGTAACCGTCACATTCTTACGAGCTAATACTAACTAACTACCCCCACTAAGTGGAAATTGTAAAAATGTTTACTAGCCAAAAGGCAACCAAATATTTTGGATCCCCAAAAGACTCAAGTCGAGAAACCCAAAACAAAAACCAGGTAGTGAACAAAACAGTTATCAAATAATCACCATAACCCACTCCCCCTGATTAAAAAGGGAGAGTGCCATGTACACTCCTGAGGTGCAACACTGCGCCTACCACTTCCCAAAAAACAGATTCCGAGAGGGGAGGCAGGGATGGAGGTCAAAATACAGCAAGACTCCATTAGAAGAAACACAGTTACTAAGGTGAGTAATTTGTTCTTCAAACAACATGAAGTCTTGCTGTATTCTGACATTATGCAGACTACCAAGCAGTACCTTCATGGAGGAGGGAATCGAACCTATTTTGGGAATAGGCTCTGCAGTACTGCTGTATCAAACTGAGCATCACTCCTAGCCTGGATATCCAGAGAGTAATGCTTGGTGAATGTATGGACTGTTTTGCAGGTGGCTGCTTTGCATATCTGTAATAGGGGAGTATCTCTGGCAGCAGCCAGAGAAGCAGCTGTACCTCTAGTCAAATGAGCCCTCAGGCCTGAGGGGGTATTTTGCCTAGCTTTTCATGGCAGAACTGTATACAAGAGACAATCCACCTGGCAATACTTCTCTTAGTAGCAGGTTTGCCCTTTCCCACTTCCCCATAAGTGAGGAACAACTGGAGGAAGTCAAACCTGAGTGCCTTAGTATGCGCCACGTAGTAGCTAAGAGCCCTTTTAACATCCAAACTGTGTAATATTCTCTCTCCTGAAGAAGAATAATCAATGAAGAACACAGGAAGAGACATAGACTGGTTCAGATGAAAATCTGAAACCACTTTGGGTAAGAACCTCCTGTTGGTTCTGAGGACCACCTTATCTCTATGGAATGAGATAAAATCAGGCTCCACTGGCAGAGCTTGCAATTCACTGATACGTCTGGCAGAGGTAATAGCTACCAGAAACACAGTTTTCCAAGTCAAGTACTTAAGCTCTGCTGAAGACAAAGGCTCAAAGGGGGTTTGCATAAGCTGAGCAACGCAAACATTAAGGTCCCAAGCAGGAGTAGGATCCCTAAAGGGGGGATTAGTATGAAGCAATCCCTTGAAAAATTTACAGAAAACAGGATGAGATGCCAGTGAGGAGGGCTTTCCCACTGACAGAAAAGCAGAAACAGCTGACAAGTGTACTTTGAGGGTAGTTGGACTGAAGCCTAGGCCATTAAGATGAACCACGTAGTCCAGGACTGTAGACAAATCAGCAGTATCTGGGGACATATGTTTCTTGGAACACCAAATGCTGAATCTTTTTCCATTTGGAGTTGTAAGTTTTTCTGGTGGCAGGCTTTTGAGAAGCTTTGAGAATGTCCAGAACCCCTTGAGACAGATGCAAATTTGCATACTCTAACTCCTCAAGAGCCATGCTTTGAGACTGAGAGACCGAATGTTGGGATACCAGATCCTTCCCTGGGATCAGGTTAACAGGTTGTGATTCCTGGGAACAGACAGGAGAACATGGACTGCTAGGGACAGCAACAGGGGATACCAAGGCTGCCTTGCCCAATCTGGAGCAATCAGAATCACTCTGCAAGATTGTGACCTTATCTTGACCAGGACCTTGAACAGAAGAGGAAAAGGAGGGAAGGCATACAGAAATTTCCCTTCCCAATCCAGAATCAGAGCATTCAAAGGGACTGAACCCAAGACTGGGGCTCTGCAACAGAAGAAAGGAAGCTGATGATTGTCTGGGGCTGCAAAGAGATCTATCTCTGGAGTGCCCCACCTTGAAAATATCACTTTAAACACTAGGGGGTCCAGGGACCATTTGTGATGTCCTTGGAAATCCTGCATAATGCATCTGATAGCACATTGTCCTTCCCTGGAAGGTGGACTGCTACCAGAGAGGTCTGTAGAGAATAAGCCAGAGACCATAATTTCATGGCTTCTGTGCACAAGGCCGTAGACCAAGTGCCTCCTTGCTTGTTGATGTACCACATAGTGGTGGTGTTGTCTGTCCTGACCTGAACCATCTTGTTCTGTACTGATTCTGAGAAGGCTTGCAGAGCCAGGTACACTGCCCTGAGCTCCAGAAGACTGATGTGGAGAAGAGACTCTTGAGTGGACCACACTCCCTGAGTTGTGAGAGCTCCCAGATGAGCTCCCCACCCCAGGAGAGATGCATCTGTGGTAAGAACCACAGAGTGAGACTGAGTGATGAATGGGAGTCCTTGCCTGAGGTTGTCCTGATCCTGTCTCTATTGGAGAGCTTGGATCAGGGTCTGAGTCACTGGAGTAAGCTTGGTTAAAGGATCTTTCTTCTGAGACCAAAAAGACCTCAAATGAAACTGGATGTCCCTCATCCAAAATCCGGCCCCTTGGACCACTGCAGTGGAGGCTGCCATGTGGCCCAGAAGCTGAAGAAAATGCCTTGCTGATCGAGACACCAGCAGGTGGAAAGAGGAGGCCAGCTTTATAATGGCCCTTACCCTTGTCAAAGGGAGAAATGCTCTTGCTTTGACAGTATCCAGTTCTACCCCTATGAAGGTCAAGAGTTGTACTGGCTCAAGAACTGACTTGGGAAGATTGAGGAGGAATCCTAGAGAAGTCAGAACTTCCTGGGTCACTTGTAAATCTGACTTGACTTGGTCTGGAGACTGACCCACTAGGAGCCAGTCGTCCAGGTATGGAAATATGGAGATGTTTTTTCTCCTTAGAAAGGCCACTACTACTCCTAGGCATTTTGTGAATACCCCTGGGGCTGATGTTAAACCAAAGGGCATTGCTCTGAACTGGTAATGGCCTGAAGACAGTTCGAACCTGGGGTACTTTCTATGGGAGCACCTGATGGGAATGTGAAAATAGGCATCCTTTAGGTCCAGCGAGGCTTGCCAGTCCCCTGGCCTTAGAGAGGGAAGAATTATTCCCAGAGTCACCATTTTGAACTTTGGCTTTAGTAGATGCTTGTTTAGGTATCTTAAGTCTAGGATGGGCTGCCACTCCCCTGTTTTTTGGGGGGTAAGGAAGTATCTGGAATACAGACCTTTGCCCTGTGAATTGTATGAACTTTTGCTATGGCTCTGAGAGCCAGCAGAGATGAAACCTCTGCCTCTAGGGCAATAGTTCTCAGACTTTGTCACAGTGAGCCTCCCCAAATCCAAGGAAATGATTTTGAGCCTCCCCCAAAAATTGAAATAATCTTGGGCCTCCCCAGAGAAAAATAACATACTGTACTTTGCGCAGTACACCATGAATAAATTGAAACCCCTTGGCTCACATTCAGTTCTTTGTCTTATACTGATGTGGAACCTTTGAAAACGAGCTCCTGTGCTCAAAGTTGCTATCTGAATAACAAATAAATAAATATTATCATTCCACTTATTGCAACCCCTTCCCCCCACAGGCCAACCTACGTACTCTGCTATTTTCATTCTTGAACCATTGTTACCTTGCTGCAGTACCTTCATGAGTCAGACTACTTTCTTGTTTCCTCTCTATATGAGATAACCTTCCTACATACTTTGCCTCTCCCCATCCATCCCTGCTCTAATCAACTTCTCAGAGATTACTTTTCTCCTTCCTACTATTGCTCTTAGCACTTCTGTGCTCAACCCTTGTAAACGGTTGTTCTGCCATCAGTCTACAAATTGATCAATTATCACCACTTGTTATTAGTTTATTGTTCATATTTGTTTGCACTATTGTTCATTGTGTATTTCTTAATTGTTTTGCAGTTACCTTTGAAATGTATTCACTTCTATGCTTCCTGGTACACCTGAAGTGAGCCTTGGCTCATTCACCTTCTCTTGTTACCTATTAGTAAATAAATACATAAAATTCACCTACTGTTATCCTCTTTCAGTTTGCATCATCTCTTCACACAAAATATACAAAACTCAAAATTTAAATACAGTACTTTTTCAGATTTGCTTGAGCCTCCCTTGGAACTGGATGGGGCCTCCCAAGGGAGGCTGGCCTCACCATTTGAGAACCCCTGCTCTAGGGCAATGGTTTCGGAGATATTTGCAGGTGGAAAAGACCTGACCCTCAACTTTGGAAATTTTTTGAAACTGAGGGCCAGTCCCTGGCTTACTACCTCCAGGATCCACTTGTCTGAGGTAACAGACTTCCAGTCCTGGGAGGAGTAGTAAGCCAGACTGCCTCCTACAGGGATTGGGGAGTCTACCCAAGCTGACACATCAGGGTGTCTGCTTGGCAGAAGCCTTAAGCTAAGAGGAGGATGCAGCCCTGCTCATCCCCCTTCTGCCTCTCCCTCTGAAGAACCCCCTCTGAGAAAAAGGAGAAGAGGCCTGTGCCTGGTAGAAAGGCCTGTGAAAAGGCCTGCCCCTGCCCCTAGCTTGCTGCTTCTGAGGAGTTGCCTGCCTTTCCTTGGCCTGTGCACTTCTGTAGGTTGTCCTATACTCATCCATCTTTTTCATATAATTCTCTGTCTGCTCTCCAAACAGAGAATTATTAACAACAGGGAAATCCACAGCCTTAGCCTGGGTATCCTGTGATAGGCTAGTACATCTGAGCCAAGCTAGTCTCCGAAGAGCCACAGATGTAGCCATGACTCCTGATAACACATCACTGGAGTCCACAGCAGCATGAAATTGGATTTTTGATGCCTCAATCCCATCAGCAGCCACCTCCTCCAGCTCCTTGGAAAGCTGGGGGGAGGCCTGTTTAACCAGTTCCAGTACAGTGTCCCATCTGGATTTCTGGTACCTGGCTGTGTAGGCCATGTAATTAGCCTGCCTGAGTCCCAAAGAAGATGCCATATATTGTTTCTTTGCCATGGCATCCAGCTTCCTGGAGTCTTTATCTCGGGTGTGTGAAGCCAAGGGTATGTTAGCCTTATCACAGGCTGTAGCCTGCACAACCCCAACATGGCTGTATTGCTGGTACAAGTACTCCGTACCTGAGCCTGACAACATGTACCTCTTGTCCATTCTTCTGTCCACAGGAGGTAAAGAATTTGGAGTTTTAAGCAACTTAAGTGTCTGTTTCCCAAAGGATTTGTGAAGGGGAATAGACAACCTCTTGGACTCTGGGATGTCCATCATCTCCACATAGCCAGGCTCCTCTTGCCCCTCGACAGCTTCTTCCAAAGGGAGCTGGAGAGTTTCTGCCACTTTCCTGTAAAACATAAAGTGGAAAGGGGACTCAGAAAGCCTAGGAGGGGAAACACCAGAAGGTCTGTCTGGGAAGATGTCCGGTTTTATGGGCTCATCTAGACCTTACACACCATCATCATCATCATCATCATCATAATCATCATCCCCTTCCAAATCTGGTTTGTAAAAATCTTCAGGGGAATAATCCTGAACTGGAGGAACCGACCGTTTTGAACGCCTGCCCAAAGGCATCGGATCAGTCGGAACCTGAAGAGCAATTCAACTATGCTAATCACCCGGGTAATCTCTTTGGCGGTCGGATGATGCGGTTCTGGATCCAAACCGGCCGATTTATCTTTTCTTTTTCTTTTCACCAGAACCGACCCCTCAGGATTGGCTCTCCGTTTGCCGAGGGAGTATCATCCAGGTCAGTGGGCCCTCCCTCAGGTTCGGTCGAAACCGAACTGGGCTGGCCATCCGGGTCAGTGGACTTCTCGATCTCCTTCTCCCTAAGCCTGCCCAATCTCTTATCCAGGGTGGCTTTAGGGAAATTTTTACAAATTTGGCAGTGTGACTCCAGGTGGTCAAAACCCAGACAGTAAACACAGGTGGTGTGGGGATCGGCCTTAGCAAAGGCCTCCCCACACTTCTTGCAGTGTTGAAACCCAGTGGGCCCGTTTTTTCTCTTAGGTTTCTCAGATGAAGCCATGCTAACACCTTTTTGTGGCAACAGTCAGGCAAGACCCCTTATCGGTTTCTAACTGTGTTATGGGTATTTGAAAAAAACTATGAAACAATGTTTTTTTAAAACTGGTAAGGACCGGCACTGCACACTAAGTCCTGAAAGAAAAAGACGGATACACACACTAATACAGGAACCGGTTCAGCCGAACTGGTTGAAAAGCTATTTTACAATTTCCACAAAATGTTTTCTAAGCAAGTCCACTACCTGTGCACTTACTGTACCACAGACAGGGATCTGAACTGAAAAACAAAGAAAGTATTGGTAAAACTGCCGTTTTTTTAGACTGGACTGAACCGTGAGCCAAGGAGAAATCTCCGGAGCGACTGTTCAGTTAGGCGGAGTAAAGAATCTGATGGTTACACTTCAAAGTGCAGCAGACAGAGGTTTGAACTGAGCTCAAGCTCAACGTTCTATACTCTGGCATAGAGTTAACACCTTCCTCTCCGGAGCAGCTCAAGTGCTGGGGCTTACTGCATAATGTCAGAATGCAGCAAGACTTCATGTTGTTTGAATGAGTTTTAAGCACTTCTAGTCTCTCTTTGTATGGCTTCTGTTGCAGAACCTGCACCATTTTAGTTACCCTCCTCTGGATTACCTCCATCCTGTCTATGTCCTTGTGGAGATAGGGTCTCCAGAACTGCACGCAGTACTCCAGATGGGATCTCACCACCCTGTTGCAGATCTTTGTGTCATCTGCAATGAGACGTACTTTTGCTTCCAGCCCCTCTGCAATGTCTCCTATAAAGACATTAAAGAGGACTGATCCCAGTACTAAACCCTGTGGTACCCCACTAGTAACCCCACTTTCCTTCAGAGTGTACTCCATTTACTATTACCCTCTGGGTCCTGTTGTCCAGCCAGCTTGTTACCCAGGCTGCCATCCTGGGACCCACTCCCAGGCTGGCTAACTTGTTAACCTTTTGTGTGGGACTGTGTCAAATGCCTTGCTAAAGTCTAGATAGGCCATATCCACAGCCCCTCCCTGGTCTACTACTTTGGTTACCCAGTCAAATAAATCTATTAGATTTGTCTGGCATGACCTTCCTGCTGTGAATCCATGCTGCCTTGGGTCCTGTGCCCTGCTGGCCTCTAGATACTCAACAATTCTTTCTTTCAGAAGTGATTCCACCATTTTCCCTACCACTGAGGGCAAACTAACAGGTCTGTATTTTCCCGCCTCTGCCTTGCTCCCACATTTGTGAAGAGGAATCACATCTGCCCTCCTCCAGTCCTCAGGTACCACACCATCCTCCCATGATTTACTAAAAAGGGTAGTCAGTGGTGTCACTAGGTCTCTCTTTAGTTCTTTTAGAATTCTGGGGTGAATCCCATCAGGCCCCATTACTTTGTCCACCTTGAGTTTTAGGAGTTCTTTCATGACCCTTTCTTCTATGAATGGACTGGTATCAACCCCTCCTGTCCAGAGTGCTTCTATTGTTTGGTTTAGGTACCTCTCCCTCTTCTTTTTTTTTTTTGCGAATACTGAGCAAAAGTATTCATTCAGTATCTCTGCCTTTTCATAGTCACCCTCTTTCCACATTCCTTCCCCTTTATTAAGCCTCACTATCCCTCCCTTGGTCTTCCTTCACTCCCTGATGTACCTATAAAAGGTTTTACCCCCTTCTTAACTGAGTTGGCTATCTTTTTCTTGGTTTCGGCCTTTGCTATTCCGACTTCTGCTTTAACTATACAGTTCTCTGTCCTGTTCCTTCTGTGATTCCTTGTACTTCCTGAATGCTATCTTTTTCTCCCTAACCTTTCCTGCCACCTCCTTTGAGATCCGTAGTGGTTTTTTACTTTGTTTTGTTTTCTTTATTTGCTTCACACAAAAGCTTGTTGCCTCTGTCATGGCAGTTCTGATTTTTCCCAATTTTTCTTCCATCCCTCCTTCCTGCCCATTTGCTAGAGCATTCCTTAGGCACTCACCCATTTTGGTAAAGTCAGCCCTCCTAAAGTCCTGTACCTTTGCCTTTGTATGGCTTGACTCTACTGCTGTGTTTATTGTGAACCATGCTGTTCGGTGGTCGCTAGTTCCCAGGTGGCTACTCACTTCTAAATCTCTGATCCTCTCTCCGTCTCCATTTCAGAGTACCAGGTCTAAGATTGCTCCCTCCCAAGTGGGTTCCATTACTAGCTGTCTGAGGCATGCCCCTTGCAGGGTATCGAGAATGACTCCACTCTTGAATGTGGCTGCAGCAAATGTGCTCCAGTTAACATCTGGCATATTCAGGTCCCCCATCAACAACATCTCCCCTTTTTCTCCCATACTAAGGATGCCTTCTATCATTTCCTTGTCCATTTCCTCCCCCTAAGATGAGGGTCTGTATACAACCCCCGTGTGGATTGTGGCACCATTTCCTGTCTCCAAGCTGACCCACAGTGCCTCCTCTCCTCCCTGTTTACCCTTTAGTTCTGTTGCTTTGATCCCTTCCCTTATGTAGAGAGCTCCTCCTCCTCTTTTACCTTCCCTGTTCCTTCTGTAGATTGTGTACCCTGGTATGTTTACATTCCAGTCATGGTTCTGTGTGTACCATGTTTCTGTGACTGCCACCATATCCAGGTGTCCCTCTTCCACGAAGGCCACTAGTTCAGGAAGCTCATTACCCAGACTATAGGCATTGGTACTCATTACTCTCCATTTTTTGATGGTTTTACCTCTTTTAGCCCTATCTCTACCCTTACTGACTTTGCTGCCTCCATTTACCCCTGTCCTGCTCTTTATTGACCTTTCAACCTTGGTGTTTACCTCGCTAACTACACTGTTTTGTGCAGGGAAGGCTGGGAATTCCCTGCTTCTTATCAGTGCTTCTCCCCTTGGCTAGTTTAAAAGCTTGCAAATGAAGCATTTAAACCTATCACACAGGAGATTGGTTCCCCTCCCGGACAGATGCAGACGATCATGCTAGTATAGGCGGGTATCCCTCCAGGTGGAACCCCAGTCCCCAATAAAGCCAAAACCCTGTGCTCTGCACCAGTTTTTCAACCATTCACTGAACTGCATGGTGCGGAGTACCCTCACCTCACCCATGCCATAGACAGGCAACACCTCCAAGAAGGATACTGAGTGTGCTACTTGTCTAAAGCACCCCCCCAAACTCCACAAACTCTTGCTCTGCTTGATCCCATGCCCAGCCAAGTCATCTGTCCCTAGGTGGACAATGACATCCAGTTCCCTCTCCCGTGCAGCTGCTTTTGTTATCCTGAGGATTTGCTTCCAATCCCTCCAAACCATGGCTCTGGGCAGGCACCTTACTTCACTTTCCCCTGCCTCCCCCAGTTCTACTCCCCTAATATAATTGAGTCCCCCACCAGGAGCTGCTTCCTTCTCCTGTGGTGTCCCGTGCCACCTTCCTGGGGGCTTCCCTTGTGGCAGTTCCCAGCAACCTCCTCGGTCTCCACTTCAGGTGCCTCCACATGGGAACTATGCTCCACGAGAATAGCGTATGGACTGTGGAGAGGTATAACTGGAGGGATGTACCTCTGCTCCATCACCCTCAACTCCCCTGAGCCCACTGTGGTCCAACTGCTCCTCTTTCTTGGCAACCTCTGAGGCAGCGGTGCTGGCCCTGGTGTTCCCTGGGTGGGGGAATTTCCCCTACTCCTGTCCAGTTCAGCCTGGAGATGAGCAACCTCCTCCCTCAGAGCAGAGAGTTGCCTGCAAATAGGGCACCATCGCAGCCTCCAGAAAGTCTCCCAGAAGACTGCTGCCCCACAGTCAGTGCATTGCACTACTCCCCACATGTCTGTCTTCTTTCCTGTTTGTTTGCTTTTTTGTAGAACTTGGTAAAAGCGTGGACAGACAACCACACTGCTGCCTGACACAACTTTAAAACAGACACCTGACATCTCTTCACCCAGAAGAGGCCATATCCTTGGTGGAAAGAGCCCTGATGAGTACCAGACACTTCTTGTTTTACTATGTCATCAGACTTGGCTACAGACAACCTAATAGAAAAAGGCAGAATTTAGCAATCCGTCTAAGGCACGAACTAATGGCTTGTCACAATTTCACTTAATGCTGATGGAGGACAGTTTTCCTGGTTCACCTGAAAGACTGAGAAACTTTCTAGATAAAAGACAGAACTAATCTGAACACTGCCTAGTCTGTAAGCATGACCAGGGATGGATCTTGCGGGACAAGGCCTGCAACTCACCAAGCCTCCTGGCTGAGCATACATCAACCAAGAAAAAACATGCTGAATGACAGAACATGCAATATCATCTAAAAAGTGGCTCAAAAAAACTCCTTAGAAAGGTATCAGTAACCAGATTCAGGTCCCACCGGCACCAGGAGTCGTAACATAGGTTGACTCTCGCTGACAACCCACAGAAAATGCAAAACCCTCTTGGTTAGACTCTATGGAGATATCCAAGGAGGCTCCACAGGACAACACTTGACTCACAGGGTACTCAGGGCCTAAATTTTTTTTTTTTTTTGAGGGGAACGAAACCATGAGACTTATACTTCGAAAACAAAATATTATCCTTAGCTAGGTCAAAGAGGTTCAATGTGGGCATCATAAGCTGCCTGCATGGAATCTTACCTGTAAGGCAGCAGGGTGTTCACCACCCTCTTAGAAAAATCAGGTTAGATGACTCCTGTTTTCAGGAGCTAGGCACTGAGCTGGAGAAAATGCACTCCTGTGCCAAGGTGTCCACTACTATTGCCTGTGGACACCAGAAATGGCTGAAGAGCCGCCGAACTTGAAAGCTGTGGCTAGAGTCGAACACATGAATCTGAAGATGGCCAGACCCTTTACACAGAAGGCCAAACACCTCCGTGTTCAACATCCATTCCTCTGAATGAACACTGCCACAGTTTCTAATTATACCAGATTTGAAATAGAACAGGAATCGAAGCATATTACTCTCAGCTCCAGAACGTTTATCAGCAGGAACAGTTCGCCCCTGACCAAGTCTCTTGAGTGGGAAAAGAGTGCAGAAGAACCCCCCTCAACTGGCAGACTAGCATAGAATGACAGAATCCACTGTGGGGGGACTTCCAAGGAGGAATCCTTGCTCAGAATGTCCAGACTCATCCACCAAGCCGACTACTCCAGGAGAGATGAGAGTTTGATCCTGGCCTGAGAACATTCAAGGTTGTAGCCCAGGCTAAGAGTAGAACTATGTGCAGGGGCACATAAGAACCAAACCAGCTGACTAGTCCTATGGCAACTGAGCTGAGGCCTAGAACACACAGCAGGTGAGATGTGAAGCTGACGAATGGCTCCTCAGTCACTGGACCTCTCTCAGTAAGAACTCCTTTCTAGCTGCCAAGAAGAAAACTTTTTCCATGGTCCATCTGAACACTAGCGCATGGTGTTCTAAGATCTGCTATGGCTCAAGAAGCCTATTTTCAAATCACCACCCAGCTGTGAGATCCAAACACTTCCAGTCCTGGTCACTGACTTCCTAGCTAATGGCTTCACTGGAGCTCGAAAGAGGCAACATCCCTACTGATGATGCTGAACTACCAGGGCTATGAACACCTTTAAGAAGACCTTGTAGACTGAATCAGGCCAAATGGAAGTGCCCTGCAATGGAAAGTTTGTTCCATGACTGAGAGCCTGAGGAAATTTGATAAAACTGTTAGATGGGGATGTGGAGGTATGCATCCCTCTGATCTACGGAAACAAGGAAATCCCTGGATGAACAGCCCAGGAAACTGAACACAGGGATTCTATCTTGAGAGGCATGATGCATTAAGCTGTATGGGTGCATTAGATCCAGAAGGGGCTGAAAACCCCCCAGCTGTTTAGGGCCTACAAATAGATCAAAGTAGAAGCTCCGGCCTTGCTTGCTGGGTGACTCTGGTAAACAAGCCCCTCTTGAAAGAGGTGGTCCCGGGTCTCCTATATGCTTGCCCCTTTACGGTGCACTTCAGAAAGTGGGGTGATGGTAAAAGTCCCTTGAGGGTTTCTTTTTTTTTTGGTATACACTAAGGCAAAATTTCCATAAGGTCAAGCAACTGAGATTATCTGGGCCCATCTTGATTAACAAAGAAAATTATGCAGTTTTTCACCAAGAAAAAAGGCAGAGAGGGCTAGGCTTGCTCATCAGAAGGTGCAGAGCCTTTGAATAAGTTGAATAACTTTCTAAGTAAGAGGGAGACAATAGGAAACAATGTCTCCCCAACAGCCAGCAATATTAGGGGAGTCCCCCCTTTTTTGTTTTTAAAGGTAGTTTGTCCAGCCAGGATACCCAAAAGGGAGATCCCCAAGAGCTGAAGGGAGAGGACGGTCCCTCTGAAGTATCTGCCTGGAAGGAACCACCTAGAGGAAGAACCACAGTCAGGATGCAGTGCAGAACCATTTCCCATCCCCCCTCCAGAGAAGGAAGGCTCAGAGAGGGCAGGATCAAATGTCTGTAAGGACAGGGTCTCCCCCAGAGGGGTCTTCCACCATCCAATCCCTCCTGAAGGGAAAAATGGAAACAGGCAGGAGGAACTGCCCAGAGACCTGGTCATGCAGGGAAGGTGGGCAGGAAGCTGTGATGAATGGTGAAGATATCTTGGAAGATCAAGAATTAAGGTAAGCACATAATTTTCATATCTTCCAGAGATCAATCTTCACTATTCATCACAGGTGGGAGAGTACCAAGCCCACTACCACAGGTGGTGTTGGCAACCCTGAGGAAAATGGTTCTGTTCCCTCAGCCTCCTGTGGTGGAGAACACAAGGAGGTGAAGGCCCCTTACGGGTCCGGCAGGACCCGCAATTGGTCAGGGCCAGCCAGAGGATCCCTTGGCCTGGGAGATGGAAGGTGCCCGCTAGCTCACGCCTGACCCTAGGGAAGAAAAATTAGGCCTCCTGGAAACGTGAGGCAGTCACCCTACACAGGGGTGACAACCAGGAAAGTTGAAGCCATGCCATCTGCCTAATGCTGACCACAGATCCTACTAGTTTGGAGGCTACTTCGCTGGCATCATAAGAAGCCCTTGCCTGGTGTCTCGCTACCTCCAGACCTCGTGAAGAAAAGCAAATGGCTTGCCTGGTAGTCTCAGAGTCTGGCAAGGATGCTAGGAATTGTCCTAGTGTCATCCACAGGTACCTGCCATAGGTAGCCATGTTTGCCTCATGTGCAGCAATGCACATAAGGGAGCGCACCACCGAAAAGACTGCTACCCCAACGGTCAAACTCAGCTGAGTCTGAGTCAGGGGGGCGATCACGCTCTGGGTGACAGTATCTGCATGGAATGTACAGGAGCTCAACACCAGAGGAAGGTTGGGGCAAGGCACCCAGAGACCCCAGGGAAGTGCAGTACCGCATATTCCTAGGAGCTAGAGAAGGGGCGGAGGGATGGCACAGACAGCCTGCAATACCTCTGCAAATGGTCAAGGCCATGGAGAAATGACTGTAGAGTCAGGACTGAATTCTCCCCGGAGAGACAGCATCGGCCAGGCAGGATTATGCGCTGCAAAATTATCCAAATGCAGGTCACTCAGCATCCCTGAGAGGAAGTGCTGATGAGACAATATCAGCATTAGAGGAAAGGTGGACAGATGAATCCTCTTCCTCAGCTGAGAAAGACAGGGATAAGGATGAGTTGTTCTCAGAGATCGGCATTGCAGGGATCTCTGGTCAAAAAATGACTTGGTCCATGGCCCTGAGTTACTGGGGAAAAACACTAGCCGATGCTCTGAATTGTTCCCAGGGAAGAGGCCCCGAAGGCCCCAAGATACCTGGAACAGGTGGAGGAGGAGGCAGAAGAGGAACATGGTGGACCACGGAAGGCCCTCTGCTTGGTCATCGAGACTGGGTAGGAGACCCCTCCCTGAGAGCACAGGATGCTGATCCAGACCCCCTAACTTCCACCCCACCAGAGGAAGACCAGGCCCTCGAAGGAGACCCAGTCAGTGTCTGGGTAACCGAAACAGAGACAGCCAACCACCTCCTCTGCACCGCCAACAGTGTCAGAACTGAACCCAGCATTGTCTCCAATGCCAGAACCAGAAACAGCACCGGAGGTGGCACTGCAGTCCAGAACAGCACCGCTGATCTCCCCAGCACTGAGACTGGCACCAGACATGTCCCCAGAGCCAGCCATGGCACCAAGAGAAGGGGAGAAATGGGAGAAACAGCACTGAAGCTAGCATTGCACAAAGAGCTCTCTGGTTCCCCGACACCAAAGGCCGTGAACTAAGCCTAGAAGGGCCTGGTATCCACTCAAAGGGGTGCAGGGGAAAGGGAAATGGAAATTACATACCTGCCGTAATTCTTGATCTTCTTGGACAAAGTCTAAACCACTCATTCACACTAGTGGGACTGCGCCGGAGGTGCTAGGACTGAGCGGGAGCCAAAAATCTTCAGGAGGGCCGGTGCTGAGGTAGGACCACGCATGCGTAGCGCTGTGAGGCTGGCTCTTTCCCATACAGGCTGTCTCAGCGTCCACCCTCTAAGTGCCTCAGTACTTTTTTGACAGAGGAGGTGCAGCATAAACTTACCTAGGAAACTAACCTAATCCAGATAGAAGATAGTTCATATGACCCATGTAAGAAGGGTCAACACAACAATGTCTTCGTAGCCTAAGCCAACAAGGGAGTGAAGACCAGAATCAGGATGAGTGAGCTTGGGGGATGGTGGGTTGGCATGTGAATGAGTGGTGGAGACTTCATCCAAGAAGATCAAGAATTACGGTAGGTACGTAATTTCCATATCTTCCCGGACTAAATGTCTCCACCACTCATTCACACTAATGGGAGAGTACAAAGCTAAAAATCTATCCCTCGAGTAGGGAGGCAGAAGACTGAGCTCACTCAGGACAGAAGTCCATTAAGGATTGTCCTGCCAAAGGAAGAGTGCTGTCTGGCATGGACATCCAGAGTGTAATACTTCACAAAGGTGTGCACCGAGCATCAAGTAGCCACTTTGCAAATATCTGCAATGGGCACATTACGAATATCTGTCAGGGAAGTCGTGACCATGCTGGTAGAGTGGGCGTAAACCCATCCTTCCAATTTAACCTGCACCATCAAGTAGCAGTGGCGAAGGCATGCTACCAACCATGCAGAAATGCATCTAATGGCAACAGGCTTACCCAGCTGGGCCATGCTGAACGCTACGAAGAGTTGCTTGGATTTGCAAATCTCTTTCATTCTGTCGATGTAGAATTGCAAAATCCTCTTCACATCCAGGGAGTAAAGGGTGCATTCCCCTTCATTCTGGAAGCTGGCAAAATAGGTCGGAATGACCAATGGCTAGTCAAGGTGAAATTCTGAGACCACCTTGAGTAGGAATTTGGGGTGAATCCTAAGAATCACCTTGTCCTTTTGAAATACAGTGTAAGGGGGTGTTCAGTGACCAAGGCATGTATTTCAGAGACTTTGCGAGCAGAGGTAATGGCCACCAGGAAGACAGCCTTCCAGGACAGAAACTTCAAGTCACAGGTGGCTAGAGGTTCAAAGGGCTTGTGGGTGAGCATGTCTAGCACAAGATTGATATCCCACACGGCCTCCGGTTTTCTGACTGGAGGCCTAGTATGTAAGATGCCTTTGAGGAATCTCTTGACTAGTGGTAACTGAGCCAGCAATATATTCTGCACTGGCTCATGGTAGGAGGCAATGACGCGGAGTTGTATCTTCACTGTCAAGTATTGCAGTCCTGCATTTGACAAGTCTAAGAGGTACTCCAACACTTCATTCAATGGGCAAGCAGATGGATCCAGGATGGACTTTGCACGCCAAATGGAAAACCGCTTCCACTTCATCATGTAAGTTTTCCTAGCGGAAGGCTTATGTGCCGCCAAGAGGATTTCCAAGATTCTAGGAGAGACCTTAAACCTGCCCACCTCTATCTCCTCAGCAGCCAGGTGTGAAGATGAAGGGAATACAGGTTGGGATGAACCAGGTGTCCTTGTGTCAGGAGGTCCACTCATAGAGGAAGTTGCCTCAGAGAGACTTCCGACAACCTGTTGATAAATGGAAACCATATCTGACGAGGTCAGAATGGGGCGATAAGAATCATCCTGCCCTCCTGTGCCTCCAATTTGAGCAGCACCTTCTGAATTAATGGAAGAGGAGGAAATGCGTACAGAAAGCATCCTGTGCACCACAATCTGAATGCATCTTGACAGAAAATGCTAGGTTCTGGATTTCTGGAACAGAATAGAGGCAGTTTTGCATTGAGTGGGGACACAAAAAGGTCGAAGTCCAGACTGCCCTACTCATCAAATAGTGATTGCACGACATGTGGAGTGAGCAACCATTCGTGTGGATCCACTTCTGTTCTGCTGAGATGATCCGCTAGATCGTTCAGAATTCCTGGAAGGTAGACTGCCTTAATCAAGGCGTCGTGTTTGAGGCACCACTCCCACACCCTTGTGATTTTCGGCACAGAGGGCATGCGTGCGCTCCCCCCTGCTTGTTGATGTAATATATCACAGCCTTGTTGTTCATCTGCAGAATTACTTTGTGACAGAGTACATCCTTCAGGGCACAGACAGTGTATTGGGACAGCTCTCATCTCCAAGACATTTATATGTAGATGAGACTCCTCCTGGCTCCACACTCCCTGAGTGTGGAGGTTCTTACAGTGATCCCCTCAACCGATCAGAAATGCATTCATTTTGATGGTGATCTGAGATTCCAGTGGGACAAAGGGTAGACCTTGAAGAAGCTTGTCTTTCTGTGTCCTTCATGCCAGCGAGCTTGTCAGAGGCCCCATCACTTTTATAAGGAAGGACTGTGGGTGTGTGGTTGGTGACCACTGAGTGCTGAGCATCCACTCTGAGGTCCTCGTGTGTAGCCGGGCTAGAGGCACCATGAAGGCGGATGATGCCATGAGACCCAACATCCGCTGCATCGAGAGTGCTTGAATCGAGTTGTTCTCTCTGACGTAGCAAAGCCATCTGGAGAATGTCATTCTTCCTGTCCTCTGGAAGGAAAGCCCTTGCCCTGGAGGTGTCCAGGAGGGCTCCTTTGAAGAGAAGCTGCTGGGAGGGCTGATGCTGGAATTTTTCAGATTCAGTAGCACCCCCCATGGAGGTGAGAAACTGGGAAGCTGTGGTGACTGCTTCCTGTGTCTCCTGTTTGGATGGGCTCTCGAGGAGTCAATCGTCCAAGTACAGGTACACTTGAAGGCTGAGTTTTCTGAGGTGCACTACGAACTCTGTGAAGCACTTTGTAAAGACTTGCGGTGCCGAGGACAGCCCAAAGGGCAAGACTCTGAACTGGTAGTGTTGACCCAGAGCCACAAAATGGAGGTACCTGTGGTGACTTGGGTGCACTGCAACATGTTGGTAGGCGTCCGGCATGTCCAGGGATCCCAACCAGTAGTATGATGAATCAGCAGGAGTAAAGTTCCCAGAGAGATCATCTTGAACTTCTCCATGAACAGGTACTTATTCAACTTCCTGAGGTAGAGAATTGGGCACATGCTGCCTGTTTTCTTTGGAACTAGAAGTAATGGGAGTATGTTCTGCTTGCAGAACCACTTTTACTGCCCTGTTTTTCAGAAGGTCCTGTATCTCAGAAGTAAGGAGGTCTGACTGAGTGGCAGATAGTCTGGGCTGCTGCTTGGGTGGAAGATCTGGGAGTATCTCTGTGAAACTGAGAGAGTATCCTTCTCGTATAATACTGAGGACACATCTGTCCATTGTTATGTATTTCCACTGATTGTAAAATGGAGTCAGATGGCCTCCCACTGCCGAAGCGGTATCCAACTCGAGCAGCTGAGGTGGGACCTGGGCCGGATCTTCAGAGGGTTACATTGGGCATTTTCAGGCCCTGTGCCTGCTGTTGTGGTTTTTTTTTTGTGGCTGAAGAATTTGGTTCCTGTTAAAAGCTCTTCGGCTCTTACCTTGAAAGGACTGCCTGTTACGAAACTGTCAGCAGTTCCCACCCCTCTGAGGGGCGACAGGAGCAGATCTGGCCATTTTAATGGCAGTCCTGGTTTTCTGGGTGGCCTCCAGTGCTTGCTCCACCTGCGGGCTGAACAGATAAATACCATCAAAGGGGAAGTTCATAACTTTCTGCTGAGTATCATTTGAGAAGCCCAAAGTTGTAAGCCAGGAATGTCGACGTGAATAAATCCCAGCAACAGCTGCCCTAGAGACAATGTCAAAGGCATCCATGGCAGCTTTCCGCTGCTGATTGTTGAACTCTATGCCTCTGGTAATGGTCTGCAGAAGCTTTGCATTGGTATCAGATTCTGGGAGGTTCTCGACCGTTGATTTGAGTGTGTGCTACGGGGTGTACACATACTGAGAGAAATGGCCCTGGTAACTAGCAATGCGTATACTCAAGGTTGCTGATGCAAAAACTCGTCTCCCCAAAGTGTCAATCTTATGAGACACTTTATTCACGAGCCATGCCGTGGATACCAGAGAGAGAGTACGGCTTTGTCATTCTCTGCAAGCACCACAAGGGCATCCGCAAAAGGCTGAGAAGCTAAGATTGGCCTGTCTTTAGGTGGGGTATTCTTCCTATCTGTGGACTTGGCAACAGAAGGGATATGAGCAGGCCTGTCCCATACCGCTAGTGAAAGCGTCTCAAAAGAGGATTGCACTGGTGGCGTTAAGTCTACAGGAATATCAGGAACATGCAAATATTCCAGATGCAAAAGTTTTCCTGGGTCCATAGCAGAAGTCTGAAGGGTTAAGGTGGACCCCATGTTCTTGAGAAGAGATTTAAATGAAAGGTCTTCTAACACAGACTCAGCTGATACAAACTGCTTACTCTTCAGCCCGTAAAAAGAGTCCTTGTCTACGTCGTCTGACAAAAGTAGATCAGGATCAGACTCATCAAGCTCCACCTCAACCCCGAGAGGTCAGCAAAGACAGGTCTAGAAAGAGGAAGTACCAAAGGTGCCACCCCCGGGATCAGTGTCGATGCCCCGCACCCGACTTGGCCACAGCACCGCATGCAGCACCAGTCCCGACAACAGCACCTCACATGGCACCAATGCCGAAGCCAGTGCTGGATGAGGAACCGAGACCCCCAACACTATCCCTGAGACACCCAAAGGCCATGGCACCACCAGAGACTCCCTGCAGGTGCTGAAAGGAGGGGGAGGAAAATGCATTACCTGTGCAGGCCCCTGCAAAGAAACAGAGTGAGGTGGAAAGGCACAAGGGGTTGGCGTTGACAGCGCTGGCACCAGGGAAGGCACTGCACACTCGTCCTGACCCAACCATCCCTGCCGTGGTCCAACAGTTCCTAGGCCCAAGGGCCACGGCACTGGGTCTGCCAACAAGGGCAGCTGGGAAAGATGCCGCATCCACTGTTCCATAAGAGCAGCCCAATGATGGAACTGCTCACTGGAAGCCCCTTCAGAGGGCAGAGAGGGGCTCCGGAGCCAAGGATCATAGCTGCTAAGGACAGAGACCACTGGAGACCCCAACAGTCAGAATCGGCTTACCGATGATCCCCGCGCAGACGTACCAGAGGGCAACCTCGAGAGGTACCACTTCTTCTTCGACCGCTGGGAGGAAGAAGGGTTTGAGGTCGAATGGTGTGGGTCCCCGACTGCAATCAAGAACAGGCCCGCTTATTTTTGTGCTTACGAAAGGACTAACCCTCCTGCCGAGCATCGGACTGCCCGTGGTTAGACCCTCCGCAAAGGGCAACGGACCAGACACAGCCCTGCTGCCAGAACAGCTTTCAAACAAAATCTCCCTATCATCATTGGCACCATTCAAGGTCGACTCCGTTGATGGCAGGCAAAAAAATTCTTCTTTTCCTTTTTTTTTTTTTTAATAAACTAAAAAATACTGTTAACAATTAAAACTAATCAAAACTGAATGACTATAGCTGCTGTCATGCAGACATGAAGATTTGACTCCCGGCAGGCAAATGACATTGTTCACTGACGCACACTTGATGGCAGGAAAAAAGGAACTGAGGTAGTTTGAGGGTCAACGCTGAGATAGCCTATACGGGCGCGAGACAGCCTCATGGTGGCAGTGTTCCGGGAGACATTTTGGAGGCTGTGATGCTGCCCTATCTGCAGGCACCTCTCTGGTCTGAGGGAGAAGGTTGCCAGTCTCCAGACTGACCTGGCTAGGGTTCGTGAAACCTCCTCCCCCACCCAGGGACCACCAGGGCCAATGCCACTACCTCAGAGGTTGCCAAGAAAGAGGAGAGGCTGGACCAGGGTGGGCTCAGGGAGAGGGTGGTGGAACAGAGTTGCATCCCTCCAGCTGTACCTCTCCACAATTCATACGCTCTTCTGGTGGATAGTGGTTTCTCCATGGAGGCACCTGCAGTGGAGACCAAGGAGGATGCTGGGAACCTTCACAAAGGAGACCCACAGGAGGGTGGCATGGGACCCCACAGGGGAAGGAAACAACTCCTGGTGGGGGACTCAATCGTTAGGGGGGTAGACATGGGGGAGGAAGGGGAGAGGGAGGTAAGGTGCCTGCCTGGCGCCACGGCTTGGAGGGACAGGAAGCGTATCCTCAGGATTGTGGGAGCATCTGCAAAAGGGAGAGAGCTGGATGTCATTGTCCACCTAGAAACAAATGACCTGGCTAGGAATGGGATCAGAGCAGTGCAAGAAGAGTTTGTAGAGTTGGGGGGGCCTTAGACAAGTAGCGCATACGGTAACCTTCTCAGTGGTGCTGCCTGTCTATGGCAAAGGTGATGTTAGGGTACTCCTCACTAGGGAATTCAATGAATGGTTGAAAAACTGGTGTGGAGCTCAGGGTTTTGGCTTCATTGGGGACTGGGGAGCCACCTGGAGGGATGCAGACCTATACTGATGCGACGGTCTGCATCTGTCCGGGGGGGGGGAACCAGGATCCTAGGTGAGAGGTTTAAATGCTTCATTGGCAAGCATTTAAACTAGACAAGGGGGGAGGCACTGAAAAGGAGCAGGGAAATCCCAGCCACCCCCACAAAACACGGTAATTAGTGAGGTAAACACCAAGGTAGAGAAGTCATTAGGGACCAGGACAGAGGCAAATGTAAAAAAAGGCAAAGGCAGTAAGGACAGGAATGGGGCTAAAAGGGGTAAGGCCATCAAAAAGTGGAGGGTGGTGAGTACCAATGCCCTAGTCTGTGTATCAAGCTCCCTGAACTAGTGGCCTTGATGGAAGAGGGTTGCCTGGATATTGTGGCAGTTACAGAAACATGGTACACACAGAACCATGACTGGGATGTCAACATACCAGGATACACAATCTACAGGAGGGACAGGAGGGTAAAAGAGGAGGAGGAGGAGTAGCTCTTCATGTAAAGGAAGGATCAAAGCAACAGAACTAAAGAGTAAACAGGGAGCAGATGAGGCACTCTGGGTCACCCTGGAGACAGGAAATGGCACTACAATCCGCATGGGGTTGTATACAGACCCCATCTCAGGGGAGGGAATGGACAAGGAATGACAGAAGGCATCCTTAGGATGGCAGAAAAGGAAGATATTGTTGATGGAGACCTGAATATGCCATATGTTAACTGGAGCACCTTTGCTGCAGGTACATCCAAGAGCAGGGTCATTCTTGATGCCCTACAGGGGGCATGCCTCAGACAGCTAGTATTGAAACCCACTCGGGAGGGAGCAATCTTAGACCTGGTACTCTCAAATGGGGACGGAGAAAGAATCTCAGATTTAGAAGTGGGTAGCCATCTGGGAACAAGCGACCACCAAACAGTGTGGTTCACAATAAACACAGCCATACAATCAAGCCATACAAAAGCAAAAGTATTGGACTTTAGGAGGGCTGACTTTGGGAAAATGAGAAAGTGCCTCAGAAAAGCACTAGCAAATAGGCAAGAAGGAGGGGTGGAGGAACAATGGGGAGTAATCAAAACAGCCATCACAGAGGCAACAAGCCTTTATGTAAAGCAAATCAACAAAACACAACGAAGGAAAAAATGCTATGGTTCTCAAAAGAGGTGGCAGGGAAGGTTAAGGAGAAAAGGATAGCATTCAGGAAATATAAGAAAACACAGAAGGAGCAGGACAGAGAACTTTATCAGTTAAAGCAGAAAGAGGCTGGGAAGGCAGTCAGAATAGCAAAGGCCCAAACCGAGGAAAGGATAGCCAACTCTGTTAAGAAGGGGGATAAGACCTTTTATAGGTACATTAGGGAGTGAAGAAAGACCAAAGGAGGGATACCAGAGGCTTAATAAAGGGGAGGGAATGTGGGTAGAGGGTGACAGTGAAAAAGCAGGGATACTGAATGAATATTTCTGCTCAGTATTCACAAAGGAAGAGGAGGGGAGGTACCTAAACCAAACAAGAGAAACATTCTGAAGATGGGGTCAATATCAGTCCATTTACAGAAGAAAGGGTTCAGAAAGATCTAACAAAATTGAAGGTGGCAAAGCAATGGGGCCTGGTGAGATTCACCCAAGAATTCTAAAAGAACTAAGGGTAGAACTAGTGACACTGCTGACTACTCTCTTTAACAAATCAAGGGACGATGGAGTGGTACCTGAGGACTGGAGGAGGTCAGATGTGATTCCTCTTCACTAAAGTGGGAGCAGGACAGAGGCAGGAAACTACAGACCAGTTAGTTTGACCTCAGTGGTAGCGAAAAATGAAGGAATCCCTTCTGAAGGAAAGAATTGTTGAGTACCTAGAGGCCAGCATGGATTCACGATGGGAAGGTCGTGTCAGATGAATCTAATAGATTTCTTTGACTGGGTGACCAAAGTAGTAGACCAGGGAGGAGCTGTGGACATGGCCTACCTAGATTTTAGCAAGGCATTTGATACAGTCCCACACAAAAGATTAATACACAAGTTAGCCAGCCTTGGAGTGGGTCCCAAGATGGTAACCTGGATAAAAAATTGTCTAGACAACAGGACGCAAAAGGTAGTAGTAAATGGAGTCCACAGTGAAGAAAGGAGGGTTACTAGCGGGTACCGCAGGGTTCAGTACTGGGACCGGTCCTTTTTAATATCTTTATAAGTGACATTGCAGAGGACCTGGAAGGAAAAGTATGTCTCTTTGCAGAAGACACAAAGATCTGCAACAGGATTGATACACAAGATGGAGTGGAAAGGATGAGAAGGACTTGGCAAGGTTGGAGGAATGGTCAAATGTATGGCAGCTTAGATTCAATGCAAAGAAATGCAAGGTAATGCACCTGGGAAACAAAAACCCAGTGGAAGAGTACACAATGGGGGGTGAGATACTGACAACAGTAAAAATGGAAAGGGATCTGGGGTAGTTATATCAGATGACCTAAATGTGAGAAGGCAGTAAGGAAGGCTGGGGGGATACTGGGCTGCATAGGGAGAGGCATCGATAGTAGAAAACAGGAAGTTGTTATCCTTCTGTACAGACAGTTGGTGAGACCTCACCTGAAGTACTGTGTGCAGTTCTGGAGACCCCATCTCCGCAAATACATAGACAGAGTGGAGGCTGTCCAGAGGAGGGCAACCAAAATGGTGCAATGTCTGCACCAGAAGACATATGAAGAAAGACTAAAGGAGCTTAATATGTATACCCTTGAGGAAAGAAGGGAGAGAGGGGACATGATAGAAACTTTCAAGTACTTCAAGAGGATCAACAAAGTCCAAGAGGGTAGCAACTTTCAGAAAAAGAGATGTGCAAGAACAACCGGGCACAATTTGAAGACAGAGGGAGGATGGCTCAAAGGTAATGTGAGGAGGTATTTTTTCACGGTGAGGGTTGTGGATGCATGGAACAGCCTCCCTGAGGAGGTCGTGGAGTCAAGAACAGTGGGGGAATTCAAGAATGCATGGGACAGACATAAGGCAGTCCTAGTAGGGGGTAGGAGGAAGTAAGCTGTTGGTTAACTAGGATCTGCAGCTTATCTGTTAGGTAGGAAAATGGGCAGACTAGGAGGGCCAAGTGGTCCTTATCTGCCGTCAAATTCTATGTTTCTATGGTGTGGTGCATGCAAGGTCCTTCCATGGCACCATCCCTCCTGAAGATTGTTGGCTCCCGCTGGGTCCTAGCACCTCTGGTATAGTCCAATTAGTGTGAATGAGTGATGAAGAATTTTAGTCCAGGAAGATCAAGGGCACCATAATGTGGGCACACCTAAAGTGGGTGTCTGGGACTTGTGGGCGTGGTGCAGAGAGGGCATCACTCTGCCTCCCACTCCCAAATGCCCCTCAATAGAATTTATTATTATTAATATCGTGTGCGTGGGAGTCCACTGACTTTCTCCCCAATATGCCCCACCGCTGGAGTGGATTATATTAATGTTGAGGCGGAGGGGTTCACAGTACTTCCACAGCTCCCCTCTGTCTGTAGCACGGTTGCTGGGAGCTGTCATTACTTGCTGTCATTTGACTGTGCCTGGATTTACTGCACAGCAGTTGCTTGCACCCACATATGTATGAACCAAGGGCATCGGACTCCTTGAACCCAGAGAGCCTGTCAGGATCATCCCGATCCTCCCCTACCAAGGAAGAGGAGATCAGGAGATCTCAAAGAGGCATCCCCAAGATCCTTCTTCCTCCTGTGCCACTAATGGCAACAGGAGGTGACCCAGTAGCACAGTCTGTGCCACCTCAGTCACCCGTCGCCTCTTATGAGCTGGGAGCCGAGGCAGCACGCAACTGCAGCGTCAAAGGGGACCACCGATATGGGCTGAGCATGTAGCTGCAATGCCATAACTGGGGGCAAGGGACCACCAATACAGCCGAAAGCACGATCTCGCAATGCCATAACTGGGGGCATCCGACCTTCAAGGAAAGTACCAGGCAGCAAGGGGTTCTCAACTAGCCCCAGAGAAGGCCAACTGTCCACCCAACCCCTCACGCAGACCTCCCACCTCATCGAAAGCGAGGCCAGCTGAGGCCTGCTCTCCTCGATATGTGTAGTACCGAGGAGGGACCAGGAAGGGCCCAAGGACCTGGACCTGGAGTCCTGGGTGCAACAGTGTACTCTAAAGTCTAGCGGAGTCCTCCCAGTTTTCATCACACGGATCTCGAGGATGTGGTAGTCAATGTAGAAACATGCGTCACACTCTCCATATCACAGTGTCAACCCAGGCAGGCAAAACATTGATCATGATGGTCGGCGATCACAATACTCTTACCGATGGTGGGAAAAACAGAACTGAGGAGGAGGAGGAGTCTGCATCAGTCACTGGCCACTCCATGAGTGCTACATCATGCGTAGGCCTCGTGGGCACCACTGTCACCAACATCAACTTCCCCTTCTGAAAATGTACAGCTGTAAGCTCCTGTTTGCAGTCCAACCTTCAGCATGTACTCCTACCTGTGGTGAATGCACTGGGGGACAACCCACCTTACTCGACAATTTTTCAGGCCCCTAACCGAACATGATTGACAACGTAAAATAACTTAAAATGAAAGAAAAGACTCAGCGTCGTACTAGGAAAACAAGAAAACGTGAACTGAGCGGTGTTGAGTAAACGCTAGAACCAAGAAGGTCTTCTGTGTCACAGCCCTTTTGTCCTGTGAAGTCAGCAGGATGCAGGCCGACAGTGGGAAAACAGAACTGAGGAGAAGGGGAGTTGGCGTCAGTCACTGGACACTCTGCAAGTGCCATGTCATGAGGGCTTCTGTGCCATCGTCCCCAACATCGACTCCTTTTCTGAAAATTTACAGATGAAGCTCCCATTTGCAGTCCACCTCTGGCATGTACTCTTACCTGTGATGAATGACAAAGATTGATCTCTGAAAGATCAAGAGAAATATACTTACCTGTGGTACCTCTTTTTTTGTTTGTTTAAATCGGAGACCTTATAAAATAACACCCTGAACTAAATGGCAGATTTGACCCCCATTCCAAGCACAAGCAGTAGAAATGGGGAGAGCAGTTTTTTTCAATTTGAAAGCCGCAGCTTAACAGGCACATATTTAATTTAGTGGTGCTCCCTGTCAGCAGGTAGCCCCAACCTGCTATGCAGAATTGCAGCCCAAAACTTAAAAGAAAAAATTAGTTACCATAGTAATATTGTTTCTTCCAGGGGATCCCTCAGTATGTTTGACTTATGCAGTATTGCCAGCTGAGTTCAGCTGCCCGGAGGTGGTGCCTATGCAAATGATGGCTGGGCATCAGCCAATCAGAATGCAGTAGAAGACTGCTGCCTGTAGGTGCTGTTGCTAGTGAGTCAGACTCATTTTGGAGCCTAAGGGGTAAGAGGCCCCTATTCCTAACCCTATTCCACAGACAGTCCATTTGTGGGCTTCCCAAGCTGCTCCTGTGGCCCTGGCTCTCCTGAGCAGGCCACAGCTAACAGACCACCCGACTGACCCCCAGAAAGATTCAGACAGCCCATCTACAGGCTTCCCAAGCTGCTACTGTGGTCCTGGCTCTCTCTGAGCAGGCCACAGCTAACAGACCACCCGACTGACCCCCGGACAAATTCAGACAGCCCATCTGCGGACTTCCCAAGCTGCTCCTGTGGCCCTGGCTCTCTCCGAGCAAGCCACAGCTAACAGACCACCCAACTGAACCCCAAACAGATTCAGAAAGCCCATCTGCGGGCTTCCCAAGCTGCTCCTGTGGCCCTGGCTCTCTCCAAGCAGGCCACAGCTAACAGACCACCTGACTGACCCCTGGACAGATTCAGGTACGCACCGGACCTCGAAACTCGTGGTTTTGAATGCCGCTGTTTTGACTGGATGCCCAGTGGAGGAGCCAGGCACTGATTGGCAGCTTTGCTCCTTGGCTGATTTTCCAATGCCTGGCGCCCTGATCTCAGGAAATCTCTTTCTGTGCTGTGTTCTGGACTGAATTTTCTTAATGTAATTTACATATGTTATGCATCAATTGGTCTTACTTACCTGCCAACTTAGCTAGTCTATTACAAGCCACTAGTCTAGTCTCGAAATACTTAGTGCTGTGCAATCTAGTGCTGGACAAACTGTATTGTATAGTAGCTGATGTTTGACTGCTGGACCTAGCTACTGAGCAAGACTGCTGTAGTTTTCCATTTCTGCCCTCTGCCCCTTCCCCACACTGGTCACTCTGCTAATTATTAATTTCTCTGCCCCACTTGTAATGCTGTCTCTCTAAACACCCTACTTTCTTCTCTGCCTCACCTACAAACCCTTCCCTTACACCTCCCTGCTGCTGCTGTCCTCCTCAGACGTCCCAGTGCCAAAGCACAGACCACCCCCATTAATGCCTCTTCTAGCTCTAAATAATAACTGCCCTGCATTTACCACCTCTTTACCTAATGTTTTGTCCTACCCCATTGCCTGCCCCCCACTGAGCTTGCTATTGTACTCTAGCTGTATTTAATCCTCTGTGTTTCCCTCCTTGTTCCACAGACAGTCCATCTGCGGGCTTCCCAAGCTGCTCCTGTGGCCCTGGCTCTCTTCGAGCAGGCCACAGCTAACAGACCACCCGACTGATCCTCGGACAGATTCAGGTACGCACCGGACCTCCGAAACTCGTGGTTTTGAATGCCGCTGTTTTGACTGGATGCCCAGTGGAGGAGCCAGGCACTGATTGGCAGCTTTGCTCCTTGGCTGATTTTCCAACACCTGGCACTTCCTGATCTCAGGGAAATCTCTTTCTGTGCTGTGTTCTGGACTGAATTTTTTCACCCACCCTGCCTCCCCCACCTCCTCACAGTATTAAACAGACCCTTAATCCGCCCCTTTCCTCAGCCTAGCAGATGATTGGTCACTCCACTGCTGCACATTTTCATGCTATTGGTCTCCCTGTCTTCAGTACCTGACTTGACCCACTTTCTCACTGCCCCTTTTTAAAGCAGTCCCACCCACAGGATCACACACATGCTCTCAACTTTTCTCCAGCCACTCCATCTAACCTCTCAATTACTGCTCTACCTGCTCTATTGTTAGGACCTCACCCTAATTCGACTATATACCCTTTCAACTATAAACCAACTAGCAGTTAAGCAGGCCAGCAACACCAAACAAACTACCATGGGGTGCAACCACCTACTACTACTCCTCACTACCTCTTTTGGCATTGCTAGTACCATATCCGAATTTGGACCCCTACCTCCCCACTCTGAATACTCAAGGGTGCAAGCTGGAAGAAAAGCATACACATGGCCACTACCATTTCCGGTACTGATAGGCTTTATCATCGCACCTCACATGCAGTTGCTTACCATCGGCTCAACCTTGCAAACCATAACCTTAACGGTTAGCTTTCCCCTAATTTAACACAGGCGATAGACACCTCCCCACCTGAAGCAAGGAAGAGACACGAGGAAGCAAACATCACCCTATCTGCCAGAAAGGTTATCTTTCTGCTACTGCTACTCTGGCAATGTTCACCAAACCCTGGACCAACAACCCTGAGGAGCAGGGGGGTCCATACAGTGAATGGCCTAAAGATAGTATCGCTAAATATCTGCAGCCTAACTGCCAAATTCAACCAGCTCCAGGCTTGGATGACCATCCATGCCCCTGACATACTCTGCCTAACTGAAACCTGGCTGTCAGGTAGGATCAAAGATGGTGAGGTGGCCATCGAAGGATTCCAAGCATTTTGACTTGATAGAATAGGCAGGAAAGGTGGCGGCTGCATCCTATATGCCAGAAACTCACTGAGTTGCTCCGTCCTCCCCATCTCCAAAGTTGTGGAGGATTATGAGCTACTAGTGGTAAAAATACAAGTCGGCTAAAAGGCAAGACCCTTACCATCGCCACAAACTACCTGCCCCCCAAGAAAGCCAAGGAAGGCCTTCCTCTTGTTATGGAAGAAATTAGCGCACTCAGAAAGGGCACAGAACTCATCTTGACCGGTGACTTTAATATTAACTGGTTATGTAAGGAGGCAACATCCTCCAGAGACCTAATTTCCTCCCACAATCTCACGCAACTCGTAACTCACCCCACCAGGCAGAACTATAAGGCTGGTACCAGCACCCTCATTGACTGGGTCTTATCTAGCTCACCGACTTGATTCTCCAAACTCAGGGTTCTCCCAGATGTGCTAAGTGACCACTCCCCAATCTCCTTTATATGGACCACTAAACTTTCCAAAAGCCCACCCTGCCTCATCGAGAGCAGGATTCTGCGGAAAGGCAAACTTGGATCCCTCAAATTGGCCCTGTCTGCCTACAACTGGTCCCCCATCAACAAGGCACCTACGCTGGACCAGGCCCTTAAGTTTTTTCACTGAGGGCTTCAGTTCCATCCGTGATATCTTGTACCACACACAAAACAGAAAATTCGGGGGGAGGTTAACGGCTGGATTGATGGCAAGCTCCTCTCCCTCCTAAAGGAGAGGGACTGCCTCTGGGAAAAAGCCTTAAACTGAGGCAGCAAGCATGACCTACAGTGCTACAAAATGGCTAGAAATCAGAGCACCAAACTTATCAGGCTCGCAAAAGCCAGTTTCCATAAGACCAGCTTACCATTGCATGGGGAGATGGAAAGAGGTTTTGGGACAACATCAAGAACATCCTTGGTAAAGACCTAAAGCAGCACCCTAAGATGCTCAACATTAATAACTCATCCTCCTCAGATCCACTAGCCATTGCTGATACCTTTAACCAGGCCTTTACAGACCTGTCCTCAGTGCTGCCTCCAGACTACCTTCTGCCTGTGGAGGACCAAGGTTGCACCAACCTGCTCATGACTAACCACCCAGCCTTCTACTTTAAGAAGGTGATGGTGAAGTAGGCCCTAACGATGGTCAGGAAAGTCCTAGGCAAAACCAGATTGGGGAGTGACGGGCTAGACATGAAGTTACTATCTCTCACCCTTGATAGTCTTATTATGCCCATAATAATGCTATTTAATAAATCCTTGGCTCTAGCTCAATTTCCAGAGGTATGGAAGCAAGCCCTGGTAACTCCAGTGCAAAAGAACGGTGACAAGTTGCTGGTGTCAAACTACAGGCCAATATCTATTCTCTCCCCACTATCCAAAGCTTTGGAAAAAATCGCAGCAAGTCAACTCACAGAATATCTCAGTAAGTACAATCTGCTCTGCCCAAACCAACATGGCTGCAGGCAAAAACACAGTGCCACCATGGCACTGCTGGAATACACTGACTATGCGCACAAGGTGCTGGATGAAGGCAAATTGGTGGGGTCCATCTTCATTGACCTCACCATAGCCTTCGACACTATCAACCACTCTCTACTAGTACTCTGGCTCCAAAGATTGGGTGTGGCACCAAACGCCGTGAATTGGTTCAATGATTACCTAACACACAGGAGCCAGGGAGTCAAAATCAGGCAGACATTATCCAGCTCCAGAGAGGTACTCCTAGGAGTCCCTCAAGGATCAATTCTAGGGCCCCTGCTTTTCAGCCTCTTTGTAAATGACCTACCCACAGCCTGTGGCACCAAACTTATTCTGTATGCGGACGATGCCATGCTGCTGAGCAGCAGCACCTCTCAGGTTGCCCTACAAACAGAACTACAGAACTCTTTCAATAAACTCGAGGACTGGTTCAGTAGGCAAAAGCTGCTACTAAATTACAAGAAAACCAAGGCCATGCTACAATCCAGCCCCTACAACAAACACAAGCATGCTCCTCTCGTAATCACCAACAAGGCTGGTGAGCAGATTGAGCAGGTGCACTTGTTCAAGTACCTTGGAGTCACCATTGATGACTCTCTCACTTATACGCACCACGTAGACTCCCTTGTCAAAGTGGTAAACACAAAGATCGGGGTCCTCTATAGGCATAAGAAATCCTTCACCCCAGAAGCACTCAGAATCTCAGTCTCCAGATCCATACTCTCCACGATAGACTACGGGCTGGTAGTCTATGGAGCTGCTACTGATACACTGCTCAAAAGGGTCCAAATTGCACTCAATAAGGCATGCCACCTCACCCTGTGTGCAGATCACTACACTCATATTTGCACTCTGTATGAGCGTACAAACTGGCTTAACCTAAAAGACAGGATCAAATACCAAACTTGCCTCCTAGGAAAGAAGGCACTCCTCAGAAAAACCCCATCCTGTATAGGAAACCTGCTCGAGGCTTCTCTCTCAACACACATCACCAGACGGAGGAAGAATGGAGCACTGTCCATACCATTTCGCCGAACCTCACTAGGGCAGCGTGCTTTCTCCTATCCGGCCCCCCTCTGGATAAATGAACTCCCAATGAAATTACAAACAAACAGCCTATCTCAATTCAAAGTAGGCCTCAAACAGCACCTAATGTCTAACTCCAAATGCACCTGCTTCTCAGGCCCCACTTGATAGACAGGCCTACCTCAAGTAACACCCAGCAGGGCTACCTAGAGAACCCTGCCTCCATTCCAGCTCTAGCCAAGGCTTAAGTAAGCTATCAGTCCTCTTTAAACACACTTGGTACTGCCCCTCCCAACCCCCCAACACACACACCATACTCGACAAAGCCCTCTGGAGCTGCTCCCACCATCACAGCCCCCCATTTCACTATCCCCCACCTCTCGTTCTCTGGGTTGGTTTCAAACCCAATCCCCTTTGTTTCACTGTCACCCAGCCTCTACATCTGGGATAGCGTTAAACCCTATGCAGTTACTCTGCCATAGTCTATCGATGGATTTGGAGATTTCCAGGGGTGTGCTACCTAGCGCAACCGATTAGAAATAGCTTAGTATTCAATTACAACTGCTCAGTTTTTTTTCTCCTATTTGTCTAATTGTCATGTAATCGCTCTTTAATGCCTAATGATCAGGCCTCTGTAACCACTGAACATGTGTATTGTCTTATTGTCCACTCTTACATGGAACCTTTGTAAAAGAGCTCACGCTCAAATGTCTTTCCAAAATACTAATTAAACAATTAAACAAAGAGTAGTGAAAAAATATATGAAAAAAAAAAAAAAGACAAGAACAAACTGCCTAAAGGCGAACTATATACAAAATATTTTCCTGTGAACCTCACACCAAATAATCCCCTCAGTAAGCATTGCTGCACGCTGCTGAGTTGTGGAGAAACCCAGAAAGCAGGGTCAAATATAAGCTTTTTTCTTTTTTATAAAAGGTATGCCACCTAAGGAAAATATAAATCCTTTTTGGATTTTGTTTCTGTGAGAGTTTTGCTCTTTCCCTGTCCCTGTCCCTGTCTCTGTGAGAGTTTATGAGTTAGATCATGGTCGGCCTTTGTTGCAAACAGACTGATTGCCTTGCAGCAAGGGGCTTGGTACCTTTCTGCACCTCACCGGTCAAACAGAATATGAGTTTATATTTGTTATGCTTGTAAACTTGTATTTTTTAATTTATATTTATTTTTTATTTAACTTGTACTTTCACGCCATTGGGTGAGTAAACACCCCGATTGGTGCTGGAGGTCATGAGTCTTGCAAATTTTAAAGTGCATGCGTGACGTGGTGTGAGCAATATGCCATTCCAGACCAGGGAAGTGACAGAGTTAATAAATCATGGGAGGATGTGGTACCTGAGGACGGGAGGAGGGCAGATGTGATTCCCTTTCACAAAAGTGGGAGCAAGACAGAGGCAGGAAACTACAGACTTGTCAGTTTGACCTCAGCGGTAGGGAAAATGATGATATCACTTCTGAAGGAAATAATTGTTGAGTACCTAGAGGCCAGTGGGGCCCAGGACCCAAGGCAGCATGGATTCACAGCAAGAAGGTCATGTCAGATAAATCTAATTGATTTCTTTGACTAGGTGACCAAAGTAGTAGACCAGGGAGGGGCTGTGGACATGGCCTAGCTAGACTTTACCAAGGCATTTGACACAGTCCCGCACAAAAGATTAATAAACAAATTAGCCAGCCTGGGAGTGGGTCCCAGGATGGTAGCCTGGGTAAAACACTGGCTGGACAACAGGACACAGTGGGTAATAGTAAACGGAGTCCACAGTGAAGAAGAAAAAATTACTCACCTTAGTAATGTTGTTTCTTCCAATGGAGTCTTGCTGTAGTCTGACATATGAGGTTAGGTCCTGCCTTTCAACTACCCCGGAGAACAAAGAGTTAAACTTTCCATGGCCAGCATGGAATGTTCACCGCAAGCTCGGTTGAAGCCCCTGTCTGCTGTTGTTTAAACTCCAACCGTCAGATCTTTACGAGCAATACTCACTAGAAGTTCTGTGTGGAAACTGTAAAACTCAAACTAGCCAACTGGCAACTATATTTATATAAAAGGGTTTTTTGGTTTCAAAGCAAACACTCAAGTCAGGAAACCCAAAAAACAAAACCCATCCCAAAACACAACACTCACCCAAAGTAAAGGAGGGTGAAAACGGACACCCCTAGGGTGCCAACACTGCTCCTGCCCACCCACATCCCAAAAACTTGGTTCTGAGAGGGAGGTGGGGAGGTCAGAATACAGCAAGACTCCATTAGAAGAAACAACATTACTAAGGTGAGTAATTTTTCTTCAAACAACATGAAGCCTTGCTGTAGTCTGACATAAGCAGACTACCAAGCAGTACCTCCATGGAGAAGGGACAAACCTACTTTGAAACAGGCTCTGAAGTACTGCTGTGTAGAACTGAGCATCACTCCTAGCCTGGATATCTAGAGAGTAATGCTTGGTGAATGTATGGACTGTTTTCCAGGTGGCTGCTTGACAGATTTCTAAGATAGAATATCCCTGGCAGCAGCCAGGAAGTAGCTGTACCTCTAGTAGAGTGAGCCCTCAGGCCTGAGGGTGGAGTTCTACCCAGTTTTTTATACCAGAATTGTAAACAAGAAACAATCCACCTGGCAACAAATCTCTTAGTGGCAGGTTTGCTCTACCAACCTCTCCATACGTGAGGAACAACTGAGGACTCAAACCTGTGACCATTGGTGCTCTATGTAGTAGCTGAGGGCCCTTTAACATCTAAGCTTGTGCAGCCTCCTCTCTCCAGAGGAGGAATTGTCAGTGAAGAAAACAGGGAGAGACACAGACTGGTTAAGGTGGAAATCTGAAATCACCTTAGGCAAAAACTTCCTGTTAGTTCTTAGGACCACTTTATCTCTATGTAAAGAGATGAAATCAGGTTCCACTGACAGGGCTTGCAATTCACTGATACGCCTGGCAGAGGTAATGGCTACCAAAACACAATTTTCCAAGTCAAGTACTTAGCTCTGCAGAGGACAAAGACTCAAAGGGTGGTTGCATAAGCTGAGCAATGCAAACATTAAGGTCCCAAGCAGGAGCAGGATCCCTAAGGGGGATTGGTGTGCAGCAATCCTTGATGAACTTACAAACACAGGATGGGCTGACAGAGGAGAGGGCTTGCCACTGACAGGAAAGCAGAAACAGCTGCCAAATGCACTTTAGTGTAGCTGGCCTAAGGCTTAGGCTATTGAGATGGACCTTATGGTCCAGAACGTAGGCAACCCAGCAGACTCTGGAGAAATATTCTTCTTAGAACACCAAATAGTGAACTTTTTCCATTTGGAATTGTAAGTCTTTCTGGTGGAAGGCTTTCGAGAAGCCTTAAGGATATCCAGAACCCCTTGGGAAAGATGCAGATCAGCAAACTCTAACTCTTCAAGAGCCATGCCTTGAGATTGAAAGACCTGAGGTTCGGGTACCAAATCCTCCCGAGAGGATGTCAACAGGTTGTAATTCCTGGGAAGAGACAGGGGAAGGTGGACTGCTAGGGACAGCAACAGGGGGTACCAAGGCTGTCTGGCCAAGTCTGGAGCAATCAGAATCACTTTGCATGGTTGTGACCTTATCTTGACTAACACTTGGAACAGGAGAGGGAAGGGGGAAAAAGCATACAGAAATGTCCCTTCCAAATTCAAGATCAGAGCATCCAGGGGGACTGCGCCCAAGACTGGGGGTCTGCAACAAAAGAGAGGAAGTTGGTGATTGTCTGGGGCTGCAAAAAAATCTATCTGTGGAGTGCTCCATCTCGAGCGAGAAAATCACTTTCAGAACAAGGGGATCTAGGGTCCATTCGTGATGGCCTTGGGATATTCTGCTCAGAGCATCTGCTAGGACATTATCCTTCCCAGGGAGGTGAACTGCTATCAGAGAGGTTTGCAGGGGAATAGGCCAGGGACCACAACGTCATTGCGTCTGTGCACAAGGCCATAGAATGAGTGCCTCCTTGCTTGCTGATGCACCACATTGTGGTGGTGGTGTCTGTTCTGACCTGGACCACCTTGATCTGTACAGATTTGGAAAAGGCTTGCAGTGCCAGAAACACTGCTCTGAGTTCCAAGAGACTGATGTGAAGCAGAGATTCCTGAGGCGACCACAGCCCTTGGGTGGCAAGATCCCCCAGATGGGCTCCCCCAGCCCAGCTGGGAAGCATCTGTGGTGAGTATCACTGAATGAGACTGAGTGACAAAAGGAACTCCTTGTCTCAAATTGTCCTGATCCTGCCACCATTGCAAGGCCTGGATCAGGGTTTGAGTCACTGGGACTAGTTTGGTAAGGGAATCCTTTCTTTGGGACCAGAAGGCTTTTAAGTGGAACTGAATGTCCCTCATCTGGAATCTTGCTCCCTGGACCACTGCTGTGGAAGCTGCCATGTGGCCCAGAAGCTGAAGGAAATGCCTTGCTGGTCGAGACACCTGTAGGGTGAATGAAGAGGCCAGTTCCATAAGGGTCCTTGCCCTGTCCAGGGAAAGGAAGGCTCTTGCCCTTACTGTATCCAGCTCTGCCCCTATGAAGTGAGGAGCTGTACTGGCTCAAGAACTGCCTTTGGAAGACTGAGAAGGAATCCTAAGGAAGTGAGCACTTGCTCTGATGTTAGGCCAAAGGGCATTGCTCTGAATTGATAGTGGCCTGAGGACAACTCGAACCTGAGGTACTTTCTGTGGGAGCACCTGATGGGAATGTAAAAATAGGCATCTTTGAGGTCCAGGGAGGCTAGCCAGTCTCCTGGCCTTAGAGAGGGAAGGATAATTCCCAGGGTTACCATTTTGAACTTTGGCTTTAAAAGATGTTTATTCAGATATCTTAGGTTCAGGATGGGTTGCCACTCTCCTGTCTTTTTGGGGGTTAGAAGTACCTGGAGTACAATCCTTTGCCCTTGTGTAGGGTGGGAACCCTCTTTATGGCTCTGAGAGCTAGGAGGGAAGAAGCCTCTGCCTCTAAGGCAAGGGTCTCTGATGGATTTGTGGTAAAAGGATCTGGTTCTCATCTTGGGAAATTTTTGAGTTGAGAACCAGTCCCTGGCTTACTACTTCCAGGACACACTTGTTCGATGTAATAGACTTCCAGTCCTGACAAAGTAAGCCAGCCTGCCCCCTACTGGTACTGGAGAATTGGCCCAGGCAGACCATCAGGGTGTCTGCTTGGCAGGAGCTTTAGGCTGAGGGGTGGATGCAGGCCGACTCATCCCCGTCTGCCTCTCCTTCTGAAGAATCCCCTCTGAGAATAAGAAGAGGAGGCCTGAGCTTGGTAAAAAGGCCTTTGGAAAGGCCTGACCCTGACCCTGGACTGCTGACTTTGAGGAGTGGCTTGCCTTTCTTTGGCCTGAGCACTCCCGTAAGTGGTGCTGTACTCATCCATCTTTTTCATGTAGTTCTCTGTCTGCTCCTCAAACAGAGAATTACCAATAACAGGGAAATCCATGGCCTTAGCCTGGGTATCCTGTGATAGGCTAGTACATCTGAGCCAAGCCATCCTCCGAAGAGCCACAGATGTAGCCATGACTCTTGATGAAACATCACTGGAGTCCACAGCAGCATGAAATTGCACTTTGGATGCCTCAATCCCATCTGCAGCCACCTGCTCCAGCTCCTTGGCAAGCTGGTCAGGTGCCTGTTTAGCCAGAGCCAGTACAGTGTCCCATCTGGACTTCTGGTATCTAGCTGTGTAGGCCATATAGTTAGCCTGCCTGAGTCCCAAAGATGCTGCCATGTACTGTTTCTTTGCCATGGCATAAATCCTCTTGGAGTCCTTATCTGGGGGTGTGATCAGGGATATTTGCCTTATCACAGGCAGCAGCCTGCACTACCCCAACATGGCTGCATTGCTGAGAAAGGAACTCCGTGTCCAAGCCTGAAAGAGTATACCTCTTGTCCATTCATCTGTCCACAGGAGGTATGGAGTTAGGAGTCTTAAGAATTTTATGTGTCTGTTTCCCAAAGGATTTGTGGAGGGGAATAGATAGTCTCCTGGACTCTGGGATGTCCATCATTTCAACAAAATCAGGCTCCTCCTGATCCTCTACTGCTTCTTCCATAGGAAGCTGGAGGGTTTCAGCCACTTTTTTGTAAAACATAAAGTGGGAAGGGGACTCAGAAAGCCTAGGAGGAGAAACACCTGAAGGTCTGTCTGGGGAGATGTCCGGGTCCAATAGGCACATCCAGACTTTCATAATCACCATCATCATCCTCATACTCTCCTCCTCCTCATCCGTTCATAAAATTCTTCCAAGGTGTAATCCGAACTAGGGAAAGTACAGTTACGTAAGAACTCACCGTAACAGTAGATCTTCGAGAACAGCTCTTGCAGCAGGTTACACCATTAGGACTGGCCGGCAGGCATCAGGACCCCAAGGAAAATTCTAGCTAGCTATCTTCGAGTGGGGACCGCCCACGCTGGTGTCCCTCTCCGACGTCCAGGCATAGTACATAAGGGGCGGTCCCGCCAGATTCCCCAGTTCTCCCGGGCCGGAGACTCCGCCGCAGGCTGACACGAAATGGGTACCAAGGATCCAACGTCAGAAGACAAAAGGGTAAAATCCTTGTAAAAAGGCTGTGCCATGCCTCCTCCAAGGGGAAGGTGGGCGGAGGCACTGCTGCAAGAGCTGTTCTGAAGATCTACTGTTACTGTGAGTTCTTACGTAACTGTACTATCTTACCGAGACACAGCTCTTGCAGCAGATTACACCATTAGACTGATTCCCACAGTAGCGCTTTGCAAACACTCTGGGAGGAGGAAACTAGAAAGCATGTATTCAGGTCTGAATCTAGGACAGGAGACCCCTGTAGCACAGCCAGGGCGGAGCCGCTCTTCGCTGCGGAAGCAATGTCCAGGCTATAATGCCTGATAAAGGTATGTACAGAGCTCCAAGTGGCTGCAGCACAAATGGCAGAAGTGGAGACGTTTCAAGTGCTTGCAAGGGAGGTGGCCACTCCCTAGTAGAATGGCCTCGACTGATCCGGGAGGGGCTTTTGTTTCATATCATAACAGTAAGAGATGCACTGGACAAGCCAGCGAGACAGGGACTGTTTGGATACTGGTTGGCCCATCATCCTTTCAGTAAAGGAAATGAAAAGTTGCTCCGATTCTACGAGCTGCTTAGTTCTGCTCAGGTAGTACCTTAAATTGCGGTGAACATCCAGGGTGTGAAGCAGCACTCTCCTCTATTAGAATAATTAGGGAAGTAGACCGCAGGTCAATATCCTGATTGAGGTGACGTGAAAACCACCTTAGGCAAGAATTTAGGATTCGTCCTGAGGATACTCTGTCCCGTGGAAAATTAAATAAGGCTCTTTGCACATGAGAGCATGAAGCTCAGAAACTCTTCTCGCTGACGTAACAGCAACCAAAAACAACGTTTTCCACGACAGAAAACGCAGCTCGCAATCCGCAGCAGGTTCAAAGGGGGGAGCGTGAGTTGCTCCAGGACAAAGAGCAAGTCCCATGGAGACACTGGGTCCTTAATGGGCGGCCTAAGGTATAACACCCCTCTCAAGAATTCTCGACAGGCATCTAATTGTGCCACTGTGCGCTGTCCCACCAGGAGGTGATAAGCTGAAATGGCACAGAGGTGCACCTTAATAGAGGAGTAGGCGAGACCCGAATGGAAAAGGGAGAGCAGGTACTCTAACACCGCTTTCACTGGACAACCTAAAGGGGAAAGGCTGCGTGTTTGTGACCATAGACAAAAACGGTGCCATTTCATGGCGTACATCGCATGCGTTGCCGGCTTTCTGGCTGCAGAAAGAACTTCCGCAACCTCTTGCGAGACCCCGTGTCGCAAGATGGCTATGTCTCTAGGAGCCATGCATGCAGGTTCAGTGAGCGTAAGTCCAGGTGGACCAGTGAACCCTCCTCCTGAGACAAGAGATGGGAGCTGAATGGCAACGGAGCGGAGGTTCCCGGGATAGCTGTATTAGCAAAGGGAACCAGATCTGTCTGGGCCAGAAAGGGGCCACCAGGATCATTGTTGCATGCTCCCTGCGCAGTTTGAGAAGAACTCTCTGGATCAACGGGAAGGGAGGGAAAGCGTAGAGGAATCTGTCCACCCAGGAGAGGGACAACGTGTCTCGCCAGAAAACACCAGGCCCTGGATCTAGCGAGCAAAAATTGGGCAGTTTTGAGTTGGATGGGGAAGTGAACAAGTCCAATTCTGGAGTTCCCCATTGAAGAAACAGATCCTCTGCTACCTCCTGAAGAAGTTCCCACTCGTGGACTCTGGCCTGGGAGCGACTCAGGCCATCTGCAATTGTGTTGTCCACCCGGAACATGTACTGTGATCAGGTTTGCGCCGTGTCGTATTACCCAATCCCACACCCTCATGGCCTCCCTGCAAAGGGGGTAAGAGTGTGCGCCTCCTTGTTTGTTGAGGTAATACATCACCGCCGTGTTGTCTGTCTGAAGCAGGAGAGTACTCAGCGGGATCTCTGACTGAAATGCCTGCAGGGCACAAAGGACCGCCCTCATCTCTAGGATGTTGATATGGAGGTGGGCCTCCTGAGGGGTCCACGTTCCCTGGGACTTCACCCCGTCCAGGTGTGCTCCCCACCCTAGACCTGAGGCGTCTGTGGTGAGGATTACCTCCAGGGGATGCGCTATAAACGGACGCCCGTAGAGAGTGTCCCTGGGTTCAGCCACCACTGACCAGTCTCGAATCACGGTATTCGATTCTGACCGGATGCTGCATGTGGTCTCGCCTTTGGTCCCATTGCACCCTTGAGCATCCACTGGAGTTACCCATGTGGAGCCTTGTGAAAGGGACAGTAGGAATGGCCGCAGCCATGTGTCCGAGCAAGTGAAGGACCGACCTGGCTGGGACGGTCTTGTTCAACGAAAGCTCCCTGATGAGGGATCTGATGTGCTCCGCTCTGTCATCTGGAAGAAATGCTGTTCCCTGAACGGTGTCCAGTACTGCGTCTATGAACTGCAGCTTCTGCGATGGTACCAGGAGAGACTTCTCATGGTTGATTAGGATACCCAGAGATCGAAACAGGTCCTGGGTACCCTGGATTGCCCGTAACAACGCCTCTCTGGAGGTGGCCATGAGAAGCCAATCGTCCAGGTACGGGAACACATAATGGCCCTGTCTCCTTAGAGACGCTGCCACGATTGCCATGCATTTGGTAAAGACCCTGGGTGCCGATGACAGCCCGAATGGAAGGGCTCGGAACTGAAGATGATGGCCGAGAAACTCGAAGCGCAGGAACCTCTTGTGTGCTTGAGCTATAGGGATGTGCAGGTAAGCGTCCTGCATGTCTAGAGAGGCTAAAAAGGTGTCCTGCTTCAGCATGGGAATAAGACCCGGAAGAGTTACCATGCGGAATCTTTTGTAGGCGACCAACAAATTGAGGTCGCTGAGGTCCAGAATCAGACGGAGGTCCCCTGTCTTCTTTGGAACCAAGAAGAAGTGGGAATAGTATCCATGTCCTCTCTGGTTCTCTGGGACGTACTCTATTGCTCCCTTTTGCAGGAGCGTGAGTACTTCTGGTCTGATCAATGACTTGTGCTGACCCGAGTATCAGGAGAGCAGAGGAGGCCTCGAGGGTGGCTTTTCCGCGAATTCTATAAAGTGGCCTCTTCCAACCATCTGGAGAACCCACCTGTCGGTGGTTATAGACTGCCATCCTGGCAGGAAATTCGCAATGCGACCCCCGACCATGAAATCCCGTTGATCCTGAGGGGCGGGGGACGGAAAGGAGTCAGGCTGTGGCAGCTGAGAGGCCCGCTGGCTGGGCTGGCTCCGGAGTGCGCTGGCCTCGACCTGCGGGTTGTTTTCCTGGGCTCTGGAAACCGGAGCCTCTGTTGTAGAACGGGCGGGACTGCTGTCTGTGTCCGTCTACCTAAATCGGCTTCGTTCCTACTAAGGAACTAAGCTGGGTCGGTACATGGCCTGAACCGATCTCACCGCCTTCCCGGCCTCTTGCAGTTTGGTAATTATCTTCTCGGAGGACTTACCAATAAAACTTCTCCTTGAATGGGGCGTCCATGATGTTTTCTGGACGTCGGGGTAATCCGGAGACATGGAGCCAAGAGTGCCTCCGGGCATCCGCCTGAAGCTGCTGCTCGGGCCGAGTCCGCTGGAGTCGTGATACCAGAGCACCTGGGTTCCTGTCCGAACTCAGACGGAGGAGCTGCAACATCTCCTCCTTCTGCCCACCTTCTGGCAATTTCTCAGCCGCATCAGACCCTGCTCCCATAGGGCATTTTGGAACTGCACCATGTGGGTCAAATAATCAGGGATCTGATGGCGAGGTAGCGGAAGCACCGGCGCCTACCCATGGCATCCAGCTGCTTGGACTCTGGGTCCGGTGGCAGGGTACTAAATGTTGCGGTCTCTGGGACCAGTCATGTGAGGCTGTTATGACCAGAGAGTCGGCCTGAGGATGCTGAGCCAAGTACTGGTCTTCCCTTGGAGCCTTGTACAGGCGGTCAGCTTTCTTCAACATCGCCGGGAGTGAATGTGGACGCTTCCACACTGCCTTGGTAACGTCCACGAAAGTGTCTACCAAGGGTGGCACCACCACAGGCTTGGGGTCCTTCTGCCGAAGATATTTCGCAAGGCGTAGCCTTCCGGGGTCTAACTCTTCCACATCCCATCCCATGTTCTCTTGGATGTGTCTCATGATATCCGAGAACGAAGGGTCATCCGGAGGAGACTTTGGAAGCTCACGTGGGTCCGGAGAAGGGATGGAGTGAGGAGATGGGGATGTGGATGTTGAAAACTCTGATCCCGTGTCCTCCATCGAAGGCGAACATCGGCGTCTTCTGGGTCTCTTAGGGCTGGGTGACCTAGAAGAGGATCTGGACGGAGGTCTCCTTTTGTCTGGTCTCCCCCTTGGAGGGGTCCTGGGCTCCCGGGGAGGAGGTAACCGGCCTGCAGACCCAGATGGAGAAGGGGGTGCAGGAACCGGAGGAGTAACCGGTGTAGGAGGAGGAGGAGGTGGAAGTGGAGGCGGAGTGGGGACCATGTCCTTTTTGATGGTATCCCACCAGTAAGTGAAAAGCTCCTTCACCTCTGAAAAAGAAAGGCCCGACGACGGACCGGGCGCCGGTGGTCGGTCGTCGGGTCCCGGCGTCTGCTCCACAGGGGGCTCGGGTTGCGGAGAGGGTTCCCTGGGAGTCTCAACAGGACCGGGGTCGCCCGTCTGGTCCTCGGGCTGAGTCAACTCCTCCTCAGTGATGGTCTCCTGACCGACGTCGGTCGGAGGCGTCGGGGTCCTCTTCTCGATTGGAGCGGGTGCCGTCCCCTACCGCGTCCGTGGTGATTGGCTTGGCGGCGATGGTCTTCTGATGGACGACGCCCTGGGGACCTGTGGCAAGAGGTCGATCGCCGGTGAACCGCCGCCGGGTCCAACGGCCTCTTAAGTGAGGTGAGCTCCTTGGTCTTCCGTTGGGGAGGAGGAGGCAAGGAAGCGGACCTCATGTCGGGTTCAGAATGGTGGGAACCCGACTTGTGGTGATGGTGACGATCCCCCGACTTAGCCAGGCCCTTGGAGGACGAGGAAGGCCTGGGAGTCTTGGCCTGAGAAGAGGAGCCTGAAGACTTTCTCACTGCAGCAGGGGGAGGCTGAGAGCTGGCCCGGGAAGGAGAGCGGTTGGACCTGGAGCCGGAGCTGCGTGAGTTGGAGGCCCTAGACGGGGACCTGGAAGGGCCCTTCTCTCTATGCTTCTCAGCATGCTTGCGGGTCTTCTCAGTAAGAACCTCTTGGAAGCCATGGTCTTGAGTTGTTCCTTGAGCAGGAATGCCTGTAGGGCCTTCTGGCGACGGATCTGGGTTCTGCTGTTGAAACCCTGACAAAAGGTGCAGGACCAGGTGACGTGGTCTGGGCCTAGGCACCGGACACAGGCCAAGTGCGAATCCTTGAATGGGATCTGCTTCCCACAGGCGCACTTCGAGGAGTGACCGGAGGTCGGAGAAGACATCAGAGAAAAAACTGAACGAAGAGAACGAATTTCCCGTAGGAAAACACTTTACCACGCGTCACACGCTAGAAGCTGAACCGAAGGGTTGAGACATGCAAGTCGACGGCGGGAAAGAACTGGGGAATCTGGCGGGATCGCCCCCTTATGTACTACGCCTGACGTCGGAGGCGGGACCGACGTCGGGGGCGGTTCCACTGAAGATAGCTAGCTAGAATTTTTCCATGGGGTCCTGACGCCTGCCGGCTTCAGTCCTAATGGTGTAACCTGCTGCAAGAGCTGTGTCTCAAGTAAGATCTGACCGAACCAACCCCTGCCAGATGGAGCGGTTCGCCGAACCGAAATAAGCGATTGCACTTTTCTTATCGCCTTTGGCTATCTCAACGGAGGTCGGAGTATGAATTTCTGGATCCGAACCGGACAATTTACTTTTTTTTCTTTTTACGGAACCGACCCTCAGAATCAGCTCTTCCCTTTTGAAGTATCACCCTGGTCAGAGGCACTCCTTTCGAACCGAACCGGGCTGGCTATCCGGTTAGCGGACTTCAGCCTCCTTTCCTCAGTCTACCTAATCTCATTTCCAGGGTAGCTTTGGGAAAATTCTTACAAATTTGGCAGTCTGAATCGAGGTGGTCAAACTCCAGACAATAAACACAGGTGGTGTGGGGATCAGCCTTAGCAAAGACTTCCTCACACACACGCTGCAGTGTTGAAACCCAGTGGGCCCGGTTTTTTTCTTGGGTTTCTCAGACATGGCCAATCCTAACCAAAGCTTACCCTTTTTTCGGCAACCCACCAGGCAAGACTCCCCTATCGGTTCCTGACCGTGTTACGGGTCTTGAAAAAAACGGAATAAAATCGTTTTTTTTAGAACCGATACAGACCGGTTACCACACGCTAAGTAAATTCACAAACTTTTTTACCTGAACTGATTGGTTCAGCTGAACCGATCTACAATTTACAAGTTCCTCATAAAAACTAAATAGAAAACCTATCTAGTACTCACGGTACCACAGACAGAGACTTAAACCGAAGATTCGGTAGCAGCAATTCGGTCGAAACCGAGCGAAAAAACGAGACTTTAACCGACTTTTGAACCGAGGAAAGGAGAAATCTCCAGAGCGACTGTTCAGTGAGGCAGAGTAAAGAATCTGACGGCTGGAGTTTAAACAACAGCAGACAGGGGCTTCAACCGAGCTCGCCGTGAACATTCCATGCAGGCCATGGAAAGTTTAACTCTTTGTTCTCCGGGGCAGTTGAAAGGCAGGACCTAACTGCACATGTCAGAATACAGCAAGACTTCATGTTGTTTGAAAATAATAAACTCTAGCTTCAAACACTAAAACTGAGAAGAACTGAATGCTGTTGTCATATAAACATGAAGTTCTGACTCCCGGCGGATGAGCAACGTCGTCAGTGATGTGCACTTGACAGCAGGAAAAAAAGGAACTGGGGAAGTTGAGGGCTGGTGCGAAAGTAAGCCTGTGCCCATGAACCCAGCCTCATGAAGCCATGTTTGTAAAGCAGCTTGTCCTCAGCACCAGCCCTCCTGAAAAGTTCTGGCACCTGCGGGGCCCTAGTGCCTTTGGCTCAGATGCACTAGTGTGAATCAGTGGTGAAGACTGATTCCTGGAAGCTCTAGATATGTCAGTCTCCAGGCAGAGCACTGTTTCACATATCAAACCTAGTACTGTATAGTAGAAAATTATCTAATTAGAAGAGGGAAAATGAGAAGTACTTTATAAACAGTAGAAGTATACTATTTTTAAAAGTCAATATTAGTTTCAGGCATTGTTCTAGCTCTTTAAATAGCAAGGCCATGATTCACAAAAAAACACAAAGTGCCCCGCAAAAGTTTGTGCTGCACCTCGCGGCTGCGCTGGTGGGCAAGCCTGCTATTCACAGTTGGATAGTGCAGTGCGCTATCTGGCTGTGATTAGGGGCAGGCAGCGGCACTGATAACCCAGGAAAAGCAACAGGAACCCCAGTAGTGCTGCCCCCACAGCCAGCCAGGAAAACGGGACGGCAACAATAGCGCACACGTGCTAAACCCCTATTCACGAAACAAGCCATGCAAATGAGCCCATTGGACATGCAAGCCCATTAGCATGGCCATCATGGGCCCATTTGCATGGCCTTTGGTTGGCTTAGTGCAACCCCCACCACCACCAGCCTATGCCCTACACAGCCGTTGCATTCCCCTGTGGTGTAATGCCCCCTGTCCTTCGATCTCCGTCCCCAGATGAATGACTTTAGTCCCTGGTAGTCTTGGGTCCCTCTCCCCTCCCCAATCACCAACCCCATATGTTGTAAGATGTTTCCATAGTGTAGTGGTCCCTCCCGGGTCCTGGATCGGCCACCCAATATGTACAAATATTTATTTTCCGTAGTGTAGTGGTCCCTCCACCTTCCCCAGTCACCAACTGCTATCCCCAAATGTGTAAAACTCCATTCCCTGGTAGTCTAGGGTCCCTCCCCCACTCCATCCAGTGTGACCCACCACCCTGCTACCCCCCCCCCCCGCCGCTGTGCTGGTCGCCAATCACTGATTGGGATGGGGGTGGGGTGGTGGGTCACACTGTACAGAGTGGGAAGAACCCTAGACTACCAGGGAATGGGGGTTTTATGCATTTGGGGATGGCAATCGGTGACTGGGGAGGTGGAGCCACTACTACACTATGGAAAATAAATATTTCTACATATCGGGTGGGCTATCTGGGACTGGGGAGGACCACTACACTATGGAAAATAAATATTTCTACATATTGGTGGCGACTGGGAAGGAACACTGCACTATGGAAAACATTATTCCTACATATCGGGTCAGCAATCAGAGGACGGGAGGGTGGGGGCTGAAGTACCTCTGCCAACCACTAGGGTTGCATGCATTACCACCAGGTTTTGTCGGCGTAATTTCTCCATGCAAATGCCTTCACAAAAGGCCCTTGCATGGAGCAAAATCTTTGTGAATTAAACTGGGGGATATGCAGATCATTTTCCCTCATTTGCATTGTGGCTCCTCTCAAAACTCTGCCTAGGGGCAAACTGGGCTTTGGAATACCAACTCCAGGCAAACCATGTTTGTCCCCAGGCAAAGTTTTGTGAATCTGGCCCCAAGTATCATCTTATGGAGTCAGTTTTCTAGTTGAGTTAAACTCATGATGATATTTCTGCTGGCCATTTTTTAAATATTTTGTTTCTCTTGTGTGTTACTTATATGGAAACATCCACTTACATGTGCCCCACACCAGCATCCCCCAATTCAGGATTTTGAAAATAAAGTAACATATTTACCTTACTAGTTTTGCAGTATTTTTATTTTATCTGGTTGATCCTGTGTCTCTTCCACCTCACATTTTGCAACAAGCACCTCTAGTGGTGCATCCCAAAAGCTCTTATGGTTAACTTCAGAACCAGGAAGCAGCCGCACGAGCATATAGTGTTTGTAATAATAGAAAGAGCTATTAGTAGCCCCGGTTTGCTTTCTACTAGTCCTGTTGCTATACCAAGTCCAAGACAAGACTAACAGTTGACCAGGGCACGTGTAAGAAAAAGTTACTTACCATAGTAACCTTATTTCTCCCAGGGGATACTACAATATGCCTTTAGATTTCAAGAACACCTTGAGAAAGGTGTGTAGGTCAGTACTCTAGCCCTCAAGAGCCGGGCCTTGAGGTTGAGGGATTTGAGGTTCGGATACCAAACTCTCCCCTGGGCACAGGTTAACAGGTTGTGATTCCTGGGGAGACACAGGGGAAGATGGACTGCTAGGGACAGAAGGAGTGGGTACCAGGGCTGCCTGGCCCAATCTGGGGCAATCGGAATCACCCTGCAAGGCTGGGATCTGATTTTGACTAGCACCTTGAATAGGAGAGGGAAGAGGGGAAAGGCGTAAAGAAACTTCCCTTCCCAATCTAGGAGAAAGGCATCCAGGGGGACTAAGCCCAACACTGGGGGTCTGCAACAGAACAGTGGAAGTTGGTGATTGTCTGGGGCTGCAAAAAGATCTATCTGAGGGGTGCCCCATCTGGCAGAAACTATCCCCAGTATTTGAGGATCCAGAGACCATTCGTGATGGCCCTGGGAAATCCTGCTGAGAGCATCTGCCAGGACATTGTCCTTTCCTGGAAGGTGAACTGCTATGCGGGAAGTGTTCAGGGAATAGGCCAGAGACTACAACTTCATTGCCTCGGTGCACAAGGCCGAAGACCGAGTGCCCCCTTGCTTGTTGATGTACCACATTGTTGTGGTGTTGTCTGTTCTGACTTGTACCACTTTGTTCTGAACAGACACAGAAAACACTTGAAGTGCTAGAAAGACAGCTCTGAGCTCCAGCAAATTGATGTGGAGCAGAGATTCCTGAGGGGACCACACTCCCTGAGTGGAGAGGTCGCCCATGTGGGCTCCCCACCCTAGGAGGGATGCATCCGTAGTGAGGGTCAAGGAGTGAGACAGAGGAATGAAAGGACCCCCAGCCTTAAATTGCTCTGATCCTGCCACCACTGGAGGGCCTGGATCAGGGTCTGAGTCACTGGGACCAACTTGAAAGGGGTCTCTCTGAGACCAAAAGGCTCTCAAGTGAAACTGAATGTCCTCATCTGAAATCTTGCCCTTGCACTACAGCTGTGGACGCAGCCATGTGCCCCAGGAGCTGCAAGAAGTATCTTGCTGGTCGAGAGACCTGCATAGTGAAGGAGGAGGCCAGAGCCACCAGGTTCCTTACCCTCTCTAGGGTAGGAAGGCTCTGGCCTGCTTTGTGTCCACTCTGCACCTATGAAGGTGAGCACCTGAACAGGTTCCAGAACTGACTTTGGAAGATTGAGCAATAAGCCCAGAGAGGTGAGCAGCTGCTGGGTAACTTGCAGGTGAGATTTGACCTATTCTGGGGACTGGCCTGCAATGAGCCAGCTGTCCAGGTAGGGAAAGACAGCAATCCTTTGCCTTCTTAAATGAGCAACTGCTACTGCCAGACATTTTGTGAATACCTTGAGGCAGAGAATAGGCCAAGGGCATTGTTTGAACTGGTAGTGACCTGAGGGCAGTTCGAATCTGAGGTACTTTCGGTGGGAGCTTCTGATTAGGACATGAAAAATAGGCATCCTTGAGGTCCAGGCAGGCTAGCCAGTCCCCTGGCCTAGAAAGGGTAAAATCATTGCCAGAGTTACCATTTTGAACTTTGGTTTCAACAGGTGCTTGTTCAGATATCTCAGGTCTAAAATGGGCCGCCATTCTCCTGTCTTTTTAGGGTAAGGAAATATTTGGAGTACAGACCCTTGCCCTGATGTAGGGGAGAAACCCTTTCTACAGCTCTGAGAGCCAGGAGGGATGAGACTTCTGTTTCTAAAGAAAAGGTCTCTAAAGGGTTTGCAGGTGGGAAAGATCTGATTCTCATCTTTGGAAATTTTTTGAAGCTGAGAACCAGACCCTGACCTACTACTTCCAGGACCCACTTGTCTGAAGTTAGAGACTCCCAGTTCCGAACGAAGTAAGCCAACCTGCCCTCTACAGGTAAAGGAGAATCGGCCCTGGGCACCCCAACAGGGTGCCTGTTTGGCAGGTGCTTTAGGCTGAGGGGTGGGAGCAGGCCTGCTCACACCCCGTCTGCCTCTCCCTCTGAAGAACCCCCTCTGAACATAAGCAGAGGAGGCCTGGGTTTGGTAAAAAGGCCTGTGAAAAGACCTACCCCTACCCCTGGGGGTCTGCCTCTGAGGAGTGGCTTGCCGCTCCTTGGCCTGAGCACTCTTATAGGTAGTCCTATATTCATCCATTTCCTTCATATAATTCTCTGTCTGCTCCCCAAACAGAGAATTCCCTACCACAGGAAAATCCATTGCCTTAGTCTGGGTATCCTGTGACAAGCTAGTACACCTGAGCCAGGCCAACCTACGTAAAGCTACAGATGTGGCCATGACCCTAGAGGAAACATCATTAACATCCACAGCAGCATGAAACTGCACCTTAGAAGCCTCAATGCCATCAGCAGCCACCTGTTCTAGTTCGCTAGCCAGCTGGCCATGGGCTTGTTTGGCTAATTCCATAACAGTATCCCATCTAGATTTCTGATACCTAGCTACATAAGCCATGTAATTTGCTTGCCTGAGTCCCAAGGACGCTGCCATGTATTTTTTTTTTTGTATGGCATCAATCCTCCTGGAATCCTTGTCAGGAGGATGTGAAGCCAAGGGAATATTAGCTTTATCACAGGCTGCAGCCTGAACCACACCAACATGACTGCAATGCTGTGAAAGGAATTCTGTATCAGGACCTGACAGAGTGTACCTCCTGTCCATCTTTTTGTCCACAGGAGGCACAGAATTAGGAGCTTTTAAAATTTTTATTGTTTGTTTCCTAAATGAATTATGCAAGGGAATAGACAATCTCCTAGACTCTGGAATATCCATCCTTTCTACAAAATCAGGTTCCTCTTGCTCATCCACAGCTTCCTCCAATGGGAGCTGGAGGGATTCAGCAACCTTTTTATAAACAAAAATGAGAAGGGGACTCAGAAAGCATAGGGGGAGATTCTAAGGGTCAGTCTGGGGAGATGTCCGGTTCAATGGGCACATCCAGACTCTCAAAGTCACATTCACACTGTTCATAATCCTCCTCCCCCTCCTCTGGTTCATAAAAATCTCCAATATCATATTCTTGAACCGGTGGAACCGGCCGAACCAACCTTTTACCAGACATAGGCGGTTCGGATGGAACCGGAGAAAGTGACTGTACAATTTGTATAGCTTTTGCTATTTCTGCAGCAGTTGGGGAAGGAATTTTGGACTCCCTACATCCTGATTTTTTAGTTTTCTTAGCTGGAACTGGCTCCTCAGAGCCAGCTTTACATTTGCCCAAAGAAGTCTCGCCCTGGTCAGAGGGCGCTCCCTCCGGTTCGGTTGGCACCGAACTGGGCTGGCCATCTGGGTCAGCGGACTTTTTGGCCTCTCGTTCCCTGAGCCTGCCCACTCTCTTATCCAGGGTGGCTGCAGGGAAATTTTTACCAATCTGGCAGTCTGAAATGAGGTGGTCAACCCCAGACAATAAACACATGTAGTGTGTGGGTCAGCCTTGGCAAAGGCTTCCCCACAGACACTACAGTGTTGAAACCCAGTGGGCCCGGTTTTTTCTTTTGGGTTTCTCAGACATGATGCCAGCCTAACCAAGAAACTTGCCCTTTTAACGGCAGTGCCAGGCAAGACACCCTTATCGGTTCCCAACCGTGTCACGGGTCATGGAAAAAACCGTAATGAAATCCGGTTTTTTTAGAACCGATAAGAACCGGGAACCGCACTCTAAAAGCTTTAAAATGCTTACTCTTTAAAGTTTTAATCAACCTGATCGGTTCGAACCGAACCGATAAACATTTACAAGTTCCACACAGAAATAAAACCTGTCTATTACTTACAGTACCACAGACAGAGCTTGAACCGATAGGTTTGCGGTTAAAATAATAATACTCGCAGTTGAATTTACCGAGAAAATACTGTTTAAACCGAGAAATGAACCGAGCAGTAGGAGAAATCTCCGGAGCGACTGTTCAGTGAGGCGGAGTAAAGAATCTGACAGTTTGAGTTTGAAATAACCAAGACAGAGCTTCTCTAATAGAGCTCGAGTTCTAAGTTCCATTCTCAGAATGGAGTTAACTCTTTCACCTCCGGAGCAGTTCTAATGGTGGGACAAACTGCAATAGTCATAATATAGCAAGACTTCATGTTGTTTGAAAGGTGATTCCACGCAGTGACTGCAAAATCACCTTTCGGGAATGAATAATGCCACGACAGTGCAAGAATTCATGAGGAGGGGTCCCAAAAACCCCATGTTGAAAATTTGGTGGCAAAATTCCAAAAAATGCCTGAGATATGCATCGAAGTTGAAAAACACCTATTTATTCCATTATACAGCTTACCAGCATTTCCTCAAGTTCACGGTCGGCTTTGAAGAGTGCAGACGTGTTCCCAGTCCATTGAAGTTCGTCGCACCGGACTCCGGAGGTAAGTATGGGGTGAGAAGGGCGTGGAGAGGCAGGGTGCGCAGTGGGTGGGTGCGGGTGGTGGGTAGGGAGACTACAAGGGACCGTTTTTGTGTTACAGGGTGGAAAAAAAAAAAAACATTGCTGATACAGTTTTTTTTTTCTCAGAGGATTTGGCACGCTTGGGATGGGCTCAGCGTGCTACCTAACTGTTTTGGGGCATGCTGCAGCTGACGGGGATTGGGCACCCTCGCTTGGTATACAACTAAAAGGGGGGATTTATGCCGACGGGATTGGGCACCCCATCGGCACACAAGGAAAGCAGGGGGCAAGAGCCGAGAAGGAATGAGCACCCCTCGGCATATAAGAAATGGGGACTGCTTTATGCCAGCGGGTGGGCTCCCCGTTGGCACATACTTCTTGACCAGAAGTAAACCGGCAGGGGGATGGGAACCCCCCGAAGTCGGCAGTTGGGTGGCCGCCCGCCATGAATACAATGTGGCCGAGCACAAAAGAAGGGTCCGCTGCATCTGACGAGCTTTGCTCGGATTGCAGCAGACCTTTCCTCAGATGTGCTCGCCATATTAGTATGCATGGTGTGGCGCCGGCATGCAGGCTGATTGGGGAATGATGGATGCACTTACTGATGCGTGCCTGCATTAGCCCAAAAGCGACCCGCGCTCCAAATCTCCACTGCCTTAAGATGCTGGCTGCGCAAGCACGCCAACATAATAAACTAACGGCTATTAAAATAACACTGATAAGAGGCAGCAAAAGAAAATAATTGGAAAATACTTAAGTATTTGTTAATAATAAAGGTTTCTTAGACTAGATGATGATGAAGAGGAAATCTCCAGGCATCTGGTATTGACAGGCGGAGAGAAAAATCTGAGGGTTAGAATGTAGGCAGTCGATAGGTGGCAGCATTTGAAAAGTGGCTCATGCCAATGATTCCATCATTTGCATAGCATTCTATTTCTGGGAGGATCTGACCTTAAAGGTATACTGCAGAAGAGTTATGAATATTGAAGTATTCCTGGGGTGAGAAATAGATGTTTCCATTTAAAATATCATTTTTGTACTGCCCCACATCCCCTCTGATTTTTGAAGAGTTGGGCTGTGAGCCAGGAAGTTATGTCATGCTTGAAAAATAGCTTACAATAAAGATGAGCCAGGTTAATTACTTTTTTACTGTCACTTTCCTTGTAAAACTGTTGCTCCAAACCAGTTTTAAAGGTGACAGTATCAAGGTATTTTCTTTTCTTAATAATAATTGTAATTTTGGACTTTGGTGCTGTCCAGCAATTCTCTTGACCTAACTGAACAGGTTATTGTGTTTACTTTGAATTAATCCTTCCTTGTGCCTGCTTTTGGGTGTACCTTGTCTACGTTGCTTTCTTCCCACATTATGTTACTTGTAAAATTGTCAGTTGGTTCTGAGATGTATTTTATAATCAGTCAGGGTGGCTACAGTTACATTTTTCAGTACCCCTAACCCAATATGAGTTACAGGGGATCTGGCAATTGTGGTGCCATCCTAAGGCATCCCCTGCTGAATGCCACCCCTCCTCTTACTGAAGGTGGGAACAGGAGAGGGGGCTGGCACTGCACTGCACTGCCTGTGATCTGCCTGAAGCTCTCAACAAAATCTGATTGGAGGACTCTGGGGCAAAGGTTGGGGGACTACCATCAAGGGTGGATCCATGACTGGACAGGGAGCTAAACCAATGCCTGGGGTACCTGCCAGGAAGCTTAGCCGTGGCCCGGTGCTTACTGAGGAGTTTTAACACCAAAGCAGCTGGATGGAGCTCTCTTTACTCCATTCGGCCATACTGTATGTTTGCATTTTCCCTCACCCATCCTATAGGTACCAAGGAGAAGCAATGCAGCTTCTTCCACACAAGTCATCAAGGACAGGCTTGGTCACAGCTTATTGGGAAATAGTGCTTCTTGTGTTTCTGACTTATCATGGCAGTCAAAGGTATACTTCTGTAGGACTGGGATAGCAGCAGAGATCTTGGCAGCAGTTCAAAAAGTTAAAATTGCTCTACTAGGATCATAGCTTATTTATAGTCACTAATTGAGCTATAATTTGTTTACTGTCTTTAATAAAAATGCCCCTGCTCTGCTTTGGTTAAGTGCGTGGGATCTTTAATTTCCACCTGGATAATGCACAGAGATTGGCAGAAGGGACCTTGGTTGGCAGTATAGCGTAGTGGTTAAGAGCACTGAGCTGCAAACCTGGAGACCTGGGTTTGAATCCCACAGCCCCACTTGCTTGCTATCTCACCTTGAGCAAGTCACTTAGCTTCCTTGTGCTGCCGGTCGCACTCTTGGAAACAAGCTTCAGCTTAGTGTGCCTTTCCTGGTTAAACAAATTTCCTTTAATGAGACATATGAAGGATGCTATCTCAGTAGTGCAGCACCCCATTGTACTACACTACATTATCTGTTATGGGTATTGCCACTTAGTAGCTGGTGTGGGCCTAGAACCCAAAAACTTGATCTTCCTGCCCCACTGGCGAGTGTGCTACTTGCTGAGCCACTAACACTCCTAATCTGGTACTGGAAAAGTTATCCAATTAACATCATTTCCTGTTTGACAGACATGAGAAGTAAAGAGAGGGAGCTTTACAAAAGTCATATTTTAAGTAATAAACAAGAAAAAAAATATTCAACTATGACCAGGAGTGATAACATCACAACTTGTAAAGAAAACATGTAAGTTGATAGGTAAACACTTGCTCTTTAAAAGAAATATAAACTCAGCAGGCCCATTGTGCAGCGGTAGCGCTACTGCTCACAATGCCTTTAACCCTTGTTCAAGAACAAACACAGGTCACTGGGGGCTAGCCAAAGGAAGGAGGTTTGAGCATCTTTAATGATTACTTCAGCTCTAACTTCACAAGGGAAAAGAGTGGGCCCCTGCCTGAATGGCTGTCAGGAGCATTCCTGAAATATGGCAACCAGTATTTACCAGAGAACGGGTCCAGAAGGAGCTCGACACTCTAAAGGTGGATACAGCCTCAGGGCCAGATAGAGTGCACCCAAAGTGCCTGCAGAACAGACTGAACCCCTTCTAAACTGATGGAGTCACTGATCAAAGAGGACCTTGTGGGCTACCTACAGAGCAAGACTACAGGATAGTAAACAGCATTGGTTTGTGGCAGAGAGGTCTTATCAGACCAACCTGAGTTTTCTTTGACTGGGTAAAAAAGGTGTAGATAAGGGCCACACCATGGATTTACTCTACTTCAATTTCAGCAAGGCTTTCGACTCGGTGCCACAGAAGATTGCTAAAGAAGCTTGAAGACATGGGCATGGCTAGACATAGTTAGAGCTGTTGGAAATTGGATGAAGGAGAGACAACAGAGGTGGTGGTAAATGGAGTAAAACTGGAAGAGAGGAGGTCATGAGTTGGGTGCTCACAGATCTGTCCTGGTCTTGTCCTCTTCAATATGTTCATCATCGACACTGAAAAGGGCATCAAGGGCAAGTTGTGGTTCTTTGCAAATGACATGAAGATCTGAAGCAGGGTAGATAGCGATGAAGGGATCAGGGAGATGCAGAGGGATCTACAAAGGCTAGAGAGGTAAGTCGGCCCACCGGTGCAGTAGTAGCGCTACTGCTTATGACGCTAATGTCCCAACTTCAGGAATGAGTCTGGAGTGCCAGAGAGCCAGTTGGGGGGAGGTAGGATGAGCACCCCATGGGCAGCTCTCTTTTTCTGGGGTGGAGGGCCATGAGCTCCTGGTGCACTAGTGACATCAAGTGGAGACTGGGTGCACACAGGCCAGGACCATGTTAAAGAGGGGCAGAGGTGACGGCTGAAGTCTGCAGGACATTCACACCTCCAGGGGAAACCACAAGGAGAAAACCCTCCAGGCAAGCACAGCATGAAGCCTAGGATCCATGGACCAGTGCACTGCCGAAACTACCACACATAAGTCTCTACAGGGACTCAAGGTTGAACTCGGTCTCTCCCTGAGAGGAGCCGCTCAGTGATGGGAAAGTCATGGTCCTCCCAGACCAGGCAGCAGTGGGAGTATTGGTGGAAGGGGTGGGAAAGGGTCTGTGGGCTGACATGGGATACATTCTCAGCTTGGCCAGGAGATCCAAAAATAGAACTGGAAAAAAAAGGCCACAGAGGTGGTCTAAGGTTTGGCAGTTGAAATATAATGCCAAAAAATGCAAGGTTATGCATCAAGATGATAGAGTACTGGATGGGAGGGGTCAAACTAAGTACTATGGCAGAGGAAAGGGACCTGGGAGATATCATTAGTGACTTCCTTGTATTCTAAAGCTAATAAGATGCTTGGGTGATTGGAAGGGGTATTGACAGCAGGAAGAGGGAAGTACTACTACCTCTACATAGGTCACTGGTGAAGCCACACCTGGAATACTGTGCTCAATTCTGGTACAGTACAATTCAGTTGGAATGAGCCACTCCAGTGAGGCATGCAGGGAGCAATGATGTGTAAGGCGCACTGAGGACAAGGAGAAGGGACAGATATTATTGTAGGTCACCTCCAGGGGTCCATATAATTTTGGGGACTGGGAGGTGTTTACTGCTAGCTTCTTCTGACTGGTAGTATTTCCACCTATATGGAAGTAATGTCATCCGTAAACTAGTCTCAGACCCCTGCCTTTACACCAAATCTCAAACACACTGGACACCTTTAGTCATTGTCTTTTTGTTTGGTACTGCTGTGGAGTTAGAGATACCTTCCTTATGCTACTGTATATAATGTTGTGACTTATTACAACAGCCTTTATGGTCGCCACTTAGCAAGTTCTGACATTATCTCCTGCACTGTACACAACTGATACTGATGCTCTTTCTGTCTCCATCCCTACCATTTCCACTCTGTTGGTGCATAGTGTCATTGTTGCCAATATCGCACGGTGCTGACAATTTTGTGCACATGTAGCAAATATACTTAAAATGTACTGTGGAAATAAATCTTTAAAATTAGCAAGTGGGAGTAAATCATGTAAAAATTGTAGTAAAATATTCCTTTACTTTTCTTATCTGTTCCCTGGTCACCTCCCACTTTGTTAAGATCTGTTTTGGAGGCATGACAATAAATTAGTTGACCATACTGAAGTCGAGGAAGAAGGACTCCCGGAAGACAATATGTCTGTCCTTAGGTATTAGGGAGCGCCTTGCATGGTATGCAAGACCAGCTCTGGAGTTGACTACCTTATATGTCAGAGATGTGGAGGAGAAATCCAGGACACAGTCTAGGGTGATACTTCCACTGGGGTTCAATCCAGACGTAGGACAGAGAGAAGTTTCAAACAACATGAAGTCTTGCTATATTATGACAATTGCAGTGAGTCCCCATCTTCGAACTGCTCCGGAGGTGAAATAGTTAACTTTCCATGCAGGCATGGAACTTAGAGTGCGAGCTCGGTTGAAAACTCTGTCTGTTGTTCAAATGCAAACTGTCAGATTCTTTACTCCGCCTCACTGAACAGTCGCTCCGGAGATTTCTCCTTCTGCTCGGTTCATTTTGTCGGTTTAAAAGTATTATTTTCTCGGTTTTCAGCCGAAATTAAATCGCAACCGGTCGATTCAAGCTCTGTCTGTGGTAATGTAAGTAATAGATAGGTTTTACATTTAGTTTTTCTGTGTGGAACTCGTAATTCATTATCAGTTCGGTTTGAACCGATCAGGTTGTATTTAAATCTACTAGTCCTTTTTTTAGAGTGCGGTTCCCGGTTCTTATCGGTTCTAAAAAAAACGGATTTCATTACGTTTTTTTCCATGACTCGTGACACGGTTGGGAACCGATAAGGGTGTCTTGCTTGGCGGATTGCCATAAACGGGCAAGTTGGTTAGGCTGGCATTATGTCTGAGAAACCCAAAAGAAAAACTGGACCCACTGGGTTTCAACACTGTAGTGTTTGTGGGGAAGCTTTTGCTAAGGTTGACCCACACACCACATGTGTCTATTGTCTGGGGTGTGACCACCTCAATTCAGACTGCCAGATTTGTCAGAATTTCCCTGCTGCCACCATAGATAAGAGAGTTGGTAGGCTCAGGGAAAGGGAGACCAAAAAGTCCGCTGACCCGGATGGCCAGCCCGGTTCGGTACCAACCGAACCCGGAGGGAGTGCCCTCTGACCAGGGCGATACTTCCTTGGGCAAACGAAGAGCTGGTTCTGAGGAGCCGGTTCCAGCAAAAAGGACTAGAAAGTCAGCTAGCGTTGAGCCAAAAGTTCTCTCCCCAACTGCTGAAGAAATAGCTAAAGCAATTCAAATTGTCCAGTCTCTCCTCGGTTCCGACTTCTAACCAACACCTTCAGGGAGTATGTCGTTCAAGCCGGTTCCACCGTTCAAGATTATGATTTTGAGGATTTTATGAACCGGAGGAGGGGAAGAGAATATGAGGAGAGTGAATATGGTTTTGAAGATCTGGATGTGCCCATTGAACTGGACATCTCTCCAGATAGACTCTTAGGGTTTCTCCTCCAAGGCTTTCTGAGTCCCTTTTCATTTCATGTTTTATAAAAGTTGCTGAAACTCTCCAGCTCCCTGTTGAGGAAGCTGTTGATGACCAAGAGGAGCCAGACTATGTAGAAATGATGGATATTCCAGAGTCTAGGAGACTGTCTATTCCTTTGCATAAATCTTTTCGGAAACAGACAGTAAAAGTTTTAAAAACTCCTCACACTATACTTCCTGTGGATAAAAGAATGGACAAGAGGTATACCTTATCAGGCTCCGACACTGATTTACTCACTCAACAATGCAGCCATGTGGGGGTAGTGCAGGCTGCAGCCTGTGACAAGGCTAATATTCCCCTAGCTTCACACCCCGCTGAGAAGGACTCCAGGAAGATTGATGCTATGGCAAAGAAACAGTACATGGCAGCATCTTTGGGACTCAGACAAGCAAATTATATGGCTTATGCTGCTAGGTACCAGAAATCCAGATGGGATACTGTGCTGGCCCTAGCAAAACAAGTCCCTGACCAGCTTGCCAGGGAGCTGGAACAGGTGGCTATGGATGGTATTGAGGCATCCAAGGTGCAATTTCATGCTGCAGTGGACTCTAATGATGTTTCATCAAGAGTCATGGCTACATCTGTGGCACTTCGCAGGATGGCTTGGCTCAGATGTACTACCCTGTCTCAGGATACCCAGTCTAAGGCCATGGATTTTCCTGTTGGGAAATTCTCTGTTTGGGGAGCAAACAGAGAAGTACATGAAGAAAATGGATGAATATAGGACCACCTATAGGAGTGCACAGGTCCTGGAAGTAGTAAGCCAGGGACTGGTTCTCAGCTTCACAAAATTTCCAAAGCTGAGAACCAGATCTTTTCCACCTGCAACTCCATCAGAGGCACTCGCCCTAGAGGCAGAGATCTCTACCCTCCTGGCTCTCAGAGCCGTGGAAAGGGTTCCTCCCCTACACCAGGGCAAAGTTTGTACTCCAGGTACTTCCTTACCCCAAAAAAGACAGGAGAATGGCGGCCCATCCTGGATCTCAGATATTTAAACAAGCACCTTTTAAAGCCAAAGTTCAAAATGGTGACTCTGGGAATTATCCAACCCTCTCTAAGGCCAGGGGACTGGCTAGCTTCCCTGGACCTCAAGGATGCCTACTTCCATATTCCCATCAGAAGCTCCCATCGAAAGTACCTCAGGTTCGAGCTGCCCTCAGGCCACTACCAGTTCAGAGCAATGCCCTTCGGCCTCACTTCTGCCCCAAGGGTATTCACCAAATGCCTGGCAGTAGCAGTTGCCTACCTAAGAAGGCAAAAGATTGTCATCTTTCCTTACCTGGACGATTGGCTCATAGCAGGCCAGTCCCCAGACCAGGTCAATTTACATCTTCAGATAACGCAGCAACTGCTTACCTCTTTAGGTTTCCTTCCGAATCTCTCAAAGCCAGTTCTAGAGCCTGTCCAGCTTCTTACCTTCATAGGTGCAGAACTGAACACACAGGAAGCCAGGGCCTTCCTTCCCTGGACAGGGCAAAGACCCTAGTCTCCTGGCCTCCTCATTTACCTCCTGCAGGCCTCCCGCCAGCAAGGCATTTTCTGCAGCTCCTAGGACACATGGCTGCTTCCACAGCAGATGTGAAGGGAGCAAGATTTCAGATGAGGGACATCCAGTTCCATTTGAGAGCTTTTTGGTCTCAAAGAAAGGATCCTCTTACCAAGTTGATCCCAGTAACTCGAACCCTGATCCAAGCCCTACAGTGGTGGCAGGATCAGAGCAACCTGAGACAAGGGGTTCCTTTTGTCGCTCAGTCTCATTCTCTAATCCTTACTACAGATGCATCCCTCTTGGGCTGGGGAGCTCACATGGGCGACCTCACCACCCAGGGTCTGTGGTCTCCCAAGGAATCTCTGCTCCACATCAACCAGTTGGAGCTCAGAGCAGTTTTTCTAGCACTTCAAGCTTTTTCCAAATCTGTTCAGAACAAGAGTATTCAGGTCAGAACAGACAACACCACTACAATGTGGTATATCAACAAGCAAAGGGGGGCACTCGGTCTGCGGCCTTGTGCACCAGAGAAGCGATGAGTTCTCTGGCTTACTCCCTGAACACCTCCCTTACGGCAGTCCACCTCCCAGGCAAGGACAATGTCCTGGCAGATGCTCTCAGCAGGATTTCCCAGGGCCACCACGAATGGTCACTGGATCCCCTGGTCTTGGGAGTAGTATTTGCCAGATGGGGCACCCGCAGATAGATCTTTTGCAGCCCCAGACAATCACCAACTTCCTTTGCTGCAGGCCCCAGTGTTGGGCTCACTCCCCTGGATGCCTTAACCCTCAGTTGGGAAGGAAGTTCTCTATGCCTTCCTCCCTTCCTCTCCTGTTCAAAGTGCTAGTCAAAATCAGATCCCAATCCTGCAAAGTCATTCTGATAGCTCCATATTGGGCCAGACAACCCTGGTATCCACTCCTGCTGTCCTTAGCAGTCCATCCTCCCCTGTGCCTTCCCAGGAATCACAATCTGTTAACCTGTGCCGAGGGAAGGGTTTGGTATCCGAATCTCAAATCTCTCAATCTCAAGGCTTGGTTCTTGAAGAGTTAGAGTTTGCTGATTTACACCTTTCCCAAGGTGTAATGGATATATTGAAGGCCTCAAGGAAACCTTCCACCAGGGCTACTTACAATTCCAAATGGAAAAGGTTTTCAATATGGTGCTCGGAAAAGCATATTTCCCTAGTCTCTGCTGATCTACCCACAGTCCTGGATTATATGGTCCATCTGAATTCTTTGGGGCTGAGACCAGCTACCCTGAAGGTGCATTTGGCAGCTGTGTCTGCTTTTATTTCAGCAGGTAAATCCTCTTCTCTTTCAGCTCATCCTGTATTTTCCAAGTTTTTTAAGGGGTTGCTTCACACCAACCCTCCATTCAGGGATCCTGCCCCTGCCTGGGATCTTAATGTTTGCATTGCTCAGCTTATGCAACCCCCCTTTGAGCCCTTGTCTTCAGCTGAGCTCAAGTACTTGACTTGGAAAACTGTGTTTCTGGTAGCCATCACCTCTGCCAGACACATAAGTGAATTACAAGCATTGTCAGTGGAGTAGGAGTTTATCTCTTTTCACAGAGATAAGGTGGTCCTCCCGGACTAACAGAAAGTTCCTGCCTAAGGTGGTTTCAGATTTCCACCTTAATCAATCTATTTCTCTTCCAGTGTACTTCACTGACCACTCCTCCTCTGGTGAAAGGAGGCTGCACAGCCTAGATGTGAAGAGAGCCCTTAGTTACTACATAGAGCGTGCCAAGGGTCATAGGTTTGACTCCTCCAACTGTTCCTCACTTATGGCGAAGTTGGTAAGGAAGCCACCCACTAAAAGATCCATTGCCAGGTGGATTGTCTCTTGTATCCAATTCTGCTACGAGAAGTTGGGTAAAGTTCCCCCCTCAGGCCTGAGGGCTCACTCTACCAGAGGTACAGCTGCTTCTCTGGCTGCTGCCAGAGACATTCCTATTCTAGAAATATGTCAAGCAGCTACCTGAAAAACAGTTCACACTTTTACCAAGCACTACTCCCTGGACATCCAGGCTAGGAGTGATGCTCGGTTTGGCACAGCCGTGCTTCAGAGCCTATTCCCTAAGTAGGTTCTGTCCCTCCTCCATGGGGTACTGCTGTGTAGTCTGCAATTGTTCAATATAGCAAGACTTCATGTTGTTTGAATAAAAAATTACTCACCTTAGTAATGTTGTTTCTTCTAATGGAGTCTTGCTATTTATGACCTCCCTCCCTGCCTGCCCCTCTCAGAACCTCTGTTTTGGGATGTGGGTGGGCAGTACAGGGTTGGCACTTTTTTGATGCCCACCTTGTTGTTTTTCACCTTCCTTTTTGGGTGAATTGGTGTTGTGTTTTTGCATTTTTGGGTCTCCTGACTTGAGTCTTTGTTTTGGGCCAAAAAATGAGTGTTTATGGTAGTAGCCAGTTGGCTGGTGTAGGTTTACAGCTTCCACACAGAGCCTTAGAGAGTTTTAGCTCGTGAAGATCTGACAGTTTGCGTTTGAAGAACAACAGACAGAGTTTTCAACCGAGCTCACGCCTAAGTTCCATGCCTGCATGGAAAGTTAACTATTTCACCTCCGAGCAGTTCGAAGATGGAGACTCACTGCAATTGTCATTATATAGCAAGACTCCATTAGAAGAAATAACATTACTAAGGTGAGTAATTTTTTCTTATTACAGGACCTGAGTCTATCTTAAGACCGGAGTAGCATGACTTTCTCTGACATTCTTGCAAGGGTTGGGTGAGAAGCACCCTTGTTCAAACTCTAAAGGATCTGGCAAAAGACATTATAATACATCTTATTTGACATTAATAAGTAATTCGACTTTAGAGCTGTGCTTGTTTTAATCCTTTTTGGATTGTTGATTGCTGGGGTTTAAATTAGGGTGGGTTGGGATTGTTTTCTGTGTTATTGAGTTAATTTACTTTTAGGGTGGGTTTGATGTTAGTTTACTTGTCTTTTTACTTGCTTTTATTGTAATGTGTTGGGGAGGTTTAGTGACGATCAGGCACTATTCCCCCACCAGGCTCAGGGAATTATGTCCCTTTGAATGTCCCCCGCTATCATCCGACACCTATTTTAGCTGTCGTGCTTTGGGTATACTTAAGAGGAGTAAAAGAAGGGGGAGAGGTGGGCCTGGTGGGGGACAGGAAAGAGGAGGGCAGACTGGAGTTGTGGGGTCCAGGAGACGCCTTGGGTTGAAATGGAGTCTGGATAGAGGTTCTCCTTGTCTTGTCCTCATACCCAAGGGCTCCGATGCTAGCGGACAAGTGCCGAGGTCTTCCATGTCAGCTCATCCTACCGTGGCGGTGTTATGCAATGCCAGATCTATTGAAAACAAGACAGCTATTATAGCTGATCTTGTTGGAACAACTGATCTGGTTTGCATCACCGAGACCTGGCTGGATGAAAATGCAGGCCCTGTATTGGCTTCAGCAACTCCAGTCGGGTTCTTGGTGATACACCATTCAAGGTTAGATTGTAGGGGCGGGGGTGTGGCCATTATGTTTAAGACCGAGCTGGGCCTTGTGGATGTACCATTGGGAAGTACCACATCCTTTGAATATATCCTGGGAGAGGGTGTACGCTGCGGGATTCTCCTCATCTACCATCCACCAGGAGATGGAGGAGAATTCCTGCAGGAGATAGCAGACTTCATCATCGACATGGTGTTGAGGTCCCCCAGATTAATAGTTCTGGGGGACTTCAGTGCCTGGGTCGACGATGAACACTCGCATTTTGGTCAAAATCTCTCCATCTGATGATGACACTAGGCCTTACACAGGTAGTTACCTCTCGACCCATGTAGGATGTCATTCGTTGGATCTGATCTTCCTTTTGGGTATAGAGATAGCTGATCTGGGGTGGTACCAGTCACCTGGTCTGACCATCACACCATAGGTTCAGTCTCAGGCCCCCAATAGGTCTGCCCTTATGGAGATGGTTCAATACTGCCCTTTAAGGGGGTTAACACTAGCGACCTATTGGCAATGCTGGACCTATCGGGCTTGTCAAGTGAATGCATGAGTCCAGATGATCTCATATTAGCCTATAATAAGGCTGTGGGAGATGCTCTGGACAAGATTGCTCCTGTCCGTGTTCAGCCTCTCACCCTTCGCCCAAGGTGCCCTTGGTTTGATGGTTCCTTGAAGGAGTTTAGGTGAGCTGGCTGAAGGATGGAGAGAGCCTGGCGGAAGTCCGGCCATGATGCTGACAGGCTTAGGTTGATGGCACACTATGACAGCTATAAATCAGAAATCACCCGTAAGAAGGCAGAATTCCTGTCCAAGGAGATTTCTACTGCGTGAAATTGACCGGCTCAGCTTTTTCGGACTGTTGACAGATTGTGCAATCCAATCTGTCTCCAGTCCAGAGAAGCCTTTTTTTTTTTTTATTAATCTTATTTATCCGCCTACTGTGATAACTACCGGCGGGGGCATCCAGCCGCTGGCCCTGCCCGCTGGGAGAGCACCAGGCTCACTCACATGATGGGGGATCTGGCACGGCCGTCGTCGATCACTGGAGGGTCTCCCCATACCCCATCCAGCCAGACTGGCTCCGGACCCCCCCCAGTGCGATTCCACGCGAGTCCTCCTGGCGAGGCAGGGCGCGGCTATCAGGCTGCATGGTCACGCCCAGCCATTTCCACTTTTTCTCCCATTGGGAGCGCAGACATGCAATGATGTCTGCGAACGTACATGCTGACATCTGCCACGCTCCCCCCTCCTCAGTCACACCAGCGCAAGTGGTAACTCTGGGCATCCCCAGTGGTCACCGCAGCACAGTGTGGATTCCCCAGCCCTCCCCAGAACTAGGAGACCTGTCTCCCGATGCTCAATCCTAGTCCTCCCCTGCCAACCCCCGATGACCCGGGCTTGTTCCCGAACCCGGTCGCCAGCACAGGGTGAGGTGTGGCGTCTAGCCTCAACCCTCAGCACCACTGGGCCAGCACAGAGAAGCCTTTTCTCAGCTAAGATGTGAGGAGCTTGCTCAATTCTTCGCAGATAAGGTTGCCAGCATCAGGTCTGGCATCGGTCCAGCATCTCTTACGAGGGACTGCAGTGATCGACGGGAGGTGGCATGCACCCGGTCTGTCTGGTCAGATTTCTACCTGCCGGAATTCATGGACATTGTAAAGACCATCCAAATATTGCTCCCAACCAGTTGTACTTTGAATCTGGGCCTGCATCCCTCTTAGTGGGATGTGTAGATGTTATCTGCCCGATCCTTGCTGAAATTGTCTGGAAGTTCTTGGAGAGTGGGGTCTTTCCTGACCCCTTAAGGAAGCGGTCGCTCCACCACTCCTTAAGAAATCCTCCTGGATACAGACTGTCTAGCTAACTACCGCCTATCTCTAACCTGCCATTTGTTGGTAAGGTTATTGAAAAGGTGGTTGCGTTGCAATTGGATGATCATCTTACAGCTCACAATGTCTATGATTCTCTCCAGTCTGGTTTCAGGAAGAAGCATAGCACGGAGACTGCTCTTGTCCGGGTATTGAATGACCTCCTAATGGCCAGAGATCAAAAGGCACGTACCATTCTAGTCCTTCTTGATCTCTCTGCTGCATTTGACACTGTAGACCATGGTGTGCTGCTGGAGTGCCAGCGGCTTTTTTGTGGGCTGTCTGGTGCAGTCCTTGATTCCATTTGTTCCTCACGGGCAGGTCACAGAGAGTTGTCACTGGAATTTATTCCTCTGGCGCTCACTCTCTGCTCTGTGGGATGCCACAAGGCTCCATTTTGGCCCCCATGTTGTTTGCACTGTACATGCTGCCATTGGGAGATATCACCAGGTGATACAGTCTGAGTTTTCACTGCTATGCAGATGACACTCAGCTGTACATGTCCTTTCCGCCCAGACAAAATGATACACTCCCCATGCTAAATAATTGCCTTACTGAGATCAGAACTTGATGAGTTGTTTGAGTCTTAATCCAGACAAGACTGAAGTGTTGGTAGTGGACCCAGGTCATCCAGAGGCGGGTTTGGGGGCTGGACAACCATCAGATTTATTGCTTGATGGTTTACAGCTCACTACCACAGACCTGGTGTGCAACCTGGGCATTATTTTTGATGATGGTTTGACTCTACAACCTCAGGTTTCAGACATTGTCAAATAATCTTTTTATCATCTCAGGAATATCACCCGGGTTAAACACCTGGTTCCTCAGGACGACCTTCCAACACGGGTCCATGCTTTTGTCACTACCCATCTTGATTACTGCAATTCCCTCTACCTAGGGCTACCAGTGGTTGATATCCGCCGCTTGCAGCTGGTGCGGAACGCAGCAGCCAGGCTTCTGACTGGGACCTCTAGGACCAGTCACATTACGCCTCTGCTCCGTGAGCTACACTGGCTGCCTGTTCAGTGGTGGACCACTTTTAAGGTTGTTTTGCTAACCTTTAAAGCCCTACATGGCCAGGGACCCGGCTACCTGCAAGACCTCCTTGTACCTTACTGCCCCCTCCGTCCTCTCCGATCCGCCGAAGAGGGATTGCTGGAGATTCCCAGGGTTCGACTGAAGACATCTGGTTCTCTAGCTTCTTCTTTCTCGGCTCCAACCCTGTGGAATTCTCTACCTCGTCGGTTAAGAGAATGTCTGACCATCGATAGGTTCAAAATTGAGTTAAAAAACTATTTATTTGATTTAGCCTTTCCAAAATATGGATAACCTGTTTTATAGTTTTATTTTATTTCTATTTATACCTGCTGTATTTGGTTTTATGTACAGTGCCTTAGTTTGGAAAGGTGCTACAAAAATAAAGTTTGACTTTAAGTTTGACATGACTTGAATCTTTGAGGAGTTTAGAATCAATTTATTTTTAAGGAGCCTTTCCAGGGCCCAAGAGATCCAAGACCTTTCCAGGACCCAGAGACCTCACTGGTAAGCCCTCAAAAATGTCCCCTAACACAATTTATGCCAATGGAGCTCTCTCACAGGACCCACTAATAATTGCAGATATCCTTAATGATGCCTTCGCTAACCTCTCCGGTATACTCCCCTCTGACTTCCTAAGGCAGTCTGCTAGTCAACCTAGTGCCATGGGCACCTCTTTCCCTAAGCCCCCCTCCCTTCCACTTCAAGAGAGTCTCCATGCCAAAAGCAAAAATACTTACAAAGAGTCTTGGGAAAACTAGGTTCAGCAACGCACCATAGACCTTAAACTCCTGCACCAGACCCTTGATGTCCTTAAGCCCCTTACCATTCTTCTCAACCTCTCCCTCTCCCAAGAACAATTCCCACAACTCTGGAAGACAGCTCTAGTCGTGCCTGTCTATAAAAGTGGTGTTAGAGCACAGCCCTCTAACTACCGTCCTATCTCCATTCCCGTCCCCCCAAGGCACTCGAGCATATCATCGCTGACCAGATGACTGAATACCTTATCAAATACAATATCCAATGCAGGGAGCAGCATGGCTTTAGGAAGGGATACAGCACAACCACCACCTTGCTGGAATACACTGACTTCCTGCACTGTGTACTTGACCGAAGAAAACTGGTGGGGTCGATCTACGTCGACCTCACCAAGGCTTTCAATACTGTGAACCATTCCCTCCTACTCCACTCGCTCCAGACTACAGGCCTCTCCTCGGAGGTCACCAGGTGGTTCTCCAGCAGTCTTAGCAACAGAACACAGCAAGTCAAAATTAACGACACCCTGTCCAGCTCACACCCTGTCAACTCAGGCGTCCCCCAAGGCTCCATCCTTGGACCTTTATTGTTCAGCCTCTTCCTCAATTCACTCCCAAAGCCTGCTCTAGCAACATCATTCTGTACATTGATGATGCTGTCCTTTTCAACCCACGCTGACCTCACCCTACTCACCAAAGATCTCAGACAAGTTTTGCAGCGATTGAACATTGGTTTGGAGATCATAAGCTACTAATGAACTCTAAAAACACAAAATCAATGCTTTTCTCAAGACCACATAACCAATAAATCCTACACCCTAACCATCCTTAACCAAAATCTCCCTTGAACAAGTCAGGGAAATTTAAGTATCTAGGCATAACCTCAGATAGCTCCCTGTCCTACTCCCTCACATATCAACCTTATATCTAAAACTATTAATGCTAAGATTGGCACCATATAGACACTGGCACTGCCTCACTCCTGAAGCCATCAGAACCGCCTTCTCAAGCTCTGTTGTTTCTATCATTGATTATGGCCTGATCATCTATGGGGCTGCCACTGACTCTGCTATGAAAATAATAAATGTGGCTATCAATAAGGCTTGTCTCTAGTGCCCCAAGGTTCACCCATACATGCGATCTCTATGCTCAAACTCTTTGGTTGAATCTTGAAAGTAGGGTCACCTATGAGACTTGCCTTTTTGCTAAAAAACATTAGCCTTGGCCAAACCCCGCCAACCACCCTGCCCCTTCTGCTACCAGCACCAAACCCCCTCTACACGTATAAATCCACCCTGACAAAATACCAGATCCCTTTCTGCTGGACTACTCAGGTGCAGCGATCCTTTAGGTTTAGGGCCCCTTCTTGGATTAATAATCCCCCCCACCCCGAGATCAACAGGCACCCTACTCTTGGTCCCTTTAAAAGTAGCCTTTGTCAGCACTTGAATTCTCTCAATAGTTGTGCCTGCCCTCTGTAACAAATCAACCCCTCTGTGCCCTCTTGTAACCCCCAAGCTTAGCTCCTATTGTCCTAGACCCGAGCTTCTGTCCTGAGCACTCTCCCCCTCTTTTCCCTGACCTCAGCACGCACCCCCCTCAACCCCTACTCTATATTGACTACGTCACCTCAGACTGCATCAACCCTCCTCTCACTCTTCTCCCCATCTTTCCCTCCACTCCAGCCCTTTCCTTTTCCTACACACCTCCTTCTCCTTTCCAACCAATCCTACTCCCTCTTTTCCTGTCTCCCCTTCCCTTCATCCCTGCCTTACACCATAGCCCTGCTTCCCACCCCACCCTTCTACTTCTTGCTGTACCTCACACATATCCTTGACTTCTGCCTTTCTTTTCTCTCACTCTCTATGTAACCCCTAGATGGCGCTATCCCAGGGGCTACTACCCCTGCCTGATTTGCCACTAACAGGTTGAGGGGCCTGGATCCAATGGCGGTGCCTCCACCCAGAGGTCAGGGTTTGCAATAGTTAAACTAATCCTTGGTCACAGCCCCTGGGACACTTGCAACCCCTTCTTCCCACTAGTGGCCCACACAATATATCAGAATTACCTTCACAGTATACACTTCCCCAGGTCTGGTTCCGGCACTGGGACCTCCTGTGAAATGAGATACAGTGCAACAATCACAGTACAGTACTTAACATAGACAAATACCTCAGGCAGTATAACTTTGCTGAAACAAGCAGCTCTGATTTATTTAGGGGATATAACAAGGACAGGGGAAATCAGGTTAATTAGCTTATCACTCTAATAATCTCATTTATGGCTCTGTGCACAGGCTTATCCCTATCAGTTACTGTCCCTGGGTACCCAAGCCCTAGTGGCTAGTCCAAACCGTGGTAGCTGGTAGGGCCTTTCACAGAGAAAAGGAGAATTAAACAGTCAGCAGTACAGTAATTCCATTTGATTTAATGTGGCAATTCAACAGGGAGCAACCCTGAATTAGTACTCACGACCTCCAAATAAGATAGGGTCCTTCAATGTCAGCAGGCTCACTTGAGGTACACAAACCTCTTCACACATCCATAAAAGAGAAATTACATACCAGGCAGGCTGCATCTATCCCGATCGCAATTACTGCACAATACCCGGGAGAACACACAGCAGATTCAGTTCCTGACAGACCGAGTGCAATTTTCAGCAATTCTTCCAGTCTTCTACAGGTGAGCCTGGTTTCTACCTTCAGAGATCCTTTGATTCTTTTCACAGGACGGATTCAGTCTAACAAGCTGTTACATAGCTGCAGACGTGGAACTCTGGGCCTTACACAGTTTTTGACTAAAACTGCACACTGAAAAGCACAGGGCTCCTTCCTTCTTCACTGCCAAAGCTCAACTAAACCCAACTGGACTAAACTGGCACTTTTGAGTTCCTCCCAGTTCTTGACTGGATTGGCTGTCACCACAGACTGCTGCTGTTGGTCCAAAAAGGCACTGAAGTCTAAACTATATCTCCCAGAGTCACTGCCCATACAATCCTCTTGTGGCTGGCTCAGATTATGAGTCCAAGTTCTGATTCGTCTAAGGCACCATTTTAGAGCTAGCTTACCCCACACTGATTGGTCCAGTTCAGCAGTTCAAAACTAGAATGGGAACTAGCAGACACAGTTCTGACTGCAAAGAAAGCAGGTTAGACAAACTGTAATTTCATTATTACTCTAAATAATTTCTGGCAAACAGTTACATCTTTCAGATAGGTTCCTTTGCACCCTAGTGACTGCAAAAATGAAGTGAATTGGCAGCAGCTCAGTGGTACTCAGAGAAGCACACAGTCCCCCATACAACTAATTATGTTGCAAGCAGACAGCCTTAAAGAGACAGTACCAGAGGCTCTAAACACTCACTGATAAATGGCTTAAATGCCAAACACCATTCAGGGCTTTGGCATATCTAAGCAAGCTCCTGGAAGTCTTTTTGGGAACTCTCATTTGCAGGGGGTTCACCCTTCCGTTTGGGAAGCTTGACGTCCGGCCAAGGCAAGTTCTATAAGTTTCAACTGCAACCATACATACTTGCATTAGGCTCACATATGTAATCATCAGTCAATATATCATTTTACCAAGAACATTTCTGAAACATTGCAGTACGTCACTTTTTACATAGCCGATTACATACACATTGTACCAACTCAAGTTATTACCTCTTTGTACATGAAACCTGAAGAGGGGGCCCTTCCCTATCAGTTACCTTGGGGCTGGATGGGGCAAGGGCACTCATACTTAGAGGGCAACATAAGTAACTTGGAGTTAGCACTGATGCTCAGTTTGGGCAGTCGAGCTGGGACACATACACTCCTTTATGGACAACATTGAGAGGCAGTCCACAGGCCTCCCAAGTGAATCATAACTGAGGTGCACCAGGCTTTACAGCTCGACTCCAGCTCTTTCTAGGGGGAACTGTTATAGTCTCTGCACCTGAGCCTCATTTTCAGCATTGTCCTCACTTGTCAGGGGAGCTCCATGGGGGTAGAGAGGCTAGAACCTGGGGCACTTTCAGCTCCAGGAGTTTGTTTCTGAGTCCACAACATTTGGCTCGCATGGAGAGCTTTGACACTGGCAGTGGACTGTCAGGGCACTCAAAATACTCTTCTGTTCGGGTGTATCACCAGTCTGCCCCTAATCTATCATTTTCTCCCTGAAAGCTCAAACAGTTCAACCATGCACAATGATTCCATTTCATCTGATCTGATGCTTTGCACTTCACTTTCTGGGAGCATTGGCTCCAGGGATGAAGCTGGGAGCTTAGACAGTCCAGAAGGCCCAGCTTTGTCTCCAGTATTGACTAGGGATTGCCCTTTAAACAATTGACTCAGTTCAGTAAGAAGGATAGTATTCAAAGTCACCTCACTTTCTTCCGATATGGACTGACAGTCATGCTCAACTGGGACTTGTGGAGGGGAACACTTTAACTTTGCTTCTGTAGGTGCAGACTTTCTTGATCTTTTCTTAGCAGCAGCTCTAGTCACTGGTCCAGAGGGGCATCTTCTAGGGGCTCAGACTCAATTAAGATTTGTCCAATGGGCAGTAAATGATTTCTATGCATTGTTTTTACATCTTTTGAATTATTCTCAGGCCTTACTTTGTACACTGGCAGATCATCTAGTTTGCCCACTACAATGTAGAGGGAGATGGTGCCATCTGTCAGCAATCTTGTGCTTGCCATGCAGTCCCAGATTTCTTAGCAATACCCGATCTCCCTCCTGGAGTTCCTGTGCTTTCACCTTTTATCATACCTTTCTTTGTTGGCCAGATTTCTTTTGGCAGCCATGGTTTGAGCCAGTTGATACGCATGAGTTAGCTGGGCTTTAACTTTTGCACATACTGTAAATAGTTGTCAGCTTGAACCCCATCAGGAGAGACCCCAAAACACACATCTACTGGTAGTCGAGCTTCTCTTCCAAACATCAGGCGGTAGGGAGAATCCAGTGGCATCACTTTGGTGCAGTTATAAGCATGTACCAGGGTGCTAATTTGTTGGCTCCATCTAGGCTTGTCCTTTGGGTGCAGGGTGCCTAGCATATCTAGCAAAGTCTTGATTTGAAACGTTCAGGCTGTGGTGCCCCTGGGGTGGTAAGGAGTGGTTCTGACTTTCGCACTCCCCACAGAGAAAGCATCTCTTTGATCAGGCGACTCTCAAAGTCTCTCCCTTGATCAGAATGGATTCTTTGTGGAGCCCCATAGTGAACAAAAAGTTTTTCTACAAGTACTTTGGCTACAGTGGATGCTTTCTGGTCTTTGTGGGAAAGCTTGGGCATATCTCGTGAAATGGTCAGTGACCACCAGCACATTACTGATATTCTTTGATCTGACTCCAAACTTAGAAAATCAATACAGACCAGCTCCATGGGTGCACTGGTGGTTATGTTAACAAGGGGGCAGCCCTCTGGGGCAAAAGCTTTCCTCTGTAAGCAGCGACTACAAGTTCGAATGTGTTGCTCCACATCAGCCCCCATCTTAGGCCAATAGAATCTGGATCTCACCAAGTCAAGTGTTCTGTCTATACCAAGGTGCTTCTGATGGTTGTAGAAGGACCTCAATACTGAGTCTCGAAAGGCAGTGGGCAGCACTAGTTGTTGTTTGTCTACTTGTCCCCCTCTGTCTACTGTTTCTCTGTATAACAGTTTATTGATCAGTTTCAACTTAGGACCTTCTTTGTATAACAGTGCAGTTCTCAAATCAGTGGAGCGAATTTGACACATCTTTTCCTGCATAGAGGGCTTCTAAAGCTGCTTTGATCATGGATCGCTGGATTGAGCCCCACGAATACTGTCATTGTCCAGCTGAGGCAGTGCACCAATGTCTATTGCAGAAAAGTGGCAATAAGCAGCAGGTATGCAATTCTCAGAGGCTCCCAAGCAATCCACCATGCAGTCCACTCGTCCGTGGACATTTGTTCCTCCCTGTCAAACTTCCGGCAGAGTGCCCGAATGTCAGGTTCTGCCAGTCGGACCCAATCATTCTGGGGAACAGGCCTCGGGAGAGAGCATCAGCATCTATGTGGTTCAGACCTGCTCGGTATTCGAGGCATAGTCATATGTAGATAATGCAGAAAGCCACCTATGGCCAGTGGCATCCAACTTAGCTGAGGTCTGCACATAGGTCAAAGGATTATTGTCAGTTTTACTAGTATTTTAGCCCCATACAAGTACTCATGGAATTGGTCAACAATAGCCCACTTCAAAGCTAGGAACTCTAACTATGTACAGGATAGTTCTTTTCGATGGGGTCAGGCTTCTACTGGCAAAGGCCACTGGTCTCAGGCCATTCTCGTGCTCTTGGTACAACACAGCGCCCTAACCCTTGCAAGCTAGCATCAGTGTGCAGGGGCGTAAGGTTTTCTTGGATCGCATAGGCCAGCACTGGAGCATGGGTAAGTTGATATATGATCTCATGAAAAGCAGTCACAATCAGGAGTCCAGCGGGCCCCAAATACTTCACTCGATGAAAATACACTCTTTCAGTCTTGAGGATGCTGACTTTTGGTATTTTTGTGGGTTGGGGGATACCTTGAGTAAGGTTAAGTAAAGGCGGATCACTCTTGAATAGTCCTTGATGAAGCGCCGATAATAACCACAGAATCCCAGGAATCTTTGCAGTTCTTTTAGATTTTTGGGCTGTGGCCAGGTGGTCAAGGCCTCAACTTTACTTGGATGGTCTCTATTCCCTCGGTGGATACTATGTGTCCCACATACTTTACTGATGTTTGAAAAAATTGACACTTATCAATGGACAGTTTAAGGCCAAAGTCCTCCAGTCGGTCCAATACCTTAAATAATCTGCTCTCATGTTCCTCCAGTGAGCTGCCAAACACAATAACATCATCTAGGTATACCAGGCACTCTAGTAAGTTCATGTCCCCCACTGCACGCTCCATCAATCGTTGAAAAGTGGCTGGGGCACCTGAAATCCCTTGAGGCATCCTCATGAATTCATAGAAGCCAAGCGGACAGATAAAGGCTGTCTTTCACGGTCCTCTGGGGCCATCGGGATCTGATAGTACCCACTGCGGAGATCCAGCACAGAGAACCACTTGCTCCCGCTTAGGCAGTCCAAGCATCCTGAATACGGGCATTGTGTACTGATCAGGATAGTCCGCCGGTTTAAGGTGCGATAATCCACACACATCCTTACTGTTCCATTCTTTTCCTCACTACCACAATGGAAGCATAAGGGCTTCTGATTCTTGTATTACACACAGCAGCTAACATCTCTTGCAGATGCCGTCTCACATCATCTATGTCAGCAGGTGCCAGGCGTCGAGACCTCTCACAAATGGTCTTTCATATGCAGCGGATATTGTGCTCAGCTCTTGCACGCATCCTACATCCCATTCCTTTAAAGAAAACACCTGGTCTCTCTGGGCAAGCTTCTCACTGATCTTCACTTTCCATTCAGCTGGCAGCGAGTCGCCAAATCAAACAAGTCAGGCGTTACTCTGTCATTCTTCCTTGAACTCTTGCTGCTGGGTAGCACTGCAGTGTCTGCACAATGCACATTAGCCAGGATGCAACCTCTGTTTACTCGAATGTCTCTTTCTAGACACATTATGAACTTGGACCATTACCCTTCTGGCATAAGCATGGGCTCTAGCGGGCAAAATACTGCTTGACCAGCAGTCCCTCTGGCAATTTTCCATCGCCTGGTGCATCCAACATTAATATTTTATTCTTAACATCCTTTCTGATCACGGACCTCTCCCTGTAAGGTACACTGGGCATTTGGCGCCAGGATCAGAGACTCAGGATCCTTCTTCCATACAATTCCCACCGGTTCCTCTGGTTCTGTTTTTCAGCATCTCTCTCTGTGCCTCATAGGCCTTCTTAATTAAAGCCGGAACTCTTAAAGCTCTACTAGTCTTTGACCCTGTTTTTCATAACACAACTGTGCCAGCCTTCCTAACATATGAGCATTTGTTCCAATCAACAAAGGGACACCATCATACAGTCCAGTGGGGGATACACTAAGGCTAGGGTCTCTACTTGTTCGCCACTCCAGCCACGGAGGTGGGGAAAGACAGCCAAATTCGGATATACCCGGAATAGGGGTAGCCTTCTCACTTAACCCCATACATGCAGTCCTTCTAATGGTTGTAGGGTATGTCTGACAAATGCTTCTGATACCAATCTTGGAACATAATTGTCACTTGGGGAGCCACTGTCTAATATAGCTCTTGTAGACACTCTGTTCACCTTTACAGTGGTCTCCATGGAGGGACCCACTATTCTGGACCAGTCTGAGAGGCGGTAGTGGGGCCTGGGCAACTGACCTTGCCACAAAAGGACGTGGAATTAGCATTTTGGTGCCCTCACTGGGATCATCATGTGCACCTCTTAACCACTGATTTCTTCTCCGAGCTCTCCTTGTAGCCTATATGCAACTTTGTCAGTGTCTTTGGGGACTGGCATTCCCTTCATGTGCCCATCTTTCCCACAATTATAGCAAAACATACTTTCTGGAGTTTGAGCTGGCCGAGGCGCCACACTGGGAGCCAGGGCGGGTATTACTAACTGGAAACCTTGGTGCCATCTCTGTCTCGCGTGATAGCATTTGGAGACATCTCATCGGTTTCTCCACTTCCATGGTCAAAGGAATGAGTTCGAACTGTTATCAGCAGGAGAATACATGGGGTGGGTACCCCCACCCCATAGCAGCAGATGCAGATGGGATATAAGGTCAGGCCGTACTTGCATGCGTGGCCTTATAAAGGACTGTTTTTGAATTCCCGGATCTCTCTCAACAGTTCCCCATTGCTGACATATCTTTTCCTTGTCAGAGCACTCATTGACTGCCAACCTCTGCCCTGAACTTCACTTTGATGGGTCACCTCAGTCACTTGGTCGTGCCGCAGCTATTGGTGCAGGTCCCTCCCAGGTCGCCTTTTTTCAACTCCTCGAATTTCTCTCATTAACTCATCATAGGAGGTGGGATTCCAGTCGATCTGCCAGGTGTAACTTGAAGCAACAGCAGTTCTGAGAAGGGGCAGACTTAAGGATCCTGTCCAGCCTGGTTCGGTCCAGTTCAATGCTGGCAAACTACCTTTTCTGAGGCATTCTTGCAACAATTTTTCCAGCCGAGATACATACACAGACAACAACTCCCCTTGGTACTGTTGTGCATCTCTTACTCTCCACCATAGGTCCTCATCAGAATCTGGGCTCCCATACACATTCTCCAAGGCCTCAAGATAGGCCTGTGCAGTCGCTTAGGGTTACTGGGCCCGCTTAATGGATGGTAGCCGGGGCAGGACCTCGGAGGCTCTCACTAACCCTCTTTCGCTTTTCACCTTCCGAGCATTGCCATTCTAGCACTTGGGGGGCAACATAGTCTATCCAGGTCTCCCAGTCATCCTCCCCTTGGGGGGTGGGGAGGGTGCCAGAGAAGATCCTCAACCTTCGGTAAGAGTCGTGACTAATGGCAGGTGCAGAAATAGGAGTCTGCATTGGTTCAGCCACCATTACGGGCACTGGAGCAGGAGAGGGTGTTGGGGGAGGAACACCCCAGGTGGAAAGAATAGTTTCTTCAAGTCCTCCACAGTTTTCCCCTCTCCAGCAACCATTCAGCAAATTCTCCTCAAAAGTTTCAGATAGTGGTGGGGGCTGATTCCCCTGGGTCTTTACTGTCCTTAGTTATCACTCTCCAAGCAGTGAGGGCTCCTCTGGGGTAATGGTCTGTGGCACTTTGGAGCTATCTATGGGATCCTTAAACTCTACTAGGGCCAGGAAAGTGGGTGAGCAGATTAGCATGCCGACCCACCACCACAGGGTTTGTAAACCTTCCACCTTGGAAAGTACTCCCTGCACAGTGTCCGTGATTGATACCTGTGGGGGATGTCCAGATAAGTATAGCATTTTGGGGTCGATCTCCTCCCTAGTACACCACTCCACCAGCCGTGCACAGCCACTTCTGTCGGGGACCCATTTTTTCTTAACAGTGGTTCCAGAATATGGCCACTAGAGGACACACAATCCCAGCGGTGCCTCCAAGATGTAACCCCTAGATGGCTTATCCCAGGGGCTACTACCCCTGCCTGATTTGCTACTAACAGGTTGAGGGGCCTGGATCCAATGGCGGGTGCCTCCACCCAGAGGTCAGGGTTTGCAATAGTTAAACTAACTTGGTCACAGCCCTCTGGGACACTGCAACCCCCTTTCTTCCACTAGTGGCCCACACAATATATCAGAATTACCTTCACAGTATACACTTACCCCAGGTCTGGTTCCGCACTGGGACCTCCTGTGAAATGAGATACAGTGCAACAATCACAGTACAGTGCTTTAACATAGACAAATGCCTCAGGCAGTATAACTTTGCTGAAACAAGCAGCTCTGATTTATTTAGGGGGATATAACAAGGACGGGGGGAAATCAGGTTAATTAGCTTATCACCTAATAATTCATTTATGGCTCCTGCACAGGCCTATCCCTATCAGTTACTGTCCCTGGGTACCCAAGCCCTAGTGGCTAGTCCAAACCGTGGCAGCTGGTAGGGGCCCTTTCACACAGAGAAAAGGAGAATTAAACAGTCAGCAGTACAGTAATTCCATTTGGATTTAATGTGGCAATTCAACAGGGAGCAACCCTGAATTAGTACTCAGACCTCCAAATAAGATAGGGTCCTTCAATGTCAGCAGGGCTCACTTGGGTACACAAACCTCTTCACACATCCATATAAAAGAAAGTACTATACCAGGCAGGCTGCATCTGTATCCGATCGCAATTACTGCACAATACCCGGGAGAACACACAGAGATTCAGTTCCTGACAGACCGAAAGTAATTTTCAGCAATTCTTCCAGTCTTCTACAGGGTGAGCCTGGTTTCTACTCTTCAGAGATCCTTTGATTCTTTTCACAGGACGGATTCAGTCCTAACAAGCTGTTACACAAGCTGCAGACCGGAACTCTGGGTCTTACACGCTTTTTTTGACTAAAACTGCACACTGAAAAGCACAGGGCTCCTTCCTTCTTCACTGCCAAAGCTCAACTAAACTCCAACTGACGTAAACTGGCACTTCCTTTGAGTTCCTCCCAGTTCTTGACTGATTGGCTGTCACCACAATAGACTGCTGCTGTTGGTCCAAAAGGCACTGAAGTCTAAACTACATCTCCCAGAGTCACTGCCCATACAATCCTCTTGTGGTTGGCTCAGATTAATGAGTCCAAGTTCTGATCTCGTCCAAGGCACTATTTTAGAGCTAGCTTACCCACACTGGATTGGTCCAGTTCAGCAGTTCAAAACTAGAATGGGAACTAGCAGACACAGTTCTGACTGCAAAGAAAGCAGGTTAGATAAACTGTAATTTCATTATTACTCTAAATAATTTCTGGCAAACAGTTACATCTTTCAGATAGGTTCCCTTTGCACCCTAGTGACTGCAAAAATGAAGTGAATTGGCAGCAGCTCGAGTGGTACTCAGAGAAGCACACAGTCCCCCATACAAACTAATTATGTCTGCAAGCAGACAGCTCTTAAAGAGACAGTACCAGAGGCTCTAAAAACACTCACTGATAAATGGCTTAAATGCCAAACACCATTCAGGCTTGGAGCATTCAAGCAAGCTCCTGGAAGTCTTTTGGGAACCCCCATTTGCAGGGGGGTTACATCTACTTCTCTCTTCTACTTGTATTGCATATGTATTTACTCATACTCTTATGTATTTATGCCTTTTATCCATTTGTAAATACCCTGAACATATGTATTCCCAACTGTGAACTGTAAATAGTTGCTATAACTGTACTTTTAATGTACTGTTTAACTCACGTTATTTTCTATGTTCATCTATGTTACCTGTTTCTGTATTTTACTTCCAATTTCTATTTGTGCTTGACGCGGAACCTTTGTAAGAGAACCTTTGGCTCAAAGGTATTATAATTCTAGTAATAAATAAATAAAATAAATAAAAAAGAGAAGTCCTCTTGTAACTGGAGATGGGGGAGAGCTACAGTACAACACGTCATCCTCATACATGATGGATGAGCAGTGTGATGGGGCTCTGGGAAAGTCATTAATGAAGACAGAGAAGCATAAGGCCACGTATGCAACCCTGTGGAAGTCTGAGACAGACAGAAGGGATGGAAGAGATGGCATTATTGAAATGGATATACTGCTGTCTACCAGTGAGATAACTCAGGAACCACAAAGTCACATGGAGGGAAAGACCCCGCTGAAATTAATTTGGAGTGGAGCAGTGAGTGGTCAACAGAGCCAAATGCTTTAGAGAGGTCTACGAAAATGGCTGCAGTAAGGCAGCTGTATCCATGGTACATTTTATGTTGCTCGTTAGATGAACCAGGGCGGTGCTATACTGTGTTCTTTCCTAAAACCCATGTTGGTTAGGTGAGAGACAGTTATGGACCGAAAGAAATTCAGTCAGCTGGCAGGCTAGATCCTTTCAAGCAGTCTGCAGAGGACTGGAAGTGCTGCAATTGGGTTACAGGTGTCGAGTAGCTTGGGATCTCTCTTTTTGAAGACCAGAGTAACTTTAGCAGTTTTCCAGTCATCAGGGACTACACCAGAGGAGAGGGATAAATTAATAATATGTGATATGGATGAGGCTAGGATAGGAGCGCCCAAACGCAGTAAACTAGATAGGATCCCATCAGGGACAGTACTGCCACCAGTGGGGAAGGACCTTAGCAATTTGAGGACTTCCCCAGGGCACACTAATCTTAAAGGAAAGGGTGGGTTACAGGGGGTGTGGGCAGGGAACAGCTGGTAGCTGTGAGGTCGAGTGATCTACAAAGTGAGACTTGAAGAAATTTGCTACTATTTCAAGGTTATTACAGTGGATCCCACCAATCAACAAGTTGCTGGCATTACTCTTTGATGTACACCATAGGAGGCCCTTAATGTGAATGAAAGGTGGGTTTGGTCAGTGATAAGTTGGATGAGGTCAAGCTTACTAGTCATGGCATCATAGGACTTTTTGTGTGGGCCCAGTCAATCAATACTAAAATTCTCCATGGTGATCACCTCATTTTATGTGACCTTTGAGAGATAATGCGAGAGAATAGATAGGCTGGAGGAACCACTTTAGGGGGTTTTAAATGCAAACAATGTGAAGTTTTTTTATCTTACCCAGAAGAAGAATACTGTAAAGAATCTCACATGGAGACTCCATGGTGGTGGGGTCAGCCATGACGTTAAAATGACTCCTGTAGTAAAGACGCACCTTCTCCATGTCTGGGGATGGCCTATCCACACAGATAAGGCCATAGTTAGGTATGTAGCAGGCAGAGCCTGGAATGTTATGTTTTAGCCAGATTTCAGTAACTCCCAGGATACGAGGGGAGCAGTGGGCCATCCAGGAGTCAAGGTCAGACTTATTAGCTAGGAGCCCATATGTTAAGGTGGGCAATCTTGGTACTTTTGCAGCCACTCAGCCTAGAGGGCCAGAGTGGGGAAAGGAGAAAATAAGGTCCAGGTCCAGGGTTAAGTCCAGTGTCCCAAGATACAAGTAGTAGAACTGCCAGGGCCAAGCTGGGGGAGAACCCCTGTCATGGGGACCCAGTGGAGGGAGGGAGGATAAGCCTGTCCCACAGGAACCATGCCAGGAGGAACAGTATTTTACCCTTTAGGAACCAACTGGGTTGCAGCGATGGTACAGTACTTTCAATGCATTGGATAAGCTAAGGTTACTATAAGGACCGAAAGGGAAATGCTTGCCAGGATACTGGGGAAAATTCCATGCTGTTACGGTAAGTGCCATGGGATTTTTCACTTCCACCTAGACAGGAAACAGAGGTGGGCAGAAGGGACCTTGATCAAACATCTGTCTGAAGGGCAGCACCTCTACGGTGTCAGCATTCCATATAAGCCCAAATTCCTGGTGTCGACCTGGAACCCATGACTTTCTGATCTTCCAATCTCTCAGTCCCAGGGTGAGAGTTCACCCTACTAAGCCACTTAAATAGCATACACATTTCTATAATTGCTACTGTTTCGTTTTAAATGTATAATGTTTTAAAGGGACACTGAAAACCTCCTTAGGCCTCAAATTGTCGCTAGATTAAAAACACATGTTAAGAGTGCTCGTAATCTGTAGAGATTACAATGAAGCTGGCAGTTTGATCCTGATTCATTTTTTTTTGGTTTTTAAAAGTAAAAATCAAAACTGCCTGGCATACTGGTGTTATCACACAAAACTGTGCTTTTTTACATTCTTTGATCAACTTCCACAATATGTTTTGTGGACTCGTGAATGCCCCTAACACAATCTAGTTACTCATAATGCTGTGAGAAGAGAGGAGACTATTGCATCATGAGTGCCTGTACTGTTTGGGGGTGTTCCTAATGTTCAGGATGTATGCAATAAGAGTAGGTCAAGGATCTATGCAAAACAAGGTTGGGTATAATTGCACCATTCCCATGTATTTTTACTAAGAAAGGAAGCAGATCACATAACCAAGAACTTCAATGAGTTGTCCACACACAAATCGGCATCATACTTCCATTGAATGGCGTTGTTGTGGTAGTGTTCACGCCACTGCAACATAAATGCCCTTAAATGCTTGCTTGCTGATGCATTTCAGAAACTTCATTCCTTTCTCAAAGGCATCAATTTATGGACATTTATGTTGCACTGAAATAAACCGCTGAACACCACTTACAGAGCAGCATCATTTTAAATGGAAAAGGGTGAGTGTCCAATTTTGCTCTGTGGACGTTATATTTATTGTGAGCATTCCACTCCATGCTCTCCGCTTTGCAGCAGCAACTTCCCAATGAGTTTCAGAGAAGAAAAATTACTTACCTTAGTAATGTTGTTTCTTCTAATGGAGTCTTTCTATATTATGACAGTAGCAGTTTGATCCAGCTCTAGAACTGCTTCGGAGGTGAAATGGTTAATACCATTCCAAAATAGAACTTTGAGCACGAGCTCTAAGAAGCAGCTCTATCTGTGTAATTTCAAACCTGAACTGTCAGATCTTTACGAGCAAAAACTCACTAAGGTCTGTGTGGAAGCTGTAACCTACACTAGACAAATGGCTACCTAAATACTAACAACCATTGCTGGTCCCAACACCCAAGACTCAAGTCAGGGACCAGAACTACTCATACAATTCTAACAACATGAGAATAAAACAACAGTATAATAAACACACCCCAAACCCCCAAAGGGGAGAATGCTAAAGGCACAAAATAGTGCCCACACCTGTTGCCCGCACCCCACCCAGGTAGAAGTTCTGAGAGGGGCAGGCTGGGGGGGAGGTCATAATATAGCAAGACTCCATTAGAAGAAACAACATTACTAAGGTGAGTAATTTTTTCTTCAAACAATATGAAGTCTTGCTATATTAAGACAGTAGCAGACTACACAGCAGTACCTCCATGGAGGAGGGGCAGAACCTACTTAGGGAATTGGCTCTGAAAAACAGCTGTGCCAAACCGAGCATCTCTCCTGGCCTGGACATCCAGGGAGTAATGCTTGGTGAAAGTGTGTACCGTTTTCCAAGTAGCAGCCTGGCATATCTCTAATATAGGGATGTCTCTGGCCGCATCTAGAGATGCAGCTGTACCCCTGGTAGAGTGAGCCCTCAAGCCAGAGGGGGGATCTCTGCCCAGTTTCTGATAACAAAATTGGATACAAGAGACAATCCACCTGGCAATTGATCTCTTAGTGGCAGGTTTGCCTTTCCCAACTTCACCATAGGTAAGGAAAAGTTGGAGGGATTCGAACCTGTGACCTTTGGTACGCTCTATATAGTAACTAAGAGCTCTCTTAACATCCAGGCTGTGCAACCTCCTCTCACCAGAAGAGGAGTGATCAGTGAAAAATACTGGAAGGGAGGTAGATTGGTTAAGATGAAAATCTGAAACCACCTTAGGTAAAAACTTCCTATTAGTCCTAAGGACTACCTTATCCCTGTGGAAAGAAATAAAGTCAGTTTCTACTGACAAGGCTTGCAACTCACTTATGCGTCTAGCAGAAGTGATAGCCATCAGAAAAACAGTTTTCCAAGTTAGATACTTAAGCTCTGCAGAAAACAGAGGTTCAAAAGGTGGTTGCATTAACTGGGCAATACAAACATTAAGGTCCCAGGCAGGGGCCGGTTCCCGAAAGGGTGGATTAGTATGGAGTAATCCCTTAAAAAACTTGGAAAACTCAGGGTGAGTGGAAAGAGGGGATGACTTTCCTGCTGAAACAAAAGCAGATACAGCTGCCAAATGGACTCTCAGGGTAGCTGGTCTGAGACCCCAGGAATTAAGATGGACCATGTAATCTAATACAATGGGCAAATCAGCAGATTCTGGGAAATATTTTTCCCAGCACACCAAATGGAAAACCTTTCCATTTAGAACTATAAGTAGTTCTAGTGGAAGGCTTTCTGGAAGCCTTTAGGATTTCAAGAACACCCTGAGAGAGGTGTAAATCAGCAACTCTAACTCCTCAAGAGCCAGGCCTTGAGGTTGAGGGATTGAGGTCCGATACCAAACCCTTCCCTGGGCACAAGTTGATAGGTTGTGATTCCTGGGGAGGCAAAGGAAGATGGATTGTCAGGGACAGAACGAGTGGGTACCAGGGCTGCCTGGCCCAATCCGGGGCAATCAGAATCACCCTGCAAGGCTGAGAACTGATTTTGACTAATACTTTGAATAGGAGAGGGAAGGGGGGGAAGCATAAAGAAACTTCCCCGCCCAATCCAGGAGGAGGGCATCCAGGGGGACTGAGTCCAACACTGGAGGCCTGCAACAGAACAGAGGAAGTTGGTGATTGTCTGGGGCTGCAAAAAGATCTATCTGAGGGGTGCCCCATCTGGCAAAGACTATCTCCAGCACTTGAGGATCCAGGGACCATTCGTGATGGCCCTGGGAAATCCTGCTGAGAGCATCTGCTAGGACATTGTCCTTCCCTGGAAAATGAACTGCATGATGGAAGTGTTCAGGAATAGGCCAGAGACCACAATGCCATTGCCTCGTGCACAAGGCCAAGACCGAGTGCCCCCCTGTTTGTTGATGTACCACATTGTTGTGGTGTTGTCTGTTCTGACTTGTATCACCTTGTTGTGGACAGATGCAGAAAATGCTTGAAGAGCTAAAAAGACAGCTCTGAGTTCCAGCAAATTGATGTGGAGCAGAGATTCCTGGGGGGACCACACTCCCTGAGTGGAAAGGTCGCCCATGTGGGCTCCCCAACCCAGAAGGGAAGCATCTGTAGTGAGAGTCAAATTGTGAGCAGGGGAAATGAAGGGGACCCCCAATCTTAAATTGCTCTGATCCTGCCACCACTGGAGGGCCTGGATCAAGGTTCTAGTCACTGGGACCAACTTGGAAAGGAGGTCTCTCCTCTGAGACCAATAGGTTCTCAAGTGAAACTGAATGTCTCTCATCTGAAATCTTGCTCCCTGCACAACAGCTGTGGATGCAGCCATGTGCCCCAGGAGCTGCAGAAAGTGTCTTGCTGGTCGAGACCTGCAGAGTGAAGGAGGAGGCCAGAGCCACTAAATTGTCACCCTTTCTAAGGGAAGAAAAGCTCTGGCTAGCTTTGTGTCCAACTCTGCCCCTATAAAGGTGAGTACCTGGACTGGTTCCAGAACCGACTTTGGCAGATTTAGCAGAAAGCCCAGGAGGTGAGAAGCTGCTGGATGACTTGCAGGTGAGATTTTACCTGTTCTGGGACTGGCCTACAATGAGCCAATCGTCTAGATAGGGAAAACAGCAATCCTTTGCCTCCTTAAGTGAGCCACTGCCACTGCCAGACACTTTGTGAATACCCTTGGGGCAGAGGTGAGGTCGAAGGGCATTGCTCTGAACTGGTAATGACCTGAGGGTAGTTCGAATCTGAGGTACTTTCGATGGGAGCTTCTGATTAGGACGTGGAAATAGGCATCCTTGAGGTCCAGGGAGGCTAACCAGTCCCCTGGCCTTAGGGAGGGTAAAATCATTGCCAGAGTTACCATTTTGAACTTTGGTTTCAAAATATGCTTGTTCAGATATCCGAGGTCTCAATAGGCCGCCATTCTCCTGTCTTTTTGGGGTAAGGAAGTATCTGAATACAGAGCTTGAACCAAACGGTTTTGTGGTTAAATAAAACTATTCTCGGTTGAATCGGACCGAGAAAACACTGTTTAAAACCGAGAAATGAACCGAGCAGAAGGAGAAATCTCCGGAGCGACTGTTCACTGAGGCGGAGTAAAGAATCTGACAGTTCAGGTTTGAAATTACACAGATAGAGCTGCTTCTTAGAGCTCGTGCTCAAAGTTCTATTTTGGAATGGTATTAACCATTTCACCTCCGGAGCAGTTCTAGAGCTGGATCAAACTGCTACTGTCATAATATAGCAAGACTTCATGTTGTTTGAAGGTAAGCAATCATAAAGTGTGGATTTTTAACTAGAAGTAATATGATGTAAAAAGGGTTGACAGTGCCCCTTTAAGATTCTCAAAATTATTTACAAACCTGATAACTCTCTGGGTTCACTCAGAGGTAAAGTGTTTATTGCAGTCCTTTCTTTAAATATTAAAGGATTTACACTCTGTAAAAAAAAAAATCAAATCATATTTAGAAATTTGTTTTCATTGATTACTTGAACATACGGTGAAGAAAGTACCCTCTCTGGTACACAGTAATACCTGCAGAAGCTACCCTATTTCTAAATATATTCAGCACCTGCTGAAGGGAAGGAAGATGGATGTGGGTCTATTTCATAAAACTAACACAACAAGAAAAAATTACTCACCATAGTAATTGTTTCTTCCAAGGTGTTCTTTAGCATCAATAACTAAGTGCAGTAAGCTGACTGGGTTGAACTGCTTCAGAGGTGGAACTATGAATATTCATATAATGAACTGGCCAATCAGAAAAGAGCAGGAGGGTGTGCTGAGTGGAGCCTGCCCAGAGGGCACCAGAATTATTTCTAAGGAAGAATGGGAACATGCCCATGTTAGTGTGGACCAACAGAATTCAAAAATCATGCAACAGCATGAACAGAAAACCACTGAAAAGAAAAAATTACTTACCATAGTAATGTTGTTTTTTCTAATGGAGGCTTGCTGTATTCTGACTAAATGCAGTTAGCCCCAGAACTTGAACTGCTCCGGAGAGGAAAGGGTTAACTCTATGCCAGAGCATAGAACATTGAGCTTGAGGCTCGGTTTCAAACCTCTGTCTCTGGCACATTTCAGTGTAACCGTCAGATTCTTATGAACACTATACTAACTAACTAAAACTTAAAGAAATTGTTTTTAAAATTTAGGCCAAAGGCAACAAATGCTTAGGTCCAAAAGACTCAAGTCGTGAACCCAAAAATAATTTTATGTAGATAGTGAAAATAAAAACAATAAAAAACCAAAACCCCAACTAGCCAGGAAGGGTACAAAGGGTACACCTCTGGGGTGCAACACTGTATCTGCCAACCCACATCCCAAAAGAATAGGTTCTGAGAGGGGAGGCAGGGAGGGAGGTCAGAATACAGCAAGGCTCCATTAGAAGAAACAACAATTCTATGGTAAGTAATTTTTTCTTCAAACAACATGAAGTCTTGCTCTATTCTGACTAAATGCAGACTACCAAGCAGTTCCCCCCTGGAGGAGAGGGAACAGAACCTATTTTGGGAACAGGCTCTGCAATAGTGCTGTACCAAACCTAGCATCACTTCTGGCCTGAATGTCCAGAGTAATGCTTGGTGAATGTATGAACTGTTTTCCAGGTGGCTGCTTTACAAATTTCCACTAAAGGAATATCCCTAGCAGCTGCTAGAGTGGCAGCTGTACCACTGGTCAAGTGAGCCCTCAGGCCTGAGGGTGGCTCCTTCCCCAATTCTGAATAACAGAACTGAATACAGCAAACAATCCATCTGGCAATAGTTCTCTTAGTGGCAGGTTTACCTTTCAAACAACATGAAGTCTTGCTGTATTCTGACTAGTGCAGTTAGCTCCAGCACTTGAACTGCCCTGGAGAGAGAAGGGTTAAAATTCTATGCAAGGCATAGAACGTTGAGCTCGAGCTCGGTTGAAAACTCTGTCTGCAGCACTTTGAAACCCAACCATCAGATTCTTTACTCAGCCGAACTGGACAGTCACTCCGGAGATTTTCTCCTTTCCTCGGTTCAAAAAGTCGGTTAAAGTTGTCGGTTGGTCCGAAATTAGTTCCGGTTTGCCGGTTCAGGACTCTGTTTGCAGTACTGTAAGTACTTAGGTTAGTTCTTGTGGAAATTGTAGAAAAACAAACAAAAAATTGTATTCTTCGGTCGGTTCGGCTGAACTGACCCTTAGTAGTCTGTGGAAAATTTAGTGTGGTTACCAGTCCAGACGGTTTAAAAAAAAAAAAAAGGTGATTTAAACATTTTTTCTATCACCCGTAACACGGTGAGAAACTGATAGGGGAGTCTTGCCTGGCAGTTTCCGAATAAAGGGTAAGTTTGTTAGGTTGGCCATGTCTGAGAAAGCCAAGAAAAAAAACGAGCCCACTGGGTTTCAACACTGCAGTGTGTGTGTGTGTGTGAGAGGTCTTTGCTAAGGCCGATCCCAACACCACCTGTGTTTACTGACTGGGGTTTGACCACCTCGATTCAGACTGCCAATTTTGCAAGAATTTCCCTAAGTCTACCCTGGAAAAAAGGTTAGGTAGACTTAGGGATAAGAAGGCCAAAAAATCCACTGACCCGGAAGGCCAGCCCGGTTCGGTTCCTACCAAACCAGAAAGAGTGCCCTTTGACCAGGGCGATACTTCTTCAGGCAAGAGCACAGCCGATCCTGAGGGATCAGTTCCTACAAAAAGAAAGCGCAAAGATAAATTGGCCGGTTCGGACCCAGACCTTCATGTTCCAAATGCCGAAGAGATAGCCAGAGCGATTTGGATAGTTGAATCGCTTCGTCCGGTTCCGACCGATCCGGCGCCTTCTGGCAGGGGCTCAGTTCGGTCGGTTCCTCCGGCTCAAGATTATTCCCCTGAAGACTTTTACGAACCGGAGTTTGATAAGGAGGGGGATTTTGAAGAGGCTGGTGATAATGGTGAAAGTCTGGATCTGCCTGTGGAACCGGACATCAACCCAGACAGACCTTCTGGTGTTTCCCCTCCTAGGCTTTCTGAGTCCCCTCCCCAATATCTGTTTTACAGAAAGGTGGCTGAAACCCTCCAGCTTCCCATGGAGGAGGCTGTGGAGGATCAGGAGGAGCCTGATTTCGTTGAGATGATGGACATCCCAGAGTCTAAGAGACTGTCTATTCCCCTCCATAAGTCCTTTGGGAAACAGACACAAAAAATTCTAAGGTCTCCTAATTCTGTACCTCCTGTTAACAGAAGAATGGACAAGAGGTACACCTTGTCAGGCTTGGATATGGAGTTTTCTATCAGCAATGCAGCCATGTTAGTAGTGCAGGCTGCAGCCTGTGACAAGGCAACATTCCCTTGGCTTCACCCCCACCCCAGGCAAAGACTCCAGGAAGACAGATGCCATGGCAAAGAAACAGTATTTGGCATCATCTCTGGGAATCAGGCAGGCTAACTATATGGCCTATATAGCCAGGTTCCAGAAGTCCAGGTGGGACACTGTACTGGCACTGGCTGAGCAGGCTTCCCCCCAGCTAGCCAAGGAGCTGGAGGAGGTGGCTGCTGATGGGACTGAGGCATCAAAGGTGCAATTTCATGCTGCTGTGGACTCCAATGATATGTCATCAAGAGTCATGGCTACATCTGTGGCTCTTCGGAGAATGGCTGGCTCAGATGTACTAGCCTTTCACAGGACACCCAGGCTAACGCTATGGATTTCCCTGTGGTGGGTAATTCTCTGTTTGGGGAGCAGACAGAGAATTATAAGAAGAAAATGGATGAGTACAGGACCACTTATAGGAGTGCCCAGGCCAAGGAGAGGCAGGCAACTCCTCAAAGGCAGCAGGCTAGGGGCTGGGGTAGGCCTTTACACAGGCCTTTCTACCAAGTGCAGGCCTCTTCTCCCTTTTCTCAGAGGGGGTTCTTTAGAGGGAGAGGCAGAAGGGGACGAGCAGGGCTGCATCCACCCCTCAGCCTAAGGCTCCTGCCAAGCAGACATACTGGCCTTAAGAGCCATAGACAGAGTTCCTACCCATACAGGGGCAAAGGTCTGTACTTCAGGTACGTCCTCACCCCCTAAAAAAGACAGGGGAGTGTGACCCATCCTAGACTTGAGATACCTGAACAAGCATCTTTTAAAGCCAAAGTTCAAAATGGTGAGTCTGGGAACAATTCTTCCTTCTAAGACCAGGAGACTGGCTAGCCTCCTGGACCTCAAGGATGCCTATTTTCACATTCCCATCAGGTGCTCCCACAGAAAGTACCTCAGGTTCGAATTGCCCTCAGGCCATTACCAGTTCAGAGCAATGCCCTTTGGCCTAACTTCAGCCCCAAGGGTGCTGACAAAGTGCCTTGCAGTAGTGGTGGCCTTCTTAAGAAGAAAGAGGGTTTCAGTCTTTCCATATCTGGATGATTGGCTCTTTGTGGGCCAGTCCCCAGACCAAGTCAAGTCAGATCTGCAGGTGACTCAACAAGTTCTCACTTCTCTGGGGTTCCTTCTCAATCTTCCCAAGTCAGTTCTCGAGCCTGTACAGCTTCTCACTTTCATAGGAGCAGAGCTGGACACGGTCAAGGCAACAGCATTCCTTCCTCTGGAAAGGGCAACAGCCATCTCTCAGCTGGCCTCTTCCTTCCTCCCTCTGGTCTCTCGACCAGCAAGGCATTTTCTTCAGCTTTTGGGCCACATGGCAGCTTCCACAGCAGTGGTCCAAGAGGCCAGGTTTCAGATGAGGGACATTCAGTTCCATCTGAGGGTTTTTTGGTCCTAAAGAAAAGATCCTCTTACCAAACTAGTCCCTGTTACTCAGACCCTTATCCAGGCCCTTCAATGGTGGCAGAATCTGGACAATCTGAGGCAGTGAGTTCCATTCGTCACTCAGATTCACTCTGTGGTCCTTACCACAGATGCTTCCCTATTGGGGTGGGGATCCCATCTGGGGGCTCTCACAGCCCAGGGACTGTGGTCCCTCAGGAATCCCTTCTTCATATCAACCTCCTGGAGCTCAGGGCAGTGTTTCTGGCCCTGCAAAGTTTTTCTCAGTCTATACAGAACAAGGCAGTTCAGGTCAGGACAGACACCACCACCACCATGTGGTATATCAACAAGCAGGGAGGCACTTGGTCTACGGCCTTGTGCACGGAAGCCATGAAAATATGGTCCCTGGCTTATTCCCCACAGACCTCTCTGGTAGCAGTCCACCTTCCAGGAAAGGACAATGTGCTAGCAGATGCATTGAGCAGGATTTCCCAGGGCCATCACGAATGGTCCCTGGACCCTCTGGTGATTTTTTTCAAGGGTGGGGCTCTCCAGAGTTAGATCTCTTTGCAGCCCCAGACAATCACCAACTTCCTCTGTTTTGCTGCAGACCCCCAGTCTTGGGCTCACTCCCTCTGGATGCTCTGATTTTGGACTGGGAAGGGAAATTTCTATATGCCTTCCCTCCCTTTCCTCTACTGTTCAAGGTTCTAGTCAAGGTAAGGTCACAACCTTGCAAAGTGATTCTGATTGCTCCAGACTGGGCCAGGCAGCCTTGGTACCCCCCTGTTGCTGTCTCTAGCCATCCATCATCCCCGGCCTCTTCCCAGGAATTACAACCTGTTAACCTCCTCTCAGGGGAGGATTTGGTACCCCAATCTTCGGTCTCTCAATCTCAAGGCATGGCTCTTGAAGAGTTAGAGTATGCAAATTTGCATCCATCCCAAGGGGTTCTGGACATTCTCAAAGCTTCTCGAAAGCCTGCCACCAGAAAAACTTACAACTCCAAATGGAAAAGATTCAGCATTTGGTGTTCCAAGAAGCATATATCTCCAGACACTGCTGAATTGTCTAAAGTTCTGGATTATATGGTTCACCTTAATGGCCTAGGCCTCAGACCAGCTACTCTCAAAGTACATTTGTCAGTTGTTTCTGCTTTCCTGCCGATGGGGAAGACTTCTTCTCTGTCATCTCACCCTGTATTCTGTAAATTTTTCAAAGGATTGCTTCATACCAATCCTCCCCTTTAGGGATCCTGTTCCTGCCTGGGATTTGAATGTTTGCATTGCTCAGCTTATGCAACCCCTTTGAGCCCATGTTCTCAGAAGAGCTCAAGTACTTGACTTGAAAACTGTGTTTTGGTTGCTGTTACCTCTGCCAGACGTATCAGTGAATTGCTGTCAGTTGACCCTGACTTCATTTCATTCCATAGAGATAAGATGGTCCTTAGAACCAACAGAAGGTTCTTTCCCAAAGTGGTTTCTGATTTCCATTTAAATCAGTCTATGTCTCTTCCTGTGTTCTTCACTGATCTTACTTCCTCAGGAGAGCGGAGGTTGCACAGTTTAGATGTTAAAGGAGCCCTTAGTTACTACATAGAATGTACAAAGGGTCACAGGTTTGACTCCTTCCAGTTGTTCCTCACTTGTGGAGAAGTAGGTAAGGGCAAATCTGCCACCAAGAGAACTATTGCCAGGTGGATTGTGTGCTGTATCCAGTTCTGCTATGAGAAACTGGGAAAAATTCCACCCTCAGGCCTGAGGGCTCATTCCACTTGAGGAACAACTGCATCTCTGGCTGCGGCCAGGGATATTCTCTTGTTAGAAATTTGTCAAGCAGCCACCTGAAAACAGTTCATACCTTCACCAAGCATTACTCTCTGGATATCCAGGCCAGGAGTGATGCTAGGTTTGGCACAACAGTACTTCACAGCCTATTCCCAAAGTAGGTTCTGTCCCTCCTCCTTGGAGGTACTGCTTGGTAGTCTGCAATAGTCAGAATACAGCAAGACTTCATGTTGTTTGAAGAAAAAATTACTCACCTTAGTAATTATGTTTCTTCTAATGGAGTCTTGCTGTATTCTGACCTTCCTCCCTGCCTCCCCTCTCAGAACCTGTTTTTGGGAAGTGAGTAGGCAGGTGCAGTGTTGCACCCCAGGGATGTCTTCAGACCACTTTCTGTTGTTTGGGTGCTTTGTGTTTGATTAGTTAAGAATTTTATGCTTTATTACCTGGTTTTTGTTTTGGGTTTCCTGACTTGAGTCTTTTAGGAATCAAATACTTTTGTTGCTAGTTGACTAGTTGAAATTTTAATTTCCACATTATTAAAGTCAGTGAGTCTTGGCTCGTAAGAATCTGACGGTTGGGTTTCAAAGTGCTGCAGACATTGTTTTCAACTGAGCTCGAGCTCAATGTTCTATGCCATGAATAGAATTTTAACCCTTCTCTCTCTAGGGCAGTTCAAGTCCTGGAGCTAACTGCAATAGTCAGAATACAGCAAGACTCCATTAGAAGAAACATAATTACTAAGGTGAGTAATTTTTTCTTTCCCACTTCTCCATAAGTGAGAAACAACTGGGAACAATCACTTCTAAGGGCCTTGGTATGCTCTATATAGTAACTAAGCGCCCTCGTCCATCCAGACTGTGTAATCTTTGCTCCCCTGAGGAGGAATGGTCAGTGAAAAAACACTGTACTGTACTGGGGCTGTACTCCCCCTGAAATCAATACATGGAGGTAAGAAACAAAAGTTTCTTAAATTTATTTGAAGGATGAGTCCCTAAGGACAAGAATGGAGTAGGATAGAGGAAGAGAGAGAGAGAGAAAAGAAGAGAGGGCAACTACTAACCCCACCCCAAAGGGGTGGAGCCAAGCATTGAGGAGAGAAGCGCCCCTCCCCCGATCCCTCTCCCCTCCTGACAGGAAGTAAAAATCCCTCTGTGTGCCCAAGGTCACCCCACTCCTGACCAGCGGAAAGGAAGGGGGGAAGAGGGGCACACAAAGGGAGGGGGGACCCAGAGACTGAGGCCCCAGGGAGATGGAGGGTAGGATTATGATGAATGGTGAAGATACACAGATAGATCAGGAATTATGGTAGGAACATAATTTTCATATCTCATCTGTGTCAATCTTCATCATTCATCACCTTTGGGTGAGTACCAAGCCCCCCCAAAGGGGACCCTAAGGGACTAAGTCCCTTAGCTCTCAGTGGATGAGACGCTAGGAGGGAGAACCTTTACAGGTCTGATGAGGCCCGAGACTGGGGAGAGTGACATGGGAACCCCCCGGAGAAGGCAGAAGGTTGCCCCGACAGACGCCGCCTCACCCTACGGGAGAAAAAATGGGTTCTCTGGTACATGGAGGAAATCACCCTGCACTGGGCCAAGGATGACAACTGGGAAAGATGCAGCCATGCTGTCCGCCTAGTGAAGATCGCTGTCTCTACGATCCTGGAAGCTAGCTCGTTGGCATCGAAGATGCCTCGCTAGTACCTTGTTAGCTCCAGGCCATGTGCAGAGAGTGCAATGGCTTGTCTGGTTACCTCCGTATCAGGCATAGAGGCTAGGAGTTGACCTAGCCTGACCACAGAAACCTATCATAGATAGCAAAAGTGGGCTTGATGTAGAAATTGAAAGAAGCAACCGTGCCAAGTAGAAGGTCCTCCTTCCCCAGAAGTCAAAATCCATGGAATCTTGATCCGGGGGCCGGTCATGGTGGAGGGCGCGAAGCCCATTGGGAGTGTCCAGCTGTGTCAGTCCTGACTGAGGATGAGGCATACGACCTGGAGACTCCGAGGGGGCACAATATTTCTGGCTCAGGTCCCTAGGGGCTGGGACTCCGGAAAAGGGCCTTTGCCAGAATCGCAAAGATGCCTGCTGGAAAATCGCCTAAGAAGGCGCACATCGAATGCTCCGGATTGTGCTAAGTGGGTGGGGTGACATGCAGGTCCTCCACCATCCTCACGAGGAAACGCTGATACTTTGCGAGATCAGCAGCAGAAGAGATGTGGACAGAGGGCTTCTCTCAGGGAGGGAATCCAGAGGAAAGGCCGATAGACCGTGGCTTGGCCCGACGAGTGCGCGCCCATCCCGCGAAAGTTGGTGGAGTGCGTCCAACTTTCCACTCGCGTTGCTCGATGACACGATGGTCCATGGAGAAGCAGGCTGCCGCATCGAATCCATGTCATGAAGCAGGCCAAGACATGCAAGGCAACCATCATGCTGGTCGGTAATGGAGTAACTACGACCGCACAGGCACCGATGCATGGGGGTCACCCATTTTAATGATTTCTTGCCCCCGACTGAGACATGATCAATGGAACACAATTTAAACAAAGACTCGACGTCGCTGAAAAAAAGAAAGAAAGGAACAGTCTTACCACAGCAGCGTTGAGTGGAGGCGAAAACGGAACCGGCAGGAAAACACACTAGGTTCGGCATCGACGACACAGAGTCAATACACAGATAGGCCTGAGAAAGCAGCTCCTCACAAGGTATGACCTCTACGGCAGGAGATGAAGAACTGGTGGGAGGGCGGGGTCGACGACACCTAATGGCCAACCCGCGAGTGCCATGCAGTGCGTTGGCCTCGAGGGCAGCGCTGATGGTGCGTCGACTCTGCCCATCCATAAATTAAAAAAAAAGAAGCTTCTGCGGGGTCGTGACCTCCGGCCACATACCCAAAGGTGATGAATGGTGAAGACTGACACAGATAAGATCACAGTCTTCCAAGTCAAATACTTTAGCTCAGCTCAAGATAATGGTTCAAAGGGAGGCTGCATAAGCTGTGCAATACAGATATTCAGATCCCAAAGAGGAGTAGGTTCCCTAAGTGGGGGTTAATATGAACCAGACCTTTAAAAAACTCAGTAAATACTGGATGAGAGGCAATGGAAGAATCCTTCCCTGCAGAGAGAAACGCAGAAACAGCTGCCAAGTGAACCTTAAGAGTGGCTGACCTGAGGCCTAGACTGGTTAAGATTAACCAAATAATCCAGAACAGTGACAATGTCTGCTGAATCTGGCTGAATATTTCTTTGAGAGCACCAAATGCCGAACCTCTTCCATTTGGAATTGTAGGGTTTTCTAGTAGAAGGTTTTCTACTAACCTTAAGTATATCCAAAACTGGCTGAGAAAGATGCAGGTGTATTTCTAACTCCTCAAGAGACAAGCTTTGAGTCTTAGAGATTGAAGGTTGGGGTATAGCATCCCTCCCTGAGAGGAGGTCAGCAGGTTGTACCACCTGGGAAGATAAAGGGAATTGTCACTGACAGAGATAACAGCAGGGGATACCAAGGTTGCCTGGGCCAATCTGGGGCCACTAGAATCACTGTGTAGGACCCAGATTTGACCTTGGTCAGAACTCTGAAAATCAGAGAAAAGGAAGGAATGCATACAGAAACCTGTTTGACCAATCCAGCAGGAGGGCATCCTGGGGAACAGACCCCAATAGGGGAGGGCTGCAGCAAAAGAGAGGAAGCTGATGGTTGTCTGGGGCTGCAAAGAGATCTATCTCTGGGATGCCCCACCTCTTGAAAATGCTCTAGCGAACCTGAGGGTTCAGGGACCACTCATGGTGACCCTGAGAGATTCTGAGAGTGCATCTGCCAAAACATTGTCCTTTCCTGGGAGATGCACTGCAACCAGGGAGGCATGAAGACAGTAAGCCAACAATCATATTTTCATTGCTTCCGTGCACATGGTTGTGGTGTTGTCTGTCCTGATCTGCACCACTTTCCCTTGAGCTAACTCTAAGAACGTCTGAAAGGCCAGAAAGACAGCTCTGAGTTCCAGAAGGTTTATGTGAAGGAGGGACTCCTGCTGAGACCAACTTCCCTAGGCAGTGAGCTGACTCAGATGGGCTCCCCACCCCAGTAGGGAAGCATCCGTAGTGAGAATCAATGAAGGAGTCTGACTGAGAAAAGGGACACCCTGCCTCAGGTTGTCCTCTTCCAACCACCACTGAAGAGCCTGGATGAGAGTCTGAGTTGCTAGAATTAACTTGGTAAGAGGATCCTTTTTCTGAGACCAAAAGGACCTTAAGTGGAACTGGATGTCCCTCATCTGGAACCTTGTTCCTTGTACCACTGCAGTGGAAGCTGCCATGTGGCCTAAAAGATGTAGGAAGTGTCTGGCTGGCCGAGACACCAATGGACGAAAAGATGAAGCCAGAACTGAGAGGGTCTTTACCCTTGAGAGAGGAAGAAAGGCCTTTGCTTGAACAGTGTCCAGCTCCACTCCTATGAAAGTGAGAAGCTGGACCGGTTCCAGAACAGACTTTTCCAGATTTAAGAGATATCCTAGAGACTCCAGAAGCCTCTGAGTGACCTCTATAGCTGACTTGACTTGGTCTGAGGACTGGCCTACTATGAGCCAGTCATCCAGGTAAGGAAACACACAAATGCCTTGTCTTCTGAGAAAGGCAATCACCACTGCTAGACATTTTGTGATCACCCTTGGAGCAGATGTTAGGCTGAAGGGCACTGCCCTGAACCGGTAATGGCCTGAAGGCAACTCAAACTTGAGGTACTTTCTGTGAGAGCATCTCATGAGTATGTGAAAGTAGGCATCCTTGAGATCCAGGGAGGCTAGCCAGTCTCCTGGTCTCAGGGAGGGAAGAATTATTCCCAGAGTCACCATCTTGAACTTTGGTTTTGTGATATGTTTGTTCAGATATCTTAAGTCTGAGATGGAGTGCCACTCCCCTGTCTATTTTAGGGTAAGGAAGTATCTGGAATACAGGTCTTTCCTCCTGTGCTGCACAGGTACCCTCTCCACAGCTCGCAGAAGCAGCAGAGAGGAGACTTCTGCCTCTAAGGCTGTTGTTTCCAGAGGTGAGGCAGGGCTGAAGGATTTTGCTCTCAGTTTGAAACTGAGAGCAAGTCCCTGGCTTACTACTTCCAGGGCCCATTTGTCTGAAGTAATGGACTTCCAGGCCTAGATGTAGCAAGCCAATCTGCCCCCTACTGGCACTGAGGAGGCGACCTGAACTGACACATCACGGTGTCTGCTTGGCTGGGGCCTTAGATTGAGAAGAGGATGCAGCCCTGCTCATCACCCTTCTACCTCTTCCCCTAAAGAACCCCCTCTGCTGAAAAGTAGAAGAAGAGGCCTGAGCTTGATAGAAAGGCCTTTGAAAGGGCCTGCCCCTGCCAGCCATAGACTGCTGCTTTTGAGGAGTGGCTTGCCTTTCTTTGGCCACTGCGCTCCTGTAGGTGGTCCTATATTCATTCATCTTTTCATATAAGCCTCTGTTTGTTCTCCAAACAGAGAGTTACTGGTAACAGGAAAATCCATGGCCTTAGTCTGGGTATCCTGGATAAACTGGTACACCTGAGCCAAGCAAACCTTCGATGGAGACAGATGTAGCCATAACTCTGGAATGAACATAATTCGAGTCCACAGCAGCATGACATTGTACTTTTGATGCCTCTATACCATCTGCAGCCACCTACTCCAGCTCCTTGGCCAGCTGGGGAGGGGTATTCTTAGCCAGCTCCAGAACTGTATCCCACCTAGATTTCTGATACCTGGCCATATATGCCATATAGGCAACCTGCCTGAGCCCCAAAGAGGATGCCAAGTACTGTTTTTTGGCCATAGCATCCACTTTCCTGGAATCCTTATCTGGGGGGTGTGATGCCAAGGGAATGTCAGCCCTGTCACAGGCTGCAGCCTGCACTACCCCAACATGGCTGCAATGACTAACCAAGAATTCCGCACCAGGACCTGACAAGATACCTCCTGCCCATCTTCTTATCCACAGGATGTACAGATGTGCAGAATTGTAAAATATGTTTTGTCTGTTTCCCCAGAAACTTGTGCAGAGGGACGGACAACCTTTTGGACTCTGGAACATCCACCATCTCTACATAGTCAGGTTCCTCCTGATCCTCTTCAGTTTCCACCACTGGAAGCTAGAGTGTGTTAGCCACCTTCCTGTAAGACAAGAAGTGGGAGGGGGACTCAGAAAGCCTAGGAGGATAAACATTAGAAGGCCTGTCTGGGGAGATGTCAGGCTCTACTGGCTCATCTAAGCCTTCATGATCATCATCATCATCTGGAATTTCCTCTTCTCCTTCCCAGCTGCTCTCATAAAATGCCTCTGGATCATAATCCAATGGAGTAATATCCAACCGAACCGACCGTCTGTCAGTCGGTGTCGGTTCGGTCGGAACTGGGCAAAGCGATTGAACTACTGTGATCACCTTAGCAAGCTCCTCAGTAGTTGCAGTATGAGAAGCAGAATCCGAACCAGCTGACTTACCCTTTTTCTTTGCAGGAACCAATTCCACAGAAATGGCTCTCCTTTTGCCAGAGGAGGTATCATCCGGGTCAGCGGACACCTCCTCAGGTTCGGTCAGAACTGAACCGGGCTGGCCGTCCAGGTCAGTGGACTTCTCAGCATCACTCTCCTTCAGCTTACATACCTGGCAGTCTGATTTGAGGTGGTCAAACCCCAGACAGTAAACACATACGAGGTGGGGATCAGCTTTGGTAAAAGCCTCCCCACACTCCGTACAGTGTTAAAACACAGTGGGACCGGTTTTCTTTTTGGGTTTCTCAGACATTGCCTTAAATTAAAGTTACCTATCACAGCCTTCAAGCCAGGTAACAAAACCTTATCGGTTCCAACCATGTCATGGGTTGTTTAAAAAAAATGAAAAAACCCTATTTTTTTTGGAACTGATAAGAACCGGACACCACAGCAAGTTTGAAAATTGGAAGAGCAAAACAGAGCTGTTTCGGTTCCCAACCAGACAGAAACTGAGGAAAAACAGTTTCTAATAAAGACAATTCACTATCTACCTACTTACACTACCTGTACCGTAGACAGAGACTTGATACCGAAAAACAAATAAAATGGTTGAAAACGATCGATTTACTATAACCGAATCAAGCAACGGCGGAGAAATCTCCAGAACGCTTCAGTTAGGCGAGAGTAAAGAATCTGATGGTTACACTGAAATGTACCAGAGATAGAGGTTTGAAAACCGAGCTTGAGCTCAGTGTTCTAGGCTCTAGCTTAGAGTTAACCCTTCCTCCGGAGCAGTTCAAGTGCTGGGGCTAGCTGCATTTAGTCAGAATACAGCACGACTTCATGTTGTTTGAACATGAAAACTTTGTTTAAATGGAATTCAAGAACTTCAGGAACAAATTTGGCAATAATCAGGAAGCAGAGTCCTCTTCAGAAAGGTTTCCGGGAGGGAGGGTGGGAGCTTACTGATGCTAAAGGACACCTTGGAAGAAACAATATTACTTACGGTAATTTTTATGTTTGCTTGCACGCATGTGCAAGAAACATAGTGCCATCATCGGAGATTTCAGAGGTGTGTCACCTCCTCCTCCAATTCAGTCAGTGTGTGTTGGCAGGCGCGGCACCTGTAAGCCAATGCATTCTGGAGCTGTCTGACAAGCTCCAAATACGCTGCATACAATTCAAAGGGGAGCTACGGCAGGTGAGCAGCGATAAGATATCGCCTGCTCATGCGCAACTCCCCAACACACACACACACACAGCCATGCAGGCGTGTACTTCCCCACGCACACACTGAATAGCGACAGAGTGCCTAATCCGTGGTTGTGCTGAGTTCCCCCGCCTGTCCCCCCAAAGCCTGAATGCCACGTGGGTGCCCACCCCAGCATGGCAAGTAATGATTTAGCCTGACGGGGTGCCCAACTCGGCCGGCTCCACTGTCCTACCCCCAGAACTAAATGCCATGCTGGGAGCCCACCCCAGCGTGGCAATCCATTTTGTCGACGGGGTGCCCAATCCCCTGGCGGCTGAACGGCCCCCAAGAATCGTTCTTGTGCCATGCTGGGAGCCCACCCCAGCATGGCAATATCCCCCGCTGCTTTTTTTTTTTAACCTGCAAAAGAAAACGGTCCACGCGCGCCTCCCAGCCCTCCCACAACCCGCACCCACCCACTGCGCACCCCAGCCTCCCACACCCCTCACCCCATACTTACCTCCGACCTCGCGCGACGATCTTCGTGGACCGGAACACGCCTGCACTCTTCAAAGCCGACCGCGAACTGAGGAAATGCCGTAAGCTGTATAATGGGCTAGATAGGGGGTTTCAACTTTGTTGCATATCTCAGGCATTTTTGGGATTTTTGCCAAATTTTCAACATGGGGTTTTGGGACCTTCCTCATGAATGATGTCACTGTCATGAGAGTCTCAGGTTCGGGGGTGATTTCGCGTCACCGCGCGAAATCACCCTTCGGCCTGAATAACGCCATGACAATGACATAATTCGTGAGAAGGGGTCCCAAAAGTCCCATGTTGAAAATTTGGTGCCAAAATTCCAAAAAATGACTGTTTTACAAGCGTGCGTTATGCAGTTCCTACGCAGGCTCGTAAGTTCGCGAATTTTCAATATTTTCACTCCAGATTTTCAACATTGCCATTTTATCACACCTTCAGTCGGTGTGAGAAATCAATGTACGGGATAAATTAAGAAAATCTCAGTGACACTGTTCATGAGCAAAGGTCTTAAAATGGCTATGTTGAAAATTTGGTGAAAAAATTCCTAAAAGTGACTGTTTTTCGAGCGTGCGTTGAGCAGTTCCTACGCACGCTCGTAAGGTCATGAATTTTCAATATTTTCACTCCAGATTTTCAACATTGCCATTTTATCACACCTTCTTATGAGCAGTACTGCTGCCATTTTTCACATGTCACCCAAAACGTGTTTCCGCCCATGTAGCGCACAATGGCGCAGTCGGTGTGCGAAATCAATGTACGGGATAAATTAAGAAAATCACAGTGACACTGTTCATGAGCAGAGGTCTAAAAATGGCTATGTTGAAAATCTGGTGAAAAAATTTCTAAAAATGACTGTGTTCTGCGTGCATGTTGCTAGTTCCTATGCATGCTCGTAAGTTTGCAAATTTAATATTTTCACTCAGATTTTCAACATTGCCATTTTAATACACTTCCTTATGAACAGTACAGCTGCAATTTTTCATATGTCGCCCAAAATGTGTTTTCGCACATGTAGCGCACAATGGTGCTGTTGGTGTGCGAAAGCAATGTTTAGGACAGATTAAGAAAATCACAGTTACACTGTTCATGAGCAGAGGTCTTAAAATGGCTACGTTGAAAATTTGGTGACAAAAGTCCTTAAAATGACTGTGTTACGAGTGAGCATTGCGCAGTTTCCACGCACCCTCGCTAGTTCACGATTTTCGCTAATGCCATTTTTCCACACTTCCTTATAAACAGTACAGCTGTCATTTTTCACAACATGGCTGAAGTGTGTTTCCACAGTGTCAGCGCAGAGATGCGTGGTCGCTGTGGGAAATCATTGTTCGGCACAGATAAAGAAAATCACAGTGACACTGTTCATGATTGGAGGCACCAAAATGCCTGAGTTGACAATCTGCTGTAAAAAATCCCCAATTACGGGTATGCGTTGCACAGTTTCTATGTACGCTCATGACTTCACCATTTTTTTTTATATTTTTACTACAGATTTGCAACATTGCCATTTTTTACACCTCCCCATGAACAGTACAGCTGTCATTTTTTACATCCTGTTCAGAATGTTTTTGCACCTGTGGTGCTAAATGCCGTAGTCACTGTGCATAAGCAGCTTTCGGCTAACAAACTGATATTCCCCCTGTTCATGAGGTGGGGTCACAAAAAAAACATGTTGAAAATTTGGAGTGAAAATACCAACGAATGCCTGAGGTATTAGGGTTTCCAACCATAATGCCCAACCCTGTAGAGAATGACAGGCATCAGGGGCGTGACTTGGGATTCTTGCCTGTGATGCTCATACCATTCCATACCCTGCAGTCAGTGAGAGGCATCAAGGTATGCCTTGGACTCTTCAGCCCCAAACTTCACCCCATTCTCCTATATCGCACCCATTTCACCATATTTCCTAATGAAATGGGGTGCTCATAAGGGCCAAAGACCCCAAGGAACACCGTGACACTTGTCAGTGTCTGCAGGGTGGGGTGTGGTGAAATGGCGTGGCCGTTATGCCTGACAACCCAAACGCACACCCCAATGCCTGTCACTCTCTGCAGGGTGGTGGTGGGGTTGGCTTCAGTTCAATACTTCACTGCCATTCCTATTACGCAGCTCTGTAACTTCTACACTACCACTGCCAATGCCAGCAAGCAAACATTCAGCATTGACAAATGCTTGTTTCTTCTCACCCCAGGGGTCCTTTAGCATCAGCAACTAAGTGCAGACTACAAAGCAGTGCAGTTCAGCGGTGGGCACAGAACCTTCTTAGGGAAGAGGCTATGCAGGACCACCCTGCCAAATCTGGCATCAGATCTGGACTGTACATCCAGGCAGTAATGCTTTGTGAATGTATGTACAGTCTTCCATGTGACTGCTTTGCAGACATCAAGCAAGGGAATGTCTCTTGCAGTTGCCACTGTGGCAGCAGTGCCCCTGGTAGAGTGAGTCCTGAGGCCCTCAGGGGGATGTTTACCAGCCTTATCATAGCAGAACTAAATACAGGAAACTATTCAATGAGGCTAGTTCTCTTAGTGACTTGCCTTCCTCTACCTACCTCCCCATAGGTGAGGAAAAGTTGGGTAGTGGAGCCCCTGAACTGCTTGATGTGCTCCAAGTAGTACGATAGGGCTCTCTTCACATCCAGACTATGGAGCCTCTGCTCCCCAGGAGCTAATTTTTCAGTGAAGAATACCAGCAGAGTGATAAACTGGCTAAGGTGAAATTTAGAGAGCACCTTAGGCAGAAGCTTCTTGTTTGTTCTGAGCTCTACCTTGTCCCTGTGAGGGATAATGTATTTGGGATCTGTGCAGAGTGCTTGTAACTCTGAAATTCATCTGGCAGAGGCAATGGCCACTAGGAAGACTGTCTTCCAGGTGACATATTTCAGGTGGGCCATAGCCATGGGTTTGAAAGGTGGCTCCATGAGCTTGGCAATGCACAGGTTAAGGTCCCAAGAAGGAACACGTTCCCTAATTGAGGGCTGAAGGTGGAGAAGACCATTAAAGAACTTTTTGAAAACATGTAATGAAATGATTGTCTGCTCTTTGCCTATGGACAGGTAAGCAGAAACTGCAGCTAGGTGCAGCTTTACGGATGAGGCCTTGAGACCTGAGGCTTGCAAGTGAGCCAAATAGTCCAGAAGATTGGGGACTGATGTTTTGAGAGGATTAAAATGCTTCCCCTTGCACCAAAATGAAAATCTTTTCCACTTACTTGCATAAGTTTTCTTGGTACTAGGTTTCTTAGCCATTCTCTGGATGCTACGGACCTGTTCCGAATACTGGGATTTTGGGTACTCTAACTCCTCAAAAGCCAGGTTTTGAGGTGAAGAGACTGCAGATTGGGATAAGTCACCTCTGTCTGAGGAAGAGTCAGGAGAAAGTGACTGAGGGGAAGCTGAATAGGCTTGTTGGAAGCCAGGGCTAGCAGGCGAGAGTACCATGACTGCCTTGGCGAATCCGATGCCACCAGGATCATTGCTGCAGGCTGGGACCTGAGCTTTAGCAGCACTCTGTGAATCAGAAGAAAGGGAGGAAAGGCATAAAGGAACTTCCCTGACCAGTCCAGGGATGAGGCATCTGTGTTGACAGAGTCCCTAGTGCTAGAGGCCTGAAACAGTACAGAGGAAGTTGATGGTTGAGGTGTGAGGCAAACAGATCTATTTCTGGTGTGCCCCACCTTCTGAAGACTGTGACAAGGACCTGTTTGTTCAGAGTCCATTCGTTGTGTCCCTGGCTGGTCTGAGGGCATTTGCTAGCGTACTGTCCTTGCCTGGGAGTTGTATAGCTGAAAGGCTGATGTCGAGGAAGTAGGTCAGAGACCAGATTTTCATTGCCTCTGTACAAAGCACTGTGGACCTTATGCCACCCTGCTTGGTTATGTAAAACACTGCAGTGGTGTTCTCCGTTCTGATTTGCACCAAATGGCCTTTCGGCTGCAGGGCAAAGGAATTCAGAGCAAGCTAGATGGCTCTGAGCTCCAGTAGACTGATGTGGCTTACAGATTCCTTGGGAGTCCAAAAGCCACTAACAGAATGGCTGTCCAGATGAGCTCCCCACCCCAGAAGGGAGGCATCTGTGGTAATGATCTTTATGACTTTGTGATTTGTTAAGGGGGATAAAACCTTTTATAGGTACATCAGGGAGCAAAGGAAGACCAAGGGAGGGATAGTGAGGCTTAATAAAGGGAGGAGGGTGGGCAGAGGAGACTGTGAAAGGCAGAGATACTAAACAAATATTTTTGCTCAGTATTTACAAATGAAGAGGGAGGTACATAAAACAAACAGTAGTAACACTCTGGATACAGAAGTTGATACCAGCCCATTTACAGAAGAAAAGGGTTCTGAAAGAACTCTTAAAACTGAAGGTGGACAAAGCAATGGGGCCTGATGGATTCATCCCAGAATTCTAAAAGAGCTAAGGGTAGAACTAGTGACACCACTGACTACCCTTTTTAACAAATCATGGGAGGATGGGGTGGTACCCGAGGACTGGAGGAGGGCAGATGTGATTCCCCTTCACAAAAGTGGGAGCAAGGCAGAAGCAGGAAACTACAGACCTGTTAGTTTAACCTCAGTGATAGGGAAAATGATGGAATCACTTCTGAAGGAAAGAATTGTCGAGTATCTAGAGGCCAGAGGGGCACAGGACCCTAGGCAGCATGGATTCACACCGGGAAGGTCATGCCAGACAAATCTGATAGATTTCTTTGACTGGGTGGCCAAAGTAGTAGATCAGGGAGGGGCTGTGGACATGGTCTACCTAGACTTTAGCAAGGCATTTGACACAGTCCCACACAAAAGATTAATATACAAGTTAGCCAGCCTGGGAGTGGGTCCCAAGATGACAGCCTGGGTAAAGAATTGGCTGGAGAATAGGACACAGAGAGTAATAGTAAATGGAGTCCACTCAGAAGAAAGGAGGGTTACTAGTAGGGTACCGCAGGGTTCAGTATTAGGACCGGTCCTCTTCAATGTCTTTATAATGACATTGTGGAAGGACTGGAAGGAAAAGTATGTCTCTTTGCAGATGACACTAAGATCTGCAACAGAGTTGATGCACAGGGTGGGGTGGAAAGGATGAGAAGGGACTTGGCAAGGTTAGAGGAATGGTCAAATGTGGCAGCTTAGATTCAATGCTAAGAAGTGCAGGTAATGCACCTGGGAAACAAAAACCCAGGGAAGAGTACACAATGGGGGTGAGATACTAACAACAACAAATGGAAGGGACCTGGGGTAGTCATATCAGATGACTTAAAGGTGGGCAAGCAATGTGAGAGGGCAGCAAGGAGGGCTGGGGTTACTGGGATGCATAGGGAGAGGCATCACCAGTAGAAAACAGGAAGTTATTATCCCTCTGTACAGACAGCTGGTGAGACCCCATCTGGAGTACTGTGTGCAGTTCTGGAGACCCAATCTCTGCAAAGACATAGACAGGATGGAAGCTGTCCAGAGGAGGGCAACTAAAATGGTGCAGGGTCTGCACCGGAAGACATATGAAGAGAGACTTAAGGAGCTTAATATGTATAGCCTCGAGGAAAGGAGGGAGAGGGAGGACATGATAGAAACTTTCAAGTACCTCAAGGGAATCAACAAAGTCCAAGAGGGTAGCATCTTTCAAAAAAAGAGGTGTGCAAGAACAAGAGGGCACAATTTGAAGATGGGGGTGGCTCAGAGGTAATTTAAGGAAGTATTTTTTCACAGAGAGGGTTGTGGATGCATGGAACGGCCCTCTGGAGGAGGTTGTGGAGTCAAAATCAGTGGTGGAATTCAAGCATGCATGGGACAGTCATAAGGCAATTCTGGGGTGGGGGTAAGAAGAAGTAGGCTGCTGGTTAACTAGGATCTGCAGCTTATCCAGTAGGTAGGGAAATGGGCAGACTGGGTGGGCCAAGCGGTCCTTATCTGCCATCAAATTCTATGTTTCTATGTTGTGGGAGAAGGCAGTTGGAAGGGGATTCCCACTGACAGGCTGCCACCAGTCCAGAGCTTGGAGTAAGGTTTTTGTGACTGGAATCAGTGTGGACAGAGAATGTCTTGTTTGGGACCAGTAAGCCCGAAGGTGGTACTGTATGTCCCTCATCTGGAATCTGACCCCCAGAATGACAGCTGTCATGGATGCCATGTGTTCCAGGAACTTTAGAAAATGATTGACTGGCCTGGGCTGGCCCAAGACAAAGGAGTTTGCCAGTGCCAGAAATGTTTGTACCCTTTCTGCAGGGAGAAAGGCCCTGCTTTGCTGAGTATCTAGCTCTGCCCAAATAAAAGCGAGGAGCTGAGTTGGAGTCAGATGGGACTTCTCTTCATTTATGAAGAATCCCAGAGACAGCAGAGTTCGCTTTGTAATAGTGAAGGCCTCTTGCACCTGCAGAGGTGTCTTGCCCACCAGAAGTCAGTTGTCCATGTATGGGTAGACTGAAATGCTCTATTTTCTGAGATAAGCTGCCACCCCAGCCAGGTGTAAACCCTAGGTGGCGCTATCCCAAGGGCTACTACCCCTGCCTGCTTGACTACTGACAGGTTGAGGGGCCTAGGTCCTATGGCGGGTGCCTCCACCCAGCGGTCAGGGTTTGCAGTGGTTAGACTAGCTTGATCATAGCCCTCTGGGACACTGTGACTCCCTTTGGTTCCCTCTAGTGGCTCACACAGTACACAGGATTTGCAGCCCCAATACCCCACGTATACACACTGTTCACTCATAAAGTACCACTTACCCTCGAGACTGATTCTGCAGCAAGTCTCTGAGAACCCCCTGTAAAACAAGGTTAATCAACATACACAGCAAAAAGCAATACTGTGTCTATAAGTACCAACACCACAGACAGTATATAGTATAATAACAACAAATCTGATTTATTTAGGGAACAGTAACACGGGAGGGGCAATCAGGTTGATTAGGTTTGGCCAAGTTCAAATCACAGTACTGTGCACATATATATATATGGTCCAAAATGTCACTCTCTGGGTACCCAGGATGGGGGAAGGCTAGCCAGGTCCATTGCCCAGGGTTGGCCGGCAGTTGCAGATGGATGGGGCCCTGTAGGAAGAAAGAAAAAATTACTCGCCTTAGTAATTATATTTCTTCTAATGGAGTCTTGCTGTATTCTGACAATTGCAGTGATTCCCAACCTTTGAACTGCCCTGGAGAACTAAGGGTTAACTTTCCATGCAGGGCATGGAACGCTAAGCTCGAGCTCGGTTGAAGTCTCTGTCTGGAGTGTTTTGAACTCAAACTGTCAGATTCTTACGAGCCCAACTAACCTTAAAAATTCTATGTGGAAATTGTAAAAATTCTACTAGCCAACTGGCTGAAAAGTTTTGGATTCCCAAGGAAGACTCAAGTCAAGGAACCCAAAAACTAAATCCAATGTATTCACAAATAATAATAAATAAGCACCCAAACAAAAAGGGAGGAGGGTGCAAGCAAATACACCCTTGGGGTGCAACACTGCACCTGCCCACCCACTTCCCAAAAACAGGTTCTGAGATGGGAGGCAGGGAGGGAGGTCAGAATACAGCAAGACTCCATTAGAAAAATATAATTACTAAGGTGAGTAATTTTTTCTTCAAACAACATGAAGTCTTGCTGTATTCTGACAACTGCAGACTACCAAGCAGTACCTCCAAGAAGGAGGGACAGAACCTACTTTGGGAATAGGCTCTGAAGTACTGCTGTGCCAAACTGAGCATCACTCCTAGCCTGGATATCCAGAGAGTAATGCTTGGTAAAGGTATAGACTGTTTTCCAGGTGGCTGCTTGACAAATTTCTAGGAGAGGGATATTCCTGGCCACAGCCAGGGAAGCAGCTGCACTTCTTGTGGAATGAGCCATCAGGCCTGAGGGTGGAGTTTTTCCCAGTTTTTCATAGCAGAATTGTATACAAGACACAATCCACTGGCAATAGATCTTTTGGTGGCAGGTTTGCCCTTTCCCACTTCTCCATAAGTGAGGAACAACTGGAGGGAGTCAAACATGTGACCCTTGGTACGCTCTATGTAGTAACTAAGGGCTCTTTTGACATCCAAACTGTGTAGCCTCCTCTCTCCTGAGGAAGAATTATCAGTGAAGAAAACAGGGAGAGACATAGACTGGTTTAAATGGATGTCTGAAACCACTCTGGGCAAGAACCTTCTGTTGGTTCTAAGGACCACTTTATCCCTATGAAAGGAGATAAAATCAGTTTCCACTGACAGGGCTTGAAATTCACTGATATGCCTAGCAGAGGTAATGGCTACCAAGAACACAGTTTTCCAAGTCAAGTACTTAAGCTCTGCTGAAGACATAGGTTCAAAAGGGGGTTGCATAAGCTGAGCAATGCAAACATTCAAATCCCAGGCAGGGGCAGGGTCTCTAAAAGGGGGGATTGGTGTGAAACAATCCTTTAAAGAATTTACAGAACACAGGATGGGAAGATAGTGAGGCAGGCTTCCCCACAGTCAAAAATGCAGAAACAGCTGACAAGTGTACCTTGAGAGTAGCTGGTCTGAGGCCTAGGCCATTAAGATGAACCATATAATCCAGAACCGTAGGCAATTCAGCAGTGTCTGGAGAAATATTCTTCTGAGAACACCAAATGCTGAATCTTTTCCATTTGGAGTTGTAAGTCTTTCTGGTGGAGGCCTTTTGAGACGCCTTGAGGATATCCAGAACCCCTTGGGAAAGATGCAGATCTGCAAACTCTAACTCTTCAAGAGCCATGCCTTGAGACTGAGAGACTGAAGATTGGGGCACCAAATCCTCTCCTGACAGGATGTTAACAGGTTGTAATTCCTGGAAAGAGACAGGGGAAGATGGACTTCTAGGGACAGCAACAGGGGTACCAGGGCTGTCTGGCCCAATCTGGAGCAACCAGAATCACCTTGCAAGGTTGAGACCTTATTTAGATTAAAACTTTGAACAGGAGTGGGAAGGGGGAAAGGCATACAGGAACTTCCCTTCCCAATTCAGAATCAGGGCGTCCAGGGGGACTGAGCCCAAGACTGGAGGTCTGCAACAAAAGAGAGGGAGTTGGTGATTGTCTGGGGCTGCAAAGAGATCTATCTCTGGCTGGAGTGCCCCACCTTGAAAAAAATCACTTTCAAAACCTGAGGGTCCAGGGACCATTCGTGATGGCCCTGAAAAATCCTGCTCAGTGCATCTGCTAGCACATTGTCCTTGCCTGGAAGGTGAACTGCTACAAGAGGGGCTTGTAGGGAATAAGCCAGGGACCACAGCTTCATGGCTTCTGTGCACACAGCCATGGACCGAGTGCCTCCCTGCTTGCTGATGTACTACATGGTGGTAGTGTTGTCTGTTCTGACTTGAACCACTTTGTTCTGAAGTGACTGTGAGAACACTTTTAGAGCTAGAAAAACTGCCCTGAGCTCTAGAAGATTGATGTGGAGAAGGGATTCTTGGGGGGACCACAGGCCATGGGCAGTAAGGGACCCTAAGTGGGCTCCCCAGCCCAGAAGAGAAGCATCCATGGTAAGGACCACTGAACAAGGCTGAGCAACAAAAGGAACACCTTGCCTTAAATTGTCCTGATCCTGCCACCACTGGAGGGCCTGGATCAAGGTCAGAGTCACTGGAATCAGTTTGGTAAGGGAGTCCTTTTTCTGAGACCAGAAGGCTCTCAGGAGGAACTGAATATCCCTCATCTGGAATCTTGCCCCTTGGACTACTGCTGTTGAAGCTGCCATGTAGCCAAAGAGCTGAAGGAAATGCCTTGCTGGTCGGGATACCTGAAGGCTGAAGGAAGAAGCTAGTTCCATAAGAGCCCTTGCCCTTTCTAGAGGAAGAAAGGCTCTGGCTCTGAGTGTGTCCAGTTCTGCCCCTATAAAGGTAAGAAGCTGGACTGGTTCGAGAACTGACTTGGGAAGGCTGAGAAGAAACCCTAGAGAAGTGAGCACTTGCTGGGTCACTTGTAGGTGAGACATGACTTGGTCTGGAGACTGACCCACTATTAGCCAATCGTCCAGATAAGGAAAAATGGAAATCTTTTGCCTACTTAGAAAGGCAACTACTCCTGCCAGGCACTTTGTGAAAACCCTTGGGGCTGAGGTTAGGCCAAAGAGCATTGCTCTGAACTGATAATGGCCTGAGGGCAACTCGAACCTGAGGTACTTTCTGTGGGAGCACCTGATGGGAATGTGAAAGTAGGCATCATTGAGGTTCGGGGAGGCTAGCCAGTCCCCTGGCCTAAGAGAGGGAAGAATTATTCCCAGAGTTATCATTTTGAACTTTGGTTTAAAAAGATGTTTGTTTAGATATCTTGGGTCTAGGATGGGTCGCCACTCCCCTGTCTTTTTGGGGGTCAAGAAGTACCTAGAGTACAGTCCTTTGCCCCAGTATAGGGTGGGTACTCTCTCTATAGCTGTCAAAGCTAGGAGAGAAGAAACCTCTGCCTCTAGGGCAATGGTTTCTGAAAGGTTTGCAGGTGGAAAAGATCTAGCTCTCATTTTTGGAAATTTTTTGAAGCTGAGAACCAGTCCCTGGCTTACTACTTCCAGGACTCACTTGTCTGATGCAATAGACATGCAGTCCTGGACAAAGTAAGCCAGCCTGCCCCCTACTGGAATAGGAGAGTCGACCCAGGCAGACCCATCAGGGTGTCTGCTTGGCAGGAGCTTTAGGCTGAGGGGTGGATGCAGGCCTGCTCATCCCCCTTCTGCCTCTCCCTCTGAAGAACCCCCTCTGCGAAAAGGAAGAAGAGGCCTGTGCTTGGTAAAAAGGCCTTTGAAAAGGCCTGCTCCTGCCCCTAGACTGCTGCCTTTGAGGAGCTGCCTGCCTTTCCTTGGACTGGGCACTCCTGTAAGTGGTCCTGTACTCATCCATTTTCTTCATGTAATTTTCTGTCTGCTCCCCAAACAGAGAATTACCCACTACAGGAAAATCCATGGCCTTAGCCTGGGTGTCCTACGAGAGGCCAGTACATCTGAGCCAAGCCATCCTCCGAAGAGCCACAGATGTAGCCATGACTCTTGATGAAACATCATTAGAGTCCACAGCAGCATGAAACTGAACCTTGGATGCCTCAATCCCATCTGCTGCCACCGCCTCCAGCTCCTTGGCTAGCTGGAAGAAGGCCTGTTTAGCCAGTGCCAGTACAGTGTCCCACCTGGACTTCTGGTACCTGGCTCTACAGGCCATGTAATTTGCCTGCCTGAGTCCCAAAGAAGATGTCATGTATCGTTTCTTTGCCATGGCATCAATCTTCCTGGAGTCCTTATCAGAGGTGTGTGAAGCCAAGGGAATATTTTGCTTGTCACAGGCAGCAGCCTGCACTACCCCAACATGGCTGCATTGCTGATATAAGAACTCCATGTCTGAGCCTGAAAGTGTATACCTCTTGTCCATTCTTCTATCCACAGGAGGTACAGTGTTAGGAGACTTTAAGATTTTTTGTGTCTGTTTCCCAAAAGATTTATGCAGGGGAACAGACAGTCTCCTGGACTCTGGAATATCCATCATCTCTACATAATCAGGCTCTTCTTGATCTTCCACAGCCTCCTCCATAGGAAGCTGGAGGGTTTCAGCCACTTTTCTGTAAAACATAAAATGAGAAGGGGACTCAGAAAACCTAGGAGGGGGAAACGCCTGATGGTCTGTCTGGGGAGCTGTCCGGTTCCACAGGCACATCCAGACCTTCACTTACACCAAAATCCTCAAATTCCCCTTCCTCTTCAAACTCCAGTTCATAAAAATCTTCAAGGGTATAGTTTTGAACCGGGGGAACCAACTGAACCGAACCCCTGCCAGAAGGAGCCGGATCGGTCGGAACCGGACGGAGCGATTCCACAATCTGAATCACCCTGGCTATCTCTTCGCCGGTCAAAACATGAACCTTTGGATCCGAATCGGTCGATTTATCTTTGTGCTTTCTTTTTGTCGGAACCTATCCTCAGAATCGGCTCTCTTGCCCAAAGAAGTCAGCCTCTGGTCAGAGGGCATTCCTTCTGGTTCGGTCAAAACCGAACCGGGCTGGCCATCCAAGTCAGCGGACTTCTCGGCCTCCTTTTCCCTCAGTCTACCTAATCTCTTCTCAAGGGTAGATTTTGGAAAATTTTTACATATTTGGCAGTCTGAATCGAGGTGGTCAAACCCTAGATGATAAACACAGGTGGTATGGGGATCGGCCTTGGCAAAGACCTCCTCACGCTCACTGCAGTGTTGAAACCCAGTGGGCCTGTTTTTTTCTTGGGTTTCTCAGACATGGCCAACCTAACCAAACTTACCCTTTTTTCGGCAACCGCCAGGCAAGATACCCTTATCAGTTCCTAACCGTGTCACGGGTATTGGAAAAAAACGGTTAAAACACATTTTTTTAGAACCGATAAGAACCGGTAACCACACACTAAATATAGCAAAATTCATCAAATGGTCGGTTCAGCCGAACCAACCGCACTTCTACAAGTTCCACACAGAAATATAGAACAATTCCTATCTAGTACTCATGGCACCACAGACAGAGACTGAACCGACTATACGGATACTTTTTTTCGGTTTAAACCAATGAAAAACTGAAAAACTTTAACTGACTTCAAACTGAGTTGAAGGAGCCACCGTTCAGTGAGGTGGAGTAAAGAATCTGACGGTTTGAGTTCAAAACACTCCAGAAAGAGACTTCAACCGAGCTCGAGCTCAGCGTTCCATGCCCTGCATGGAAAGTTAACCCTTAGTTCTCCGGGGCAGTTCAAAGGTTGGGAATCACTGCAATTGTCAGAATACAGCAAGACTTCATGTTGTTTGAAATATGTGCACAACACCCAATTGTAATCCGGAGCCGGATGGCTCAGTCCATGAAGAAGTGAAACAACAACAATTAGATGACACACTTGTAATTGATAGCAGACTGCAGGGGAATACCCTGATTTGTACTCACAATACCCAAGCTGAGAACCGGATGGTGGATGTTCTTCTGGATTGCCATAAACAACAGGGCATGGAGACAAGGTCCTTGTAACTGGACCCCCTGCAGTTGATAGCAAACGGATTTAGTCCAAGACAAGCTGGGGTTTGCTTCCAGCTTCAACACACAGCACACAGTACAGGGGATTGGAAATAGCGATTTCCCACAAGCACTATGCACATTCATATGTAAAAGGAAAGTACTATACCAGGCAGGCTGCTCCTCGATCCCGATCGCAATTACTGCAAAATACCCGAGAGCACACACAGCAGCTTCAGTTCCTGACAGACCAAGCGCGATTCAGCAATTTCTCCAGTCTTCTACAGGGTGAACCTGGTTTCCACTCTTCAGACTTCCTTCCTTCTCCTCACAAATCGGATTCAGTCCAAACTGGCACTTACAACGGCTGCAGGCCAACCTCAGGGCCTCACACGTGCTTCCCGTGTGAAACTATACACCGTAGAAGCACAGGGCCCCTTCTCTCTTCACTGTCACAACTGATCTGAGCTTTCCAGTTGCAGGGCATTTCCTTTAGCTCCACACCATTCTGTTGGCTGGTTCGGCTGTCACTCACAATAAGACTCCCTCTGTTGGTGGAAAAAGGCTCCAAGGTCAAAACTACATTTCCCACAGTCACTGCCCATACAAACCCCTTGTGGCTGGCTCAGAATTAAGAGTCCAAGTTCTGATTCGTCCATAGGCTCCATTTTAGGGCTCCCTTAACCCAACTGGCCCAGCACAGCAGTTTATGTCCAAAATGGAGGGGTAACACACAAAGAGTCCCAGCTGCAATAAAGGCAGGTTAGACAAACTACAATTTTGCTAATGCTTGAAATGATTACAGGCAAACAGTTACAGCTTTCAGATGGGCTCCCTTTGCACTTCCAGCGACCGTCAAATGAATCGATTAGTCTGCAGCTCGGGCAGGATTCAAGCATTAAATACACAGTCCCCCCATACAAACTAATTAAGTCTGCAAGCAGACAGCTCTTAAAGAAACAGTACGTGGAGGCTCAAATAGCACTCACTTGCAACCATATTTAAGCAGCTTAGACGCCAAACACCGCCCAGACTTGGAGCATTCAAGCAAACTCCTGGAAGACTTTTGGGAACCCCCATTTGCAGGGGGGGTTACACCAGCATTTGGTGAATACCCTTGGGGTTGAAGAAAGGCCAAAAGGCATAGCTGCAAACTGGAGTGCCCTGATGGCAGCCTGAACCTTAGGAATTTTCTGTGGGACTGCTTTATTGGAATATGAAAATAGGCATCCTTGAGATCCAGGGAGACTAGTCAGACTCCTTGCTGAAGGGAATGAATCACTGTTAAAAGAGTGACCATTCTGAATTTTGGTTTGACTAAGTGCCCGTTCAGGTGTCTGAGGTGGAAAATTGGTCGCCACTCCCCATTTTTCTTCTCTGCAAGGAAGTATCTGGAATAGAGACCCTTCCCTCTCTGGGAAGGAGGTACTCTCTCTAGTGCCTTTGCTGATAGCAGCTTCTTTACTTCCATCTGCAGAACAAGTTTTTCCTGTAGGAGTTTGGGGTTTTGATAGAAAAGGACCCCTGAGAGGTGGAAACCTCTGGAACTGAAGGGGTATGCCCTTTTCCACTATCTCCAGGACCCAGCTGTCTGAAGTTATGAGGGGACTAGGACTGAAGGTAGTGGGAGAGCCTTCCCCCTACAGGTATATGGGAGGTGTCCTGGATGGAGGAGTCAGGGCTTAAGATTGTGTGGCAGGAGCAGGAGTAAAGGTACCTCCTCCTTTGTTCTCTCCTGCCCCTCCCTCTGTAGAACCCCCTCATTTGAGTATAGTCCACTGGCATAGGATCAGGAAAGAAGGGTCTAGGGAAGAAACCCTGCCCCTGCTCCCTTTGTTTTGAGCTCTCTGTTGAGCAGAAGCCTTACCCTTGGCTGTGTTGCTCTGGTAGGCCACCTTGTATTCATCTACATTCTTCATATAAGCCTCTGTTCTATCACCAAAGAGGGCTTTTTGGTTGCAGGGGAAGTCAACTGCTTTGGACTGGGTGTCCTGTGACAGGTTGGTTGTTCTTAACCAAGAGAAACACCTGAAGAAGATGGCCTGGGCCATAACCCTGGAAGCTGCATCATTGTTGTCTGCTGCCATATGGAATTGAAATTTAGTAGCTTCCAAGGCAGTTTTAGCTGTTTCTAGTATGTCCTGGACCATGGTATCTGAGTTAAGTTGGGCAACAGCCAGAACAAATTGCCATAGAACATTCTAGTACTTGGCAGTATAAGCCAGGTAGGAAGAAAGGCGCAAGAGGAGATAGGCTGAAGTAGAAGATTTTTTTGCCCTGAAATCAAGTCTTCTAGACTCTTTCTCCAGAGGTTCAGAGTAGAGGGGGACACTAGCTTTATCACACGCGACCTGCTGTACCACTGCTTCGTGACTAGGATGTATATACAGGAAGTCAGTGTCAGTCCTAGATAGCTGATACTTCTTGTCTATTTTCTTGTCTACCCCAGAATGAGATATAGGTGTCTGGAGCAGCTTCATTGTATTTTTCCTGAATGCTTTTTATTTAGGGAGGACAATCATTTTATGAGGGGGAAGACCCATCATATCCTTTAGTCTTTATCCTCCTCATCCTCCTGTGTGGAGTCCTGTGAGGGGAGATCCAGGGTGGCCATCATATGCTGTAAAAAGGTAAGCATTGAGGAAGCCTCGTCCTGATCACTGGGGGAAGCTCCAAAATTAGGATCAGAGGAGACATCAGGCTCCAAGGGGCTTTCCCCTGAGTCATTGTCAGAGTCAATGCCATAATAATCTTCATCGTCCCCAGGAAAACCTCCTACATGAAAAAGGGTTGAACTGGGGGGTTGACTAGGAGTGGCGGGGTATTGAACATGGACTCCATGCCCTGAAGAGTTTGGTAAAGATGCCAAGCCTTGGCCATTTCTTCCACAGAGGGTAAATCCCCTTGTAGATCTGGGGGATTGTGCCTGAGGCTCAGTGTTTTTAGATTTATCTTTATGCTTTTTGCTACTGATGTCTCTCCTTTGCTTGATGAAGGAGGGGCAGTGGCATGCCTTTCTTTCTGAGATTTCTTAGCAGGCACTTCATCAGTGACCTGGTCAGGTTTTCTTTTCACAGTTGCCACTTCATCAGCACCTTTGGAAGTCTTATGCTTATTAGGCACGTCATCAGCACCTTTGCTTCCATCTTTCCCTTTAGATGGTACTTCATCAGTACCTTTGCTGCTATTATTTTTAATTTTAGCAGGTACTTCATCAGCACCCTTGTTCTTAGATGGCCCCTCATCAGTAGCCTTAGCAGCCATTTCTCCTAACCTTTTGTTCTGTTCCTTAGAGACTTTGAACAAAATTTAGAGCAAAGGGAACAGTAATGAGCTGGACCTAAGCACTGTAAACACAGGTCATGGATATCCGCTTTTGCCACAATTCTGTGGCACTTTACACCATTTCATAACCTGTGGGTCCAGTCCTCTTTTTTGGCTTTTCTGACATGCCAATTTGTCAGAAAAACTGTGAATTATCAGTTCCTAATATAGATTATATTCTAAAGAGGTTGGTTCCCTCGCGGTAAAGACCTGCAATTGAAAAACAGTAGAACAAGCAGCAAAACAATGAAAATAGCAGTTCCTGGAAAAATAAGGGAATCCCTATAAAAATAACTTTAAGAACCATTGAAATACACTAGAAACATAGAATTTGATGGCAGATAAGACTGCTTGGCCTACCTAGTCTGCCCATTTCCCTAATGGATGAGCTGCAGATCCCAGTTAACCAACGGCCTACTTCCTCCTGTCCCCCACTAGAATTGCCTTATGTCTGTCCCATGCATTCTTGAATTCCCCCACTGTATTTGATTCCACGAACTCCTCAGGAAGGTTGTTCCATACATCCACAACCCTCTCCATGAAAAAATACTTCCTCACATTACCTCTGAGCATCACCCCTCTATCTTCAAATTGTGCCCCCTTGTTCTTGCACATCTCTTTTTCTGAAAGATGCTACCGTCTTGGACTTTGTTGATTCCCTTGAGGTACTTGAAAGTTTCTATTATGCCCCCCCCTTTCCTCGACATAATAACATTTTACCTCAGAAAAACTAAAACTGAAAGGGAACCATGGGAAAAAAGGCAAAAAGCAGTTCCCGGAAGCCGGTCGGGGATTGCTAAAAATCCCTTGAAAAAGTAAAAATGATGAAAATACTCACAGATTCAGCACAAAACTGAAGAATGGGCCCCAAAAAGTGGTTTGCTCTATGTGAGAAAGAGCACAACAGAGGCAATGTTTCTTAGAGAAAAAAAAATTCTGGTGCCCTCTGGGCAAGCTCCACTCAGCAAACCCACCTGCTCTTTTCTGATTGGCCAGTTCATTATATGAATATTCACGGCTCCACCTCCGAGGCAGTTCAACTTAGCTTACTGCACTTAGTTACCGATGCTAAAGGACCCCTGGGGTGAGAAGTGGAGTATTCTCCTATATTATTTTAATTTTTTTATGCTCTTCTTCTGCTCCCCCCCCACACCAGATGGTTCCCATCTGCCAGGACACCACAGCCTCGTCACCTCGACATCCACTGGGACTTACCTGCCAACCAGTCTACCCCATGATCCGCCCCCCCTCCCGGTGTGGTCGACAGTCCCCACAATCCCCCATCGGGGATTGGATCCAGTTCCTGGTTTGGCGAGCCCAGCTGGTTGGGAGCGGGGTCTGCAGGTGTCCTCATGGCATCTTGTCACCAGCATCTTTTTCCCTTTTCCGCTTTCCCCTGAGTGGCATGGCATGTAATGACACCAAGAGGAGTGCCACATGCTCCCAAGCACTGCATGTCAGCATCTGCCTCGCCCCTCCTTGACTTCTAGGCAGACCTGACCACCTTTTCCCTTCTGTCCACTAGGGGCCAGGCAAACATCAGGCTTTGCAAGCCCTCCCCTCCCCGGAGGAAGAGAGCAGTCCTCTGGACACTCGTTTCTCCTCCACCCTCCGATGCCCTGCCCTTGCTTCTGAACCCAGGTCATCAGCATTGTGAGCAGTAGCACTACTGCTGCACTGGCAGGCTGGAGTATTCTCCTCTATTATATTTCCTACAGTGATTAGCTCTTGGAGAGTATATTCATTGGTGGTTATCAAGAATTTTCCTATAAACCCAGTTTGCTTGAAGCTAAAAGCTAAATTAACCTGAGATAGCTACTACTGAGATTGTAAACTCATTTCAGTATTGAAATGAAAATTACGTATCTACTGTAATTCTTGATCTTTCTGTGTACCTTCACCATTCATCACTACTTGGGTTACCAGCCAGAGGCTGGGACCCCGTGGGAGCATTTTTTTTCTTTTTTTCTGGAGGCAGAGTCGACGCAGAGACAGCACCGCCCTCGAGGCCGACGTTATACGTAGTGCTCGTGGGTTGGCCATTAACTGCTGTCGACTCTGCCCTAACTCCAGTTCTGCATGCTGCAGAGAAGGGTAGGAAGGGATGGAGGGGTGGGGCAAGGAAGCCCAAGGGATAGAGAAAGGAAAGGATATACAAACTAAAAGGAGAAATAAGAGACATAGAGGACAGCAAAAGAGAGAGAGTGAAGCCTAAGGAACTGGGATAGGAAGGGGCCCCAATCTCTGGGAGAAGGAAAGGGTGGAGAAGGGAGGGTAGAAAAGGGAGAATGAGGAGAAAGAGGAGGAGAAGACACCGCTCCCACCTGACCCAGAACAACCAGGACCTCGAGATGGGTAGCTCGGATTTTAAAAAACCCTCATGCTGCAAGCTAAAACAGAAGAAGAAGACACAGAATGCGCCCACTGTGCAATCAGGGCAGGCTCAAGGAGAACCAGCGCTAAGGAAAACCTGACGAAGCCAGTCAGGTCACAAAGGTCGGGCGGTGTCCAACCCTCCTGCTAAGTTAAAAAGAAAATGTCTCCAAGAGGGAAGTGAAAACCAAAATATTGGGGAAGAACAGGGGAAGCTTACCCCACTTGCCATCTTAGAGAGGAGAAAAAAAGGGTGAGTCAAGGGACAACACCTCAGGACAAAGGAGAATATCCTCAAAGGGGTGTAAAATAACAAAGGGGGTTGCTGAGGGGGTACTATGGGGTCCTTCATCTCTCTCTCCCCATCTTGGCTACCTCAGAGAGGGGGACAGACAGCTGAACCTTGAGAGGCAGGGGAGAGGGGTGAGAGAGAGAGAGAGAGAGAGAGATAGAGGGGACACCACAAGACCCCCAAGCATAACCCTCCCTGTCTGCCTCTAAGGATCCTCCTTCTCCGAACAACAAGGAAGAGGAGGAGTAGGACAGGTGCTAGACAGCAACAAGGAGAGACACACAGGGAGGAGGATCACTCAGAGACAGAGGCCCCAGGGGAAAGAAGGGCGGGATTTAGTGATGAATGGTGAAGATACACAGAAAGATCTAGAATTATGGTAGGTACATAATTTTCATATTTTATCTGTGTCAATCTTCACCGTTCATCACTACTTGCATGAGTACCGAGCCCCCCGAAGGGGACTCAGCACCTCCCTAAGGGACAGAGTCCCTTAGCCTCCAGTGGGGAGACAGCAGAGGGGAGAACCCCGCCAGGCCTGGGACTTGTTCGGGTGAGGCAGGGATCTCCCAGTAGGAGATGGAAGGTGCCCCTGAAGCCATCGTGTCACCCTATGGGAGAAAAGATGGGTTCTCCAGAAGGCGGGGGGAATCACCCCACGCCGGGCCAAGGATGACAACCAGGAAAGATGAAACCATGCCATCTGCCTAGTGCAGATTGCTGTCCCCACCAGCCTGGAAGCCACCTCATTGGTGTCATACAATGCCCTTGCCTGGTACCTTGCAAGTTCCAGATCCTGTACGGAGAGGGCAATGGCTTGTCTGGTTTCCTCTGAATCAGGCAGAGAGGCTAGAATCTGTCCTAGCCGAGACCACAAGTACCTGTTGAAGGTGGCATGGTCGGCCTGATGCGCTGCCATGCAGAGCAAAATCTGTACTGAGGAGAATGTACTCCTGCCCCAGAAATCAAAATCCGAAGAGTCTAAGTCCGGGGGTCAGTCACAGCCTGGGGTTCTATGCTCAGAAGGGGTATCCAGGATCGTCACACCCGAAGGAGGGTGAGGCAGAGTTCCTGAAGACCCCGGGGTGGGCACAATACCTCTGGCGAAGGTCCCTAGGGGCTGTAACAGAGGAGAAGGGATGTCGCCAGACCCAGTGTGATGCCTCCCTGAAGGGAACAGACCAGGCAGGAACTGCGAGGTTCGCTGCACTGAACTTGCCTATGAAGGCGCGTGCCAACCAGTCTGGATTGCTCTCTCTAAGGTTGGAGATGTGGAGCTCGTCAAGCAACCTCGAAGGAAGCACTGATAGCTGGTGAGATCAGATGCTGGGGAGATGGATGGAGGATTCTCCTCCCTTGGAGGAGGAAGACGAGGAAGCTGACAAGTCCAGAGATTCAGGGTCAGGCTGCACTGGAGAGAGGTGAAATACCTACTCGTCCATGGCTCTAAAGTAGGCAGGGAAAAGTGCAGCTGAGGCCCCGATCTGCTCCCAGGTAAGGGGCCCTGTAGGACTGGGAACACCTGGGAGAGGAGTAGGCAGAGGCACGGGGGCCAAGTACCTCCAAGGAGGAGCACGGCCTCTGCTTGGGCAGGAGGACTGAGCGGTTGATCCCAGAGGAGAGGGAGACCCGGTGATCCCAGCAGACAGGAGCTGTTTAACCGGACTGGAACAGCTGGAGCTGTGCCTAAAGGAAGAAATCCCCCTGCGAGGTGACCAGGATCATGTGGATCCAAAAGGATGATCTCTGACCTCCTGTGAAGACATGCCTCTCGGAGAAATATTAGAGGAGCTGCGCCGACCCATGCTACGACTCCTCCCAAAACCCGCCTGGGTCTCCGGGAGAGGCTGCTGCGCTGAGCCCTGGCCACTCAACCCTTCAGACCTCTTCCTCACCACCAGCAGAGGCAGCTGACACCCCCTGGCTGCCTCCTGGGGGACAGCCAGAGGAGGAGGAGGAGCACCCTCCCCTGCCTGGTATACCCCAGCTGACCCAGAAGTTGGGCTAGCCAGGACAACCACGAGAGGGGGACTGCCCACTGGAGGAGCAGATGGGTCCTCAGCTGTGGGTTGCCCCCTGGTGTCCACCTGGGCACCCAAAGGCTGGTCAGTACCACTAACCCCAAAACCAGAAGAGTCCAGCCACTCCCCAGCGGGGGGCTGAGTGGGGCCAAAAACACTGGACTCCAAGGACCCAGCGGAATCGGGGAACCAATCTGGGTCAGCCTCCGCATCCTCCTCTGAGGAAGAGAACAGCAAAGTCAGAATTCAGACTACTCCCCGATCCCTGCAGGTCCCAGGCCCACGAGTGGCATCGCGCTCCCCCCAGCACCGGGAACAGCGACGGTACCGCTCACAGCACTGCCCTCATCCCTGGCACCGTGAACGGCACCAGAGACAGAGGCGGCACCACCCCTATCCCCGGCACCGTGAATGGTTCCAGAGACAGAAACGGCACTGCAGATGGGTCCCACGTCACCCAAGACGACGCTCCTGTCCCCGGCACCGTGAACGGTGCCAGAGTCAGAAACAGCACCATGGGCCGGCCTGCCGCACCACAAGTGGCACCAGAATCAAGGGTGACACTGACAGATGGCGTCAAGGACATTACCGACTTGGACCCATGGGTCACAGAGCATGACACCGGGGGAGCATTCGCTTCCGAAGAAGCAACTGCTGAAACGGTACCTCCCGCCTGGCCCCTGAGAGGGCCAGACTGGGCCTCCTGCACCGTGGAAGGAGCCCCTACCACAGCGAGGCTAACAATGGCAGAGGCCACCTCCTCTATGGTCCGTATAGGACCAGGAGGGGACCCAGAGAAAAGGCCGAGAAACCTTGCCTTGGCCTTCCGAGTGCGAGCCTGTCCTCCAAAAGCCGGTGGCGCATGTTCGACTTTAAACGTGCACATTTCCAATACCCGGTGGTCCATTGAAAAACAGGCGATGCAAGGATCCATATTGTGGTCATCGCAGCCCAGGCAAGTCAAACAGCGGTCATGCTGGTCCATTATGGAAAAAGGTCAGCCGCAGCGACACCGACGCATTGGGGGCCAGCCCGCCTTCAAAGATTTCTTCTTGTCCCCAAAACAAGACATGCCCATATTGAAAATGCAATAAACAAAACAAAGGAACTCGGCGTCAAAAGAAATAAAAAGGAAAGATCTTACGGGAAAATCCGGGAATGGCACCGAATATGGAGGCGGCGAGCAGAACTGCAAGCTGACAGACTAGGCTGCAAAAACGCAGCTGAATTTCTAGCTTCCACACAAGGTCCTTTCTTGATGGTGGGAGAAGCAGAACTGGAGCTAGGACGGAATCGACAGCACTTAACGGCCAACCCACGAGCGCTACGTATCACGTCGGCCTCGAGGGCAGCGTCGTCTCTGAGTTGATTCTGCCTCCAGAAAAAAAAAATGCTCCTGCGGGGTCCCAGCCTCCAGCCCATAACCCAAGTAGTGATGAGTGGTGAAGACTGACACAGATAAGATCTGCAAAATGAGTGATTTGACTGGCTACGAGGAAATGCCTGGTATTGTAAAGAAAGCAGTACACAGTTAGGAAAATGGCTACATGCTCTTTGAAAAATGGCAGATTTAATATGAAAAAGGTCATTAACATTTTTTCATAAAGAGTTGGTCAGGCGTTTAAAGTAGTGTAACCCCCCTACAAATGGGGGTTCCCAAAAAGTCTTCCTTGAGCTTGCCTAAATGCTCACTGCCACGCCGGTGTTCTGTGTTTTAGTAGATTAAATGTATTGCCAGAGAGTACCTGTATAGCGTCTGTGTACTGTCTCTTTAAGAGTTGCCTAGATTGCAGTTTTAATTAATCTAAAAGGGAGCTCTGTTAGAAGATGTGCTTGTTTGCTGTTCATTTGTTAAAGTAGTAATTATATTGCAGTTTGTTCTAACCCGCCATCTTTGCAGCAAGGACTATTCTGTTTATCTCCGCCAACTTGGCCCGGGACTGTCAGAATGGGCCAATCAGTACTGTTGGGACTCTATAATGGAGCCTACCTACAGGGGCTTGGCGGGGTCAAAACTTGTAGGAATTGTAGTTTTTGCATTTTGGTGCCTAAAATAACCTGGAGGGGGAGCCCTTGTTGTGACTGACAGATAGATAAGCCAACTGAACTTTTTGGATATTGGTGAAATTCCCAAGCTGCTTGCAGCTAGTTTCAGTTCTGAGTTGGGAAGTAAAGAGATAACAGCTTGAATGATTCAAGCAGCAGCCCCGGTGTAGATCCGCGTGGGAGTACTGTGGAAAGGCCTGAGTTTTGGCCTGCATGCCTGCCTGCTGTCCCTGAGAGGGAACTACTGACTTTTTCGGACTGAATCCGAAATTGGAGAGCGAAGTAAGCCACTGAATTGTGACCAGGCTCCTACCTGAAGAAGAACGAAGATTTGCTGAATGCGACCGGCCTGTCTGGACTTCCAGCCACCTCTGAACTCCTGGATTGTGCAGAGACTCTGTAATTGTGACCGGAGAGCCTTTTGGCTGGTACAGTGGAATTTCCTTACATGTGAATGTGTTGTGTGCTTATAGTGGGTCGTGATTTGGCTCCCCACTGTGGTTTGAATTGTATTCTGCTTGCTAGAAACTGCATCCAGCCACACATACTGAATCCAAAATCATCTCCATTGGGCCTGGGACTTGCCACACTGGCCCAGCCTGTCTACCCACTGTACAGAGAAAGCCATCGACGACAGACCAGCCTGTGGATCAGCTCCCTGCTCAACACTTGAACAGGAATGACGCCTCGGTGATTCATGTGGGCCCTGCTTCTCTGGGCACTCCAGCTCAACAACCTAAAGTCTCGATTTTGTCCTGCCTGTGTCCAGTATTGGGTATTGTGAGTAAACATCAGGGTAACTCCCTGCAACAACAACTAAATCTAAAGTGTTGTCATCTGATTGTCTAGTTGCTTTTTTTTTCATGAACTGAGCCCTCCAGCTCCGGATTACAAATAGTGCATGTTGTGCATGTTGCTGTCTTCCATCACAGGGTCCTAACCAGCTGCAACGTTCCTGGCTAGCCCATCATCTCCCTACCTGAGTACCCAGAGGTGTGACTGTGTGGGGACTTAAAGCACAACTGTTTAATTAATACAGCATTTAAGCCAATCAACCTGATTACGCTCCTTCCTTGTTCAAGTCCCCTGAATAAATCAGATCTGACTTTTTTGCTGCATTTAACCTGACTGTGGTTCCAGTTTGTGCCAAGAGTACTGTACTGTTGCTATTTACTGTGCGTAACCTTGTTTTATAGGGGGTCCCCAGGATCAAGCCAGAGGAATCAGCCTTGGTGGTAAGTGCAAACAGTGTGGGTACTGGTATGGTGTATAAGGTGTACTGCGAAAGTGATTATCGTACATTGCTCAGGCCTTTAGAAGGGAAAGAGGGGGGGTTACAGTGTCCCAGAGGGCTGTGCCCAGGTTAGTTCGACCACTACCAACCCTGACCTTTGGGTGGAGGCACCCGTTTCAGAACTCAGGCCCCTTAACCTACTACTAGCCACGCAGGCAGGGGTAGTAGCCCTTGGGATAGCGCCACCAAGGGGTTACAGTAGCAATAATCCTATCTGGCTGCAGTGAAATCCAGGTTTTTAAAGTTGAAAACTGGCCAATAACTGCCAGAAAATACCTTACCATTGGAGATTATTACTGTCAACTGCTTAAGTAATTAACTGACAGAAAGGAAGAACTGTTCACTATAGCCAATGTTCTGGTAGAGCCAGCATGTGGTGCATAAGAAAAAATTACTCACCTTAGTAATGTTGTTTCTTCTAATAGAGTCTTGCTATATTATGACTATTGCAGTTTGTCCCAGCCTTAGAACTGCTCCGGAGGTGAAAGTTAACTTCCATGCAGAGCATGGAGCTTAGAGCGCGAGCTCGGTTCAGAAGCTCTGTTAGGCTGGTTTCAAACCGAAACCGTCAGATCTTTACGAGCAAAAACTCACTAAGGTTCTGTGTGGAAGTTGTAACCTACACTAGCCAACTGGCCACTAATATAGTAACACATTTTTCCTGGCCTCAACACAAAGACTCAAGTCAGTGGACCAGAAAATTAAGATAAAATAACTAACTAAACACAACACCCAAACATGAAAGAGGGCATCAATAAATGCCAACAGAGGACTACCCACCCCATACCCAAAGTAGGAGTTCTGAGAGGGGCAGGCTGGGGGGGAGGTCATAATATAGCAAGACTCCATTAGAAGAAACAACATTACTAAGGTGAGTAATTTTTTCTTCAAACAACATGAAGTCTTGCTATATTATGACTATTGCAGAATACACAGCAGTACCTCCATGGAGGAGGGACAGAACCTACTTAGGGAATAGGCTCTGAAGCACGGCTGTGACAAACCGAGCAGCCCTCCTGGCCTGAATATCCAGGGAGTAATGCTTGGTGAAAGTGTGTACTGTCTTCCAAGTAGCTGCCTGACATATCTCCAAGATAGGGATGTCTCTAGCAGCAGCTAGAGATGCAGCTGTACCTCTGGTAGAGTGAGCCCTCAGGCCTGAGGGGGGAACCTTACCCAGCTTTTGATAGCAAAACTGGATACAAGAAACGATCCACCTGGCAATGGATCTCTTAGTGGCAGGTCTCCCTTTCCCAACCTCACCATAAGTAAGAAACAGTTGGAGGGAGTCAAACCTGTGACCCTTGGTACGCTCTATGTAGTAACTTAGGGCCCTCTTAACATCTAAGCTGTGCAGCCTCCTCTCACCAGAGGAGGAATGGTCAGTGAAGAACACTGGAAGTGAAATAGATTGGTTAAGGTGGAAAACTGAAACCACCTTAGGCAAAAATCTTGTTAGTCCTGAGGACTACTTTATCCCTGTGAAAGGAAATAAAGTCAGTTTCTATTGATAAAGCCTGTAACTCACTTATACGCCTGGCAGAAGTGATGGCTACCAGAAATACAGTTTTCCAAGTCAAATACTTAAGCTCTGCCGAAGACAGAGGCTCAAAGGGGGGTTGCATTAGCTGAGCAATGCATACATTAAGATCCCAAGCCGGGGCACGGTCCCTGAATGGAGGATTGGTGTGAAGCAATCCTTTAAAAAACTTGGAAAATACAGGATGAGTAGAAAGAGAAGAGGGCTTCCCTGCTGAAATGAAGGCAGAGACAGCAGCCAAGTGTACTTTCAGGGTGGCTGGTCTCAGTCCCAAAGAATTAAGATGGACCATGTAGTCCAATACAGTGGGTAGATCATCAGATTCTGGGGAAACATGCTTCCCAGAACACCATATGGAAAACCTTTTCCACTTGGAGTTATAGGTAGCCCTGGTGGAAGGTTTCCTAGCAGCCTTCAGGATTTCGAGAACACTTTGAGAAAGTTGCAAATCAGCAAACTCTAACTGCTCAAGAGCCAAGCCTTGAGGTTGAGGGATTTGAGATTCGGATACCAAACTCTCCTCTGAACACAGGTTAACAGATTGTGGTTCCTGGGGAGACACAGGGGAAGATGGACTGCTAAGGACAGAAGGAGTGGGTACCAGGGCTGCCTGGCCCAGTCTGGAGCAATCAGGATCATTTTGCAGGGCTGAGACCTGATTTTGACTAGTACTTTGAACAGGAGAGGGAAGGGGGGAAAGGCATAAAGAAACTTCCCTTCCCAATCGAGGAGAAAGGCATCCAGGGGAACTGAGCCCAACACTGGGGGCCTGCAACAAAACAGTGGAAGTTGTTGATTGTCTGGGGCTGCGAAAAGATCTGTCGGAGGAGTGCCCCATCTGGCAAACACTATGCCCAGTACTAGGGGATCCAGTGACCATTCGTGATGGCCCTGGGAAATCCTGCTGAGAGCATCTGCCAGGACATTGTCCTTGCCTGGGAGGTGAACTGCTATGAGGGAAGTGTTCAGGGAGTAAGCCAGAGACCACAACTTCATCGCCTCGGTGCACAAGGCCGAAGACAGAGTGCCCCCTTGTTTGTTGATGTACCACATTGTAGTGGTGTTGTCTGTTCTGACCTGTACCACCTTGTTCTGAACAGATGCAGAGAAAACCTGAAGTGCTAGAAAAACAGCTCTGAATTCCAACAGATTGATGTGGAGCAGAGATTCCTGAGGGGACCATAATCCCTGGGTGGAGAGGTCGCCCATGTGAGCTCCCCATCCCAAGAGGGATGCATCTGTAGTAAGGGTCAAGGAATGGGACAGAGGGATGAAAGGCACCCCCTGTCTCAGATTGCTCTGATCCTGCCACCACTGAAGGGCCTGGATCAGAGTTCAAGTCACTGGGATTAACTTGGATAGAGGATCTCTTCTTTGAGACCAGAAAGCTCTCAAATGGAACAGAATGTCCCTCATTTGAAATCTTGCTCCTTGCACCACAGCTGTGGAGGCAGCCATGTGCCCTAGGAGCTGCAGGAAATGCCTTGCTGGTCGAGAGACCTGCAGAGTGAAGGAGCGGCCAGGGCCACTAAGGTCCTTACCCTTTCCAAGGGAAGGAAGGCTCTGGCCTGCTTTGTGTCCAGTTCTGCGCCTATAAAGGTGAGTACCTGGACAGGTTCCAAAACTGACTTTGGAAGATTGAGAAGAAATCCCAGAGGTAACCAGCTGCTGGGTAACTAGCAGGTGTGATTTGACCTGGTCTGGAGACTGACCCACAATGAGCCAGTCGTCCAGGTAGGGAAAATGGCAATCTTTGCCTTCTTAGGTGAGCGACTGCTACTGCCAGACATTTTGTGAACACCCTTGGGGCAGAAGTGAGGCCGAAGGGCATTGCTCTGAACTGATAATGGCCTGAGGGCAGTTCGAATCTGAGGTACTTTCGATGGGAGCTTCTGATAAGAACATGGAAGTAGGCATCCTTGAGGTCCAGGGAGGCTAGCCAGTCCCCTGGCCTTAGGGAGGGTAAAATCATTCCCAGTGTCACCATTTTGAACTTTGGCTTTAAAAGGTGCTTGTTTAGATATCTTAGATCCAGGATAGGCCGCCACTCTCCTGTCTTTTTTGGGGTAAGGAAGTACCTGGAGTACAGACCCTTGCCCTGGTGAAGGGGAGAAACCTTTTCTACAGCTCTGAGAGCCAAGAGGGTTGAGACTTCTGTTTCCAAAGCAAGAGTCTCTAAAGGGTTTGTAGGTGGAAAAGATCTGGCTCTCATCTTTGGAAATTTCTTGAAGCTGAGAACCAGACCCTGGCTCACTACTTCCAGGACCCACCTGTCTGAAGTTAAAGACTGCCAGTCCTGGACGAAGTGAGCCAACCTGCCCCCTACAGGTAGTGGAGAGCCGACCCTGGGCATCCCATCAGGGTGCCTGTTTGGTAGGGGCTTTAGACTGAGGGGTGGGAGCAGGCCTGCTCGAACCCCGTCTGCCTCTCCCTCTGAAGAACCCCCTCTGTACATAGGCTGAAGAGGCGGAGGCCTGGGTCTGGTAAAAAGGCCTGTGAAAAGGCCTACCCCTACCTCTGGGAGGCTGCCTCTGAGGATTGGCTTGCCGTTCCTTGGCTTGTGCACTCCTGTAAGTGGTTCTATATTCATCCATTTTCTTCATATAATTCTCTGTCTGCTCCCCAAACAGAGAATTTCCCACCACAGGAAAATCCATAGCCTTAGACTGGGTATCCTGTGACAAGGTAGTACACCTGAGCCAGGCCAATCTCTGAAAAGCCACGGATGTAGCCATGACTCTAGAGGATACATCGTTAGAATCCACTACAGCATGGAATTGCACCTTAGATGCCTCAATACCATCAAGAGCCACCTGCTCCAGCTCCTTTGTGAGCTGGCCAGGGACCTGTTTGGCTAAGGCCATGACAGTATCCCATCTAGATTTCTGGTATCTCGCAACATAAGCCATATAGTTAGCTTGTCTGAGTCCCAAGGATGCTGCCATGTATTTTTTGGCCATGGCATCAATCTTCCTGGAATCCTTGTCAGGAGGATGTGACGCCAGTGGAATATTAGCTTTATCACAGGCTGCAGCCTGAACTACCCCAACATGACTGCATTGCTGTGAAAGAAAATCTGTATCAGGACCTGACAAAGTGTACCTCCTGTCCATCTTTTTATCCACAGGAGGCACAGAATTAGGAGCTTTTAAAATTTTTATTGTTTGTTTTCTAAAAGATTTATGTAAAGGGATGGACAACCTCCTCGACTCTGGGATATCCATCATCTCCACATAGTCAGGCTCCTCTTGCTCATCCAAAGCCTCCTCTGAGGGAAGCTGGAGGGTCTCAGCAACTTTTTTATAAAACAAAAAATGAGAAGGGGACTCAGAAAGCCTAGGGGGAGACTCACCTGAAGGTCTGTCTGGGGAGATGTCCGGTTCAATGGGCACATCCAGACTTTCAAAGTCACATTCACACTGATCATAATCCTCATCCCCCTCCTCTGGTTCATAGAACTCTTCTATATCATAATCCTGAACCACTGGAACCGAACGAACTTACCTTTTGCCAGACAGTGGCGGTTCGAGGAACCGGGACAGGGACTGACAATCTGTATTGCCCTGGTTATCTCTGCAGCAGTTGGAGAAGGAATTTTGACTCCAAACCTGCTGATTTTTAGATTTCTTTGCTGGAACTGGCCCTCAGAGCCAGCTTTTCGCTTGCCCGAGGAAGTCTGCCTGGTCAGAGGGCACTCCTCTGTTTCTGTTGACACCGAACCGCCGCTGGCCATCCGGTCAGTGGACTTTGGCCTCCTGTTCCCTGAGCCTGCCCACTCTCTTGTCCAGGGTGGCTGCAGGGAAATTTTACAAATCTGGCAGTCTGAATTGAGGTGGTCAAACCCCAGACACTAGACACATGTAGTGTGGGTCAGCCTTGGCAAAGGCTTCCCCACAGACACTACAGTGTTGAAACCCAGTGGGCCCAGTTTTTCTTTTGGGTTTCTCAGACATGATGCCAGCCTAACCAACAAACTTGCCCTTTGATGGCAGTGCCAGGCAAGACACCCTTATCAGTTCCAAACCGTGTCATGGATCGTGGAAAAAACCGTAATGAAATCCGTTTTTTTTTAGAACCGATAAGAACCGGGAACCGCACTCTAAGAAGCCTTAAAAGGCTTTAAACTTATATTTTAATACAATTCGATTGGTTCAACCGAACTGATAACACTTTACAAGTTCCACACAGAAAAAAACCCTATCTATTACTTACGATTACCATAGACAGAGCCTGAACCGATCGGTTTTGCGGTTAAAATAATTAAATCGCAGTTAAATTAAACCGAAATAGCGCTTAAACCAAGAAATGAACCGAGCAACAGGAGGAATCTCTGGAGCGACTGTTCAGTGAGGCGGAGTAAAGAATCTGACAGTTTCGGTTTGAAACCAGCCTAACAGAGCTTCTGAACCGAGCTCGCGCTCTAAGCTCCATGCTCTGCATGGAAGTTAACTCTTTCACCTCCGGAGCAGTTCTAAGGCTGGGACAAACTGCAATAGTCATAATATAGCAAGACTTCATGTTGTTTGAAATACAGACATAGGTATAGAAGAAATAACATACTCACCCTAGTAATGTATTTACCGTAGTAATTATCCAACCTGATTGATAGGAGCAAACTATTACCTGACCAAAATAACAGAACACTAGGTGGCACGAGACCCTGCAATTGTTCTAAATGTAAGACATGTGAGCAAATTTCCAGTTCAAACTTTATCAACATCTGCCAAAACAAACAATTCAAGATACAGGGGAGTTATACATGCGCATCTCAGAATGTTGTTTATTACATTCCATGCAAGAAATGTCCACAATCAGGTTATGCGGGGGAAACCGGACAACCTCTTAGAACCCGAATAAACTCACAAACATTATATTAAAATGAAGAAGACTGAAAAAACTGTGGGACAAAATTTCTCTCCGTCTGATCACTCCATCTCTGACCTTTCTATCATGGTTCTCGAAGGACATTTCGAAAATACACAACAGAGAAGAACGTTCAAGGACAACCTTATTTTTCTTCTGAAAACGGATGATGATGGTATGAATGTAGACATTAGTTTCATGGCTCATTGCACTATTTAAAGTACTCCTGCTTCTTTCTTGTTTTTCGGGAACAACACATGGAGAGATATTTATTTTACATATTTCTAATATGATTATGTATAAAATTGTTTAATCTATATAACAATGAGTATTTATAGGTTTGATTTTAACTGATGGGTGGTGATTTCATGGGCTTTAGATTCATACATGCAGAAGAAAAAATTACTCACCATAGTAATCTTCTTTCTTCCTAGTGATGCTCAGATATTCATAACTTTATGCAGTAAGCCTGGAGGGTTAGACTGCTCAGAGAGATAGAACACATGCAACTGATGGAACTCTTTGCACATGAGCATCTTTCAAACATTGCTTCTACTAACTGCCTGTGTTCTAAACCTCTTCAGATTTTACAAATGGAGCCTGGAAAAGTAGGCCCAGGATTAAATAGTACTATAAATTTGTAATCAAAATTGGGGTTTTTCTACTATTGTACAATTTAAAATAATAATAAAAAACTCCAACTGGAGAAAAAAGAGAAGAAAAATTCAAGCAGGTTAGAACAAAATGCCAGAGAAAACATCACCCAAAAAAGACAGAACACAGTGAAAACTGATTTACCTAAACTATTATTAGGTGTAGGGTATGGAACACTCCAAGGGTGTGATAATCAGGGTGGCACCAGCATGCAGAGTGCAGAGGCTGAAGTTCTTGAAGGGGAGGAGGGAGGGAAGTTATGAATATCTGAGCATCACTGGGAAGAAAGCAGACCACTATGGTGAGTAATTTTTTTCTTCTAACCCCAGTAATGCTCAGAATATTCCTAACTTTATACAGACTACCAAGCAGTACCACTGGAGGTGCACACAGAACTTTATTTTGGAAACAGACTTTGCAGGACTGCTGTGCCAAACCTAGCATCACCCCTTGATAAAATATCCAGGTTGTAATGCTTTGTAAAGATGTGTACTGTTTTCCAGGTAGCTGCTTTACACATGTCCAACAATGGAACATCCCTGGCAGCTGCTAAAGTAGCAGCTGTCCCTCTTGTGGAATGAGCCCTCAAACCTGATGGGGGCTCCCTACCAGCCTTTGTGTAACAGAACTGGATACACTGGACTATCCATCGAGAAATGGATATTTTCGAGGCTGGATTACCTTTTCCCACATCCCCATAGGTCAGGAACAGTTGCTTTCTGTCCTGTCTATGGTCTTTTGTGGCTGCCATGTAGTAACTAAGAGACCTCTTCACATCTCAGCTGTAGAGCCTCCTTTCACCAGAAGTGGAATGGTCAGTGAAAAAGACAGGAAGAGTGATGGACTGGTTTAAGTGGAAGTCCGAGACTACCTTGGGGAGAAATTTTCTGTTTGTTCTAAGGACTACCTAATCCCTATGGAAGGAGATATAGTCCTGATCTATACACAGAGCCTGAAGCTCACTGATCCTTCTTGCAGAAGTCATAGCCATGAGGAAAACAGTTTTTCAAGTTACATATTTTAGATGAGCTGTGGTCATCGGCTCAAAAGGAGAACCCATGAGTTTAGCTATACAGACATTTAGATCCCAAGCAGGCACTGATGCCCTATGGGGTGGATGCAGATGATTCAGATCCTTAAAGAATATTTTAAAAATGGGATCCGAAGCTATGGTTACCCTTGCTCCAGCAGAAAGGTAAGCAGAGATAGCTGCCAGATGAACCTTCAGGGAGCTGGGTTGTAACCCAGAGGAAAGCAAATGAGAGAGAGAGAGATAATCCAGGACAGCTGAAATCTCAGCCTGTCCTGGTGTGATTGATCTGTTAGAGCACCAAAAAGATAACCTTTTCCATTTAGAAAGATAGGTTTTCTTAGTAGAAGGTTTTCTATAGGCTTTCAAAATATTTAGGACAGATTGAGAAAGGTTAAGTTTTGCATATTCTATGTCCTCAAGAGCCAGGCCTTGAGAATGAGTGACTGCAGGTCCGGGTACAACAGAGTGCCCTGATTGGAAGTCAGTAGGTTGTGTCTCCGAGGGAGATGTATGGGTTTTGTGACAGACATGGAGAGCAGAAGAGAGTACCATGGCTGCCTTGGCCAGTTCGGAGCTATCAAGATCAGTGATGCTGCATGGGATCTGAGCTTGAGCAGTACTCTGTGAACTAGAAGAAAAGGAGGGAAGGCATACAGGAACCTCCCTGACCAATCCAGGGTTACGGCATCCAAAGGAAGTGTGCCCTTGCCCGGTGGCCTGCAACAATACTGTGGCAGGTGGTGGTTCTGGTAGGATGCAAACAAGTCTACCTGTGGAGTGCCCCATCTTCTGAAAATAGCATGTACCACCTGTCTGTTCAAGGTCTATTCGTGATGGGCCTGATTGATTCGGCTCACAGCATCCGCTAGAATGTTGTCCTTTTCTGGCAAATGGATTGCTGTAAGGATATTCCCAGAGAGTAAGCTAGAGTCCAGATGTGAATTGCTTCTATATAAAGGAAGTCCGACCTGGTGCCTCCTTGCTTGTTTATGTAGTACATTGTGGTGGTATTGTCTGTTCTGAGCTGTACCACCTTTCCCTGTATTAAGGGTGAAAAAGCTTGCATAGCTAGCAGAACTGCCCAGAGTTCCAGTAAGTTTATATGCTGAAGGGACTCTGCAGCTGACCAGGTACCGAGTGGTGTGCTGCCCTAGATGAGCGCCCCAGCCCAATAGGGATGCATCTGTTGTGAGAACTATTGAAGGATTCTCCTTTAGAAAAGGGATTCCTTTTCTTAAGTTTGGTTCCTCTCGTCACCACAAGAGGGCCTGTAATAGTGCCCTTGTTACTGGAATGAGTTTTGAAAAAGGGTCTTTTTTCTGGGACCAGTGAGCCCTTAGGTGGAACTGGATGTCCCTCATGTGAAATCTGGAACCCAGCACTGTACCTATGGCAGCTGCCATATGACCCAGCAGCTGGAGAAACTGCCTTGCAGTTTTTGCTTTGTGCAAGATGAAGGAATTTGCCACTGACTGAAGGTTTTGCACTCTTTCCAGAGGCAGGTAGGCTCTGGCATGTAGGGTATTTATTTCTGCTCCTATGAACTGCAACACGTGCGTGGGGGTGAAAGCAGACTTTTTGTGGTTTATCAGAAATCCCAGGAGGTCCTGAGAGACCTTTAGATCCTGCTGCACTTTCAGTGGAGATTTCCCCACCACTAGCCAATCGTCCAAGTAAGGGAAGACAGTGATGCCCTGTCTCCGAAGATGTGCTACTACAGCAGTTAGGCACTTTGTGAATACCCTTGGGGCTGAAGAAAGGCCAAAAGGCAGGGTTGAAAATTGGCAGTGACCTGAAGGGAGTCTGAACTAGGGTTACCACCTTCTAGGAAGCCTAAAGTGGGACATTTCTTACTGAAACATGATTTCTCGCAGGACAGTACATAACCTTGACCAATGCAACATACTTGTTTTTGCTATATAATCAGAGTTAATGCCAAGTATTATGGTTTCTTAGTTGCTTCTATTGTTTCTTATCATTTTAAGGTATTTTAGTTAAGGTATTATAGTTTTCTGCAACATTTAGTGAAGAGTTAGAAAATATTTTTTCTACTATAAAGTCAGGACATGTTGCATTTTTCATGTTTTTTTGCAGAACACAGCTGCCCAAATCAGGACTGTCCTGCAAAAATCAGGACAGGTAGTAACCCTAGTCTGAACCTGAGATATCTGTGGTAGGACTCTTTTATGGGGATGTGGAAATAGGTTTCCTTTAGGTCCAGTGATGCTAGCCAGTCTCCCTTTTGGAGCATTTGGCAAAATCACAGCTAGAGTTACCATTTTGAACTTTCTTTTCTTTAGATGCTTGTTTAAAGCTCTGAGATCTAGAATAGGCTGCCACTCCCCACTTTTCTTTGTGGTTAGAAAATACCTGGAATAAAGACCCTTCCCCCTCAGGGATTTTGGAACTGGTTCTACTGCCTTCAGCTGTAGCAGGTTTTGAACCTCTGACTCTAGCAATGTTTTTTCTGCTAGTGAGGGGGAGCTGAAAACTCTAATTTTTTGTGGAGGAAGTGATTTGAATTCCAGAGACAGACCTTGACCCACTACCTCCAGAACCCATTTGTCTGTGGTAATTTGTAACCAAGCATGGAGGAAGTGAGACAGTCTGCCTCCCAATGGTAGGGAGGAAGTGGTCTGCGGTTCAGGGGGTCTGTTTTGACGGAGGCCGAGGCTGAGTTTGGGATCCTTGCCTCAAGCCCCTCCTTCCCCTGCCCCTGGAGTATTCCTGTTGTGGATACTGCTAGTACTGGGGTAAGGCCACTGGCTGGAACAAGGGCCTGGTATAAAAAAACCTGCCCCAGCCTCCCCTTCCATAAAGCCTGGTGGACGGTGAAGCTCTCTCTTTAGCAGAGTTGCTTCTGTAAATGGCCTTATACTCATTCACCTTCTTCATGTATGCCACAGTGGACTCCTCAAAGAGAGAGAGTTTCCCTCTAGAGGAAAATCCAAGGCCTTAGACTGTGTATCTTGAGTGAGGTTTGTGGCCCTGAGCCATGCAAACCTCCTCTGTGCCACTGTATTTGCCATCCATCTGGCTGCAGTATTACTGCTGTCAGTAGCCATCTGGAATTGATACTTAGCTGCCTCTAAACCAGATGTGGCAGTTTCAGCCAGGTCATCTGACAAGGGAGAGGGCGCTTTCTGGGACATAGCCAGGAGTGACTACCACAGTGACTTCTGGTACTGGGCAGCATAAGCCTGGAAGGTAGCCTGGTGCATAGCCAAAGAGGCTGACAGGTACCCTTTTTTGGCCATGCTGTCAATTTTACTGGAGTCCTTGTCCGGAGGGTGTGAGGACAGAGGGGCCTTGGCCTTGTCACAAGTAGCTTGCTGAATTACCCCCTGATGGTCTGGGTGGGAGAAAAGAAAATCTGCTCCCTCCCATTCTAGTTGGTATTTTTTATCCATCCTCCTGTCCATGGGAGGTGTGGAATTTGGTGTCTGAAAAATCTTCAAGGCATCCTTCTTGAAGAACTTGTACACCGGTAGGAGTAGAGCTTTGGTGGGCATCAGACCCATCATTTCCAACTACTCTACCTCCTCTTCATCCTCTACTTGTTCGGTGGTGGAGATGTCAAGGGCATCTGCCATCCTCCTGATAAAAGTAAAATGGGATGGAAAATCCTCAGTCACCCTTGGAGGCGACCCAGAGTCCTGTTCAGGGAACACTTCTGGTTCAACTGATCCCTCATCCTCACTGTATTCATCATCATCATCATCAAAAATATCCCCTCCTTCCTGAGGGGTAGGATGCACAATACTGCCAGCCTGGGGACCCCGAGAAGGGGCAGGAGGCTGAGGAGGGACTATAGCCTGTAATGATTGAATAATTTTAAAGGCCTGAGCGATCTCTTGGGCTGTTGGTACGGGCATAGCAGGCACAGAAGTCCCCTGTGTAACAGCTGGGAGCTTGAGCTTTTTGCCCTTTTTTGAAGGGACCGGGGAGTCAGCTAGTTCACTTGCCCTTTTTGTGCCCTTGTCGCCCATATCAGGGGCAGGCACAGCGCTAGGTGTGGGTTCAGCCACAGATTCATGGGGTATCGGCTGGTCAGAGCCAGAGAGACCCTTAGCAGACTTTTTCTTGAGCCTTTCAAGGCATTTTTCTAAAGTTTTGTCAGGGAATGTCTTGCAAATTTCATATTCCTCCTTAAGATGATCAAAACCTAGACACATGACACAAATAGTGTGTTTGTCTGCTTTAGCAAACACTTCCCTACACTGGGAACAGTTTTTGAAACCGGGTTCACCGGTTCATTTCTTGAGATTCTCAGACATAATGTTTTAACAACAGAAAAACCCAACCGTTAAATAAAAAGGTTTTTTGGGTTTTTTTTGCTGTCGGTTCCGGAACCGAAAAAGGAACCGGAAAAAACTAACCAATATAGCGGTCTGGAACTGGATCAATGGATCAAGCTGAGTGGCAACTATATCACGAGGGGGCACAGTCTTAAACTGGAAGGTGGGAGGTATAGGAGGGATGTCAGGAAGCACTTCTTCACAGAAAGGGTGGTGGACACTTGGAATGCGCTGCCGGAAGAGGTCATCTCATTAAAGACAGTAAGCAGCTTTAAGAGAGGCTGGGATAGGCATAAGGGGAAGATAAGAATCATGGGTAGGGAGGATGGGAGGAGTGGGAAGGGAGGGCAGGGACATTAGCTCAAGCTGTGGACCCTGCAATATGAGCAGACTTGATAGACCAAATGGCCTTCTTCTGCTGGCTTGTTCATATGTTCACGTAACCAAGAGGTATCGGTTACAACAAATAAAATAAACACAAGTTTTAAGCAAAAATAAGGCGGTTCTTTAATCAGAAAACCCCGATTTTACAGTAATAAAAATTAAGCCGGTTCCCCCGCGGTTATACCGAACCCAGAGGAACCGGCAAAGCAAAGAATTTAAATGTAAATAAGGTAAATAAAGCTAAACAATCAGTAGAGGCAGTAAATGAAAATCAAAAATATACTTAGCAGATATTTTGAGTAGTTTTCTTCACGTAGGAGTGGACGAGCCAAAACTCTGAGTGACTAGACTTTTCAGGCGGAGAGAGAAATCTAAAGAGGTTTACAACACAGGCAGTTAGTAGAGGCAGTGTTTGAAAGATGCTCACATGCAAAGAGTTCCATCATTTGCATGTGTTCTATCTCTCCGGGCAGACCAACCCTCCAGGCTTACTGCATAAAGTTAGGAATATTCTGAGTATTACTGGGATTAGAAATGGAAATTACGTACCTACCGTAATTCTTGATTTTCTTGGACGAAGTCTCTGCCACTCATTCACACTAATGGGACTATGCTGGAGGTGCTAGGACCGAGCGGGAGCCAAAACTCTTCAGGAGGGCCGGCGCTGAGGAAGGACCGTGCATGCGTGGTGCCGCGAGACTGGCTTGCGCCATATAAGCTACCTTGGCATCGACCCTTCAACCACCTCAGTACCTTTTTTACCAAGGAGGTGTAGCGTAAACTAATCTAATGAAACTAACCTGTGTCGGACACATGATATTCCGAATGACCCATCTAAGAAGGGTCAACACAAAAGAATCTTCATAGCCCAGCCATCAAGGGAGTAAAGACCAACAACAGACAAGTGAGCTCGAGGGATGGAGGGTGTGCGTGTGAATAAGTTGTGGAGACTTCATCCAAGAAGATCAATAATTACAGTAGGTACGTAATTTCCACATCTTTCTGGACATAAAGTCTCCACCACTTATTCACACTAATGGGAGAGTACCGAGCTAAAATAATCCCCTGAGAAGGGCAGCAGGAGAGAGGAGCTCCGTTAGGAGTGACCTGCTGAAGGACTGATGCTGTCTGGCACGGATATCCAAAGCATAGTGCTTCACAAACATGTGCATGGAGCTCCAAGTAGCTGCACTGCAGATGTCTACAATGGGTACATTTCGTATTTCTGCCAGAGATACCACTACTGTTCTGGTAGAATGGGCATATACCCTGCCTTCCAGCTTAACCTGAGCCATGGAATAGCAGTGGCGAAGACATGCCACTAGCCATGCCGAAATACATCTGATAGCAACAAGCTGACCCAGCCAGGCCATGCTTAATGACACAAAGAGTTGCTGACTTGCAGATCTCTTTAGTTCTATCTAAGTAGAAGCATAAGACCCTCTTAACGTCCAGAGAAAGCAGGGTACGTTCTCCCTCATTCTGGAAGTTCGCAAAGTAAGTCGGAAGAACCAGGGGATGGTTCACATGGAATTCTGAGACCACTCTGGGGAGAAACTTAGAATGGGTTCGAAGAACCACCTTGTCCTTGTGAAATACTGTGTAAGGAGGGTCTGTGACTAAGGCATGTATTTCAGACACTCTGCGACTGGATGTAATGGCTATGAGGAAGGCAGTCTTCCAGGTCAGGAATTTCAGCTCACATGTTGCTAGAGGCTCAAAAGGTTTACGGGTGAGCAAGTCTAGCACCAGGTTAATATCGCAGGTGGCTACCAGTCTCCTTACTGGTGGCCTAGTGTGGAGTATACCTTTAAGGACTCTCTTAACCAAGAGTAACTGAGCTATAGACAATGTGTATATAGGCTCGTGATAAGCTGAGATCACGCAGAGATAGGCTTTCACAGTTGAGTACTGCAATCCTGTATTAGACAGATATTAGAAGATACTCCAAGACTTTGGTAGGCAAGAAGAAAAAATTACTCACCTTAGTAATGTTGTTTCTTCTAATGGAGTCTTGCTATATTATGACAATTGCAGTATGACCGCAGGTTAGAACTGCTCCGGAGGTGAAATAGTTAACTTTCCATGCAGGCATGGAACTTAGAGCGCGAGCTCGGTTGAAAACTCTGTCTGTTGTGCTTCAAACGCAAACTGTCAGATCTTTACGAGCTAAAACTCACTAAGGTTCTGTGTGGGAGCTGTAAACCTACACTAGCCACTGGCTACTAACATAAACACTCATTTTTGGCCTAAAACAAAGACTCAAGTCAGGAGACCCAAAAATGCAAAAACACAACACCAATTCACCCAAAAAGGTAGGTGAAAAACAACAAGGTGGGCATCAAAAAAGTGCTAATCCTGTACTGCCCACCCACATCCCCAAAACAGAGGTTCTGAGAGGGGCAGGGAGGGTCATAATATAGCAAGACTCCATTAGAAGAAACAACATTACTAAGGTGAGTAATTTTTTTTCAAACAACATGAAGTCTTGCTATATTATGACAATTGCAGACTACAGAGCAGTACCCCCATGGAGGAGGGACAGAACCTACCTAGGAAATAGGCTCTGAAGCATGGCTGTGCCAAACCGAGCATCACTCCTAGTCTGGATGTCCAGGGAGTAATGCTTGGTAAAAGTGTGAACTGTTTTCCAGGTAGCTGCTTGACATATTTCTAGAATAGGAATGTCTCTGGCAGCTGCCAGAGAAGCAGCTGTACTTCTGGTAGAGTGAGCCCTCAGGCCTGAGGGGGGAACTTTACCCAACTTCTCATAGCAGAATTGGATACAAGAGACAATCCACCTGGCAATGGATCTTTTAGTGGCTGGCTTCCCTTTACCAGCTTCGCCATAGGTGAGGAACAGTTGAAGGGAGTCAAACCTATGACCCTTGGTACGCTCTATGTAGTAACGAAGGGCTTTCTTCACATCTAGGCTGTGCAGCATCCTCTCCCCAGAGGAGGAGTGGTCAATGAAGTACACTGGAAGTGAAATAGATTGATTAAGGTGGAAATCTGAAACCACCTTAGGCAGGAACTTTCTGTTAGTCCAAAGGACCACCTTATCTCTGTGAAAAGAGATAAACTCCTGCTCCACTGACAATGCTTGTAATTCACTTATGCGTCTGGCAGAGGTGATGGCTACCAAAAACACAGTTTTCAAGTCAAGAACTTGAGCTCAGCTGAAGACAAAGGGCTCAAAGGGGGTTGCATAAGCTGAGCAATGCAAACATTAAGATCCCAGGCAGGGGCAGGATCCCTGAATGGAGGGTTGGTGTGAAACAACCCCTTAAAAAACTTGGAAAATACAGGATGAGCTGAAAGGGAAGAGGATTTACCTGCTGAAATAAAAGCAGACACAGCTGCCAAGTGCACCTTCCGGGTAGCTGGTCTCAGCCCCAAAGAATTCAGGTGGACCATATAATCCAGGACTGTGGGTAGATCAGCAGAGACTGGGGAAATATGCTTTTCCAAACACCATATCGAAAACCTTTTCCATTTGGAATTGTAAGTAGCCCTGGTGGAAGGCTTCCTTGTGGCCTTCAATATATCCACTTACACCTTGGGAAAGTGTAAATCAGCAACTCTAACTCTTCAAGAACCAAGCCTTGAGATTGAGAGATTTGAGATTCGGGTACCAGACCCTTCCCTGGGCACAGGTTAACAGATTGTGATTCCTGGGAAGGGACAGGGGAGGATGGACTGCTAAGGACAGCAGGTGTGGATACCAGGGCTGTCTGGCCCAATCCGGAGCTATCAGAATGCATGATTGGGATCTGATTTTGACTAGCACTTTGAACAGGAGAGGAAAGGGAGGGAAGGCATAGAGAAACTTCCCCTCCCAACTGAGGGCTAAGGCATCCAGTGGGAGTGAGCCCAACACTGGGGGCCTGCAGCAAAAAAGAGGAAGTTGGTGATTGTCTGGGGCTGCAAAAAGATCTATCTGCGGGTGCCCATCTGGCAAATACTACTCCCAAGACCAGGGGATCCAGTGACCATTCGTGGTGGCCCTGGGAAATCCTGCTGAGCATCTGCCAGGACATTGTCCTTGCCTGGGAGGTGAACTGCCGTAAGGGAGGTGTTCAGGGAGTAAGTCATAGACCACAGCTTTATCGCTTCGGTGCACAAGGCCGTAGACTGAGTGCCCCCTTGCTTGTTGATGTACCACATTGTAGTGGTGTTGTCTGTTCTGACCTGAATACTCTTGTTCTGAACAGATTTGGAAAAAGCTTGAAGTGCTAGAAAAACTGCTCTGAGCTCTAACAGGTTGATGTGGAGCAGAGATTCCTGGGGAGACCACAGACCCTGGGTGGTGAGGTCGCCATGTGAGCTCCCAGCCCAAGAGGGACGATCTGTAGTAAGGATTAGAGAATGAGACTGAGTGACAAAAGGAACCCCTTGTCTCAGGTTGCTCTGATCCTGCCACCACTGTAGGGCTTGGATCAGGGTTCGAGTTACTGGGATCAGCTTGGTAAGAGGATCCTTTCTTTGAGACCAAAAAGCTCTCAAATGGAACTGGATGTCCTCATCTGAAATCTTGCTCCTTGCACAACTGCTGTGGAAGCAGCCATGTGTCCTAGGAGCTGCAGAAAATGCCTTGCTGGCCGGGAGACCTGCAGGGTAAATGAGGAGGCCAGGGAGACTAGGGTCTTTGCCCTGTCCAGGGGGAGGAAGGCCCTGGCTTCCTGTGTGTTCAGTTCTGCGCCTATGAAGGTAAGAAGCTGGACCGGCTCTAGAACTGACTTTGAGAGATTCAGAAGGAAATCTAGAGAGGTAAGCAGTTGCTGAGTTATCTGAAGGTGTAAACTGACCTGGTCTGGGGACTGGCCTACTAAGAGCCAATCGTCCAGGTAAGGAAAGATGGCAATCTTTTGCCTTCTTAGGTAGGCAACTGCTACAGCCAGGCATTTGGTGAATACCCTTGGGGCAGAAGTGAGGCCGAAGGGCATTGCTCTGAACTGGTAGTGGCCTGAGGGCAGCTCGAACCTCAGGTACTTTCGATGGGAGCTTCTGATGGGAATATGGAAGTAGGATCCTTGAGGTCCAGGGAAGCTAGTCAGTCCCCTGGCCTTAGAGAGGGTAGGATAATTCCCAGAGTCACCATTTTGAACTTTGGCTTTAAAAGGTGCTTGTTTAAATATCTGAGATCCAGGATGGGCCGCCATTCTCCTGTCTTTTTTGGGGTAAGGAAGTACCTGGAGTACAAACCTTTGCCCTGGTGTAGGGGAGGAACCCTTTCCACAGCTCGGAGAGCCAGGAGGGTAGAGACCTCTGCCTCTAGGGCGAGTGCCTCTGATGGAGTTGCAGGTGGAAAAGATCTGGTTCTCAGTTTTGGAAATTTTTTGAAGCTGAGAACCAGTCCCTGGATTACTACTTCCAGGACCCACTTGTCTGATGTTAAAGACTTCCAGTCCTGGACAAAGTAAGCCAGCCTGCCCCCTACAGGTAGAGGAGAATCGGCCCTGGCAATCCCATCAGGGTGTCTGCTTGGCAGGGGCTTTGGGCTGAGGGGTGGAAGCAGACCTGCTTGTACCCCGTCTGCCTCTCCCTCTAAAGAACCCCGTCTGAGCATAGGCGGAGGAGGAAGCTTGGGCTTGGTAAAAAGGCCTATGAAAAGGCCTGCCCCTGCCTCTAGGAAGCTGCTTTTGAGGAGTGGCCTGCCTTTCCTTGGCCTGTGCACTCCTATAGGTGGTCCTGTATTCATCCATTTTCTTCATGTAATTCTCTGTTTGTTCCAAATAGAGAATTTCCCTAACAGGAAAATCCATAGCCTTAGACTGGGTATCCTGAGACAGGGTAGTACATCTGAGCCAAGCCATCCTGTGAAGTGCCACAGATGTAGCCATGACTCTTGATGAAACATCATTAGAGTCCACTGCAGCATGAAATTGCACCTTGGATGCCTCAATACCATCCATAGCAACATGTTCCAGCTCCCTGGCAAGCTGGTCAGGGACTTGTTTCGCTAGGGCCAGCACAGTATCCCATCTGGATTTCTGGTACCTAGCAGCATAAGCCATATAATTTGCTTGTCTGAGTCTCAAAGATGCTGCCATGTACTGTTTCTTTGCCATAGCATCAATCTTCCTGGAGTCCTTCTCAGGGGGTGTGAAGCTAGGGAATATTAGCCTTGTCACAGGCTGCAGCCTGCACCTACCCACATGGCTGCATTGTTGAGTGAGGAAACAGTGTTGGAGCCTGATAAGGTATACCTCTTGTCCATCCTTTTTATCCACAGGAGGTATAGTGTGAGGAGTTTTTAAAACTTTTACTGTCTGTTTCGAAAAGATTTATGCAAAGGAATAGACAGTCTCCTAGACTCTGGAATATCCATCATTTCTACATAGTCTGGCTCCTCTTGTCATCAACAGCTTCCCCAACAGGGAGCTGGAGAGTTTCAGCAACTTTTTATAAAACATGAAATGAGAAGGGGACTCCAAAAGCCTTGGAGGAGAAACCCCTAGGGGTCTATCTGGAGAGATGTCCGGATCAATGGGCACATCCAGATCTTCAAAACCATATTCACTCTCCTCATATTCCTCTTCCCCTTCCCCTGGTTCATAAAAATCCTCAAAATCATAATCTTGAATCTGGTGGAACCGGCCGAACCGAACGCTTACCTGAAGGTGTCGGTTCGGTCGGAACCGGAGAGAGAGACTGGACAATTTGAATTGCTTTAGCTATTTCCTCAGCAGTTGGGGAGAGAACTTTTGCTCTACACTAGCTGACTTTCTAGTCCTTTTTGCTGGAACCGGCTCCTCAGAACCGGCTCTTCGTTTGCCCGAGGAAGTATCGCCCTGGTCAGAGGGCACTCCCTCCGGTTCGGTTGGCACCGAACTGGGCTGGCCATCCGGGTCAGCGGACTTTTTGGCCTCCCTTTCCCTGAGCCTACCAACTCTCTTATCTATGGTGGCAGCAGGGAAATTGTGACAAATCTGGCAGTCTGAATTGAGGTGGTCAAACCCCAGACAATAGACACATGTGGTGTGTGGGTCAGCCTTAGCAAAAGCTTCCCCACAAACACTACAGTGTTGAAACCCAGTGGGTCCGGTTTTTCTTTTGGGTTTCTCAGACATAATGCCAGCCAACCAACTTGCCCGCTTATGGCAATCCACCAAGAAGACACCTTATCGGTTCTCAACCGTAGTCATGGGTCGTGAAAACCCGTAATGAAATCTGTTTTTCAGAACCGATAAGAACCGGAACCGCACTCTAAAAAGGACTAGTACATTTTAAATATAACCTGATCGGTTCAAACTGAACCGATAAAGAATTACAAGTTCCACAGAGAAAAATAAATGTAAACCACCATGACTTACATTACCACAGACAGAGCTTGAACCGACCTGTTGCGTTTAATTTCGACTAAAACCGAAAAATAATACTTTTAAACCGACAAAATGAACCGAGCAGAAGGAGAAATCTCCGGAGCGACTGTTCAGTGAGGCGGAGTAAAGAATCTGACAGTTTGCGTTTGAAGCACAACAGACAGAGTTTTCAACCAAGCTCACGCTCTAAGTTCCATGCCTGCATGGAAAGTTAACTATTTCACCTCCGAAGCAGTTCTAACCTGCGGTCATACTGCAATTGTCATAATATAGCAAGACTTCATGTTGTTTGAAAAGGGATCCAGGGACAACTTTGCACTCCAAATGGAGAATCGCTTCCACTTTGCCATGTACGTTTTCCTAGCAGCTGGCTTACGCGCTGCTAGGAGAATGTCTAAGACTCTACATGAGACATCAGATCTACCCACTTCTATCTCATCAGGAGCCAAGCGTGGAGATGAAGGGATCTCAGGCTGGGGTGGACCACTGGGCCCTGGGTCAGAAGGTCCGTACAAAGTGGTAGTTGTTTTGGTGTAACCTCCGATAATCTGTTGATCGATGGAAACCAAATCTGATGAGGCCAAAAAGGGGCAATGAGAATCATTCTGCCCTTGAGCTTCCAGCTTGTGCAGCACCCTCTGAATTAAGGGAAGAGGAGGAAATGCGTACAGAAAGCGTTGTGTCCAGCACAGTCTGAATGCATCCTGACAGAAAATGCCAGGTTCTGGATTTCTGGAGCAGAACAGAGCAGTTTTGCGTTGAGTGGGGACGCAAAAAGGTCCAGTTCCGGTGTGCTCCACTCTTTGAACAGTGATTGCACGATGTTTATGACGAGAGACCATTCGTGAGGATCCACCTCCGTTCTGCTGAGGCAATCCACTAGATCGTTCTGGACTCCTGGTAGGAAAATTGCCTGGATCAGAGGTTCATGCTCTAGGCACCATTCCCACACTCTCATTGCTCCCCTGCACAGGGGATAGGAGTGCGCACCACCCTGTTTGTTGATGTAGTACATCACTGCTTTGTTATCCATCTGAAGGAGAATTATTCTGTGACAGGTAATGTCCTTCAGGGCTCAGACGGCATATAGGACAGCTCTCATTTCCAGGACATTTATGTGGAGTTGAGATTTGTCCTGAGTCCACAGACCTTGGGTATGGAGAGCTTGACAATGAGCTCCCCATCCAAGTAGAGAAGCACTGGTTAGGGTGATCTGAGTCTCTAATGGAGCAAAGGGAAAGCCTTTCTGAAGTCTGTTCTTGTGAGTCCACCAGGTGAGTGACCGCTTGAGAGGTTGTGTTACCTTGATGTGAAAGGAATGGGGGTGTGTGGTCGGAGACCACTGAGTACTGAGCATCCACTGAGTGGTCCTCATGTGAATATGAGCCAAGGGCACCATGAACACTGAAGATGCCATAAGACCCAGCATCTGCTGCGTCGTCAGAGCTCGGGCTGAGTCATTCTTTTTGATGAAGCAAGCCATCTGGAGGATATCGTTCCTCCTGTCCTCCGGGAGGAAGATCCTTGCATTGAAGGTATCCAGGAGGACTCCTATAAAGAGGAGTTGCTGGGAGGGCTATAGCTGTGATTTTTCCAGATTTAACAGGACTCCAATGGATGTGAGGAATGTGGAAGCCATGGTAACTGCTTCCTATGCCCCTTGTCTGGAGGGGCTTGCAAGGAGCCAGTCATCCAGATAGGGGAAGACTTGAATTCCGAGTTTTCTTAGGTGTGCTGCGAGAAGTGCAAAGTACTTCATAAAGACTCGTGGCACAGTGGAAAGCCCAAAGGGCAGTACTCTGAATTGGTAATGCTGACCCAGGGCCACAAATTGAAGATACTTGTGGTGGCTTGGGAGCACTGGAACGTGCTGATAAGCGTCCTGCATGTCCAGGGAGGCCAGCCAATCGTTTAAATGAATCAGCAGTAAAAGTGTACCGAGTGGTGATATTTTGAATTTTTCTTTGAAGAGAAACTTGTACAACTTCCTTATATCCAGAATAGGGCGCATGCCGCCTGTTTTCTTTGAAACCAGGAAATAGCAGGAGTAGAAGCCTCTGTTCTGCTGCTCCTGCAGAACTATGTCTACTGCCCTGTTACTCAGAAGGCCTTAAATCTCAGAAGCGAGGAGATCTGACTGAGTTACTGACAGCGTGGGCTGTCATTTGGGTGGATGATCCAGAGGGGTATCTGAAAAATTCAGAGACTAGCCCTCGCAAATTATCCTGAGAACCCATTTGTCTGAAGTGACTGACTTCCACTGATTGTAAAATTTAGTCAGCTGCACCCCTACTGTTGAGGAAGAGTCCCCCTCGGGCAGCTGAGGAGGGACCTGGGCTGTATTTTCAGAGGGTGGTACTAGGCGCTTTCGGGCCCTGTGCCTTCTGCTGCATTTTCTTTTGTGGTTGAAGGGCTTGATTTTTGTTGAACCACCCTCTGCCTTTGTCATGAAAGGACTGACGGTTATGAAACTGTTGACAGTTACTGCCCTGTTGAGGAGCCGGTCTAGCAGTCTTGATAGCTATTCTAGTTTTCTGAGTGGCTTCACATGCCTGCTCTACTTGCGGGCCAAACAGACAAGCACCATCCCATGGTAAGTTCATGATTCGTTGCTGGGCATCATTTGTGAACCCCGAGGTTCGTAGCCATGAGTGGCGATGGGTAGATATCCCAGCTGCTACTACTCTAGAAGCAGTGTCAAAGGTGTCCATAGCAGCCTTAAATTGCTGATTATTGTACTCAGTACCTCTGGTGATAGTTTGGAGGAGCTCAGAGGAAACGTCTGACCTGGAAGAGCCTCCACAGAAGCTTTCAGCGAAAGCCACAGGGGTTACTCGTATTGAGAGAAGTAGCCCTGGTAGCTAGCAATACGCATACCTCAGGTAGCAGCTGCGAAGACTCGCTTGCCTAATTTGTCAGTCTTATGAGATACTTTGTTTACTGGATAAGAAGTGGATTCCTGAGGGAGGAAGGCCCTGTCGTTTTCTGCCAGGAGCACTATGGCGTCAGCGAAGGCTTGAGAAGCCAGGATTGGTCGATCCTTAGGGACAGCATACTTACTGTCAATGGACTTGGCCATGGAAGGAATAAGCGCAGGATTATCCCACACCATCTGTGAGAGTCTCTCCAAAGAAGGTTGTACCGGAGGAGTCAGTTCCACAGGGATCTCCGGGACGTGCAGATATTGAAGGCTCGACAACTTCCCTGGGTCCACCTCTGAAGTCTGTAGAGAGAGAGAGAGAGGAATTCATATTCTTCAGTAGAGACTTAAAAGACAGGTCCTTGATCAGAAGCTCCGCTGAAGAAGAGGGCTTATTTTCCACTCCGACAGATTAATCCCCATCAAAGTCATCTCTTAATTGCAGATCAGGGTCGGGCTCAATGTCATCTCCTACTAGACCAGGAAGGATAATATAAAAAGGAAAGGGAGGAAAGAGAGCAGGAGGAAGTGCTCCTCAAATGAAAGTCGAGAATCCAGGAGTCCATGGCGGTGACAGCACTACGTTGTCGAGAGCATTGCTGACCGCAGTGCCGCTAAGACCAGAGTCGAAGATGGCACCGCAATCAGCGCTGCACCAGCATCCGAAGACCCTAACTCAACTCTTGGAGCACCCAAGGAAGAAGATCTGAAAACATGAGCTGGAGAAAATGGTACCTGTGCTGGCCCCCACATCACAGCCATATGAAGTGGAAAAGCACAAGGGCACGGTGTCAACAGCACCGGAGAAGGTGCCATGCGACTAGGTAGACCCACCTGTCCTGCCTGCAGATTTGAAGCCCCTAGGGCTGACTCCACAGGCTCGGAAAGTCGGGACAACCGCCAAGCCCACTGCTCCATAAGAGCGGCCCAATGATGAAACTGCTCACTGGAGGACCCCAAGGGGGTAGGGAGGGACTATGGAGTCAAGGATGTCAGTCCCAAGGAACAGAAGCCGCAGGTGACCACGACGGAGTCAGAGTCTGCCTTCTGTCCCCCGTTCCTGACATACCAGATGGCGGACTTGAGCAGTACCATTTCTTCTTCGACCGGTAGGATGAAGAAGAACTCGAGGCCAAGCGGTGCTGGGTTCTCGACGAGGATCGAGAATGGGCCCACTTCTTTTTGTGCTTCTAAAAGGACCACCCTTCCTCCCAAGCACCGGACTGCCCATAGTCAAACCCCCCTCCATAGAGGGCGGCGGACCGGACCCAGCCCCGCTGAACACACAGCTTTCATGCAAAATCTCCCTACTGTCACAGGCCCCGTTCATGGTTGACTCCTTTGAAGGTCGAGCTGAACAGGACAGCTGTATAAAAATGTTTTGTTTTTTTTACTAAAAATAATAATAAACAAATACTGTATGCTAAACTACAAATCAAAACTAAACGACCAAGCTGCTGTCGTATAAACGAAGACTTGATTCCTGGCGGGTGAGCGTCGTCATCACTGAAATGCACTCGACAGCAGGAAAAAAAGGAACTGAGGTGGTTGGAGGGTCGACGCCAAGGTAGCCTATATGGTGCGAGCCAGTATAGCAGCATAGCGCATGTGCGGTCGTACCTTGGTGCTGGCCCTCCTGAATATTTTTGGCTCCTGTTCGGTCCTAGGGCCTCCAGCGTAGTCCCATTAGGGTGAATGAGTGGTGGAGACTTTATGTCCAGGAAGATCTGCTGTTTTTAGTCCTTAGCATGCATATACACACACACAGTCTCCAACTTGTCTTCAGTAAGACATTTAACATCAAGATAATGTATAGACCTACAACTACAAAACATTCCATTCTGTGACATTTGACCTACACACAACTATAGTTTCAAGGATGCTTTCTTATCTCTGTTTGGTTCTGTTTTCTTATCTAATTACTCTCCTACTCTGCCATATTCATGTGTAAAATGATTTTTTCTTTCTAATATTGTTTTAGGCATTTAAAAGGGAGCTCTTTTAAGAGAACTGCTGTTTCCTTTTGAAGAACTATATGAGTCTGAAAGCTTAAGGAAAGTCTGTAAATCTCTTAATATACAGCAACAAACAATTTTTGTCACCCTAGTAATGGTATTTCTTCTTCTTTCTGCTATAAGGCTTTTTCTCCCTGAGGTGTCAGGTGGCTCTCAGCCCTTTCTCTGCCACATCCAGACTGGTCACCATTGCTCCTGGACATTACCTCCTGACAAATTCCCTATGACAGTTCCTCTGGAGTTCACATCCAGATATGGTAGGGGTCCAGGCAATGGCAGGAATTGGAAGCAAGCAAGCAGGGCTTTATGTATCAGCTCTGCCCTTTGGAACAGGCTTCCCAGGGCTCTGAGAGAGGCCTCTCATTGGAGGCCTCTAAGAGGGCCTGAAATCCTTCCCCTTTTGGGAGGCTTTTGGCACTGTTTGATTTATAAACCTCTAATTTACCTCACTGGCCAGTATTGTATCATTGGCTCTGTTTTACATATGTAACCCCTATAAAGCGCTATCCCAGGGGCTACTACCCCTGCCTGATTTGCCACTAACAGGTTGAGGGGCCTGGATCCAATGGCGGGTGCCTCCACCCAGAGGTCAGGGTTTGCAATAGTTAAACTTACTTGGTCACAGCCCTCTGGGACACTGCAACCCCCCTTTCTTCCCACTAGTGGCCCACACAATATATCAGAATTACCTTCACAGTATACACTTACCCCCAGGGCTGGTTCAGGCACTGGGACCTCCTGTAAAATGAGATACAGTGCAACAATCACAGTACAATACTTTAACATAGACAAATACCTCAGGCAGTATAACTTTGCTGAAACAAGCAGCTCTGATTTATTTAGGGATATAACAAGGACGGGAAATCAGGTTAATTAGCTTATCACTCTACTATCTATTTATGGCTCTGTGCACAGGCCTATCCCTATCAGTTACTGTCCCTGGGTACCCAAGCCCTAGTGGCTAGTCCAAACCGTGGCAGCTGGTAGGGCCCTTTCACACGAGAAAAGAAAAATTAAACAGTCAGCAGTACAGTAATTCCATTTGGATTTAATGTGGCAATTCAACAGGAGCGACCCTGAATTAGTACTCACGACCTCCAAACAAGATAGGGTCCTTCAATGTCAGTAGGGCTACTCTTGAGCTCAAGAGACTCCTACACATTTATATGGTAAACAGTCACAGGCAAAAGTCACTTAATGGCAGCAGGATTCACTTGAGGTACACAAACTCTTCACACATTTATATGGTAAAAGAAAGCACTATACCAGGCAGGCTGCATCTGTATCCCGATCGCAATTACTGCACAATACCCGGGAGAACACACAGCAGATTCAGTTCCTGACAGACTGAGTGCAATTCCACAATTCCTCCAGTCTTCTACAGGGTGAGCCTGGTTTCTACTCTTCAGATATCCTTTGATTCTCTTCACAGGACGGATTCAGTCCTAACAAGCAGTTACACAAGCTGCAGACCGGAACTCTGGACCTTACTCATGTTTCCCGACTAAAACTGTGCACTGAAGGAGCACAGGGTTCCTTTCCCCTTCACTGCCAGAGCTAAAAAACTGAAACTCCAACAGACAAAACCGGGCACTTCGAGTTCCTCCCAGTTCTTGACTGGATTGGCTGTCACTCACAATAGACTGCTGCTGTTGGTCCAAAAAGGCGCCGAAGTCTAAACTACATCTCCCAGAGTCACTGCCCATACAATCCTCTTGTGGCTGGCTCAGATTATGAGTCCAAGTTCTGATTCGTCCAAGGCACCATTTTAGAGCTAGCTTACCCCACACTGATTGGTCCAGTTCAGCAGTTCAAAACCAGAATGGGAACTAGGCAGACACAGTTCTGACTGCAAAGAAAGTAGGTTAGACAAACTGTATTTTCATTATTACCTAAATGATTTCTGGCAAACAGTTACATCTTTCAGATAGGTTCCCTTTGCACTCCTAGTGACTGCAAAATGGAGTGAATTAGCAGCAGTTCGAGTGGTACTCAGCAGAGAAGCACACAGTCCCCCCATACAAACTAATTATGTCTGCAAGCAGACAGCTCTTAAAGAGACAGTACCAGAGGCTCTAAAAACACTCACTGATAAATGGCTTAAACGCCAAACACCATTCAGGCTTGGAGCATTCAAGCAAGCTCCTGGAAGTCTTTTGGGAACCCCCATTTGCAGGGGGGTTACACATAGACAGACAAATAGGTAGATAGATATATAGATAAATAGATTATTTATAATGTTATTAATTCAGTTGCTGTATATTATGAAGCATTATTTATTTATTTATGATATTGTTCTTGTTGCAATAATGATTATACAGCACTTGGAGCCCCTGGGATTTGGTGCTTTATAAAGTTTATTACTACTACATAAAAGAGAAACTATCATGCTCGTTATTGAATCCCCCCCCCCCAAAAAGCACCAAGAACCCTTACCTGCCCCCAAATCAAGTTCTTTTAAAAGTTTCTTTACTGAGTGTCCCGATTTAGGAAGGGAAGGGATCGTATTTTTGCTACGTGGAGCTCTGTGGCGCTGATCCCTTCCACTTACTTGTCTCTCTGACAACTGTGATCTGCCCCTGCGCTACTACGTTTTGTGACATCACTATATGAGGAACACGGGGCAAACGTCCATTGACATGAGTGGGGCTATGTTTGAAAGTTCATTTTAGATAGTCAGATGGCTGTTGAACCACGCCATCGCTAACAAACAAGGACCTAATTAGTTAAGCGGCGGCCATGGTTTATTCCGACTGGCCATCTAAACTACTAAAATTAAACACAGCCCCATTCATGTCAATGGACGCTCACCCCCACACTCCTCATATGGTGATGTCACAAAAGAAAAAATTACTCACCTGTAGTAATCTTGTTTCTTCCAAAGGGATCCACTAATATTATTACTCTTGCAGTCCTCCCTTAATCCAGCACTGCCAGAGAGAATAGAATGCTATGCTAATCATGGAATGTTTAGCTCATGCATCTGTTTTCAAACTGCCCAGTGTCAACTGCCTACATGCGACCTCAGATTTTTTAGAAGCCTGCAAAGAGACCATAACAACATGTGAATCACTGTTTAAATAATTATAGAAAAATAATGCCCAGCTGGGCAAATAACGACATTAACCAAATGACTAGTAAGCATTAAGCCACGAAGAAGGTGGCATTTAATGGGGAATTAATGCATGATTGGGACCGTTGTGGCACATGGCCAAAGTACGAGTGCCTACAATGGACCAAACATGCATCAATTTCCCATTAGATGCCACCTTCGGAGTGGCTTAATGCCCTTGTAACATGGCATATGCAAATTACGTTATCTTACAAGTAGTGGCATGTGCAAGATTACTGAACAGGAACTTAAGCTACTGTTTTCTACTATTTCTATTCCTCTTCTGCTGTGTTCTTTTGCATATTACTCTATCTCCACCAGGCGCGTGCACGCTATAACTTCCGTACCTGTTAATATTGTGTTGCCTACTTTCTGTCGCTTCACTACTAATGATTAAAAAGCAGTTTCTGACACATCTGACCGTACAAGAGCACTTTCATTGATATCTACAAGGCTCTTTCGACTCGTTTCACTGTTTTGTTTTTTTGCTTCACTACTGCATTGTGGGGAGATAAACATTTGCATACCTCTGGTTTTACTTCATTGCCAATCTCAAGATATGCAAATGCTTGTTCTCTCCCCACAATGCCTTGCTTCCTAGCCGCTGATACCCGATACCCCTACTCGCCAGTCACGGACACATAGGTCAGTCAGAGCATGTTTCTTAGCCTCTGCCTACATTACAGACTGTGTCACTTGCCTCACTTTTCCTCCCACAATGGTAAACGCTGCTCCTCGCCATGATACCTTGCTATGCAGTGCAGCACCCATGGCTTCTCTCCCCTCTGACGGCGAGCGCACTCACGGTTTTGTCAGCACATCTGCAACGCTACCTGTCAGCCACTTTTCTCTGTTGCTCGATCCCAGTCTCGCAACAAACACTGCTACATTCTGAGATGGGCATTACTAGGGGATTAATCCCCACTTCACAATGTGCCATATGTTGTATTTGTGCCAATACCGTTACTAGAATCATATCTATATTTTTTGGCCATGTTACAAGTATAAACAAATGTCCCCTTTTTTTCTGAAGTCAGATATGCCTTTAGAAAAAAAACTACAAGTTAAGGCATTACTAGAAGGTGCATGCCACTCCAACTATACAGCTTATCAGCTATGGAGAGGATTTTTCTTGTTACTGATTCTGAAAGGGAAGGCAAGGGCAGGGAGTAATAATATTAGTGGATCCCTTTGGAAGAAACAAGATTACTAGAGGTGAGTATTTTTTTGTTCTAACCCCAGGAATTCACTCATATTTTTACTCTTGAAGACTATGCAGCAATACCTCAAGAAGGTGGGCCAGAATCTATTTAGGAAAAGACTCTGCAAGACTGCTGTGCAAAATCTAGCATCAGTCCTGGACTGGGTGTCCAGGCTACAATGCTTAGTGAAGGTGTGGACTGACCTCCAGGTAGCTGCTTTACATATTTCCATTAGAGGTACCTCTCAGGCAGCTGCAATAGTGGCAGCTGTGCCCCTCGTAGAGTGGGCCCTAAGACCAGAGGGAGGAACCTTGCCTGCCTTTGAGTAGCAAAACTGAATACACTGGACTATCCATCAAGAGACAGTCCTCTTTGAAGCAGGAGTACCTTTACCTACTTCCCCATAGGTGAGGAACAGCTGTTGTCTGTCCTGCCTATGATCTTTGGTATGAGTCATGTAATAACTCAGTGCTCTTTTTACATCCAAGCTGTGCAATCTATGCTCACCTGAGCTAGAGTGTTCAGTAAAATTAAACTAGCAGTGTTATAGACTGGTTGAAATGGAAGTCAGAATCCACCTTAGGGAGGAACTTCCTATTAGTTCTCAACGCTACCTTGTCCCTGTGGAAAGAAACATAATCCTTTTCCACACAGAGGGCCTGTAGCTCACTTATCCTTCTGACAGAAGTGATTGCTACCAGAAAAACTACCTTCCAGGTAAGGAATTTAAGCTCTGCAGATGCCATAGGCTCAAAGGAAGGAAGCATAAGCGGGGCAATGCAAATATTAAGGTCCAATGCTGGCACTGGTTCCCTGTAAGAGGGAAACAAATGAGAAAGTCCTTTAAAGAATCTTTTGAATATAGGGTTTGATGCCAGGGAGGTATCCTTTCTAGTTGAAAGGTATGCTGAAACTGAAGCAAGGCACACATTCTGAGTTGAGTGCTGCAACCCCAGGGAGTGCAGGTGAGACAAATAATCAAGAAGGGTTGGGATCCTGGCCTGGGATGGGACTATACCCTTGTCACTGCACCAAATGGAAAATCTTTTCCATTCTGAAGCATAGGTTTTCTTGGTGGAAGGCTTCCTGTAACCCTTAAGGACTTCTAAAATTGCTTCAGAGAATTGGCAATCTGCAAGTCTAAGTCCTCAAGAGCCACACCTTGAGCTTGAGATACCTGAGATTGGGGTACACTACCTTCCCCTGAAAGGAAATCAGTAGATTGTACCTCTGAGGGAGGTGAATCGGTTTGGTTACAGACATTGAGAGCAGCAGGGAGTACCAAGGCTGTCTTGCCCAATCCAGGGCTAGAAGAATCATCGAAGCTGGTTGTAACCTGAGCTTGATGAGCATCCTGAGTATCAGAGGAAAAGGAGGAAAGGCATTGAGGTACCTGCCTATCCAATCTAGAATCAGGGCATCCACTGGAACTGTCCCCTTCACTTGGGGCCCTGAAGCAATAAAGAGGTAAGTGGTGATTTTGGTGGGAAGAAAAAAGGTCTATTCCTGGGGTTCCCCACCTCCTGAATAGAGCATTCACCACTTGCTTGTTCAATGCCCATTTGTTATGGGCCTGGTTTATTCTGCTCAAGGCATCTGCCAAGGTGTTGTCCTTGCCTGGCAGATGAACTGACTGTAGAGAGACATCTAGAGAGTAAGCAAGGCTCCATATCTTCATTGCCTCTGTACACACAGAAGTGGACCTTGTCCCTCGTTTGTTGATGCAATACATTGTTGTGGTATTGTCTGTTCTTACTTGTACCACCTTTCCCTGTATGTGATGAGAGAAACTCTGAAGGGCCAGATAAACAGCTCTTAACTCCAGCAGGTTTATGTGCAGGAGTGTCTGAACTCTCCCAAGTACCATGGATGGTATGATCCTCTAACTGAGCACCTCAACCAAGCAGAGAAGCATCGGTTGTGAGAACCATGAAGGGAGGCTTCTGCAGAAATGGAACCCCTTCCCTTAGATTTTCCGGTTCTCTCCACCATTGGAGGGCCTATAGTAATGTTTGTGTGACTGGTACTGGCTTTGAGAGGAGGTCTCACCTTTGGCACCAGTGTTGTGCTCTGAGGTGGAACTGAATATCTCTCATCTGAAACCTGTCACCTATGACTGAACTTGTTGCTGCAGCTATGTGCCCAAACAGTTGAAGAAACTGTTTTGCTGACTTTGGCCTACCCAGGGCAAATGAACCTGACAGAAGCTGAATGCTTTCTGTCCTCTCCTGAGGGAGAAAAGCTCTTCCCACTACTGTATTCAGTTCTGCACCTATGAATTGCAGAACCTGCACAGGGGTCAGGACTGCATTTTTGGTATTGAGAAGGAATCACAGGGACAGCAGCATATCCTGGGTGACCTGAAGATGGTCTGACACCTGTTGGTGGGATTTCCCTATGATTAGCCAATCGTTCAGATAAGGAAAAATTGTGACACCCAGTCTTCTGAGGTGTGACACTACTACTGTTATGTGCTTGGTAAAGACCCTTGGTGCAGAGGTAAGGATGAAGGGAAGTGTTGAGAACTGGAAGTGGCCTGAGGGGAGTCTGAATCTGAGATACTTTCTGTGTGACTCCCTTATGGGAATATGGAAATATGCATCCTTTAGATCCAAGGAGGCTAGCCAGTCCCCTTTTTGAAGAGTTGGCAAAATCATGGCTATTGTGATCATTTTGAACCTGGGCTTTACCAAGTACCTGTTTAGCAGTCTGAGATCTAGTATAGGCTGCCACTCTCCATTCTTTTTTGCTGTTAGAAAATATCTGGACTAGAACCCTTGCCCTCTTTGGTTGTGGGGGACAGGTTCCACTGGTTTTGCCAGCAGTAGGGCCTGCACCTTCTGCTCTAGTAGTTTTCTTTCTGAGAAGGGAGCTGGTGCAAAATATTTCAACCTTGGAGGAGGACGGGACTTGAAGCAAAGGGAGAGACCCTGACTCACTATTTCCAGGACCCACTTGTCTGTGGTTATTTTTAACCATTCCTGGAAACAGTGGATGAGTCTACCCTCTACAGGATGTGGAAAGGCAGCCTGAAGGTAAAAGTCAGGGGTTCTGTTTTGCTTGGTTCTGAGGTTGAGCAGATTGGGATCTTCTCAGAGAACCCCTTCTACCTCTAGCTCTGTAAAATCCAGTCTGCTGGGAAACAGCCTGTACCTGAAAGAAAGGCCTCCTAACAGAGGACCTGCCCCTGCCTCCCCTAGAATAAGATGTCGCTGATGTATAAGGCCTGTCTCTGGTCGAGTTGCTCCTAAAAGTAGCTTTATTTTCATCTGCTGTTTTCATATATGCCTCCGTCTGGGCACCAAAAAGAGAGTGGCCTTCAACAGGAAAATCCATTGCCTTAGTTTGGGTGTCCTGGGTGAGGCTGGTAGCCCTCAGTCAGGCAAATCTTCTTAAAGCAATGGTACCAGCCATCCACTTTGCAGCTGTACCACTGGTGTCAGCTGCCATCTGAAATTGGTATTTGCAAGCCTCCAAGCCCAATTTTGCTGTGTCTAGCAGCTCTGACACTGTTAAAAGAGGGGGTTAGCCTCAGCATTGTCCACTACTGACTGCCAGAGAGCTTTCTGATAAAGGGCTGCATAGGCCTGGTAGCTGGCTTGACAAATTGCCAGGGATGCCAAAAGGTACCCCTTTTTTGCCATGCTGTCAACCTTTCTCGAATCCTCAGGGGGGTGAGAGGATAAGGGAGTTTTGGCTTTCACACAGGCAGCCTGCTGTACAATAACCTGGTGGTCTGGATGACTAAAAAGAAACTCAGCACCATATCTTTCTAACTGATAATTCTTGTCATGCTTTTTGTCTGTGGATGTGACTGTACTGGGAGCCTTTAGGATTTTTAAAACATCCTTCTTAAAGAATTTATAAATAGGTAGAAGGAGCCTTTTTGAGGGTGTCAGCCCCATAAGCTCCATGTATTGTGCCTCCTCTTCATCCTGAATCTCTTCAGCTGTTTGCTGATCCAGAGTCTCTACCATTTTCTTAACAAAAGAAAAATGGGAAGAGAAATCCTCTGAGGGTCTGGGAGGGGAGCCAAAATCCTGTTCTGGTGACACCTCAGGTTCAATTCCCTCTTCAGCTTGGTCATCCTCCTCATATGCCACTGTAGCAGTAGGCAAAAGAGGGGTAACAACAGTCGCTTTTTCAGCAGTAGTAATCACAGGCTGCTGAGGGGGTACTAAACCCTGCAGCACTTGGAGTAAGGTGAAAGCCTGTGTCAACTCAGCAGGAGAAGGAGCATTAATAGGCACCTGAGGGACCCCTTGAGGAGTTTCAGCCGGGATGTCAGTGTGTTTGGTTTTCTTTAATTTTTTGGCAGGCACCAGGGAGTCAGCCGGTTGATTACCTCTCTTGCCAGAGCCCTCGCCCATATCAGGGGTGGATTTAGAAGCTTTGGAAGGAACTGCCAAAGTCTTAGAGGGGGTGCACTGGTTAGAGTCCATTAACCCCTCCTCTAGTTTTCTTTTAAGCCACTCCCTGCATTTTTCCACTGTCTTAACAAGGAAAGACTTACAAATATCACAGTCTTCATTGAAGTGCTGTTGCCCAAGGCAGATCAAGCAAAGATCATGCTTGTCTACCTTGGCAAACACCTCAGCACACTTCATGCAATTCTTGAACCCAGGGGGTCCTGTTTTCTTTTTAGGCTTGTCTGACATTATAGAAAATAGGAACCTGTAACCAACCGAAAAATAGACTAAATTTAAATATCTGCGGTTGGTTTCAATAGAATAAAGTACAGTTACGTAAGAACTTACCGTAACAGTAGATCTTTGAGAGAGGCTCTTGCAGTAGGTAATTACATATAGGACTGACGCCGGCCGGCAGCAGGACCCCCACGGAAAAATTTCTAGCTAGCAGTCCCTGGTGAGGGACCGCCCCCACGTCAGGTGACCGGCGTCAGACAACGTCGGTATAAAGGAGTGGTCTCGGACGCCCGCCTTCCAGTTCTTTCCCTCCACAGGCCTGGAAGGCCGGACGAGAGAAGCGAGATATTTTCTTCAATGGAAAAGGAGCTGAAAAAGCCTAGGGATGGAGGGCGGAAGATATTACCATGTAAGATCTCTCTCGAAGATCTACTGTTACGGTAAGTTCTTACGAACTGTACCATCTTACTTCGAGAGGGCTCTTGCAGTAGGTAATTACATATAGGACAGAATCCCAAGCAGTCTGGAACAAAAGAAAGGCACCGGGAGGAGGAACTACTCCAAGAAGCAGCAAAGAGATATCTTGCAAGCCTCAAAAAAGGAGGCCTTGCAAGACCACTAGCCCGAAGCCTGCTCTACGGCGAGAGGCAATGTCCAAACTGTAATGTTTAGTGAAAGTATGGACAGAAGTCCAAGTGGCGGCAGCACAGATGTCTGCCGCAGACACGTTCTTGAAACAAGCTGCAGAGGCTGCTACTCCACGAGTGGAGTGACCTATGACTTGACCCGGTAGGGTCTTGTTGTACTTGTCATAACAGAAAGTGATGCAATGGGCCAACCATTTTGATAAGCATTGCTTAGAAACAGCATTGCCTTCTCTTTTGTGAGCAAAAGAGACAAACAACTGATCAGTCTTTCTGAGATATTTCGTCCTATCGGTGCAGTATCTCAGAATCCTGTGAACATCCATGGTGTGAAGCAAGTATTCTCCTTGGTTGGAGTACTGCGTGAAAAAGGCAGGTAATTCAATAGACTGATTTAAGGTAGATTCAGCTACCACCTTCGGTAGAAACTTAGGATTCGTGCGAAGAGCAACTTGTTCTTTGTGAAAAATCAGATAAGGGATTTTGCACATCAGGGCCTGAAGCTCGGAAATTCTGCGAGCGGAAGTAATGGCCACCAAGAAGAGCGTCTTCCACAATAAAAACTTCAAGTCTGCGGAAGCCGCAGGCTCAAAGGGAGGAAGGGTAAGTTTCTTGAGGACAAAGTTTAAGTCCCAAGGGGGAGCTGGAGTCCGGACAGGGGTCTGAGATGAAGGACCCCTCTGAGAAAAGTTTTGGATACCTCCAGTTGGGCAAATGCCTTATCAGTGAAAGGGACATGGTAGGCTGAAATAGCCGCCATATGGACTTTCAAAGAGGAGTGACTGAGACCCAGGTTGAAAAGATGCCGCATGTAATCAAGCAGAACGGCCACAGGACAGGAGAAAGGCTCCACATTCCTGGAGGCAGCCCAAATGGAAAATCTTTTCCATTTCATAGCGTAGGTGGACCTAGTGGAGGGCTTTCTAGCCTCCACCAGAATCTCGGCCACCTTAGGAGAGACGCCAAAACGAGATTGGGCTAGGTCTGCAGGAGCCATGCATGAAGTTGAAGAGACTTGAGTCCCAGATGGACCAGGGTCCCCTGATCCTGGGTCAGCAATCCTGGAGATAAAGGAAGAGAAAGAGGAGGAACCTCTGAGTATTGTTGTAGAAGAGAGAACCAGATTTGCCTGGGCCAGAAAGGAGCGATCAGAATCATTCTTGCTCCTTCCAAAGCTAGTTTCTGCAGCACACGAGGGACCAGAGGAATTGGGGGAAAGCATAGATGAATCTGTCCTTCCAACTTAGAGACAGAGCGTCGCTCCAGAAAGTGTCTCACTCTGGAGCGAGCGAGTAAAAGATTGGAAGCTTTGCGTTTTGGGAGGAGGCAAACAGATCTATCTGAGGAGTCCCCCAAATCCGGAAGATGCTTCTTAGAACTTTTTCGTCCAGTTCCCACTCGTGTGGTAGAGCCGACGAGCGACTTAGCCTGTCTGCCAGGACATTGTCGACTCCCGGAACATGGATCGTCGTGAGGTGAAGGTTGTGAAGAGTTGCCCATTCCCAAACCCTCATCGCTTCCCTGCACAGCGGGTAGGACCGAGTCCCTCCCTGCTTGTTGATGTACCACACCATGCACATGTTGTCCATTTGGACAGCAAGGTGCCAGGAAGGATGTATTGGTGAAGGGCCTGGAGAACATACAGCACTGCTCTAAACTCTAGCACGTTGATGTGGAGAACTAACTCCGATTTTGACCATAGGCCCTGGGTTCGGTGAGGACCCAGATGGGCTCCCCAACCTTCGCCTGAAGCATCCGTGGTCAGAGTCTGAGCGGGAGGAGGATGAAAAAAGGGGACCCCCGGAATAGGTTCTCTCGAACCATCCACCATTGCAAGTCTCTTACCATCGGCGAGGAGATCAGAACCAGATGATCTAGGTCTACTCATTGATCCCACTGAGAACGGAGGGTCCACTGAGAGATTCTCATGTGGAGGCGCGCGCGCGGAACCATCGGGATGGCCGCCGCCATAAGCCCCAGTAGACGGAGCACCAACCTCGCTGGAACCCTCCTGTATTCCGATAGAAGGGAAATCTGGGACTGAAGGGAGGCCCCCCTGGCCGGAGGCAGGAAGGCCCTGCACATAGTCGAATCGAGGATTGCCCCGATGAACTGGAGTCTCTGAGAAGGATCCAGGTGAGACTTGGAATGGTTGATGGTGATACCCAGGCCAGAGAAACCTGCTGGGTGAGGGAGAGAAATGCAGGAGTTCCTCCTGGGCAGGCCGCCAGGAGCCAGTCGTCCAGGTAGGGAAAAACCTGAACTCCCAAAGTACGTAGGTGGGCTGCTACCACCGCCAGGCATTTGGTAAAGACTCGGGGAGCCGGGAAAGACCAAAAAGGAGCGCCCGGAATTGGTAGTAGTCCCCCTGAACGCAAACCTAAGGTACTTTCGGTGTGAAGGGCGAATGGGGATGTGCAGGTACGCATCCTGCATATCCAGTGCACAAAGCCATTGGCCCGGCCGAAGCAGGGGCAAAAGGGTTTGAAGGGAGAGCATCCTGAACCTCTTGTATTCCACATATAGGTTCAGGGAGCTGAGATCGAGAATGGGTCTGAGATCTCCCGTCTTCTTTGGTACAAGGAAGAAATAGGAATAGTATCCCGTCCCGTGGAGGTGAGGGAGGATGGGTTCTACAGCCTGCTTCGCGAGGAGAGCAGAGATTTCTTCCCTGACCAAAGGAAGATGGTCCCTTGAGTAAGCGGAGTTCAGAGGGGGGGTGGCGTGGAGGTTTCTGCAGAAACTCTATGGAGTGCCCCTCTGCTATGATCTGAAGCACCCATGAATCCGATGTTACCCTCTCCCAACCCGGAAGGTGGAAGGAGAATCTCCCTCCTACCGGTTCCTCTGGGGTGTCCGGAGGCGGTGGGAGAGGGAAGGAGTCAGGTGGTGTGAGGCAGCACTGCAGCTGGGGCGCCCGTGGCTTTTTTGGGCGGCGGGGGCCTGGCAGCTGTGGGGGCCCGATGTTTAGTGGCCTGCCTTCCCTGAGGTTTCGCTTGAGGCCGGCTGCGTCTACGAAAGGGACGGCGCTGTGGGGGATGAGGACAGTACATTGAATCAACAGATTTAAGGGCCATCCCTTCTCCTGCAAGTCAGTGATGATGTCCTTGACATCACCACCAGCACAGAACCCTGAAAGGTGCTTTGGTGCTGACTGCACCTCCGGGACCAGACCTGACACGGAGCCATGCATGGCGCCGAAGACTTCAGTGACATGAGCTCCGTCCTCCGGTAGTCCACTGCATCGTAGGTCGTCCTCAGAATATGACGACTGGCGAACGAGCAGAACGGACCAGGTCGGTTAACTCCTGCTTGACTTGGGAGTCAGGCAAGGAGTCAATCTTAGATTCCACCTGGGTAAGGACAGCCTTCTGGTAATCCCCCATATGTGCTACATAATTTAGGGCCCTAATCCCCAGTGTGGAAGAAGCATAGATCTTCCTTCCATACTGATCCAGAAGGCGGGATTCTTTATCCGGGGGAGACGAGCTCAAATGTTTCAGGTGTGCTGACCAGCCATGAGCGGCGTTAATCACAACCGAGTCTGCATGGGGGTGAGAGTCTAAAAAGTCTACACCCTCTGGAGCCTGGTATAGTCTGTTGGACTTCCGAGGAAGTGGGGCTAAAGCCGACGGTTGTTTCCAAATAGTGGAAACAACGTGGGCATGAGGCTCGATCCAGGGTGGCACTAGAGTAGGAGCCGTAAGGTGCAAGTCCAGATGTTCGGCGAGTTTAACGCGTTGAGGATCTGGCTCTAAGGAACGCCACTGATGGACTTCCTGGATCTTCCTGAGCAACTCCCTGAAGGAAGGATCCTCCGGAGAAGACTTTGGAGGAGTCCTCGGCCGGGGCTTGGATGGAGAGCGTGGTTCGTCGTCTTTCTCGGAACACCCATCAGAGGCCTCCGAGGAGTCCGAGAGAGAAGAAGAAGAAGAATTCGAAGCAGAATAAGACTCCCTGACTCGTCTAGGGGGAGGAACGGGTTCCTTAGGGGGGATCCCTGAATGCGTGTCCTGCCCCTCTCTGGATCCCGAGGGCAGAGCCCAGGAATCCGGAGGTGGAGAGGGAGTGTGCCGTCTGGGGCGTACGGGAGCCGGGGTGGCACCGTCGCTGTAAGACGGCTCTCGACTTCCTTGGTGAGCTGAGCCTTGGCCTCAGCCCACCAGGAGGCCAGAGTCTCCTGGAGATCCACCGGCGGCCTAGGGGGTGGTGGAGGAGGAGGAGGGGATAGTTGTACGGATTAAATCCGTAAGGAGAGTATCTATAACCCGCCTACGGGAATACCGGAGCAGGGTACTGCGGCGTCGGGTACTGCGGCATCAGTGGAGTCGGCGCCAGGTACTGTGGCGCAGGATACTGTGGACCTGGGAAAACCGGCGTCAGATAGGACAGCGGATACCCCAGGCACCGGAGGAGCTGCCGGAGCAGACGGCCCAGCCGGGAACTCCACGGGCGGATCAACCGTGATAGGCCCGTGGGGTGGAGGGCCCGATGGAAGAGGAATATCCCCCGCTGGCGTCGGAGGGGCCGGTGTCGGAACCGGCGTCGGCGGGACCAGTGTCAGAGCCGGCATCAGGGGAGCCAGCGCCGGGGCCGGAGCCAGCATCAGGGGAGCAGACGTCAGATCCGGCTCTGTAGGCAGAGGATCGGACGGTAGCCCAGGATCCCGAGCCTCGTCTGGGGACGGAGGAGAAAAATCCCTGGGGTCGGGCAGGGGGGACTCAGGCTCCCCTGATGGCAGCGAAGGCTGCGGGGAACCTGGTACGACAGACGAAGCAGGGTCTGCCGTAGGCTCCGAGGCCCGGCACACGTCGGAGGAGCCGACGTGTGACTTAGGGGCCGAGTCCCGGTGGAAGCCAGAGGAGCCAGCGTCCGACTTCGGGGGTCCCTCATCGGAGATGGGCCGAGGATGAGAAGAGGCCCGGTCCGATGGGGACACTGCCGTGCGCCGCCTCGAAGGGTCGGGCGTCTTAGTGGCCTTCTCCCGGCGGACGTTGGAGGAGCCGACGTCTGGCTTATGGGAGGCGCCCACACCAGTAGGCCGCAAGCCTGCAGCGGTACTGGGGGCTGGAGCCTCCCTTTGCCCGGAGGCACCCGGTGGGCTCAAACGCGAACCCGACGGGCAGGCCGACGCCTCCTTCAAAGTCTTGGAAGCTGCCATCGGGCGATCCCCCGGAGGGGACGTTACCTTGCCCGCGACTCCGGCCGGAGTCGTGGAGGAGGAGGCCTTCTCCCGATGCCTTTCCTTGTCCCGCTTCTTATGCCCTTCAGGGGAGGTCGACGCCTGCCGAAGTTTCTTCAACTCCTTCTCCATCGCGGACATCTTCTTCTTGAGGAGATGGGCTTCGAGAGACTGCTGGCATTGTCTGTGGGTGGCCGCGTTGAAATGAAGGCTGTGCGGACACTTGTCGACCGCGTGGTCGGGGGCCTAAACAGAAATGGCAGAGGGAGTGACCATCTTTGTGAGGCAGTTGGGCACCGCACGAGTCGCACTTATTTTTTGAAGGGGACAACATATACCGACCTTCACCTGACGATAGGAAATACAAAATACTGAAACTTTCCGGAAAAAAACGACGAAGTAACAGGACTGACTAATAGGAACTTCACCGCGAGGCGCTGCACGAGCTGACGGCGGGAAAGAACTGGAAGGCAGGTGTCCGGGACCACCCCTTTATACCGTCGTCTGACGCCGGTCACCTGACGTGGGGGCAGTCCCTCGCCAGGGACTGCTAGCTAGAAATTTTTCCATGGGGTCCTGCCGCCAGCCGGCGTCAGTCCTATATGTAATTACCTACTGCAAGAGCCCTCTCGAAGTAAGATCGGTCAGTTCAGCAACCGATAAAGTGAAAAAACTATCGGTTCTGATTGGATCCAGAAACCGCTGAAGAAAACCAATAAACCTCGGTTCAAAAGCAGTTAAAATTAAATAAAATTAAAGAATAAAGTAACCAGAACCCTCTAAAAAGGTTCTGATTAAATAAAAAAAAAAGGTCAGTTGCCCCTCAGTTCAAAGGAACCGCAAGGAACCGATAAACAAGTTTAAATTTAAAACTAATGAGGTATAAAATACTAAAAAACAATGACACTAGGCAGTAATGAAAAATAAAACAAAAATACTTAAGTTGTTTTGCTCTATGCACTACAGGAATCTGTCTTGATTGAGGGAGCTCTCCAGGACATCTGAACTTTGCAGCAGAGAGAAGTCTGAGGTAGAATGTTGGCAGTTGACACTGTGAAGTTTGAAAATAGATGCTCCAGCTAAACATTCCATGATTAGCATAGCATTCTAGTCTCTCTGGGGAAGTGCTGGCTTAAGGGAGCACTGCAAGAGAAATAATGTTAGTGGATTGTGGGGGATGGTCTCTGAGGCACTCCACTTACCTGACATCATGGGTTGTGTACACCTGATAGGTTGTCTTGATGCACATGTGACTAGTTTTGAGGACGTCCCCTCTGAGTGTCTCTGGTCACTTCTAGTCAGTTCAATTTGTGCATCTTATATAGGTTGTCGCACTTTCCAGAGCTCCAGATCATACAACATCTAATCAACTCATTATAAGGTAGGCGAACACCTTTTTAATTACTTCTGTACCTGCTAAACTTAGCCTGTAGACAGCACAGCTTGTTCTGCGTTACTTGATCCGTCGGTTCAAATGCCAGCTTTATTATACATTGCTAGCAAGACAGACAAGGACTCAATGTATTATGCCTTCCTTTACACTACTACAAATGCTTCTATTCACAAATACAGGGACTATATACACACTCCCACACTCCAGATTCTGTCCACTTACTGCGTTTACAGTGCTGGCATGTCGGAGCTCCACAGAGCAAAAATACAATCCCTTCCCTTCCTAAATTGGTTCTCTCAGTAAAGAAACTTTTAAAATAATTTGATTTGGGGGCAGGTAAGGGTTCTTTGGTGCTTCTTGGGGGGACTAGATCAAAAGTTGCTCTTTAAGCCTGCATCACTTGTTCTGTGTTCTCACCGCCCACCTCCCCTGACATCAGTCATAGCCCATGCAGCCCTCAACATGTCAGTAGCATCCCTGAAGAGGAGCGAGCTCCCTGGCACAACACAGGGGACACCAGTGTGGCATAACCTGCCGACTTCCCTCCCTGGACTGAGTGTGCTACCAAACAGCAGTGCTTCCCCAGTCCCAGGGCCCCCCAGCTTGCTCCTTTGCTGTTCCTCAACTCATGCTGCCTCACAGGAGTGTGACATGCTACCTGTTGGGCCATCAGGCAGCCCTGTAATGGACCTAATAGTAAGTCAAACAATATACAATCGGCTTCAGCTCAAGGTGTAGCCCTGCAGACAGAATCGAATGTAGAATGCAATTCCAACTCTGCAGTGTGGTCACGCTCCACCTAGCGTTCCAAAGCCAGATTTGTGATGAAGAGCAGAGGGTGCAGTTACCACCTATCTCACTACTCTGTTTATACAACAGCTTATACAGTGGTGTAAGGAGCTGAGAAAGGTGGTGAGCCCATAATTGTTCCTTTCCATCTACCTGTAACAGAAAGGTGTGTTTCCTTTATTGATATAAGAGTCAAGTCTATATTTGAATTGTTGATTACTTTCACTAATTATAATATTAAGAGGGAGTTTATTCCAGGGGTTGACAACTCTCACCATGTAAAAGGTCTTTCTCTTACTTGTACAAAATATGTGTGGCCTAAGTTGTAAAGGATGACCTCTAGTATGTTGACTGTCATTTTTAAACTCAAAACCCATCTCATTTAACAGGTATACAACTTGCATTATATCATAACAGCAAGTCTCCTGGCAGTCTTCTTGTCTCGAGTGACATTAAACCTAGTTCTGTTAATCGTTCTGGGTAGGATAAATACTTGATGTTGTGTATAAATGTTGTTGTTTTCCTTTGCACTTTCTCAAGTTTGTCTACAGTCCATTTGTTTATTGGTCCCCAAACTGGGTTCCCATATAGTCTAGTAAGGTTCTAATCTCCTTCACCTACAGATTTCCCTTCCCATGGAACAGCCTTCCCTCTCAACTGCATCTCTCTCCTTCTTTGTCTACTCTTAGGCAACTACTCAGACCACCCCCAATACTTCCTGCATCTGTTCTTCTACCTAGGCCTCGCCAGTCACATCTGATGTTCTCTTCGCACCTCACTGTACATATTTTTGTAAATAATTTTTTATGTATGTACTTACTAGTTTTCCACCAACTGTAATAGCTTTTGTGTCGTACTTTTCTTTTCTGTAATGCCACTCTGTATATATAATTCTGTAATGCACACTTTATTTTCACTCTGTATGCCAAATGTATTTGCCGCTGCCCTGTACCCCCTTCCCCAGGTCACACCTGGAAACAAGCTTCTGTTCATGGTGCCTTTCCTGGTTATCAACTTTTAAATAAATAAATAAAGTAATTCCTATACATAGGCATTATCACATCTCTGCTCCTGCTCCTGAAATTTCTTTTGATTGTGTGGAGTAACCTATTTGCCTGTACTATCTGGGTTTCGAAATATGACGTAGAGGTTAAATGGTGATTTTTTTTTTACAATTCCGAGATCCCTTTCCTGCTCGGATGCCCTCAATGGGACTCCATCTAACTGATATGTGACTACTTGTGGCTGAATGCCTAGGTGTAAGACACAGCATTTGTCTTTATTGAAGGACATTCTCAGTTTGTTTACCCACTCTAGAATGTTATCCAAGTCTTGTTGTAATTCTGCCTTGCCTTCTGTTGTCTGGACAATTCCTGCTAGCTTTGAATCATCTGCATATTTAGTAACCCAATTCAAAACCTGTTTCTTAGTATCTGAAATGAATATTTGAAATAATAATGGTCCCAGGACCGAGCCCTAGGATACTCCACTTGTCACCAGTTTGGATTCAGAATAATAGTCGGTAATGCATACCTTTTGGGGACTGTTTAACCATTATTGCATCCACTTAACTATTCTATGATCTAACTTAAACTGAACTAATTTATGAATAATGGCAGCATCGTGTACGGTATTGAAAGCTTGTGAGAAATCAAGACAGATGCAGTCTACTGGTAGCCCAGAATCCATTGCTTCAGATATTTTCTCATAAAAACATAAGAGATTAGTTGTGCATGCTATCCTAACACTACTTAAATACAGAAGACTTAAACATTGCTCATAAAGAAAAAATTACTTACCACAGTAATAATGTTTCTTCCAGGGGATCCCTCATTGTGCTTACACTTGTGCAGCCAGCCTGACGGCTTGAGCTGCCCCAGAGCATGTGGAGGAGTAATTTAAATATTTAAATTAGCCATGTGGAGGCTAAGACTCATGGAGGCATTGTGTTGCACTGTTCAACGGCAGATCTGTTCTGAAGACATAGAAAGCAAAAAATATGAACCTAACAAGCTAACCTACACCAGAAAAATAGTCAAATAAAACTAACATGGTGAAACCAAAAAGACTGGCCTCTTTGCCTAGTCTGTGGCAGATTAAACAAAAGGCCACAGACACTGACTGTAGAAAAAAACAAGAAATGCTCAAGCAGCAACTTTAACAGCAAAGAAACATTGATTCTTGAAGAACCTTTTCCAGGTTCTGGAAGGGGAGGTAGGGTGGGAGGTGTAAGCATAATGAGGGATTCCCTGGAAGAAACAATATTACAATGGTAAATAATTTTTTCCTCAAGCTCCAAGAAATCCCTCATTATGTTTACACTTGTGCAGACTACAAAGCAGTACCTTGGGAGGCTGGGTACAGAACTTATTTAGGTAAAAAGTTCTGCAAGACAGCAGTACCAAAACTGGCGTCCATTCTAGACTATACATCCAAGCAGTAGTGCTTTGTAAAGGTATGCACAGTTTTCCAGGTAACTGCTTCACAAATCTCCAGTAACAACACATCCCGTGAAGCTGCCATGGAAGCAGCAGAGCCACAAGTGGAATGTGCCTTAAGACCTTGTGAAGGTTGTTTGCCAGTCTTGCTGTAGCAAAACTGTATATAAGTGACTATCCAATGAATAATAGTTCCCTTGGAGGTGGGTCTGCCCTTGCCCACTTCTCCATATGTGAGAAAAAATTGAGAGTGGAAAGATCAGAGATCCTTAGTATGGTCCAGATAGAAACTGAGAAACCTTTTAATGTCAAGACTATGAAGCTTTTGCTCACCAGAACTGGACTTTGCTGTGAAAAATACTGACAGTGTAATGGACTGGCTCAAATGGAATTCTGAAGCTACCCTGAGGAGGAATTTCCTGATAGTTCTGAGGGTTACATTGTCTTTCTGGAAGATGGTGTAGTTAGGGTCAATGCCAAGGGCCTGCAACTCACTCACCCTTCTAGCCGAAGCGATGTCCACTAGAAAAAACATTTTCCATCCAGGAGATGTACTCCAAGTCTGCAGTAGCTATGGGTTCAAACGGGGCTCTATGAGCTTGGCCATGCACAGTTTTAAATCCAAAGAAGGGACTGAATCACAAACAGGAGGATACAGATGCAAACAGGGTGGGAAGCCACCATTTTCTCTTTGCCTGCAGAAATACAAGCAGAGATAGCCACCATGTGCACCTTAACAGTTGACAGCCTAAGACCCAGTGTCTGCAGGTGCAACTGGTAGTCCAAGAGCAGCAACAGGTCTGCCTATAGTAGGCTGAGCTGTTTAGAAGCACACCACAGAAAAAATCTTTTCCATTTGGAAATGTATGTCTTTCTGGTAGCAGGCTTCTTGGAATCCTTGAGGACTCTGAAGACCTAATCAGAGAACTGGAAAGCAGAAAACTCTAGCTCCTCAAGAACCAAGCCCTGAGGTGAAGTGTCTTGAGGTCTGGGAAGGTTATCCTGCCCTGGAACATGGTCAGCAGATTATGTTCCTGAGGGAGATGGACAGGCTGTTTGATTGAGAGGCCAGAATCAGGGGATACCAAGGCTACCTGGCCCAGTCTGGGGCTACAAGAATCATGGTTGCAGGCTGGTTTCTCAGTTTGAGGAGAACCTCTGAAGCAAAGGAAAAGGAAGGAAGGCATACAGGAACCTCCCTGACCAAACCTCCAGAGGGGTGCCTTTAGTGGGGATTTTGGGTAAGGTAGAGGGCAATATAGTAGATACAGTAGAGAGCGGCTACAGTATTAACTGGGGAGAGGCAATGTTTTAAGGGAGATGAGATAAATGCTAGTAAGATAAAATCAGGGGGACAAGGTGATATGAGGAAGGAAACAGGGGAAGATTGGTCAGGAGAATGGGGATATGAGTGTCATCATTTTTGGTGACTCCATTATTAGGGTATCAGGTGGGGGAAGATAGGAGCAGGAAGAGGTCTGTCTGGGTTAAATGTATGCCAGGTATGTTGGCACACAAGGCGAGGCACATTAATCCTGCAGGGGACAGGGGAGAAGCCTCATTTGGTAGTGCATCTAGGAACAAATGACTTAGCAGAGAACAGTCTTCTGGAGGTCAAGGCAAGGTTTAGGGAGTTGGCAAAGGTTTATGGAAATGTGGCAGGGTCAGTTTCCTTCTCAGAGGTACTGCCTGTACCTATGGCTAGCTTATATGGTAAGCAGAAAATCAGGGAATTTAATGAGTGGTTGGGGGGGGGTGGATTCTATGGGATTTGGAGTGGTAGGAAACTGGGGGGAAACATGGGCAAAACATAGCTTGTATGCCCCGGACAGGCCACACCTCAGTGATGCGGGGAATGTAGTTCTGAAACAGAAGTTTGAGTAGTTTCTGGCATCTAATTTTGGTTTAAACTAATGGGGGGGGGGGGCGGCAACACATATCACAATGTTGGCAGCTAGAGTCAGTGGTGAGCCATTGCTTACCCAACTAGAAGGTAATATAGAGCATTAGGAGAATACAGATGGTGGGTATGTTGAAGGAATTAGTGAAGAGGGGGTTCCTGGCAAAGGATGGGTGGTGGTCTCCATGAATATTAGGAGCCTTGGAAATAAGATGCCAGAGCTTCAAGCACTTTTGGTTGATGGGAAGGTAGATATTGCTGCCAACACTGAAACATGGGTTAATCAGAATAGAGAATGGGACTTAATACCAGGCTTTAGGCTGTATAGAAGGGATAGGGAAACGGGCAAGGGAGGTAGGGTGGCTGTATACATAGGGAGGGGACAGAATGTAATAGGGAGGAAGGGAGGGAGGGAGGGTAATACGGAAAGCTTGTGGGTTACCTTAAAGAAGTCTAAAACTAGGACAGTCAAGCTAGGGGTCATATACAGACCCCCATCCTAGTCGGGGGAGAGGGATATGAAGTTGGTTGGCATTATACAACATAACTGTAGAAGGAGTAGCACAGTGCTAACTGGAGACTTCAACCTACAGGGTGCAGATTGGGCCACCACGTCATCAGCTTGCAGCAGGGAACAGGCAGAGGCACCATTTCAGACGTCAACGGGGGGCGGCGGCAACAACCACCGGTCAAAGCGGCTAAAGCAAGGGACTGAGTGGGGATGGATCCAGGGGACAGGCAGGCAGGTAGCCACCCTCTGTGCCAGTCTCTTGCACTGCAGTTTTTGTCCAGGACTGGGCTCATGGCAACCCATGCCCACTGGTCCACTCCCATCCATGTAGCCAGGCAGATGCAATTCAGTGATTGGGTGAGGAGAGGGCAATCAACAACACAGCTGATGCTCTCATTCCTTCTGGTGATAGCAGGTCAGCCAAGAGGTGAGAAAGGAGGGCCCATCCATGTTATCTGCTACATATACGTTTTTTTTTTTTTTTTTTCTAAGTCTGCCCCTTAGAGGGAGGGAGTTGAAGTGGAGTACTAAGAGGGTTGGGGAATTTTTTTTTTCTTTGTTATCTAGATCACACTGGTTGGGGAATGGAGAGGAAGATGATCTTGATATTATAGTCCCAGATACGATTTCAAATTTATGTGTATAACATTGTAGATATCATACCATAACCATATTTGTAACTTTAACCACCTTGTTAAACATTTCCTACACTGCTACATGTAAGAAGGGTTTTATTCTTTTTTTTCACCTGCACCAGCTACACTTTGTCTTTGCAGTCTTGCAGAGTGTATATCTTGCCATTTGCTAAGGACTAAGTTACTTCATGAAGTTTACTTTTGGCCACAACATTACCGTTCTCAAAGGGTACACTTCATGTAGTTATTTAATTTTACTTCACTACACAAGTGTAGTGGACAGTGACAGCAATTATTACTAGCAGTTCAGATCTCCATAATTAATCTCACTGACTCACCACCCGGTGACCCTGCCCCTCCATCAACAAAGAACACATCCCTATGAAAATCTGTTTTTGAATTAATTGCATACCCTTCTCTGAAGCTCTATTTCTTTAGTAGTCTCTGTCTCCACTCTCTGTCTTCTCATGAGTCCTCTATTCTTCCTCAGTCCCTCTCCACACTAAGTTTGTCTCTCAGAAAGAAAGAATGATTCTTCATCACTCACCAGACCAGTGCAGTCAATGCCACTTGACTTAGTTTTCTGCTGCTGTGTGCTAATGCTGTCTTCTTTCTTCACTTCAGTTGAGTCAACCGACAACCACTGATCAGTTGGATTCTGGAGCAGACCTGAGGCCTCCCGCTCCTGCCACGACCCACTTCTACTCCATTCTGCCTGCTGGTGCTGTGAGCCTGTGACGGCACTACATTTTTTTTTTCACAGTTTAGAGCACAGTCAGATCAGGTTGTCTGCTTCCCGCTGCGGGCTGTGGTTAAAACTTCTACCCCCCAGGCCAGCCCAGTACCCCCTACAAGAGTGTGTCCACTGTCGAGAGTTCACAAAATTAATTTTTATTTAAATCGTGCAGCACAGAGTCTGTCTGCCCATGCTCTAGCCTCTGACCACTTGGCTCTCGCTGAGTCGCTCTCTCCTCCTCCTCCTCCTCCTCGTCAACAATTCAATACCTCCGACGGCACTCAGCAGCAGTGCAGCACGGTACATTCTCATCTCAACTAGAAGACAACACCTACACCACCAGGCTTCTCCTGCTTTGATGCAACATCGCATGCACATCGTCCCCCATTTCCCTAGCAACTGGTCCCTCGCATGCACACTGTGGTACGGCTGGGTCCAACCGCTAGGGAGACAGGGACTTTGAGTTTTCTTTCAGGGGGATTACAGCACCCACCACTGAGCCACTCCCACAAACTAAAAAATATAAGTGCTGCTGTGCTAGGTGCTTCATTGAAAAAAAAAAAAAAAAAAAAACCTGCAATATGGGGGGGGGGGGGATGGCACCCCTGGGAGTAGGTTATCCTGGATGCTTTTCAGGATGAGTTCCTGACTCAGCTGGTAAGGGAACCAACAAGAGAAAAGAATATTTTAGATCTTGCCTTGTCAAATGGGGATCATGTAAGGGAGGTGATGGTGGATGCCCAATAGCAGGGAATGACCATAGTATGGTATGGTTCGTCCTTGAGCTGGACAAGGAGAAAACAGGTACAGCCAACAAGGTCACTACATTTAATGGGGCTGACTTCGATAGGATGGCTGCAGTGCTAGGGAGGCAGGTGGCTAGTATAAAACTTGGCATGGACACCACCCAGCAATGGAACATCTTAAAGCTGGGGCTCATCAAGGCCACAAGCTCCTGCACTAAGTAGAGAAGTAAGAAAGCTAAGGTAAATAAGTTGAGCTGGAGGACCAGGGCAGTACAGATGAGGGTGACGGAGAAAAGGGAGGCCTTTAAAACCTTTAAGAGGACATGCATATGTAACCCCCCTACAAATGGGGGTTCCTGAAAGTCTTCCTCGGGTGTGTCGGTGTAACCCCCCTGCAAATGGGGGTTCCCAAAAGTCTTCCAGGAGCTTGCCTGAATGCTCCAAGTCTGGGGGTGTTCGGTGTCTGAGTTGTTTAAATGTGGTTCCAAGTGAGTGCTACTTGAGCCTCCACGTACTGTCTCTTTAAGAGCTGTCTGCTTGCAGACTTAATTAGTTTGCATGGGGGGACTGTGTATTTAATGCTCAAATCAATAGACTGTTATACAGAGAAACAGTAGACAGAGGGGGACAAATAGACAACAACAACTAGTGCTGCCCACTGCCTTTCGAGACTCAGTACTGAGGTCCTTACACAACCACATGGGGCACCTTGGTACAGACAGAACACTTGACTTGGTGAGATCCAGATTCTATTGGCCTAAGATGGGGGCTGATGTTGAGCAACACATTCAAACTTGTAGTCGCTGCTTACAGAGGAAAGCTTTGCCCCAGAGGACTGCCCCCCCCTTGTTAACATCACCACCAGTGCACCCATGGAGCTGATCTGTATTGATTTTCTGAGTTTGGCGTCAGATCAAAGAATCATTAGTAATGTGCTGGTGGTCACTGACCATTTTATGAGATATGCCCAAGCTTTCCCCACCAAGGACCAGAAGGCATCCACTGTGGTAAAAGTGCTTGTAGAAAACTTTTTTATTCACTATAGGGCTCCACAAAGAATCCATTCTGATCAAGGGAGAGACTTTGAGAGTCGTCTGATCAAAGAGATGCTTTCTCTGTGGGGAGTGCGAAAGTCCAGAACCACCTCTTACCACCCCCAGGTTTCAACTGCACTTTGCTAGATATGCTAGGCACCCTACACCCAAAGGACAAGCCTAGATGGAGCCAAAAAATTAGCTCCCTGCTACATGCCTACAACTGCACCAAAAGTGATGCCACTGGGTTCTCCCACTACTGCCTGATGTTTGGAAGAGAAGCTCGACTGCCGGTAGATGTGTGTTTTGGAGTCTCTCCTGATGGGGTTCAAGCTGACAACTATTTACAGTATGAGCAAAAGTTAAAGGCCCGGCTAAATTATGCGTACCAACTAGCTCAAACCATGGCTGCCAAAAGAAATCTGGCCAACAAAGAAAGGTATGATAAAAAGGTGAAAGCACAGGAGCTCCAGGAGGAGATTGGGTATTACTAAGAAATCTGGGACTGCATGGCAAACATAAGATTGTTGACAGATGGCACCATCTCCCTCACATTGTAGTGGGCAAACTAGATAACCTGCCTGTGTACAAAGTAAGGCCTGAGAATAATTCAAAAGATGTGAAAACAATGCATAGCAATCATTTACTGCCCATTGTACAAATCTTGATTGAGTCTGAGCCCCCAGAAAATGCCCCCCTCTGGGACCAGTGACTAGAGCTGCTGCTAAGAAAAAATCAAAAAAGTCTGCACCTACAGAAGCTGAGTTAAAGTGTTCCCCTCCACAAGTCCCAGTTGAACATGACTGTCAGTCCATGTCAGAGGAAAGTGAGTGTGGCTTTGAATACTACCCTTCTTACGAACTGAGTCAATTGTTTCGGGGCAATCCCCTACTCAATCCTGGAGATGAAGCAGGGCCTTCTGCACTGTCTAAGCCCCTAGCTTTGTCCCTGGAGCCAGTGTTTCCAGAAAGTGAAGTGCAAAGCATCAAGTCAGATGATATGGAATCATTGTGTATAGTTGAACTGTTTGAGCTTTCAGAGGAGGAAAATGATGGACTGGAACAGACTGGTGATATACCAGAACAAAAAGAGTATTGTGAGTGCCCTGACGGTCCACTGCCAGTGTCCGAAAGCTCTCCATGTGAGCCAAGTGTTGTGGACTCAGAGATTGTAACTCCTGGAGCTGAAAGTGCCACAAGTTCTAGCCTCTCTACCCCAATGGAGACCCCCCTGACAAGTGAGGACAATGCTGAAAATGAGGTCCAGAGTGCAGAGACTGTAACAGTTCCCCCTAGAAAGACTGGTCAAGCTATAAAGCCTGTGGTGCACCTCATTTATGATTCCCTTGGGAGGCCTGTGGACTTGCCTCTCAATGTTGTCCATATAGGAGTGTATGTGTCCCCAAGCTCAATGCCCAAACTGAACATTAGTGCTAACTCCAAGTTAATTGTGTTGCCCTCTAGGTATGGTGCCCCTGCCCCATCCAGCCCCAAGGTAGCTGATAGGGAAGGGCCCCCTCTCTTCAGGTTTCATGTACAGGAGGTAATAACCTGAGATATGATACCATGTGTATATAATACTGTGTACAAAGTAATGTACTGAAATGTTTCAGAAATGTGTTTCTGGTAAGGTGATATGTTCACTGATGATTACATGTATAAGCCTAATGTGATACTGATGTAAATGTATGTGGTTGTATTGAAATTTATGTGGATACATACTTGACGCTGATGCCAAGTTTTCCAGGCCAGGAAGGGTGTAACCCCCCCTGCAAGAAAAAATTACTCACCTTAGTAATGTTGTTTCTTCTAATGGAGTCTTGCTGTATTCTGACAATAGCAGTGAGTCCCAACCTTCGAACTGCCCCGGAGATGAAAGAGTTAACTTTCCATGCCAGGCATGGAACGCTGGGCTCGAGCTCGGTTGAGACTCTGTCTGTTGCTGTTTAAACTCAAACTATCAGATCTTTATGAGCTAAACTCACTAAGGTCCTGTGTGGAAGCTGTAAACCTACACTAGCCAACTGGCTACTAAACATAAAAACAGATTTTTTGGTCCCAAAACAAAGACTCAAGTCAGGAGACCCAAAAAAATGAATAAACACAACACCCAATCACCCAAAGGAAAAAATGGGTGATAATAACAAGGTGGGGCACCTCCTGAGTGCCAACACTGCCACTGCCCACCCACATCCCAAAAACAGAGGTTCTGAGAGGAGAAGGTAGGGGGGGAGGTCAGAATACAGCAAGACTCCATTAGAAGAAACAACATTACTAAGGTGAGTAATTTTTTCTTCAAACAACATGAAGTCTTGCTGTATTCTGACAATAGCAGACTACCAAGCAGTACCTCCATGGAGGAGGAACAGAACCTACTTAGGAAATAGGCTCTGAAGCACAACTGTGCCAAACCGAGCATCACTCCTAGCCTGGAAATCCAGGGAGTAATGCTTGGTGAAAGTGTGAACTGTTTTCCAGGTAGCTGCTTGACATATCTCTAGAATAGGAATGTCCCTGGCAGCAGCCAGAGAAGCAGCTGTACCTCTGGTAGAGTGAGCCCTCAGGCCTGAGGGTGGAACCTTACCCAATTTTTCATAGCAAAATTGAATACAAGAGACAATCCACCTGGCAATGGATCTTTTAGTGGCAGGTTTTCCTTTACCAACCTCACCATAAGTGAGGAACAGTTGGAGGGAGTCAAACCTGTGACCCTTGGTACATTCTATGTAGTAGCTAAGGGCTCTTTTCACATCTAAACTGTGCAGCCTCCTCTCACCAGAGGAGGAATGGTCAGTGAAGTACACAGGAAGAGATATATATTGGTTAAGGTGGAAGTCTGAAACCACCTTAGGTAAAAACTTCCTGTTAGTCCTGAGGACCACCTTATCTCTGTGGAAGGAGATAAAATCAGGCTCCACTGACAGGGCTTGTAACTCACTTATGCGCCTGGCAGAGGTGATGGCTACCAGAAACACAGTTTTCCAAGTCAAGTACTTAAGCTCTGCTGAGGACAAAGGCTCAAAGGGGGGTTGCATAAGCTGAGCAATGCAAACGTTAAGGTCCCAAGCAGGGGCAGGGTCCCTGAATGGGGGACTGGTATGAAACAATCCCTTGAAAAACTTGGAGAATACAGGGTGAGCTGAAAGAGAAGAGGGCTTACCTGCTGAAATGAAAGCAGAAACAGCTGCCAGATGCACCTTCAGTGTAGCTGGTCTGAGTCCCAAGCTATTCAAATGGACCATGTAGTCACGGACTGTGGGCAGATCAGCAGACTCTGGGGAAATATGTTTCCCAGAGCACCATATGGAAAATCTTTTCCACTCTGAATTATAAGTAGCTCTGGTGGAAGGCTTCCTAGAAGCCTTAAGAATATCCATTACACCCTGGGAGAGGTGTAAATCAGCAAACTGTAACTCTTCAAGAGCCAGGCCTTGAGATTGAGAGATTTGAGATTCTGGTACCAAACCCTCCCCTGAGCACAGGTTAAAAGGTTGTAATTCCTGGGAAGAGACAGGGGAAGATGGACTGCTAAGGACAACAGGAGAGGATACTAGGGCTGTCTGGCCCAGTCTGGAGCAATCAGGATCATCTTGCAGGGTTGAGACCTGATTTTTACTAGCACTCTGAACAGGAGTGGGAAGGGGGGAAAGCATACAGAAACTTCCCTTCCCAATGGAGAACTAAGGCATCCAGGGGGACTGAGCCCAACACTTGGGGCCTGCAGCAGAAAAGGGGAAGTTGGTGATTGTCTGGGGCTGCAAAAAGATCTATCTGAGGGGTGCCCCATCTGGAGAATATCACCTCCAAGACCAGGGGATCCAGTGACCATTCGTGATGGCCCTGAGATATCCTGCTGCGAGCATCTGTCAGGACATTGTCCTTGCCTGGGAGGTGTACTGCTGTGAGGGAGGTGTTCAGGGAATAAGCCAGAGACCACAACTTCATTGCTTCTGTGCACAAGGCCATAGACTGAGTGCCTCCTTGCCTGCTGACGTACCACATTGTGGTGGTATTGTCTGTTCTGATCTGAATAACTTTGTTCTGAACAGACTTGGAAAAAGCTTGAAGTGCTAGAAATACTGCTCTGAGTTCCAACAGACTGATGTGAAGCAAAGATTCCTGAGGGGACCACAACCCCTGAGTGGTCAGGTCGCCCAAGTGAGCCCCCCACCCCAAGAGGGAGGCATCTGTAGTAAGGATTAAAGAGTGAGACTGAGTGACAAAGGGAACTCCTTGTCTCAGATTGTTCTGATCCTGCCACCACTGCAAGGCCTGGATGAGGGTTCGAGTCACTGGGATCAGTTTGGTCAGTGGGTCCTTTTTCTGGGACCAAAAGGCTCTCAGATGGAACTGAATGTCCCTCATCTGAAATCTTGCTCCCTGCACCACTGCTGTAGAAGCAGCCATGTGCCCCAGGAGCTGCAGAAAATGCCTTGCTGGTCGAGACACCTGTAGGGTGAATGAGGAGGCCAGTGCGATAAGCATCCTTGCCCTGTCCAGGGAAAGGAAGGCTCTGGCCTTTTCTGTATCTAGCTCTGCGCCTATGAAGGTGAGGAGCTGAACAGGCTCTAGAACTGACTTTGAAAGATTCAGAAGGAAACCTAGAGAGGTGAGCAGTTGCTGAGTTATCTGCAGGTGTAACTTGACTTGATCTGGGGACTGGCCTACTATGAGCCAGTCGTCCAAGTATGGGAAGATGGCCAAGGAAGTACCTGGAGTACAAACCTTTGCCCTGGTGTAGGGTGGAACCCTTTCCACAGCTCTGAGAGCCAGGAGGGAAGAGACACTCTGCCTCTAGGGCAAGTGCCTCTGAGGATTTGCAGGTGGAAAGGATCTGGTTCTCAGCTTTGGGAATTTTGAGCTGAGAACCAGTCCCTGTTACTACTTCCAGGACCCACTTGTCTGATGTTAAAGACTTCCAGTCCTGGACAAAGTAAGCCAGCCTGCCCCTACAGGTAGTTGAGAATCGCCCTGGCAAACCCATCAGGGTGCCTGTTTAGCAGGGGGTTTTGGCTGAGGGGTGAAGCAGAGTCTGCTTGTGCCCTTCTGCCTCTCCCTCTAAAGAACCCCTCTGAGCATAGGCAGAAGAGAGGCCTGGGCTTGGTAGAAAGGCCTATGAAAAGGCCTGCCCTTGCCCTGGGATGCTGCCTCTGAGGAGTGGCCTGCCTTCCTTGGCCTGTGCACTCCTATAGGTGGTCCTATATTCGTCCATATTTTTCATGTAATTCTCTGTTTGCTCCCCAAACAGAGAATTACCCACAACAGGAAAATCCATGGCCTTAGTCTGGGTATCCTGTGACAGGCTAGTGCATCTGAGCCAAGCCATTCTGTGAAGTGCCACAGATGTAGCCATGACTCTAGATGACACATCATTGGAGTCCACTGCAGCATGGAATTGCACCTTGGATGCCTCGATACCATCAGCAGCCACCTGCTCCAGCTCCTTGGCAAGTTGGCCAGGGACCTGTTTTGCCAAAGCCATGACAGTGTCCCATCTGGATTTCTGATACCTAGCAGTATAGGCCATATAGTTGGCCTGTCTGAGTCCCAAGGATGCTGCCATGTACTGTTTCTTTGCCATGGCATCAATCCTCCTGGAGTCCTTGTCTGGGGTGTGTGAAGCCAAGGGAATATTTGCCTTATCACAGGCTGCAGCCTGCACTACTCCAACATGGCTGCATTGTTGTGTAAGGAACTCCGTATCTGAGCCTGACAATGTATACCTCTTGTCCATTCTTTTATCCACAGGAGTATAGTATTAGGAGTCTTTAAAATCTTAAATGTCTGTTTCCCAAAGGATTTGTGTAAGGAATAGACATCCTCCTAGACTCTGGATATCCATCATTTCCACATAGTCAGGCTCCTCCTGGTCATCCACAGCTTCTTCCATATGAAGCTGGAGGGTTTCAGCCACTTTTTTATAAAACATGAAATGGGATGGGGACTCAGAAAGCCTAGGAGGGGACACTCCTGAAGGTCTGTCTGGGGAGATGTCCGGGTCAGTGGTCACATCCAGACTTTCAAAACCACATTCACTTTCCTCATACTCCTCTTCCTCCTCCTCCGGTTCATAATATTCCTCTATATCATAATCTTGAACTGGTGGAACCAGCCAAACCGAGCGCCTCCCTGATGGTGCCGGTTCGGTCGGAACTGGGGAAAGCGACTGCAATTTTTATCGCTTTGGCTATTTCTTCAGTGGTTGGAGAAGAAAATTTTGGGTCCACACTAGCTGATTTTTCCTTTCTTGTTCTCTTAGCTGGAACCAACTCCTCAGAATCGGCTCTCCTTTTGCCCGAAGAAGTCTCGCCCTGGTCAGAGGGCACTCCTTCTGGTTCGGTTGGAACCGAACCGGGCTGGCCATCCGGTTCAGCGGACTTTTTGGCCTCTCTTTCCCTGAGCCTACCAACTTTCTTCTCTAGGGTAGCTGCAGGAAAATTTTTACAAATCTGGCAGTCTGCATTGAGGTGGTCAAACCCCAGACAATAAACACAGGTGGTGTGGGGGTCAGCCTTAGCAAAGACTTCCCCACACACACTGCAGTGTTGAAACCCAGTGGGCCCGGTTTTTCTTTTGGGTTTCTCAGACACTGTGCCAGTCCTAACCAAACTTACCCTTTTAATGGCAATCCGCCAGGCAAGACCCTCTTATCGGTTCCTGACCATGTCACGGGTCATGGAAAAAACCGTAATAAAATCCGTTTTTTTAGAACCGATAAGAACCGGTAACCACACACTAAAAGTACAAATAGAGATTTTTTAACAACTTGATCGGTTCAAACCGAACCGATGAACCGTTTACAAGTTCCACACAGAATAGAAAATAATATAAACCTATCTAGTACTCACAAATACCACAGACAGAGACTGAACCGACAGGTTACGGTTTAAATTCGGTCAAAAACCGAGAAAAGCGGTACTTTAACTGACAAATTGAACCGAGCAGAAGGAGAAATCTCCAGAGCGACTGTTCAGTGAGGCAGAGTAAAGAATCTGACGGTTTGAGTTTAAACAGCAACAGACAGAGTCTCAACCGAACTCGAGCTCAGCGTTCCATGCCTGGCATGGAAAGTTAACTCTTTCATCTCCGGGGCAGTTCGAAGGTTGGGACTCACTGCTATTGTCAGAATACAGCAAGACTTCATGTTGTTTGAAATGGGGGTTCCAAAAAGTCTTCCAGGAGCTTGCCTGAATGCTCCAAGTCTGGGCGGTGTTCGGCGTCTGAGCTGTTTAAATGTGGTTCCAAGTGAGTGCTATCTGAGCCTCCACATACTGTCTCTTTAAGAGCTGTCTGCTTGCAGACTTAATTAGCTTGCATGGGGGGACTGTGTCTTTAATGCTTGAATCCCGCCCGAGCTGCGGAGAAATTGCTCCATTTCTGCAGTCGCTAAGAGCGCAGAGGGAGCCTAAATGAAAAATGTAACTGTTTGCCTGAAACCAGTTGGAGTGTTAAGTAAAATGCAGTTTGTCTAACCTGCCTTTCTTGCAACTGGGACTCTGTGTGTGTTACCCCTCCATTTTGGACCTAAACAGCTGTGCTGGGCCAATTGGGTTAAGGGTTCCCTAAAATGGAGCCTGTGGACGAATCAGAACTTGGTCTCTTAATTTTGAGCGAGCCACAAGGGGATTGTATGGGCAGTGACTCTGGGAAATGTAGTTTTGACCTTGGCACCTTTTTCTACCAACAGAAGGAGTCTTATTGTAGTGTCAGCTGAATCAGCCAACAGAATAGTGTGGAGCTAAAGGAAATGCCCTGCTCTGTGACTGGAAAGATCTGATCAGTTGTGGCAGCGAAGAGAGAAGGAGCTGTGTGCTTCGGCGGTGTATAGTTTCGCACGGGAAGCGCGTGTGAGGCCCTGAGTTTCGGTCTGCAGCCTTTGTGAGTGCCAATTTGGATTGAATCAGAGTTGTGAGGAGAAAGAAGCTCTAGAAGTGTGGAAACCAGGCTCACCCTGTAGAAGAATGGAGAAATTGCTGAATCGCGCTCGGTCTGTCAGGAACTGAAGCTGCTGTGTGTGCGCCCGGATATTTTGCAGTAATTGCGATCAGGATCAAGGAGCAGCTTGCTTGGTATAGTACTTTCCTTTTACATATAAATGTGCATAGTGCTTCTGGGGAATCGCTATTTCAAATCCCCTGTACAGTGACTTGTGTGCTGAAGCTGGAAGTAAACCTCCAGCTTAATTCGGACTACATCCGTTGGCTGTCAACTGCAGTGAGGTCCATTCACAAGGACCTTGTCCTCATGCCCTGCTCTTCTGGCAATCCAGAGGGACATTCTCCATCCGATCTTCAGCTTGGGTGTTGTGAGTACAAATCAGGGTATTCACCTGCAGCTTGTTTTCAATCACGTGCGTCACCTAATTCTTGTTGTTTCACTGTTTCATGGACTGAGCCCTCCGGCTCTGGATTACAATTGGGTGTTGTGCATATATTTTCTTCTACAGGGCCCTATCGTTCTGCACCTACCGGCCAACCCTGGGCAACGGACCTGGCTAGCCCCCATAACCTGGGTACCCAGAGTGTGACTTTTCAGAACCTGTATGTTTGCACAGTACTGTGATTTTAATATTTCCAAACCAAATCAACCTGATTGCCCCCCTCCTTGTTACTGTCCCCTAAAGAAATCAGATTTGTTGTTGTTATACTATATATATTATATGTTCACTTGGGAACATAAGCAGGAGGCTGGTAAGGACAGAGGTCTGGGTTTATATTCTGTTTTAACTGAAATATTTGAATAGTTTTGTATGTGAAATTAGTTCTGTGTGTTAAAAATTACTACTTTGAGTTAGAACTGTTACTTGGGCTGTGATATTGTAACTTTTGGGGCTTGGGAACACTTGTTTGGCAGTGATAATTAGAGTGAAATTTAAATGTGATGTTTGCCTGGTGTTGATAAGAGCCCTTCCACCCACCCTGTTTTGTAGGCTTTCTTAAATACTGAAAAGCCACTGGGGGTTGGGATTGAAGGGCTGTGTATTTCTGTTTGTGACTGAAATTTGAAGCAACAGGAACTGGTGGGCCTGTGACATCATACAGTACCTGATGTCTGCATACACACACTGTTAGTGAGACTAGACACACACTGGACTGTATGTGTTTGTGAGACTTGGGAACTTTATTGGTGGGGTTGAAATTGGGTTTGTAAATAACTGCAGTCAGTATAGAGAGAAACTGTATTCCAGTTATATCTTTCCAGACTGAGAAAAGGGGTGTGTGCCATTATAAACAGAGGGGGACAAACAGGGTAGCCATGTTCCACCATGGCAGGTATCTTCGGAAGGGTTGTAGGCTGCACATGCTGTGGGATGGCAATAATTCTCAATAGGGCCTGGAGAGAGGGAGGCTGCCCACTCTGTAGACAGCTATCTTGTATCAGGAGTGAAGTATATTGGTTAAGGAGTAGGCTGGGGGAGTTGGGGGGGTGTCCAAGGATAAGGGGTGTGGATATGGGTAGCAGAAGGGTGGGGCTGAGGGGAGGCTGGGGCAACGCTCTGAAATTACAGGACGTTATGTTACAGCAAGCACGAGGGGGAATATTAGGGACAGAGGACCCTTAGATAGAGATGTTGACACTAAGGGGAAAACATACGGGGTGATCATTCCGAATACAAAGAGAGTAGAGGGGGAAGAGTCAGGAGGGGCTGTTTTGGGGAAGCCTAGTAGAGCAGACATTGAGAAGGGACGGGCTGTTGTGGGGAAGCCTAAAACAGCAGACTGTGGGAAGGGAGCTCCTAAGGAGAACAGAGCAAGAGGGGAGGAAGAGGGGCAGTTTAGAGGTGCAGTCAGGGGAAACTCGGGTTACTTGATGGAGGCTGGCATAGAGTATCACAATAAATTTGAGCTACTAAGCAACATAGAGGGGGAGGAAGGGGTTGGTGGAAATGAGGAAACTGATACAGAGGCCGGGGGGAGGGAGTCGAATACCCATAGGGCATCACAGACCGGCAATGGAAAGGACAGACATAGTCCCAGAGGGAGAAGGGGAAACATAAATGTTAAGCAGATGGGGGAGATGCAACATATTGCAGACATGAGGGAGGACATCATGACTGGAGAGAATCTGGGAGACAAGGAGGTGGGGGAAGGGCCCCCCTTCAGCAGGGGGGTCTGTACCAAGGATGGGGCCCTAGGTAAAGGGGACCCACAGAGAGCCTCTGGAGGTAGGGTACTATTACAAGGGGAGGATGGCGGTGTGGGGAAGGGAAACCATCAGGGCCAGGATAAATGGTTCGGATAAGAGAGGGTTAAAGGGACACCTATTCAGAGGGTCTGAGTTAAGAGGAAAATAACGAGGAGGCAAAGGGGAGGGCAACACGGGGTCTCTAATAAGGCAGGAAGACTCCCATGAAATTGAGATCATGAATAAGGGGGATGGGGGGCTGAGAGTGCACAGTGGAGGTAACCATAGGGATGATGGCGGTGTTTAGGTTCTGTTATTGGGAGACTCGATGATTAGGGGTATCCAGTGGGAGGGACGGGGGTGGATGCCATAGCCAGGTGAAGGTAGTGAGTATCTCTGGGCTGACAGTGCACAGAGCAAAGTTCATAGTGTACAAACTGGTTAGGGATTGTGGAGAAACCGGTTTCCTGGTGCATTGGATCCTCAAAGCCCACGGGGCCTGGACCCCTCCTCCAGGATCAAGGAACCAGCCTCTGGACCAAAGATGCCTCTGGGTCCCTGCTTGACCAGCGGCCCCCACTGAAGACAAAGTGCTCCTCCCCTCGGGCTGTAGCCAGGGCCGCACAGGCCGTGTGCTGCAAGGAAGGGAACCAGGAGCTCGGCCGCTCCTGGTACCTTGTGCCGCTAAAGGCGCATAGCCCTAAGGATCCTCGAAGTCCACTGGGCTCGGACCCCTCCTCCAGGATCAAGGAACCAGCCTCTGGACCAAAAGAGCCTCTGGGGCCCTGCTGACCAGCAGCCCCACTGAAGACAAAGTGCTCCTCCACTCAGACTGTAGCCAGGGGCCGCACCGACCGTACGCTACCCGAGGAAGGGAACCAGGAGCTCGACCACTCCCTGGTACCTTGTGCCGCTAAAGGCGCATAGCCCGCAAGGATCCCTCCAAGCCCACCAGGGCTTCGGACCCCCTCCTCCAGGATCAAGGAACCAGCCTCTGGACCAAAAGATGCCTCTGGGGTCCCAGCTTGACCAGCGGCCCCCACTGAAGACAAAAGCACTCCTCCACTACGACTGTAGCCAGGGGCCACACCGACCGTACGCTACCCGAGGAAGGGAACCAGGAATTCAGCCGCTCCCTGGTACCTTGTGCCGCTAAAGGCGCATAGCCCGCAAGGATCCCTCCAAGCCCACCAGGGCTTCGGACCCCCTCCTCCAGGATCAAGGAACCAGCCTCTGGACCAAAAGACGCCTCTGGGGTCCCCGCTTGACCAGCGGCCCCCACTGAAGACAAAAGCGCTCCTCCACTACGACTGTAGCCAGGGGCCGCACCGACCGTATGCTACCCGAGGAAGGGAACCAGGAGCTCAGCCACTCCCTGGTACCTTGTGCGCTAAAGGCGCATAGCCCGCAAGGATCCCTCCAAGCCCACCGGGGCTTCGGACCCCCACCTCCAGGATCAAGGAACCAGCCTCTGGACCAAAAGACGCCTCTGGGGTCCCCGCTGACCAGCGGCCCCCACTGAAGACAAAAGCGCTCCTCCACTCGACTGTAGCCAGGGCCACACCGACCGTCACGCTACCCAGGAAGGGAACCAAGGGCTCAGTCGCTCCTGGTACCTTGTGCCGCTAAGGCGCATAGCCCACAAGGTACGTTTACTTGACCTCCCTCCTGCCGGCTCTCTCCTGCTGGGTTTGGAACTATACCTAGTACCATCCTCCACAAAAAGCGGCTGTTCTCACTTTGTAATTTTTGAATCTGACTGCTATTTAGAACTCCTGGGGACGGTGAGCGCCGCCACTGTGGCTAAGTAATACAGCTCCCTGAGCAAAATTGTTGCAATACCTATTCTTTACTAGAAAAGTAATTTATTGTGTCTCTAAAACTGTAAAACCTTAGCTAAAAATCTAACCTGCTGTAGCAAATTTAAACTGTTTCTCTGCTGCCTTGTACTGTCTTCCCACCTTTTCTGTTTGAATCTGCTATCACCCATTGTTCACTTAAAACCTAATTAAGTGCTTTCCTCTTTACCTGCCTTTAACCTGTAACCTGTAACTCTACTCCTCTGCCATCTAATCTCCTCCTTTCTCTCACCTACGCCCCTGCCCTTTGTCCTGCTCGCCCTCTTAATCTGTCTCTCCTTGCTACCCCCTCAGGATCCCTCCAAGCCCACCGGGGCTTCGGACCCCCTCCTCCAGGATCAAGGAACCAGCCTCTGGACCAAAAGACGCCTCTGGGGTCCCCGCTTGACCAGCGGCCCCCACTGAAGACAAAAGCGCTCCTCCACTACGACTGTAGCCAGGGGCCGCACCGACCGTACGCTACCCGAGGAAGGGAACCAGGAGCTCGGCCGCTCCCTGGTACCTTGTGCCGCTAAAGGCGCATAGCCCGCAAGGTACGTTTACTTGACCTCCCTCCTGCCGGCTCTCTTCTGCTGGGTTTGGAACTATACCTAGTACCATCCTCCACAGAAAGCAGCTGTTCTCACTTTGTAATTTTTGAATCTGACTGTTATTTAGAACTCCCGGGGACGGTGAGTGCTGCCACTGCGGCTAAGTAATACAGCTCCCTGAAGACTCTTCCTGCTGGCGCGTCACGCCGGCTCCCCACCCTCTCCCCACCTCACCCACCCTGGTCGACCCTTTAGCTTTATAGACACCAGGGGGTCATATGACTAAGTGTCTACTTTTCCATTGGCTCCTTATACTGTGCTTCCACTAGGGGCAGCTTCCTATCTTCTCAATCTAATGGCTCTGTAATTTCTCTTGCCAAGCCCGCCTTCCTGGGCTGTCCCATAGCGTCCCATCCTCTCTTATACACAAGTCCAGGCCTACCAGTATCTTCACCCTATAACGTTTGCCACTTTTCGGCACTGTTCTATTTCACTACTCCTCTTTTAGTGCCCATGATCAGCTCCACCTATACTAAAATGACCCTCATCTAAGCATCTATCGCACGGCTTGACTCCTTATTCTGCCTGTGTCTCCTGTACAGACTAAACAGTGTCTCCCTGTCTCTGCCTCTTGCCATTAATCATAAGGCACAATCGATCAATGACTTTAGTTTCTCTAATCTCCTCCTTTCACACTGTCACCCCTTACCTATTTTTCAGTATGTACTCCTGAAGAAAGGATGTACCTACCTGTCACTCCTGTTCTACCTACAGCATAGTGTTAAACGGAAGAAACATGACATATTTCCTAAAAACTTGCCTGAGTTCCTAGCCCAAAGACTACTCCTGATGGCTGGTGACATTGAATCAAACCCAGGTCCACAACAACATATCCCATTAATAGCTACAACCAAAACAAATAAAGGCCTATTACTAGCCCATATGAATATTAGAAGTCTACTGGGGCACCTGGCTGAGCTTAAAGCCTGGGCAAGATTGGTTAACCCTGACATCCTGTGCCTTACCGAAACATGGCTCAAACCTAATATCCTGGATGCACACTGCACCCTACCTGGGTATGCCATCATTCAGCAGGATCGAAAAGGTTCTAAGAGGGGTGGGGGTGTTGCTATGTTCTATAAAAATCACCTTTTGATTAAAGCGGTTCCCAATCCTGGTCCCAATATGCGCTGCGAATCGCTACATGCAACACTGTCCCTAGGAGCAAAATACCTGCACATCCTGTGTGTGTACAACCCACCCACTGGCGGGCTGGAAAGTCTCCAGATCTTACTCCAACATGTGTCACAAACTGTGAAAATGAATGAGTGTATCCTGTTAGGTGACGTTAATTTGAACTGGCTAGGACCAAATCACAGTAACCTTGCATCTCTGGTCCAAAAATATAACTTTCACCAACTCATAACTGAATGCACGAGAATGACTAACATGTAGTCAGGGACGCTCTTGGACTGGATTCTCACCAATAGGCCTGACCATGTAACCAAATCAGCTGTACTAGCGGACTCTCTGACAGACCACTCTCCCATGGTCTGTCACTGGTCGCTCCTGTCAGCCGCCTACTCCTCGATCCCCTATATCACCCTTACACCAACTTTGCAGCGCTGGATGTACATGCATTTCTTCTGACATCTCTAATGGACTGGTCTGAAATTTTCCATGCAACTAGTGCTGAGACCGCCCTGGATGCATTCCTCAACAGGTTTGGAGAGGTACAAAGGAGGCATGTACCAAAGATAAAGAGAAGGGTCAGGGGGCAACAAACAAGGTGGCTGGACAAAGATCTTCTACATAAGTTCAAAATCAGGGACAAACTTTGGAAACACTACAAAACCACTAGCCTGCCCTGTGATCATCATATATACAAGTGACATAGAAATGACTGCAAGAAACACATCAGGCTTGCAAAGAGCAGATGTTGCCAGAACCTATTACCAGCTCCGCAAACAATCCTCAAAAATTCTGGAGTCACATAAAAACCTTCCTCGGAACCCCCCAATCAATCACCCCCCTCGGAAATGATACTCCAAGTGGTCCACTGCAATGACTCCCTCACCATTGCCAACGCTTTCAATCAGCAATTCTCGGACCTATCTGCCATTACATCCTCTCTAAAATCTTTGCCAGTTGACTCCCAGCCATACTTTACTAAGAAGAGTACCGATCCTCAACATGCCCCTAAAAGATTGTTTTATTTTAAAGCGGTTACTGGAAACCAAATTCGCAAACTCCTGTCTGTCATATCTGATAGCACTAGCCCTGGCTCCGACACTCTGGAACCACGGCTTCTGAAAATGGCTGCTCATCTCATATCCCACCCACTTGCCAGGATCTTCACACTATCTCTCTCCACATGCACTGTCCCCAAAATTTGGAAGGCCACCAGAATCACACCAGTTTTCAAAAAAGGGAGCAAAAATGACTTGTCAAACTATAGACCTATAGCCATACTTTCGGTACTTAGCAAAATTCTCGAGAAGATAGTCGCCACCCAGGTCACCGAATTTATTGACTCCTCCAATGCGCTCTGTGAAGCTCAACATGGCTTCAGGAAACACCACAGTACTACAACTACGCTGTCAAAATTCACCTTGGATGTCCTCTCAAACATGGACAGTGGGCAGCGAACGGGGGTTGTGTTCATAGACCTCACAAAGGCCTTTGACCTCGTTGATCACCCACTGCTGCTCACCACCCTCAGGAACCTGGGCTTCTCATCCCCAGTAACAACTTGGTTCAGTAGCTACCTCACCAATAGGTCTCAAGCAGTAAAACTTAACTCGGCCATCTCTGATAGTGCCACGATAAACATTGGTGTGCCACAGGGCTCTCTATACTCGGTCCTCTCCTCTTCTCACTATTTATTAACAACCTGCCCAACATAATAACATCAGGCAACTCACTACTCTATGCTGATGATCTAGTAATCTATGCTCACTCTGACAACATCTCCCACCTGAACGCCACTCTGTCATCAGCTTTCCACCTGGCACAGCACTGGCTAGATGCGCATCGCCTTGTACTCCAATGCGAGGCAAAACTAAGGCCATGCTCTTTGGATCATATCATAAACTCAGAACCTGCACATCTCCACTTAACATTCCTGACATTAACGGAACCCCCCTTGAGACTGTAAGTTCTTTCCGCTATCTTGAAATACAGCTTGACCAAAACCTTGACCTGAAGCAACATATCCAAGATTCTTGTAAAAATGTCAACTGTAAGCTGAGGGCTGCCTACAGGACAAATTACATGCTCACTCCAACAGCCAAACTTGCCATTGCCAGGGGAATCCTATTACCCACTCTGTCCTACTGTGCTCCCGTCCTCACAATGGCAAACAAAACTGTTCTGCAGAAATGGGACATCACCTTCAATACTGTCTGTAGATATGCAGCTAAAGCGCCGTGCCTAACGCACCACTGCCAGCTCTATAAAGAGCTAGGCTGGCTATCCCCATCCTCCACTAGACAATATTACCGTTGCTGCCTCTCAGACTCCATAATTAGAGTGGCGAAACCAACCAACCACATTATCTGAACTGCTCCGACCTGTGATCCCATCGCATGAGCTGAGGTCATCAGACAAGTCTTTTTTATCAGTTCCCCTCTGCCGTACTTCCAAGGGCGCTGGCGCTTTCAGGCATGCTGCCTCACTCTTGGAACTTGCTGCATACGGATCTGAGAAGTGCTCCATCACACCCTAGCTTTCAAGCGTGGACAGCTCTCACCTCAACTCTATGGACCAATGCACTTGCTTTGACCCTACTTAAACTCTGGAACTTGTCCTCCCCCTATCTAAGTCAATCCTCCCCTTTCTTCCTATATATTCATTAGCCTACCTCCCTCTAATGCTCTGTTGTTATGTACAAATATTTGTTTCTCTGCCTGCCTGCCTGCACTTTAATAAAATGTGTACAAATCTGCCTGCACTTTATGAAATGTTTAGAAAGTATTCTGTGTGGCTACTCTATCCTGATCATGCCGCTAAAAATTGTCTCAAGACTTGCCTAATTACTTTAATTCTATGTATAGTAGCCTGCTTTGATAATATTACTATGCTGTATGTCTAAAATCGTTCCTCTCTCTGACTCTATGTATAAATTAGCAATAATCCTGCTATTGTTTTGATCCTCTTTTCATCCTACTGTGTTGCACTAAAACATATGTTTTACTTAATGTAAGTGGGTACTGGTCCTTCCTGTCCCTCTCACTCCCGCTTGCTCCCCTACCCCTCTGAGCCCTGCCCGGTTTTGGTTCCATAGCCCCGGGTTTTTTTTTGCGCCTTTTCCCGCTAAAGCCATAATTAGCCGTACTTTGCCGTGAGCGCCCTCAGGTTGGCTGCTTCCCCCGTTTTCAGTTCCATAACTACGGGTCTTTTTTGCGCCTTTCCCGCTAATGCCGCACTTTGCCGTAAAGCATCCCCCCTTTCTCCACTGGGTCCTTGTTTTGCTAACCTGAGTGCAGAACCGTGCTATTCCCCTGCTCTCCTGCTGATCTATGACCATCCTACTTCTACGGTAGGTACCTGTCCCTTCCCTCTCCCCTGCCTGTTGCTCACCCCTCTTTATTACCAATGTCTCATATCTCTCATACCTACTATAGTCCCTAAACCTCTGTTTCATCCTCTCGCCTTTTCACTTAAACCGTACTCCTCTCCCTACCTACCGACCATCCCCGTCTTGCTCGGCCACCCTTCGGTTCCACAAGCCTGGCTGCAGATCTCTACCGGGCACCACAAAGCCGTTTTTCGCCGTAATTTTTCCTGTTCATTTTCTGCCAAGCCCTTCACCCCTCATCAGAGTCTCACACCCTCCCTGCCTACTTAATCTCCCCCTCACCTCCCCTTCCCTCTCCTTTCCTTCACCCCCATCTAAATATGTGCTCCCTCCAGTACCCTCAGCCCTTTGCAATTGTATGCCTGTACTTGTGTACTTGTACCAATGTACCTTTGCCTATGTGTGTATACCTAAACTGTCCTATCTTGTACTGTAAATGTGTCTCCCGTGTCGTGCCTGAAAATAGTCACCTGTTGGCTAGTACACCTACCCGGTTAACAAAAACTAAATAAATAAATAAATAAATTTGGGAACTAACAATCTAGAGGAAAATAGCGTTTTGGAAATCCAAGCAATGTTCCAAGAACTTGCCAGAGTCTGTCGGGATAATGGATGCAACATTTCTTTTTCGGAGATATTGCCAGTACCAAAGGCCTCAGTGGAGAAAAAAATGAAGATCACAGAAGTTAATGACTGGCTCAGGAAGTGGGGTGAAGAGAGTGGGTTGGGGTGTTAGGGTACTGGAAAGGAGTTTGGGAGGATAAGGGACTGTATGCCAAGGACAGGCTTCATCTTGCCCCATTAGGGAAGGAAGTCTTTAAACAGGGATGGCTGACTACATTCAAGAAAGGTGGGGTTTAAGCTTGTGGGGGAAGGGATAAGGAGGGCTGACCAGAAGCCCTCTCCACCAGATGAGGGGAGTAGCCTTCAAACCCAAGGGGAGAGGAAACAGACTGGGGGTGGAGGTTTCAGGAGGAGCAGAGGGAGGATGGAAGTATAAGGAACCTGGGTGGGGTTCGACAAAGGGATCAGGGATAAGGGTTGGGGGTTGGTGTTAGTAAATGCCAGGAGCTTGGGAAACAAGTTGCCAGAGTTCCAGGCCATGCTGTTCGGCGGGGGGGGTGGATGTGGCGGCGGTCACGGAGACGTGGGCCAACAAAAACCATGACTGGGACCTAAACGTGCGGGGTACACTATGCTTAGGAAGGATAGAAAGGAGGGCAGAGGGGGTGGAGTGGCTATGTTCATTAGAGATGACATAGAAATTGCTAGGGTAGAAGAGGCAGAGGGAAACGTGGAGGCCTTATGGGTCACCTTACGATCCCCAGCAGGAGATAAGGTCAAGCTGGGTGTAATATAGGCCCCCGGGATGGGTGATGTTCTGGAGGATGGTTTGCTGGACAACATCATTGCCCAGTGTGGACCAAAAGGGAAGAGTGGTGTTGATGGGGACCTTAATATGCCAGGTACAAACTGGGAACCATGTCTCTAAGGTGGCCAAGGAGCAGAGGCTGCTGGATGGCTTCAGGATGTGTTCTTAACACAGCATGTGATGGAGCCCACAAGAGGGCATATCCTGGACGTGGTTCTGGCAGGCGGGGATCTGGTAAGGGACCTGGTTGTAGAGGATCCCTGACTGGGAGCGACCACAATACTGTCTGGTTTCAAATAAGCATGGGGGGTGAGATCTAGGACACTGGCAGTGGACTTCAGGGGCAGACTTTGTGGGCATGGGAAATATTCTCAAGGATCACTTGAAGGGATTACATCAATGACAAATGTGGAAAGGAGATGGGAGGTCATAAGCAGGGGACTTCATGAGGCAGTCAGGACCTGCGCTAAGGTGAAACGTAAGGAAGCAAGGTCACATAAACCATGCTGGTGATCCAGTGAGGTTCAGGTAGCGGTCAGAGAAAAGAAGGTGGCCTACAAAAAATATAAAACAACAAGAAGGGATAGGGATAAGGAAATGTACCATCTTGCATCTAGAAAAGTCACCCGAATGGTGAGGGGGGCAAAGTCCAGTAAAGAGCAGCGGCTGGCACAGGGTAAACATGGAGGGGAAAAGGGGTTCTTCCGGTACATTGGGGAGCGGAGAAAAACTAAGGGCCATCTCAGCAGATTGAGATCAGAAGGAGGGTGGGTGGAAGAGGCGAGGGACCAGGCAGAGGTATTTAACGAGTACTTTGCTTCTGTGTTCACTAGGGAGGGGGATGGGATATCTACAAAGCAAAGCATGATGGGTATAGAAGCGGCAGTGAGTGGGATCAGGGGAGCAACAGAAATGGAGCAAGAGGAAGGGAGAGGTACCCCAGGGATGTCACATCAGGATAATGATAAAATGGCCAGTAAGGTGGAGGGGACGGATGATGCTATCTCCACCAAAAGGGTGTGGTTAGCCCTCAAGGCCCTAAAGAAAGACAAATCTCCTGGTCCGGATGGCATTCATCCGAGAGTACTATGGGAATTGGTGGACATACTGGCTGCACCCCTGGCGGAGCTCTTCAACAGGTCACTTGAGACAGGGAGGGTACCTAGGGACTGGCGAGAGGCACATGTGGTGCCAATCCATAAAGGGTGCCAATCCATAAAGGGGGGTTGAGGGAAATACCAGGTAACTATAGACCCATCAGTTTGACCTCGGTGGTGGGAAAATTAATGGAGAGTATACTAAAGGAACGATTGGGGGTGTACTTGGAGGAGGTGGGAGGTCTGGATAGTCGGCAACATGGGTTTGTGCCAGATAGATCACGTCAAACCAATCTTGTGGAGTTCTACGAATGGGTAACATCAGAACTGGACACGGAAAAGCCTGTGGATGTATTATTCTTGGACTTCAGCAAGGCGTTTGACTCTGTCCCCCACAATGGTCTGGTGGAGAAACTGATGGGGTTGGGAGTAGGCCCTTCGATGGTCATATGGATTGAAAACTGGCTAGCTGGACGCACCCAGAGAGTAGTGGTCAGTGGGGAGCTCTCAAACCCTAGAGAGGTTGGTAGTGGGGTACTGCAGGGATCGGTCCTGGGTCCGATCCTATTTAATGCATACATATTGGACATCAGGGAGGGTATAGGGTGTGAAATGAGTCTCTTCGCTGATGACTCCAAGATGGGAGCAGTAGTTGAGGGAGAAGAGGGGAGGTTGGCCCTGCAAGGGGACCTGGACACCCTGGAAAGCTGGGCTCACACATGGAAATTAAATTTCAATACCACCAAGTGCAAGGTGTTACATCTTGGGCGGAAACCCTAAACACAGGTACACCCTGGGAGGGGCGCTGGAGGCCTCAATAGGAGAAAAGACCTAGGGGTCATGGTGGATGCATGTATGAATAACTCTGAGCAGTGCAGGAGCTACTAGCAAGGCAAACAGGATGTTGGGATGCATTGTAAGGGGGATCACCTCTAGGAGCAAGGAAGTGATTCTGTCACTGTACAACGGACTGGTTAGACCACACCTTGAGTACTGTGTACAATACTGGAGACCACACTTGAAGAGGGACATACAGCTCCTGGAGAGGGTACAGAGGAGGGCAACTAAGATGATACGAGGACTAGGGGATTTGACATATGAGGACAGACTAGAGGAGCTCTGTCTGTTTTCACTGGAGGAGAGGAGAGACAGGGGGGACATGATTGAGGTCTTCAAGTACCTCAAGGGAATAAATAGGGTAAACATGGAGGGGGATCTTTAGACTAAAGCAGGGAGGTATGACCAGAGGGCATGGTTTGAAGTTCGAAGGTGGAAGGGTGAGGGGGGAAAGCAGGAGGAGGTTTTTCACTGAGAGGGTGGTGGACCCTTGGAATGCACTGCCTGGCGAGCTGGTTCAGAGATCCACAGTGGAGGGCTTCAAGAGAGGGTGGGACAGACACAGAAAGTGGATGTATCAGATGATGGCCTGTCCCAGGGGGGTGGGGATGGATGATAGGGGTTTCTGGAACACGGGAGGGGGGGGGCCTCGGCACCCAACTAGGGATCTGAGGTTCGAGCAGACTCGATAGACCGTATGGCCTAATCTGCTGGCAAATAGTATGTTAGTATAAACTGTCTGTGGTGTTGGTACTTATGGAAACAGTATTGTGTTTTGCTGTGCATGTTGTTTAACTTTTACTTTACAGTGGGTCCTCAGAGACGTGCTGCAGAATCAGTCTCGAGGGTAAGTGGTATCTATATGAGTGAACAGCGTGCATATGTGGGGTATTGGGGCTGTAACTCCGGTGTACTGTGTGAGCCACTAGAGGGAATAAAAGGGGGTCTCAGTGTCCCAGAGGGATGTGACCAAACTAGTCTAACCACTACAAACCCTGACCTCTGGGTGGAGGCGCCCGCCACAGGACCTAGGCCCCTCAACCCGTCCGTAGTCAAACAGGCAGGGGTAGTAGCCCTTGGGATACCGCCACCTAGGGGTTACATAGTTTACCTTTAAACACAAGGACAGTGCTTTAAAAATCAACAAAATTAAATTTTACTTCGAAAGACTGAAAAAAATAAAATCTTCAAGAAAGATGAAGGAGAGCTCTCCAAGGCTTCTGTACTGTTCAAGTGGAGTAAGGAAGAAACAACTACTCACCTTAGTAATTGTGTTTCTTCTAATGGAGTCTTGCTGTATTCTGACTATTGCAGTTAGCCCCAGCACTCAAACTGCCCCGGAAAGTAGAGGGTTAATTTCTATGCAGAGCATAGAAGGTTGAGCTCGAGCTCAGTTCAAACCTCTGTCTGCTGAACTCTGAAGCGCAACTGTCAGATTCTTACGAGCTAATACTAACTAACTACTATGGGGAAATTGTAAAATTTTTACTAGCCAAATGGCAACCAAATATTTTGGATCCCCAAAAGACTCAAGTCAAGAAATCCAAATCAAAAACCAGGTAGTGAACAACTTAAGACTGTTGAATTAAAAATATAACCCACTCCCCCTCTCTAAAAGGAGGGAGTGCCCAAATGCATCCCTGGGGTGCAACACTGCACCTGCCAGCCCACTTCCCAAAAACAGGTTCTGAGAGGGGAGGTAGGGAGGGAGGTCAGAATCCAGCAGGACTCCATTAGAAGAAACATAATTACTAAGGTGAGTAATTTTTTCTTCAAACAACATGAAGTCTTGTTGTATTATAACTATTGCAGACTACCAAGCAGTACCTCCATGGAGGAGGGAATCGAACCTACCTTGGGAATAGGCTCTGCAGTACCGCTGTACCAAACCAAGCATCACTCCTAGCCTGGATGTCCAGGGAGTAATGCATGGTAAATGTATGGACTGTTTTCCAGGTGGCTGCTTTACATATCTCTAGCAAAGGAATATCCCTGGCCGCAGCCAGGGAAGCAGCTGTACCTCAAGTCAAATGAGCCCTCAGGCCTGAGGGAAGTATTTTGCCTAGCTTCTTATAGCAGAATTGTATACAAGAGACAATCCACCTGGCAACAGTTCTCTTAGTTGCAGGTTTCCCTTACCCACTTCTCCAAAAGTGAGAAACAAGTGAAGTGAATCAAACCTTTGAGCCTTAGTACGCTCAATGTAGTAACTAAGGGCTCTTTTAACATCCAAACTGTGTAAACTTCTTTCTCCTGAAGAAGAATGATCAGTGAAGAACACAGGGAAAGACATAGATTGGTTCAGATGAAAATCTGAAACCACTTTAGGTAAAAACCTCCTATTAGTTCTAAGGACCACCTTATCTCTATGGAATGAGATAAAATCAGGCTCCACTGGCAGAGCTTGCAATTCACTGATACGCCTAGAAGAGGTAATAGCTACCAGAGACACAGATTCCAAGTCAAGTACTTAAGCTCTGCTGAAGACAAAGGCTCAAAAGGGGGTAGCATAAGCTGAGCAATGCAAACATTAAGATCCCAAGCAGGGGTAGGATCCCAAAAGGGGGGATTGGTATGAAACAATCCCTTGAAAAATTTACAGAATACAGGGTGAGAAGACAGTGAGGAAGGCTTTCCAGCCGACAGAAAAGCAGAAACAGCTGACAAATGTACTTTGAGAGTAGCTGGTCTGAGGCCTAGGCCATTAAGATGAACCACATAATCCAGAACTGTAGACAATTCAGCAGTGTCTGGGGATATATGCTTCTTGGAAGACCAAATGCTGAATCTTTTCCATTTGGAGCTGTAAGTTTTTCTGGTGGCAGGCTTTCGAGAGGCTTTGAGAATGTCCAGAACCCCTTGGGACAGATGCAAATCTGCATACTCTAACTCTTCAAGAGCCATGCATTGAGATTGAGAGACCGAAGACTGGGGTATCAAATCCTCCCCTGAGAGGAGGTTAACAGGTTGTAATTCCTGGGAAAAGACGGGGGAAGATGGACTGCTAGGGACAGCAACAGGGGGTACCAAGGCTGCCTGGCCCAGTCTGGAGGAATCAGAATCACTTTGCAAGGTTATGACCTTACCTTGACCAGAACCTTGAACAGTAGAGGAACGGAAGGGAAGGCATATAGAAATTTTCCTTCCCAGTTCAAAATCAGAGCATCCAGAGGGGCTGAGCCCAAGACTGGGGGTCTGCAACAAAACAGAGGAAGTTGGTGATTGTCTGGGGGCTGCAAATGGATCTATCTCTGGAGTGCCCCACCTTGAAAAAATCACTTTCAACACCAGAGGGTCCAGGGACCATTTGTGATGGCCTTGGAAGATCCTGCTCAATACATCTGTTAGCACACTGTCCTTCCCTGGAAGGTGCACTGCTATCAGAGAGATCTGCAGAGAATAAGCTAGGGACCACACGTGCATGGCTTCCATGCACAAGGCCATGGACCAAGTGCCTCCCTGCTTATTGATGTACCACATGGTGGTGGTGTTGTCTGTCCTGACCTGAACCACCTTGTTCTGCACTGACTGAGAGAAAGCTTGCAGGGCCAGAAAGACTGCCCTGAGTTCCAAGAGACTGATATGAAGAAGGGATTCCTGAGGGGACCACAGTCCCTGGGCTGTGAGAGCCCCCAGATGGGCTCCCCACCCCAATAGAGAAGCATCCATGGTTAAGACCACAGAGTGAGACTGAGTGACGAATGGGACTCCTTGTCTGAGGTTACCCTGATACTGCCACCATTGGAGAGCCTGGATCAGAGTCTGAGTCACTGGAACTAGTTTGGTTAGAGAATCTTTCTTCTGAGACCAAAAGGCCACCAGATGAAACTGAATGTCCCTCATCTGAAATCTGGCCCCTTGGACCACTGTTGTAGAACTGCCATGTGGCCCAGAAGTTGAAGGAAGTGCCTTGCTGGCCGAGAGACCAGAAGGTGGAATGAAGAAGCCAGCTCTACAATAGCCCTTGCCCTTTCCAGGGGAAGAAAAGCCCTTGCTTTGACTATATCAAACTCTGCCCCTATGAAGGTAAGGACCTGTACAGGCTCAAGAACTGACTTGGGAAGACTGAGAAGGAATCCTAGGGAAGTGAGCACTTGCTGAGTTACTTGAAGGTCTTACTTGAGTTGGTCTGGGGACTGACCCACAATAAACCAGTCATCCAGGTATGGAAATATGGAAATATTTTCCTTCTTAAAAAGGCCACTACTACTGCTAGGCATTTTGTGAATACCCTTGGAGCTGATGTCAGGCTGAAGGGCATAGCTTTGAACTGATAATGGCCTGAAGGAAATTCGAACCTGAGGTACTTTCTTTGGGAGCCCCTGATGGGAATGTGAAAGTAGTCATCTTTTAAGTCCAGGGAGGCTAGCCAGTCCCCTGGCCTTAGAGAGGGAAGGATTATTCCTAGAGTCACCATTTTGAATTTTGGTTTTAAAAAATGTTTGTTCAGGTATCTTAAGTCTAGGATGGATCACCACTCCCCTGTCTTTTTTGGGGTAAGGAAGTATCTGGAGTACAGACCTTTGCCCCTGTGCAATGTAGGAACTCTCTCTACAGCCTTTAGAGCCAGTAGAGATAAAACCTCTGCCTCTAGGGCAATTGTTCCGGAGATGCTTGCAGGTGGAAAAGACCTGGCCCTCAGCTTTGGAAATTTCTTGAAGCCGTGAACCAGCCCCGGGCTTACCACCTCCAGGACCCACTTGTCTGAGGTAACAGACATCCAGTCCTGGACGAAGTAAGCCAGCCTGTCTCCTACAGGAATGGGGGAGTCGACCCGGGCTGACACATCAGGGTGTCTGCTTGGCAGGAGCCTTAGGTTGAGGGTTGGATGCAGCCCTGCTCATCCCCCTTCTGCCTCTCCCTCTGAAGAACCCCCTCTGAGGAAAGAGTGAAGAGGCCTGTGCTTGGTAGAAAGGCCTGTGAAAAGACCTGCCCCTGCCCCTAGCCTGCTGCCTTTGAGGAGCTGCCTGCCTTTCCTTGGCCTGTGCACTCCTATAGGTGGTCCTATACTCATCCATCTTTTTCATGTAATTCTCTGTCTGCTCCCCAAACAGAATTACCCACCACAGGGAAATCCATGGCCTTAGCCTGGGTGTCCTGTGAGAGACTAGTACATCTGAGCCAAGCCATTCTCCAAAGAGCCACAGATGTAGCCATGACTCTAGATAACACATCATTGGAGTCCACAGCAGCATGGAACTGTACCTTAGATGCCTCAATCCCATCAGCAGCCACCCCCTCCAGCTCCGAGACTAGCTAGGGGGAGGGCTGCTTAGCCAGTGCCAGTACAGTGTCCCACCTGGACGTCTGGTACCTGGTTGCATAGGCCATTTAATTAGCCTTATCACAGGCTGCAGCCTGCACAACCCCAACATGGCTGCATTGTTGATACAAGTACTCTGTACCTGAACCTGATAAGATGTACCCTTTCTCCATCCTTCTGTCGACAGGAGGTACAGAATTTGGAGTTTTTTAAATATTTTGTGTCTGTTTCCCAAAAGACTTATGAAGGGGAATAGACAGTCTCGTGGACTCTGGGATGTCCATCATCTCCACATATCAAGGTTCCTCTTGTTCCTCTACAGCTTCTTCCACAGGGAGCTGAAGGGTTTCTGCCATTTTCCTGTAAAACATGTAGTGGGAAGGGGACTCAGAGAGCCTAGGAGGGGAAAGACCAGAAGGCCTGTCTGGGGAGATGTCCAGTTCAATGGGGTCAACCAGACCTCCCACACCATCGTCATCATCATCATAACAATAATCTTCATCCCCTTCCAAATCTGGTTCCTAGAAATCTTCAGGGGCGTAATCTTGAACTGGAGGAACCAACTGAACCGAGCGCCTGCCAGAAGGCGCCAGATCAGACGGAACCAGACGAAGCAATTCTACAATCCTTATCGCATTGGCAATCTCTTCGGCGGTCGGAAAATGGGTCTGTGGATTTGAACCGGATGATTTTTCTTTTCGTTTTGTAAGAACCGATCCCTCAGGTTCGGCTCTCCTCTTGCCCGAAGAAGTATCGCCCTGGTCAGAGGGCACTCCCTCAGGTTCGGTCGGAACCGAACCAGGCTGGCCATCCGGGTCAGCGGACTTCACAGCCTCCTTATCCCTGAGCCTACCTAATCTTTTTTCCCAGGGTAGACTTAGGGAAATGTTTACAGATTTGGCAGTCTGAATTGAGGTGGTCAAACCCTAGACAATAAATACAGGTGGTGTGGGGGTCAGCCTTAGCAAAGACCTCGCCACACACACGCAGTGTTGAAACCCAGTGGGCCCAGTTTTTCTTTTGGGTTTCTCAGACGTAGCCATCCTAACAACAAACTTATCCTTTTTATGGCAAACAACCAGGCAAGACACCCTTATCGGTTTCTAACCGTGTCACGGGTATCGGAAAAAAACACAAGAAAATGCAGTTTTTTTAAAACCGATAAGAACCAGTAACCACATTCTAACTTTAAAAACAAAGACAGAATATATAAATCACTAACCGTCCGGTTCAGTCGAACCAGTCGAAAAATCAGTTTTTACAATTTCCACAAGTTTACTATGTCTAGTTCACTACCTAGTGCTTACTGTACCACAGACAGAGATCTGAACTGAAACTTGCGAAAAATAATCAGTAAAACCGAGGACTTTAACTGACCTTCGAACTGTGAGCAAAGAAGAAATCTCCGGAGTGGCCATTCAGTTAGGCGGAGTAAAGAATCCGACAGTTGCACTTCAAAGTGCAGCAGACAGAGGTTTGAACCGAGCTTGAGCTCAACGTTCTATGCTTTGCATAGAAATTAACCCTCTACTCTCCAGGACAGTTTGAGTGCTGGGGCTCACTGCAATAGTCAGAATACAGCAAGACTTCATGTTGTTTGAATCTGACACTTGTGGAATGTTTGCCAGGGACAGTGGTTTGAAAACCAAGCATTAGCCTAGCATTCCATCATTATCATGGGTTCTATTAACCGTTTCGGCTCCAGGGCAGTACTATGGTGAGACCATACTGCATATGTCAGAATACTGTATATGTCAGAATACAGTATGATTTCCTGGGGTTTGAAGCAGTCTGGGGAATGTTTGCGGTAATATAATTTAAAAAAGATGGTAAAAAGCAGGTGACCAAGAACAGATCCTTGTGGCACACCAATATTTATGGTAGCATAATCCAACAAAGTGGAGTTAAATTTAACTAGTTGAGTGCAATCTGACAAGTAGCTATCAAACCATGCAGTCACACCCGGTGAGAAGCCTAGTGTTCTTAGAACAGTGAGGACAGAATGATCTACAAGGTCAAATGCTTTAGTCATGTCTATAAAAATTGCCCCGTTAGGAGACCTGAGTCCATGGCTGCTAGGGTATCAGATGTAAATTTGAGTAAAGCAGTGGTGGTGCTATGACCCTTGCAGAAACCATGCTGTGCAGACGTGAGAAGGTTTTGCTTCTGCAGAAAGTCAATGGTTTGAGTGGCTACGAGCTTCTCAAGCAGTTTGCTAAGAACAAGCAATATGGCAATGGGCCTATAGTTTGAGGGATTTTTGCGGTTTCCCTTTTTTGAAAACTGGGGTAATCCTGACAAGAACAGAGGGTTCTGAAGGTTGAAAAACAAATGTATGAGTTTAAACTTTACTGTCTGCTGTACTGTTATAGAAAAAAGGATACTGCATATGTGCTTAATTTCTGAAAGTTAGAAGCTAATATTATTAGAGAATTAATAGAAGGTTTTGGAAACCTGTTTAATAAAACAGGTTTCCTCTTAAGGAGGGGGTGTATGTAATAGGGTTGAATAGGACCCTGTCCCAGTCGTTATGGAGAGTTTGAATGCAGGGATCTGTTCTGTTCTTTCCTGTTACTTGCCTGTCTGGTTGCGCAACCAAAGTTTCCTGTGAGACCTAGGATTTGATCACCCCAGTCTCACAATTATTTGCCTCTCACTGTCTCTCAGTCTTAGCTTGCTATTTTGTCTTTTCCTCCCTTGCATATCTGCTGATATAAAAATATATGCAAATCAGTATGTGGAAATGTAACTGACATCGGGATCCCTTTTTTTTAGAAATTATATAGTGTTACTGTTGAAATGTATATAATTATAGTTTGAGATGATTGCAAAAAGCTGTTGGAAACTCAAGAGTTTACCGTAGTGCAATCCTTAAGCCTTTTGCAAAAGCTGTGGAGATGGGGCCTAAGTTCTGGGACTTTGTGTTCCTGCCAGCACCTGCCCGAAATATACTAGAACATTTTAGAAATAACAGGATGCTTGTTAAGAAGGGTGTTTCAAGGACTTATAAGACAGAGCTGCAATTGCTTGCATAAGGGGACACAGAGATTGAAGGAAAAGCTCAGATGCATCTTCTGTTTATTTTGCCTTTGTAAATAGTTATACTGAATAATTTTATTTTTTTATGTTACTGCTAGTACTAATAAAACTCTTGTGAATGTTACAACTGCTCCTGGTTTTTCCTGTGCTTCCTGATCTGTACCTTGATGACAGCATGCCACTATCCAGCATGCAACTGTCTTTTTCCCCACATCACCACAGGTCAGGAACAACTGCTGTCTGTGCTGCCTATGGGCCTTGGTGTGCTCATATAATATTTGAGAGCTCTCTTTACATCAAGGCTATGAAGCCTGCATTCCTCTAAACTAGAGTGTTCAGTAAAGAAGATTGGCAAAGTGACAGAATGATTAAGGTGAAAATCAGAGACTATATTTGGAAGGAATTTTCTATTAGTCCTGAGCACCACCTTGTCCCTGTAGAAGGAGATGTAGTCCTGCTCCACACACACAGGGTCTGTAACTCACTTATTCTTCTGGCTGATGTGATAGCCACAAAGAAAATAGCCTTCCAAGTGATACATTTTAGGTGAGCCATAGCCAAGGGCTCAAATGGAGGCTCCATGTGCTTGGCAATATAGACATTTAGGTTCCAGGAAGGCACCGGTTCCCTGTGAGGGGGGTTCAGATAAGCCAATACCTTGAAATACTTCTTGAATACAGGATTAACCACCAGGGAGACACCCTTACCAGCCGAAAGATAGGCAGAGATAGATACCAAATGGACCTAAAGGGAAGTGGACTGCAGTCCCATTGAAGGCAGGTGAATCAGGTAGTCTAACCTAGTTAAGCCTTTGTGTGAAGCAAATCAACAAAACAAAATGAAGGAAAAAACCACTATGGTTCTCAAAAGAGGTAGAAGGTTAAGGAGAAAAGGATAGCATTCAGGAAATACAAGGAAACACAGGCAGAGCAGGACAGAGAACTTTATCAGTTAAAGCAGAAGGATGCAGGGAAAGCAGTCAGAATAGCAAAGGCACAAACTGAGGAAAAGATAGCCAACTCTGTTAGGAAGGGGATAAAACCTTTTATAGGTACATTAGGGAGCGAAGAAAGACCAAGGGAGGGATACAGAGACTTAATAAAGGGAAGAGAATGTGGGCAGAGGGTGATAGTGAAAAAGCAGGAATACTGAATGAGTATCTCTGCTCAGTGTTCACAATGGAAGAGGAGGTAGAGGATTCCTAAAGCAAACAAGAGAAACACTCTGAATGGGGGGGTCGATACCAGTCCATTCACAGAAGAAAGGGTTTTGAAAGAACTCTTGAAACTGAGGGTGGACAAAGCAATGGGGCCTGATGGGATTCACTCAAGAATTCTAAAAGCACTAAGGGTAGAACTAGTAACGCCACTGACTACTCTCTTTAACAAATCATGGGAGGATAGGGTGGTACCTGAGGACTGGAGTAGGGCAAATGTGATTCCACTTCACAAAAGTGGGAGCAGGACAGAGGCAGGAAACTACAGACCAGTTAGTTTGACCTCAGTGGCAGGGAAAATGATGGAATCACTTCTGAAGGAAAGAATTGTTGAGTACCTAGAGGCCCGTGGAGCACAGGACCCAAGGCAGCATGGTTTCACAGCAGGAAGGTCATGTCAGATGAACCTAATAGATTTCTTTGACTGGGTGACCAAAGTAGTAGACCAGGGAGGGCTGTGGATATGGCCTACCTAGATTTTAGCAAGGCATTTGACACAGTCTCACACAAAGATTAATATAAAGTTAGCCAGCTTGGAGTGGGTCCCAAGGTGGTAGCCTGGATAAAATACTGGCTGGACAACAGGACACAAAGGGTAATAGTAAACAGAGTCCACAGTGAAGAAAGGAGGGTAACTAGCGGGGTACCGCAGGGGTCGGTACTGGAACCGGTCCTCTTTAATATCTTTATAAGTGACATTGGAGAGCACCTGGAAGGAAAAGTATGTCTCTTTGCAGATGACACAAAGATCTGTAACAGGGTTGATACACAAGGTGGGGTGGAAAGGATGAAGAGGGACTTGTCAAGGTCGGAGGAATGGTCAAATATATGGCAGCTCAGATTCAATGCAAAGAAGTGCAAGGTAATGCATCTGGGAAACAAAAGCCCAGGGGAAGAGTACACAATGGGGGGTGAGTTAATAACAACAACAAAAATCAAAAGAGACCTAGGAGTAATTATATCAGATGACCTAAAGGTGGGCAAGCAATATGAGAAGGCAGTAAGGAGGGCTGGGGGATACTGGGATGCAAAGGGAGCGGCATCAACAGTAGAAAACAGGAAGTTGTTATCCCTCCATACAGACAGTTGGTAAGACCCCATCTGGAGTACTGCGTGCAATTCTGGCGACACCATCTCCGCAAAGACACAGACAGAGTGGAGGCTGTTCAGAGGAGGGCAACCAAAATGGTGCAGGGTCTGCACCAGAAGACATACGAGGAGAGACTAAAGCAGCTTAATATGTATACTCTTGAGGAAAGGAGGAGAGGGGGACATGATAGAAACTTTCCAAGTATCTCAAGGAATTAACACAGTACAAGAGGGTAGCATCTTTCAGAAGAAGAGAAGTGCAAGAACAAGGGGGAACAATTTGAAGATAGAGGGGGGACGATTCAGAGGTAATGTTAGAAAGTATTTTTTCACACAGGGGGTTGTGGATGCATGGAACAGCCTTCCTGAGGAGGTTGTGGAGTCAGGAACAGTGGGAGAATTCAAGAATGCATGGGACAGACATAAGGCAATTCTAGTGGTGGGTAGGAGGAAGTAAGCCGTTGATTAGCTAGAATCTGCAGCCTATCCATCAGGTAGGGAAATGGGCAGACTAGGTGGGCCAAGCGGTCCTTATCTGCCATCAAATTCTATGTTTCTATGTTAACAAGACTGGTATCCCTGCTTCAGATGGTAACATATCTCTGTTGCCACATCATATGGAAAATCCTTTACATTTTGAAACATAGTTTTTTTTTCATAGAGGGTTTCCTAGAACCCTGAGTACACCCTCTGACAGGTGTAGGTCTGCATACTCTAGGTCCTTAAAAGCCATGCCTCGAGTCCGAGTGATCTGAGACTCAGATACAGAATTCTCCCCTGGGAGGAAGTCAGAAGATTGTGCCTCTGAGGGAGGTGTATGGGCTGGGCCACTGCCAGAGAGTGCAGCAGTGAGTAACAAGGCTGCCTGGTCCAATCTGGAGCTATCAGAATCATTGTAGCTGGCTGGGACCTGCACTTGATCAGGACCCCGAGCAACAAAGGGAATGGGGGAAAGACATACAGAATTTTCCACAGCCAGTCTAGCACCAGGGCATCCACTGGCACAGATCCCCTCCCTGGAGGACTGCAGCAGAACCTGGGCAACTGATGATTCTCTTCTGAGGCAAACAGATCTCTGGTGTGCCCCACCTTCGAAACACCACTTCTAGCACTTGTCTGTTGAGAGACCACTCGTGGTGGTTTTGGTTGATTCTGCTGAGTGCATTTACCAGGGTGTTGTCTTTTCCTGGGAGGTGGACAACCACTAGGGATACCTGCAAGGAATATTCTAGACTCCAAATGTTCATTGCTTCTGTACATAGCTGGTTGGACCTTGTCCCTCCCTGCTTGTTCAGCCCCGAGGCAAAATAAACACAAGTCGCGTTTATCTGCTCTTGCAAAAACTTCTTTACACTTAGTAACATTTTTAAATCTGGTTGGCCCAGTTTTTTTTTTGGCTTTTCAGATATTACCACTGTTATTTTAGTAAAACACAAAACAAGACCCGATCGGTTTCTAAACTGAGCTGAACGGGTTAAAAACCGTCGGGCGGTAACAAAAAATCCTAGTGGTCGGTTCCTCAACCAAGGAAAACTGCGATTTTAACTAAATAACACAACCGGAACAAACCCAGCAAAAGAAACGCAACTTTAGTATATAAACTTTTGAAATAAAACAATTTTAACGCTACAGAAAACTAATCGGTTCCACAGCGGTTTCTAGGAACCGGTGAGAAACCGAAAGAACTACTGCAACTTACTAAAAGACTTAAAAAAAACACTATGAACCCTCTTCTGTCTGTGCCTTTGCCCTCCTAGCAGCCTTCCTTGCCTTTCTTAGGCATTCAAGGTACACCTTCCTGTCCTTCTCCCTTTGGCTCCCCTTATATTTCATGATCCAGAAGCAAATGATTTGATACCTTTTATTGGGCCAACATAGATGTAACAAAAAGAACAAAGTGCTTTAGCTTTCGGACCAACAAGTCCTTCATCAGAAGCGTAATGACAGTTATTTAGAAAAGCCAATACTTTTAACACCCAGATCATGCAGAAAAAAAGCTGAAAAAATCCCCATTAGTTAAAAATATTAATTAAAAAAAAAAAACAGAAGAAGATGGCAGAGAAGCTTAATAGTACCATTTCACTTTCAACTGAGAGGGTCTAAAGGTCAAAGGCGATTAGTGAAGAAGACATACAAAGGATTCCATTGCATATAAATTAAAATGACTTGGAGACACTTTCAGAAAAAGATAGCAACTACTTGAGCAGAGGGCTCCTAAATCAAATTATGAGTGTCACAATGTGAATAAGAATGCAGTTACTGAAAAGCAACTCCCACCCCGGATTAAAGACATGCTAAAATTGTAAATTAAAAACAAGCACCACAAGATAGGACTACAAGAAGCATCTATATATGGCATACAAAGAGTAACCAGTAAAGTTTTCCTAAAAAGAGCAATAGTTACACGCTGTATGGAATGTAAAACTTAGCTGGACCCATTACCCAACTATACTCTCCAACTAGATATTATGCCCCCATAAACTTCAAAAGCCCATAGTGTATTAACAGGAGTTTATAGATGATAATATAAATATATATTGGCAGTATAAGTGTCAAACAAAAAAACTACTTGTCAAGGACCACCAAGAAATTAAGACCATGCAGCCTGATATGTACAGATTTCAATAAATTCTCAGTGTATAATATAACAACTTGATGTACTGAAAATGTCTGAAGAATGTGAATAAGAAATCACAGGAATTAAATTCCCTCACCCCCCCTACCCCACAACACACCACCCCACCCCCCATATCCGGAGGGAGGGAAGATAACTAGTTTTAAGGAGATATATGCATACACACACATACGCACACACACACATGCAAACACACACACACACGCAAACACACACACTCCTAATGCACCATCATTCACTGCAATTGTTACCCAAAGGAATTCAACTTGTCATGAAATTCCAAGTACTGAAACTCAGCCTTTTAGCCCTGACTTTGTTCCCCACCTCTTTGGAGAACCATAGTGGTTTCCTTCTTCTTTTCCCTTTGGCCACTACCCTAATTCATTGGTTTGTTATCTCCACTATGGCTCCTTTCAGTTTCTCCCATTGTTCTTCCACCCCCTCCATTACCCCCTTCCCCAGGACTGCTTGTATACATCTACCCATTTCAGTGACACCAGCCCTCTTGAAATCTAATACTCTTGCCCTTGTGTATCTTAATTGAGTCCATGTCTCCATGCTGAACCACGTCATGTGGTGGTCACTGGACCCCAGCTGCCTTTCCACCTGTATTTCTTCAACTCTGTTCCCACTGGTCCATACCAGGCCCAGAATAGACTTGTCCCTGGTTGACTCATGCACCAGCTGCCTAAGTCCAACCCCCTGCAGGGATTCTAGGATGACTATGCTTCTGGCTGAAGCTGCCACCTGGATGGCCCATTCCACATCCAGCATACAGGTACTGAAATCCCTCAGTAGCAGGATTTTGTCTTTAGCTGCCATGTCATTTATGTTCTCCACTAGTTCATCTACTTCCTCCCTCTGTGCCGGAGGTCCGTAGATCACCCCTGTACATATTGCTGTTCCATTCCCTGGCTCCAGGGTGGCCCACATTACCTTGGCCTCCCCCATCGTCCCTGAACATCTGTAGCCTTTATACCATCTCTGATGTACAGGGCCACTCCCCCACCCTTTTTACCCTCCCTGTTCCTCTTGAACAGCGTATAGCCCAGTATACTGACTTCCCAGCCATGATTAGCAGAGCACCCTTTCTCTGTTATTGCTGCTATGTTGAGGTCTGCCTCTGCCAACAAGGTCTCCAGGTCTGGAACCTTATTTCCTAGGCTATGGGCATTCATTAGCATGACCTTCCATGTTTTACAGTCTGCTCTCCCTCTGCTCTTGTTCTCCCCCTCCAGCATCTTCCCTCCACCCCAGTTTCCCTTCCTATGTGCTTTCATCCCCCGTATCACTTGTTATACATTCTTCACTTGCCTGCTTTAGCTGTGCCTGTAGTCAACTTATCTTCCTGCATGTTCCCATGGGGGGGGTGTTCCTAAGCCTCCTGATCATCCTGGCTCTCCCCCTTGGCCAGTTTAAATGCTCACAGCTGAAGCATTTAAACTTCTTACAAAGGATCACGGTCCCCTTTTTGGACAGATGCAGGCTGCCCTCCTTATATAAGCTTGCATCTGCCCAGGTCAGGCCCCAGTCCCCTATGAAGCCAAAACCTTCCCTTCCACATCAATCCTTCAACCAGCAGCTGAAGGTACAGATGTGGAATGCCCTAGCTTCCCCTGTGCACTGGACAGGTAGCACCTCCGAGAATGAGATGGAATGTGCTATCTGTTTCAGGTTTCCCCTCAGCTTCCTGAAATCCTCCTGGACTCTGACTAACTCCACCCTTCTCCTGGTCAGGTCATTGGTCTCCAGGTGGACAATGACATCCAGCTGCTCCCTCCTAGCTATTGCCATAGAGATCCTACAGATCCGCTTACCATCCCTCCACACAGTGCTTCCTGGAAGGCACTTGATCTCCTTCTCTCCCCTGCTAGGTGTCCCTAACTCCACTCCCCAGACAATAAGAGTCCCCCACTAGGAGAAGCTTCCCCCTCCTCTGGGGTCCCCTGCCTCCCTCCCTTCCCGGGGCTCCATCTTGGAGTACTCTCCCATCTTCCCTGGTTCCAGCCTCAGGTTCATGAGTGGGGCTTTCCCGTTCCTTCAAAACAGTACAGCAGTTACTAAGCGGGACCGGTTGGGGAATGTGCTTTCGACCCCTTCCCTCACCTTCCCTGAGCCCACTGTAGTCCAATCACTCCTCTTCCCAGCATCCTTTGAGGTACAAGTTGTGGATCCAGTGGTCTCTGGTTGGGGGGGGATGCTGCCTTCAGATTGGCCAGCTCTGCTCGGAGACAGGCAACCTCCCCTCAGCCCAGAGAGGTGCTTGCAGATAGGGCAGCATAGCAGCCTCCAGAACGTCTCCCTGAAGATAGCTGCTCCATAACCACTGCACAGCACCACTCCCATAATGTCTGTTTTCCTCCTCAATCTACTGCCTGCTTAAGATGGCTATTTATCTCCCAAATATTTGTGTTTTTCTTTTGTTTTTTTTCTCTTTACTACTTTCGGTATGGATGCAGGATGTTGCAAGGCCCTATGAGACCCACCCTATAAATGCAGGGCGAGCCCTGGGTGGGTGGGTTGCAGGGTGGAGGTTGAACTACACAACAAAGGAGTCCTCTGGCAGTGGCTCCTCACTCCACTCACCGTGGTCCAGACACAGCCAATTACAAACACACAGACACAAACTTATCAGCTAGAATCCCTCAATCTTGCCCAAATTAAATGGAAAAGCACACTGAAATGACAGTTAAAAAAAGACCTCAAATTCAATTTCAAACACACAGTCACAAACTCACCAGCTAGAATCCCTCAATCCTGCCCAAGTCAGGAGGACCACTGCTGGGATAGGAGCCACGCATGCGTGGCGCCGTAAGACTAGCTTGCCCGTATAGAGTATCTCAGCATCGATCCTCCAACTGCCTCAGTACCTTTTTGACCAAGGAGGTGCAGCATAAACTAATGAAAGAAAACCTAACTCTAACTTCCAGGCATATGAAGGCCCAGATGACCTATGTAAGAAGGGTCAATTCAATAATGTCTTCACAGCCTGAAAAACAAGGAAGTCAAGACCAAAACAGAATGAGTGAGCTTGTGGGATGGTGGGTGGGCATGTGAATGAGTGGTGGAAACTTCGTCCAAGAAGATCAAAAATCACGGTAAGTATGTAATTTCCAAATCTTCCTGGACTAAAGGTCTCCACCACTCATTTACACTAATGGGAGAGTACCGAGCTGAAAATCAAACCCCCAAGTAGGGCGGTAGGAGACAGAGTTCACTCAGGACAGAAGTCCATAAGTACTGTCCTGCTGAAGAAAGTGAACTGCCTGGCATGGACATCCAGAATACAGTGCTTTTACAAAGGTATGCACTGAGCTCAAACTCGCTGCCTTGTAGAAGTCTGCAATGGGTACACTACGAATCTCCGCTAGGAAAGTTGCAACCACTCCGGTAGAGTGGTGTGTACCCGGCCTTCCAACTTGACCTGTGCCATGGATTAGTAGTGTCAAAGACATGAAACTAACCAAGTCAAAATGCATCTTGTGGCAACAGACTGATCCAGCCGAGGCATGCTGAAAGATACAATAGTTGCTCGGATGCATATCTCTTTCTCTTTGTTCTGTCAATGTGTAATCACAGAACCCTCTTAACATCCAGAGAAATGAAGGGTGCATTCTCCCTCATTCTGGAGTTAACAAAGTAAGTACAGAGAAGTAAAAGTTGACTAATGGTAACTGAGCCAGTGATATGCTGTCTATTGGCTCAAGACAGACTGAAAATGCCCAGAGGTGTACTTTTACTGCCGAGTGATGCAGACCTGCATTCAACAGGTCCAGGAGGCACACTAACACCTTACTTGGTGGGTAACCGGAGGGTCCAGATGGGACTTGCACTGCAGAAGGAGAAGGGCTTCCACTTAGCTGCACAAGTCCTCCTAGTGGAAGGCCTATGCGCGGCTTAGAAGATGTATGCAATGGTTTGGGAAACTTTAGACTTGCCCACTTCCATTTCCTGAGGAGCCCGGCATGGAGATGAAGGGAACGCAGGTTAGGATGGACTAAAGTCCCTGTGTCAGCGGTCCACTCATAGAGGGAGTCGCCTTGGGGTCACTTCTGACAGACTGTTGCTTAGTGCAATCACATCTGCCGAGGCTAGTCTAGGACAATGAGAATCATCCTGCCCCCCTGTGCCTACAATTTGTGCAGCACCCTCTGAATTAAGGGAAGAGGAGGAAAACATACAGGGAGCATCTTGTCTACTGCAGTGAATACATCCTGACCGGAAACACCAGGGTCTGGATTTCTGAAGCAGGATATAGGCAGTTTTGCGTTGGGGGGGGACACAAAAAGCAGTAGGTCCGAACTACCCCACTCACCAAAAGTGACTCCATGAAATCTGAACTTACGCATCGTGCTCGAGGTACCACTGTCGCAACCTCACGGCCATCCTGCAGAGAGTGCGTCCCACCCTGCTTGCTGATGTAATACATCATAGCTCTGTCATCTGTCCAAAGAAGGATCACTTTGTGGCAGAGGGCATCCTTCAGGACTTTGTTTATAAGGTAGCTATCTCTAAGATATTAATGAAAAGATGAGGTACAGCTTAACCAGTGACAGCGCTAGGGGTTTTAAAACATGGGTCAAATTAGACCCATAGGTGCACAAAATGTAGGTCAAAATGAGAAACAACTGGGTCCAAACCTAATCGTAAGTAGAAATTTCACTAGTACAGAAGCTTAAATTTGTTGAGTAAAAATACTTTTCTATTGTTTAGTTTTCCATCTTTCAGCTATTGTTAGAAACAGGTGCACCACTTTGGACCCACTGTCCTGTGGAAAGTGGGTCATTTCTGGGCAAGCTGCAACTTTTTCCCTTTTTGCCCTATCTAGCGCTGTCTCTGAGCTTAACTATGTATTTCATTTTTGTATTGTCACTGCTGAATATAACATGTCTAAACATGCAATTTTATTTGTAACTTTATCTGTCCAGAACGCATTATGGAACCTGTAACCTAGAGCATTTAATCGATGTACCCCTATACAGTTTTGATTTGATGTATATAATTTTTATGAAAAAATATAATAAACATATAGTCTAAAAAAAAAAAAAAAAAGATGAGGTTCCTCCTGGCTCTACACCTGAGTGTGGAGGTCTTGACAGGAGCTCCCCAAGAGGGATTTTGTCCGAGGCTCCATCATTTTGAACAGAGGATTGCAGATGGGTGGTCGGAGACCACTGTTTGCTGCGGGGGACACCCTGAGTCCCAGCATCCGCTGGACCGAAAGGGGTCCAAAAGAGTCATTTTCCATGATGTAATGAGCCATCTGAAGATGTAGTTTCTCCTGTACTCTGGAACAAAAAACAACGCCCTGGAGGTATCCAGGAGGGCTCTTAAGAAGAGGAGCTGCTGGGAAGATGAACCTGGCACCATCCCCGAATCAGAAAACCCCCTGAAGAGAACTGAGAAGCTGTGACAACTGCCTCCTGTGTCCCTTGCCTGGATGGGCTAGCTAGGAGCAAAATGTCCCGGAAGTGAATACTTGAATGCAGAGGTTTTAGTGAACTCCGCCCTGAACAGGTACTTGTTTAACCTTCCAAGGTCAACAAATGGCACATGCCACCTGTTATCTTGGAACCAGAAGCAATGGAAATAGGAAACTGTCCTCCATTCCACTGTGGAACAACTTCTACTGCCCAGTTCCTGCAGAGGCCCCGTATCTCAGAAGCAAGAGAGTGTGACTGAGAGGCGGACCGACTGGGCTGCTGTCTGGGTGAAAGGTCTGGGGAATCTGTGAAATTGGGAGAGTATCCCTGTCGGACAATCCTGATGACCCATATGTCCACTGTAATGGACTTCCACTGGCTGTAAAACCAAATTAGACACCCCTCCTACCACCAAGAGGTGTCGCCCTCAGACAGCTGAGGTGGGACCTGGGCTGGATCCACAGAGGTTGGTACAGGGCGCTTTGTGGCCCTGTGCCCTCTACTGGTTGGTTACTGATAAAGGCACCCAGGCTTTTACCTTGAAAGGACTGCCTGTACGAAAATGTCGAAGGTCCCATCCCTCTGAGAGGCAGCAGGTGCCGCCTGTTGTTTAAATGGCAGCCATATTGTTTTGAGTGGCCCCCAGAACTCAACCTGAGGGCCGAGCAGATAAGCACTGTCAAGGAGATGTTAACCACCTGCTGCCAGCAGCAGCTGCCCTAGAGGCAGAGTCGTAGGCATCCATAAAGGCTTTCAGTTGATTATTGGGCTATAAGCCCCTAGCAATGGAGAGTTAGATTCCGGGAGGCTCTCGAAGATTGCATTGAGTGTATTCCACAGGGTGTACTTGTACTGAGGAATATAGGAACTCAAGATGTAGAGGCCTGCTTTGGTCCACGTATGAAGACTGAAATGTTATGGTGGACCCCATATCCCTGAGGAAAAAGAACTGGAAAGAAGATCTTCCATCACACTGATACAGAAGGCTTGCATTCCAGCCCATAAAATGAGCCATCTGCTGTGTTTTCAACAAAGCAGAATAGGGAGAGATTCATCCAGATCTACTTCTACCCCAGAATAACCTCCAAAAGGCAGGTCTAGACCAGGAACACGGGAGACACCACCACCTGGATCGGCAAAGAGTCCAGCGCCATCCGTGGCACCGGCGGCAGACACAGCACTGGACTTGGTGCCAGACGCGGCACCACCCATGGCACCAGCACCACCTGAAGTAAAGGGGGAGAATAAAAGCAGTACCCATGCCGGACCCTGCAGGGAAAGAAGGAGAGGGGGTAGGCACGAGAAGTCGGCGTCAATGGCGTTGGCACCAGAGAGGGCACCTCTCACATCCTGGCCCGACTAACCTGGCCGCGGCCCAGCAGTTCCAAAGCACAAAGGCCCCAGAACCGGGTCCACTGGCCAGGACAACTGGGCAGACGCCATGCCCCCTGCTCTAAAACAGTAGCTCAGAGGTGAAACTGCTGGCCGGAACTCTATCGAGGACAGAGACGGAATCGGGTGTCGAAGATCATGGCCATTAAGAGAGAAGCCACAGAGAAACCCACCAGAGTCAGTTCAAGCCTACCGCTCTCCATCACCGACAATCCCCGTGCAAACATACCAGAGGGTGACCTCGAGCGGTACCGATTCTTCTTCCACTGACAGGAGGAAGAAAAACTCGAGGTCAAGCAGAGCCAGGTCCCGGAACCACTACTCTTGTGCTTTGGGCGAACTGTCCCTCCCCCCTTCTGAGCACTGGACTTCCCGTGGTTGGACCCCCCTCTGCAAAGGGTGGCGGATCAGACATTGCCCCACTGCCATCACAGCTTTCAAACAAAGTCTTCCTACCGGCACTGTCCTGTCTACAGTCGACTCCATTGATGGCAGGCTGAGAATTTCTTCTTCTTCATCATCATCTTTTTTTTTTTTTTTAAATAAGAAAAGAACACTAAAAAATGGTACAGTAAACAAATACTGAATGGCTATAGCTGCTGTTGTATAGACGAAGACTTGACTCCCGGCAGGCAAATGACATAATCAAAGCACACTCGACGGTGGCAGAAAAGGAACTGAAGCGGCTGAAGGGTTGACGCCAAGACAGACTATACGGTGCAAGCTAGTCTTGCGGCGCCGTGCATGCGCAGTCCTATCCCGGTGCTGGCCCTCCTGAAGATTTTTGGTTCCTGCAGGGGCCTAGCGCCTCCGGCATAGTCCCATTAGTGTGAATGAGTGGTGGAGACATTTAGTCCAGGAAGATCTACTGTTACAGGTGAGTTACCTATGTTTATAGGGATGTGGATATGTTGTTCTTATCCACATGTTATGGCAGTCTCCTAGCAGTTCTCCGGGAGGAGGGAGGCAAGGCACATACCTCCTACTTCGGAAATAGAGTTTGGAGAACTGAGGCCCCAAAGTCAGCATCCTGGCATGATTCTAGGCCGACATGGTAGTGGGAAATAAAGATGTTTGCTGACTTCCAGGTAGCAGCCCTGCAGATTTCCTGGATAGGAACATCCCTAGAAGCAGCCACCGATGCAGCAGTGTGGTGAGTGGAATAAGCCCTTAGCCCTTTGGGAGGCTCCCTACCTGTCAACCTATAGCAGAGATCAATGCACAATGTAATCCAGCTGCAAATCGTTCGCTTAGCTGCAGGTCTGCCAAGTGTCGCTTTAGTGCAGGTGACAAACAGCTGGTGAACCTCTCCCTGAACTTCAGCCGTGCACTCCTTGTAATAAGCAAGGGCTCGTCTCAGGTCCAAAGTATGAAGCTATATTTGGAATCCAGGTGTGACTGGGGTAGAACACCGGTAGAGTCATCACCTGGTTCAAGTGGAACTTCGACACAACCTTCGGTAGGAACTTCGGATTGGGGCGAAGGACAACCTTGTCCCTGTGGAAGAACAGATAAGGAGACTCAACAGAGAGCACCTGGAGATCCCCAGTCCTTCTGGCTGATGTGATAGCCACCAGGAAATTGGTCTTCCATGACAGGTGTGACATCTCACACCTGTGCATCGGTTCGAATGGCTTGCTCATGAGCTTTGCCAGTACACACAGTAGATCCCACGGTGGTGTTGGGTCACACACTGGAGGGGAAATATGGTTGAGACCTTTGAAGAAGTGCCCGACCACCTTCTCCTGTGCCACCGTCTGCTGACTACCCTGTGCCAGGTAAGCAGAGATGGCCACCAGGTGCACCTTAAGGGTCATTGACCGAAGACCTCCTTTGGAGAGAGACCAAAGGTAGTCAAGAATGCTAGCCACTGTTTAGGACAAAGGGTCCAGCCCCTTACTCTGACACCAAATGGAGAATTTCTTCCACTTAAAGGCATAGCACTTCCTGGTCGATTCCTTCCTACATGCCTAAACTACGATGAGTACATCTTCAAAGAGACCCAAAGCCTGGAACTCTAGTTGCTCAGGACCCAGACTGTCAGGTGCAGGGATTGAAGGTCCAGGTAGAGGACCTTCCCCTGACTGACTGAGAGCAGGTCCAGGCATGCTGGAAGATGCCTCAGGAGCCTGATGCTGAGGCTAAGGAGACTGGGGTACCAAAATTGGCGGGGCCAGTCCGGGGCCACCAGGATCACCTGTGCCTTGTCCCTCCTAACCTTGAGGAGGACCTTGTGGACCAAGGGAAGTGGAGGGAAGGCATACAAGAGGCCTGGGGTCCATGGCCTCAAGAAGGCATCCCCCTGCAGCGAGCCCTGCTGAGGTCGGCAGGCACAAAAGAGCCTCAGCTTTGCGTTCTCCCTGGAGGCGAACAGGTCCACTTAAAGGGTGCCCCACTGAGAGAACAAGCTGCGTACTACCTCTGGATGGAGAGACCACTCGTGGGACACCTTACCCTCACGGCTAAGAGCGGCCGCCAGCTGATTTGAGGCTCCTGCCACATGAATGGCTAGGAGAACCACCTCCAGTCAGCTCACAAGGGTCCAGATGTGGAGAATTTCCCTGCACAGAGGCCGGGAGTGCGTGCCACCCTGTTTGTTGAGTGTCCATTTGGACCTGAACCACTTGACCCCGAAGGATTGAAGTGAAGCAAATGCAGTCAGCACCAGCGGAACTGCTCGGAGCCTCAGCAGGTTGATGTAGCATCAGGATTCATCGGGGGTCCAGAGCCTGTGGACTCTGTGTTCCTCCATGTGGGCACCTCAGCCTGTGAGAGAGGCATCAGTTGTCAAGATGACCATCGGCTTGGGGCAGACAAACAGGACCCCATCCTGAAGATACTCCAGGATGGTCCACCATTGGAGAGTGTCCCACATCTTCTGGGTCACAGTGACCAGCTGGTCAAAATGACCGAGACGCTGAGTCCACTGGCTGGCCAGCTCCCACTGAAGGGGGCGTATATGTTGTTTTGCTTAAAGTTTGTATTGCATTTGATGTACTGTAATATGTATTGACCAAGTGTTATTTTATGTCTTTTTGTATTATGCTTGTTTTTTGTATGTGCTTGTCGCCTGTGAAAATGGGCAGATTGCTCATCAGGTTCACAAGCGTAAAAACCAAAAAAATGGAAAAACAAAAATTAAAAAAGAGGAGTCCTCAGACTCCGGATAGATCGTCTGACCACCTGTGTCACCTTCTACCCACCGCAGACCGTCGGTACTGAAAGTGACTGACAGCCTGTGCCATAGGCCCTTAGCGGGCTGAGACTCCTTGACAGGAGCCTCAGAGAGAGGCTGTTTAGGTGGCAGCTCCACCATAATCGGCGGAATGGCCGGTTTCGGCTGAGCTGGGAGAGCCTTAAGTGGCTCTGCGGGCAGAGGGGCAGTGCCAGCTGGCTCCGGAAGAAACAGCATCAGCTAGAGGCGACCAGCCACACATAATGGTGGGGTGTGCAGCAGGTGGGCTTAAGACCGGCCAGCACCAACTGTTGCTACATAAGATCCTCATAGCATCAACGCAACTTGCGCCGAAGTCTCTCCTCTTCCGAGGAGGACGAGGATGAATAGCAGTGGCACCGCTTTTTGGAACACCCAGAGTGGCGTTTGTGAGTTCTGTTCGACCTGTTGGTCGAAGTTCACCGAGACCTAGTTCTCGACCATCGGTGGGACAGAAGAGGGTGCTCAGAAGGAGCCAGGGAGACCTGTGTCTCCTCCAGGTCAGGGACTGGGACCATGAAGAGGTTCCCAGCAGGCTGCGTCTCCTCCTTGGTAGGTCCAGTCAGGACCGGAGTCCTGAACAAGGAATTGTTGGCCTCATCTAGTGATAATGGGTCGACGGGGTCGATAATAATTTCGACCGGGGTCGTCATCCCGCGTCTTAGCCGGCTGACCTGACGGAGGCACCATAAAGCCAGCAATCGAGGCCGCAATTTCAACCAAAGTCAAAACTGGAGATTCCTGGGAACGAGACCACTCTCGACCCCAAGAACAACATTGTCAAGACTTTTCCTTCTCTCTCAACTCCTTACAATCCTTTTTATGGGAGCTGTGTGAAACCGAGGGGCCCTGCCCCTTGGTTGGGAGAGACTGGCACAACTCCTTGAAGGAGCCTGTAAAAGTAGAGCCCAGTTTGAGCGGGATGAAGACCGATGCTGAAGAGGACTGACTGGCGGCCCAAGCCACCTCCTCCTCGAAAGCCTTCATTTGCTCGAGTTGTTCAGCGGACTACACAGCCATGGAGACCACTCAACGGGCCTCTTTAGATTTGACAGGCGGGTTCCGTTTCTCTGGTCGGCCGAGCTGTAATCGGGCAAGATGATCATCTAACACATTCGGGCTGGATAGAGCAACAAAAATCGCAAGCCTGGGTATCGTAATCGTGACCCAGGCAGTAGACACATGTGGCATGTGGGTCAGTGCGAGACATCTTCTACCCTCTGGGGCACCGGCGGAACCCAGGCAAGGACTTGTCCTCCATTGCGGTCACGAACGAAGATCAAGGTGGTGAAACTCTAATGAGTTTAAGTTTTGGAAAGTAATCCGAAGATTTAAGTACCAGGCCTACTCAACACGGGAGTGCTAAGGAGGGAACCTGATTCTTCCAAGTGGAAAGGAAGATCTGGCATCAAGGGGCGGAGCCGAGGGATATACCACCCGGATGGGTGGGAGGAGCCAGCTTAAAGACTTCCTGCAAGATATTTAAAGGGAAAGGACATGCCATAACGTGTGGATAAGAACAACATATGCACATCCCTAGAATGGGGTGCATGCCCCTGACTTCTTCTGAATGAGAAAGTAATGGGAGTAGAAGCCTGTGTTGCGCTCCACCTCTGGCACTACATCCACTGCCCTGTTGCTCAAGAGGCCTGCAATCTCCTTCACCAGAAATTCAAACAAGAATTAAGAAGGGAGGGCTGGTTCCTGGATGGATAATCGGGAGGGAAGTCCAAGAAATTAAGTGAGTATCCCTCCCAGATGATGCTTAAGATCCAGCGATAGTAAAACTAAGTGAGATGCTCCCCCTCCCCAATGGAGAGAAGAGGTCTGCCCCAGGCACTTGAGGCAGAACTGGGGCCAGAATTTCAGAGAGTGGCACTGGGTGCTTTTGAGGTCTGTGCCTTTGATTGCAGTTTCTTCTGCTACTGGGGAAGCTGAGACTTGACTTGAGTTCCCTTGTCTTTGCCACAAAAGGACTGCTTATTGTGGTAAAAGACTCATCCCACGAGGGGCAGGCTGAGAAGTCTTAATGGCCATTCTGGTCTTCTGGGAGTCCTTGAGGGATTGTTCTATCTGCTGATCAAACAGATAGGAGCCGTTAAACGGTACATTCATGACCTGTTTCTGGACATCATAGGAGAAACCAAACATCCGAAGCCAAGAGTGCCTTCTGATGCAGATTCTTGTAGCAGCAGAGCGGGAAGCAGTGTCAAATGCATCCATGGTTGCCTTCAACTGCTAACTGTTTGACTCAATGCCATGGGTAACAGACAAAGTATTTTCTGCTTAGTCTCTGAATCTGGCAAGGTCTCTGTGAGAGACCTGAGAGAGGTCCAAAGGGCATACTCATACTTAGAGAAATGCCCCTGGTAACTAGCTATTCGCATGCTAACGGTAGCTGCAACAAAAGTTCCTTTCCCCATCGTGTCTACCTTATGAAACTCCTTATTGATGGGATGCACTGTAACCTCCTGGGGAAGAATGGCCTTGTCATTCTCAGCCAGAATGACAATCTTGTCAGCAATCGGCTGGGAAGCCAAAATAGGCCCGTCTTTAGGGGCAGCACATATAGTCTATCTGCTAACAGACAGGGGGAATAAACACAGGTCTAGCCCACACTGCTTCTAAGACAGTCTCAAATGCAGGGGGAATGGGAGGTATAAGGTTGACCAGCATATTGGAAACATTGAGCCACTCCAGACAGAGATGTGTCCCCCAGTCAATGGCAGAAGGCACAAAAGCAAGGGTTGCATACATATTTGAAGCACAGCCTAGAAGGAAAGATATTCCTGTGGCACAGGAGAAGGGCCTGGAGTTGAATTGTCCAGGCTGTAAAAGAGGGTCATCGTCACTGCCCTTGTAAATGATGAGGTCAGGGTCAGACTCATCCCCCCTCCAGCTCCTCTCTGGAAAGAGAAGCTCGGTGAGGGGAGGACCTAGAAATGTCTAACTCAGTTCTGGGAGTTGGAAAGACAGGTGACACCAGCACCGGCAGAGAGGGGGCTGGCACTGGGCCTGGTGCTGACCAAGAAAGAGCCGTCACTGAGCCCGGCACCGACAACAATAAGTCAGGGCTGGTGCTGGCACAAGCTGAGCTGGTGCCAGGAATGGCATCAACAGAAAGACTGAGCCCGGTGCTGCGGGATATCTCAGCACCAGAGGCAGTGCCTGGTGTGGCATTGGGGGACAGGCCCCAAAAGACTTGATCATCAACCACGGTGTGGGCCCAGCCGGCACCGAAGTGATCAGAGAAGGTATCTGGGCTAGCCCCAAGACAGTGACACTGCGAGGGGGTGCAGCCAGTGGAACATGCATCAGCGGTGCAGTCACTAGCAAGAACTCAAAGGCCATTGCTAGATCCAAACACTCTACCTGGCTAGTGTGTCCCGACTGCAGCTTCAGCACCCTTGGCCCTGTGGGCCCTAGAGATGGTTCCGCGAGAAAGGACAAGCAAGCTAAATGCTGTACTCACTGCTACATAAGAGCTGCCCAGTGATGAAACTGCCCACCAACATCCCCACAGGTAAACAGGGAGGGACTCCAGGCCCAAGACCTGGAATGGAAACAAGCAGAAACTGTTGGGAATCCCAATAGTGCCAGAGAGGGCTTCCTGCTCCTGGATGCTGAGGACCTCACAGCAGACCTACCAGAGGGCGACCTCACGCAGTACAATTTCTTCACCTTCACATGGGAAGAGGAAGAACTCGAGTTCAAGTGGTGCTGGGCCTCCAACTGGAATCGAGAACAGGCCTGCTTCTGTTTGTGTTTACAGGAGGGCTGTCTTCCCTCCTGAACATAGGACCGCTCATCATCAGAACCCATCCTTGGAGAGTGAAGTGGACTGGACACTGCCCTGCTGCCAGAGCAGCATGGCTGAAGAGGTTCCTTACCACCACCATTGGTGTCCATGACCTTTGACTGTTGTTCAGTAGGGCTGTGAGAAACTGACAGAAAAACTCTAATTTTTTTTTTTAAATACTAAACTGACACAAAAATTAACCCTAGCTATAAAGGCTAAAACTGAATGAACTGAAAGCTGTTGTCATATAGACATGAAATTCTGACTCCCAGCAGGTGAGCAACGTTGTAACTGAAGTGCACTCAACGGCAGGAAAAGAGAAACTGAGGCAGATAAGGGTTGGTGCTGAGGTAAGCAATGCAGCGCGAGCTAGTCTCGCAGTTCCGTGCATGCACACAGCCTACCTTGGCGCCGTCCCTCTTGAAAAGTTCCGGCTCCCGCAGGGACCTAGCACCTCCAGCTAAGAATCCACTGGTGTGAATCAATGGTGAAGATTGGTCCTGGAAGATCTACTTCTTAGGGAGTCTGTAACCTCCTCCTAAAGAGGAGGGCTTACCTGGACTGCTGCTGTGCTGCCATTTGAGCCCTACCCTTGGACTTCCTGCTCACTCAGACCCCAGGACTGACATTTTAAAGGGACTAGAGGAGCTGCCGCTTGAAGAACACCACACATTCGCACATGGAATGTGCGCATGTTCAAGTAGCCACTTGCTTGAACATGTGAGATGACTTTGCAGCTCAATTCTTTTCCGCACTGGGAGTGCCCACCAACCCCCAGAATTTAAAGGAGCATTGGTGGCCAACCACAGCAACCCCTCTGTGCTCCATCCCCAAGAATACCAGTGGACATCAGGGGGCTCGGAGACACTGGGGGTGGTGGTGGGGGGGCGCACTTAGCGATTTGGTGCGCTGTGCTTTTAAGAGAATGGGTGAGATTGCCAGATGCCCAGAGACTGCCTGTGTGAATGGGGGAAGCAGAGAATGGAACTCCCAGTGGGGAGCACAAGAACCCAGCTGGCTTCACATTACCACCAGATAATAGCTCATGAGGGCTGCAACCAAATTCGGGCACAGCACACTATCAGGGGCAAAATTAAATAAAATAAAACATAGACTTTGGAGCATTGGGCCCCATTCAAGCGAGAGGGTAGTCATCTTTATGACCCCTGAACTGGACAGCCACTCAGTTAACACTCAGCAAGCCAAACACAATGGATTGTGGGAGGGTGATGTCATAAGGACTCCCCCAAATGGAGTGGAAGGTTTTTTAGCCAATCAGAGGGCAAGACCAGGGAGAAGGACTGATAGACCAGTTTGCCCAATTAGAGACTGAATGGAGGGAAAGAGATGTCTGGGCTTTGGAGGAGCAAAGGGCAGTCCAATCAAGAGTGAGAAGGATGTAGACCTGCTGCTTTTAAGAGAAAGCAAGGGGCATAACCAGGACAATAACTCCTGCGAGCCTCTCCAGGATTCCATCAGAAAACCACTAAAGAACCTTTTCCTGAGTTCATCAAAGTTAGAGACTGTTTCAGAGAGCTCTGTGTGGGAGAAATTGCTAAAAGTGTAAACCATTGGGACACTGCTGCATCCAAGAGTTTCGGAGCTGATCCGAGTGGAGACAGATACCTGCATTCCTGCTTATCCTGCTTCGGAGGCAGGTAAAGGGCCTGCTAGCCTTCACCCAGTGGGGTGTCTTGTGGAACAGGGAGTCACGGATGCGTGTCTTAGTATGGGTACACTCTTGAGCCACTGGGGAGTTGGACCATGGGGTCGCTCCTGGGTCCGGGCTCCTTTGGAACTGGGAAGCCGCTGCATAGTACTCCTGCATCCTGTGTATAGAGCCAGAAGGGCTGTTCCAGAGAAATTGGGCCAGAAGAACTGTAGCCAGAGAAGTGTGAGCCAGAAGTGCTGAGCTGTTATTCCTGTTCAAAAGAATCCAAAGCTCCTAATTGCTGTAGATCCTACTCCTGTGTGCTGCTCCTCGACTTGTCTGAACTACTGCATCTGGAGGTCAAGTGAGTGCTGGCATTGCAGGCTGGAGTTTTTTTATTGCTCTCTGCTTGGATTACAACTGGAGTTTGAAGCCTTTTGGGAATTCAAGCGAGTCTTTCGGAATCTCAATTTGTTTTTAAACTCTGCTAGCATACTATGGCCTGTTGGGGGGTTAAAATGCAAGCTTGCTAACATTCCTCAAGTGCACCACTGAAATAACCTGGGCAACGTAACAACCAGGCCCACATCAGGACTTTAGTATAACTCTTGGGTACCCAGAGTCTACTTGGTAGGGCATGGGGTCATAATGTCATGGCCGAAACCATCCAAATCAATAATACTGCACTCAAAATGGTGTGTGCTAAAACAAGGCTGGGAAAAAACACTGACCATACCAGAAACAGAGCACACCATAAACAAAAAGAACACTATTTTGTTTTTGTTTTTTGTGGAGGGCTCTGCTCCCCGCAACCCCCCACTTTCCCCTAGACTTATTATATCTAACTCCAAGGGGATGTGGACTTTGGGGAGGGGCGAATCACTAGAGAGTGATGTTTTTTTTGTTTGCAGAAAAAAAAGAAAAAGCTGCAGCACTATGGGACCTGGGGTGAACCGAACTGTGGTCCCAGGACACCAATGCCGCCAGGTACTGGTGCTCTAGCCACTCCACCACGGAAGAAGCTTGACCATGCACTGCATCGTCAGCCTCCTTGACACTCCCTCATATGAGCCTACAGTGAAAGGGGTAGCAGTTATTACCACATGCTCAGAAACCTCTGTCGCTGTATAAACATTCGCACTTTCTGCAGCACAGTAATTCATGTGTTGTTTCGGCAGCGCTGTATTGACCCGGTACCATTTTGGTAGTTGTGTTACACTTGTATATATAGTTCTACTACTGGTACCAGTTAAAGTGTACACCACATTTTATGTAATTTAGTTCATCTCAGTGGGCCCCTTGCTTGGGAAGGTGCACTTGGCTTATGGTTTACTGATATATGGGGAAGTGTTTATTTGGTGACTTGCAACTGCTTAACCCATCTTTTTTCTCCAGCTACCCAGCCCTGTGTTGTCAAATAAAAGCATTGTAAATGGTTTGAATTTCACCCTGGTGTGTGCCCTCAGTCTGCACAATCTGTATCTGAATTGTTTATTGGCAAAAGTGATAACTGTTGGTAGTCCCCAGGGGGGTGCTCTTGTCCAACGTAGGGAGATAGGTAGGTACTGCATCCCAGAGGGAGGTAGTACACACAACATCTGGCCCACTTATTCTCTCTGGGAGAAGGCACTGTGCTTTTTATTATTCTGAGATGAACCTCCCTACAGAAGGAGAACAAACAAACCCAACCCTTCAACCAGGTGTGCACCTTTACAGTCACCAGGCAGGGGTGTGAACCCGGTCACTGCACCAGCTGGAGGAGGTCACGACCCAGGTTCAGGAATGGGTCCAGGAGTCAAGAGGGCTGGCTGGTGGGGAGGACTGAGCATCCTAGGGACTACTTTCCTCCTCCTCCACCTTCTCCAGGGATGGGGAGGGTGGGTCAGCTGCCGGCACTCGAAAGACCCCTAGCGGAGGCTGGAGGAACTGACCGCCAGAGCTTGGGGGGGGGGGCAGATGTCAGCGAGTTGCCATTGACGTCACTGCATGCCATGCCTCCTGACCAAAAACACAAAAAATGGGTCCATGCTGCATGTCGTTCGCCTCACCCCGCAGATCTCACACTGTTGCCCCGCAGCACTCCCCAGAAATCAAGCCTCAGGTTCCGATGAGGGAATGATGGGCCCCTCAAAGGCCTTGCCCTAGTGGGTAAGGCAGGGAGGAACACAGGGGAAGGTAAATCCTGGGGAACAGTTGATGGGGCTGAGGGAAGAGGTTGGGACAATGTGGGCCAGCCCAGGGGAGCATAAAAGAATAAAAAAAAAAGGGTAAAATGACTTTCCAAGAAGTAGAGGACTGGTGTGCATTCAAGGGGTTGGACCAACAGAAAATGCTCCTAGTGAAAAAAATGTGGCTGAGAAGCTGGGCAAGGAGTCCATTTTGTGAAGTGCTGGAGGGTGCTTTGAAAGAGTGCGAGAGTTTAAAGATTCAGAAAGTTACCAGAGAATCTGGAATCCAGGGAAGAAACTTATTTGTGGAAACCGAGAAGGACTTAAGGGCCAGGGCTTTCCATGCCATGCTGACACCTGAGGGGTCTCAAGAGATCTGGGTGGTGATAAGCAAGGGGAGTCCTGACAATCTGAAACGCCTTTCACCATGCCAGAACTCTGGGGTAGATTGTAAGACTGAACTAGAACTGCTGCTGGCTAGTGGGGGAGGACCCCCTGATGATGTGTAGACTTTGTTGCCCGCCCGGGCAGCCTCTGAAGAATCTTGCCCTGCTGGTTCCAACTATTATCGATGCCTAAGACTTTGTTCTGGCACCATCCCCACTCCTGCTGGAGAAGAAGATTATGAAACTTGGATTGCTAATGCAATCTCAATGCTCCAAGAATGGCAATGCTCAGAAGCAGAAAAATATAAAAGGTTGGTAGACAGCTTGAAGGAGCCAGCCTTGGATGCTATCAGGTCCTTGCATACCACTGACCCAGATGCTAAAGCAGACAAATACCTCGCCACCCTAGACTGTGTATTTGGGAGTATGGAATCCTATGATGACTTGTGCTAGGTCAAGGCCAAAGTTTCAAATACTAAAGCTCAAGTGTCAAGTAATTGGGATGAGACTGTGGGCCATACTTAAGCTGTAGAAGCTCGAGTGGATGGACGGCCCACCCAAGTACTACTGGATGGTGGCTCCCAAGTCACTATAGTGTTCCAAGTCTATTATAAGTAACTGTCTCATAAAAAGTTGGAGCCTTTTTTGGTAGGCTTGGATGTGTGGCATCTCAATGACGCTTCATACTCTCATTAGGCCTGATCCATATCTGGATCGCCTTCCTGGTGAGTGTTGCTGGAACTCCTACTGCTGTGGAGACGTGTGCCCTGTTGTGCCCACAAACAACCATGTACGAAGAGATTCTGATTATTGTAGGAACCAAAGTCCATATGTTCTACTGCCTTGGTCAGCTGTGCAAAGAGTTTGAGGCACAACAAGGAAAAGCATCACTGCCCCTCCATGGACTTGTTAGACAAGCCTACAATCGCAAAGCCACTGTCCCACCTGAGGATGAGGCTGTAGGAACTGAGTGGCATCAAGAACACTCTAAAATGGTGTTACCTCTTAAAGCAGAGTGCTCCATCACTGGAGTAGTGTGACTTAAGGGACCTTGTCATGATCAGCTGCTGATGTTGGACATCCCAGAGGAAGCTGGTTTGCCAGAGGGGCTCGCAGTCAAACCTAGTATACTGCCAGCTAAAGCTTGTGCTTATGTCAGATGAGTAACTGTACACGTGACAAATGTAACCAACTGACCAGTTACTACATGAAGGGGGCAGACATTTGCCTGGTCTATTGTGCCTACCTGACGGTTCAGACACACAAGAGAGAGAGCCCAGCTCCTAGACAACTAGATCCTTCATTGTTCGAGATCAGAGACCCCTCTTTACTCATAGAGTGGTGGAATAGAATCCAAAAGAAGTTGGTGCAGTGAACAAAAGTTTTCTCCTTGAAGGAATGGGATGTGGGGTGTGCCAAGGGTGTGGAGCACCACATCAGGGTCATGGATGAGAGGCCCTTTCAGGAAAGGTCGATACGGCTGGACTCAGCTGACACAGATGATGTCCAGAAACACTTGCAGGAGATGCTGACCACAGACATACTTCAAGAATCCAGGAGCCCCTATGCATCCCCCATTGTAGTTGTCAGAAAGAAGAGTGGAGCTGTCAGGATGTGTGTGGACTACTGAGTGCTAAACAAAAGAACTGTACCTGACTAATACACTTTGCAACAAGTCCAAGATGCTCTAGATTGTCTGAACGGAAGTTAATGGTTCAGTGTGATGGACTTGAGATCCATCTACTATCAGACTGCCATGGCCGAGCAAGTTTGAGAAAAGACTGCATTAATTTGCTCCCTGGGATTCTGTGAGTTCCTCCGAATGCCACAAGGGATCTCCAGAACACCTGCCACCTTCCAGCGGCTAATGGAAAGGGCCATGGGTGACATGAACTTACAGTATTAGAATACCTAGTGTACTTACAGTAGATGATATCTTGTTTGAGAAGACCCTGGAAGAATATGAGGCCTATTTGCTCAAATAACTGGAGGAGTATGGTCTCAAGCTGTCTGTTGACAAGTGCCAGGTCTTCAGGACCTCGTTCAAGTACTTGGCCACATTGTGTCTCAAGATGGTATTAGTACTAATCCTGAATATGTACAGGCCGTCACTACCTTGCATAAAATTACCCTGCTGAGAGAACTGAAGAGTTTCTTGGGATTTGCCGGTTACTACCATAAGTTTACTGAGATTACACCAAGACTGTCAAGTCTCTGTAAGACTTAACCCAAGTGTATACCACCACCAATCAGAAAAATAATAAGGCATCACAGTCCACTCCTGGGAAAGTTTACTATAGACTGCATGAACCGTTTGGGCCCAGATGGACTAGAGCTTGTGATGAAGCTTTTGGAGAGATACTCAAGACAGTTGACAAATGCCCCCATGTGATCTTATACAGACCCCAGTAAGCTATATGTGTTGCATACAGATGCTAGTCTCAGTGGGTCCAGAACAGTGTTATATCAAGAACACCCACAAGGACTCCGGCCAATAGTGTATGCCAGTTGCAGTTTGTCACCCTCAGAAAGAAACTACCTGGTCCACAAGCTGGAGTTTTTGGTCTCAAATGAGCAACTGTCTATCAGTTCCAGCAATACCTGTATGGGGCTCACACCACTGCCCACACGAATGACAACCCCCTCACATATGTGCAAACGACAGCTGTTTTGTCACATGATTACTGTGTGGCATATCGCCCAAGGAAGAGCAACACTGACACTGATGTCCTATCCAGAAGGCCACACTCAGAAGTGGCAGGAAAAAAATGGATCGGAATCCCAGAAACTGTTGTTCCAGCTTTGTGAAAAGGATATGACCCAGAAGAATCACAAAACTGCAGTGAATCACCTCACCTGATGGACAGTTTGGGTGGCCCATCCAACTGCATACTGTACCTGTGGTCTATTGTAATGTGGTGTCCCTCAGTAAAACTACTTTGTCATAAATTAGTCCTCATGACTGGAGGACAGAGCAGCTGGAGGACTCTGGAATCTGAGACATTGTCCACCCGCTTCAATGTGGGGAATGCCCTGAGTATCAAAGTAAATCACCCTGACACCTCCCTACTACTGAAAGAGTGGAATAAATTGAAAGTGCATGATTTACAAAGAACCACAGGGCAATGATGGATCAACTTTAAAACAGTTGTTACTGCCAGCAAAGCTCAGAAAGATGGTTCTCAAAGCCCTGCACGATGATTTTGGACATTTGGGAGTGGACAGAATGTTGGATCAAGCTAGAAGGAGGCTCCATTGGCCTAGGATGAGCACATAGGCAGAGAACTACTGCAAACAGTATAAGAGATGCATCCAGTAGAAAACACTGCCCACTGTTCCTTTGGTGAACACTACCACAAGTGCCCCTATGGACTTAGTTTGCGTTGACATTTTGAGTCTGGTACTAGATAAAAAGAATATTGCTGACATCCTGGTGGTGACTGATCACTACTCCCGGTATGTCCAGGCCTTTCCAGCTAAAGACCAAAGGACCACCACAATAGCGAAGATTCTGGCTGAAGAAAAAATTACTCACCTTAGTAATGTTGTTTCTTCTAATAGAGTCTTGCTATATTATGACATACGCAGTGAGTCCCAACCTTCGAACTGCTCCGGAGATGAAAGAGTTAACTTTCCATGCCAGGCATGGAATGCTGAGCTCGAGCTCGGTTGAAAACTCTGTCTGTTGTTCTTCAAACTCAAACCGTCAGATCTTTATGAGCTAAACTCACTGAGGTTCTATGTGGAAGATGTAAACCTACACTAGCCAACTGGCTACTAACATAATAACACATTTTTTGGTCCCAAAACAAAGACTCAAGTCAGGAGACCCAAGAAATGAAAAACAACACCAAGTCACCCCAAAAAAGGAGGGGTGAAAAACAACAAGGTGGGCACCTACTAAGTGCCAACACTGCACTGCCCACCCACATCCCAAAAACAGAGGTTCCGAGACGGGCAAGCAGGGAGGGAGGTCATGATATAGCAAGACTCCAATAGAAGAAACAACCTTACTAAGGTGAGTAATTTTTCTTCAAACAACATGAAGTCTTGCTATATTATGACATATCTGAACTACAAGCAGTACCTCCATGGAGGAGGGACAGAACCTACTTGGGAAATAGGCTCTGAAGCACAGCAGTGCTAAACCGGCATCACTCCTAGCCTGGATATCCAGGGAGTAATGCTTGCAAAAGTATGAACTGTTTTCCAGGTAGCTGCTTGACATATCTCTAGAATAGGGATGTCCCTGGCAGCAGCCAGGGAAGCAGCTGTACCTCTGGTAGAGTGAGCCCTCAGGCCTGAGGGAGGAACCTTACCCAGTTTTTCATAACAAAATTGGATACAAGAGACAATCCACCTGGCAAAGGATCTCTTAGTGGCAGGTTTCCCCATACCAACCTCGCCATAAGTGAGGAACAGTTGGGGGGAGTCAAACCTGTGACCCTTGGTACGCTCTATGTAGTAGCTAAGGGTTCTTTTGACATCTAAACTGTGCAGCCTCCTCTCGCCAGAGGAGGAATGGTCAGTGAAGTACACAGGAAGAGACATAGATTGATTAAGGTGGAAATCTGAAACCACCTTAGGCAAGAACTTCCTGTTAGTCCTGAGGACCACATTATCTCTATGAAAGGAGATAAAATCAGGCTCCACTGACAAAGCTTGTAATTCACTTATGCGTCTGGCAGAAGTGATGGCTACCAGAAACACAGTTTTCCAAGTCAAGTACTTAAGCTCTGCTGAAGACAAAGGTTCAAAAGGGGGTTGCATAAGCTGAGCAATGCAAACATTAAGGTCCCAAGCAGGGGCAGGGTCCCTGAATGGAGGGCTGGTGTGAAGCAATCCCTTGAAAAACTTGGAGAATACAGGGTGAGCTGAAAGAGAAGAGGGCTTACCTGCTGAAATAAAGGCAGACACAGCTGCCAGATGCACTTTTAGGGTAGCTGGTCTCAGCCCCAAGGTATTTAGATGGACCATGTAATCCAGGACTGTGGGTAAATCAGCAGATTCTGGGGAAACATGTTTTCCACAGCACCACATGGACAATCTCTTCCATTTGGAATTATAAGTAGCCCTGGTAGAAGGTTTTCTAGAAGCCTTCAGGATGTCCATTACACCCTGGGAAAGGTGTAAATCAGCAAACTCTAACTCTTCTAGAGCCAGGCCTTGAAATTGAGAGATTTGAGGTTCAGGTACCAAACCCTTCCCTGAGCACAGGTTAACAGGTTGTGATTCCTGGGAAGACAGAGGGGAAGATGGACTGCTAAGGACAGCAGGAGTGGATACCAGGGTTGTCTGGGCCAATCTGGGGCAATCAGGATCATCTTGCAGGGTTGAGACCTGATTTTGACTAGCACTTTGAACAGCAGAGGGAACAGGGGAAAAGCATAGAGAAACTTCCCTTCCCAATTGAGGACTAAGGCATCCAGAGGGACTGAGCCCAACACTGGGGGCCTGCAGCAAAAAAAGGGGAAGTTGGTAATTGTCTGGGGTGCAAAAAGATCTATCTATGGGGTGCCCCATCTGGCAAATACCACCTCCAGGACCAGGGGGTCCAGTGACCATTCGTGATGGCCCTGGGAAATCCTGCTGAGAGCATCTGCCAGTACATTGTCCTCGCCTGGGAGATGAACTGCCATAAGGGAGGTGTTCAGGGAGTAAGCCAGAGACCACAACTTCATTGCTTCGGTGCACAAGGCCGTAGACCGAGTGCCCCCTTGCTTGTTGATGTATCACATTGTGGTGGTGGTGTCTGTTCTGACCTGTACCACTTTGTTCTGAACAGACTTGGAAAAAGCTTGAAGTGCTAGAAAAACTGCTCTGAGTTCCAACAGATTGATGTGGAGCAGGGATTCCTGAGGGGACCACAACCCCTGGGTAGTGAGGTCGCCCATGTGAGCTCCCCATCCCAAGAGGGATGCATCTGTAGTAAGGATTAAGGAGTGAGACTGGGTGACAAAAGGAACCCATTGTCTGAGATTGCTCTGATCCTGCCACCATTGTATGGCCTGGATCAGGGTTCAAGTCACTGGGATCAATTTGGTTAGAGGGTATTTCCTTTGAGACCAAAAGGCTCTCAAATGGAACTGAATATCCCTCATCTAAAATATTGCTCCCTGCACCACTGCTGTAGAAGCAGCCATGTGCCCCAGGAGCTGTCGAAAATGCCTTGCTGGTCGAGACACCTGCAGGGTGAATGAGGAGGCCAGAGAGACCAGGGTCCTTGCGCTGGCCAAAGGGAGGAAGGCTCTGGCTTTCTCTGTGTTCAGTTCTGCGCCTATGAAGGTGAGGAGCTGAACAGGCTCTAGAACTGACTTTGAAAGATTCAGAAGGAAACCTAGAGAGGTGAGCAGTTGCTGAGTTATCTGTAGGTGTAACTTGACTTGGTCTGGGGACTGGCCTACTATGAGTCAGTCGTCCAGATAAGGGAAGATGGCAATTTTTTGCCTTCAGAGAAGCAACTGCTACTGCCAGGCATTTTGTGAACACCCCTGAGCGGAGGTGAGGCCAAACGGCATTGCTCTGAACTGGTAATGGCCTGAGGGCAGCTCGAACCTGAGGTACTTTCGATGGGAGCTTCTGATGAGAATATGGAAGTAGGCATCCTTGAGGTCCAGGGACGCTAGCCAGTCCCCTGGCCTTAAAGAGGGTAGAATAATTCCCAGAGTCACCATTTTGAATTTTGGTTTTAAAAGGTGCTTGTTTAAGTATCTGAGATCCTGGATGGGCCACCATTCTCCTGTCTTTTTTGGGGTAAGGAAGTACCTGGAGTACAACCCTTTGCCCTGGTGTAGGGGTGGAACCCTTTCCACGGCTCTGAGAGCCAGGAGGGAAGAGACCTCTGCCTCTAGGGCAAGTGCCTCTGGAGGATTTGCAGGTAGAAAGGATCTGGTTCTCATCTTTGGAAACTTTTTGAAGCTGAGAACCAGTCCCTGGCTTACTACTTCCAGGACCCACTTGTCTGATGTCAGAGACTCCCAGTCCTAGACAAAGTAAGCCAGCCTGCCCCCTACAGGTAGTTGAGAATCGGCCCTGGCAACCCCATCAGGGTGCCTGCTTGGCAGGGGCTTTGGGCTGAGGGATGGAAGCAGGCCTGCTTGCACCCCGTCTGCCTCTCCCTCTAAAGAACCCCCTCTGGGCAAAAGCTGAAGAGGAGGCCTGGGCTTGGTAAAAAGGCCTATGAAAAGGCCTGCCCCTGCCCCTGGGAAGCTGCCTTTGAGGAGTGGCCTGCCTTTCCTTGGCCTGTGCACTCCTATAGGTGGTCCTATACTCATCCATTTTCTTCATGTAATTCTCTGTCTGCTCCCCAAACAGAGAATTACCAACAACAGGAAAATCCATGGCCTTAGTCTGGGTATCCTGTGACAGGCTAGTACATCTGAGCCAAGCCATCCTGCGAAGAGCCACAGATGTAGCCATGACTCTTGATGACACATCATTTGAGTCCACTGCAGCATGGAACCGCACCTTGGATGCCTCAATACCATCAGCAGCCACCTGCTCCAGCTCCTTGGCAAGCTGGCCAGGGACCTGTTTTGCAAGAGCCATAACAGTATCCCATCTGGATTTCTGGCATCTAGCAACGTAAGCCATATAATTTGCCTGTCTGAGTCCCAAGGATGCTGCCATGTAGTGTTTCTTTGCCATGGCATCAACCTTCCTGGAGTCCTTGTCTGGGGTGTGAGGCCAAGGGGATATTTGCCTTGTCACAGGCTACAGCCTGCACTACCCCAACATGGCTGCATTGTTGTGTAAGGAACTCTGTATCAGAGCCTGACAATGTGTACCTCTTGTCCATTCTCTTATCCACAGGAGGTATAGTGTGAGGAGTTTTTAGAATTTTAAGTCTGTTTCCCAAAACATTTATGCAAGGGAACAGACAGTCTCCTAGACTCTGGGATATCCATCATTTCCACATAGTCAGGCTCCTCTTGATCATCCACAGCTTCCTCCATAGGGAGCTGGAGGGTTTCAGCCACTTTTTTATAGAAAATAAAATGAGAAGGGGACTCAGAAAGCCTAGGAGGGGACACTCCTGAAGGTCTGTTTGGGGAGATGTCCGGGTCGATGGGCACATCCAGACTTTCAAATCCACATTCACTCTCCTCATACTCCTCTTCCCCCTCCTCCGGTTCATAATATTCCTCTAAATCGTAGTCTTGAACCGGTGGAACCGGCCGAACCGGGCGCTTACCTGATGGCACTGGTTCGGTCGGAACCGGAGAAAGCGACTGGACAATCTGAATCGCTTTGGCTATCTCTTCAGCGGTTGGAGAGGAAAGTTTTGGCTCCACACCAGCTGATTTTCTAGTCCTTTTTTGCTGGAACCGACCCCTCAGAGTCGGCTCTCCTTTTGCCCGAGGAAGTCTCGCCCTGGTCAGAGGGCACTCCCTCTGGTTCGGTTGGAACCGAACCGGGCTGGCCATCCGGTTCAGCGGAGTTCTTGGCCTCCCTTTCCCTTAGCCTACCAACTCTCTTATCCAGGGTAGCTACAGGAAAATTTTTAGAAATCTGGCAGTCTGCATTGAGGTGGTAAAACCCCTGACAATAAACACAGGTGGTGTGGGGGTCAGCCTTGGCAAAGGCTTCCCCACACACACTGCAGTGTTGAAACCCAGTGGGCCCGTTTTTTCTTTTGGGTTTCTCAGACATAGTGCCAGTCCTAACCAGACTTGCCCGTTTATGGCAATCCGCCAAGCAAGACCCTCTTATCGGTTCCCAACCGTGTCACGGGTCGTGGAAAAAAACGTAAGAAATTCCGTTTTTTTAAGAACCGATAAGAACCGGGTAACCACACTCTAAATGACAGAATAAAATATTTTTAGACAACCTGATCGGTTCAAGAGTGAACCGATAACAGTTTACAAGTTCCACACAGAAGAGAAATAATGTAAACCTATCTAATACTCACAAATACCACAGACAGAGCTTGAACCGACCGGTTGCGGTTTAAATACGGTCAAAAAACTGAGAAATTAATACTTTAACCGACAAAATGAACCGAGCAGAAGGAGAAATCTCCGGAGCGACTGTTCAGTGAGGCGGAGTAAAGAATCTGATGGTTTGAGTTTGAAGAACAACAGACAGAGTTTTCAACCGAGCTCAAGCTCAGCGTTCCATGCCTGGCATGGAAAGTTAACTCTTTCACCTCTGGAGCAGTTCGAAGGTTGGGACTCACTGCATATGTCATAATATAGCAAGACTTCATGTTGTTTGAAAAAATACTTTATTCATTATAGACTTCCAAAGAGAATCTATTCTGAATACGGTCTGGATTTTAAAAGCTGACTGATCAAAGAACTGCTGTCTCTGTGGGGAATTAGGAAGTCCCGAACCACTCCATACCACCCCCCAAGGTGCTCCTCAACCCAAAAGATTCAAGGACTTTGTTAGATGTGTTGGGCACACTGGATCCTCACTCAAAAGCAAATAGGAGTCAGCAAGTGAGCATGCTTGTCCATGCTTACAATTGCACTCACAATGATGCCATGGGGCTATTCCCACATTTGTGTACGTTTGGGAGCGAGTCCAGGATTACAGCAGATCTTGCATTTGGAGTGTCATCTGATGGGGATAATTTAGAGTGTAACCCCCAGGTGGCGCTGTCCCAAGGGTTACTACCCCTGCCTGATTGACTACTGACAGGTTGAGGGGCCTAGGTTCTATGGCGGGTGCCTCCACCCAGAAGTCAGGGTTTGTAGTGGTTAGACTAGCTTGGTCACAGCCCTCTGGGACACTGAGACCCCCTTTTATTCCCTCTAGTGACTCACATAATACACAGGAGTTACAGCCCCAGTACCCTATGTATACACACTGTTCACTCATAAAGTACCACTTACCCTTGAGACTGATTCTGCAGCACGTCTCTGAGGATCCCCTGTAAAATAAGGTTAAACAACATACATAGCAAAATACAATACTGTTTCCATAAGTACCAACACCACAGACAGTATATAGTATAACAACAACAAATCTGATTTATTCAGGGGACAGTAACACGGGAGGGGGGCAATCAGGTTAATTGGTGGCATTAAATCACAGTACTGTGCACAAATACAGGGTCTTAAAAGTCACACTCTGGGTACCCAGGTTAGGGGGGGGGCTAGCCAGTTCCGTTGCACGGGGTTGGCCAGCAGGTGCAGATGGATAGGGCCCTGTAGAAGAAAATACATGCACAACGCCCAACTGTAATCCGGAGCTGGAGGGCTCAGTCCATGAAACAGTGAAACAACAAGAATTAGATGACACACTTGTGATTGAAAAACAAGCTGCAGGGGAATACCCCTGATTTGTACTCACAACACCCAAGCTGAGGATCAGATGGAGAATGTCCCTCTGGATTGCCAGAAGAGCAGGGCATAAGGACAGGGTCCTTGTGACTAGACCCCACTGCAGTTGATAGCAAATGGAAGTAGTCCGAATTAAGCTGGGGTTTACTTCCAGCTTCAACACACAATTCACTGTACAGGGAATTTGAAATAGCAATTCCCCACAAGCACTATGCACATTTATATGTAAAAAGAAAGTACTATACCAGGCAGGCTGCTCCTCAATCCCGATCGCAATTACTGCAAAATACCTGGGATCACACACAGCAGCTTCAGTTCCTGACAGACCGAGCACGATTCAGCAATTTCTCCAGTCTTCTACAGGGTGAGCCTGGTTTCCACACTTCTATTGCTTCTTTCTCCTCACTACTTGGATTCAGTCCAAACTGGCACTCACAAAGGCTGCAGACCGAAACTCAGGGCCTCCCGCGCGGAACTATATACTGCAGAAGCACACAGCTCCTTCTCTCTTCATTGCTACAACTGATCTGATCTTTCCAGTCACAGAGCAGGGCATTTCCTTTAGCTCCACACTATTCTGTTGGCTGATTCAGCTGTCACTCACAATAAGACTCCCTCTGTTGGTAGAAAAAGGCGCCAAGGTCAAAACTACATTTCCCAGAGTCACTGCCCATATAATCCCCTAGTGGCTAGCTCAAATTAAGAGTCCAAATTCTGATTCGTCCACAGGCTCCATTTTAAGGCTCCCTTAACCCAATTGGCCCAGCTCAGCAGTTTAGGTGCAAAATGGAGAGGTAACACACACAGAGTCCCAGCTGCAATAAAGGCAGGTTAGACAAACTACAATTTTGCTAATGCTTTAAATGATTACAGGCAAGCAGTTACAGCTTTCAGATGGGCTCCCTTTGCACCTTCAGCGACTGCAAAATGGAGTGATTACTCTGCAGCTCGGGCGGGATTCGAGCATTAACTACACAGTCCTCCCATACAAACTAATTAAGTCTGCAAGCAGACAGCTCTTAAAGAGACAGTACATGGAGGCTCAAATAGCACTCACTTGCAACCACAGTTAAGCAGCTCAGACGCCGAACACCACCCAGGCTTGGAGCATTCAGACAAGTTCCTGGAAGACTTTTGGGAACCCCCATTTGCAGGGGGTACAAGAGACTTATACCAAACAAGTTCAGCAATTGAAACAGCAGTTGGATGATGCTTACCCGTGGCCACAGAGTTGTCTAACAAAGGAAACTTGCCACATGAAACCTCATATGACAAACATGTCAGAGTTCACGAGTTACTCCTGGGACAGGGCCTTTGGTTTGAAACTTGGGCTTGCCTGGAAAGTGTAAACTTGCAGACCGGTGGGGCAATATCCCCTGTGTGGTTACAGAAAAGCTTGAAGACTTGCCAGTGTATATAGAGTTTGCTCAGAAGGGGAGCCCCAGAGAAGTAACATTTTGTGCCACAACCATTTGCTCCCCACTGGACAACTGTATGTGGCAGATCTAGAAAATGGGCCAGTACTCCCTCACAGAATGGAAACCAGTGGTTCTCATAGACACAAATAACAGACTACTGAGCCTGACCCCGAACTAGATAGCTGCCCACCTAGGCCTCCCAGAAGGCTCTTATTGAACTCATATCCAATGCAACAGAGTTGTCTGATGAAGATAACGGTCTTGTGAGATATTATTCTACTGAGGACCTCCCCCAGATGTTAAATGCTTCCAATGAGTGGTGGATGCCAAATACTACACCCACACAGTTAAACCCAGGTCCAGAGCCTTTTGATCCATCAGCTGACCTAGAGCATGTGGAAGATCCTATGGAGTCTGACCAAGAACCAGACATTGTACTTGAACCAACTCAGTCTGAAGAATCTCATTCACCTCCCAGAAATGAGGGTTGTAAAACCTCATGTGCCCAAGAACTAGAAGCAGTCCCACTGAGATGGTTAAAAAGGACTATAAAACTCCTTTTGAAACTGAATTATGACTCCCCTGATGCCCCCACTGACCTGCCCCTTTATACAGTATGGTGCACCATGGAATCTATGTTACTCCCTATTCCCTGCACTGCATTGTATTTAGTAACCCTGAGGTGTAATGTGAGGATGCAAAGTACTGGGCATTTTGGCTAGACAGGAACCAACTGTCTATGTAGAAGTGCTGATGGAAATATTGTTCATTCTGCTGCTGTCACTATATTGACTGGAATTTGAAGCTAGTCTAGCCAAGGAACATTTGTCTAAACAGAACTGTTAGTTGTTGTTGTCTGATTATGTCTTTCAGATCTGCACTGGATAGAACTTGTGGAATTGCCAGGATGACAATTTATTTATTTTTTTTCAATTATCTGTTTTTCCTCCTGGGAGCCTTGGCAGATGGCTGCAGTCCCTCCTTGTGGAGAGACTCACTCTACCACGTCTTGCGTCCCCATATCACTGACCACAGTTAATCTCCCATGGATTACCCCCCCATGGCGGGGCTAGGGAAGAGGGTGCCGGCCTCCTCCCCCAGACCCTATCCAAACCCAGGGTCGACCTCCATGAAGGCAGGAGCCATCAGAGAACCTGCCAGGCTCTGTTTCCACCCCCCCCCAACAACATGATGACATCGGTACATGTCTTCTGATCCATACTGCACTCCAACCACTGCCAGAGGGCAGTCAACAAGTGGGATGACACGTCTCCCTCACCCCAAGAGAGTAGAGAAGTCCTCCAGATGCTCGATCCACTCTCACCTCTGCCAACCCCCGGCAGCTTGAGCTTGTTCCCGAACCTGGGTCGCTGGCCAGGTGTGAGGTGTGGCATGCAGCGCCTCAGCCCTCAGTGCCACCGGGCCGGCTTCAGGACGACAACACATCATCCGAGGAAGAGTGTAACCCACCTTCTCGGGGGAGAGACTTTACCTGGACTGCTGCTGTGCAGTCACTGGAGCCCTACCCTTTGACTTGCTGCTCACACCAGCTCCAGGACTGCCACTTTAAGGGGACCAGAGAAGCTGCCGCTCAAAGACCGCTGCACATTCATGCATGGAATGTGTGCATGTTTGAGCAGCTGCCTGCTCGGTTGTGTGACCTGGCTTTGCAGCTCAATTGTTTTTCAGCACTGGCAGCACTCATCAGCCACCAAAGGTTAAAGCCCCATTGGCGCCTAAATGACAGCACCTCTATGTGCTCCAGCCCCAGGACACCAGTGGGCATCAGGGGGCTCGGAGACACTAGTAGGGGGAGGAGGAAAAAGGACAAGACTTGAAGATTTGGAAGGCTGCACCTTTAAGAGAACGGGAGAGATTGCCAGCTGCCTGGAGACTGCCTGTGTGGATGGGGGGAGCAGAGAACGGAGCTCCTGATGGAGAGCACAAGAGCTCATCTGACTTCACACTACCACTGGGTAACAGCCCATGGGGGCTGCAACCAAATCCAGGAATAGCACACTATGGGAGGCACAATTAAATTAAATAAAGACTTTGGAGTACTGGGCTCCATTCAGTGAGGAACAGCCTTCTTTATGACCCCAAACCAGATAGTCACCCAGTCAACATCCAGCAAGCCAAAAACAATGGGTTGTGAGGGATGGATGTCATTAGGACCCTCCCAAATGGAATTGTTTTTCCCCCCCAAACAAACTTTTTTTTTTCTATTTTTGCTCCCCCCCGGGGCTACAGCGTACACATACGTGTAAGTGCATGGAGACGCACGCACATGCCAGGATCTGGTGGCCCCTTCTGCCCCTCCCCAGACTTGCATCGCCACTCCTAACCCCCTGTGCTACCCATTGGACCTCCACCTGGTGGGAGGGGATGATGGCGGAGTGGGCATCCACCCCAATGGAAGGGAGAGCCATAGCTCAATCCCATTCCAACCCTCCCCCCGAGCCGGCACCCTGGCGGCCCGAGGTAGTTCCCGAACCTGGGTCGCCTGTGTGATGCAAGGTAAGGTGCCAAAGCCTCAGTCCTCTGCACCCCCGGGCCGGCTGTGGAATGGTGTTTTTTTGAGCCAATCACAGGACAGGAATAGGGAAAAGAACTGATAGCCCGATCTGTCCAACAACAGACTGAATGGATGGAAAGAGATAGCTGGCTTTGGAGGAGCAAAGGGCAGTCTGAGAGTGTGTGAGAAGGGTGCAGACCTGCTGCTGCTGAGAGGAAGCAAGGGACACAACCAGGCTAATAACTCCGTTAGCCTCTCCAGGGTTCGATCAGAAAATCACTGTGAACCTTTCCCCAGTTCATTAAAGTCAGAGACTGTTCCAGAGAGCACTGTGTGGGAGAAATTGCTGAAAGTGTGAACCAGTGGGACACTGCTGTATCCAAGATTTTCTGAGCTGATCCAAGTTGAGACAGATACCTGTATTCCTGCTTTGCCTGTTTTGGAACCTAAAGAGCCTGCTATCCTTTATCCAGTGGGGCGGCTCGGGGAACAGGGTTTCACAGGCTTGTGTCAGAGAACAGGTGTACTTTCAGTCCATTGGGGAATCAGATCATGGAGTCGCTCCTGGGGTCTGGGCTCCTTTGGAACCAGGAAGCCACTTCGTAGTGCTTCTGCATCCTGTGTGTTGTGCCAGAAGGGCTGTTTCAGAGAAACTGGGCCAGAAGGGCTGTAGCCACAGAAGTGTGAGCTAGAAATGCTGAGCTGTTCTTGCCTGTTCAAAAGAATCCAAAGTTTCTGATTGCTGTGGATCCTGCTCCTGAGTGCTGCTCCACGCCTTATCTGAGCTGCTGCATCTGATAGTCAAGTGAGTGCTGGCATTGCTGACTGGAGTTTTGCATTTCTCCCTATTTGGATTACAATTGGGGTTTCAAGCCTTTTGGGAATTCGAATGAGTCTTTTGGAATCTCAAGCTTTTTTATTTAATTGTGTTAGCACACTATGGCCTTTTTCGGGGGGGGGGGGGTCAAAATACAAGCTTGCTAATGTTCAAGTGCACCACTGAAATACCCTGGACAACATAACAACCAGGCCTGCACCAGGACTTTAGTATAACTCTCGAGTACCCAGAATCGATTTGGTACAGTAGTTGTGTTACACTTGAACCTATAATTCTACTACTGGTACCAGTTAAAGAGTATACCGCACCAGTATACTGTACTCTGTGTAATTTAGTTCAATTCGGTGGGCCCCTTGCTTGGGCAGGTGTGCTTGGCTTACAGTATACTGATATATGGGGGTAGTGTCTATTTTGTGCTTGCAATTGCTTAGCCCTTCTTTTCTTCTCCAGCCACCCAGGCCTATGTTATTAAATAAAAGCATCGTAAATTGTTTGAATTTCACCCTGGTCTGTGCCCTCAGTTTGTACAATCTGTGTCTAAATTGTTTATTAGCAAAAGTGATAACTGTTGGTGGTTCCCAAGGTGGTCTTGTCCAGTATAGGGAGGTGGGTAGGTACTGCATCCCAGAGGGTGATACTACATACAACATCTGTCCTACTTATTCTTCTGGGTGGAAGTGCCATGCTACCTATTATTTTGGGATGAACCCCCTACTGCAGGAGAACAAACAAATCCAACCCTCTCAATCAGATATCCCTTTTTATAGTCACCAGGCAGGGGTGTGAACCCGATCACTGTGCCAACCAGTGGGTCACACGTCTAACTGGGGAGATGCCCTTGCACTAAGTGATGCTGGCCAGCACTGTCAGGTGAGTTTTCCAGAGACCATTGTTCTGCTACTGTGAGGGATGCGGGTGTGGTAATCAATGGTGGAGATATTCTGGAAGATCAATAGTTATGGTAAGTGTATAACTTTCATATCTTTCAAGAGTCAGTCTACACCACTAATTCCCACTTATGAGTCAGAGTACCACGCTTCTCCATCTTTTCTAAAGGAGGAGCTGGCTCACCCTGAGGGTAACAGATACACTTTGCCATCTGCGTGGGGAAGACACCTGAGTGCAGGGCTCCTTACAGGTCTGGCAAGACCTGAAGATTATTCAGGGCCAGATGGGGGCTCCTGTTGCACAGGAGCAGGAGGGTTCCCGACAGTTCCTGCCTGACCTTAGGGAAGAAGAAATGAGTCACCTGAAATGCAAGTTAAGCAGCTTTTGGGCCCAAAACAGAGAATCTGTCAACATATAAGGACCGCTGGCCCACGCACTCTACACATTTTTCCTACTACAGTCACCATGGACCTTACCTGATCTCTGGCTCTTTCTTCCCATCCTCATTCCTTTCCCTGAGATTCTCTTATGCTTATCCTAAGCTTTCTTCAACCCTTCCACTGCTTGTGCCACAACAACCTTGGCTGGTAAGCGGTTCCAGGAATCCTCACCCTTTATGTGCAGAAGTACTTTCAGCTTCATATCATGTCCCCTTGTTCTTGAGCAAATTATTTTTCTAAAAATACTCCCTCCTGCATCTTATTTGCCCATTTAGGTATTTATAGGTCTCTGTCATATCCCTTTGCCTTCTTTCTTCCGGTTGTACATACTGAGTTCCCTCAGTCTCTCTTCATAGAACTTCTGATATAGATGTAACCCCTAGATGGCACTATCCCAAGGGCTACTACCCCTGCCTGCTTGGCTAGGAGCAGGTTAAAGGGCCTGAGTTCTGAACGGTGCCTCCACCCAAAGGTCAGGGTTGGTAGTGGTCAAGCTTAACCTGGGCACAGCCCTCTGGGACACTGTAACCCCCTTTCCTTACTAGTGGCCAGAACAATACAGAATAGTCACTTTCACAATACCCTGATACACCACACAAGTACCCACACTGTTTGCACTTACCACCGGGCTTTCTCTGGCGGCCCTGGGGACCCCTGTAAACAAGGTTATACACAGCAAATAACAGCAGTACAGTACTCTTGCACAAACTAGAACCACAGTCACGGTAAATTTAAAAAGAGTTAGATCTGAATTATTTAAGGGGCTTGAACAAGGGAGGGCGTAATCAGGTTAATTTGCTTAAAGACTTTATCAAACAAACAGTTATGGATGCACTTCAGGGTCCATAAACAGTCACACACTCTGGGTACCCAGATGGAAAATGGTGGGCTAGCCAGGAACGTTGCAGCTGGTTGAGGCTCTGTGATGGAAGAAAACAACATGCACAACACACACTGTTTGTAATCCGGAGCCGGAGGGCTCAGTTCGTGAAAGGAAAACAACAAGACAATCAAATGACACACTTTTAGATTAGGCTGTTGTTGCAGGGAGCTACCCTGATGATTACTCACGATACCCAAGACTGCACACAGGCTGGATGAAAATCAAGACAGCAGGTGGTTAATCTGGAGGGCCAGGAGAAGCAGGCCCACACGAATCGCCGAGGCGTCATTCCTGTTCAAGCATGCAGCAGGAAACTGATCCCCAGGCAGATCTCTCGTCGATGGCTTTCTCTGTGCAGCAGGTAGTCTGGCTGGGCCAGTGTGGCAAGGCCCAGGCCAAATGGAGACAAATTCGGATATAGTCTGTTTTGGGCTGGATACAGCTTCCAGCAAGCAGAACACAGTTCACACAGTGGGGGACCAAATCACGATCCACTTTCCATACACAGCACATTTACATGTAAAGAAATTCTACTGTACCAGGCAAACTGCTCTCCGGTCATGACTGCAAAGTCTCTGCACGAACCGGGGATTCAAAAGCACCTGGAAATCCTGACAGGCCGATCGCATTCAGCAAAATCTTCTGTCTTCTTCCGGTATGAGCCTGGTAAAAAATCAGTGGCTTACTTCATCCTCACAAACTTGGATTCAGTCCAAAATAATTCTCTTATCTCCCTCTCCGGGGCAGCAGGCAGACATGCATGCCAAAACTCAGCCCTTTCACAGTTCTCCCATGCAAAACTACATAGAACTCTTGCTCAAATCACTTGAGCTGTTCTCATCTCACTTCCAAGCTCAGAACTGACTGAAACAGCAGGCAGCTTGGGGATTTCCCTCAGATCCAAAAGATTTGGTTGGCTGGTCTGTCAGTCACAACAAAGGCTCCCCCTTCAGATGCAAAAAGGCGGCAAAACCCAAAACTACAATTCCTACAGATTTTGACTCCAGACAGCTCCTGTAGTCCAGCTCCATTTTAGGTTCCACCAGACTGGTCCAATTCAGCAGTTCCAGGCCGAAATGGTGGGATAAACAAAACAGTCCTTGCTGCAAAGAAGGCAGGTTAGACAAACTACATTATTATTACTGCTCTAATGAATGATCAGCAAACAGTTGCATCTATTAACAGGGCTCCTCTGCACAATTAGTGATGGCAGAAGCGGGCGACTACCTGGCTGACATGACAACACTCAGCCCTCCCAGATTAATTATTACTGCAATCTAGGCAGCTCTTAAAGCGACAGTACATACAGGCTACATGCACTCTTGGAATATCGATTAACTGCTAAATGCGGACAGCAGCCTGGCAGTGAGCATTCAGGCAAGCTCATGGAAGACTTTTGGGTACCCCATTTGTAGGGGGTTACACCTTCCCTGCTTGGGAAAACTTGGCATCCACGTCAAGTCTGTACCACCATAACATTGAAAATGCAACATATACAAGACATTTATACTATAAGCATGCTATACAAGTACTATCTGATTCCTCAATTGGCATAACTTGTCAGTTTACTATACATTTCAATGTACTCCACTATATCATTTTCATTCTGACAATACATTATGCATATTTCACACAGGTAAATTGAACATTACTATACAGAGTCATGTAATAACTTCTTGTACTCTAAACAATGCAAGAGGGGGCCCTTCCCTATCCGCTAACTTGGGGCTGAATGGGGCAGGGGCACCATGGTGAGAGGGCAGAACAAGTAACCTGGAATGGTCCGTCAAGCTCAATTTGGGCAGTGTGCTCTGAGAGACATAAACACCTTTGTGGACTATACTGAGAGGCAAATCCACTGGCCTCCTGGGTGAATCGTAACTGAAGCGTACCACTGGCTTGATAGCTCAACCAGTCTTTCTGGCGTGAACAACCACGAGTCTCTGTACTTTCAGCAATGGTCTTAGAACTTTCATCACTTGTGAGGGGTGCCTCTGCATGAAGGGGAATGTCCAAGCTAGGAGCACTGTCAGCTCCTTGTTCTATAGGCTCTGATTCCACAACACTTAGCTAATTTTGTGAAGGTTCAGGCACAATCAAACTTTGAGGCGCTGAAAGGGTTCTGTCAATACTCTCATACTGTTCCTCAGGTTCTGGTGTGTCACCAGAGAGACTCAAACCATCGGCCCCTTCTTCGGGCAGTTCACACAGTTCCACAAAACACAGTGAGTCCGTGTCCTCAGACGTAAGGATTGGCACTTCACTTTCAGGTAGAACTGGCTCCAAGGACGAGGCTGGGGGGTTAGACAGTCCAGAAGGCCCAGCTTTATCCCCGCAATTAGTCATAGCATTTCCTTGAAACAGCTGACTCAGTTCATAAGAGAAGTAATAGGCACAGTCGCACTCACTTTCGGCAGAAGTGGACTGACAGTCACTATCATTCTGGGCCTGCTGCGGAGGAAACCTTAAATCGGTGACCACTGGGGTAGGTTGACTGTCTCTTTCCTGCGGCAGCTCAAGTCACCAACTCAGGGGGCTCAGTTTCTGGGGGTTCAGCCTCAATCATGACTTGGCCGATGAGGTAGCAAGTGGTTACGGTGCATGGTCTTGACAGCTTTGGAGTTGTTCTCTGAGCACACCTTGTACACAGGTAAATCATCCAAATTTCCAACTACTACATGGGGAGATGGTGCCACCGATCAGCAATTTTGTGTTTACCATACAGTCCCAAATTACGTAACGACACACAGTCTCCAGGTCACAGCTCTTGAGCCTTTACTTTTTTATCATGCCTCCCTTTGTTGGCTAGATTTCTCTTGGCGGCCATTGTCTGGGCCAGTTGATAGCCATGGTTCAATTGAGCTTTCAGTTTTGTACATATTGCAAGCAGTTTTCATCTCAGACCCCATCTGCAGAGACCGCAAAACAGGCATCAACTGGCAGCGGACCTCTCTCCCAAACATGAGGCAGTAGGGAGGCAGTAGCATCATTCTTTGTGCAGTTGTATGCACGTACCAAGGTGCCAATCTGCTGGCTCCATTTATGCTTGTCTTTTGGGTGGAGGGTGCCCAGCATGTCTAGAAGGGTGCGGTTAAAACTTTCTGGTTGAGGGTCTCCCTGCAGATGATAGGGGGTGGTTCTTGACTTTAGCACCCCCCATAGAGAGCATTTTTTTGATTAATCGACTCTCAGAGTCTCTGCCCTGGTCACAGTGGATCCACTGGTGGGCACCATAGTGGACGAAGAAATTTTTCACTAGCACCTTGGCCACAGTAGATGCCTTTTGATCTTTGGTGGGAATAGCTTGTGCATATAGTGTGAAATGATCCGTAACCACTAACACATTACCAATGTTCTGTTGATCAGGTTCTAAACACAAGAAGTCTAAGCAGAATAGTTCCATGGGAGTGCTGGTAGTAATATTAACAAGGGCAGCACTCTGAGGCAGGGTTTTTCTTTGCAGGCAGCGACAAGTCTTTACATAGTGCTCAACATACTGGCCCATTTTGGGCCAGTAGAGTGAGATCGTACCAGGTCAAGGGTTCCGTCAATACCGAGGTGCCCCATGTGATTGTGGAGGGACCTCAGTACCAAATCTTTAAAGGCCGTGGGCAGGACCAATTGTTGCTTGTCTACTTTTCCACTATGATCTACTGTCTCTCCATACAACAAGTGATTGAGCAACTTCAATCTGGGGCCTTCTTTAAACAATAAAGCAGTTCGCAAGTCAGTGGAACGTAACGTAGACACATCTTTCCCCACACGCCGGGCATCAAGTGCTGGCTGAATCATAGGATCTTGGGATTGAGTCCACTGAATGCTATCATTGTCAAATTGACGTAGCGCACTAATATCTAGAGCAGAGAAGTGGCAATAAGCAGCTGGTATGCAAGTGTCAGAAGGGCCCAAGCAATCTACTAAACAGTCCACTGTGTCCGCAGACATCTGTTAATCTCTATCAAACTTTTGGCACAATGCTTTAATGTCAGGTTCAGACAGCCTGACCCAATCACTCTTGGAAGTGGGCCTTTGTGATAGGGCATCAGCATCAATATGGTTCAGGCCCGGTCTGTATTCAACAGCGTAATCATAGGTTGATAATGCAGAAAGCCACCAGTGCCCAGTGACATCTAACTAAGCTGAAGTCTGTACATAAGTCAATGGGTTATTGTCAGTCTTCACCAATATCTTTGCCCCACAGAGGTATTCATGAAACTGGTCAATGATGGCACATTTTAGTGCAAGGAACTCTAACTTATGCACAGGGTAGTTTCGTTCGGATGGGGTCAAGCTCCTACTGGTGAAAGCTATTGGTCCCAGGCCATCCTCATGGTCTTGATACAGCACCGCTCCTAGATCCTGCAGACTAGTGTCCATATGCAGCACATAGGGTTTGGTGGGGTCAGCACAGCCGAGGATGGGGCGTGGGTGAAGCTGGTATATGATCTCATGGAAGGTTGCTTCACAATCGGGCATCCAGCAGGGCCGAAGAGTTCACCAGGCGGGAAGTATACTTTTATGGTTCTTTAACAGGCCCTTTTTTGTATTTACGATTGATAGGAGGGTAACCCTGGGTAAGGTTCAAGAGTGGGTGAATCACCTTGGAATAGTCTTTTATGAACCTGCGGTAATAGCCACAGAACCCCAGGAAACATTGTAGTTCATTCAGATTATGGGTCTGGGGCCAAGTAGTCATTGCTTCAACTTTACTGGGATCAGTCTCTATCCCTTTTGTAGATACTATGTGCCCCACATACTTCATGGAGGTTTAGAAAAATTGGCACGTGTCAATGGACAGCTTGAGGCCGAAGTCTTCCAGTTGGTCTAGGACTTTAAACCTTCGGTTCTCATGCTCCTCTAAGGTGCTCCCAAACACAATGACATCGTCCAAGTACACTAGGCATTCCAGCAAATTCACATTTCCCACCACATGTTCCATCGGTCGCTGAAAGTTGGCTGGGGCGCAAAGGATCCCCTGTGGCATCCTCAGAAACTCATAGAACCCCAATGGACAGATGAAGGCTGTTTTCTCACGGTCTTCCACGGGCCATCGGGATCTGATAGTATCCGCTGTGAAGATCCAACACAGAACTATTTTCTCCCATTCAAGCAGTCCAGGGCGTCTTGTATACGAGGCATAGTGTATTGGTCTGGGAGGGTCCACCGGTTCAGGGTTCGATAATCAACACACATCCTCACAGACCCATTCTTCTTATGCACAGCCACAATGGGAGAGGCATATGGACTCCTGGATTCTTGTATCACGTCAGCAGTGAGCATGTCCTGCAGGTGTCTTCTCACATCATCTATGTCTGCTGGGGCTATGAGTTGGGACCTCTCTCGAAATGGCCATTCATCATGCAGGCTGTGTGATGCTCCCACAATGGACACATCCCTTCCTTCAATGAAACGCTTGGTCTCTCTGGGCAAGTCTCTTGCTAATTCTAGCCTTCCGTTCAGCTGGCAATGGGGAGTCACCAAAGTCAAACAAGTCTGGGGTCACTTTCTCCTTCTCACCAGGGTGCTTGTTGCAGGGCAATACTGCAGTGTCTGCACAGTGAACCATAGGTAGGGTGCACCCTCTGTTCACCCGGATCTCCCGATCTGACACACTGTGAATCTGGACCATCACTTGTCGTGCTTAGGCATGGGCACAAGCAGGTAAGATGCTGGGCTTGACCAATAATTCTTCTGGCAATTTTCATCACCTAGCGCATCCAACATCAGTATTTTGTTCTGGACATCTTTCCGGAGGCGGACTTCCCTGAATGGTACACTGGGCATTAGGGCCAGTACCACTGACTAGGGATCCTTCTTCCACACGATCCCCTCCAGTTCATCTTGGTCTACTTCCTCGGGTTTCTGTTGCAAATCATAGGCCCTCTTGATCAGAGCCGGAATTCTCATGGCCCTCCCAGTCCGTTGCCCCTGTTTCTCGTGACAGAGTCGCACCAGTCTCCCAAACATATGTGCGTTTGTCCCAATTAACAGGGGAACCCCATCATACAGTCTGGTGGGGGGACACACTAGGGCCAATGTCTCTTCTCGCTCCTCTACACCGGTTATAGTTGCAGGAAAAGACAACCAGAGGCAGACATACCCTAGGTAGGGATAAGACTTGTCGCTCAGGCCCCACATATGTAGGCCTTCCAGGGATTTAAAAGGCACATCACATACATGTTTGTCATACCAGTCCAAGAATACAATGGTCACTTAGGCCTACTGTAAAGCATGCTCAAGTATGAATACCATTCACAGTCACCTTAGACTCCACTGAAGGGTCCACTATTTTGGACCAGTCTGGAGAGGCAGTAGCAGAGGCCTGGACAGACACTTTAGCCACAAAGAAATTTGAGATAGGGTTTCTCGAACTCTCACTGTGGTCATTTTGGGCAACCCATGGCCGCTGATTTGCTTTTCAGAGCTCTGGAGTCTGTTTTCTACCCTTTCTAAGTCCTTCTGAAACCGGCATTCTCTTTTCATATGGCCATCCTTTCCACAGTTGTGACAAATGATAGACTCCTGGGACATCCTGGGAGAGAACATCGTATGAGGAACTGAAGCAGTAGTAAGAGATTGGGGTCTAGTATCTGCTTGCAGTGGTGAGAGTGGTGCAATGTGTCTTAACAGTTCCTTTAGAGTGGCAGTCAATCCGGTGATCTCAGCCTTGGAGCCACCCTCAGTAGCGGATGCCTGAGGGTGCACCCCAACCCCCATGGCAGTCACGTCCTAAAAGGGACCAGAATCTTGTTGCATGGCGGAAACCCTTACAGAAGCACCCGTCTTCAATTCTCGGACTTCCTGTAGTAGCTCGTCTTTCCAATGCTGGGCCCAGTGCGGGAAGTCCTTTGTATTCTCAGAGTGCTCGTTAAGTGCCGACTTTGGCCCCTGAGCCTCACTTGGCTGATCACTCTCGGTCACTTGCGCAGCAGCAGCAGATATGGGTGCAATTTCCCCATGGGGTCGCCTTTGCTCAACCCCCCCCCCAAATTTCTTTCATTAGCTCGTCATAGGAGGGGGGCGATTCCAGTTGGGTGGCAAGGTGCAATTGAGGCAGTAACAACTCTGAAAATGGAGCAGACTTAAAGATCCAGTCCAGCCTAGTTCGATCTAATTCATTTGACGGCAAACTACCCTTTCTGAGGCACTCTTGTAGCAACTTTTCAAGCTGAGGTACATACACAGACAATGGCTCCCCTGGGTACTGGTGAGCGTTTCTTACTCTCCACCACAGATCCTCATCTGAATCTGGGCTCCATTACACAATCTGCAATGCATCAAGATAGTCCTGTGCAGTTGCTTCGGGGTTATTGGCACGCTTGGCATGGGTGGTAGCCAGGGCAGGCCCTCGGAGGCTCTCACTCAACCTCTTTCGTTTCTCTGCTTCTGAGCATTGCCATTCAAGCACTTGAGGGGCAACATAGTCTATCCAGGTCTCCCAGTCATCCTCCCCCGGGGAGTGGGAAGGGTGCCCTAGAAGATTCTCAGCCTTCAGTAGGAGTCATGACTAATGGCAGGTACAGATATGGGGTCCAGCATTGGGCGCAGGCACAGAAGGCGGGCAGTAACAGGTGCTGGAGGAGGAGGTGTTAGAAGGAACACCCCTGGTGTGAGGAATAAATAGTTTCTTAAACTCCTCTAGGGTTTTCTCTTATTCCAGCAACAACTTAGCAAAGAAAAATTACTCACCTTAGTAATGTTGTTTCTTCTAATGGAGTCTTGCTGTATTCTGACAGTAGCAGTGAGTCCCAACCTTCAACTGCGCCGAGATGAAAGAGTTAACTTTCCATGCCAGGCACGGAAGCTGGGCTCGAGCTCGGTTGAGACTCTGTCTGTTGCTGTTTGAACTCAAACCGTCAGATCTTTACGAGCAAACTCACTAAGGTCCTGTGTGAAAGCTGTAAACCTACACTAGCCAACTGGCTACTAAACATAAAAAGACATTATTTGGTCCCAAAACAAAGACTCAAGTCAGGAGACCCAAAAAATGAAAAACACAACACCAATTCACCCAAGAAAGGAGGGTGACAACAACAAGGTGGGCATCTACTGAGTGCCAACACTGCCACTGCCCACCCACATCCCAAAACAGAGGTTCTGAGAGGGGCAGGCAGGGAAGGGGGGGAGGTCAGAATACAGCAAGACTCCATTAGAAGAAACAACATTATTAAGGTGAGTAATTTTTTCTTCAACAACATGAAGTCTTGCTGTATTCTGACAGTAGCAGATCACTGCCAGGCCTCCATGGAGGAGGACAGAACCTACTTAGGAAATAGGTCTGACAGCACAGCTGTGTTAAACCGAGCATCACTCCTAGCCTGGACATCCAGGGGTAATGCTTGGTAAGTGTGAACTGTTTTCCAGGTAGCTGCTTGACAGATCTCTAGAATAGGGATATCCCTGGCAGCAGCCAGGGAAGCAGCTGTACCTCTGGTAGAGTGAGCCCTCAGGCCTGAGGGTGGAACCTTACCCAGCTTTTGATAACAAAACTGAATACAAGAGACAATCCACCTGTCAATGGATCTTTTAGTAGCAGGTTTCCCTTTACCAACCTCACCATAAGTGAGGAACAGTTGGAGGGAGTCAAACCTGTGACCCTTGGTATGTTCTATGTAGTAGCTAAGGGCTCTTTTCACATTTAAACTGTGGAGCCTCCTCTCGTCAGAGGAGGAATGGTCAGTGAACTACACAGGAAGAGACATAGATTGATTAAGGTGGAAATCTGAAACCACCTTAGGCAAAAACTTCCTGTTAGTCCTGAGGACCACCTTATCTCTATGAAAGGAGATAAAATCAGGCTCCACTGACAAAGCTTGTAACTCACTTATGCGTCTGGCAGAGGTGATGGCTACCAGAAACACAGTTTTCCAGGTCAAGTACTTAAGCTCTGCTGAAGACAAAGGCTCAAAGGGGTTGCATAAGCTGAGCAAGCTGACATTAAGGTCCCAAAGCAGGGCAGGGGCCCTGAAAGGAGGTTGGTGTGAAGCAATCCCTTGAAAACTTGGAGAATACAGGGTGAGCTGAAAGAGAAGAGGGTTTACCTGCTGAGATAAAAAGAAACAGTTGCCAGATGCACCTTCACAGTGTAGCTGGTCTGCCTCCCAAGCTATTTAAATGGACCATATAATCATGACTGTGGGCAGATCAGCAGACTCTGGGAAGAATGCTTTCCAGAGCACCATATGGAAAATCTTTCCTTGGAATTATACGTAGCCCTGGTGGAAGGTTTCTAGAAGCCTTCAGAATGTCCATTACGCCTTGGGAGAGATGTAAATCAGCAACTCTAACTCTTCAAGAGCCAGGCCTTGAGATTGAGAGATTTGAGATTGGTACCAAACCCTCCCCTAGCACAGGTTAACAGGTTGTGATTCCTGGGAAGACACAGGGGAAGATGGACTGCTGAGGACGGTAGGAGTGGATACCAGGCTGTCTGGCCCAGTCTGGAGCAATCAGGATCATCTTGCAGGGTTGAGATCTGATTTTGACTAGCACTTGAACAGGAGAGGGAAGGGGAAGCACAGGAACTTCCTTCCCAACTGGAGTGTAAACCGGGCCTCCAGGGGGACTGAGCCCAACACTGGGAGCCTGCAGCAAAAAAGGGGAAGTTGGTGACTGTCTGTGGCTGCAAAAAGATCTATCTGTGGGGTGCCCCATCTGGAAAATATCACCTCTTAGACCAGGGGATCCAGTGACCATTCGTGATGGCCCTGGAATATCCTGCTGAGAGCATCTGCCAGGACATTGTCCTTGCCTGGAAGGTGAACTGCTGTGAGGGAGGTGTTCAGGGAATAAACCAGAGACCATAACTTCATTGCTTCTGTGCACAAGGCCGTAGACCGAGTGCCTCCTTGCTTGTTGATGTACCACATTGTGGTGGTATTGTCTGTTCTGACCTGGATAACTTTGTTCAGAACAGATCTGAAAGTCTTGAAGTGCTAGAAACACTGCTCTGAGTTCCACAGATTGATGTGAAGCAGAGATTCCTGGGGACCACAACCCTGGGCTACCCCAAGAGGGGAGGCATCTGTGGTGGGGATTAAAGAGTGAGACTGAGTGACAAAGGGACTCCTTGTCTCAGATTGTTCTGATCCTGCCACCACTGTAGGACCTGGATCAGGGTTCGAGTCACTGGGATCAATTTGGTTCAGAGGGTCCTCCTTTGAGACCAAAGGCTCTCAAATGGAACTGAATGTCCTCATCTGAAATCTTGCTCCTGCACCACTGCTGTGGAAGCAGCCATGTGCCCCAGGAGCTGTAGAAAATGCCTTGCTGGTCGAGACACCTGCAGGGTGAGGTGAGGCCACAGAGATAGGGTCCTTGCCCTGTCCAGGGAAGGAAAGCTCTGGCCTTTTCTGTGTCTAGCTCTCGCCTATGAAGGTGAGGAGTTGGACAGGCTTCTAGAACTGACTTTGAAAGATTCAGAAGGAAACCTAAAAGAGGTGAGCAGTTGTTGAGTTATCTGTAACTTGACTTGATGTCTGGGACTGGCCTACTATAAGTCAGTCGTCCAGGTAAGGGAAGATGGCAATCCTTTGCCTTCTTACAGAAGCAACTACTACTGCCAGGCATTTTGTGAATACCCTTGGAGCAGAGGTCAGACCAAAGGGCATTGCTCTGAACTGGTAATGGCCTGAGGCAGCTCGAACCTGAGGTACTTTCGATGGGAGCTTCTGATGAGAATATGGAAGTAGGCATCCTGAGGTCCAGGGACACCAGCCAGTCCCCTGGCCTTAGAGGATAGAATTATTCCCAGAGTCACCATTTTGAATTTTTGGTTTTAAAGGTGCTTGTTTAAGTATCTGAGATCCAGGATGGGCCACCATTCTCCTGTCTTTTGGGGTAAGAAGTACCTGAGTGCAACCCTTTGCCCTTGGTGTGAGGGTGGGAACCTTCTGCCAGCTCTGAGAGCCAGGAGGGAAGAGACCGGCTCTAGGGCAAGTGCTGCCTCTGAGGGGGTTTGCAGGAAGGATCTGGTTCTCAGCTTTGGAAATCTTTTGAAGCGGAGAACCAGTCCCTGGCTTACTACTTCCAGGACCCACTTGTCTGATGTTAGAGACTTCCAGTCCTGGACAAAGTCCAGCCTGCCCTCCAGAGATGGTGGAGAATCGGCCCTGCAAACCCATCAGGTGCCTGTTTGAGGGTTTTGGCTGAGGGGTGGAAGAGGTCTGTTGGTACCCCTTCTGCCTCCCCCAAAGAACCACCTCTGGAGTTAGGCAGAAGAGGAGGCATGGAGGCTTGGTAGAAAGGCCTCATGAAAAGGCCTGCCCCTGCCCCTGGGATGCTGCGATGAACAACTCTGAGACTTGTGAGGAGGCAGCAGCCAAGGCCAACAGGATGCTGGGATGCATCGCTAGGGATCACCTCAGAAGGAGGGAGTGATACTCCTCTGCTATAACCGCTTGGTGAGCGGCAACTGGAGTACTGCGTGCAGTTTGGAGCCACACTTAAAGAGGGACATTAACCTCCTGGAGAGGGTCCAGAGGGCAAACAAAATGATTTGGGGCTTGGGGGACAGGACCTATGAGGAGAGGCTCGAAGAGCTAAATATGTACACATTGGAAGAGAGAGAGGACCGGGGGAACATGATAGAGGTCTTCAGGTACATGAAGAGGGTAAATAGGGAGGAACAGTCAGGGTGCTTGAAGGAAGGAGAAGGGCCACTGAGGGCATGGGTGGAAGCTGGAGGGAAGATTCAGGGAGAAAGGAGGAGGTGCTATGTCACTGAGAGGGTGGTGGAGCCATGGAATGCACTACCTAGGGGCTGGTGGAGGCAGAGACAGTGGAGGGTTCAAGAGGGGTGGGACAGGTACAAGGGTAGGGTTCTGGAAGCAAAATCCAATGCAGCAAGAATATCTGGAACTGGGAAGGAGAAGCCAGAGAAGGCGAGGGGACAGCAAGGTCAACACACAGGGTGGGGATGACCAAACGAGCAGACATAAAAGACCGTTAGGCCTATTCTGCTGGCATTTTAGTATGTTAGTATGTATACCCTTGAGGAAAGAAGGAAGGGGGGGACATGATAGAAACTTTCAAGTACCTCAGTGGAATCAACAAAGTCCAAGAGGGTAGCATCTTTCAGAAAAAGAGACTTGCAAGAACAAGGGGACACAATTTAAAGATAGAAGGAGGGCAGTTCAGGGCCAATGTGAGGAAGTATTATTTCACAGAGAGGGTAGTGGATGCATGGAACAGCCTTCCTGAGGAGGTTGTGGGGTCTAAAACTGTGGGAGAATTCAAGAATGCATGGGACAGACATAAGGCAATTCTTGTGGGGGGTAGGAAGAAATAGGCTGTTGGTTAACTAGGATCTGCGGCCTATCCTGTAGGTAGGGAAATAGGCAGACTAGATGGGCCTGGCGGTCCTTATCTGCCGTCAAAGTCTATGTTTCTATAAAAAACAAAAGACTCTCTTTTTTTTTCCTATGTGGTCAGCAGCAGCCAGTGGGTCTGGCAGTAGCCAAACACAAATACAGTCTTCTCAAGATAAAAGTGACACTGAGTCTTCTACTGTGGTAACGGATATAACAATTCATCAGTCAATCGAATTAAACCATGAAGTGGAAGCATTTGTTTCCTCTTCCTGTACTAAGAAACAAACTTTGCTGGATCAGCAACAACAAGGAGACATAATCTCTAAAGACAAAAAATATGACCAGGAAAAAAGGGCCAGAATGTTTTAATCTCACTGGTTGAACAATTATAAATCGTTGCGATACGATGAAAAAAAGGGACTGGTGTTCTGCACAGTTTACGAAAAGTATCACACTTTTGCAATACCAGCCTTTTCAAAAAATCCAAATGTGTTTGCCACAGGCTCTAACAATTTTAGAATTGAGTCACTACATGCACATGAAAAATCGAATCTGCATGTGGTGTGCTAGAACCAACATATTCTGGAAAGTGGCCAGTGTGCAGTTCAGTGTGATATTACTGAGTTACCACTTTATCAAGCCTTTGCAGTGTTGGAAGAAGCCACTAAGGAGAAAATGAGACATCTGTTCAACACAGCGTACTCCATTGCAAAAAATCTGTATTCTTTTTCCGACATGGATTGGCTATGTGAATTGCAAGAGAAATATGGTATTAAGCTTGGTACTAACCATACAAATAATAAGCGAGCCAGGGATTTTTGCAGAGTTATATCTGCTGCATGGGTGTAGCCCGGCATACTCCAAGTACTCCATGGTGTGCAATTTTATTTAAGTGGGGTAGCAAATAGGATTTGAACTGCTTCCTTTTTCCATAGAAACTAACATAATGCTGAACCTTTCTGTAATTTTATTCACAGGAGTTAAAACTAGAAGGACTGGTCACTAATACTGTCTTTGCATCCCAAGGACAATACAACTTTACAGGCTCTGGGCTGGTATGTGGGTTCCTTAGGGAGCAATCCATGACATTTGTATTTACCCATGCAAGGCAACAACCATTGTCAAGAGACACAAAAGTTGTATTTATTATGCTAAATGAGGCAACAAACATGGTCCTGGTGTACATTTGTATATTGTCTGGCTTCCCTCGCGGGGGAGAGGTAGTGCATCCTAACATGGGGGGGAGGGTAGCTGGGAGTCCACTTGGTGTGCAGATCTTAAATCCCTGGCTACACCCCTGATCTGTTCTGTCCAAAAATGAAAATTACGTACTTACCGTAATTATGATCTTTCTGTGTATCTTCACCATTCATCACAGGTGGGGTACTGGCCGGAGATCAGGACCCTGCGGGAGCCTTTTTTTTTTTTAAAAAAAGGGATAGGCGGAGCCGACGCAGCGTCGGCGCCGGTCTCGGGGCCGACATACTACGTGGCGCTCGAGGATTAGCCGTTAGGCTGCATCGACTCCGCCTGCCTACCAGTTCTGAGTCGCCGGAGAGGTAAGAGGAAGGGATGGAGGGTGGGACAAGAGAGTCCAAGGGACAGAAAAAGGAAGAGAAAACTGAACTAAAAGGAGAAATAACGACTGAGAGGACAGCATGGAAGAAGTAAGACTAAGGGATTGGGTAGGGCCCCAATCTCTGGAAACGGAAGAAGAAGGGAGGAAGGGGGAGAATTTAGGAGAGAGTGAGAGTAATATGATCCAGGACCCTTGTCCGTCACCAGAGGGTATAGGAACTGCAAGGAGTTAGCAAAGCTCTCTGCCAGAATTCAAGGCACAGAATAACTGGCAATACCCCAAAAGCAGAGTCGGCTATTCTGGAGAAGGACAGGGTACAGGGACCCAGAATGCACTCTCTAAAGAGATATTTGGTGAAAAAAAGGGGAGGAGATTCCCCCTTTTTTTTTAAATAGATGGATAACAGCAGGAGGGCAACCCCCAGTTCGCACCCCGAAGGGGTGAAGATATGTAGAAGAGAAGGAGAGGCACTTAAACTGTACCCTTAGGTGGACTGTTCCCCCCGCAGGCCCACTAATCTCACTCAACAAGGGTGCCAAAAGATGGCAAAGTTGAGGGGACTAGGAATGAGAAGACACTTCCCACATGGTTCCACTAAACCAGTGGAGGGAACTGCCCCTGTTTGCCCCAGAGGACTCGGCACCTAACGAGGAAGAGGGAAGGCACAGAGGAGGAGGATCCAGAGACTGGAGCCCCAAGGGGATGGAGGGAGGAGGGAGGGATTGTGATGAATGGTGAAGATACACAGAAAGATCATAATTACAGGTAAGTACATAATTTTCATATTCATCTGTGTCAATCTTCATTCATCACAGGTGGGTGAGGCACGCTTCCTCGAATGGGGCTGACTGGATTGCACCCAAGGGACAAAGGCCTTAGCCCTCAGTGGGTGACACACTAAGGGGAACCTTCTGGGTCTGAGGAGGCCGAGTGGGAAGAGCGAGATGGGGTTCCCCGGAGGGGAAGGAATTGCCCCGACAAACGCCGTCTCGCTCTACGGGAAAAGAGATAGGTTCCCTGGTGAGCGGAGCAAATCACCCTACGCCGGGCCAAGGGTGACAACCGGGAGAGGCGAAGCCATGCTGATCTTCTGGTGCAGATTGCTGTCCCTACAACCCTGGTAGCTACCTCATTGGCGTCGTAAGATGCCCTTGCTTGGTGCCTTGCTAGCTCCAGGCCACGTGCAGAGAGAGCAATGGCTTGCCTGGTTTGCTCCGAGTCAGGCAGAGTGGCTAGGACCTGACCTAGCACTGACCACAAGTACCTGTTATAGGCAGCGTAGTGGGCCTGATGTGCAGAAATGGAGAGAAGGAGCCGTGCCGAGTAGAAAGTCCTCCTCCCCCAGAAATCAAAATCCGAGGAGTCTTGATCCGGGGGCCGGTCACGGTGGAGGGAAGCCCATCAGGAGTGTCCAGGTGCGTCAATCCGGACTGCAGATGAGGCAAGGAACCTGGAGAATCCGGGGGAGCGCAATACCTCTGGCAAAGGTCCCTAGGGGCAGGAACTCCGGAGAAGGGCCTCTGCCAGAAACGTGGGACGCCTCCCGAAAGGAAGCGGGCCAAGGCGGCACCACGAGGGTGGCTGACCCAAAATCGCCTAGAAAGGCGTGCGCCACATGCTCTGGATTGCTAATAGAAGAGGGAGAAAGGTGAAGGTCCTCCATCATCCTCACAAGGAAACGCTGATACTCAGAGAGATCAGCAGCAGGAGAGATGTGGACAGAAGGTTCTCTCCCCAGAAGAGGGATGAGGAGCTGGAGGTCACATAAGCTCAGAGGGTGGCTGCTCGGGGAGGTTGAAAACCTGACTGTCCAAAGCCCCAACGTAAAGGAAACGAGCAGCCACTGCTCTGAACTGTTCCCAGGTGAGGGGTCCAGTAGGGACCAAGGATACCTGGGAACGCAGGAGAAGGCGGCAGAGGGGAGTGGACAGAGCCGAGAGAAGAAATCAGCTGACCTCTGCCAGGGCTAAGGAGCAGACCACGGGCTCCCACGGGGGGAGTCCTGGAAGACTCCGCAGTCGACAGCTGCACAACTGCTTCAGTACTGCCTAGACTGCACCCAAAAGAATCCCCCAAGTGAGGCGACCGGGGCCGTAAAGGTCCAAAAGGACGGTCCCCTGCCTCGAAAGAATGGGACCCTCTCAAGGAACCCGAAGGGGAAGGGCGGAAATCCACCCGCTCCGTCCGGGGCCCGGGTGGGTCCCAGAGAAGGGCCGGCGCGCCGAACCCATACCCCTCGACCCTTCGGAATCGGAAAGGGTCCTGGTCCTCGAAGTGGCCAGCCTAGGCAGCTCAGTAGCCAGGGTCGCCCCGAGAGGCCATCCTGAAAACACCCTCCCCTCTCATGGCACTCTCCTCGGGCCCCGAGTTGGGCGACCGAGATGTCACAGTAGAGGGGTACCACTGCCGAGAATCAAGGAACCTCCAAGGCCAGGCTGCAAGGCAATGGTGGCGCACCACAGCCCGCTGGTCAGCGCCACTGACCCTAGCAGAGGGAACCCAACTCACCTCGGAGGGGCTGGCCGAGACCCGACGAGGAAACCTCAGCTCGTTCTCCCTTGCAGACACCCGAAGGGTGTGACTGCCCATCCGACTCGAGCCGGACTCCGACTCCGAAGAGGAAGAGTCTGAGGCCCTAAGCCAAATGGTAGGGGTCAGTAAGGGATACCTTTCCAGAGGCCCAGAAGTCAAGCAACCCCCGCTCCACAGCACCACGGCGGTGCCAGCGGAAGGTGGCAAGGCAGCTTAGGCCAGCAGTCCTGACCAGGGCCAGCAGCGGCACCATCAGGTCCACGGTGCCTGGGAAGGCACCCGAGACGGAGGCAGCACCGGCAAAGCCTAGCCTTGAGCCAACCGCACATAAGACGCTCGATGCCACGAGGCGGCGCCGAGAACCAGAAGGACTCGGCTCCGGCAGCCTTGACGTCGGCCTTGAGACCGCTCGGCACTGCGGCGGCACGAGAATCCCAGCAGGCGCCGGCCGTCGGCGCCGACAGATGACACCGAAGGCCTCACGGCGCCGCGAGGCAAGACATGGCGAAGGATGGCGCTGAGAGGCGGTTCCGGCGCCGAGAAGCGTTAGCACCGAATGGTGCCGACAAGCCCCGGCACCGACAATCGGTCGGTGCCGACAGGACTCTGGCACGCGAATGGCGTCAAGGGCCCCTCGGCACAACGAGCAGCGTCGAGGATGGCATTGACCGGGCCTAACAGACCGCAGGAGAGACACCAGGGAGCCTTCACCCTGAAGGGGTGATTGCCAGGGCAGCGCCTCCTGCCCGCTCCCGGGGAAGCGGACGGGCCTCCCGCGCCACGGGAGGAGCGCCTCGCCACGGCCAGGCTAAAAGAAGTCGAGGCCCTCCTCCGCTGGTCCAGATAGAACCGGAGGGACCCGGAGGAAGGGCCGAGAGAACGCGCTTGGCCAGACGAAAGGCCGCCTACTCCGAAAAGTCGGCGGAGCTCGCTGACTTTAAACGCCGCTGTTCCAAATGCGGCGGTCCATCGAGAAGCAGGCATCGCGACGAGTCCATGTCGGTAACGGGCTAGGCGCAAGAGGCACCGGCCATGTTGGTCGGGTGATGGAGTACTTGCGCCGCACGGGCACCGCGACGATAGGGGCCGCCTGCTTCACAGATTTCTTGCCCTCCGACCGCGACATGACCTACGGAAAAAACACCAAAACAGACTCGACGTCGCTGAAACAGAAACAACAAGGAAAGATCTTACCAGCGACGCCGAGGTGGAGCAGACAGAGAACTAGTAGAGCTAAACACGCAGGCTTGAAGGCCCAAAATTTGAATTCTCGCTTCTAGGCTTCCCACGAGGCGACCTCGATGGCAGGAGACGAAGAACTGGTAGGCAGGCGGAGTCGATGCAGCCTAACGGCTAATCCTCGAGCGCCACGTAGTACGTCGGCCCCGAGGACGGCGCCGACGCTGCGTCGGCTCCGCCTATCCCTTTTAAAAAAAAAAAAAAAAAAAAAAAAAGGCTCCCGCGGGGTCCTGTTCTCCGGCCAGTACCCCACCTGTGATGAATGGTGAAGATTGACACAGATAAGATCCCAGATACAAACTCTTAAAAACACGAAATATGTGACAGTTCTTGCTGATGGCAGCACGGATACATCTATAGTTGAATGGGAAAATGTCTTTTTGAGTTTTATACATCCTAACACAAAAGATGTATGTACATATCTGATCCAGGCTGTGCCTTTGGAATTCGCACATGCTGAAGGTGTTTTTAATGCAATAAGAACTGCATTAGATTCACTGTATCTTCCTCTCACTGACTTATCAAATGTGAGCAATCCAGGGCCTCTTTTGATTTCTGCCAATTTTGATGGGGCAAGTGTAATGATGGGTGAAAGGGGTGGAACCATTGCAAAATTACGGGAGCACTGTCCTCACATCATTGCCATGCACTGTGTTGTCCATAAGCTGGAGTTGGCGGTTCTTGATGTAATGAAAACAAACACCTTCATATCAAAGCTTGAAAATACTCTAAAGGGTATATTTAAATTTTACCACTATAGTCCAAAAAAGATGAGAGAGCTACAAGAAATTGCACAAGTAATAGATAGTGATCTGGCACACTTCAGTGCAATTAAACAGGTGAGATGGCTTGCCAGCAGATCACGGTCAGTTCATGCAGTTCAGGTGAATCTACCTACAGTTGCTCAGCACTTGCAAAAAAGTGCATCTTCTGCTGATGGTTCAAAAGCAAAGGTGTTGTTAAAAGAGGTACAGTCGGTTCCTCCAAAATTTTTTGCCCATACTTAGAAATCTTTCACTGCAGTTTCAAAGAGATGACTTAATAATTCTTGAAGTACCAAATCTCATCAAGACCTGCCTTCTCCAGCTGATGGAACTGAAAACAAAGCCAGGGAAATACATGACAGCTTTCCTAGCTCATTACAGACCTCAAGACAGATGCATGGACTATGTCATTTCACAGAAGGAAGTTTAGAAGACTGTGCCCTTCATCTTCAAAGGCAACTGTCCTGAAATAAATTTTGGGACTGATACACAACTGCAGACTTTAGTTTATGCAGCAATAGATTATATCGATGTAAGATTTCAAAATTTCTTAGAGGTGCCTCTGAAATGGTTTAAATGTCTGGATTTTAAACAGTTTGATCTACCAAGAGAACAACTTGTGGAGTATGGGACCAATGAAGTGGCTAATTTGGCAGCATACTTTATTTTTTTCATTAAAGAGCAGCAGGAAAAGATTAGATCAGAATATGCTGTATTTAAGGCTATGCTGAAATCTGCAGTTCACAAACTCTATCTGCAGGTGTATACAAGATTGCTGAAAGAAAAAACACCCCAGATTGCTCAAATTCTAGAGTTAGTGGAAATACTACTGGCAATGAGTATGTCATCTGCAAAGTGTGAACGAGTGTTCTCCATTCAAAACCTGATAAAAACAAAAATAAGAACACGTCTGGCAGATGACATTCTATAGTCACTTCTTCAGATAGCAGTAGAGGGTCTCAATCTATGTGACTTCGATCCAGATCCAGCAATAAACCACTGGCTGCTGTCTGGTCCAGGCACTCGACATGTTTATGGGCATGCTACTACTGGTACTACTGAATCTGATGCTTCTGTGTCTCATGCTAGTACTGCTGCTGCTCCATCATCACTTGATGTTGTTGACAGTTCTGAATCTGAGTTCTTCTAATTATGCTGTGCTAATTATTCCTGCTTCATTCTGGCATTTGTGGAACTGGACAAGACATTCAGAGTATGGCACCGCACCACTTGACTCGGACTTCTTCAAATCACCAAACTTAAACCATATTAACAGAATATTTAAAAAAAAAATCTTCATTTATACTGTTTTCTATCACATACTACTATTAATAATACAGAAAACAACAATTACTTTGTTACTACATACCTTTTTATACGTTTTCCTTAAAAGACTGTCTTCTGACTATTGGACTACCACTCACGACAGTGGGACTACCATTTTTGGATAGGTCAGTTGTCCTGGACTACCACATAAATTTAAAATTTGTCGAACCCTGCTCGTAAAGATTGACCTCTGTTCAGAAGAGCTCATCTGCCAGACTGTTGTGGACTCCTGGTAGCTGTAGTGGACTCTTGGTAGGTAAATAGCTAGGAGCAGATCCCTTGCTCCAGGCACCCTTCCCACACTCTCATTGTTTCATTGCAGAGATGGTAAAAGTGTGCTCCTCATTGCTTGTTGAAGTAATACATCACAAAATTGTTGTCTGTCTGGAGGAGGACTGTTTTGTGGCTGATTAGATCCACTAGGGCTTGCAAGCCATACAACAAAGCTTGCATCTCCAACACATCGATGTGGAGACCCAATCTGAGGAGAAGGATGTGACCAGCGGGGTACCTCAGGGATCAGTCCTGGGACTGGTCCTGTTCAATGTCTTCATTAGTGACATTGCAGAAGGGCTGGAAGGAAAGGTCTGCCTATTTGCAGATGACACCAAGATCTGCAAAAGGGTGGATACTCCAGAAGGGATAGAGAAAATGAGGAAGGACCTGGGGAGACTTGAAAAATGGTCACAGGTGTGGCAACTGAGGTTCAATGCAAAGAAGTGCAAGATAATGCACCTGGGCAGAGGGAACCAGGGGGAAAGCTACAGGATGGGGAGGGGGGTGCTGTACAATAACCAAGGAGGAAAAGGACCTAGAGGTTATCATTTCCAATGACCTAAGGTGTCAAAGCAGAGCACAAAGGCTGCGGGGAGGGCCAGTGGCATGCAAGGGTGCATAAGTACATAAGCAGAGGTATCACTAGCAGAAGGAGGGAGGGGGTGATATCATTGTATTAAACACTGGTACTCACCTAGAGTACTGCAAGCAATTCTGGAGGTCATACCTGCCGAAGAACATTGACAGGATGGAGGCAGTCTAGAGAAGGACGACCAAGATGGTACATGGCTTGCACCACAAAACATAAGAGGAGAGACTAAAGGACCTCAATATGTACTCACTGGAAGAAAGGAGGGAGCGGGGGAACATGATAGAAACTTTCAAGTACCTCAAGGGCATAACAAGGTGCAGGGGGGAGACCTCTTCCAGTGCAGGAGTACTAAAATGAGGGGGCATGATATGAAACTGGAGAGAGATAGATTAAGAGGAAATGAGAGAAAATATTTCTTTACAGAGAGAGTGGTGGACACATGAAATAGTCTGCCGCAAGAGGTGGTGGAAGCGAGTACAGTGGATTTTTTTAAACAGGCCTGGGACATACACAAGGGAACACTGAGGTGGGAGGGAGTGATGAAAAGCCACTGACCGACCAGATAGGGTCAAAGGCCACATACAAGTATAGGGCTTACAGGCAGACTGGATGGGCCTGGCGGTCCTTATCTGCCGATGAGTTCTATAAGTCTCTGATGGGTCCCAGACACCTCGTGTTTGAAGGTCTAGACAGTGGGCTCCCCACTCCAACAGGGAGGCATCTGTGGTGAGAATCACTTGAGGCTCTGGTTGGGAGAAGGGAAAGCTCTGAAAGAGATTGTTCTCCACTGACCATCATGTGAGTGACCAAACCAGGGCATGGTCACTTGTATTGAGTATGTCTGAGGATGTGATGCTTATGACCACTGTGCACTGAGCATCCGCTGAGTCGTTCTCATGTGCAGTCATGCCAGGGGCACTGTGAACACTAAGGAGGCTATCAAACCTAATATGCAATGCATGGAGTGGGCTTGAACATATCTGCGCTCCATTCTGTAGAATGCCATCTGCAGGATAGCCTGCATGCTGCTCTTTGGAAGGAAGGCCCTGGCCTTGGTAGTATCCAGAAGAGCCCCCATGAACAGCAGCTGCTGTGAAGGTTGAAGCTCAGACGTCTCTAGATTCAGCAGAACCCCCATAGAAGTAAGAACTGAGAGGCCATGGCGACTGCCTATTCTGTCTCTTGTCTGGATGGAGTGGCTATCAGCTTATCATCCAGATAGGGACAAACATGGAGTCTGTTTTCGCAGATGTGCTGCAAGTACTGCAAAGCACTCTGGAAAGACTCGAGGTGCCAAGGAAAGCCCAATGGGTACGACTTGTATTCTAAGCTACAGTACTGTATTCAAACATTTGTGCCTGAGAAAGTAAAGTACAACAACAAGGGTAACATTTCCATATGGTTTACTAAGAAAATAAAAAAAAAAAACGATTAGGCATAAGAAAAAGGCTTATGCTGCATATAAAAAGAACCCATCACCAGCCATATGGCAGGTTTACAAGGATAGGGTTAAACAGTGTAAACAATACATAAAAAAATCTAAAATGGAATTTGAGCAGAGACTTGCTACAAATACTTAAGGTTGCAGTCATGGGGGGACAAGTGGGGACTGTTGTCCCAGGCCTCGAGCTCAGGGGGACCTGTCCCAGGAGCTGGTGTTTTTTTTATGTGTGGCTTTTTTCTTCTTTGGTGTTTTTTTAAGGTAAGCAAGCATGCCCATCCACATTCTCAGTGGGGTCCCAGGGGCAGGGGTGTAACAGATCTATATATCTACACATATATATATATAAATATATACACACACACACACACACACACACACATGGACTGGACAGACGGTGTCAGTATGAACTTTTAAATTGAGCAGAACAGCATCCTCATTCCTCAGTCTGAGGACTCTCAGTGATGGTCCCGGTCAGTCTGCTCTCTCTTGCTTGTGGGAATCAGTCACGGCAGCGGCCACTGGCCGTAGGTGTTGTCTTCACCCAACTACAGAAAGAGAGTCAAGAGAGTCTACACATAGGGTGAGTTTGTGGTAGGTGACATTAGTGCTAGAGTTGGTAAAAGTATAGAAGCGATACAACTCAGATTGGAACCTTGATGATTCACTGAGCATCCCTAAAAAAAATAAAAATCTAAGAACAAAAATGAAATAAAAGAGGATCCTGTTAGTTAAAAGTTGCCTCTAGATTCATACTTAGAATTTTAAATGTACGCATGAAGGGAGATTGGTTAAGAGAAATAACTTCCCCTACAGAAGATGTCAGCACCCAGTTACTAAGGACAATAAAAACGTTTTCTTCAGTTATACAGTATTAACAGCACCAAAAATGGGCAACTGAAAACTGGACCTATCAGCGTAGGTATATATCTAATCAAGGAAGGCTCAACTTTGGCAGAAATATTTCATTCTCACTTTATAAGTATCTACCAGCCAAAGGAAACCAATTATGGTAATACGCTTGTATCTGGAAATAAATATATAATGATTAAGGCTAAGGAGATCAAAAACAAATTATCGAAATTTGACTCTAATAAATCACCCGGTCCAGATGGGCTTCATCCTAGGCTATTAAGAGAACTCACAAATGAATTAGCAAGTCCATTAGCTGACATCTTCACAAACTCTATAGCAGAAGGAAGAGCAACACATGAGCGGAGGGTAACAAACGTCATCCCAATTCATAAGAAGGGGCATAGAGATAATTACAGAAATTATAGACCTATTAGTCTTACTTCTATTATAGGGAAAATAATGGAGGAGCTCATAAAAGAAGAAATAGATAAACATTTATCTAATGAGGACTTAGTTGAGATGACCCAACATGGGTTTAAGCCAAAAAGGTCATGTTTGACCAACATATTCCATTTTTTCGAACCCATTAGTAGAACACCAGATGTAGGCTTTCCTATTGATGTTCTATTCCTGGACTTTTCAAAGACCTTCAACATGGTGCCACACCCAAATTTGACAGAGAAACTTAAAGAGTTAAAATTTGATGCCAACATTGTAAATTGGGTAAATTCATGGTTGGACAGTAGAAAGCAGGGAGTTAGTGTAACAGGATATTTATCCGATTAGGTGGCTGTGACTAGTGGAACCCAAAGGGTATGGATTTGGGGCCAATTCTTTTTAATATCTACATTTCATCTATGCAGACATCGTACACTGCTTGGATCTATAAATTTGCTGATGACACAAAATTAGGAGCAATAGTAGATAATACTAGAGCTACAGAGAAATTCCAGTATGAAATTCTAAATCTGGACATTGGGCCAGAAAACATAAGCTATCATTTAACTTAGAAAAGTGTAAGTTAGTAGATCTTAGAAATAGAAATATCATGGCAACATATATTCTAGAGCACAAACAATTGTAAAGGACACAAATACTGAAAAATATATTGGTGTGATTATCACTAATAAGTTGTTACCTGATGAACAAGGTAGGGAAGTGGCCAGTAAAGGTAACAAGATCTTGGGTTGAATCCTTCAAAATATTAGGAGTAGGCACAGGGAGGTTTTAGTGCCCCTGTAGAGGGCCTTGGTTCAACCCCACCTGGAGTATTGTGTTTGGTTCTAGGCGCCACAAACTAAGAATAGAATTGGGTTACTTGAGAGAATCCAGAGAAAGGCCACAAGAAGAATTAGGTCACTGTCTAATAAGTCTTATAGTGAGAGGTTATTGTATTTAAACGTGTATTCACTTGAATACCGAAGACTTAGGGGTGACCTATGTTTACTGTACAAAGCCTTTCATGATGAGAATCACTGGGAACGTGTTGGGTTTGAAAGAAAGTTACTCAAAATGGAAAACAGGTTACATAGCTTGCAGTTAAAAGGTGAATTCTATAATAGAAGTAAATGGGGAGTGTGGTTTAACCAAAGAGTGGTGAATCTCTGGAACCGTCTATCTGTGGAGGTGGTCCAAAGCAGTTCCTTGAATGTCTTTAAAATAGCACTGGACAAATACTGTATATGAAACATAGAAACGTAGAATTTGACGGCAGATAAGGACCGCTTGGCCCACCTAGTCTGCCCATTTCCCTACCTGATGGATTAGCTGCAGATTCTAGTTGATCAACAGCTTACTTCCTCCTACCCCCACCTAGAATTGCCTTATGCCTGTCCCATGCATTCTTGAATTCTCCCACTGTTCCTGACTCCACAACCTCCTCAGCAAGGCTTTTCCATGCATCCACCACCCTCTCTGTGAAAAAATACTTTCTAACATTACCTCTGAGCCGTCCCCCCTCTATCTTCAAATTGTGCCCCCTTGTTCTTGCACATCTCTTCTTCTGAAGATTCTATCCTCTTGTACTTTGTTAATTCCCTTGAGATACTTGAAAGTTTCTATCATGTCCCTCCTCTCCCTCCTTTCCTCAAAGGTATACATATTAAGCTGCTTTAGTCTCTCCTCGTATGTCTTCTGGTGCAGACCCTGCACCATTTTGGTTGCCCTCCTCTGAACAGCCTCTACTCTGTCTATGTATTTGCGGAGATGAGGTCTCCAGAACTGCACGCAGTTCTCCACATGGGGTCTCACTAACTGTCTGTACAGAGGGATAACAACTTCCTGTTTTCTACTGTTGATGCCTCTCCCTATGCATCCCAGTATTCCCCAGCCCTCCTTACTGCCTTCTCACATTGCTTGCCCACCTTTAGGTCATATGATATAATTACTCCTAGGTCTCTTTCGATTTTTGTTGTTGTTATTAACTCACCCCACATTGTGTACTCTTCCCCTGGGTTTTTGTTTCCCAGATGCATTATCTTGCACTTCTTTGCATTGAATCTGAGCTGTCACATATTTGACCATTCCTCCAACCTTGCCAAGTCCCTTTACATTCTTTCCACCCCACCTTGTGTATGGGTAGCAGAACTACCTCATTTTTATGTTTGCTTGCGTGCATGTGCAAGAAACATTAAGTGACAGCTTAGGAGAGAAGCGGGTTGTGGAGACGCGGCACTATAGCAGCCAAGGGAGGAACAGCATTTGGGGGCTTGGCAGTGGTGGGCCAATGAAGGCACAGTGTGCTGATGACACTGGCTTCCAAAAGTGCCACCAAGTTCCAACGTTTTCGCTGCAGCAATCAGGGGCCGCCTCGTCATTGCAGCATCAGTGATTCCACTGCAATGAGGGAGCGACCTGTCATTACTGGGCAGAACATGCCAACTGTAATATTGTTTGTGAACATGGCGGGCGGCTTGCCGCGCTTTTCAAACAATATTAAGTTACTTGAAACCGAGGGGTGGCCAATCCCCTCGTAGCATGTGCCCCTGCCACAACAGTGTTTTTGCTACAGGGCCCAATCCCTGTCAGCTTCAGTCTCCCTCAAGTTAAAGTTGCCAATGGAAGCCTCCCCATCAGCATAAATCACCCCCGGAAACCCAAGAAGCTTTGTGCCGAGGGTACCCAATCCCATGGCTCTCAGCCTCCCGCTTTTTGTGCTGATGGGGTGCCTAATCTATCGCTACACTCCCTAAAACATGCAGGTGGCATGCTGGGAGCCCACCGCAGTGTGCCCAATGCCCTGTAAAGGAAAACCCATCCCGCATTTTTTATTTTTTTTAAACCTGTAAAAAAAAAAAACGTCCTCACAGTCTCCTGCCCCTCCCCACAACCCGCCTCCCACCCACTGTGCACCCTGCCTCCCTACCCCCTCACCCCATACTTACCTCTGGAGTCTGGCTTGACAATCTTGAGGTGGACTGGGAACACGTCTGCACTCTTCAAAGCCGACCGTGAACTGAAGAAATGCCGGTAAGCTGTATAATGGTATATTAGGATTTTTTTAACTTTTTTGCATATCTCAGGCATTTTTTGGAATTTTGACACCAAATTTTCAACATGGGGTTTTTGGGACCCCTCCTCATGAATTCAGTCGCTGTCATGGCATTAGTCGGTCTCGAAATGTGATTTTGCGGTTACTGTGCAGAATCACCTTCCGGGACTGATGACATGACAGTGCTACTGTTCATGAGGTGGTCTCTCAAAAAGTGTATGTTGCAAATTTGGTGGAAAAAATCCAAAAAATGACTGTTTTGCGAGCGTGCATAGTGCAGTTGCTGCGCATGCTCGTAACTACGCGAATTTGCAGTATTTTCAGTCCAGATTTTCAACATTGCCATTTTTCTGCACCTCCTTATGAACAGTGCAGCTGTCATGTTTCACAACCTGGCCAAAATGTGTTTTCGCACTTCCTGCACAGAATAGCTCGGTCGCTGTGGGAAATCCATGTTCTGGACACATTATGAAAATCACAGAGACACTGTTAATTAGCAGAGGTCCTAAAATGCCTACATGAAAATTTGGTGATGAAAGTCCATAAAATGACTGTGTTACAAGCGTGCGTTGTGCAGTTTCCAGGCACGCTCATAACTTCGCACATTTGCAATATATTTTTCCACACCTCTGTATGAACAGTACAGCTGTAATTTTTCACATCCTGGCCGAAATGTGTTTTCGCACTTCCGATGCAGAATAGCACAGTCGCTGTGGGAAATCCATGTTCGGGACACATTACAAACATCACAGTGACACTGTTCATTAACAGAGGTCCTAAAATGCCTATGTTAAAAATTTGGTGACAATCATTCATAAAATGACTGTGTTACGAGCGTGCGTTACACAGTTTCCATGCAGGTTCGTAACTTGGCACATTTGCAATATGTGCACTTCAGATTTTCAACATTGCCATTTTTCCGCACCTCCTTATGAACAGTACAGCTATCATTTTTCACAGCCTGGCCGAAATGTGTTTTTGCACTTCTGGTGCAAAATAGCGTGGTCGCTGTGGGAAATCACTGTTCGGGACACATTACAAACATCCCAGTGACACTGTTCATTGGCAGAGGTCCTAAAATGCCTATGTTGAAAAGTTGGTAATGAAAGTCCATAAAATTACTGTATAATGTATGGTAGAATGCTGTTATTCATAAAAATCCATACCAGCTAAAAAGTTGTTATGCTGCAGTAACTTGTTGTTATGCTGCACCAGGTACATAGCTACTACAGCATAACAACTTGGAACCTTTTCACGAAATACTGTAGGCGTGAGCTGCATACTCTTTAAACAGCTGTCATAACTGTACACAGCTGCGAGTGGCGATTTTTAAAATGTAGGCACCAGATCAAAGCATGTCAGCCGCTATTTTCTCCCAGGGGCTTTCTGATCTTTTTTTTTTTTCCAGTCTACTACAATCGCTCTTGCCATCCGATGTAAGCCATATGAAATGTAAATAAAATTCAATAGAAATGTTGCAGTCTTCGCATTTCTATCTCATTCTGGGGGATGGAGTAACAATTTCCTAATTTGTCAACACAGATAGGTAACCATACACTATAAAAGATATAATATATTCCTCTATCTGTGACAAGTTTGAAAACCTCTTCTCGAGGTCATCATGGCAACTGAACCTCTCAAGCTTCACTCTCGAGGGTTCCAAAGCGTCACCATGCGACTCTCATGAAGAGTTTACAAACTTGTTACAAATAGAGGAATATACATTATCCTCTGTTACGAAAAGCGCAGTTTCCACGCACGCCATAACTTCGCACATTTGTAATATTTTCACTCCACATTTCCAACATTGCCATTTTTCCGCACCTCCTTATGAACAGTACAGCTGTCATTTTTCACATGCTGGCCGAAATGTTTTTGCACTTCCGACGCAGAATACCGTGGTTGCTGTGGGAAATCAGTGTTCAGAACACATTGAGAAAATCACAGTGACACTGTTCATGAGCACAGGTCATAAAATGCCTATGTTGAAAATCTGGTGATGAAAGCCCATAAAATGACTGTGTTACTTGCATGCGTTGCGCAGTTTCCACGTATGCTCAGAAATGCGAGCATTTTTAATATTCCCACTACAGATTTTCAACATTGCCATCTCTTCACACCTCCCTATGGATGGTACAGCTCTCATTTTTCACATCCTGCCCAATCTGTGTTTTCGTACATGTGGTGCAAAATGGCACTGTCGCTCTTGGAACTCAATGTTCGGGGCACATTAACAAAATCACACTGCCACTCTTCATGAGAAGAGGTCCCAAATGCTTTCATGAGGTGGGGTCACAAAAGGCCATGTTGACAATTAGTACTGTAAATACCAACAAATTCCCAAGACGTTAGGGTTTCTAACCATAACATCCTACCCTGTACAGATGGACAGGCATCAGGGCGTGCCTTTGGATTGCCGACTGTACTGCTCATGCCATCCCACCCCACCCCCCAGCCACTGACAGGCATCAAGGACCTTGGACTCTTATGCCCCAGACTTCACCCAATTTTCCTATGCTGCACCCATTTCAGCATATGTCCTTATGGAGTGGGGTGACTGTAAAGCCAAAAACCCTAAGGCACACCTCAACATGTGTCGGTGTCTGCAGAATAGTGTGAGGTGACATTGCATGACCCTCATGGGCGATGACCCAAACACTTACCCCAGTGCCTGTCCATCTCTACAGGATGGAGGTGGGGTTGGCGTGAACTTCAATACTTCACTGCCATTCCTATTCTGCATCTCTCTAACTCCTGCATTTCCAATGCTAATACCAGCAAGCAAACATTCGGCATTGACAAATGCTTGTCTTATTAGGACCTGGCGAGTCATATAGGCCTATGGTTAACTGTCTCATACTGTCCTATGATACTATGAGCCTATGACTCTGAACTGGTAATGTTATCCCAGCACAATGAACTGGTGGTATCTGTGGTGGCACCAGTATGTGCTGTTATGCATCCTGCATAGTCAGGGAAGCTAACTAATCCTGATGTTTCAGGAAAGGAAGGAAAGACCCCAAAGAAATAATTTGGAATTTCTCTCAATGCATGAATTTATTCAGGTTTCTGAGGTTGAGAATGGGGCACATGGCCCCTAATTTCTTTGGAACTAGGAAGTAGTGGGAGTAAAAGCCTATGTTTCATTCCCACTCTGGCAGTATATCCACTGCCCTGTTGCTCAGAGGACCCACAATCTCTTGCACCAGAAGTTCTGAAATACAGGCAGATAAGAGGGGCTGCCTTCTGGGAGGATAGCCCAGAGGGATTTCTGTAAAGTCCATGAAGTATCCCTCCTGGATGATCCTGAGGACCCACTTGTCTATCATGGTGGATTCTCACTGATGGTAAAGCTGGGTCAGGCGCCCTTCCTACTGAGCATGAAAGGTCTGCCTCAGGCAGCTGAGGCAGGACCAAGGATGGAGCTTCAGAGGGTGGGCTGGGTGCTTTCAGCACTTGTGCCTTCGGCTGCACTTTCTTTGAGGTTGGGGAGGCTGAGATTTGTTTTGGGTCCCCTGCCCTTTCCATGAAAAGACTGCCAGTTTTGAAAGAAACAACTTCCTTTTCCCCTCTGGCTTTGCAGGAGCTGGCCTGGAAGTCTTGAGGGTCATTCTAGTTTTCTAAGATACTTCAAGAGAGTTCACTACCTGCTGTCCAAACAGGTAAGTGCCATTGAAGGGAAATGGAAATGACGTACTCACCGTAATTCTTGATCTTCATGGACAAGTCTTCACTGTTTATTCATACTGCTGGGTTACAAGCCGGAGAAGCTTGAATCCTTCATGAGCCAAAAATCTTCAGGGGGTCCGGTGTCGAGATAGGATGTGCATGCACAGTGTCACAAGATTGGCTCGTGCTGTATAGGCTATCTTTGCATCGATCCTCTAACCACCTCAATACATTTTTACAGAGGAGGTGCAGCGTATGCTAACCAGATAAACCCAAACCTATACAAAGGCAAATTATCGCTCAAGTCTCCGCTGTGGTGCTCGGTTTAAACAGCAACAGTACGGCAGAACAGAAGCAAAAACCAGCACTCAGCTACTGCTTGATGATTTATTGAACAACTAAAATATCCATATAAGGAGAGCTACAAGGAACACACAGGCTCCCTGACCATTTTTAAACATAAGTTCATATTCAGAGAACTTATGTCTGAAACCGGTCAGGGAGCCTATGTGTTCCTTGTAGCTCTCCTTGTATGGATGTTTTAGTCGTTCAATAAATCCTAACCTAACAAGGGAATAAGATAGCCCTTCTGACCCGTGTAAGAAGGGTCAACTAAGAACAATGTCTTCACAGCACAAAGGAAATAAAGGAGTGAAGACCAAGAACAGATTGAGAGAGCTCGGGGGATGGTGGGTGGGCATATAAATAGACTTATCCATGAAGAACAAGAACTATGGTGAGTATGTAATATCAATATCTTCCTGGACTTTAAGTCTTCACCATTTATTCATACGGCTGGGTTAGAGTATCAAGCTAAAACCAATCCCCTGAGCAGGGCGGTAGGAGATGGTGCTCACTCAGGACAGAAGTCCATTAAGGATCATCTTGCCAAAAGAAACATGATGTCTGGCATGAACATCCAAAGCATAGTGCTTGACAAAAGTATGCACTGAGCTCCAAGTAGCTGCTTTGCAAATGTCATCAATGGGAACAGAGCAGATCTCTGCCAAGGATGCAGCAACAGCTCTGGTAAAATGTATGCACACTTGGCCTGCCGCTTAACCTGCACCACAGAGTAACAGTAGCACAGGCATGCCACTATCAAAGCAGAAATACACTTGATAGAAACTGGCTGACTGAGCTCAGCAGCATTAAAGGACACGCAGAGCTGCTTGGATTTCTGGATGTCCTTTGTTCTATCAATGTTGAACTGAAGGGCTCTTTTAATGTCCAGAGAGTGAAGGGTGCATTCCCCTACATTCTGAAAGTTAGAGAAATAGGTGGGCAGCACCAAGGGCTGGTTGAGGTGGTACTCTGAAATCACTTTGGGTAGGAATTTCAGGTGTATACGGAGAACCACCTTGTCTTTGTGAAAGATGGTATACAGACGGTCTGTAACCAAAGCATGTATTTCAGATACCCTATGTGCAGAAGTGATGGCCACTTCATGTCACATGGCAAAGGGTCTGGATGAATCTGTACATATTTATTAAACAGGACCAGTACCGATTGCTTCATTTTAAAGTCTTGCATAAGAAAAAATTACTCACCTTAGTAATTGTGTTTCTTCTAATGGAGTCTTGATGTATTTTGACTTATTGCAGTTAGCCCCAGCACTTGAACTGCTCTGGAGAGGAAAGAGTTAAATTCTATGCAGGGCATAGAACGTTGAGCTCGAGCTCGGTTCAAACCTCTGTCTGGTGCAGTTTAAAGTGTAACCGTCAGAGTCTTACGAACTAATACTAACTAACTAAAACTCACTATGTGGAAATTGTAAAATATTTACTAGCCAAAGGCAACCAAATATTTTGGATCCCCACAAAGACTCAAAATGAAAAACCATGTAGTGAATACTATGACTATTAAAATAACAAAAACATAACTCACTCACGCTCTCTAAAAAGAAGGAATGCCCAAATGCACCCCTGGGGTGCAATACTGCACCTGCCAGACCACTTCCCAAAACCAGGTTCTGAGAGGGGGGAGTCAGGGAGGGAGGTCAGAATACAGCAAGACTCTATTAGAAGAAACACAATTACTAAGATGAGTAATTTTTTCTTCAAACAACATGAAGTCTTGCTATATTCTGACTTATTGCAGACTACCAAGCAGTACCTCCATGGAGGAGGGAATTGAACCTACTTTGGGAAAAGGCTTTGCAGTACTGCTATACCAAACCAAGCATCACTCTTAGCTTGGATATCCAGAGTAATGCTTGGTGACTGTATGGACTGTTTTCCAGGTGGCTGCTTTACAAATCTCTAGGAAGGGAAGGGAATATCCCTGGCAGCAGCCAGGGAAGCAGCTGTACATCTAGTCGAATGAGCCCTCAGGCCTCAGGGTGGTATTCTGCCTATCTTCTCATAGCAGAATTGTATATGAGAGACAATCCATCTGGCAATAGTTCGCTTAGTAGCAGGTTTGCCCTTTCCCATCTCCCCATAAGTGAAGAACAACTGAAGGGAGTCAAACCTGCGTGCCTTAGTATGCTCAATGTAGTAGCTAAGAGCCCTCTTAACATCTAGACTGCGAAATCTTCTCTCTCCTGAAGAAGAGTGGTCAGTGAAGAACACAGGGAGAGACATGGATTGGTTCAAATGAAAATCTGAAACCACTTTAGGTAAGAACCTCCTACTGGTTCTAAGGACCACCTTATCTCTATGAAATGAAATGAAATCAGGCTCCACTGACAGGGCTTGTTATTCACAGATATGTCTGGCAGAAGTAATAGCTACCAGGAACACAATTTTCTAAGTCAAGTACTTAAGCTCTGCTGAAGACAAAGGCTCAAAGGGGGGGGTTGCATAAGCTGAGCAATGCAAACATTAAAATCCCAAGCAGGAGTAGGATCCCTAAAGGGGGATTGGTAAGAAGCAATCCCTTGAAAAATTTACAGAATACAGGGTGAGATGACAGTGAGGAAGGCTTACCCATTGACAGAAAAGCAGAAACTGATGGCAAATCTACTTTGAGAGTAGCTGGTCTGAGGCCTAGGCCATTAAGATGGACCATGTAATCCAGAACTGTAGACAATTCAGCAGTGTCTGGGGATATATGCTTCTTGGCACACCAAATGCTGAATCTTTACCATTTGGAATTATAAGTTCTTCTGGTGGCAGATTTTTGAGAAGCTTTGAGAATGTCCAGAACCCCTGAGACAGATGCAAATCTGTATACTAAAACTCTTAAAGAGCTATGCTTTGAGATTGGGAGACTGAAGGTTGAGATAACAAATCCTCCCCTGAGAGGAGGTTAACAGATTGTGATTCTTGGGAAGAGACAGGGGAAGATGGACTGCTAGGGACAGCAACAGAGGATACCAAGGCTGCCTGGCCCAGTTTGGAGCAATCAGGATCACTTTGCAGGGTTGTGACCTTATCTTGACCAGGACCTTGAACAGCAGAGGAAAAGGAGGGAAGGCATATAGAAATTTCCCTTCCCAATCCAGAATCAGAGCATCCAGAGGGACTGAGCCCAAGACTGGGGGTCTGAAACAAAAGAGAGAAAGTTGGTGGTTGTCTGGGGCTGCAAAGAGATCTATCTCTAGAGTGCCCCACCTTGAGAAAATCACTTTTAACACTAGGGGATCCAGGGACCATTCGTGATGGCCCTGGGGAATCCTGCTCAATGCATCTACTAGCACATTGTCCTTTCCTGGGAGGTGGACTGCTACCACAGAAGTGTGTAGACAATAAGCCAGGGACCATAATTTCATGGCTTCCGTGCACAAGGCCATAGACTGAGTGCCTCCCTGCTTGTTGATATACCACATGGTGATGGTGTTGTCTATCCTGACCTGAACCACCTTGTTCTGTATTGATTAAGAGAAGGCCTGCAGGGCCAGAAAAACTGCCCTGAGCTCCAGAAAGTTTATGTGGAGAAGAGACTCCTGAGTGGACCACACTCCCTGGGCTGCTAGAGTCCCCAGGTGGGCCTTCCACCCCAGGAGAGAAGCATCTGTGGTAAGAACCACAGAGTGAGACTGAGTGATGAATGGGACTCCTTGCCTGAGATTGTCCTGATCTTGCCACCACTGAAGGGCCTGGATCAGGGTCTGAGTTACTGGAACAAGTTTGGTTAGAGGATCATTTCTCTGAGACCAAAAGGCCCTCAGATGAAACTGAATGTCCCTCATCTGAAATCTGGCCCCCTGGACCACTGCAGTGGAAGCTGCCATGTGGCCCAGAAGCTGAAGAAAGGGCCTTGCTGGTCGAGAAACTAGAAGGTGGAAAGAGGAAGCCAGATCTATGATGGCTCTTACTCTTTACAGGTGAAGAAAAGCTCTTGCTTTGACAGTATCCAGCTCTACCCCTATGAAAGTGAGAAGCTGAACTGGCTCGAGAACTGACTTGGGAAGACTGAGAAGAAATCCTAAAGAAGTGAGCACTTGCTGGGTCACTTGCAGATCTGGGGACTGACCCACAATGAGGCAGTCATCCAGGTATGGGAATATGGAGATATTTTTCCTCCTTAGAAAGGCCACTACTACTGATAGGCATTTTGTAAACACCCTTGGAGCTGATGTTAGGCCGAAGGGCATTGCTTTGAACTGATAATGGCCTGAAAGCAGTTCGAACCTGAGGTACTTTCTGTGGGAGCACCTGATAGGAATGTGAAAGTAGGCATCTTTTAGGTCCAGGGAGGCTAGCCAGTCCCCTGGCCTTAGAGAGGAAAGGATTATTCCCAGAGTCACCATTTTGAATTTTGGTTTTACAAGATGTTTGTTCAGGTATCTTAAGTCTAGGATGGGTCACCACTCCCTTGTTTTTTTCAGGTAAGGAAGTACCTGGAGTACAGACCTTGGCCCCCGTAGGAACTCTCTATGGCCCTTAAGGCCAGTAGAGAAAAAACTTCTGCCTCTAGGGCAATGGTTTCAGAGATGCTTGCAGGTGGAAAGGATCTGGCTCTCAGCTTCGGAAACTTTTTGAAGCTGAGAACCAGTCCCTGGCTTACTACCTCCAGGACCCAATTGTCTGAGGTAACAGACTTCCAGTCCTGGAAGTAGTAAGCCAGCCTGCCTCCTACAGGAATTGGGGAGTCGACCCGGGCTGACACATCAAGGTGTCTGCTTGGCAGGAGCCTTAGGCTGAGGAGTGGATGCAGCCCTGCTCATCCCCCTTCTGCCTCTCCCTCTGAAGAACCCCCTCTGAGAAAAAGGAGAGGTGGCCTGTGCTTGGTAGAAAGGCCTATGGAAAGGCCTGCCCCTGCCCCTAGATTGCTGCCTTTGAGGAGTTGCCTGCCTTTCCTTGGCTTGTGCACTCCTATAGGTGGTCCTATATTCATCTATCTTTTTCATGTAATTCTCTGTCTGCTCCCCAAACAAAGAAATACCCACCATAGGGAAATCCATGGCCTTTGCCTGGGTGTCCTGTGAAAGGCTAGTACCTCTGAGCCAAGCACTCTCCGAAGAGCCACAGATGTAGCCATAACTCGTAATGACACATCATTGGAGTCCACAGCAGCATGAAATTGGATCTTTGATGCCTCAATCCCATCAGCAGCCACCCCCTCCAGCTCCTTGGCTAACTGGGGGGAAGTCTGCTTAGCCAGTGCCAGTACAGTTTCCCACCTGGACTTCTGGTACCTGGCTGTATAGGCCATGTAATTAGCCTGCCTGAGTCCCAAGGAGGATGCCATGTACTGTTTATTTGCCATGGCATCCAGCTTCCTGGAGTCTTTATCGGGGAGGTGATGCCAATGGTATGTTAGCCTTATCACAGGCTGCAATCTGCACAACCCCAACATGGCTGCATTGCTGGTACAAGTACTCCGTACCTGAGCCTGACAACATGTACCTCTTGTCCATCCTTCTGTCAACAGGGGTTAAAGAATTAGGAGTTTTCAACAACTTCTGTGTCTGTTTCCCAAAGGACTTATGAAGGGGAATAGACAACCTCTTGGACTCTGGGATGTCCATCATTTCAACGTAATCTGGCTCCTCTTGTTCCTCCACAGCTTCTTCCAAGGGGAGCTGGAGGGTTTCTGCCACTTTTCTGTAAAACATAAAATGGGACGGGGACTCAGAAAGCCTGGGAGGGGAAACACCAGAAGATCTGTCTGGGGAGTTGTCCGGTTTAATAGGCTCATCCGGACCTTCCGATCCATCATCATCATCATCATCATCTTCATAATCATCGTCCCCCTCCAAATCCGGTTCATAAAAATCTTCAGGGGCATAATCCTGAACTGGAGGAACCGACTGAACCGAACGCCTGCCAGAAGGCGTCGATTCGGTTGGAACCATATGAAGCAATCCAAAAATCCTAATCGCTCGGGCAATCTCCTTGGTGGTCAGAACAAGTGAATCTGGATCCGAACCGGCCGATTTGTCTTTCCTTTTCTTTTTTGATGGAACCGATCCCTCGAAAATGGCTCTCCTTTTGCCGAAAAAAGTATCACCCTGGACAGAGGGCACTCTTTCTGGTTCAGCCGAAACCGACCCGGGCTGGCCATCCGGGTCAGTGGACTTCTTGGCCTCCTTCTCCCTAAGCCTGCCCAATCTCTTATCTAGGATGGATTTAGGGAAATTCTTACATATTTGTCAGTCTGAATCAAGGTGATCAAACCCCAGACAATAAACACAGGTGGTGTGGGGCTCAGCCTTAGCAAAGACTTCCCCACATACACTGCAGTGTTGAAACCTAGTGGGCCCGGTTTTCCTTTTGGGGTCTAAGAAGTAGCCATCCTAGAACTCAAACTAACCCTTTACTCGGCAAAAGCCAGGTAAGACCCCCTTATCGGTTTCTAACCGTGTTACGGGTATTTGAAAAAAATGCAAGAAACATGTTTTTTTTTTAAACCGATAAGGACCGGTAACCACACACTAAACCTGAGAAAAAAATACAAAGAATAACACACAAGATAACCGGTTCAGCCGAACAGGTTAAAAGTTCAAATTTATAATTTCCACAAGTATCCTACGGCTAGTCCACTACCTAAGTACTTACTGTACCACAGACAGAGATCTGAACCGAATTTTAAATGAAAGGATTGGTAAAACCAACGACTTTAACTGACTGATAAACTGTGAGCAAAGCAGAAATCTCCGGAGCGACTGTTCAGTTAGGCGGAGTAAAGAATCTGACGGTTACACTTTAAAGTGCACCAGACAGAGGTTTGAACCGATCTCGAGCTCAACGTTCTATGCCCTGCATAGAATTTAACACTTTCCTCTCCGGAGCAGTTCAAGTGCTGGGGCTAACTGCAATAAGTAAGAATACAGCAAGACTTCTTGTTATTTGAATTTGTATTATACCCCACTTAAACTATTCCAAATGGGCAAATCTTCGACCCCCTTATCAATCAATCAATCTAAATCTTTATTTAGCCAGGTGAACACCATTGAGCAAGCTCATTTTCAAGATGGACCTGGGCAAGATACATGAACAATGCATAAAGAGGAATACCAACTTACAGAGTCATTACATAGACTAGGGATTACACACAAAAGATTAATAACAGAACTGGAGTACATTTACAAAATAAGACAGAAAGCTAAATATCATGTGCTACAGAACTTGAGCTACAAAAGATACAGAGTAAACCTATGCAACCATTTATTTATTTACGAGTTTAACCAGGAAGGCATACTGAGCAGAGTTGCTCGATTCCAGATGCGACCTGGGGGTCAAGACCCAAGACAGTGGTACATACATTTGGTACAGAGTTAACAACACAATAAATGTGTATACAGAGTTTTCATGGAGGAGGCTTGGAGTCAAGTATTGAGTATGTAGTGAAAGGAAGGGCATGGGTGAGGAAGGGAGAGGAACTCAGGAATGAGAGCATAAGTGCAGGGGTATCTGAGAGGCTTTAGAGCACCAGGGGCAGGTGGCAATAGTTATAAAGCTAGGTGCAATACACCAGGAACAGGGGCTGAGGGTGATGTGCCAGGAAGTGTAATATTAGTAGATATCAGGATGACTCAGAGAGGGAGACTCCAACTTAGATTGGGTGGATCTATCAGGTGAGGTACAAATAGACACAGACATACTGAGTAGTGGGGCTGGAGTACCAGGAAAGGAATGCTCCTGACAGGGCTAGAAACTGAATCCAGGAGGTGAGGACACTGGGAGACTGTGACATCAGGGGAAGCAGTTACAGGATTCCTTGAATGAATGAGAATATAGTGCTTTGAAGGCTGATAGTTTGATTGGGAATGCCAGTCACAAAGTTTTTGCAGGTTGTTCCATAGTTCGGGTAGAGCGTGATTAATGGCAGACCTACCAAAGCGTGACTTGAACTTAGGTACTGCATGCGAAATGTAAGTAGAACTCCTTAGGGCATACTTACCTACCTACCGCATTTAGAGGAAGACAGTCCGAGATATATTGGGGCAGTAATTTTGTAATAGCCCTGTAGGTCCAGAGGGCTGCATTTCTCTGTCTTCTGTACCCGAGGGAGGACCAGCCTACTGCAGTTTAGAGGGAGCAGTGATGAGTGGAATAAGGAAGCCCAGTAATGAATTTCAGAGCTCTATGATAGTGTGTCGAGTTTGGCCAGAGCAGTGGCAGTGCTTTGCCTATAAAGAAAGTCTGCATAATCCAATAAGGTGAGGAACGTGGCTTGGACCAGTCTCTTTTTTGCCTCCAATGTTAGTAGGTTTTTGATCCTGTAAAAGAGGCCAAGCCTCTACCTCAGCTACTTTATCAGCTCATCAATATGATCATTGAAGGAAAGCTTTTGGTCTATCCAGACCCCCAGGTATTTGAATTTTGTGACATAGTCCAGTGGTTCACCGAGAAGCATATGAATCTGAGGTAAGTTACCTTGAATTGCAAAGTTATTAGCATTTGCAAAGGGAGAAAAAAGCATCGCCTTTGTTTTCTTTGCTTTCAGGAGCAGTTTCTGTTGCAAGAGTTGTCATTGTAGCAGGTTAAATTCCTGTTGCAAATCCCTGCAAGCTGCTTCCGGGGAGGGTCTTTCAATGTAAAGCACCGTATCACTGGCAAAAAGGTGAATGTTAGCAGATTTGATGTCAATGTCGATTCTGTTTATGTATATTGCAAAGAGCAATGGACCTAGTATCAAGCCTTGTGGTACACCCCTCAGAAGAGGTTTCAGGGATGAGAGCTCCCCTTCCACCTTAATCTGCTTTTGCTGTCCTGTAAGATAGTTCGAGAACCATCTCAGGGATAAGGAGTCCATGCTGATGTTTTGGAGGGAGACAAGGAGTAGGTCATGGTCAACAGTATCAAATGCCTGAAAAAATTACTCACCTTAGTAATTGTGTTTCTTCTAATGGAGTCTTGCTGTATTCTGACAAATGCAGTTAGCCCCAGCACTTGAACTGCCCCAGAGATGAAAGAGTTAACTCTATGCAGAAGCACAGAATGTTGAGCTTGAGCTCGGATTTCAAACCTCTGTCTGTGGTGCTTCAGTGTAACCGTCAGATTCTTATGAGCAACTAACTAACTACACTTCTAGTGTGGAAATTGTAAACAATAAACTAACAGATAAAAACTTGGGTCCCAAAAGACTCAAGTCGAGAACCCAAGATAAAAAAACAGGTAGTGAACAATATATAGTAATATATAAATAAACAGAACAACAACCCCACCCTAAAAGGAGGGGTGTAAGGTACACCCCTCAGGTGCAACACTGTACCTGCCAGCCCACATTCCAAAAACTAGGTTCTGAGAGGGGAGGCGGGGGAGGTCAGAATACAGCAAGACTCCATTAGAAGAAACACAATTACTAAGGTGAGTAATTTTTTCTTCAAACGACATGAAGTCTTGCTGTATTCTGACATATGCAGACTACCAAGCAGTACCTCCATGGAGAAGGGTACCAAACCTGTTATTGGAATAGGCTGTGTAGTACTGCTGTACCAAACCTAGCATCACTCCTAGCCTGGATATCCAGAGAGTAATGCTTGGTGAATGTATGGACTGTTTTCCAGGTGGCTGCTTTGCATATCTCTAGTAGAGGTATGTCTCTGGCAGCATCCAGAGAAGCTGCTGTACCCCTAGTTGAGTGGGCCCTCAGGCCTGAGGGAGGTGTTTTACCTAGTTTCATATAACAGAATTGTATACAGGCTACAGTCGACCCGGCAATATTTCTTTTAGTAGCTGGCCTACCTTTTCCCACTTCACTATAAATGAGAAATAACTGAAGACAGTCATTCCTAGGTGCCTAAGTATGCTCTATGTAATAGCTAAGTGCCCTTTTAACATCCAAACTGCATAACCTTCTTTCCCCTGAAGAGGAATGATTAGTGAAAAACACAGGAAGGGACATGGACTGGTTCAGATGGAAATCTGAGACCACTTGGGGTAAGAACCTCCTATTGGTTCTGAGGACCACCTTATCTCAATGGAATGAGATAAAATCAGGTTCAATTGGCAGGGCCTGTAATTCACTACTTTGCCTGGCAGAAGTGATAGCTACTAGAAACAGTTTTCCAGGTCAAGTACTTAAGCTCGGCTGAAGCCAAAGGTTCAAAGGGTGGCTACATAAGCTGAGCAATGCAGATATTGAGATCCCAAGCCAGGGTAGGCTCTCTAAAAGGAGTGTTGATATGAATCAGACCTTTAAAGAACTTTCCAAAGACAGGATGGGATGCTAGAGAAGAGCCCTTTCCTGCTGACAGAAATGCAGAAACAGCTACTAGTTGAACATTTAAAGTGGTTGGCCTAAAGCCTAAGCCATTAAGGTGAACCAGATAATCTAAAACTGTGGCAATACCTGCAGCATCTGGTAGAATATTCTTGTGTGAACACCAAATGCTGAATCTTTTCCATTTGGAGTTATAAGTTGTCCTGGTAGAAGGTTTCCAAGAACCCTTGAGGATATCTAAAACTCCCTGAAAGATGTGCAGGCCTGTGTACTCTAACTCTTCAAGAACCAGGCCTTGAGATTGAGAGACTCGAGATTGGGGTACCAGATCCTCCCCTGAGAGGAGGTTAAGAGGTTGCGTCTCTTGGGAAGAGACAGGGGAAGTGAGACTGCTAAGGACAACAACAGAGGATACCAAGGTTGCCTGGCCCAGTCTGGAGCAATTAGAATCACTGTGCAGGGTTGTGACCTGATCTTGACTAGAACCCTGAACAACAGCGGAAAGGGAGGAAAGGCATAAAGGAACTTGCCTTCCCAATCCAATATCAGAGCATCCAGGGGAACAGTCCCCAGGACTGGAGGTCTGCAGCAGAACTGGGGAAGATTATGATTGTCTGGGGCTGCGAAGAGATCTATCTCTGGAGCGCTCTGCCTGGTGAAGATTACTTCCAGGATGAGAGGGTCCAAAGTCCATTCGTGATGGCCCTGGGAGATTCTGCTCAGAGCATCTGCTAGAACATTGTCCTTCCCTGAAAGGTGGACTGCTATTAGGGAAGTCTGTAGGGAATAGACCAGAGACCATACTTTCATGGCCTCCATGCATAAGGCCATAGACCAAGTGTCCCACTGCTTGTTGATGTACCACATGGTGGTGGTGTTGTCTGTCCTGACCTGAACCACCTTGTTCCTCACGGAGTCAGAGAAAACCTGAAGGGCCAAGAATACTGCCTGGAGTTCCAGAAGACTGATATGAAGAAGAGACTCTTCCAGGGACCAAACCTTTTGTGCTGTGATGGCTCCCAGGTGAGCTCCCCTGACCAACAGAGAAGAAAAAAATACTCACCTGTAGTAATCTTATTTCTTCCCAGGGATCCACTAATATTATTACTCTTTGCAGTGCCCCTTTAAATCAGCACTGCCCCATACCCAAATAGAATGCTATGCTAATTATGGAATGTTTAGCTCGTGCATTCATTTTCAAACTGCCCTATTCTAACTGCCTGGATTCTACCTCAGATTTCTGTGAAGCCTGCAAATAGGCCATAATATATAATATATAATATATAATATATATATCAGTGAATTATTATAAGTTAATGGCCAACAGGGCCATAAAAGTAGTAATAGGCCAAGAAAGGGCCAACAAAACCATAAAGAATGAATCCTCTTTTCTGAGCCAGATGCACCTTTAGAAAAAGAACCTACTAGCTAAGTATTAGAGAATGTGCCAACAGATGGCATATCCATCATACTGAGAGACATCTGAGCTGTACAGAGTATTTTTCTGAGATTCTAAGGGGAGGACCGAGACGGGGAGTAATATTATTAGTGGATCCTTGGGAAGAAATAAGATTACTACAAGTGAGTAATTTTTTTCTTCTAACCCCAGGAATCCACTAATATTATTACTCTTTGCAGTCTATGTAGCAGTACCACAGGAGGTGGGCAGAATCTATTTAGGAAAAAGACTCAGCAAAACAGCCCTTCCGAAACTGGCATCACTTCTGGCCTGGGTGTCCAGGCTGTAATGCTTAGTAAAGGTGTGGACTGATCTCAAGGTAGCTGCTTTACAAATCTCCAGAAGGGCAACATCTCTGGCAGCTGCAACGGTGACAGCTGTGCCCTTGAGAATGGACCTAAAACCTGAAGGAGGGACCTTGCCCACCTTTGTATAGCAAAACTGAATACATTGGACTATCCATCGAGATATAGTCCTCTTTGAAACAGGAGATCCCTTACCTACTTCCCATAGGTAAGAAGAAAAATTACTCACCTTAGTAATGTTGTTTCTTCTAATTGAGTCTTGCTGTATTCTGACTATTGCAGTTAGGTCCTGCCTTTCAACTGCCCCGAGAACAAAGAGCTAACTTTCATGGCCAGCATGGAGCGTTCAAGCAACTTAGTTGAAGCTACTGCCTGCTGTTGTTTAAACTCCAACCGTCAGATCTTTACGAGCAATACTCACTAGAAGTTCTGTGTGGAAACTGTAAAACTTACACTAGCCAACTGGCAACTAAATTTATTAAAAAAGGGTTTTCTGGTTTCAAAGCAGAGACTCAAGTCAGGAAACCCAAAAAAACAAAACACAACACACACCACACACCCAAAGTAAAGGAGGGTGAAAAAGGGGCACCTCTAGGGTGCAACACTGCTCCTGCCCACCCACATCCCAAAACCAGGTTCTGAGAGGAAGCAGGGGGGAGGTCAGAATACAGCAAGACTCCATTAGAAGAAGCAATATTACTAAGGTGAGTAATTTTTTCTTCAAACAACATGAAGTCTTGCTGTATTCTGACTATTGCAGACTACCAAGCAGTACCTCCATGGAGGAGGGACAGAACCTACTTTGGAAATAGGCTCTGAAGTACTGCTGTGCCAAACTGAGCATCACTCCTAGCCTGGATATCCAGAGAGTAATGCTTGGTGAATGTATGGACTGTTTTCCAGGTGGCTGCTTGACAAATTTCTAAGATAGGAATATCCCTGGCAGCAGCCAGGGAAGCAGCTGTACCTCTAGTAGAGTGAGCCCTCAGGCCTGAGGGTGGGGTTCTACCCAGCTTTTCATAGCAGAATTGTATACAAGAGACAATCCACCTAGCAATAGATCTCTTAGTAGCAGATTTGCCCTTACCGACCTCTCCATACGTGAAGAACAACTGGAGGGACTCAAACCTGTGACCCATGGTGCGCTCCATGTAGTAGCTGAGGGCCCTCTTAACATCCAAGCTGTGCAACCTCCTCTCTCCAGAGGAGGAATGGTCAGTGAAGAAAACAGGGAGAGACACAGACTGATTAAGGTGGAAATCTGAAACCACCTTAGGCAAAAACTTCCTGTTAATTCTTAGGACCATTTTATCTCTATGGAAAGTGATGAAATCAGGCTCCACTGACAGGGCTTGCAATTCACTGATACGCCTGGCAGAGGTAATGGCTACCAAAAGCACAGTTTTCCAAGTCAAGTACTTAAGCTCTGCAGAGGACAAAGGTTCAAAGGGTGGTTGCACAAGCTGAGCAATGCAAACATTAAGGTCCCAAACAGGAGCAGGGTCCCTGAAGGGGGGATTGGTGTGCAGCAATCCCTGGAAGAACTTACAAAACACAGGATGGGCTGACAGAGGAGAGGGCTTGCCTACTGACAAGAAGGCAGAAACAGCTGCCAGATGCACTTTAAGTGTAGCCAGCCTAAGTCCTAAGCCATTAAGATGAACCATATAGTCCAGGACTGTAGGCAACCCAGCAGATTTTGGAAAAATATGTTTATTAGAGCACCAAACAGTGAACCTTTTCCATTTGGAGTTGTAAGTCTTTCTGGTGGAAGGCTTTCGAGAAGCCTTAAGGATATCCAGAACCCCGTGAGAGAGGTGCAGATCAGCAAACTCTAACTCTTCAAGAGCCAGGCCTTGAGATTGAGAGATTTGAGGTTCGGATACCAAATCCTCCCCCGAGAGGATGTCAACAGGTTGTAATTACTGGGAAGAGACAGGGGAAGGTGGACTGCTAAGGACAGCAACAGTGGGTACCAGGGCTGTCTGGCCCAGTCTGGAGCAATCATAATCACTTTGCATGGTTGAGACCTGATCTTGACTAACACTTTGAACAGGAGAGGGAAGGGGAGAAAGCGTATAGAAATCTCCCTTCCCAATTCAGAATCAGAGCATCCGGGGGGACTAAGCCCAAGACTGGGGGTCTGCAACAAAAGAGAGGAAGTTGGTGATTGTCTGGGGCTGCAAAAAGATCTATCTGTGAAGTGCCCCATCTCGAGAAAATCACTTTCAAAACTAGGGGATCTAGGGTCCATTCGTGATGGCCCTGGGATATCCTGCTGAGAGCATCTGCTAGGACATTGTCCTTCACTGGGAGGTGAACTGCTATCAGAGAGGTTTGCAGGGAATAGACCAGGGACCACAACTTCATTGCTTCTGTGCACAAGGCCATAGACCGAGTGCCTCCTTGCTTGTTGATGTACCCCATTGTGGTGGTATTGTCTGTTTTGATCTGGACCACCTTGTTCTGTACAGATTTGGAAAAGGCTTGCAGTGCCAGAAACACTGCTCTGAGTTCCAAGAGACTGATGTGAAGCAGAGATTCTTGAGGTGACCACAGCCGTTGGGTGGTAAGATCCCCCAGGTGGGCTCCCCAGCCTAGCAGGGAGGCATCTGTGGTGAGTATCACTGAATGAGACTGAGTGACAAAAGGAACTCCTAGTCTCAAATTGTCCTGATCCTGCCACCATTGCAAAGCCTGGATCAGGGTTCGAGTCACTGGGACCAGTTTGGTAAGGGGATCCTTTCTTTGGGACCAGAAGGCTCTTAAGTGGAACTGAATGTCCCTCATCTGAAATCTTGCTCCCTGGACCACTGCTGTAGAGGCTGCCATGTGGCCCAGGAGCTGCAGGAAGTGCCTTGCTGGTCAAGACACCTGAAGGGTGAATGAAGAGGCCAGTTCCATAAGGGTCCTTGCCCTGTCCAGGGGAAGGAAGGCTTTGGCCCTTATTGTATCCAGCTCTGCCCCTATGAAGGTGAGGAGCTGTACTGGCTCAAGAAATGAAAATTACGTACCTACCATAATTCTTGATCTTCTCTTGTATCTTCACCATTCATTACTGCTTGGGTTAGTGCGGAGGCACGCACCCGCTATGGGAGTTTTTTTTTTTTGAGTCGGCTCAATGGCGCCGCCCCAGCCGCAATGTACTGCATCATGCGAGGGGTGGCTGTTAGGTGCCGCAGACCTCCTCTATCTCAGTTCTGGTAGCCAGAGAGCAAAATAAAGGGTAAGAAAAAGAAAAGTGAGGCAAGAGAGCCGAGGGACAGAAAAGGAAAGGATATAAACTTAAAAAGGTATAAGCGGGTAGAGGATAGACAGAGGAGAGAGAATTCCACCCTAAGGGACCGTGAGGGCCTCCTTTCCGGGCGGCCTAGGGGAGGAACAGAGAGAGGGAAAGAGAAAGAAGAAGAAGAAGAAGAAAAGGAGGCATGTTGAGAGAGGAGTGCCCATCGAGCATTGGTTGAGAGGCTTATAAGCTCGAAACTAACAAGGAGCAAGAATCCCAGTTGCTAGGATTGAGGGAGGTTCAGCTGAACCACCTGAACAGATCCAATTGAGGGCAGATTCTCTGAACTCTCAACATGCCAAGTCCCTACATCCTAGCTGAGGGCTCATGGACTGCCCGGCAGAACCTGTTCCGGGAAGAGCGCCCACCCAGGAAGGGGACTAAGTCCCTTAGCACCCTGTTAAGTGCTAACACAGCAGTGTACGGAAAGAGTATGCCTTTCCGAAGGCAGCTTTGTATGAAAGATAGAGTGGGAACTCAATCAGACTCCCTAAGGCAAGGCAAAGCAGATGCTCAAGGCTGACAAGTGCAAGCAGCAGCTAGAGTGAGCTCAAAGATAATACCTACCAGGAGGATTCTAAATTTTTGTTGAGGCCAAGTCAGGACACGGTCTCTTAAGCTGTGAAACTGCATAACCTGATCAAGGTATTTAAAAGTCGCACCCTAAGGGCTGTCAGAAAGAGTTCCCTCAGAATAAGAGAAAAGTACAGACCGTGCTCTTTCCTCTTTACCTTGAGGAAAAAAGGAACCATTCACTAAGAATGGAAAACAGAAGTGTTTTTTTTGTTTTGTTTTGTTTTGTGGCATAAAGGTCAAAGGAAGGAAGAGGAACAAGACGGGAGGGGGAGACGCCACAGAAGGAGGCCACTGAGGGGAAGGTGGGTGGGTATCAGTAATGAATGGTGAAGATACAAGAGAAGATCAAGAATTACGGTAGGTACGTAATTTTCATATCTTCCCTTCTCAGTCTTCACCATTCATTACTGCTTGGGTGAGAACCAAGCCCCCCCCCCTTAAAAAAGGGGGGGTAGAACCCTGAGGGAATAAGACCCCAGCCTCCTGCTGGTGAGAAACAGAAGGGAAGACCCTGAGCTAATCTAGAGAGAAGCCTATGGGGGAGAAGAGCTAAGAGGTGCCCCCCCGAGGACGGGGAGACGGAGGAAGCCCCTGTAGTAATCTCCTAGCTCTGGAGGAAAAGAGACGGGTCCCCCAGAAAGCAGAGCGAATCACCCTATGCCGGGCCAGGGATGATAACTTTGATAGATGAAGCCATGCAGTCCATCTAATACAGATCACTGTCCCTGCAAGCCTGGAAGCCACCTCATTGGTGTCGTAAGATGCCCTTGCTTGGTGTCTTGCCAGCTCCAGGCCTATAGCAGAGAGGGCACTGGCCTGTCTAGATTGCTCTGAATCAGGCATTGATGCTAGAAGCTGGGATAGCATCGACCATAAATGCCTATTGTAGGCAGCATGGTGTGGCTGATGTGAGGCAATGCACAGCATGCATGCGAGAAGAGAACACCCTTCTCCCCACCGCTCAAATTATAAGGAATCCAATTCAGTGGGCAGTCGTGCACCAGGCGGGGCACCTGGAGGAGTTTCTAGGAATGCCAATCCCAAGGCAGGTTGGGAAAGGACCTAGAGACTCCAATGGGGCACAATACCTTCTCCTGCAGTCTGCCGGGGCTGGAACAGGGACATCTGGTGACTGCCAGGAATGGATAGACACCTCCTGGAAGGGAATAGGCCAGGACAGTACCACCAAATGCTGGGCACTGAATTTACTGAGGAATTCACGTGTCTCCCATTCGGTATTGTCTCGCCTAAGAAAGGAAATACGAACATCCCTCACCATCCTCGAAAGGAATCGTTAATATTCAGCAAAATCAGCATCAGAGGAGAGATGAGCAGGGGGTTCCTCTCCCTCCAAGGAGGGAGACGAGGATGATGGGGAGCTCGAATGTCCAGAGGACTCCTGCGGCGGTGGAGATAGGCAAAACATCTGCTCATGCATACATCTAACCTATGAGAGGAAGGCCGCCATACAGCCTCTGAACGTCTCCCAGGATAACGGACCCGTATGACCGACATGGCCTGGGAGAGAGGGGGGTGGCTGCAGAGGAATGGGAGAGGGACACCTACGATGAGGCAACTGTCCTCTGCTGAGGCTCTGAAATCCAGAAAATGGAGCCCGAGCTGGCGGGATCCTGGACAACAAACCAGGTTGCAGAATGGAAACCTGGAGATGCGAAGCTTGGAAGGGCCTGGTAGGGGATCCTCCCCTGTGACGAACCTGGGGCTGCATGGGTCCAGAAGAGTAGCCCACAGCAACGCCACCAGAGGGGTCCCTGGAGTCCGAGAGGGAAAGACGGGGCCCAGCGCTACGGCTCCTACCTGCACTCCGAGGGGTGGCAGGTGAAGACTGAGGTGCCTCATCCTGGTCTCTCAACCCCCCGGACTCTGAGAACTCCCTCCTCCTCGACCCCAGCGACAACCCACCCTGAGCAAGTGCAGCAGCACCGGGATCGGCAGCTACCGCAACCCCCTCAGGAGGATGAGCCCCTTGCCCCACCTCCATGCCATCCCTCTCCAGGGACCCCAGACCACCCCCAGCCTGGGAGGCCTCCGGAGAGGACAGCAGAGGAGACAGAGGAATAGGCGCACTGAGCAGCCAAGCACCTCGTCTCACTGGAGACCCTGACTCCGAAGAGTCAGGGTGCCAGGATGGGTCCACGTCCAAATCATCCTCCTCTAAGGAGGGAGAGACCAGCTGGACCGCAATACTAGCCACCCCAGGGGTCTCCAGAGAAACGGAGCCACGAACGACATCGGTGCCAGCTACAGCGCCGGGCAGCTTCGATGCACCAGAGACACCCAAACCCGGCCCTGACTCCCCAACAGCACTGGTCAGACCCGCGGCACCGGCCTTGGTGCTGGTGCCCGACTCGGTGCCGCTAGAAGAGTTGACTGGGCCCATGGCGTCACGGGTGGCGCCAAGATCCAACACGGCGCTACAAACGGTGCCGCCCCGATCACTGCCTCGTCCACCGATGCTGGACCCAACAGACTTGGGCCTCGACACTGGAGAGCTCTGCCTCCCAAGAGGTGACTGCTGAGGCGGTGTCTCCAATGCAGCCCCGGAGGGACCACGTGCCCTCCGACACCGCAAAGAGGCCTCCTCCTTGGCAAGACTATTATAATGAGGAGCCTCCTCCTCTTCAGACCGTATAGGCCTGGGAGGGACCCAAGGAAGGTCTGAGATCTTACCTGGGAAGTCCTGAGGACGCCGCCCCCAAAAGTCAGCAGAGCCTTGCCGATCTTGAACACACGGACTTCTAGGATGCGACTGTCCATCGAGAAAGAGGTGTTGCATGAATCCATAACATGGTTGGGTCCCAGGCAGCAAAGCCAAACATCATGCCGGTCTGTAACAGAAAATGCCGGCCACAGGAGCACCGACGCATAGGGATGCGGCCTGCTTTTAACTTACGCTTTGCTCCCGAACCGGACATGATGCGAAAACAATATAAAACACAGAAAAAGGCTCCCAGCGCCGTAGAAATAAGGAACGGTCTTACTGGACTGAAACCGGTTCAGCAGTGTCGGGAGGAAGTGGAGAAGGAGTTGCAGGAAGGCATATGACGCAGGTTCAACAATCTCACACAAGCAGTAGCAGGTGCAGCCTTGACTGCAGGAGAAACAGTACTGAGATGGAGAAGGATTCTGCGGCACCTAATAGCGCCCTCGCACATGACGCGATGCGTTGCTCTCGGCGCCACGCTGGAGCCAACTCAAAAAAAAGAAAAAGAATCTCCGTGGTGGGTGCACACCTCCAGCACAACCCAAGCAGTAATGATAGTGAAGATTGACAAGGAAAGATCTTGCACTACTTGGCTGTTCAGTGCCCATTCGTGATGGGCACGGTTTATCCTGCTCAAGGCAGCTGCCAGTGTATTGTCCTTCCCTGGCAGATGAATAGCTTTTAGGGAGGCATTTATGGAGTAAATCAGGCTCCATATTTTCATTGTCTCTGTGCATAGTGGAGTGGCTCTTGTCCCTCCTTGTTTGTTGATGTGGTACACTGTAGTGGTATTGTCTGTTCTGACCTGAACCACTTTTCCCTTTATGAGATGAATGAAAGCCTGAATGGCTAGATACACTGCTCTTAACTCTAAGAGATTTATGTGCAGAAGTAACTCTGGAGCACTCCAGGAGCCATGAAGTGTGTGATCCCCTAGGTGGGCACCCTATCCTAGGAGGGAGGCATCTGTTGTGATCACCAAGGAGGGGGGGCTCTCTTAGGAAAGGCACCCCGTCCCTTAGATTGTCTGGATCCTTCCACCACTGGAGGGCCTGTAGAAGAGTTTTTGTTACAGGGTTTAATTCTGAAAGTGGATCTCGTCTCTGGGACCAATGGGCCCTGAGGTGAAACTGAATGTCCCTCATTTGGAATCTGGTGCCCATGACTGTGGTTGCTGCTGCAGCCATGTGGCCTAGCAGTTGTAAAAACTGAGAAGTTGGTTTTGGCCTGCTCAGAACTAATGAGATTGTCAGAAGCTGAATAGCCTGTATCCTTTTCAAGGGTAGGAAGGCCTTGCCCAGAATTGTATTGAGTTCTGCCCCTATGAACTGCAATACTTGGACTGGGGCGAAAACGGATTTCTTGACATTTAGAAGAAACTCCAGGGAGGACAGAACACTTTGAACCAACAGTAAGTGTTCTGACACTTGTCGTTAGGATTTTCCCACAATCAGCCAGTCATCCAGATATGGAAAAACTGTGACACCCAGTTTTCTGAGATGTGCCACTACTACTGCTATGCACTTTGTGAATACCCTTGGTGCAGAGGTAAGACCGAAAGGAAGTGTTGAGAACTAGTAGTGGCCTGATGGGAGAGAGACCTGAGATATATTATGTGTGTTTCTCTGACAGGGATGTGAAAATATGCATCTTTTAAATCCAGAGAGGCTAACCAGTCCCCTTTGTGTAATGTTGGCAGAATTATTGCCAGTGTGACCATTTTGAATTTGGGTTTGCCCAAATACTTGTTTAGACGTCTGAGGTCTAGTATAGGCCGCCACTCTCCAGTCTTTTTTGTCATTAGGAAATACCTGGAGTAGAACGCTTGCCCTCTTTGGTTGGGTGGAACAGGCTCGACTGCTTTTAACAGTAGTGAGTTCTTTACCTCCCCGCCCAGCAGTTCTCTTTGAGGGAGGAAATGATGGAAAACATTTTAGCCTTAGAGGGGAAGGGACTTGAAACAAAGGAGAGACCCTGACCCACTATTTCCAGGACCCACTTGTCTGATATTATTTTTGACCAGTCCTTGAGATAGTGGGAAAGTCTGCCCCCTACTGGATGTGGAGAGGCAGCCTAAAGGGAAGAGTCAGGGATTCTGCTTTTGCTGTTGCTGAGGTTGGGTAGCATGGGACCCTTTACGGGAGCCCCTTTTGCCCCTGGCCCTGTAGAAACCCATCTGCTGGGGTTGGTACTGTATCCATGGAGCAGCATGCCTGAAAGAAAGGTGTTCTAAAGTAGACCTGCCCCTGCCTCCCTCCCCTAGAATAAGATATAGAGGGAGAAGGTTTGTCCCTGGTGGAATTACTTCTGAAAGCAGTCTTGTATTCATCTAGTTTCTTCATGTACGCTTCAGTTTGTGCACCAAAAAGTGAATGGCCCTCAAATGGGAAATCCATTGCTTTGGTTTGAGTGTCCTGGGTGAGGTTAATAGCCCTCAGCCAGGCAAACCTTCTCATGACTATAGTACTAGCCAACCATCTGGCAGCAGTGTCATTTGTATCTGCTGTCCATCTGAATTGGTATTTGGGCTCTAAACCCAATTTGGCTGTCTCTAGACAATTCAGAAGCAGTGAGAGAGGGATTTGCTTCTGCATTATCCACACAGACTGCCATAAGGCCTTTTGGTAGAGAGCAGCATAGGCCTGATAAGAGACTTGCCTGATAGTTAGGGATGCTGAGAAGTACCCCTCTTAGTCATACTGTCCACCATTCTGGAGTCTTTTCAGGTGGATGAGAAGACAAGGGTTTTGGCCTTCCACAAGCTGCCTGCTGCGCAATGCCCTGATGATCAGGATGGCTGAATAAAAACTCAGCACCAGATCTCTCCAGTTGGTACTTTTGTTACATTTTTTATCAATAGGTGTGACAGTCTGAGGAGCTTTTAATATTTCCAGAATATATTTTCTGAAAAATTTATAAAGAGGAAGGAGAAGTTGTTTTGAGGGTGTTAACCCATTAATTCCATATGTTGAACTCTTCTTCATCTTGTACCTCCTCAATTGTCTGGAGGTTCAGTGTTTCCACCATTTTCTTAATGAAAGAAAAATGGGAGAAAAATCCTCTGAAGGCCTAGGGGAAACAAAGTCTTGCTCCGGTGACACCTCAGGCTCTATTCCTTCCTTCCCTCCTCTTCCTCATCATCATAAACCTCACCACCCATAGTGGGAACAGACACCAGAGAGGTGGCAGTAGCTTTATCAGGTGGAGCAGCTACAGGTTGCTGGGCAGGGAGCAGGTCCTGCAGGACCTGTAACAAAGCCAGGGCTTGTGAAATGTCAGCAGGAGAGGGAATATGTAATGGCACCTGAGGGACCCCTTGAGGCATTTCAGCCGGGGTGTCAGTGTGCTTACTTTTTAAGTCTCTTGGCAGGCACGGAGAGTCAGCCAGCTGATTGCCTCTCTTACTAGAGCCCTCACTCATATCAGGGGTGGATTTTGAGACTCTAGAAGAAATTGCCACATTTTTTGAGGGGGTGGACCGGTCAGAGCCCAGGGACCCCTCTTCAAGCCTTCTCTTCAGTGTCTCCCTGCGCTTCTCCACAGTTTTTTCAGGGAAAGACTTGCAAATCTCACAATCTTCACTGAAATGCTTTATACCAAGACAGAGTAGACAGAGATCATGTTTTTCAGCTCTAGCAAATACCTCTGCACATTTAACACAATTCTTAAAACCTGTAGGTCCTGAGTTCTTTTTTAGGTTTATCCAACATTGTAAGAAAACAAGACTCAGAAACTGCTAAAATATGAACTACTAAAGATTTAGTGGTCGGTTTCAGTGATAAAGCGATTGGTTCAGAAACCGACAATTTTTAAACAGAACCGCGGTTCCAATCGGTTCAGGAACCAAGAACCGTTATTAGAACCGGAACACCTCGGTTCAAAAGAAAAAATTACTCACCTAAGTAATTTTGTTTCTTCTAATGGAGTCTTGCTGTATTCTGACAATCTGCAGTTAGCCCCAGCCTTTCAACTGCCCCGGAGAGTATAGGGTTAATTTTCTATGCAGTGCACAGAACATTGAGCTCGAGCTCAGTTGAGGTCTCTGTCTGCAGATTCTTACGAGCAATACTCACTAACTATGTGGAAATTGTAAAATTTTTACTAGCCAACTGGCAACAGAAAGTTTTGGATTCCAAAAGGAAGACTTAAGTCAGGAAACCAAAACCAAAACCTATTCAAAATAAAGATTATAATATAAAGAACCCAGAAACAGGAGGGTGTTCTGAAGACACCCCTAGGGTGCACACTGCACCTGCCTACCCACTTCCCAAAAACAGGTTCTAAGAGGGGAGGCAGGGAGGGAGGTCAGAATACAGCAAGACTCCTTTAGAAGAAACACAATTACTAAGGTGAGTAATTTTTTCTTCAAACAACATGAAGTCTTACTGTATTCTGACAATCTGCAGACTACCAAGCAGTACCTCCATGGAGGAGGGAGAGAACCTACTTTGGGAATAGGCTCTGAAGTACTGCTGTGCCAAACCGAGCATCACTCCTAGCCTGGATATCCAGAGAGTAATGCTAGGTAAAGGTATGGACTGTTTTCCAGGTGGCTGCTTGACAAATTTCTAACAAAGGAATATCCCTGGCAGCTGTACCTCTTGAAGAGTGAGCCTCAGGCCTGAGGTGTGAATTTTTCCCAGTTTCTCATAGAATTGTATACAAGAAACAATCCACCTGGCAATAGTTCTCTTGGTGGCAGATTTGCCCTTTCCCACTTCTCCATAAGTGAGGAACAACTGGAGGGAATCAAACCTGTGACCCTCGGTATGTTCTATGTAGTAGCTAAGGGCTCTTTTAACATCCAAACTGTATAGCCTCCTCTCTTCTGACGAAGAATGATCAGTGAAAAAGACAGGGAGAGACAATGACTGATTCAAGTGGAAATCTGAAACCACTTTGGGCAAGAACCTCCTATTGGTTCTAAGGACCACTTTATTTCTATGAAAAGAGATAAAATCAGGTTCCACTGACAGAGCTTGCAATTCACTGATACGTCTGGCAGAGGTAATGGCTACCAAAAACACAGTTTTTCAAGTCAAGTACTTAAGCTCTGCTGAGGACAAAGGCTCAAAAGGAGGTTGCATAAGTTGAGCAATGCAAACATTTAAATTCCAAGCAGGGGTAGGATCCCTAAATGAAGGATTGGTATGAAGCAATCCCTTGAAAAATTTACAGAATACAGGGTGAGATGACAGTGAAGAAGTCTTACCCACTGACAGGAAGGCAGAAACAGCTGACAAGTGTACCTTGAGAGTAGCTGGTCTGAGGCCCAGACCATTAAGATGGACCATATAATCCAGAACTGTAGGCAATTCAGCAGTGTCTGGAGATATATGCTTCTTGGAACATGCTGAATCTTTTCCATTTGGAATCATAAGTCTTTCTGGTGGCAGGCTTTCGAGAAGCTTTGAGAATATCCAGAACTCCTTGAGACAGATGCAAATCTGCATACTCTAACTCTTCAAGAGCCATGCCTTGAGATTGAGGGACCAAATCCTCCCCTGAGAGGAGGTTAACAGGTTGTAATTTCTGGGAAGAGACAGGGGAAGATGGATTGTTAGGGACAGTAAGAGGGGGTACCAGGGCTGCCTGGCCCAATCTGGAGCAATCAGAATCACTTTGCAGGGTTGTGACCTCAATTTGACCAGAACCCTGAACAGCAGAGAGGAAAATGAGGAAGGCATAGAGAAAAAATTACTCACCTTAGTAATGTTGTTTCTTCTAATGGAGTCTTGCTATATTATAGACATTAGCAGTTTGATCCAGCTCTAGAACTGCCGGAGTGAAATGGTAAAACCATTCCAAAATAGAATTTTGGCACGAGAGCAGCTCTATCTGTGTCATTTCAAACTTGAACTGTCAGATCTTTACGAGCCAAACTCACTAAGGTCTGTGTGGAAGCTGTAACCTACACTAGCCAAATGGCTACCTAAATAATAACAACCATTGATGGTCCCAACACCCAAGACTCAAGTCAGGGGACCAGAAATACTAACACCATTCTAATAATATGAAAATGGAACATAAGTATAATAAAACACACACACGCGTACACATACACACCCCCAAAGTCCCAAAGAGGACAAAATGCTAACAGGACAAAAGTAGTGCCCACACTAAGTTGCCCACACCCCACCAAGTAGAGGTTCTGAGAGGGGCAGGTTGGGGGGGAGGTCTATAATATAGCAAGACTCCATTAGAAGAAACAACATTACTAAGGTGAGTAATTTTTCTTCAAACAACATGAAGTCTTGCTATATTATACACATTACAGAATACGCAGCAGTACCTCCATGGAGGAGAGGCAGAACCTACTTAGGAATAGGCTCTGAAGAACAGCTTGTGCCAAACCAGCATCTCTCCTGGCCTGACATCCAGGGAGTAATGCTTGGTAAAAGTGTGCGCTTTCCAAGAAGCAGCCTGGCAAATCTCTAATAAAGGGATATCTCTGGCAGCAGCTAGAGACGAGCCTGTACCCTGGTAGAATGAGCCCTCAAACCGGGGCTCTGCCACTTTCTGATAACAAAATTGGATACAAGAGACAATCCACCTGGCTATTGATCTCTTAGTGGCAGGTTGCCTTTCCCAACTTCACCATAGGTAGGAAAAGTTGGAGGGATTCGAACCTGTGACCTTGGTAACGCTCTATATAATAACTAAAAGCTCTCTTAACATCCAGGCTGTAGCAACCTCCTCTCACCCGAAGAGGAGGATCAGCAAAAAATACTGGAAGGGAGATAGATTGATTAAGATGGAAATCTGAAACCACCTTAGGCAAAAACTTCCTATTAGTCCTAAGGACTACCATATCCCTGTGGAAAGAAATAAAGTCAGTCTCCACTGACAAGGCTTGCAATTCACTTATGCGTCTGGCAGAAGTGATAGCCACTAGAAAAACAGTTTTCCAAGTTAGGTACTTAAGCTCTGCAGAAGACAGAGGTTCAAAAGGGGGTTGCATTAACTGGGCAATGCAAACATTAAGGTCCCAAGCAGGGGCCGGTTCCCGAAAGGAAGGATTAGTATGGAGTAATCCCTTAAAAAACTTGGAAAATACAGGATGAGAGGAAAGAGGGGATGACTTTCCTGCTGACACGAAAGCAGACACAGCTGCCAAATGAACTCTCAGGGTAGCTGGTCTGAGACCCAAGGAATTAAGATGTACCATGTAATCTAACAAAATGGGCAATTCAGCAGATTCTGGGGAAATATTTTTCCAGCACACCAAATGGAAAACCTTTTCCATTTAGAACTATAAGTAGTTCTAGTGGAAGGCTTTCTGAGCCTTTAGGATCTCAAGAACACCCTGAGAGAGGTGTAAATCAGCAACTCTAACTCCTCAAGAGCCAGGCCTTGAGGTTGGAATGTGAGGTCCGGATACCAAACCCTTCCTGGGCACAGTCAACAGATTGTGATTCCTGGGGAGGCACAGGGAAGATGGACTGTCAGAGACAGAAGGAGTGGGTACCAGGGCTGCCTGGCCTAATCTGGGCAATCAGAATCACCCTGCAAGGCTGAGATCTGATTTGTACTAGTACTTTGAATAGGAGAGGAAAGGGGGAAAAGCATAGAGGTACTTCCCCTCCCAATCCAGGAGAAGGGCATCCAGGGAACTGAGCCCAGCACTGGAGGCCTGCAACAGAACAGAGGAAGTTTGTGATTCTCTGGGGCTGCAAAAAGATCTATCTGAGGGATGCCCCACCTAGCAAAAAACTATCCCCAGCACTTGAGGATCCAGGGACCATTTGTGATGGCCCTGGGAAATCCTGCTGAGGGCATCCGCTAGGACATTGTCCTTCCCTGGAAGATGAACTGCTATGAGGGAAGTGTTCAGGGAATAGGCCAGAGACCACAACTTCATTGCCTCGGTGCACAAGGCCGAAGACCGAGTGCCCCGTTTGTTGATGTACCACATTGTTGTGGTGTTGTCTGTTCTGACTTGTATCACCTTGTCGTGGACAGATGCAGAAAAAGCTTGAAGAGCCAAAAAGACAGCTCTGAGTTCCAGCAAATTGATGTGGAGCAGAGATTCCTGGGGGACCAAACTCCTAGTGGAAAAGGTCGCCCATGTGGGCTCCCCAACCCAGAAGGGAAGCATCTGTAGTGAGAGTCAAGTCGTGAGAAGGGAAATGAAGGGACCCCGCTCTTAAATTGCTCTGAATCTGCCACCACTGGAGAGCTAGGATCAAGGTTCGAGTCACTGGGACCAACTTGGAAGGGGTCTCTTCTCTGAGACCAAAAGGTTCTCAAGTGAAACTGAATGTCTCATCTGAAATCTGGCTCCCTGCACAACAGCTGTGGATGCAGCCATGTGCCCCAGGAGCTTCAGAAGTGTCTTGCTGGTCGAGAGACCTGCAGAGTGAAGGAAGAGGCCAGAGCCACTAAATTCCTTACCCTTTCTGGGGAAGAAAGGCTCTGGCTAGCTGTTGTGTCCAATTCTGCCCTATAAAGGTGAGTACCTGGACTGGTTCCAGAACCGACTTTGGTAGGTTTTGCAGAAACCCAGGAGGTGAGAAGCTGCTGGGTGACCTGCAGGTGAGATTTTACCTGTTCTGGGGACTGGCCTACAATGAGCCAGTCGTCTAGATAGGGAAAACAGCAATCCTCTGCCTCCTTAAGTGGGCCACTGCCACTGCTAGACACTTTGTGAATACCCTTGAGCAGAGGTAAGGCCAAGGGCATTGCTCTGAACTGGTAATGACCTGAGGGCAGTTCAATCTGAGGTACTTTGATGGGATCTTCTGATTAGGACATGGAAATAGGCATCCTTGAGGTCCAGGGAGGCTAGCCAGTCCCCTGGCCTTAGGGAAGGTAAAATCATTGCCAGAGTTACCATTTGAACTTTGGTTTCAAAGATGCTTGTTCAGATATCTGAGATCTAAAATGGGCTGCCATTCTCCTGTCTTTTTGGGTAAGGAAGTATCTGAATACAGACCCTGCCCTGATGCGGGAGGAACCCTTTCTACTGCTCTGAGAGCTAACAGGGATGAGACCTCTGTTTCCAGAGTGAGGTCTCTGAAGCACTTGCAGGTAGAAAAGTCTGCTTCTCAACTTGGGAAACTTTTTGAAGCTGAGAACCAGACCCTGGCTTACTACTCCAGAACCCACTTGTCTGAGGTTAAAGAAACCCAATTCTGACTGAGTAAGCCAGCCTGCCCCCACTGGTACAGGAGAATCGGCCCTGGGCACCCCATCAGGGTGCCTATTTCGCCAGGAGCTTTAGGCTGGGGGTGGGAGCAGGTCTGCCCACCCTCGTCTCTCCTGCCTCCTGAAGAAGCCCCTCTGAGCATAGGCAGAGGAGGCCTGAGTCTGGTAGAAAGGCCTGTGAAAGGCCTCCCTACCCCTGGGGCATGCCTTTGAGGAGTGGCTTGCCCTCCTTAGCCTGGGCACCCTTGTAAGTAGTCCCTATATTCATTCATCTTCTTCATGTAATTCTCTGTCTGCTCTCCAAACAGAGAATTTCCCACCACAGGAAAATCCATAGCCTTAGTCTGGGTATCCTGTGACAAACTAGTACACCTGAGCCAGGCCAACCTACGAAAAGCTACAGATGTGGCCATGACCCTAGAGGAAACATCATTAACATCCACAGCAGCATGAAACTGAACCTTAGAGGCTTCAATGACCCATCAGCAGCCACCTGTTCTAGTTCACTAGCCAGTGGCCATGGGCCTGCTTGGCAATTGCATAACATTATCCCATCTAGATTTCTGATACCTAGCTACATAAGTCATATAATTTGCTTGCCTGAGTCCCAGAGAGGCTGCCATATACTGTTTTTTGCCATGGCATCAATCTTCCTGGAATCCTTGTCAGGAGGATGTAAGCAAGGAATATTAGCTTTATCACAGGCAGCAGCCTGAACTACCTCAACATGACTGCATTGCTGAGAAAGGAATTCTGTATCAGGGCCTGACAATGTATACCTTCTGTCCATCTTTTATCTACAGGAGGCACAGAATTAGGAGCTTTTAAAATTTTAATTGTTTGTTTCCTAAAAGACTTATGTAAAGGAATAGACAATCTCCTAGACTCTGGAATATCCATCATTTCTACAAAATCAGGCTCCTCTTGCTCATCCACAGCCTCTTCTAAAGGAAGCTGGAGGGTTTCAGCAACTTTTTATAAAACATAAAATGAGATGGGGACTCAGACAGCATAGGGAAATTCTAAAGGTCTGTCTGGGAGATGTCCGTTCAATGGGCACACCCAGACCTTCCCAGCCACATTCATACTGTTCATAATCCTCCTCCCCCTCCTCTGGTTCATAAAATTCCTCAATATCATAATCCTGAACCACTGGGACCGACAAACTGACCTTTACCAGATAGTGGTGGTTCGGACGGACCCTGAGTAACTAGGACAATTTGTAGGCTTTGCTATCTCTGCAGCAGTTGGAGAAGGAATTTTGGACTCCAGACCTGCTGATTTTCTTCTTTTCTTTACTGGAATTGGTTCCTCAGAACCAGCTTTTCTTTGCCCGAGGAAGTCTGGCCCTGGTCAGAGGGCTACTCCTCTGGTTCTGTTGGCACGAACCGGGCTGGCCATCCGGGTCAGCGGACCTTTTGCCTCTCTGGCCCTGAGCCTGCCCAATCTTTTTTCCAGGGTGGCTGCAGGGAAATTCTTATACCTGGCAGTCTGACTGGAGGTGGTCAAACCCAGACAATAAACACATGTGGTGTGTGGTCAGCCTGGCAAAGACTTCCCACAAACATCACAGTGTTGAAACCAGTGGGCCCGTTTTTCTTTGGGTTTCTCAGACATAATGCCAGCCTAACCAAAAACTTGCCCTTTAGCGGCAGTGCCAGGCAAGACAATCCTTATCGGTTCCTAACACGTGTCACGGTATTGGAAAAACCGTAATAAATCCGTTTTTTAGAACCGATAAGAACGGGAACTGCACTCTAAAATAGTAACTTTTAGTTTTAAATTAGTTTTAAACCACTGATCGGTTCAAAACTGAACCGATAACTTACAAGTTCCACACAGACAAAACCTTCATTTACTTACGGTTACCTAGATAGAGCTTTGAACCGAACGGTTTTATGGTTAAAATAAAACTATTCTCGGTTAAATCCAACCGAGAAAACACTTTAAACAGAGAAATGAACCGAGCAGAAGGAGAAATCTCCGGAGCGACTGTTCACTGAGGCGGAGTAAAGAATCTGACAGTTCAAGTTTGAAATGACACAGATAGAGCTGCTCTCGTGCCAAAATTCTATTTTGGAATGGTTTTAACCATTTCACTCTGGGGCAGTTCTAGAGCTGGATCAAACTGCTAATGTCTATAATATAGCAAGACTTCATGTTGTTTGAAACACAGTTTTCCAAGTCAAGTACTTAAGCACTGCTGAGGACAAAGGCTCAAAAGGGGGTTGCATAAGCTGAGCAATGCAAACATTAAGATCCCAAGCAGGAGCAGGAACCCTAAAGGGGGGATTGGTGTGAAGCAATCCTTGAAAACTTACAGAATACAGGATGGGATGACAGAGAGGAAGACTTGCCTACTGACAGGAAAACAGAAATAGCTGCCAAGTGTACCTTGAGTAGCTGGTCTGAGACTTAGGCCATTGAGATGGACCATATAATCTACAACCATAGGCAATTCAGCGGAGTCTGGAGAAATATTCTTCTTAGAACACCAAATGCTGAATCTTTTCCATTTGGAGTTGTAAGTCTTTCTGGTGGAGGCTTTGAGAAGCCTTAAGGATATCCAGAACCCTTGAGAAAGATGCAGATCTGCAAACTCTAATTTTCCAAGAGCCAAGCCTTGAGATTGAGAGACTGAAGATTGGGGTACCAAATCCTCCCCTGAGAGGATGTTAACAGGTTGTAATTCCTGGGAAGAGACAGGGGAAGATGGACTGCTAGGGACAGCAACAAGGGATACCATGGCTGCCTGGCCCAGTCTGGAGCAATCAGAATCACCTTGCATGGTTGTGACCTTATCTTGACTAATACTTTGAACAGGAGAGGGAAAGGGGGAAAAGCATACAGAAATTTCCCTTCCCAGTTCAGAATCAGAGCATCCAGGAGGGCTGAGCCCAAGACTGGGGGTCTGCAACAAAAAAGAGGAAGTTGGCAATTGTCTGGGGCTGCAAAAAGTTCTATCTCTGGAGTGCCCCATCTTGAGAAAATCACCTTCAACACCAGAGGATCTAGGGCCCATTCGTGATGGCCCTGGGATATCCTGCTCAGTACATCTGCTAGCACATTGTCCTTTCCTGGAAGGTGAACTGCTATCAGAGAGGTTTGCAGGAATAAGCCAGGGACCACAACTTCATTGCTTCTGTGCACAAGGCCATAGACCGAGTGTCTCCTTGCTTGTTGATGTACCACACATGGTGGTGGTATTGTCTGTTCTGACCTGAACCACCTTGTTCTGTACTGAGTTGGAAAAAACTTGCAGTGCTAGAAACACTGCCCTGAGTTCCAAGAGATTGATGTGTAGAAGAGATTCCTGAGGTGACCACAGTCCCTGGGTGGTAAGTTCCCCCAAATGAGCTCCCCAGCCCAGCAGGGAAGCATCTGTGGTGAGGACCACTGAGTGAGACTGAGTGGCAAATGGAACCCCTTGCCTCAAATTTTCCTGATCCTGCCACCATTGCAGGGCTTGGATCAGAGTTTGAGTCACTGGAATTAGTTTGGTAAGGGAATCCTTTCTTTGGGACCAAAAAACTCTTAAGTGAAACTGAATGTCCCTCATTTGGAATCTTGTGCCTTGGACCACTGCTGTAGAAGTTGCCATGTGACCCAATAGCTGAAGGTAGTGCCTTGCTAGTCGAGACACCTGAAGGCTGAATGAAGAGGCCAGCTCCATGAAAGCCCTTGCCCTGTCCAGGGGAAGGAAGGCTCTTGCTTTTACCGTATCCAGCTCTACCCCTATAAAGGTGAGGAATTGCACTGGTTCGAGAACTGACTTTGGTAGGCTGAGAAGAAATCCTAAAGAAGTGGTCACTTGCAGGTGTGACTTGACTTGGTCTGGGGACTGGCCCACTATGAACCAGTCATCCAAATATGGAAAAATGGAAATCTTTTGTCTTCTTAGGAAGGCAACAACTACTGCCAGGCACTTTGTGAAGACCCTTGAGGCTGATGTTAGGCCAAAGGGCATTGCTCTGAACTGATAATGCCTGAGGGCAACTTGAACCTGAGGTACTTTCTGTGGGAGCACCTGATGGGAATGTGAAAGTAGGCATCTTTGAGGTCCAGGGAGGTTAGCCAGTCCCCTGGCCTTAGAGAGGGAAGGATAATTCCCAGAGTTATCATTTTGAACTTTGGCTTTAAAAGATGTTTGTTCAGGTATCTTAGGTCCAGGATGGGTCACCACTCTCCTGTCTTTTTGTGGGTTAGGAAGTACCCGGAGTACAATCCTTTGCCCCAGTGTAGGGTAGGTACTCTCTCTATGGCTCTTAGAACTAGGAGAGAAGAAACCTCTGCCTCTAGGGCAAGGGTTTCGGAGAGATTTGCAGGCGGAAAAGATCTGGCTTTCATCTTGGGAAATTTTTTGAAGCTGAGAACTAGACCCTGGCTTACTACTTCCAGGACCCACTTGTCTGATGTAAGAGAGATCCAGTCCTGGACAAAGTAAACCAGCCTGCCCCCTACTGGGATAGGAGAATCGACCCGGGAAGACCCATCAGGGTGTCCATTTGGCAGGGGCTTTAGGCTGAGGGATGGATGCAGGCCTGCTCATCCCCCTTCTGGCTTTCCCTCTGAAGAACCCCCTTTGTGAAAAGGAAAAAGAGGCCTGTGCTTAGTAAAAAGGCCTTTGGAAAGGCCTGCCCCTGCCCCTGGACTGCTGCCTTTGAGGAGCTGCCTGCCTTTCCTTGGCCTGAGCACTCCTGTAAGTGGTCCTGTATTCATCCATTTTCTTTATGTACTTCTCTGTCTGCTCCCCAAACAGAATTACCGACTACAGGAAAATACATGGCCTTGTGAGAGGATAGTACATCTGAGCCAAGCCATCCTCTGAAGAGCCACAGATGTAGCCATGACTCTTGATGATACAGTACATCATTGGAGTCTACAGCAGCATAAAACTGAACTTTCGATGCCTCAATCCCATCTGCAGCCACCTCCTCCAGCTCCTTGGCAAGCTGGGGAAGCCTGTTTGGCCAGTGCCAGTACAGTGTCCTGAGGACTTCTGGTACCTGGCTGCATAAGGCCATATAATTAGCCTGCCTGAGTCCCAAGGATGATGCCATGTACTGCTTCTTTGCCATGGCATCAGTCTTGCTGGAATGCTGTCTGGGAGTGTGATGCCAAAGGAATGCTTGCCTTATCACAGGCAGCAGCCTGTACAACCCCAACATGGCTGCATTGCTGATAAAGAACTCTGTATCTGAGCCTGAAAGAGTATACGTCTTGTACATTCTTCTATCCACAGGAAGTATGGAATTGGAAGACTTAAGACTTTTTGTGTCTGTTCCCAAAAGATTTGTTGAGGAATAGACAGTCTCCTGGACTCTGGGATGTCCTGATCCTCCAGCCTCCTCCATAGAAAGCTGGAGGTATCAGCCACCTTTCTGTAAAACATGAAGTGTGAAGGGACTCAGAAAGCCTGGAGGAGAAACACCTGAAGGTCTGTCTGGGGAGATGTCTGGGTCAATAGGCACATCCAGACTTTCACCATCACCATAATCATCTTCCAACTCTCTTCCTCTTCAAACTCCGGTTAATAAAATCTGCCAAAGGTGCGGATCAGTCGGAACTGAGCAAAGCGTTTCCACAATATGAATCACTTTGGCTATTTCATCGCAGTCAGAGTATGAGATTCGGGATCCGAACGGTAGACTTGACTTTTCGTTTTCTTTTTATTGAACCGATTCCTCGGAATCGGCTCTCCTTGCCTGAAGAGTATTGCCTGGTCAGAGGGCACTCCTTCTGGTTGGGTCGGGAACCAAACCAGGCTGGCCATCCGGGTCAGCGGACTTCTCAGCCTCCCTTTCCCTCAGTCTACCTAATCTCTTTTCCAAGGTAGATTTGGGAAAATTTTTGCAAATTTGGCAGTCTGAATCGAGGTGGTCAAACCCCAGACAATAAACACAGGTGGTGTGGGGATTGGCCTTAGCAAAGACCTCCCCACACACACTGCAGTGTTGAAACCCAGTGGGCCTGGTTTATTTCTTGGGTTTCTCAGACATGGCCAACCTAACCAAACTTACCCTTTCTTCGGCAACCACCTAGCAAGACTCCTCTATCAGTTCCTGACCGTGTCACAGGTCTTGGAAAAAAACGTACTAAAACCCGAATACAGACTGGTAACCACACACTAAAGTAAAGTACAAAATTTACCTGAAAACGATCGGTTCAGCCGAACCGATCCACACTATAGCAAGTTCCACACAGAAAACAGAACAAAACCTATCTAGTACTCATGGTACCACAGACAGAGACTTGAATCAACTATGTGGAAACAACAATTTCGGTAGAAGAAAACGACCAAAAAACGACACTTCAACCGACTTGAACCGAGCAGCAGGAGAAATCTCTGGAGCGACTGTTCAGTGAGGCAGAGTAAAGAATCTGTTGGATGCAGTTCGAATAACAATAGGCAGAGGCTTCACAACCGAGCTTGAGATGAACATTTTATGCCATGCATAGAAAAGTTAACCCTATGTTCTCCGGGGCAGTTTAAAGGCTGGGGCTAACTGTAACTGTCAGAATACAGCAAGACTTCACGTTGTTTGAAAGACTGCCCTGAGTTCCAGGAGATTGATATGAAGAAGGGATTCCTGGGGACCACAGTCTCTGGGCAGTGAGAGCCCCCAGATGGGCTCCCCACCCTAGAAGGAAGCATCCGTGGTAGGACCATCAAATGAGACTGAGTGACAAATGGGACCCCTTGCCTTAAATTGCCCTGATCCTGCCACCATTGAAGGCTTGGATCAGAGTCCAAGTCACTGGAATCAGTTTGGTAAGAGGATCCTTCATTTGGGACCAAAAGGCCCTCAGATAGAACTGAATGTCCCTCATCTGGAATCTTGCCCCTTGGACCACTGCTGTAGAAGCTGCCATGTGGCCCAAGAGCTGGAGGAAATGCCTTGCTGGTCGGGATACCTGAAGGCTGAAGGAAGAAGCCAGTTCCATAAGACCTCTTGCCCTTTCAGGGAAGAAAGGCTCTTGCTTTGACAGTATCCGGCTCTGCCCCTATAAAGGTGAGAAGCTGCACTGGTTCGAGAACTGACTTGGGGAGGTTGAGAAGAAATCCTAGGGAAGTGAGCACTTGCTGAGTCACTTGCAGGTCTGACTTGACTTGGTCTGGAGACTGACCCACTATGAGCCAGTCGTCCAGATATGGAAAAATAGAAATCTTTTTCCTTCTTAAAAAGGCAATAACTACTGCCAGGCACTTTGTGAAAACCCTTGGAGCTGATGTTAGACCAAAGGGCATTGCCTTGAACTGATAATGGCCTGAGGGCAACTAGAACCTGAGGTACTTTCTGTGGGAGCACCTGATGGGAATGTGAAAGTAGGCATCTTTGAGGTCCAGGGAGGCTAGCCAGTCCCCTAGCCTTAGAGAGGGAAGAATTATTCCCAGAGTCACCATTTTGAACCTTGGTTTTAAAAGATGTTTGTTCAGGTATCTTAGATCTAGGATGGGTCACCACTCCCCTGTCTTTTCTAGGGTAAGGAAGTATCTGGAGTATAGGCCTTTGCTCCAGTGTAGGGTAGGAACTCTCTCTATGGCTCTTAAGTCCAGAAGAGAAGACACCTCTGACTCTAGGGCAAGGGTTTCCGAGAGACCTGCGGGTGGAAAAGATCTGGCTCTGCTTCTGAAATTTTTGAAGCTGAGAATCAGTCCCTGGCTTACTACTTCCAGGACCCACTTGTCTGAAGTAATAGACATCTGTCCTGGACAAAGTAAGCCAGCCTGTCCCCTACAGGAATAGAAGAGTCGACCCGGGCAGACCCATCAGGGTGTCTGATTGGCAGGGGCCTTAGGCTGAAGAGTGGATGCAGCCCTGCTCATCCCTCTTCTGCCTCTCCCTCTGAAGAACCCCCTCTGTGAAAAGGGAGAAGAGGCATGTGCTTGGTAGAAAGGCCTATGAAAAGGCCTGCCCCTGCCCCTAGATTACTGCCTTTGAGGAGTTGCCTGCCTCACCTTGGCCTGAGCACTCCTATAAGTGGTCCTGTACTTATCCATTTTCTTCATGTAATTCTCTGTCTGCTCCCCAAACAGAGAATTACCCACCACTGGGAAATCCATGGCCTTAGCCTGGGTGCCCTGTGAGAGGCTAGTACATCTGAGCCAAGCCATCCTCCAAAGAGCCACAGATGTAGCCATGACTTTTGATGACATATCATTGGAGTCCACAGCAGCATGAAATTGTACCTTTGATGCCTCAATCCCATCAGCATCCAGCTCCTTGGTCAGCTGGGGGAGGCCTGTTTAGCCAGTGCCAGTACAGTGTCCCACCTGGACTTCTGGTACCTGGCTGTATAGGCCATATAGTTCACCTGCCTGAGTCCGAAGGATGATGCCATGTACTGTTTCTTTGCAATGGCATCCATCTTCTTGGAATCTTTGTCTGGGGGGTGTGAAGCCAAGGGAATATTTGCCTTGTCACAGGCAGCAGCCGGCACTACCCCAACATGGCTGCATTGCTGGTAGAAAAACTCTGTATCTGAGCCTGATAGTGTATACCTCTTGTCCATCCGTCTGTCAACAGGAGGGCAGAATTGGAGACTAGGATTTTTGTGTCTGCTTCCCAAAGATTTGTGAAGGGGAATAGAGAGTCCCTGGACTCTGAGATGTCCATCATTTTGATATAATCAGGCTCTTCTTGATGCTCCACAGCCTCCTCCATAGGAAGCTGGAGGGTTTCAGACACTTTCTGTAAAACAGATAGTGGGAGGGATTCAGAAAGCCTAGGAGGAAACACCAGAAGGTCTGTCTGGGGAGATGTCTGGTTCCACAGGCACATCCAGCCTTTCAACATCATCACCATCATCTTCAAACTCCCTTCTCCTCAAACTCCGGTTCATTAAAAGTCTTCAGGGCATAATCTTGAACAGGGGAACTACAAACCAAACCCCTGCCAAAGGTGCCGGATCGGTCGGAACCGGTAAGCGATTTAACAATCCGAATCGCTCTGGCTATTTCCTCGGCGGTCGGAACATGAACCTCTGGATCCGAACCGGTCGATTTTTCTTTGTGTTTCCTTTTTGTAGAAACTGACCCCTCAGGATCGGCTCTCCTCTTGCCGGAAGAAGTATTGCCCTGGTCAGAGGGCACTCCTCCTGGTTCGGTCATAACCGAACCGGGCTGGCCATCCAGGTCAGCGGACTTCTTGGCCTCCTTTTCCCTAAGTCTACCTAATCTCTTGTCCAGGGTAGACTTAGGAAAATTTGTACAAATTTTGCAGTCTGTATCGAGGTGTTCAAACCCCAGACAATAAACACAGGTGGTGTGGGGATTGGCCTTAGCAAAGACCTCACCACACTCACTGCAGTGTTGAAACCCAGTTGGCCCGGTTTTCTTCTTGGGCTTCTCAGACATGGCCAACCTAACCAACTTACTCTTTTTTCGGCAACCACCAGGCAAGACTCCCTTATCGGTTCCTAACCGTGTCATGGGTATTGGAAAAAAACGTTTGAAACACGTTTTTTTTAGAACCGATTACGACCGGTAACCACACTCTAAAGCAAAGTACAAAAATTCACTATAAGGGATTGGTTCAGCCGAACCGATCAAGCAGCTTACAATTTCCACACAGTTATTCAGAAAGAACTATCTAGTACTCACAGTACCGCAGACAGAGACTGAACCGACAATGCGGAATCATTTCGACTTAAAACCAACACTTTAACCGACTTTCGAACCGAGATGAAGGAGAAATCTCTGGAGCGACTGTTCAGTGAGGTGGAGTAGAGAATCTGATGGATGGGTTTCAAAGTGCTGCAGACAGAGTCCTCATCCGAGCTCGAGCTCAATGTTCTATGCACTGCATAGAAAATTAACCCTATACTCTCCGGGGCAGTTTAAAGGCTGGGGCTACCTGCACATTGTCAGAATACAGCAAGACTTCATGTAGTTTGAATGAGTACATTTAAATGTTTTTAACAGAAAAACACTTGGAAACTTACCTAGAGTTTCCTTTTGAAATTTATCAAGCAATCGGTTGCCCCACGGTTCAAAGGAACCGCGAAGTACCGATAAGAAAAAACTAAATAACTTATAAATGAGGTAAAATTGCTAAAACTCAATAAGAACAAGGCAGTAATGAAAAAATAAGACAAAATACTTAAGTTTCTTTTGTTCTTATGCACAATTTAGACAATCTTGATAGAGAGATCTCCAGGCCGTCTTAACTTTGCAGCGGAGACAGAAAATCTGAAGTAGAATCCAGGTAGTTAGAGTAGGTAGTTTGAAAATGAATTCATGTCTAAACATTCCATAATTAGCATAGCATTCTATTTGGTTCAGGGCAGTGCTGATTTAAAGGGCACTGCAAAGAGTAATAATATTAGTGGATTCCTGGGGTAAGAAGCATCTGTGGTGAGGACCACCGAGGAGCTTGCTTGAGAACTGGGACACCTTGCCTGAGATTGCCTTGGTTCAGCCACCACTGGAGAGCTTGAACCAGAGTCTGAGTCACTGGAATCAGTTTGGTAAGAGAGTCTTTCTTCTGAGACCAAAAGGACCTTAGATGGAATTGAATGTCCCTCGTCTGGAACCTGGCCCCTTGCACCACTACAGCAGAAGCTGCCTCGTGGCCTAAGAGCTGAAGAAAATGTCTTGCTGGATGAGAAACCAGAGGATGAAAAGAAGAAGCAAGATCTGTAAGGGCCTGAACTCTTGTTAGTGGAAGGAGTGCCTTTGCTTGAACAGTATCTAACTCTATCCATATGAGAGTGAGAAGCTGTACTGGTTCGAGAACTGACTTAGGCAGGTTGAGAAGGAACCCCAGGGAATTGAGCAGATCCTAAGTGACCTGTAGAGCTGACTTCACCTGGTCAGAAGACTGCCCTACAATGAGCCAGTTGTCCAGGTGTGGAAATAGAGAAATGCCCTGCCTTCTGAGGAAGGCCACTACTACTGCAAGGCACTTTGTAAACACCCTTGGAGCTGATGTTAGACTCAAAGGCATAGCTCTCAATTGATAATGGCCTGAAGGCAACTTGAACCTGAGGTACTTTCTGTGGGAGCACCTGATGGGAATATGGAAATGAGGCATCCTTGAGGTCCAGGGAAGCTAACCAGTCTCCTGGCCTTAAGAGGGAAGATTTACTCCCAGAGTCACCATTTGAACTTTGGTTTTAAAATGTGTTTGTTCAAATATCTTAAGTTTAGGTTGGGTCACACTCCCCATCTTTTCTGGGGTAAGGAAGTATCTGGAGTATAGACCATTGCCCTTGTGTAGATTATGAACTCTCTATGGCTCTGAGCCAGCAGAGAGGAAACCTCTGCTTTTAAAGAAAAATTACTTACCATAGTAATCTTATTTCTTCCCAGTGATGCTCAGACATTCATAACTTTGTGCAGTCAGCCTGGTGGGTTGGACTGCCTGAGAGATGGAACACATGCAAATGATGGAATTCTTTGCACGTGAGCATCTTTAAAATACTGCCTCTACCAACTGTAGTGTTCTAAGCCCTTCAGATTTGTAAGAAGCCTGGAAGTCAGGCAACATGGGAAAATCCGACAACTAATTAATTTAAACATTTTTCGATTAGCCTAATAAAACAACTTACTTCAAAAAACCTCTAAGGGAGGGACTATATCTATATATAATAATGGTGATCACCATACAGTGAGAAAAACTATTAAGAGAGACACAAAACTCTGTTAAAATCTGTCAAGCATAGAGAAGTGTACCCAGAAGGGTATGGCTATGTGGCACTAGCATGCAGAATGCAGAGGCTGAAGTTCTGGAAGGGGAGGATGGGAGGGAGTTATGAATGTCTGAGCATCACTGGAGAAGAAGATAACTATGGTAGTAATTTTTCTTCTAACCAGTAATGCTCAGACCATTCATAACCTCAGCAGACTACTAAGCAGTACCCCCTGGTGGTGGGCACAGAACTTATTTTGGAAACAGACTTTGCAGGACTGCTGTGCCAAACTTGGCATCACTTCTGGACAAAATATCTAAATTATTATGCTTTGTAAAGGTGTGTACTGATTTCCAAGTAGCCGCTTTACAAATGTTCAACAATGGCACCTCCCTAGCAGCTGCAATAGTGGCAGCTGTTCCTCTTGTTGAATGAGCCCTCAGCCCAGCTGGGGACTCTCTACCTGCTTTAGTGTAGCAGAATTGAATACACTGGACAATCCACCAAGAAATGGATCTTTTTGAGGCTGGTTTGCCCATTCCAACATCCCCATATGTAAGGAAGAAAAAATTACTCACCTTAGTAATGTTGTTTCTTCTAATAGAGTCTTGCTATATTATGACAAATGCAGCGAGTCCCAACCTTCGAACTGCTCTGGAGGTGAAAGAGTTAATTTTCCATGACAGGCATGGAACTTTAAGCTCGAGCTCGGTTGAAAACTCTATCTGTTGTGCTTCAAACTCAAACTGTCAGATCTTCTGAGCAAAACTCACTAAGACTCTGTGTGGAAGCTGTAAACCTACACTAGCCAACTGGCTACTAATTATATAAAGACATTTTTTTTTTTTGGTGCAAAACAAAGACTCAAGTCAGGAGAACCTAAAATGACAAACACAACACAGGTCACCCCAAAAGGAGGGTGAAAAACAAGCTGGGCATCTACTAAGTGCCAACACTGCCCTGCCCACCCACATCCCAAAAGTAAAGGTTCTGAGAGGGGCAGGCGGGGAGGAGGTCATAATATAGCAAGACTCCATTAGAAGAAACAACATTACTAAGGTGAGTAATTTTTCTTCAAACAACATGAAGTCTTGCTATATTATGAAATGTATGAACTACATAGCAGTACCTCCATGGAGGAGGACAGAACCTACTTAGGAAATAGGCTCTAAGCACAGCTGTGCTCAAACCGAGCATCACTCCTAGCCTGGAGGTCCAGGAAGTAATGCCTGGTAAAAGTGTGAACTGTTTTCCAGGTAGCTGCTTGACATATCTCCAGGATAGGGATGTCCCTGGCAGCAGCCAGAGATGCAGCTCTACCGCTGGTAGAGTGAGCCCTCAGGCCTGAGGGAGGAACTTTACCCAGCTTTTCATAGCAGAATTGGATACAAGAGACAATCCACCTAGCAATGGATCTTTTGGTGGCAGGTTTCCTTTGCCAACCTCACCATAAGTGAGGAACAGTTGGAGGGAGTCAAACCTGTGACCCTTGGTACGATCTATGCAGTAGCTAAGGGATCTTTTGACATCTAAACTGTGCAACCTCCTCTTGCCAGAGGAGGAATGGTCAGTGAAGTACACAGGGAGAGACATAGATTGATTAAGGTGGAAATCTGAAACCACCTTAGGCAAGAATTTTCTGTTAGTCCTGAGGACTACCTTATCTCTGTGAAAAGAGATAAAATCAGGCTCCACTGACAATGCTTGTAACTCACTTATGCGTCTGGCAGAAGTGATGGCTACCAAAAACACAGTTTTCCAAGTCAAGTACTTAAGCTCTGCTGAAAACAAGGGCTCAAAAGGGGGTTGCATAAGCTGGGAAATGCAAATATTAAGATCCCAGGCAGGGCAGAATCCCTGAATGGGGGTTGATTGAAACAACCTTGAAAAACTTGGAGAAAACAGGGTGAGCTGAAAGAGAAGAGGGTTTACCTGCTGATAAGAAAGCAGACACGGCTGCTAGGTGCACTTTTAGTGTAGCTGGTCTCAGCCCTAAAGTATTCAGATGGACCATATAGTCCAGGACCGTGGGTAAACCAGCAGATTCTGGGGGAATATGCTTTGCAGAGCACCATATGAAAATCTCTTCCATTTGGAATTATAAGTAGCCCTGGTGGAAGGCTTCCTAGAAGCCTTCAGGATATCCAATACACCTTGGGAGAGGTGTAGGTCAGCAAACTCTAACTCTTCAAGAGCCAGGCCTTGAGATTGAGAGATTTGAGGTTCGGGTACCAAACTCTCCCTTGAGCACAGGTTAACAGATTGTGATTCCTGGGAAGACACAGGGGAAGGTGGACTGCTAAGGACATAAGGAGTGGGTACCAGGGCTGTCTGGCCCAGTCTGGAAGCAATCAGGATCATCTTGCAGGGTTGAGATCTGATTTTGACTAGCACTTTGAACAGGAGAGGGAGGGGGAAAAGCATGAGAAACTTCCTTCCCAACTGAGAAGGAAGGTATCCAGGGGACTGAGCCCAACACTGGGGCCTGCAGCAAAAACGGGAAGTTGGTGATTGTCTGGGGCTGCAAAAGATCTATCTGGGAGTGCCCCATCTGGCAAAAATCACCTCCAGTACTAGGGGATCCAGAGCCCATTCGATGGCCCTGGAAATCCTGCTGAGAGCATCTGCCAGGACATTGTCCTTGCCTGGGAGGTGAACTGCTACAGGGAGGTGTTCAGAGAGTAAGCCAGAGACCACAACTGCATTGCTCGGTGCACAAGGCCGAGACCGAGTACCCCTTGCCTGTTGATGTACCACATTGTGGTGGTATTGTCTGTTCTGACCTGAATAACTTTGTTCCGAACAGATTTGGAAAAACTTGAAGTGCTAGAAAACTGCTCTGAGTTCCAACAGATTGATGTGGAGCAGAGATTCCTGAGGGACCACAATCCCTGGGTAGTGAGGTTGCCCTGTGAGATCCCACCCCAATAGGGATGCATCTGTAGTAAGGATTAAGGAATGAGACTGAGGGGTGAAGGGACCCCTGTCTCAAATTGCCTGGTCCTGCCACCACTGAAGGGCTTGGATCAGGGTTCAAGTCACTGGATTAATTTGGTTAGAGGGTCCCTCCTTTGAGACCAAAAGGCTCTCAAATGGAACTGGATGTCCCTCATCTGAAATGTAGCTCCCTGCACCACTGCTGTCGAAGCAGTCATGTGTCCCAGGAGCTGGAGAAAATGCCTTGCTGGTCGAGACCTGCAGGGTGAAGGAGGAAGCCAGAGAAATCAGGGTCCTTGCTCTTTCCAGGGGAAGGAAGGCTCTGGCTTCTTGTGTGTTCAGTTCTGCACCTATGAAGGTGAGAAGCTGGACAGGTTCTAGGACTGACTTTGGAAGACTGAGAAGGAAACCTAGAGGAATTAGCAGTTGCTGAGTTACCTGAAGATGTAACCTGACTTGGTCTGGAGACTGGCCTACTATGAGCCAGTCGTCCAGGTAAGGAAAGATGGCAATTTTTTGCCTTCTTAAATGGGAAACTGCTACTGCCAGGCATTTTGTGAATACCCTTGGGGCAGATGTAAGGCCGAAGGGCATTGCTCTGAACTGGTAATGGTCTGAGGGCAGTTCGAATCTGAGGTACTTTCGATGGGAGCTTCTGATGAGAACATGAAAATAGGCATCCTTGAGATCCAGGGACACTAGCCAGTCCCCTGGCCTTAAAGAGGGTAGGATAATTCCCAGAGTCACCATTTTTAATTTTGGTTTTAAAAGGTGCTTGTTTAGGTACCTGAGATCCAGGATGGGCCGCCATTCTCCTGTCTTTTTTGGGGTAAGGAAGTACCTGGAGTACAACCCTTTGCCCAGGTGTAGGGGTGGAACCCTTTCCACAGCTCTGAGAGCCAGGAGGGTAGCGACTTCTGCTTCTAGGGCAAGAGCTTCTGATGGATTTGCAGGTGGAAAGGATCTGGTTCTCATCTTTGGAAATTTTTTGAAGCTGAGAACCAGTTCCTGGCTTACTACTTCCAAGACCCACTTGTCTGATGTTAGAGACTCCCAGTCCTGGACAAAGTAAGCCAGCCTGCCCCCTACAGGTAGTGGAGAATCGGCCCTGGGCACCACATCAGGGTGCCTGCTTGGCAGGGGCTTTAGGCTGAGGGGTGGAGGCAGGTCTGCTTGCACCCCGTCTGCCTCGATATTACTCGGTATTTATAAAGTGGAAGCAGGCACTAGGCCCATCGAGACCACTTTCCCACACAAGTGGGAGATATTTATAATTTAACCACCCAGAAGATACATGTCCAATTTTGATTTAAACTGGTTGCAGGAAGTTTGAGTCACTATATACTGAGGCAAAAAATTCCAAAGAACAGCAGCTCTCATGGTAAAGTAATATTTCCTCTTATTGGTGAATGCCTTAGTTATTTTTATTTGCCTATTGTTACATCTCAATCCATAAATTTTATCTTGATATGATAATCCACATAAATTCATTAAACATTCTAAAGAACCCCCTTTGTGCATAAGCTGAAGAGGAGGCCTGGGCTTGGTAAAAGGCCTATGAAAAGGCCTGCCCTGCCCCTGAGAGGCTGCCTTTGAGGAGTGGCCTGCCTTTCAGGCATGTGCACTCCTATAGGTGGTCATATTCATCCATTTCCTTCATGTAATTCTCTGTTTGAACAGAGTTGCCTACAACAGGAAAATCCATGGCCTTAGTCTGGGTATCCTGTGACAGGCTAGTACATCTGAGCCAAGCCATCCTGCAGAGCCACAGATGTAGCCACCGACCCTAGATGACACATCATTAAGAGTCCATGCAGCATGGAATTGCACTTTAGATGCCTCAATACCATCAGCGGCCACCTGCTCCAGCTCCTTGGCAAGCTGGCCAGGGACCTGCTTTGCCAGAGCCAAAATAGTATCCCATCTGGATTTCTGGTATCTAGCCACATACGCCATATAATTTGCCTGTCTGAGTCCCAAGGATGCTGCCATGTACTGTTTCTTTGCCATGGCATCAACCTTTCTGGAGTCCTTGTCAGGGGGGTGTGAGGCCAAGGGAATATTTGCCTTGTCACAGGCTGCAGCCTGCACAACCCCCACATGACTGCACTGTTGTGTAAGGAACTCCATATCAGAGCCTGATAATGTATACCTTTTGTCCATTCTTTTATCAACAGGAGGTACAGTGTGAGGAGTTTTTAGAATTTTTACTGTCTTTTTCCAAAAGGATTTATGCAGAGGAATAGACAGTCTCCTAGACTCTGGGATATCCATCATTTCTACATAATCAGGCTCTTCTTGATCATCCACAGCTTCCTCCATAGGGAGCTGGAGGGTTTCAGACACCTTTTTATAAAACATAAAATGAGAAGGGGACTCAGAAAGCCTAGGGGGAGACACTCCTAAAGGTCTGTCTGGAGAGATGTCCGGTTCAATGGGCACATCCAGACTTTCAAATCCACATTCACTCTCCTCATACTCCTCATCCCCCTCCTCTGGTTCATAAAATTCCTCTAAATCATACTCTTGAACCAGTGGAACCGACCGAACCGAACGCTTACCTGATGGTGCCGGTTCAGTCATAACCGGGAAGAGTGACTGAACAATTTTAATTGCTTTAGCTATTTCTTCAGGGTTGGAGAGGGAAGTTTTGGCTCCACACCAGCTGATTTTCTAGTTCTCTTTGTTGGAACCGACTCCTCAGAGTCGGCTCTCCTTTTGCCCGAGGAAGTATCGCCCTGGTCAGAGGGCACTCCCTCCGGTTCGGTTTCAACCAAACCGGGCTGGCCATCCGGTTCATCGGACTTTTTGGCCTCCTTTCCCGAGTCTACCAACTCTTTTATCCAGGTAGCTGCGGGAAAACTTTTACAAATCTGGCAGTCTGCATTGAGGTGGTCAAACCTCAGACAATAAACACATGTGGTGTGGGGTCAGCCTTGGCAAAGACTTCCCACAGACAACACAGTGTTGAAACCCAGTGGGCCAGTTTTCTTTTGGGTTTCTCTAGACCTAGTGCCAGCCCTAACCAAAAAACTTGCCCGTTTATGGCAATCCACCAACAAGACTCCCTTATCGGTTCCCAACCGTGTCATATCGTGGAAAAACGAATGAAATCCGGGTTAGAACCGATAAGAACCGGGAACCGCACTTAAAAGATAGCAAATGTAATAGAAACAACCTGATCAGTTTGAACCGAACCGATGAAACCGTTTACAAGTTCCACACAGAAAGCAAATATAAAACCTATCTAGTACTTACAAATACCACAGATAGAGCTTGAACCGACTGAAGGTGTTTGCTCAAGTTAAAAACCGAAAACTTTATACTTTAACCTACAAAATGAACCGAGCAGAAGGAGAAATCTCCGGAGCAACTGTTCAGTGAGGCGGAGTAAAGAATCTGACAGTTTGAGTCTGAAGCACAACAGATAGAGTTTTCAACCGAGCTCGAGCTCAAAGTTCCATGCCTGTCATGGAAAATTAACTCTTTCACCTCTGGAGCAGTTCGAAAGTTGGGACTCACTGCATATGTCATAATATAGCAAGACTTTATGTTGTTTGAAAAGTTGTTTCTTGTCTTGCCTATGGCCTTTAGTAGCTGTCATGTAGTAGCTGAGAGCTCTTTTCACATCCAGACTGTGAAGCCTTCTTTCTGCCAGAGCTTGTATGATCTGTGAAGAAGACAGAGCAGAGTGATTGATTGGTTCAGATGGAAATCTGAAACCACTTTGGGAAGGAATTGTCTGTTTGTTCTGAGGACTACCTTATCCTGTGGAAGGAAATGTAGTCCTGCTCAACACAGAGAGCCTGAAGCTCACTGATTCTTCTTGCTGAGGTAATTGCTACCAGGAAAACTGTTTTCCAGGTAATATACTTTAAATGGTTGCAGCTGGGCTCAAAGGAGCCCACATCAATCTGGCTATACATACATTAAGATGCCAAGCGGGCACTGGTGCCCTGTGAGGAGGGTGCAAATGCATCAGGCCTTTGAAAAATCTTTTGAAAATGGGATCTGATGCTACAGACACCTTTGTCCTAGCAGACAGGTATGCAGATACTGCTGCAAGGTGAACTCTTAAAGAACTGGGTTGCAGACCTTGTGAATGTAAATGAATCAGATAATCCAACACCACTGAGACCCCTGCATCATTTGGGGTGAGGTTTCTACCAGAGCACCAAAAAGAGAATCTTTTCAACTTAGCAGAATAAGTTTTCTTAGTGGAAGGCTTCCTATAACCTTTCAAGATATTTAATACAGCTTCAGAAAGGTTCAAGCCTGCATACTCTAACTCCTCAAGTGTCATGCCTTGAGGTGAAGAGACTTGAGAATTGGGAACAGCAATGTTCCCTGATTGGAGGTTAGAAGATTATGCCTAAGAGGCAAGCTTATTGACCTGCTCACTGCCATGGGGAGCAGAAGAGAGTACCATGGCTGCCTGGGTCAATCTGGAACTATCAATATCAGAGAAGAAAAAATTGCTCACCTTAGTAATTGCTTTTCTTCTCATGGAGTCTTGCTATATTATGACAATTAGCAGTTAGCCACAGCACTTGAACTGCCCCGGAGAGGAAGGAGTTAACTCCAGGCTGACTGGAGTTCCAAGTGCGAGCGCTTTGCTGAAAGTCTCATCGGGCTAGTTTCAAAACTGAAACTGTCAGATCTTACGGAGCCAACACGAAGCAAAGTCTGTGTGGAAAAACCCTACACTAGCCAAATGGCTACCTACTAGTAGAATAACAATAACAGAAACAACAACAACAACAATATCACCCCTAACAAGCACTATTAAATTCCCTCCCAAAAGACAGAAGTCCAGGAGGGGCAAACCTAACCAAAAACAGAAATACCTAGTTTTTCTAATCCTAAAGAAAAGGGGGAAAGGGAAAAAAGAGCTAAGGCATGACACAGTGCTTGCACTAATTTCCAACCCTTACCCAAGTAGAAGTTCTGAGGGCAGGTTAGGTGGTTTATATTACAGCAAGACTCCATGAGAAGAAGCAATTACTAAGGTGAGTAATTTTCTTCAAACACCATGAAGTCTTGCTATATTATGACAATTAGCAGATTACACAGCAGTACCTCCATGGAGGAGGGCCAGAACCTACTTAGGAAATAGGCTCTGACACTGCGCTGTGCTAAACTGAGCATCTCCTGACTGGACATCCAGGAGTAATGCTTGGTAAAGGTGTGAACTGTTTTCCAGGTAGCAGCTTGACAGATTTTCAGAATGGGAATATCTCTAGCAGCCACTAGAGATGCAGCTGTACCCCTGGTGGAATGGGCCCTCAGTCCTGAGGGGAGATCTATATCTAGTTTTTGGTAGCAAAATTGGATACAAGAGACAATCCACCTGGCAATTGTCCTCTTAGTGGCAGGTTTCCCTTTGCCAACCTCGTCATAGGTAAGGAAGAGTTGGAGGGATTCGAACCTGTGACCCTTGGTGCGTTCCAAATAGTAGCTTAAAGCTCTTTTGACGTCCAAACTGTGCAATCTCCTCTCACCCGAGGAAGAATGCTCAGTGAAAAATACTGGAAGGGAGATGGATTGGTTAAGATGGAAATCTGAAACCACTTTAGGTAAAACTTTCTGTTAGTCCTGAGGACTACCTTATCTCTGTGAAAAGTAAATCCTTTTCCACTAACAGGGCTTGTAACTCACTTATCGACTGGCAGAAGTGATGGCCACCTAGGAAAACAGTTTTCCAAGTTAGGAACTTAAGGTCTGCTGAAGACAGAGGTTCAAAGGGGTTGCATTAACTGAGCAATGCAAACATTAAGATCCCAGGCAGAGCTGGGTCCCGAAAAGGAGGGTTAGTGTGAAGTAACCCCTTAAAAACTTGGAAAACACAGGGTGAGAAGAAGGAGGCAGGCTTTCCTGCTGATATAAAAGCAGAGACAGCTGCCAGATGAACCTTTAAGGTAGCTGGCCTGAGGCCTAAGGAATTAAGATGGATCAAGTAGTCCAGCAAAATGGGCAAATCAGCAGATTCTGGGACAATTTGCTTCCCAGAACACCAGATGGAGAACCTCTTCCATTTGGAATTATAAGTGGCCCTAGTGGAAGGCTTCCTAGAGGCCTTTAAAATATCAAGGACACCTTGAGAAAGGTGTAAATCAGCAAATTCTAACTCCTCAAGAGCCAAGCCTTGAGGTGGGGGACGAGGTCCGATACCAAACCTCCCTGGGCACAAGTCAGCAGGTTGTGGACCCTGGGAAGGTCCAGGGAGGGTGGACTGTCAGGGACAGAAGCAGTGGGTACCAGGGTTGCCTGGCCCAGTCTGGTGCAATCAGAATCACTTTGCAGGGTTGGGATCTGATTTTTACTAACACCCTGAAGAGAAGGGGGAAGGGGGGAAAGGCATACAGGAACTTCCCTTCCCAATCCAACAGAAAGGCGTCCAGGGGGACTGAGCCCATTGCTGGAGGCCTGCAACAGAACAGAGGAAGTTGGTAGTTGTCTGGGGCTGTGAAAGATCTATCTGAGGAGTGCCCCATCTGGCAAAGACAACCCCAGCACTAGGGATTCAAAGACCATTCGTGATGACCCTGAGAAATCCTGCTGAGGGCATCCGCTGGACATTGTCCTTCCCTGGAAGGTGAACTGCTACTAGGGAGGTGTTCAGGGAGTAAGCCAGAGACCACAACTTCATTGCTTGATGCACAAGGCTGATGACGGTGCCCCCTGCTTGTTGATGTACCACATTGTTGTGGTATTGTCTGTCCTGACCTGAACTACTTTGTTCTGGACAGATGCTGAGAAAACCTGAAGAGCTAAAAGACAGCTCTGAGTTCTAATAGGTTGATGTGGAGCAGAGATTCCTGGGGGACCACACTCCTGAGTGGAAGATCGTCAGTGCATCCCACCCCAGCAAGGAGGCATCCGTGGTGAGGGTGAGGAATGAGAAATGGGAATGAAGGGGACCCCTAGTCTTAGATTGCTCTGATCCTGCCACCACTGAAGAGCTAGAATCAGAGTTTGGGTCACTGGGACCAATTTGGTAAGGGGGTCCCTCCTTTGGGACCAACAGGCCCTCAAATGAAACTGAATGTCTCTCATCTGGAATCTTGCTCCTTGCACTACAGCTGTGGAGGCAGCCATGTGCCCTAGAAGTTGCAGAAAGTGCCTTGCTGGTCGAGAGACCCGCAGGGTGAAAGAGGATGCCAGGGCAATCAGCTTCTCTACCCTTTCCGAGGGGAGAAATGCCCTGGCCAACTTTGTGTCCAATTCGCACCTATGAAGATTAGTACCTGAACTGGTTCTAGAACTGACTTTGGTAAATTCAGCAGGAATCCCAGGAAGTGAGAAGCTGCTGGGTGACTTGCAAGTGGGATTTTACCTGATCTGGGACTGACCCACAATGAGCCAGTCGTCCAGGTAGGGAAACACAGCAACCCTTGCCTTCTTAAATGAGCCACTACCACAGCTAGACATTTTGTGAATACCCTTGGAGCAGAGGTAAGACCGAGGGCATTGCTCTGAACTGGTAGTGACCTGAGGGCAGTTCGAACCTGAGGTATTTTCGGTGAGAAGGCCTGATCAGGACATGAAAATAGGCATCCTTGAGGTCCAGGGAGGCTAGCCAGTCCCTGGCCTGAGGGAGGGCAAAATCATTGCCAGAGTTAACATTTTGAACTTTGGTTTCAAAAGATGCTTGTTCAGGTACCTTAAGTCTAGAATGGGCCGCATTCTCCTGTCTTTAGGGGTAAGAAAGTATCTGAGTACAGCCCTTGCCTGGTGACAAGGAGGAACCCTTTCCACTGCTTTGCAGTCTAGGAGGAAGAGACCTCTGCTTCCAAAGCAAGGGCCTCTAAAGGCTTGCAGGTGGAAAATGTCTGGTTCTCATCTTTGGAAACTGTTTGAAGCTGAGAACCAGACCCTGGCTTACTACTTCAGAACCCATTTGTCCAAAGTTAGGACACGCAGTTCTGGCTGAAATAAACCAACCTGCCTCCAACTGGTACAGGAGAATTGGCCCTGGGCACCCCATCAGGGTGCCTGCTTGGCATGTGCTTAGGCTGAGGGGTGGGGCCGGTTTACCTGCCGCCCTACCTCTGCCTCTGAAAAAACCCTCTGTGCAAAAGCAGGGAGGCTTGGGATTGATAAAAAGGCCTGTGGAAAGGCCTGCCCCTACCTCTGGGAGTGTGCCTCTGTGGAGTGGCATGCCGCTCCTTGGCCTGGGCACTTTTGTAGGTAGTTCTGTATTCATCCATCTTTTTCATATAATTTTCCGTTTGCTCTCCAAACAGAGAATTTCCCACCACAGGAAAATCCATAGCCTTTGACTGAGTATCCTGTGACAGATTAGTGCACCTGAGCCATGCCAACCTACGGAAAGCTACAGAAGTGGCCATGACCCTAGAGGAAACATCATTAACGTCTACAGCAGTATGAAATTGAACTTTAGAGGCTTCAATGCCATCAGCAGCCACCTGTTCCAATTCACTAGCCAGCTGGCCATGGGCCTGCTTGGCTAACTGCAACACCGTATCCCATCTAGATTTCTGATATCTAGCCACATAAACCATATAATTTGCCTGCCTGAGTCCCAAAGAAGCTGCCATATACTGTTTTCACCATGGCATCAATCTTCCTGGAATCCTTATCAGGAGGATGTGAGGCCAGGGATATTAGCCTTGCACAGGCTGCAGCTTGTACCACACCTACATGACTACACTGCTCAGTGAGGAGTCTGTATCAGGGCCTGATAAAGTATACCTTCTGTCCATTTTTATCTACAGGAGGGACAGAATGAGGATTTTTAAAATTTTTGTTGTCTGCTTCCTAAATGACTTATGCAAAGGAATAGACAACCTCCTAGACTCTGGGATATCCATCATCTCAACATAATCAGGCTCCTCTTGCTCATCCACAGCCTCTTCCAAGGGAAGCTGGAGGGTTTCTGCAACCTTTTGGAAAACATAAAATGAGAGGGACTCGGACAGCATAGGGAGATTCTAATGGTCTGTCTGGAGAAATGTCCGGTTCAATGGGCACGTCCAGACCCTCCCAGCCACATACATAATGATCAAAATCTTCCTCCCCCTCCTGTGGTTCATAAAATTCCTCAACATCATACTCTTGAACCACTGGAACCGAACGAACCAACCTTTTGCCAGCTGTTGGTGGTTCGGCCGGTCCCTGAGACAGTGACTGGACAATCTGTATGGCTTTAGCTATCTCTGCAGCAGTTGGAGAGGCAATCTTGCACTCCAGACCTGCTGATTTCTTAAATTTTTTTACTGGGACTGGTTCCTCAGAACCAGCCTTCCTTTTGCCCGAGGAAGTCTCGCCCTGGTCAGAGGGCACTCCCTCTGGTCCAGTGGGTGCTGGACCGGGCTGGCCATCCAGGTCAGCGGACTTTTTGGCCTCTCGTTCCCTGAGCCGGCCCAATCTTTTCTCCAGGGTGGCTGCAGGAAATTCTTACACACCTGGCAGTCTGACAGGAGGTGGTCAGCCCCAGACAATAAACACATGTGGTGTGTGGGTCAGCCTTAGCAAGACTTCCCCACAAACATCACAGTGTTGAAACCAGTGGGCCAGTTTTTCTTTTGGGTTTCTCAGACATAATGCCAGCCTATCCAAAACTTGCCCTTTTATGGCAGTGCCAGGCAAGACACCCTTATCGGTTCCTAACCATGTCACAGGTATTTGAAAAAACCCAATTTAAGAGATAGGTTTTTTTAGAACCGATAAGAACCGGGAACCGCACTCTAAAAGCCCAAGCTATTATTTAAAATTGTTTTTTTTAGCAAACCGATTGGTTCAAAACCGAACCGATAATTAATTTCCACACAGACTTTAAAATCCTGTACTTACGGTTTACCAGATAGAGCTTTGAACCGAAATGCAGTAAAATAAATACTTATTGCTGGTTAAAATGAACCAAAACACACGCTTGAACCGAGAAATGAACCAGCTGAAGGAGCAGATCTCCGGAGGCGACTGTTCAGTGAAGCGGAGTAAAGAATCTGACAGTTTCAGTTTGAAACTAGCCAGATAGAGCTTTCAGCAAAGCGCTCGCACTTGGAACTCCAGTCAGAATGGAGTTAACTCCTTTCTCTCCAGGGCAGTTCAAGTGCTGTGGCTAACTGCTAATTGTCATAATATAGCAAGACTTCATGGTGTTTGAAGCTAAGAGGGATCTGAGCTTCAGCAGTACCCTGAATACTAGAGGAAAGGGGGAAAGGCATAGAGGAACTTGCCCGACCAATCCAGTACCAGGGCATCCAGAGGGACTGTGCCCTGGGCTGGTAGCCTGCAACAATACTGAGGCAACTGGTGGTTCTGGTGGGATGCGAACAAGTCTATATCTGGAATGCCCCACCTGCTGAAAATTACCTGCACCACCTGCTTGTTCAGTGTCCATTCGTGATGGGACTGACTGATCCGACTCAGTGTGTCTGTCAAGATGCTGTCCTTTCCTGGCAGATGGATGGCTGGCAGGGACACCTTTAGAGAATATGCCAGAGCCCAAATTCTCATGGCTTCTGTGCATAGGGAACCTGATCTGGTGCCACCCTGCTTGTTTATGTAATACATAGTGGTGGTATTGTCCGTTCTGACTTGTACCACTTTGCCCATTACCAGTGTAGAGAAAACTTTTAGTGCTAGCCACAATGCTCTGAGTTCCAGCAAATTTATATGCTGGAGGGACTCTGCCCCTGACCAGGTACCCTGAGTTGTGTGCTCCCTTAGATGGGCACCCCAGCCCAGAAGGGATGCATCTGTTGTGAGGACCACTGAAGGATCCTCCTTCTGGAAGGGGACTCCCTGCCTTAGGTCGGATTCCTTTTTCCACCACAAGAGGGCTTGTAACAGAGGCCTTGTCACTGGAATGAGTTTTGAAAAGGGATCTTTTTTCTGACTCCAATGAGTCCTGAGGTGAAACTGGATGTCTCTCATGTGAAACCTGGAACCCTGCATTATGCCTGTGGATGCAGCCATATGACCCAAGAGCTGCAGGAATTGACTGGCTGTTTTCTGACTGTGCAACTTGAAGGAGTTTGCTATGGCCTGAAAACGTTGCACCTGTCTAGTGGTAAAGGCCCTGGCCTGTAGGGTGCTGATCTCTGCCCTATGAACTGTAAAGTCTGTGTAGGGGTGAAGACAGATTTTTCTGGTTTACTATAGAGCCAAGGACTCCAAAAGATCCTGTGTGAGCCTTAGAGAGGTTGTGACCTGTTCTGGTGATTTGCCCACTACCAGCCAGTCATCCAGGTATGGGAAGACAGTCACTCCCCGTCTTCGAAGAAATGCCACCACAGCTGCTAGGCATTTTGTAAACACCCTTGGTGCCGAGGAAAGGCCGAAGGGTAGGGTTGCAAACTGATAATGACCTGATGGGAGTCTGAATCTGAGACATTTCCTGTAAGATTCTTTTATGGGGATGTGGAAATAAGCGTCCTGTAAGTCCAGAGATGTCAGCCAGTCCCTTTTTGGATTGTTGGCAGAATCCTAGCCAAAGTGACCATTTTGAACTTTGGCTTTTCAGATACTTGTTTAAAGCTCTGAGATCCAAATTGCACCACTCCCCATTTTTCTTTGTTGTTAGGAAGTATCTCAGTAAAACCTCTTCCTCTTAGGGTTGCAGGGACTAGTTCCACTGCTTTGAGCTAAAGCAGCTCCTGAACCTCTGCCTCTAGCAATGAGATTTGTGCTAGGGGTGGTGAGGTGAAACCCTGGGGTTTTTGAGGAAGAAATTTGAACTGCAGAGACAGACCTTGCCCACTACCTCCAATACCCACTTGTCTGTGGTGATGGTTGACCAGAGGAGGAAATGGGACAGTCTGCTTCCAACAGGTAGGGAGGGGCGGCTTGCATCTCAGGGGTTCCGTTTAGGCTGGGGTTGAGGTTGTGGCTGAGCCCCTGCCTACAGCCCCTTCTACCCTACCGCAGAGTAGCCCTGTGGGGGTACTGCTGGTATTAGGGCATGGCTACTGGCTGGAAAAGGGTCTTGATAAAGGAATGACCCCTAGCCCCCTTCCATAGGGCCTGGTGGATGAAGAAGCTCTGTCTCTAGCAGAGTTACTTCTATAATGTATATATTCATCCACCTTTTCACATAGGCCACTGTGGACTCCCCAAAAGCACATTTCCTTCTAATGGAAATCCAGGGCCTTTGACTGGGTATCCTGAGTGAGGTTTGTGGCCTTAAGCCAAGCAAATCTCCTCTGAGCCACTGTATTAGCCATCTATCTGGCTACAGTGTCATTTAGATCAGCAGCCATTTGGAACTGGTACTTGGCCGCCTCTAGCCCAAACCTGGCAGTTTCTGCCAGGTCATCTGACAAGGGTAAGGTGGCTTTCATGGACATTGCCAGTACCGACTGCCACAGGGATTTCTGATACTGGGCAGAATAAGCTTGAAAAGTGGCCTGTCTCATGGCCAACGAGGCTGACAAATAGCCCTTTTTGGCCATACTGTCCAATTTTCTGGAGTCCTTGTCCAGTGGGTGTGAGGACAGAGGGACTTTAGCCTTATCACAGGCAGCTTGCTGTATTACCCCTTGATGATCAGGGTGGGAGAAGAGGAAGTCAGCTCCCTCCTGTTCAGTTAGTATTTTTATCTATTAAGCTTCAATTGGAGGAATAGAATTTGGGGTCTGCAGGAGCTTCATAGAATCCTTCTTAAAGAATTTATATACTGGGAGGAGGAGGGCCTTTGTGGGTGTTAAACCCATCATATTGAGTACTCAATCTCCTCCTCATCTTCCACTTGTTTTGTTGTGGCAATATCCAGAGCATCTGCCATTTTCCTTACGAAAGAAAAATGGGAGGAAAAATCCTCAGACACTCTGGGAGGCGAGCCAAATTCCTGCTCAGGGGACACCTCTGGGCGGATAGGTTCATCCTCCTCATAAGGCTCATCATCCTCTTCGAAATAGTGTTGCTCTGGAGCAGGGGACACACAGTAGAAGCAACCTGGGGGGCCTGGGAAGGGGCAGGAGGCTGAGGGATGATGCTCTGCAGAGCCTGGATAATTTTAAATGCCTGGGCTATGTCCTGAGCTGAAGGCATTACAGGCAGCTGCACAGAAGTCCCTAGTTTAGCAGGAGAGGGTTCTGCATGTTTGAGCTTCTTTAATTTCTTTGAGGGAACCAGAGAGTCAGCCGGTTCTTTCCCTCTTTTTGCCCCTTTATCGCCCATATCAGGGGCAGTGGTAGAAGCACTCGTTAATTCAACCACAACAGACTAGGGTGTCAGCTGGTCAGAGCTTGAGGGACACCTAGGAAACTTTTTATTAAGCCTTTCAAGACGCTTTTCAACAGTTTTTTCTGGAAATGTTTTACATATCTCACATTCCTGGTCCAAATGTTCAAAACCCCAGACAAGCTACACATAAGGTGTGCTTGTCTGCCTTGGCAAACACATCTCCACACTTTAAACAGTTTTTAAAACCAGGCTCTCCGGTTCTCTTCTTAGGTTTCTCAGTCATGGTGAAAGATAAAATGAAAAACCTCAACCGCTAAATGCCAAATGCTAATGCGGTTATTTAAACAACTGAAAAAGGTTTTCCTTTTTTTTCTTTTTTTTTTGCGGTCGGTTCCGGAACCGATGGAACCGAGACAGGAGATGAAATATGAACTGGTTCAGTAGTTCTGTAACCGATAAAAAGCGGTTACAAATAAAGTTTTTTAGGACCAAAATTTAGCGATAATGAACAGGTTCTTTAGTTAGAGAACCCGAAATAAAGTTAAAACTAACTCGGATCCCTCACGGTTATGCCGAACCACAAGGAACCGAGAAAACAACAATTTAGACAATAATAAACTAAATGTAAACTAACAATTAATAGAGGCAGTAAAAGAAACTAAAAATACTTATGGTTTTTGATTTTTCCTTTCTTCTTCACACGAAAGAGGGTGACAGAGAATCCGAGCGACCAGACTTTCAGGCGGAGAGAAAAATCTGAAGGGCTTAGAACACTACAGTTGGTAGAGGCAGTATTTGAAAGATGCTCACGTGCAAAGAATTCCATCATTTGCATGTGTTTCATCTCTCCGGGCAGTCCAACCCACCAGGCTGACTGCACAAAGTTATGAATGGTCTGAGCATTACTGGGGTTAGAAGCAATGGTTTTGGAGATGTTTGCAGCTGGAAAAGACCTGACCCTCATTTCTGGAAATTTTTTGAAACTGAGGGCCAATCCCTGGCTTACTACCTCCAGAACCCACTTGTCTGAGGCAACAGACTTCCAGGCCTGGAAGTAGTAAGCCAGCCTGCCTCCTACTGGAATTGGGGAGTCAACCTGGGCTGACACATCAGGGTGCCTGCTTGGCAGGAGCCTTAGACTGGGAAAAGGATGCAGCCCTGCTCATCCCCCTCCTGCCTCTCCCTTGGAAGAACCCCTCTGTGAAAAGGGAGAAGAAGCCTGGGCTTGGTAGAAAGGCCTGTGAAAGGGCCTGCCCCTATCCCTAGACTACTGCCTCTGAGGAGTGGCTTGCCTTTCCTTGGCCTGAGCACTCCTGTAAGTAGTCCTGTATTCATCCATTTTCTTCATGTAGCCTCTGTCTGCTCCCCAAACAGAGATTACTTACTACAGGAAATCCATGGCCTTAGCCTGGGTGGTCCTCTGAAAGGCTAGTACATCTGAGCCAGCGAATTTCCTGAGAGACACAGATGTAGCCATGACTCGTGATGCCACATCAATTGAGTCCAGAGCAGCATGGAACTGTACCTTGGATGCCTCAATCCCATCAGCAGCCACCTCCTCCCATTCTTTGGCCAGCTGGGGAAGCCTGTTTGGCCAGTTCAGAACAGTATCCCACCTGGACTTCTAGGACCTGGCTGCATAGGCCATATAGTTAGCTTGCCTGAGTCCCAAGGAAGATATCAAATATTGTTTTTGGCCATGGCATCCACCTTCCTGGAGTCTTTATCTGGGTGGTGTGAAGCTAAAGGTATGTTAGCCCTGTCACAGGCTGCAGCCTGCAGTACTAACATGGCTGCTATGATTGTACAAAAACTCTGTACCTGAGCCTGACAACATGTACCTCCTGTCCATTCTTTTGTCCACTGGAGGTAAAGAGTTTGGTGTCTGAAGAATCTTTTTGTCTGTTGCCTCAAAGATTTGTGGAAGGGAAAAGACAACCTTTTAGACTCTGGGATGTCCATCATCTTGACAAAATCAGGCTCCTCTTCCTCCTCTGCAGCTTCTACCATGGGAGCTGGAGGGTTTCAACCACCTTTTGTGAGAACAAATAGTAGGAAGGGGACTCAGAAAGCCTGGGAGCCGGAGACATTGGAGGGTCTGTCAGGAGATGTCGGTTCAATGGGCACATCAGACCTCCTAAATCATTATCATCCTCATCTTGTTCTGAATAGTCTTCATCCCCTCCCACTCCAGCTCATAATAGGCATCCAGATCATAATTCCATGGAGTAGAATCCGACCGAACCGACTGCCTAACCGAAGGTGTTGGTTCGAGACGGAACTAGTCAAGCGACTGAACAATACTTATCGCTTTGGCTATCTCATCAGTGGTTGAAGTCTAGCGATTCTGGATCTGAACCAGCTGATTTCCTTTCTTTTTTCTGGAACCGACTCCTCCGAGTCAGATCTCCTTTGCCCGAGGCGTATCACCCAAATAAGTGGGCACCTCAGGTTCGCCGCAACCGAACCGGCTGGCCATCCGGGTAGCGGACTTCTCAGCCTCCCTTTCCTTTAGCCTACTCAATCTTTTATCCATAGTGGCTTTGGGAACATTTTTACATATTTGGCAGTCTGTTTTGAGATGGTCAAACCCCAGACAATAAACACAGATGAGGTGAGGATCAGCTTTAGCAAAAGCCTCACCACACTCTTGAAACCAGTGGGCCTGGTTTTCTTCTTGGGCTTCTCAGACATGGCCAGACTAATAAAGTACCTAACAGCTTTTATGCCAGGTCATACTCTCCGATCGGTAACCAATCGTGTTACAGGTTGTGAAAAGAAACCTGTAAAGTCCATTTTTTTAAACCGATTGGAACTGGCACCACTACAAATTCAAAGAAAGATTCAAACAGAAACAGTCAGTTCCCAACCGGACCGACTGCTAGGGAACTGAAGGAATTACAATTTCCACAGAAATAAGACCATAAAACAGTTCACTACCTATCTACACACTTATTGTACCATAGACAGAGACTTGAAAACTGAAAAAATAATAAATCGGTGAAAACCAACACTTTCAGGAAACTTTACCGAACCGAGAGAAGGAGCAATCTCCGGAGCAACTTCACAGTTAGGCAGAGTAAAGAATCTGATGGTTAAACTCTGAAAAACCACAGACAGAGGTTTGAATCCGAGCTCGAGCTCAATTTTCTATGCTTCTGCATAGAGTTAACTCTTTCATCTCTGGGCAGTTCCAAGTGCTGGGGCTAACTGCATATGTCAGAATACAGCAAGACTTCATGTTGTTTGAATGCTTAAATCTAGAAATGCAGTGCAGACGAAGTTCTTAGTATCCAGGACACACTGCCAGTCAGTCACTTTTGTAAGGGCCGAGATAGTACTATGATGTGGCCTAAAACCAGACTGTAGGGGGTTTAACAGGTTAGCAGTATCAAGGTAGTTCCTGAGCTGTATACTCACTATTTTCTCCAATAATTTGGATAGGGTGGGGAGTAAGGAGATTGGCCTATAGTTTGTTCAGGTCACAGGGATCTCCAGACTTGAAGGAGGGATTACATGGGTGGTTTCCGGGGTGGGGGGAATAACACCTTGTGAAAGGGAGAGGTTAAAGAGCTGCGTGGAAGGCACAGCCAGTACACACAATGATTCAGCTTCAAGAAGAAGGGGTCTAAGAGGTCATCCCCAGCACTCTTCCTGATGTCCAGATGTAGGAGAAGATCCTCAACTTCCTTTAGAGTGGTAGGCTGGGAGGAGAATGCCATGCTTGTGACCTGAGCAGAGGGTATTGGCAGGAAAGGTATCGAATGCAAGTCCTGCAGTTGTGAAATGGTCATTAAAAGAATCGAAGATGGAGGATTTGTCAAACACCACATAAACACCAGTAGTGATTTTTGTGGGCAGTGTGTTCGGAGCAGCATGACCTTCAATATCCTTGATAGTTTTCCAGAACTTGGCTGAGGAATTGGTGGAAGAGTCCAATTCTTTACGGAAATAACTAGCCTTGGCCTCTCTAACCTACCTAATACAATGGTTTCCAGCTTTTCTAAACAAGGCCCAATCCGTAGAGAGTTTTGTTCTCTCAGTTTTTTTGCAAAGCCAGTCTCTGTGCAGTAGAGAGGCCTTTAACTGCGCTGTAAATCATGTGCATGATTTTTTCTTGGAGCATATTTTGACCAGGGGCACATGCCTATCCAGTGCCCCCAGCCCAATCTCCTGAAAGATATCATAAGCCGTAAAAAAATTACTCACCTTAGTAATTGCTTTTCTTCTCATGGAGTCTTGCTGTATTAGGACAATAGCAGTCAGCCTCAGCCTCTGAACTGCCCCGGAGAGGAAAGGGTTAACTCCAGAGAAGTCTGGAGTTCCACATCGCGAGGGCGCTGTTCAAAGCTCTATCTGTGCAGTTTGAAGTCAAACTGCCAGATTCTTTACGAACTAAACTAATATAGCAAGTCTGTGTGGAAAAACCCTACACTAGCCATTGGCTACCTACCAGTAGTAGAACTACAAAACACACAACAATCACAAAATAGTAACAAAATTATTAAATATTGTTAGCATCACTGAAAAAAGCATTAACAGACCCCTCTCCAAAAGACTCAAGTCCAGGAGGGGCCACCTACCACTCACGAACAACAGAATTACCTAGTTCCTAAACCCAATAAGCAAGAAAAGGCATGACACAGTGCTTGCACTAATTTGCCAACCCCATACCCAAGGAGGAGTTCTGAGGCGGGGTAGGAGGAGGTTGTCCTAATACAGCAAGACTCCATGAGAAGAAAAGCAATTACTAAGGTGAGTAATTTTTTCTTCAAACACCATGAAGTCTTGCTGTAATTAGGACTATAGCGATACACAGCAGTACCTCCATGGAGGGTCAGAACCTACTTGGGAAATAGGCTCTGAAGCACAGCTGTGCCAAAACAGGCATCCCTCCTGGATTGAACATCAAGGAGTAATGTTTAGTAAAGGTGTGAACTGTTTCCAGGTAGCAGCTTGACAGATCTCAAAATGGAATATCTCTAGCAGCCGCTAGAGATGCAGCTGTACCTCTGGTAGAATGAGCCCTCAATCCTGAGGGGGCTCTTTACCCAGTTTTTGTAACAGAATTGGATACAAGAGACAATCCACCTTGCAATTGTCCTCTTAGTGGCAGGTCTCCCTTTGCCGACTTCCCCATAGGTAAGGAAGAGCTGGAGGGATTCAAACCTATGACCCTTGGTGCGTTCCAAATAGTAGCTTAGAGCTCTTTTGACGTCCAGACTGTGCAATCTCCTCTCCCCTGAAGAGGAATGCTCAGTGAAAATACTGGGAGAGAGATGGATTGGTTGAGATGAAAATCTGAGACCACCTTTGGTAAAACCTTCTATTAGTCCTAAGGACTACCTTGTCCCTATGAAAGAAATGAAATCTTCTTCCACTGACAAGGCTTGCATCTCACTTATCGTCTAGCAGAGTGATGGCCACTAGAAAAACAGTCTTCCAAGTCAAAACTGAGGTCTGCCGAAGACAGGGGCTCAAGGGGGTTGCATTAGCTGAGCAATGCAAACATTCAGGTCCCAAGCAGGAGCTGGTTCCCAAAAAGGAGGGTTAGTGTGGTAACCCCTTAAAAAACTTGAAATTACAGGGTGAGAGGAGATGGAAGCAGGTTTACCTGCTGACACATAAGCGGAGAACTGCTGCCAGATGAACCCTTAAGGTAGCTGGCTTAAGGCCTAGAGAATTTAAGTGGACCAGATAGTCCAATAAAACAGTCAAATCAGCAGATTCTGGGAGATTTGCTTCCAGGCACCAAATGGAAAACCTCTTCCGCTTAGAATTATAGGTGGCCCTAGTAGAAGGCCTCCTGGCCGCCTTCAAAATATCCAAGACACCTTGAGAGAGGTGTAGATCAGAGATTCTAGCTCCTCAAGAACCAAGCCTTGAGGTGGAGGGAACTGAGGTTTAGATACTACACTCCCTGTGCACAGGTCAACAGGTCGTGGGTCCTGGGCAAGCTCAGGGAGGTGGACAATCAGGGACAGAAGGAGAGGTACCAGGGCTGTCTGGCCCAATCTGGAGCAATCAGAATCACCTTGCAGGACTGAGTTCTGATCCTCACTAGTACCCTGAAAAGGAGAGGAAGGGAGGAAGGCATATAGATATTTCCCTCCCAATCCAACTGGAAGGTCCAGTGGGGCTGATCCCAACACTGGAGGTCTGCAACAAAACAGAGGAAGTTGGTGGTTGTCTGGGGCTGCGAAAAGATCTAGCTGAGGGGTGCCCCATCTGGCAAAGACTGACCCCAGCACTAGAGGGTTCAGAGCCCATTCGTGGTGGCCCTGAGAAATCCTGCTGAGGGCATCCGCTGGGACATTTGTCCTTCCTGGAAGGTGAACTGCTATCAGGAGGTATTCAGGAGTAAGCCAGAGACCACAGCTTCATTGCTTCAGTGCACAAGGCAGAAGACCAGGTGCTTGCCCTGATTGATGTACCACATTGTTGTGGTACTGTCTGTCTGACTTGAACTACCTTGTTCTGGACAGAAGCTGAAAAGGCCTGGAGAGCTAAGAGGACAGCCCTGAGCTCCAGAAGGTTGATGTGGGCAGAAATTCCTGAGGAGACCACACTCCCTGAGTGGAAAGGTCGCTCAAGTGAGCCCCCATCCCAGGGAGGGAGGCATCTGTGGTAAGTGAGGGAGTGAGGAATGGGTAAGAAGGACCCCTTGAGTTAGATTGCTCTGGTCCTGCCACCACTGAGGGCCAGGATCAGAGATCTTGTCACTGGGACTAATTTGGTGAGGGGTTCCTTCTTTTGGAACAAAGATCTCAGGTGGAATTGGATGTCTCTCATCTGGAATCTTGCTCCCTGCCGACAGCTGTGGACGCAGCCATGTGTCCTAGGAGTTGCAGAAAGTGCCTTGCTGGCTGAGAGACCCATGGTGAAGGAAGATGCCAGGGCAATGAGTCTGTCCACTCTCTCGGAGGGGAGATATGCCCTGGCAGACTTTGTGTTCAACTCTGCACCTATGAAAGTTAGTACCTGAACTGGTTCGAGAACTGACTTTGGAAGATTCAACCGGAATCAGAGAGGTGAGAAGCTGCTGGGTGACCAACAAGTGAGATTTTCGTGATCTGGAGACTGACCCACTATGAGCCAGTCGTCCAGGTAGGGAAAAAGCCACCCCTTGCCTTCTCAGATGAGCCACTACCACAGCCAGACATTTTGTGAAAACCCTTGGGGCAGAGGTAATGGGCGACAGGTTTGAACTGATAGTGGCAGAAGGTAGTTCGAACCTGAGGTACTTTCTGTGAGAAGGCCTGATCAAGAAATGAAAAATAGGCGTCCTTGAGGTCCAAGGAAGCTAGCCAGTCTCCTGATCTCAGGAGGGCAAAATCATTGCCAGAGTTAACATTTTGAACTTTGGTTTCAGAAGATGCTTGTTCAGGAACCTTAAATCTAAGATGGGCACGCCATTCTCCTGTCTTTTTGGGGTAAGGAAATACCTTGAATAAAGACCCTTGCCCTGATGGCAAGGGAACCTCTCTACTGCTTTGCATCCCAGCAGAGAAAAACCTCTGTTTCAAAGCAAGGGCTTCAAAGGATTCGCAGGTGGGAAATGTCTGGCCCTCATCTTTGGGACCCACAGTACAGGAGATTCGGCCTGGGCACCTCATCAGGGTGCCTGCTTGGCAGCTGTTTTTGGCTGAGAAGAAGGGGACGGTCTGCCTGAGCCCGTCTGCCCCTGCCTCTGAAGAAACCCCTCTGAACAAAGGCTGAAGAGGCTTGAGCTTGATAAAAAGGCCTGTGGTAAGGCCTACCCCTACCCCTGGGGGCATGCCTTTGGGGGGGCATGCCTCTCTTTAGCTTGGGCACTTTTGTAGGTAGTTCTGTATTCATCCATTTTTTTCATGTAATTTTCTGTCTGATCACCAAACAGAGAGTTACCTACTACAGGGAAATCCATAGCCTTTGTCTGAGTGTCTTGGGACAAATTAGTGCATCTGAGCCATGCCAACCTACGGAGAGCTACAGAAGTGGCCATGACCCTAGAAGAAACATCATTAACATCAACAGCAGTATGAAATTGAACTTTACAGGCCTCAATACCATCAGCAGCCACCTGTTCCAACTCACTAGCCAGCTGACCCTGGGCCTGCTTGGCTAACTGCAAAATAGTGTCCATCTAGACTTCTGATATCTAGCCACATAAGCCATGTAATTAGCCTGCCTGAGTCCCAAAGAAGCTGCCATATATTGCTTTTTGCCATGGTATCAATCTTCCTGGAATCTTTGTCAGGGGGATGTGATGCCAAGGGAATATTAGCCTTGTCACAGGCTGCAGCTTGAACAACACCTACATGACTACACTGCTCAGTGAGGAAGTCTGTATCTGGGCCTGATAAAGTATACCTTCTGTCCATTTTTTTGTCTACAGGAGGGACAGAATGAGGATTTTTTTTTTTTTAAATCTTTGTTGTTTGCTTCCTAAATGATTTATGCAAAGGAATAGACAACCTTCTAGACTCTGGAATATCCATCATTTCAACAAAATCAGGCTCCTCTTGCTCATCCACAGCCTCCTCTAAAGGGAGCTGGAGGGTTTCTGCCACCTTTTATAAAACACAAAATGAGAAGGGACTCAGACAACAGAGGGAGACTCTAAGGGTCTGTCTGGAGAAATGTCGGTTCAATGGGCACGTCCAGACCTTCCCAGTCACAAATGCACTGATCAAATTCCTCCTCCCCTCCTGTGGTTCATAAAACTCCTCAATAACATAATCTTGAACCCCCTGGACCTGGACGAGCCACCCCTCTGCCACTTGTGGAGGGCTCTCCAAGTCCCTGAGACAAAGACTGGACAATCTGTATGGCTTTTTGCTATTTCTGCAACAGTTGGAGAAACTATCTTAGACTCCAAACCTGCTGATTTCTTTGTCTTTTTGCTGGTGCTGGTTCCTCTGAACCAGCCTTTCTCTTGCCCGAGGAAGTCGCCCTGGTCAGAGGGCACTACTCTGGTCCAGTGGGTACTGGACGGGCTGGCCATCCGGGTCAGCGGACTTTTGGCCTCGTTCCCTGAGGCCGCCCAATCTCTTCTCCAGGGTGGCTGCAGGAAATTTTTACATATCTGGCAGTCTGAAAGGAGGTGGTCAGCCCCCAGACAATAAACACAAGTGGTGTGTGGGTCAGCCTTGGCAAAGGCTTCCCCACAAACATCACAGTGTTGAAACCCCGTGGGCCCGGTTTTTCTTTTGGGTTTCTCAGACATAGTGCCAGCCTAACCAAAACTTGCCCTTTTCTTCAGGCCGTGCCAGAGCAAGACACCCTTATCGGTTCCTAACCGTGTCACGGGTATTGGAAAAAACCCGATTAAAAACGAGGTTTTTTTTAGAACCGATAAGAACCGGGTACCTCACGTCTAAAAATTCACCAAAATACAAGAAACGATCGGTTCAGACTGAACCGATAATTATTTCCACACAGACTAAATTTTCATTTTACTTACGGTTACCAGATAGAGCTTAAGCCGAAACCTCGGTAATTTTGAGACTTTTGCCATTTTTCTGAACCGAAGGAACTAACCGAAAACCGCTGTGAGTGAACCGAGCTGAAGGAGCTGATCTCGGAGCGACTGTTCAGTGAAGCGGAGTAAAGAATCTGGCAGTTTGACTTCAAACTGCACAGATAGAGCTTTGAACAGCGCCTTCGCGCTGTGGAACTCCAGACTTCTCTGGAGTTAACCCTTTCCTCTCCGGGGCAGTTCAGAGGCTGAGGCTGACTGCTATAGTCCTAATTACAGCAAGACTTCATGGTGTTTGAAGCACTGAGTTTGTCAGGTAGAAGTCCTGCCATCTCAAGGAGTCACATAGGTCAGAGAAGAATGCACTAATATCCAGGTTATGCCGTTTCCTCCTGAGAGAGAATGTGGAAGAGGACGGTACTTTGGGGATGGATCTTACACACGCTATGAAGCAGTGGTCACTAAGGTCAGAGAAAAACACTCCAACATGGGAAAATAGATGTAGTTTGTTTACTAAAATAAGATGTAGTAGGGAGATTATGTTTTAGATGTAGTGAATTTGAGGGTAATCCCCTTTTGGTCTTCGATTAAACAATTCCTGGACCACCTTCTGGGCTTAGAGGACATTTTTGTCCTGGAGGTCAGTATAATTGGTTATTCTTGTCCACAGTTATTTGGTTCCCATAAAGGCCATATGGCCTTAATTGCAATGGCTATGAAGATGGTCATTGTTTGCCACTGGAATGAGGACATAATTCCATCCTTTAAGGAATGGCATCAGGAAGTTCTTCAAGCACTGTTTGTTGAAAAACAGATAACTTCACTCAGGCACTGTCCTGATCTTCTCATTTACAGGTGGGGACTGCTCTTTGTCCTTCTGTCTTTACAGTTCCCAGGTGTAGAAAAGTGACTTGGTCATTTATCATGAGAAGGCCCTGCCCAATGGGTTAATTTTCCTTGTAAATTTATTAGGTTTCCTTATTATGTTATTTTTCTCTACCTTCTCTATTACGAGCTTTCCTTTTTTTTTGTGTGTGTGTATTATCTATTTTTCCACCCCTGTGCTCGCTGGTCCTCCACTCCTTCAGGGTCCGACAAGTTCCTCCTGACCTCTCCTGTCCCTGCCCGGCCCTTCCCTAGTCCCCAGATTGCAGCCGACCCCCGGGATATCCTGGTGTATTCCTTCACCGGGTGGGTCCCTCTTCTCCGAGGGGGAAGGCACCAGGGGGAGGATAGCCCCAGCACGTCCTTCTAGGGCCCGGGGGTGCTGCTGGGGAACAGGAGGCACTGGGAAGGTGCTGGAGGCCCCTAGGAACAGACAGCCATCATCCGGAGGGCCAGCGAGCAATTTTCCTGGCTTTCTGTTGGGAGCAGCGTAGTGACGTCATGGCATACGCCGACATCTGCTCCTCCCCAGTTAGTATTGGGCGTGCATCCTCGATACTCCAAGCCTCCGCTAGGAGCCAGCAGGTGCCGGACCAGTTCCCTACTCCTCCTCCTGAGAAGGACAGCTGTCCCTTGGGACGCTTAATCCTTCTCCCCCCTGGCCGGCCCTCCAGTGACCTGGGCTCGTTCCGAACCTGGGTCGCTGGCGTCGCAGGCAGAAATCCAACTGCTGCACTGATGGGCCAGCCCTACGATCTTTCTTTTGAGGTGTTCTGTTTTGAGGTTCCTCTTTTTTTCTTTCTTTTCTCTACACTCCAAGAGGGATGGGTTGGGTAGGAGTTAGATGGGGTGGTATGGGTGGGGTTGTTTGTTTTTCATGCAACAGTAGTTTTGTTATAATTATGTTTACCCTTTTGTTGTTCAGTGTGTTGCAATGTTGGTTGCATTGCTTTTTTAGTTTGTAAAAAGGAAAATGTTTTAATAAAGTTTACTAAATTAAAAAAAAAAGAATTGATGGCCACCAGAAAGGCAGTTTTCCAGGTCAGAAATCTGAGCTCACATGTGACTAGAGGCTCAAAATGTTTGAGAGTGAGCATGACCAGCATGAGGTAATATCCCAGGGGGCAACCGGTTACTTGACCAAAGGTCTGGTATGCAGAATGCTCTTGAGAGTCTCTTCAACAGAGGCAGTTGTGCCAGGTCTATTCTGGAATGGCTCATGATAGGCTGAGACAGTACAGAGATGAACCTTTACAGAGGTACTGAAGTCCCAGCGTCTGAAAGGTATAACAAGTACTCCAATACCTTGTCAGGGACATCAGAATGGGTCTAAGGGAATCTTAGCACACCATTCTGAGAAGCATTTCCATTTTGCTGTGTATGTTTTCCTACTGGAAGGCTTACGAGCAGCCAGGAGGATCTCTGAGACACAATAAACCTGCCCACTTATATCTCTTCAGAAGTCAGGCGTGGAGCTGAAGGGAGTGCAGGTTGGGATGGATTAAAGGCCCTGAGTCAGAAGGTCCATTCACAGCAGTAGTTGCTGCAGAAGACGTACTGACAGCTTGTTGATCAAGGGAAACCAAATATGGAAATACGTACCTACCATAATTCTTGATCTTCTTGGACAAAATCTCCATCACTCATTCACACTAATGGGAGTACGCCGGAGGTGCTAGGACCCAGCGGGAGCCAAACTTTTTCAGGAGGGCCAGCATAGAGATGGAGCCATGAGGAAGTGGCCCTGCAAGCTAGGCTCATGCGGTATAGACTATCTCGGCGTTGACCCTCCAACTGCCTCAGTACCTTTTTTTCCTAGGAGGTGCAGCGTAACTAACCTAGAGAGGACTAACCTAAAAATCGGACATAAGACAGTCCGAATTACCTGTCAGAGAAGGGCCAAAAACAAAGTCTTCACAGTCCAACCATTGAGGGAGTGAAGACCAGAATCAGAGAAGTGAGCTCGGGGGATGGTGGGTGGGCGTGTGAATGAATGATGGAGACTTCGACCACTCATTCACAGGAATGGGAGAGTACCAAGCTAAATAATCCCCTGAGATGGGCGGCAGGAGAGAAAGAGGAGCACACTTTTTAGGAAAGAAGTCCGTTAAGAATTATCTTGCCAAATGACTGATGTTGTCTGCCATGGACATCCAAGGCACAGTGCTTAACAAAAGTATGCACAGAGCTCCAGGTAGCCGCATTGCATATGTCTGTAATGGGGACATTACGAATTTCCACCAGAAATGCCACGACTGCTCTGGTAGAGTGAGCATACATTATGCCTTCCAGCTTGACTTGCCATGGAATAGCAATGGTGAAGGCATGCCACCAGCCATGCTGAAATGCACCTAATAGCAACAGGTTGACCCAGCCGGGTCATGCTGAAGGAAACAAACAGTTGTTGAGCCTTGCAAATTTCTTTTGTTCTATCCAGATAGAACCGCAAGGCTCTTTTTATGTCTAGGGAATGAAGGATATGCTCTCCTTCATTCTGGAAGTTTGCAAAGTAGGTAGGAAGGACTAAAGGTTGATTCAGGTGAAATTCTTTTTTTTTTTTTTTTAAATACATCTTTATTAGAAAGTTTTGAGTTATTAGACATACACACAAATATCCCGGACTCTCCGGGATTCACAATCCCAAAACTGATTGTGAAAACTATGTACAGCCCCAACTATATATATATATATATATATATACACACACAGCTAATGGGGTTGACTTCCAAAATATTGACAAAAACTGTAACAGCCCTGTCTGAGAGTAATCATGTCAATAACTTTTCCTATCCCACAGGGGTAAATCCCTAAAACAGAAGTACTATTACCCTGTAGATTTTAAGAACCTAGACCACGGCAACATTACCAGCAGGAGGTAGCCCCAAGCTGTGTCCCCTGGAAAGAGAGAGAGTCCACCTCCACCCTTGAACCTAAGCAGACCAAAACCCTTATCTTATTACCAATTTACTAGTACCTATGCAACCCAAAAACGATTACGAATAGAATAATATATCCACTCAAGACATAAAAAATTCTAAATCAAGCTATACATTTCTCTTAAATAATAATCTCTTGCTGATCCCAACCCGACAGACAGTTCTGTGTTTGGGTATTATTGACCTTCAGTGAGTAGATTGCCTCCAGAGCCGACCATCTTTTTTATATAACCCTTTTCTTCCCTCCATACAGGCATGCCTCTTTATTCTTCCCAAGGCACAAATAAGATCTCTCACCCATTGCTCATAAGTATAGATATAGTCATCCTTTCAGTGTCTCAATATAGCAGACTTAACTATCGCAGACATCAAAGATAAATGATATTTAGGTGTGGTTGCTTGTATCTGCGACGTATCTCCTAAGATACATATTTCGGCAATATAAATTCTGAATAATCCAACAGAGGGTCCATCTGTTGTTTAATTTCAACCCAAAGAGGTGCAATCTTACTGCATTCCCACATCACATGTAGGATATCACCTGAACCCACTCCACATCTAAAACACAGGTCTGTCTGTCTAAGGTGTCTATCACATAGTTTCACAGGGGTAAAGTGCATATTAGAAACAATAAAAAATTGCATAGTCTTATACTTGGGGATAGATATGTACTTGTGATTCCTCCATTTAGTGTCCCAAGCGGGTCTCTGGGGGGCCAATGTTCTAACCCAGTATGAAACCCTGATGGGAGAATTCGGGATGACATAGTTCAAAAGCTCTTTGTAGACTTTAGATAGAGTTAGAAGCAGGATCCACTTCCTTCAGACTGTCCCATGTGAACGGATTTCCTGGTGGGCCCCCAGACCTTTTCCAGACCTCTTCCAGCATTTTACTAAGCTGTAACCTTTTGAAAAAGTGCATTGCACCACATTACCGGGAGAACTACCCTATTATCCTTTATAACATCCATTAATTGTAGGCCTGAAACTGAGCTGCCCAACGCTGACCTTACCCCCAATCAGAAAATTAGCGTTGCACAGCAAAGGATCTTCTTGAGACCTCATTTGATCCCTTCTCTGGGTAGGAGTAAGAAATAACCACCAGGCCATTGCCGATTTAACAGCTGGAGTCAGGGATGCGTTTTTAAGGCATTTCTCTGGACTAGCAAGGAGAAACGCCTCTGGAGAGAGGCCTGAGTCTTGAAATATCTGCCTCTCTATTTGTAGCCATATTGGAATATATGTCCCTTCCACTAAGTTACTAACCCATCGACTCATAAGGCCCATTTGTCCAGCCACATAATATAGCTGAAAATAAGGCAGCTTGATTCCACCCCCCCCCCCCATATTAAGCGGCAAGCACAGGATATTATGTTTTCTCCTAGGAGGCCTGGAATTCTATAAAATTCGATAACAGTTTCCTGATTTTTACAAACCGTAATTTGAGAATGTGATATGGGGCTAAATATATTGGATATAATAACCTGGGCAAAAGATTCATTTTAACTAACCCCAGTCTAGCTGCAAAATTCAAAGGAAGCTTATTCCATCTAAGTATGTCCCTTTAATCACTGACAAAATCATATCCATGTTTATTGCCACCCTCCTCCATATGAGCAGTGATCCATATACCCAAGTATTTAATCCTGTCCGGTGCCCAGTGTAACTGTAATGGTTCAAAATCTGCCCTGCTGACAGGGGTGTCAAAGGGATAATTTGTGTCTTGCTCAAATTTAACTTATAATTCGAGACTTTAGAAAATTGCCCAATAATTTCAACTGTCCTCTTAAAACTTGAGGCTGGTTCTTGCAAATGTAGCAAGATATCGTCTGCAAGGACCGAAAATTTTAGGTCCGCCCGCTATCGTGATCCCCTGATGTTAGCATCATTATGGATTGCCAGGTTCCAGATAAATATTAAACAATATTGGCGAGAGGGGCATCCTGTCTAGTCCCATTCTCTAAGCGAAGCTCCTGAGAAATATACCCATTACATAACACTCCGGCCGTAGGAGCCGCGTATAGGTTTTTAATACCTCTGAGAAGGCCCTCAGGGAAACCCATCCTCTCCATTGTAGCAAACAGAAATGGGTGGGAAACCCTATCGAAGGCCTTCTCAGTGTCCAAAGATATCAAGGCTAGGGGAAGGTGGGAATCTGACGCCTGGCCAAGTATGTGGTGGAGCTTCCTAAGGGTATCCTGTGCCCCCCTACCAGGCATAAATCCCACCTGCTCGTGGCTAATAAAATTTGGGCAATATTCAGTATTCTATTAGCTATGATCCTCGTGAGAATCTTAATGTCTTGATTCATCAAGGCTATGGGTCTATAACTACCAGGTAAATCCTTATGCTTGTCTGGTTTTAGAACCAGAGAGATATATGCCTGGTAGAGGGGAAGGTGGCACACCCCTTCTTGCATTACATGGCCAAAAAATTCCTTCAGCAGCGGGAGTATAGTATGGAGATGTGTCTGATAGAACTTAGCTGTTAGGCCATCTGGCCCCGGAGTTTTGCCGGACGGCAGAGAGTGAATCACATCTATTATCTCAGATTCTCTTATTGGGCCGCCAACTCCCTAACCTGTGCAGCATCCAACACTGGTGATGGTATTCCTCTAGGAAGGACCTAATTGCTGTCTCCCCAGCAAGATGTTCTGCTCGGTAAATGTCCTTATAGTAGAGTCAAACGCGTCCGCCATTTTCTGAGGATCCGTTAAACGCTTCCCTGCATACTGTATGGATGTAACCGTCCTAGCGGCCTCCCATTCCTTAACTCTAGCTGCAAGAAGGCGGCCCGGTACATCTCCCTGCAATAAATATTTAGCTTGAATCTTTTCCAACCAGAATTCTACTTTACCATACACGATATCCGACATTTCTCTTCTCAGACTTTGAAGTTCCATATCTATTTCTGTGGAGGACCCCTCCAGAGGAGTCAACGATTCAATGGCCCCCAGGATAAACTCCTCCTTTGCACGTCTCATTCTATTTCTCCGTGATGAGAAACCCTGGGCTTCCCCTGCATATACCACCTTACAGGTTGGCCATGCTAATTTTTTATTCTGAAGAGTGGGCAATTGTTTTGTATTATCTGTCGTAGGGCTTCTCTAATTTGCTCTGGACTGAAGTCTCAGTCAAAAGCGTGTCATTTAACCTCCATCTATACGGCCTAGGGGGAGCAGCTGTAGGCTCCCAAGTTAGTTGAATTGGGGAATGATCCGAACAAATTCTACACCGGGTTGTCACCTCCTTAACCTCGCAAAGCGCCACTCTATTAACCAGAAAGAAGTCAATTCTGGATTGAGTCTTGTGGGCCGCAGAAAAAAAAGTCATGTTATTGCCCCCTTTAGAATGAGTCCGGAGTGGATCTACCAAAGCAGTGACCTCCAGTAGTCTAATCATGGCTTTCTGAGCCCTGACAGAGGTCCTCCAGATGGTGGTATCCTATCCTCCCTGTTGTTTAAGCATAGATTCCAATCACCTGCTAAAATGAGGAAATGTGGAGAGAATACAGTAATATCCAATTCCAATGAAGCAAAGAAATCAGGATTAGAAAGGGTTGGACCGTAGACAGAAGTGACTGTAAGCTCTTCACCCCAAATATTAACCGAAAGGTAAATCCCTCCGCTATCATCCCTTGTAATCACCTGTGTTATGTGATACGGACAAGTTTTCCCTATTAAGATCACCATGCCCACTGAGGCCTTTTCCTTATCTACCCCATAAACCCGGCCCACCCACAGCCTCTTAAGGAAGCTCAGCTCCTCTGTCAATAAATGGGCCTCCTATAGTGCAGCTATGTGAACCCCCATCCGTCTGATATGCCTCAAAATTACCATTCTTTTACATCTACCCAGAGTCCTTTTACATTCCATGAAATAATTTTAATACACGACATTGGTAAACATAAAAAGGATTTTGTCCCAAACCGTCATACATTGCTCTTTCAAGGTCTGCATCTTGCATTTGCACTTTAGTGGACTCTCTCTCTTTACCAGATCCCATCAAACCACCCCCCCATCCCCCAATCCCTGGATCATCCTCCCATCAATCCTAGATCGACCTCCCCTAAAGCAACGATTCATGGACGAGCCCTTTTCTGTGCCCCCCCCCAGCCCCCATAATAATTCAGCAGCTCCCATGGACCTATCCCCTATATAATGTCTCTCATTCAACCACACCCCCTCTCTTTAACCCCTAACAGAAAGTTACGCACCCGGTCCCTAATCCCCACATAACACCGTCCATTTCCATTCTTCCCCTATTCAAATTGGACATGATACCCCACCAGCAACCTCCCTCATTCACAAGATTGATATACCTAACAGAAGGCAGATGAGCTGAGCATGCGGCCACACTTTGTCCCATTTAGTATGGGAATATAGGCAAAACAGCCACCGTAGTCCCTTTGGGCTCTTTCATCAGAAAACCATTACCCAGCCCCTTCCCCTCTATCTACAGCCCTGAGGAACATCAGGTCCCTCTTATCCCAAAAAAAACCCTCTGTAATATTGGAGGGTGTTACGAAGGGTCATCGCAAGTTCCCAATCAGCCCCATAAGCCACTACTGTACCGCCTTGTGGGAGGAGGTGTAACCCCTCCTCCAATTCCAATACATATATCCATCCCCCACGGGGTACGTTAAGCCCCTGTCAATGTAGTTCGGTTGGGATGGATGTTCAAGCCCGAGGCACCACCATACCCAGGGAACATTCTCCCCACTCTCTCTAGCCCCCCATCATCTACCATTCGCAATGAAACACCAAAACAAAGCCTACATCTGTGTGTCCTATGACCTCCACAACATCTATAGAAGATACACACTTGACCCAAAGGACCCATCTCCCTAAGTAAGCCTCCAGATTCCTAACTCAAAGTCAATAGCCACCCGTGGGTGAAAGCCCACCTTAGTCCCAAAGGAATCCAATTAACCGTAGGGTATAAACATTTATCATCAGTCTTCATATAACAAACCTAGAAAAAGAAAAAAAAAAGGGGGGGGAGGGAAAAAAAATACATTTTTTGCATCTCGCTTCCACCATTCAAGTCCCATTCAACAGGTTATGCCAGCCCTCTCCGCGATATCAGTGAGTCAGGTCAGCAGTTTAAACAAGTCAGGAAGCTCAGCTCTGAGGCCCTCTAAAGCATCACGTGCAATCAGATATCTCTTCTCACCAGTTTGCAATCGGACCAGTAAAGTCGCAGGGTACTGCAGGTGAAACTTACTGCCAGCGAGGTAAAGTCTTTTCTTAATGTCAACGTATTGTTTTTGCTTCTCTCTGACCCAGGGGGGTTGATCCTGGAAGAGCCATAGTGGTGCACCATTCCACTGCAAAGCTTTGTTTTGCCAGGCACGATTAAGCACGTGAGATTTTTCTTTATAGTTTAAAAACCTCATAATCAAAACCTGAGGTCTAGCACCCGGTGGAGGCATTTCTCACAGCGCTCTATGTGCCCTCTCTAAGTTGTAGGCCTCTCCGTATGGCTTAGGGCCAAACAGCTTGAGCAGCAGATCTTGCACAAATGATACACAATCAGGCCCTTCTGCCTTCTCTGGAAGTCCTGCTAAAATAAGATTATTTCTTCTGCTCAGAGATTCCTGGTCTTCCATTCTATCTTCGAGTGTCTTAACTTGTTTACATGTGGCAATTAGCTCTTGATCCATAATGGTAACTTTCCTTTCCTGAGAAGAAACCCGAACTTCTACGTCCCCCATTCTCTGAGCCAGGGAGTGTAGCGCCAGTTTAATAGTGGCAAAATCCATCACTAGTCCCTGTAACATTTGCTTTATCTCACTAATATCCTCCACCTTCATGTTGGACCCTCCTTCCAATTCGATTTGGCTTGCCTGTTCGTCCGGTACGGGTGATAGGGGTTCCGGCCATTTCACTGCCGGGGTTCTCGCAGCCAAAGGCTCCACCACGTCTGGCTCCATTCCAATGTGGCAATTCGGCCTGTTGTAGGTGCCACAAGCGAGAGCTCAAAGATCCAAAAGCCGCTTTTACACACTCCCACTATCAGATTTTGATGTCAAAGTTCGATCAGCAGCACTTCCCTGACTGGAGTGAGGTAAATAAAACAAGGATGAGGTCCTTGAGCAAAATTAAGAGCTTATTTCAAATTAACAGGGCATAGGAGCAGCACAGAAGACGTCCTCTCGTGCCAGGCTCATCACATGATTGATTCAGGTGAAATTCTGAAACAACCTTAGGAAGAAACTTAGGATGAGTCCTAAGAACTACTTCATCTTTGTAGCAGTTGAAATTCAATGCAAAGAAGTGCAAGATAATGCATATGGGGCACAAAAACCCTGGCACAATATATCAGTTGGGGGTGAGGATATAGCATGCACCAAGCAGGAAAGGGATCTTGGGGTTATCATCTCTGATGACCTCAAGGTAGGGAAATAGTGTGACAAGGCAGCAGGTAAAGCAAATAGGATGCTGGGATGCATAGGCAGGGGCATCACCAGCAGGAAAAGGGAGGTCATAATTCCATTACACAAGACACTAGTGAGGTCCCACCTGGAGTACAGTGTACAGTTCTGGAGACCTTACCTACGTAAGGACATAGACAGGGTAGAGAAGGTTCATAGGAAGGCAACAAAGATGGTGCATGGATTGCATCACAAGTCCTATGAAGACAGGTTGAAGGAACTGAACATGTACTCCCTGGAGGGGAGGAGAGGAGGGAGAGAGGAGATATGATAGAGACATACAAGTATCTTACAGGGAGGAACAGGGTGCAGGAATACACTATTCTTAAGTGAAAAGATGTTCCAGAACTAGAGGGCATGGGATGAAGTTGGAGGAGGACGATTCAGAGGAAAGCGTGAGGAAGAATTTCTTCACAGAATGGGTGGTGGACAAGTAAGAACACCCTGCAGAGGAAGTGGTGGGGGCTGAAACAATCATGGGATTTAAGAATGCATGGGATAGACATAAAGGAATTCTGGAGGTCAGGGGTGAGGGGCAACAGACTTCTAGGAAAACATAAACTGAACTTACAAGCTCAAATGGGCAGATTGGGTGGGCCATAGGCCCTTATCTGCCGACACTGTCTATGTATCTATAAATACAGTACACGGAGGGTCTGTGACCAGTGCGTGTATTTCTGATACCCTACGAGCAGAAGTGACGGCCACCAGGAAGGCCGTCTTTCAAGTAAGGAATTTCAACTTGCAAGTGGTTAGAGGCTTGAAAGATTTACGAGTGAGCTTATCTAGCACAAGATTAATGTCCCAGGCTGCAACTGGATGCCCAACAGGAGGTCTGGTATGCAGAACATCCTCAAGAAATCTCTTAACCACAGGTAATTGAGCCAAAGACATGGAATTCACTGGCTTGTGATATGTGGAAATTGAGCAAAGATGAACTTTGACTGTAGAGTATTGCAGACCTGCATTTCAGAGGTCTAAGAGATACTCCAGGACTTTATTTGGTGGGTAAGAAAAAGGGTTCCAAGAGGATTTTGCACACCAGATAGAGAAACGCTTCCACTTGGCTGTGTAGGTTTTCCTGGTAGCTGGCTTGCGAGCAGCTAACAGAATATCTGAAACCCTATGAGAAACATTAAACCTATTCACCTGTATCTCCTCAGAAGCCAAGCATGGAGGTGAAGAGACCTCGAGTTGAGATGGACTACAGGGCCCTGGGTCAGAAGGTTCATCTGAAGGGAAATGGTTTTAGAGAGGTTTCTGATTGTTGATTAGAGGAACCAAATCTGGTGAGGCCAGAATGGGGCAATGAGAATCATTCTGTCCCCCTTTGCCTCCTGTTTGAGCAGTACCCTCTGAAGTACGGGAAGAGGAGGAAATCGTATAGAAAGCGTTTTGTCCGCTGCAGCCTGTATGCATCCTGACAAAAAATGCCTGGTCCTGGATTTCTGGAGCAGAAAAAGAGCGTAGTTTGCATGCGTGGGGATGCAAAAGGTCCAGGTTCAGAGTTCCCACTCTTCAGAGAGTGAACAACAGTTAAGTCAAGAGACTATTCAGGAGGATCGGTCTCCGTTCTGCTGAGGCGGTATGGCAGCTCATTTTGTACCCCAGACAGGTAAGCCACATGAATCAGAGCCTTGTGCTCCTGGTACCATTCCACACTCTCATTGCTTCCCACTAATGGGCAAGAGTGCACTGCCCTGTTTGTTGATGTAATACATCACAGCCTTGTTGTCCATTTGAAGGAGAATGTTCTTGAGACAGAGGATGTTCTTCAAAGCTCGGACTGCATAGAGGATGGCTCTCATTTCCAGGATGTTTATGTGAAGTTGAGAGTCGTTCTGAGTTCACGTACCCTGGGTGTGGAGATCCTGGCAATGAGCCCCCCAAACCATCAGGGACACATCCATGGTAATGGAGATCTGATGATCCAGAGGGGTCAAGGGATATTCTTCCAGAAGGTTGTCCTCCTGAGACCACCAGGTGAGTGACCTCTTCAGAGGTTCCATCACCTTGATGAGAAAGGACTGAGGGTGAGTGGTTGGGGACCACTGAGTACTGAGCATCCACTGAGTGGTTCTCATGTGGAGACAAGCCAAGGTACAGTGAACACCGAGGATGCCATGAGGCCCAGCATCCATTGATCGAGAGAGCTTGAACCAAGCTGTGTTCTCTGATGAATCGGGCCATTTGTGGGATATCACTCCTTCTGTCCTCTGGAAGAAAACTTTTGCACAGGAAGTGTCCAGAAGGGTTCCTATGAAGAGGAGCTTCTGGGAGGGCTGCAACTGTGACTTTTGAGGTTCAGCAGGACTCCAATGGACATGAAAGTCTGAGGCCATGGCCACGGCCTCCAGAGTCTCTTGCTTGGAGGGCTTGCTAGAAGCCAGTCGTCAGATATGGGAATACTTGGATTCCGATGTTCCTTAGATGTGCTGCGAGAACTGCACAGCACTTTGTAAAAACTCGAGGCTCCGAGGATAGCCCAAAGGGTAGGACTCTGAATTGATAGTGTTGACCCAACTCCACAAACCTTAGTTATTTGTGGTGCTTTGGGTGTATGAGAATGTGCTGGTAGGCGTCCTGCATGTCCAGGGAGGCTAGTCAATCATGTTGATGAATCAAAGATAGCAGGGTCCCGAGTGATATTATCTCGAACTTTTCCTTGTGAAGGAATTTGTTTAACTTTCTGAGATCCAGAATAGGGCTAATGCCGTCAGTTTTCTTTGGAACCAGATAGTAATGGGAGTAGAAACCTGTGTTTCATTGATCCAGTGGAACTACTTCTATTGCCATGTTGTTTAGAAGACCTTGTACCTCCAGGCAAGAAGGTCTGACTGTGCCAGAACAGCTGGGGCTGCCACTTAGGAGGATGATCCAGACGGGTTTCCAACATATTGAGAGAGTACCCCTCATGGATTATCCGGAGGACCCATTTGTCTGATGTTATAGATTTCCACTGGTCATAGAACTGAATCAGATGTCCTCCCACTGTCGAGGAAGATTCCCCCTCAGGCAGCTGAGGTTGGACCTGGGCCAGAAACTCAGAAGGTGGTACTTGGCACTTTTGGGCCCTGTGCTTTCTACTGCATTTTCTTTTGCAACTGAGGGATTTGGTTTCTGTTAAAATGTCCTCTGCCTTTGCCCTTGAAAGGACAGACGGTTGTGAAACTGACGCTTGTTCCCACCTCCTTGAGAGGGAGCAGGCAGAGGTCTAATCGTCTTAATGGCAGACCTAGTCTTCTGTGTGGCCTCTAGTGCTTGTTCCACCTAAGACCCAAACAGATGCATACCATCAAAAGGTAAAGCCATGACTTTTGTTGGGTGTCATTCATAAAGCCAACATATTCAACCAGGAATGGCGAAGGGTGCAAATGCCGGCCGCTGCCGCCCTGGAAGCAGTATCGAAAGCATCCATTGCAGCTTTAATTTGTTGAGTATTGCACTCCATACCTCTAGTTATGGTCTATAGGAGCTCTGAGTTAACCTCCCACTCAGGCAGAGCTTCTACCATCGCTTTGATTGAATGCCAAAGAATGTACTCGTATTGAGAAAAATAACCCTGGTAGCTAGCATTACGCATACCTAGGGTCGAGGCAGCAAAAGTGTCTATCTTGCAAGATTCTTTGTTTATAGGATAGGCTGTGAATTCCTGACGGAGGACAGCCTCATCATTCTGTGCCAGGATCACTATGGCATCAGTAAAGGCTTAGGAGGCCAAGATGAGGCGATCTTTGGGGGACATATTTCCTATCTATGGAGTTGGCCACAGAGGGAATAAGAGCTGAATTCTTCCACACCATCTGGGAAACAGTCTCGAAAGAGGGCTGTATCGGAGGGGTTAAATCCATAGGGATTTCGGGAACATTTGGATATTGGAGACGCGGAAGCTTCCCAGGACTGATTTCCGTGGTCTGGAGAGAAAGAGTAGAATTTAAATTCTTGAGCAGAGACTTAAAGGAAAGGTCCTCAACAACAGGATCTGCAGGAGGACTGATCCGCACCCCAGGGCAGAATCAGCATTAACATCATCACCCAGCCGAAGATCAGGATTGGGCTCAAAGTCATCTCCTGACAGTCCATGGTGGACTGAATAGACAGGAATGGAATGAAAACCAGGAGGGAAGAAAGGAGGAGACAGAATCATAGTTGAAAACCTCTGGAAACCAGATGGCGCTGAACACATCCTCGGTGCCATCGAAGAGAAGCTGCTGAGTACAGAGACAGCACCGACACAGAAAACGCCACCGCTTAGATGTCTCTGCTAAACCATGCACAGCACTGACACCACCCCCAGCACCGAGGTGATGGCACAGACAGGATCGTGGCACTGCACACCGTGCTGACACCACTCCCGATGCTGAGGATGGCGCCGATGGGGCAGATGATGCTGACAGCACTCGTGGCACTGAAAGGACCTCAGCACCAGAGAACCAGCACCACAGGCAACAGCACTGCCACAGAAGTCTGTGAACTGTGATTTGAAGGCAAAGAATGAAAAATAGCAGGAGATAAAGACATCGGTGTGGACCCCTGCACCGTAGCCATGTGAGGGTGCTAGACACCATGGCGTGGAGTTGACAGCACCAAAGAAGGTGCCGCATGACCAGGAAATCCTAACCGCCCTCCCTGCTGATTCAAAACTGACAGGCCCGAAGGCCCTGGTGACAGACTGGCCGGATCGGGCAGTCGGGACAACTTCCAAGCCCACTGCTGTGATGGTGACACTGCTCATCGGAAGCCCCCCTAGAAGGAGGAGAGGGGCTCCGATGTCAAAGGAGCTGGTGCCAGAGACAGAAACCGGTGACTCCAAAATAGATGGAGACCGGTCCCTGACCCCAACAACTGACCGTCTGCGTGCAGACCTACCAGAGGGTGACCTCGAGCGATGCCGTCTCTTCTTTGGCCAGTGGACCGAAGAAGAATTTGAGGCCAAACAGTGCCGTGAATGGGACCATTTCTTTTTATGCTTTTGGGGGGACTGCCCATCCCCCCCCCGAGCACTGGACCGTCCTTTGTCAGACCCCCCCCCCCGGAGAGGGTGGTGGACCAGACCCGGCCCGGCTGACTGAACAGCTTTCATGTGAAGTCACCCTAATATCCAAATACCACGAATAATGGACTATCTGAATATTCAGAACCCAATACTGAATAGTTCACTACGCTCATTCACAATTCGGGACTGTGTAGTACAGTTTGGACTGCACGCCCATTGGCCCACGCAGTGGACCAGTAGGCATACAGCCAAACTGTACGCTGTCAGTCAGCGGGCGGCTTGCAGGCAGGGTTCTGCCACCCGCCACTGACTGGGGAGGTGCAGGGTGGCGGGGTACCTCAGTGGGTGAGTGGGGAGGGGGGTACCACTAAACCACCAAGGTCCTTCCGCATGTGTGTGACCATGATCGGGCGATTGGGGGGTTCCACCAGACCACCAGGGATTTTAATTTACTTATGCCCGCGCGATCGGGCAGTGGGGGGCTAGGTCCACTAGACCACCAGGGATTTTTGTTTTACATATGCCCTAATCTGGCGGGGAGGTCCACTGGACCACCAAGGATTTTTAATTTACTTATGCCCGCGATCAGGCGGGAGGAGGTCCACTGGACCACCAGGAAACCGGATTTTATATTTTACATATGCCCACGATTGGACGAGGGGACGGTGGTCCACTGGACCACCAGAGGATTTTTATTTACATATGCCCACGAATGTGGGGATTTATATTATATATGCTGCGTGATCAAGGGGGGGCCCACTGGACCACCAGGGAAATTAGGGAATTTTTTTATATATATATTTGGGGACTGGGAAATTTGGGAATATTGTTGAGAGTCTCAGAAGGGGATTCTTTATTTTAGATAGGCGATCAGCTGGGGTGGGTGGGTTGGGACCACTAGACACCAGGGCTAAAACATTCATTTAATGCTGGCCAGGAGGGGTGCTCTTTTATTTTTAAATACCCCCCTCCCAGCCACTCGAATATGAATACCGAATAACGAATATTTCGGAACCGAATACCGAATATTCGGCCGAATATTCGAAAAAAGGTATTCGCACAGCCCTAATGACAACTGCAATGGTGAAGATGGTGCATACTTGACCTTTCATCATGACCTAGCCATGGCATAGCAGAGATGTAGATAGCTCACAACCCCAGCAGAATGTGCTTGAGTGGGGCAGGCTGAGTCTTTTAACTGAAAGCAAAGGAGATGAAAAAACATTTGGATTGTTGAAATAAGTAGTTCTGTGCAGGTGAAGTGAGGCCCTCGGAACATTCAGAGAATGGGGACAGTGTACCCTATGACATTCTGGAAGCTGACAAATAGGTGGACAGTGCAGTGGCAGATTCAGAGGGAATTCCGATGCCACTTGGGAAGGAACTTATCGAGTGCAGTGTAGTACCTTTTCCTGCAGGAAACAGTATAAAGGGAACCTGAGATTACGAGATGATTTCAGACAATCTGCAAGCACAAGAGATGGCCACTAGAAGCTGCTGTCCAATTCGAAAATTAGCTCAGAAGTCACAAATGGCTCAAAGAGCTTGTGATGAGCATGTCCAGTACACGGTTGACATCCAGGAAAGGAAAATTACGTACCTACCGTAATTCTTGATCTTCTTGGACGAGTCTCCACCACTCATTCACACTAGTGAGATTAGCGCCGGAGGCACTAAGACCCATCGGGAGCAAACTTTTTGCTGGAGGGTCGGGGCGCGAGAGACGGCGCCGCGAGACACGGTGCCGCGAGCAGCGGCTCGAGCGGTAATGACCATCTCGGCGACGACCCTCCAACCGCCTCAGTACCTTTTTTACCAAGGAGGTGCAGCGCAACTAACGTAAAGAGTAAACCCAACATTAAAAAACGGACATAAGATAGTCCGTATGACCCGTGTAAGAAGGGTCAGCAAAGAAGTCCTCACGGCCTAAAGATTTGAGGAGTGAAGACCAATACAGGTGAGCTCGGGGATGGAGGGTGGGCGTGTGAATGAGTGGTGGAGACTCGTCCAAGAAGATCAAGAATTACGGTAGGCACGCAATTTTCCTATCTTCCTGGACATAAGTCTCCACCACTCATTCACACTAGTGGGAGAGTACCAAGCTGATAATCCCCCAAAAGGGCGGCAGGAGAGCCAGAGCTCACGCGTCTAAGATAGAAGCCCATTAAGGATAGTTCTGCCGAATGCAGATATACTTCTTTAGCATGAACATCCAGTGCATAGTGCTTAACGAAGGTATGCACTGAGCTCCAGGTGGCGGCGTTGCATATATCTGCAATTGGAACATTGCGAATTTCCGCTAGGGATGTCGCGACCGCCCTAGTAGAGTGAGCGTACACTCTACCTTCTAATTTAACTTGAGCCGTGGAATAGCAATGACGAAGGCATGCCACTAACCATGAAGAGATGCATCTAATAGCGACAGGTTGACCCAGCCGGGTGTCGCTGAAAGAAACGAACAGTTGCTGAGTCTTACGAACATCCTTGGTTCTATCTAAATAGAACACACAAGCTCTCTTAACATCCAAGGAATGAAGAGCTCGTTCCCTTCATTTTGGAAATTAGCAGTAAGCGGAAGTACCAGAGGTTGGTTTAGATGGAATTTGACACAACCTTGGGAAGAAATTTAGATGAGTACGGAGAACTACCTTGTCTTTATGGAATACAGTATACGGAGGGTCCGTAACCAGGGCATGTATCTCAGAGACCCTGCGGGCTGAGGTAATGGCCACCAGGAAGGCAGTCTTCCAGGTAAGAAATTTTAGCTCACAGGTAGCTAAGGGTTCGAAAGGCTTCCGAGTGAGCATGTCTAGCACCAGGTTAATGTCCCAGGCTGCAACTGGACGCTTAACAGGGGTCTGGTATGGAGAATCCTTAAGAAATCTCTTCACCATAGGTAACTGAGCCAGAGTTAAGGAAGAAACCGCTCATGGAACGCTGAGATGGCACTAAGGTGAACTTTAACTGTGGAATACTGAAGACCTAAGTTTGACAGGTCCAAAAGATACTCCAGAACCTTGCCAGGAGGACAGGAAAAGGGATTCCAAGAGGATTTTGCACACCAGAGAAAAACGCTTCCATTTGGAAGCGCATTGTCGGGTGGCTGGCTTCCAGCAGCCAGAAGGATGTCTGAGACTCACGAGAGACGCTGGAACCCATTCACTTCTATCTCTTCAGGAGCCAAGCATGAAGGTGAAGTGATTTCAGGTTGGGATGGACCAACGAACCCTGAGTCAAAAGACTGATTTGCAAGGAAGTGGTCTCGGAGGCTGCCAACATACTGTTGAGTAGAGGAAACCATAGTTGCCGAGGCCAGGAAGGAGCAATGAGAATCATCTTGGTCCCCTGAGACTCGAACTTGAGGAGTACTCTCTGATTAGAGGAAGCGTGAAAGCATGAAAGAAAGCTTTTGTCCACCGTAGCCTGAACGCATCCTGACAGAAAATGCCAGGCCCTGGATTTCTGGAGCAGAAGAGAGGCAGTTTTGCGTTGAGTGGGGATGCAAAAGGTCCAGGTCTGGAGTCCCACTCTTTGAACAGGGACCGACTACGGCTGGATCGAGAGACCACTCGTGAGGGTCTGCCTCCGTTCTGCTGAGGTGATCTGCTAGGTCGCTTTGTATACCTGGCAGATAAACCGCTGAATCAGAGACTTGTGCTCCAAGCACCACTCCCACACCTCATTGCTTCCTGCAAAGGGATCAGAATGAGCACCGCCTTGCTTGTTGATGTAATACATCACTGCTTTGTTGTCCATTTGAAGGAGAATGTTCTTGTGACAAAGGACATCCTTCAGAGCTCGGATTGCATAGAGGACCGCTCTCATCTCCAGGACATTTATGTGGAGATGAGTTTCGAACTGAGTCCATACACCTTGAGTGTGGAGGGAGAGACAGTGAGCTCCCCATCCCATTAGCGATGCGTCTGTGGTGATGGAGATCTGATGATCCGGGGGAGCAAAGGGGACTCCTTCCAGGAGATTGCTCTCTTGAGACCACCAGGTGAGAGACCTTGATGGGATAAGACTGGGGGTGAGAGGTCGGGGACCACTGAGTGGAGAGCATCCATTGAGTGGTTCTCATGTGCAGTCGGGCCAGAGGGACAGTGAAGACCGAGGACGCCATGAGGCCCAACATGCGTTGCATCGAGAGAGCTGTAACCGATTGGTTCTCCCTGATGTAACGGGCCATTCAAGGATGTCGAGTCTTCTGTCCTCTGGAAGGAAAGCCTTCGCTGAAGAGGTGTCTAGAAGCGTCCCATGAAAAGGAGCCTCTGGGAGGGTTGCAGTTGAGATTTTTTCAAATTCAGCAGAACTCCCATGGACGTGAGAAGGCGAAGTCGTTTACGGCTTCCAAAGTCCCTTGGCCGGAAGGGCTTGCTAGAAGCCAATCGTCCAGGTAGGGAAACACTCGGAGTCCGACTTTCCTGAGATGCGCCGCGAGAACTGCACAACACTTTGTAAAAACTCGCGGCGCCGAGGATAGCCCAAAGGGCAGGACTCTGAACTGATAATGCTGACCCAAAGCTACAAACCTGAGGAACTTGCGGTGGGTCGGGTGGATGGGGATATGCTGGTAAGCATCCTGCATATCCAGAGAGGCCAGCCAGTCGTGCTGATGCAGCAAGGGTAACAGGGTACCTAGGGAAATCATCTTGAATTTCTCCCTGGGGAGGAATTTGTTTAACTTTCTGAGGTCTAGAATGGGGCGCATCCCCCCAGATTTCTTTGGAACCAGAAAGTAATGGGAGTAGAACCCTGTGTTTAGCAGATGCGGGGGCACCAGTTCTATTGCCCTGTTGTTCAGAAGGCCCTGGATCTCCGCGGTGAGGAGGTCTGACTGAGAGGCCGACAACCTGGGTTGTCGCCTGGGAGGACAATTCGGGGTTTCAAGAAATTGAGAGAATAATCCTCGAATTATCCGAAGGACCCATTTGTCCGAAGTTATGGACTTCCACTGGTTGTAGAAGTACATCAGACGACCTCCCACCGGAGGAGAAAGTTCCACCTCGGGCACAGTGGATGGAACTTGGGCCAACGACTCATAAGGTAGCGCTGGGAGCTTTAGGCCCCTGCGCTTTCTGCTGCGTCTTCTTTTGAGGTTGGGCAGGTTGGCTTTTATGGAAGCTTCCCCTGCCTCTGCCGCGAAAGGACTGACGACTATGAAACTGACGTCTGTTCACATGCCCCCGAGAGGGGGCAGGCGGAGGTCTGGCCAACTTAATGGCCAATCTAGTCTTCTGAGTGGCCTCTAAGGCTTGCTCCACCTGAGGGCCAAAAGAAAGGCCATCAAAAGGCAGCGCCATCACCTGCTGCTGAGCATCATTCGTGAAGCCAGAAATGCGCAGCCAGGAATGGCACTGAGTACAAATCCCGGCTGCTGAGCGAGAAGCAGTGTCGAAGCGCCCATGGCGGCTTTGACCTGTTGGTTATTGGACTCAATACCTCTAATAACGGTCAGAAGAAGCTCTGACTTGGAATCGAATCTGGAAGAGCTTCAACCATTCTTTCATAGAGTGCCACAGGATATACTCATACTGAGAAAAGTAGCCTTGATAACTGGCAACATATACTTAGAGTGGAGGCAGCAAAGACTCTCTTACCTAATGTATCAATCTTACGAGACTCTTTGTTAATAGGTCGAGCTGTAGTAGTTTGAGGAAGAACGACCTTGTCATTCTCTGCCAGGACTACAATAGGATCCGCAAAGGCTTGGGATGCAAAAATGGGGCGATCCTTGGGAGCTGAATACTTCTTATCAATGGATTTAGCCACTGAGGGAATAAGAGCAGGATTATTCCATACCATTTGAGACAGCGTCTCGAAGGAAGGCTGGATCGGAGGAGTCAAATCCGTAGGGATCTCCGAAGCATGAAGATACTGGAGTCTTAATATCTTCCCAGGATCGATGTCTGTAGTCTGGAGAGAAAGAGTGGATCCCAGGTTCTTCAACAGAGACTTAAAGGACAGGTCCTCGACCACAGGCTCTGTAGCAAAGAAAGATCCTGTTTCCTCCACTTCATCACCCAACCGAAGGTCTAGGTCAGGCTCAACATCATCTCCTGATGGTCCAGAAAGGACTGTTTGGACAGGAGAGAGGTAAAGTTAGGAGAGGAGGAAATAGCAGAAAAACAAGGAGAGTCCCAAGGGCTGCAGGCGCGAGGAGCGGCAAAGCAGACTGAAGAGCGGCACCGAGGCGCCAGTGCCGAAGGACCTTGACCCCTAGCGCCCAGCGGTGCTGCGAGGCGACAACGCTGCAGCGCGGCCAGCGCCCGTGAACAACACCCATGAGGGCGGCCGCGCGCTCGGCGCCGCCCTATCAGCAGCACCGCCCGGCGTATCACGAACCCAGCGGCACGCGGGCGACGCCGCAAGAGCCAGCGGCACGCAGGCGCCGACAAGCCAACAGACCCCGCGGAAGGCGCGGAAAAGCCCCAGGAACCTGGAAAGCTAGAGAAGGAAAAAACAGGAGATAAGGGCATCGTGAGGCCCCTGCGCCCGCAGCCATGTGAGGAAACACCTAGCACAGAGTCGCTGGCACGAAGAAGGTGCCACACGACTAGGAAGGTCCAACCGCCTACCTGATCGCCGGAGGGCCCGAGGGGCTCGAGGCAACCGAGCCAGGCAGAAGAACCAACCTCCGAGCCCATTGTTCCATAAGAGCGCCCACTGATGAAACTGCTCATCTGGAGTCCTACCTATAGGCGGGAGGACTCGATGTCGAGGATGACGATTACGGAAGTTGGCGACTCCGAAAAGGAGACGGCAACTAGCAACTAACACGACCGTCGGCACGAGACATACCAGAGGGGCTAACCTCGAGTGATGCCTCTTTTGACCTGTGGGCCGAAGAAGAGCTCGAGGCCGAACTGTGCCGAGAATGCGACCGTTTATTTTTATGCCGGCGGGGGGACCGCCCATCCCCCCGGGCATCGGACTGACCGTTGTCGGAACCCCGCTGAGGAGAAGGAGGCTGACCGGACCCAGCCCGGCTGACTGAACAGCTTTCATACGAAGTCTCCCTACCGTCACCTGACCTGCTCATGGTCGACTCCGTCCAGTAGGCCGAGACTTCTTCAAGTAAAATTTAAATATTAGAAAAATTTAACGAAAATAGAATAAAATTAAGCGATACTACTTATCGTGATAAAGTTACAAAAAAACAAACTGAAAACTATGTGCTAGTTTGAAGTTTGACTCCCGACAGGCGGCGGCGTCGTCACTGAAAGCGCCTCGGCGGGCGGGAAAAAAGGAACTGAGGCGGTTGGAGGGTCGCCACCGAGATGGTCATTACCGCCGAGGCCGCTGCTCGCTGGGCGCCGCGGTCTCAGCGGGCGCCGCCTCTCGCGCCGACCCTCCAGCAAAAAGTTTGCTCCCGATGGGTCTTAGTGCCTCCGGCGCTAATCCCACTAGTGTGAATGAGTGGTGGAGACTTATGTCCAGGAAGATACTGCTAACTTGTAGAGATGGACCTCATGTGTAAAACTGCCCTAGGTATTGCAGGATTGAATAGAAGACCCTGAGGCAATCTGTTCAACCTGCGAGGAATAATCCTCTGTTTGCTGAGCGAGAGACTGATTAACAGAGAAAGCACATCAGCCAAGGCACAGAGAGCAATCAATGTGTTTGGCCGAGCGTACCCGTCAGTGTGTACTAGACGCTAGATCCTCTGCTCCAGGCCCTTCCTTCACACTCTCATAACTTCTCAGGAAACAAGGCAAGAAAGTGCTCTGCATTTTTAACACAAGGTAGACTGTTTTCTGTTCTAAAAAGGACTGTTTTACAGCTGTTGAGATTCAGCAGGGCTGGCAGGCTACATAAAAACAGTTTGCATGTGCAACCTACTAAAGTGAAGATGGCACTCTGGCTGACGGGTTGCAGATATCTTGTGATTGAAACTCTGGTGAGTTACCCAAGAGGGACCTCTGAATGAGTTGTCCAGGGTTTCGGATGGGAAAGGGAAACTGTGGAGGAGATTGTTCTCCACTGACTGGCAATGAGTGATCAAACCAGGGGCTTGATCATCTGCCAAAAGGCCCAGGATGGGGTCCAAAAAGTAAAATGTTATATGCAGGGTAACTTGGAATCCTAACATCTCAGGTGCACTGTGCAAGCGCAGGGGGCAGTACCTAGAAGCTAGGGAGCTAAACAATCTTGGAAAATAAAAGAACCGGTCACTGTTTGGAAAAATCCTGTACATGGCAGTCAGCAGAATCCCTCTCCCCTTTTTTTAAAAACCCTGTACCAGGGGCAAGGCACATTACAAGGGATAGAAGACCTTTACCCCTGGAGCCAGGAAGCACACAAGCATGTCCTGAGACACATCAGAAGTACCTGGGTCTAGCCAGCCCAGTGGCATGGAGGGTTGAGGCAGCACAACCGTACCTCCTGCCATGCTGGCAACCCATGTTCATGGTGTGAGCGGGTCGCTGAGGGTCTGCTGGGGAGGGAGAGGATCGAGCATCTGGAGGACAGCTCTCCTACCCTGGGAAGGGGTGGGGATGGAGTCCACTGCTTGACTGGCTCTAGCAGTGGCTGATGGCTGGTGCAATGGACCCACACACAGGGGGCCAAGCTAGATATCGCGTGCCACCTACAGAGCGTGTGGCTCAGCCATTGGTGTCATGCATGCCTTGGCTCCACACTCAGGGAAATGGGACAAAAGCAAGAGGGAGAAAAGAAGCCAACCGGTGGGATGAAGCCAGTCTCCCCACCGCACTGGGTAAGCTGGCACCTCAATTTGGCAAGAGGCGATGGCTGGCATGATTCCCTGGTGGCGGTGATGGGGGGGGCAGTGGAAGGGGCCGGTCGGCGAGGGGATAAATAAATCAAAAACAACAGCAAGAAAAGTACCTGGGTCTGAAGAGACTGGGGAAAAGTCATAAACGCCACCCCCAGCAGGGATAAGGAGGGAGGGAGGAGAGGACTGGGGAGCTCCCCCTAAACTAAGAACATCTAGCATCAACTGGGTGCCACACGGAAATAAAAACTATGTATCTGCCATAATTCCTGATCTTCTCTTGTATCTTCACCATTCATTACTGCTGGGTGTAAGCCAGAAGCGTAAACCCGCTACAGGAGGTTTTTTTTTTTTTGGAGGGAGAAGTCTGCACCAACGGTGCCGCCCACGAGAGTGACACACCGCGTGGTGTGTGAGGGGTGTCCGTTAGGCGCCACAGACTCCTCCTCCATCCCAGACATGTAAGCCGGAGAGGCGAAATAAAGGAATTAAGAGAAGAGAGCGAGGCAAGAGAACTGAGGGATAGACAAAGGAAAGGAAACAAACTGAAAAGGAATAGCCGATAAAGGACAGGAAAGAGGAGAACTCTACCCTAAGGAACTGCAAGGTCTCACTCCTGGGGCAGCTCTGAGGGAGGAACAGATAAGGTAGAGGAAGGAAGAAGAAAGAAGAAGAAGGGGGGGGGATGCTGGGAGGAGGAAAAAATTCTGCCAAGTTGTGAGTTAAATCGGCTGAAGGGTTATCAGCTCGGAACCAAAGGGCAAGGAAGCAATGATCCCTTTAAACAAAACTGGCCTAAAGGTTCAATCAAACCTTTTGCACAGCTTGATAGGCAAAAGGCAGATTTCCTACATCTCCCGCTATCCCGAAGCCCATTACTCAAGCTGAGAGCTCACAGATTGCCAAGGCACACAATCTGTTCCGAAGGAAGAGTGCCCAACTAGGAAAGGGGAAAAAGGACCCACTAGCACACTGCCATGTGTTAATATAGGTGTGGGGGGGGGAACTGAAGCCCTAAAGGGGGCACCCCCTTCAGATGGTAGACAGAGACAGGAAAGGAAACTTGTTCTGACTCCTTGGGAGGCAGAGGCCAAAGAATCAGGTCACCAGTTCCTGAAGGCAATTTTGAAAATGGGCTAGAAAGACTTCGACTAGCACCAGACTGGTATACAGGACAAGTTCCAGATATACTGGCGAGATCCAAGAACTAATGAACAGGACCATTCAAGAACTAGTCTTGTTAACTGGTGATTAAATTAACTTGGCCTAAGAAAAAGGTGCCAGCAGGGACACCTTCAAGGGTAATCAGAAAGATTTCCCTCAGAAGAAAAGATGAAGCTCTATTCAGTCTCCTCCCTCTCCAGACTTAAGTTACCTCTTCTGAGAGAAGAATGGAGAACCCAAAGGCTAGGGGATTTAGGCTCTAATGACCACGGAAGGGGGAGGGAGAGCAAGAAGGGTGGAGGGGACGCCCAAGAAATGAGGCCCATGAGGGGAAGGTGGGCGGGATTTAGTAATGAATGGTGAATATGAAAGAGAAGATCAGGAATTATGGTAGGTACGTAATTTTTATGTCTTCCCTTGTCAATCTTCACCATTCATTATTGCTGGGTGAGTACCAAGCCCCCCCAGAGGGGGACTAACATAACCCTGAGGAAACAAGACCCTTAACCTCCTGCTGGTGAGAAACAGGAGGAATAGACCCTGGCCATACTAGACTGGACGCCTAAGGCTGAGGAGCGCTAGAAGGTGTCCCCTGAAGATGAGGGGATGGAGAAAGCCCCTGCAGAAGCCTCCTAGCCCTGGTGGAAAAAAGGTGGATCCCTCAGTAGGCAGAGCGAATCACCCTACGCCGGGCCAGGGGTGACAGCCTCGATAGACGAAGCCATGCCATCCGCCTAATGCAGATCGCTGTTCCCACAAGCCTGGAAGCCACCTCACTGGCATCGTAAGATGCCCTTGCTTGATGCCTTGCCAGTTCCAGGCCTATAGCAGAGAGGGCAATGGCCTGTTGAGATTGCCCCATATCAGGCATTGATGGTAGCACCTGAGCCAGAATTGACCACAAGTACCTTTTATGGGCAATATGGTGTGCCTGATGTGACGCAATGCACAACATTGCATGAGAAGAAAAGAACACTCTTCGCCCTCACCAGTCGAACTGTAGGGAATCCGAATCCGGTGGTTGGTCGTGCACCAGGTGCTGGCGCCCGGAAAGGGTCTCTAGGAACAGCAAGCCCAAGGGGGGGTTAGGGACAGAACCTAAAGACTCAGATGGAGCACAATACCTCCTCCTGCAGTCTTCCAGGGCTGGCAGAGGGTTTGCTGGAGACTGCCAGGTGTGGATAGATGTCTCCTGGAAGGGAATAGGCCAGGATGGCACCACCAAGTGCTGGGCACTGAATTCACTGAGGAATTTGAGCGTCTCCTGCTCGGTATTGTCCCACCTAACATAGGAAATACTGGGATCCTGAACCATCCTGGAAAGGAAGAGCTGATATTCAGTGAAATCAGCATCAGAAAACAGGTGAGCAGCAGGTTCCTCTCCCTCTGAGGAGGAAGCCGAGGAGGATGGGGAACTTGAATGTCCAGAAGACTCCTGTGGCAGTGGGAACAGACAAAAGACCCATTCATGCATGTACCTAACATATGACGGAAGGCCACCGCAGTGCATCTGAACATCTCCCAGGATAACGGCCTCGTATGACCCACGTGGCCTGGGAGAGAGGGGGTGGCTGGAGGAATGGGAGAGGGCACCTACAAGGAGGTGACTGTCCTCTGCCAGGGCTCTGGAATCCAGGAACGGAGCCTGAGCTGGAGGGATCCCTGAAATCAAACCGGCCGCATGGCGGAACCCTGAGAATGTGAACCCCGAAGAGCCCAAATGGGGATCGCCCTGTGATGCACCTGGGGTTGCATGAGTCCAGAAGGGCAACCCATGGTGGCTCCACCAGAAGGAACCCCTGAACCTGAGAAGAGAGGCAGGGCTCGCACTTGGCTCCTCCTGCACCCCGAGGGGTGGTAGAGGAGTGCCAACGCCCCTCACCCCGACCCCTCAACCCCTCAGATTCCATGGACACCCTCTTCCTCGACCCCAGCGAAGGGGTCCTGTGAGTCAGGGGCCTCCCTCGAGGGCTCCCAATCCACCCCGAGAGGGCGCAGCAGCACCAAGGCTGGCAGCTGTCACGGCTCCCCCCGAAGGGACAGTCCCCTCCCCAACCCATCCTCCCCATAGACTCCAGGCCATCCCCAGCCTGGGAATCCTCAGAGAAAGTCTGCTGTGGAGATTCAGAGATGGGGCGGCGCGCCTGACACCACATCCCACAGAGGATTCTGATTCCGAGGAATCAGGGAGCCAGTCCAGGTTCGCATCGATACTGGTCATCCCGAGAACCCAGTGCCGCGAACGGTGCCGACGTCTGCCGCGGCACCGGCCATTCCCAGTGCACTGCCCATAGCTCCGGAAACTGACCCCGACCCACCTATGGCTCCAGTTGAGTCCGCGGCACTGGCACCCGACATGGCGCTACCAATGTAGTCGACCAGGTCAATGGCCCCTCAAGGGGTGCCGAGAACCAAACCGGCACTGCATGTGACACTGCCTCGATCACTGGCTACACAAATGGCACCAGGATCTGAGATAGCGCGAAGGTGGCGTCAAGGGTCTGCCAGTGCGGACCCAGCAACCATGGGCGTGACACTGGGGAGCCTGCATTTCAGGAGAGGTGACTGCTGAGGCGGTGTCAATGCCAGCGACCGGAAGGAGACGCAGCCATTCCTCCAACACTAAAAGAGGCCTCCTCCTCGACAAGGCTGGAAGATGAGGAGGCCTCCTCACCAGACCACCATAGACCTGGGAGGGACCCGCAGGAAGGGCCTAAAGATCTGGCCTGGGAAGCCGAGAATGACGTCATCCTCCAAAAGTCAGCGGGGCCCTGCCGACTTTGAATGTGCAGATTTCAAGAACACGGCGATCCATGGAAAAACAGGCATCGCGTCTATCCATATCATGGTTAGGTCCCAGGCACCAAAGGCAGACATCATGCCAGTCCGTCACAGGAGCACTGATGCATGGGGGCATGATCCACTTTCAACTTTCGCTTGGCTCCCGAACCAGACATGACACAAAAATTTTTTTTATAAACAGTAAAGATTCCGGCGCTCTTGAAATATAAAATAAAACAGTCTTACTGGCTTCAACGGTGTCGGGAAATCGAACCGGGATGAAGGAGATCGAAGTAAACATCGGAAAAGCGACAAAAGGCCTAATGGTGCAGGCATACGTTCAGTTGCGCATAGCAGGTGCAGCCTCGACAGCGGGAGAAACAGAACTGGGATGGAGGAAGAGTCTGCGGCGCCTAACGGCTGCCTCTTGCGTACCACATGGTATGTTGTTCTCCTGGGCGGTGCCATTGGCGCCGACTCCTCCCTCAAAAAAATAAAAAAAAATCCAGTAGCGGGTGCGTGCTTCTGGCTTACACCCAGCAGTAATGAATGATGAAGACTGACAAGGGAAGATCACCACAGAGGGTCTAGGAGACGGCACCAGGGATAGCGCAGACCCAAGCCAGGTCCAGTATAAACCCCTGCCTGGCACTGGACATGACACCGAACCAGGCACCCCATATGACACCGAATTTGGCACCATACATGATGCTGGACCAGGCACCATACACAAAGCCTGACCAGGCACCATACACAACACCAAACCTGGCGCCATACATGACACTGGACCAGGCGTGGAAGATGATGCCAGACCTGGCACTGCCCATGACACCAGACCAGACCAACAGCAGGGCCCCTCACTAACACTACAGGCACCGAACAGATACCAAGGCAGGAGAGAGAGAGCAAGAGAGAATCTGGCACCAGGAAACATTGAACAGCTGAATCAGCACTAGAACCAGGGCTAGAAAGGCACCAAGACAGGCCAGAAGACCCAACCCTGGCAACAAAGCCAGCCCCAGAGTACCAATGACCCTGGCAAACCTCAGGTGACCAGAGGGGTACCCAGCTGGTCCTACTAAGAGACATAGGTTGGGATGCGGCCAGCGGGGCAGGAGTCGGTGGCACAGTCACTGGCAAGGGCAGAAGGCCATTGCTGGAGCTGATGCTCTACCTAGCTTGGAGGGCCCCACCAGCGAGTTCAATACTGCCAACCAACAAGGGCCAAGGACCAGACCAACCAGCAACAACACCCCAGCCTGATGCTACACCTGCTGCTCTGAAGAGCTGCCCAGGGAAGACTGCCCACAGGGACCTACCTAGGAACAGAGGGGGGACTTAAGGACTGAGGTTGCTGCAGGGCTGCTGCTGTGGGTCTGCCCACCACCCACCCACCCAGGGGCGTTGATTTATTGGCCCATGTTGAGTGTGTCACTTCCTGTAACATCACTTCCTGTGTGCCTAATACTAAGTCTCCACTTTCTCATTTGCAGGTTATACCTGCTGGCCACCAGTGGGCACTGTACTCCACTTATCAATCTTGCTCCTGCACCTACCTCCCCGATCCTATCCCGGTGTCTGTCTCTCTACCTTGCCTCCTCCAGCTCCCACAGCTGCCCCCCCAAGCCGCTGCCATCCAAGCTCCCGACATTTCATTCTAAAACTCTCACCCCACTCCATTCATGTCTATCACTCCCCGTCCTGCTCATCTCCCTCTCCTTCCCCTCCTTCTAATAGTCCTTACCTCCCCTAGGGGCATTATATGCCCGATGGCTAGCTACTCTTGTGCCCCCAATTGTCCGCCAGCAATCCACCCCTTCTCTGCTCCTGCCCCTCCTCCCCCTCCTCCTTCACACACCCAACTTGCTCTCTCTATATCACCGTTCTGTATGGGCACCTCCACTCCCGCCCCCTGCCCCTTCGTTGCATCTTATCGCTTGCATTCCCAGTCTGTGCTGCCCTTCCTATCCCCTGTGCTACTATACCCCCCCATCCCCCCTACCCCAATCGGTGTAAACTCTCCTTCTGCCACTTGCTTCCAAGAGCAGCTCTCCTCCTCCTCCTGCTCCTGTCTGGCAACATCCATCCCAATCCTGGGCCTGGAAACAATGGCTCCCCCTTGAAATCCTCTGGTCTACGTATCGCGTCTATGAAATATGTAGCCTCTTTAAAAAACTGGACTCACTACACTGCTGGGTGATGATTCATAAACCGGATGTGGTTGCCTTGGTTGAAACCTGGCTGTCTGATTCCACCTCTAACTCCCAGGTCTCTCTCCCTGGCTACACCCTCCACCGGCTGGACCGGGTCGGTAGGAGAGGTAGGGGATGTGCCATCAATGTAAAAGACCCTCTCATTGGTCTAGCTCTTCCTCCCCTGACCTTGACCACAAAGCACAGGCCCTAACACTAAAACTATCTCCCGACCCCTCTGGGGTCCTATCTTCCTGACTATGGCTTGCACTTACCTCAAAGAACCAAGCTCAGGTGCTGGGCCCCACTAATTGACTGTCTTACCTCCTCACCCAACCCCTCTGACCAAATCCTGGTGGGTGACTTGAACGTCAATTGGCTCTGTCCCTCATCCTCTTCCTCCTGTGAGGCTTTTGCTGCTATTGATCTAACCAACTAGTCTCCAAGTCTACTAGAATTAATCCCAGAAGGGCTCTAGCACTCTCCTGGATGTGGTCCTCACTAACAGGCCTTGCTCCACAACATCCAAATCCTCCCTGACTGCCTTAGTGACCACTCCCCTGTTCTCTTCAACTAAGTAACCTCTGCCCAAGCCCTCTGTTCAAACCACCTTTCGGGCGGCTTAGACCTGGTGGGTTGAAAGACCTAAAGCATTACCTTGCCCACACAAACTGGTCTCCGTTACTAAACACCCCTGACATTGACAAGGCACTGGCCTTCTTTATCAGCACCTTCAACTCTGCCTGTGACATCTTTGCACCTATAACTGCTCGTAGGTCTAAAGTAAGACATGCCCCCTGGGTCACCCCTGCCCTGCGACTACTTCTTAAGCAGCGGGACAACCTGTGGCACCTCGCTGTTGAAACTGGCCGCCCAGCGGACAGACAGGCCTATGCTGTGGCTCAGAACAGGTGTGCTTGGGCTATCCGCAAAGTAAAGGCTGAGTATTATCAAGCCTCCCTTACCTCCTCATGGGGGAACCCAGGTCCTTCTGGAACAATGTCAAGCAGCTGAATGGTCACTCCCGGTCCCTCCCACCTTCGCTTCTTAACATCAGTGGTACTGTCTCCTCTGATCCTGCCCTCATTGCCACTCATCTCAATAACTCCTTTACCAATCTTAGCCTGGTGCTCCCTGACAATTTCTTCAGTCCTCCTCCCCCCAGGTCTGTCCCACCCATCTCACACCCCTTGTTCCACCTGCGTTGTGTCGCCGCTCAAGAAGTCAGGCCATACTTGCTTAAAGCCTTAAAGTGTAACACTATTGGTAACGACTCCTTAGATCCCTGTCTCCTACATCAGGTCCTGGACCAGGTCATCTCGCCTATCATCTGCCTCTTTAATAAGTCCCTCTTCCTCGGACAATTCCCCTCTGTCTGGAGGGTCACTACAGTTACCCCTATCCACAAAGGTGGCGTAGGATGCTTCCAGGTAACTACCAGCCTATCTCAATCCTCCCTCCCCTCTCTAAGGCCTTAGAAAATTGTGGCCACCCAAATCTCTGGCTACCTCTCTAAATATGATGTTCTTTGCCCTGAGCAACATGGGTTCAGAGCTGGCCATAGCACCAATACTGCACTCCTGGAGTTCGCTAACTTCCTCCACACCTCTTTGGACTCTGGCTCCATGGCTGGTGCGGTATTCATTGACCTGTCTAAAGCCTTTGACACCGTCTCACATCCTCTCTTGTTAACTACCCTCGACCACCTAGGCTTTGCCACTGGTCCAGTCTCCTGGTGCGCTAGCTACCTGTCGGCCCGCTCTCAATGTGTGAAGGTTAGTGGAACTCTCTCCAGCACCTGCCCAATCCGCTCTGGAGTCCCTCAGGGCTCTATTCTCAGACCCTTACTCTTCCCTCTTCCTCAACTCGCTACCTAGTGAATGTGCAGGAAAGATCCTACTCACGCTGATGATGCAATACTCTTTGCCTCTGACAGTAACCCCATTTCACTCCAGAATTCTCTCCAGCTAGCCTACAATGCCCTGAAACCTGGTTCACTGAGCACCGACTCGTAATCAACCTAAAGAAAACAAAAGCCATGCTCTTTGCCCACCCCCAAAATAAGTCCAGCAATTTTCCTCTCGCTGTCCACTCCACCCTCAATATCCCTATCGAACTTGTTCAGTCCTATAAATACCTTGGTATAATCTTTGACCCTGCCCTCTCCTTCCATGACCATATCTCTGCCCTGACCTCTGCCTCCAACACACGGCTGGGTATCCTTTACCGTCACAAAAACTGCCTCCCTCGGACGCCTCCACTTGGCTGTCACCTCCTCTGTCATATCCCTAATCGACTATGGCCTTCCTGTCTATGGGGCTGCAGACCAGAGCGGGCGCAAGGTACGCCTTACACTTAACAAAGCCTGCAGACTTATAATCAGTGCTCCAGACTTACCCACACCTGTCTGCTTTATTCCATGGCTACCCCTACCAACCTGGATGAGCGGCTCATGTACCAAACCTGCCAACTCACCTTAAAGCCCTCCATGGCCAATCCCCGCCTATCAGACTCAATCCACTGGGCTAATCCCACAGTGCACACCTGCAGCTCATGCAAAACAGCTCTGATCATACCAAGGCTGGGACCTCACAAGGCCAAAGGGTTCCTTACAGAGCACCCTCCTGGTATAACTCCCTCCCTGCCGTTATCTCTGACGCTCCTCGTTAGCATGCTTTAAACGCAGCCTCAGAAATCACCTGCTCACCTCACGCAGCTGCCGCTGTCCCCAAATCCCTCCCTCTGACAATGCTCACTGAGCTGCACTCCCCTTCCTACTCACACCTCGCTTGCTCACTCTACCTCTCTGGGCCTTCCCTTCTTCTGCCTCAGCCCTATTCTTATCCTCCTTTACCCCCCACCCCACTAACTCTAACTAGCCTATTTATTCTACTTATGTATTGGAAACAACTGTAACCTTGACTGACATCTATTGTGAACCTGTATTGCTGTTTATCTGTTGTCTCTTGTACCACTGTTTGTATCCTCTATGTGACGAGGTACCTTTGTAAATAAGCCCCGGGCTCAAAGGTTGTTAAACTGATGTTTAAATAAATAAATTAACTTTTGGCTGCTGCTAAATTAATTTTCTGTCTGTTTTACTGGAAAATCTCTGCTCCCCTTGGAGCCACTTGCTGCAGGGCTGCTGCTGTCTGATTGCTGGCTTCCCACCCACTCCCCACCACTCCTACCCTTGGTGAGCCTGCAATTTATTGGTACTGAGTGTCACATGTTCGACCTATTACTTTTCTAAGTGTAAATTTCCCTCCTGCAGGCTATACTCTCTCACCTGCAGAGGAACAGATATCACTTCTACTCCCTATGGTGACATATGCTGTCAAGGCTAATCATCCCAGAAGTTGACACCATTGCTCCTGCTGATTTTTCTTCTTTTTGCTAATTCACTAACTTAGAGCTAGCATCATTGCCCCCACTCCTACTTAGCCTAGCAATATTGCAGGGACTCCCTCAGGTGTTGATTAGTTACCAGAACTCCCTGTGCCTCAACTAGCCCCTAGCTGCCCCAACTTGCGGGCTCAGGACCTCCAGCTACCTACTGCACCTCTTCTAGCGATTCATAGCTATGAATTCTTTCTTCCTGCCTATGCTGACAGCCTCACTATTCAGCACCCTCTAGATGGTTGACTTGTGCCTCGATACTAGCACACAATCAAGCTTCCTTCTGTACTCCTGCTCGTTCTCTTCACCATGGCCTGCTCACCCTTACCTCCTCCTACTCTCCTTGCTATTACTTGCGGGTGATATCAAGATCAACCCTGCCCAGTAAACATCCCTATTACCTCCACTCATAGTATCTGGTCCAACCCCCATGAACTAAAAATTGCTCACCTAAATATATGCAGCCTCCCCTCTAAGTACTCAGAACTTCAAGCCTGGGTAGCCCTCCACAAACCTCATGTTATTGGGATCTCTGAAACCTAGCTAAAGTCGCACATCTCTGACACCATGTGTGAACTGGCCAGTTACACCTCTGCGCCATGACAGGACGGGAAAGAAAAAGGGCAGTGGTGTAGCTATTTACATTTGGAATCACTATCTGCCACCATCTCCCTCGGATCTGAGCCATCATCCCCAGCGAATGGCTCATTGCTGAGGTAGTTCTGGGCTACTCTAACAAGCTCTTCCTAGGGTGTTGCTACAACACTCCAGCAGAGGCACTGCTGGCTTTCTGAATCTTCTGTCTGGTTTCAGCCCCCCTCCCCAGAGACATCATACTACTTGGTGATTTTAACCTTAACTGATTAGTCACCAGGAACCTGACTATGCCAACATACTGAAACATAATCTGGTTCAGACCATCTCAGTTCCAACCAGGCAGCACCCATGCACCTCTTCTCATACCTTGCTGGACTGGATAGTCACCAATTGGAAAGAATGTGTCACTCAGGCTGGGACATTCACCGACTCCATAAGTGACCACTCTCCCACCACATCATCTGGTCCACAAGGACTAGATGCCCACCCCAAGTACCTCTCCTTCCACAATTTCCGATGCCCTGATGCCTCTGTCATCCTGGATGAAGTTAGAGCTATAAACTGGTCGAGCCTTTACACACAACCAGAAGTGACCTCAGCAGTGACTTATTTCACGAATGCCATTCTGAGGATTCAGGACAGTCACTTCCCCCTTAAGACAAGGAGTGTGCGGGGAGGATGTACACGCTGGATCATTAAGGAACTCCTAACACTCATGAAGGCTTCAGATCGTAAGTGTGCTGATCATAAATCATCCCCTTCCCCGTCCCTGTGAAATGAATATAGGTGTCTGAGAAATCAGTGTAAACAGCTGGCCAAATCCCTAAAACGGAACTATTACATTAACCTCCAGAAGAACAGCCTAGGTAACTCCAAGAATTTCTGGGCCTCCCTTAGCTCCCTCACCAACCCCTGTACCAACAGATCTGTTATCAGACTTGACTCCCCCTCTGGCCCCCTGACTGAGCCATCTGAGGTAGCTCAGTCTTTTAATATAAAATTCACTGATCTGTCGGCCCATCTCGGCAAACTTACTGTCAACCCTCCTTCCAACCCAGGAGCTTGCGCAAACCCACAGCCATCTTCAACCCCCCCCCAGGAATCACCCGCTTTCACTTCAAGACCATATCCATGCAGGACACACACAAACTCCTAAGCAATCTTTCAAACCAGGGTAGTCCAGGTTCAGATGGCCTCTCACCTGTCCTGCTCAAACTTATCTCCCCTGCCATCATCAAGCCTCTCACTTTTATGTTCAGTTTGGCTCTGTCTACCTTCTCCATGCCTGATACCTGGAAATCTGTGAAAGTTATTCCAATCTTCAAAGCAGGGAACCCCCACTTGTCTGATAATTACCATCCTATTTCTATCCTCCGCCACGTCAGCAAACTTTTAGAAAAAATTGTCCACTGCCAACTGCTGGAACACATCAATAAATACAATCTCATGTGTAGCCAACAGCATGGCTTTTGCAAAAATCACTGTACCACCTCTGCTCTGGCACTCTTTACTGACCATGTCCTTACTAGTATGGATCGCGGGCACGCTACCGGGGCTTGGGTGGAAGGTCTGGGAGGACCTCTGAAAAACGAAGACACTATCCCTCTCGAATTATCCCGAGGACCCACTTGTATGTGGTGATAGCCACTGACTGTAGAAGTGAGTCAGGTGACCTCCCACTGCTGAGAAGAAGCCCAAGTCTGGCAGCTGAGATGGAACTGGGGCCAGACCTTCAGAAGGAGGCCCTGGGCACTTTCAGACCCTGTGCCTTCTGCTGCATTTTCTTTTGTGGCTGAGAAAAAAAAAATACTCACCTGTAGTAATCTTGTTTCTTCCAAAGGGATCCACTAATATTATTACTCTTGCAGTGCACCTTTAAATCAGCACTGCCCCAGAGAGAGAGAATAGACTGCTATGCTAATCATGGTATGTTTAGCTTGTGCATCTATTTTCAAACTGCCCAGTGTTAACTGCCTACATTCTACCTCAGATTTCTTAGAAGCCTGAAAAGAGGCCATAACAACATGTGAATCACTATTTAAAAAAATATAGAAAAATAATGCCCAACTGGGCAAATAACAACATTAACCAAAGGACTAGCATAAACAAATATTGCTTTTTCTGACGTCAGATATGCCTTTAGAAAAGAACCTACAAGTTAAGACATTACTAGAAGGTGCCAACAGGTGGCATGCCACTCCAACTATGCATCTTATCAGCTGTGGAGAATTTTTCTTGTTACTGATTCTGAAAGGGAGGCAAGGCGGGGAGTAATAATATTAGTGGATCCCTTTGAAGAAACAAGATTACTACAAGTGAGTAATTTTTTCTTCTGACCCCAGGAATCCACTAATATTAATACTCTTGTAGATTATGTAGCAGTACCTCAAGGAGGTGGGCCTGAATCTATTTAGGAAAAAGACCCTGCAAGACTGCTATGCCAAATGTGGCATCATTCCTGGACTGGGTGTTCAGGCTATAATACTTAGCAAAGGTGTGGACTGACCTTCAGGTAGCTGCTTTATATATTTCCATTAGAGGTACCTCTCAGCAGCTCCAATAGTGACAGCTGTGCCCGTTGTAGAATAGGCCCTAAGACCCGAAGGAGGAACCTTGCCTGCCTTTGAGTAGCAAAACTGAATACACTGGACTATCTATCGATAGATAGTCCTCTTTGAAGCAGGAGTACCTTTACCTACATCCCCATAGGTGAGGAACAGTTGTTGTTTATCCTGCCTATGATCTTTGGTATGAGTCATGTAATGAGTCAGTGCTCTTTTTACATCCAAGCTGTGCAATTTATGCTCACCTGAGCTACAGTGTTCAGTAAAGAAAACTGGCAATGTTATAGACTGGTTCAAATGGAAGTCAGAAACCACCTTGGGGGGGAACTTCCTATTAGTTCTCAACACTACCTTGTCCTGTGGAAAGAAACATAGTCCTTTTCCACACATAGGGCTTAAGCTTGCGTATCCTTCTGGCAGAAGTGATTGCTATCAGAAAACTACCTTCCAGGTAAGAAATTTATGCTCTGCAGATGCCATAGGCTCAAAGGGTGGAAGCATAAGCTGGGCAATGCAAATATTTTTTTTTTATGACTTTATTTCCCTCCGGTCACGGCCCTGTGGAACATCTCTTGGACATCCTAGTCCTGAGTTCTGCCCGCCTAAGGCCCTCCCGATCTGTGCCTCCTCTCTCCCCTCCCCTGCAGCCAGTACCCCCAGTTTAACCTGCCCAGGGTGGGTCGCCCCTCCTCTTGGGTGCTCTTGTGAGTCGGACTCTGGCTGCAGGGCAGGGCTCAGCTGGAGGACCAGAAAGGCCAGTCTGGGATGGCCTGGCAAAGGGCATGGGGGACAGGTGCCGTCGCCTTTCCACAGCACCAGGTTTTTCCGTTTTCTGTGCATTACCCACAACCCCCCTCCCTTGCATGGTGCACATCAACGCACTGGCACACAGCAACCTGCCAGCATTGGCCACGCTCATTATGTGCTTGCTTGGTGTATTACAGTGTTCTCGGTCTCCACCGGGGGCTGCTGGTACGCGGAAGCAACCCACCCTTCCTTGCCAGGGAGGAAAGCACCACAAAGGCACTCATCCTCAACCTTCCCTGCTGCCCCAGTGCCCGAGCTCACTCCCGAACCCGGATCGCTGCATAGCACGAGGTGTGACGTCCAGCGCTCAACCTCAGCGCCACCGGCCGGCTGAGCAATGCAAATATTAAATCCCATGCTGGCACTGGTTCCTGTGAGAGGGAAACAAATGACAGCCCTTTAAAGAATCTTTTGAATACAGGGTTTGATGCCAGAGGTATCCTTTCTAGCTGAAAGGTATGCTGAAACTGAAGCCAGGTGCACCTTCAGAGTGGAGTGCTGCAACCCCAGGGAGTGCAGGTGAGACAAATAATCAAGAAGGGTTGGTATCCTGGCCCAGGCTGGGACTATACCCTTCTGACTGCACCACATGGAAAATCTTTTCCATTTTGAGGCATAGGTTTTCTTGGTGGAAGGCTTCCTGTAACCCTTAACGACTTCTAAAACTGCTTGAGAGAATTGGCAATCTGCATATTCTAAGTCCTCAGGAGCCAGGCCTTGAGCCTTAGAGATCTGAGATTGGGGTACACTACCCTCCCCTGAAAGGAAGCCAGTAGATTGTACCTCTGATTGAGGTGAATTGGTTTGCTCACAGATATTGAGAGCAGCAGGGAGTACCAAGGCTGTCTTGCCCAATCTGGGGCTACCAGAATCATCGAAGCTGGCTGTGACCTGAGCTTGATAAGCACCCTGAGTATCGGAGGAAAAGAGGAAAGGCATAGAGGTACCTGCCTGTCCAATCCAGAATCAGGGCATCCATTGGAACTGCCCCTTCACTGGGGCCCTGCAACAATAGAGAGGTAAGTGGTGATTTTGGTTGGAAGCAAAAGGTCTATTTCTGAGCAGTGTTGGGTAAGTTACTTTTTATTACTTTCTACTTCTTTTAGAAAAATTTGATCCAGGAAGCTCTATGCATCACTAGCAAGGATGGAAAAGTACTAGAAAAAGTAGCACACCTGACAGTTACAGTTACTTATTTCATTTTATACAAAACAACACAAAATAATGAAAACTATAACAGATGACATTTATTTGAGTAATAGGTTAGTTACTAGTTACTTTCAAATAAATGAATCAATACAGTTCGTATTACTTTTGCATAAAAGACATAAGTAATTGTAACTGTAAACTGTATTACTTTTTCAGTACGTCTCCATCCTTGCTAGTGACTGCAGAGAGCTTTCTGGGACAAGTTTCCAAAAGTAATAGAAAGTAACAGAAAAGTAACTTACCCAACACTGTTTCTGGGGTCCCCACCTTCTGAATAGAGCATTCACCACTTACTTGTTCAATACCCATTCGTGATGGGCCTGGTTTATCCTGCTTACGGCATCTGCCAAGGTGTTGTCCTTGTCTGGCAGACAAATTGAGTCAGAGGCATTTAGAGAGTAAGCAAGGCTTCACATCTTCATTGCTTCTGTACACAGAGGGTGGACCTTGTCCCTCTTGTTTGTTGATGTAATACATTGTTGTGGTATTGTCTGTTCTGATTTGTACCACCTTTCCCTGTATGAGATGACAGCCCTGAAGGGACAGATAAACAGCTCTTAACTCCAGCAGGTTTATGTGCAGGAGTGAGTCTGCACTCTCCCAGGTACCGTGGATGGTGTCATCCCCTAACTGACAACCCCAACCAAGCAGGGAAGCATCGGTTGTGAGAACCAGGGAGGGAAGCTCCTGCAGAAATGGAACCCCTTCCCTTAAATTTTTTGGTTCCCTCCACCATTGGAGGGCCTGTAGTACATTTGTGTGACTGGTACTGACTTTGAGAGGGGTCCCGCCTTTGGCACCAGTGTGCTCTGAGGTAGAACTAAATATCCCTCATCTGAAACCTGGCATCTATGACTGTGTATTGCTGCAGCCATGTGCCCTAACAGTTAGATTAACTGTTTTGCTGGCTTTGGCCTGCCCAGGGCAAATGAGCCTGCCAGAAGCTGAATGCTTTCTGCCCTCTCCTGAAGGAAAAAGATCTTCCCACTACTGTATTCAGTTCTGCACCTATGAACTATAGAACCTGCACAGGGGTCAGGACTGACTTTTAGGTGTTGAGAAGGAATCCCAGGGAGAGCAGCACATCCTGGGTTACCTGAAGGTGGTCTGACACCTGTTGGTGGGATTTTCCTATGATTAGCCAATCGTCCAGATAAGAAAAAATTGTGACACCCAGTTTTCTGAGGTGTACCACTACTACTGCTATGCACTTGGTAAAGACCCTTGGTGCAGAGGTAAGGCCGAAGGGAAGTGTTGAGAACTGGTAGTAGCCTGAGGGGAGTCTAAATCTGTGATACTGTCTGTGTGACTCCCTTATGGGAATATGGAAATATGCATCCTTTAGATCCAAGGAAGCTACCCAGTCCCCTTTTTACAGAGTTGGCAAAATCATGGCCATTGTGAACATTTTGAACCTGGGCTTTACCAGGTACCTGTTTAGCAGTCTGAGGTCTAGTATGGCCACCACTCTTCATTCTTTTCTGTTGTTAGGAAATATCTGTAATAGAACCCTTGTCCTCTTTGGTTGTGCGGGACAGGCTCCACTGCTTTTGCCAGCAGTAGGGCCTGTACCTCCTGCTCCAATAGTTCTCTTTCTGAGAAGGGAGCTGGTGCAAAATGTTTTAACCTTGGAGGAGGAAGGGACTTGAAGCAAAGGGAGAGACCCTGACTCATTATTTCCAGGACCCACTTGTCTGTGGTTATTTTTAACCATTCCTGGAAACAGTGGGTGAGTCTGGCTACAGGATGTGGAGCCAGGCTACAGGATGTGAAGAGGCAGCCTGAAGGGAAAAGTCAGGGTTCTGTTTTGCTTGCTGATGAGCAGATTGGGATCCTGTCCGAGAACCCTTCTACCTCTAGCTCTGTAAAATCCAGTATACTGTGGTTGGTACTGCTGCTGGTAAATAGCCTGTACCTGAAAGAAAGGCCTCCTAAAGAGGACCTGCCCCTGCCACCCCTAGAATAAGATGAAGTTGAAGTAGAGGCCTGTCTCTGGTCGAGTTGCTCCTAAAAGTAGCTTATATTTGTCTACTTTTTCATATATGCCTCAGTCTGGGCACTAAAAGATAGTGGCCTTCAACAGGAAAGTCCATTGCCTTAGTTTGGGCGTCCTGAGGCGAGGCTGGTAGCTCTCAGCCAGGCAAATCTTCTTACAGCAATGGCACCAGCCATTCACTGTGCAGCTGTATCACTGGTGTCAGCTGCCATCTGAAATTGATATTTGGAAGCCTCCAAGCCCAATTTTGCTGTGTCTAGCAGCTCTGACACTGTTGAAGAAGGGTTAGCCTCAGCATTGTCCACTACTAACTGCCAGAGAGCTTTTTGATAAAGGGCTGCATAGGCCTGGTAGCTGGCTTGATGAATTGCCAGGGATGCCAAAAGGTACCCCTTTTTTGCCATGCTGTCCACCTTTCTCGAATCCTTCTCAGGAGGGTGATAGGATAAGGGGTTTTTGGCTTTCTCACAGGCAGCCTGCTATACAATACCATGGTGGTCTGGGTGACTAAAAAGAAACTCAACACCAGACCTTTCTAACTAATACTTCTTGTCACACTTTTTGTCAGTGGGTGTGACTGTATTGGGAGCCTTTAGAATTTCTAAAACATCTTTCTTAGAGAATTTGTAACTAGGCAAAAGGAGCCTCTTTGAGGGTGTCAGCCCCATCAGCTCCATGTATTGTGCCTCCTCTTCATCCTGGATCTCTTCTGCTGTCCGGAGATCCAGGGTTTCTACCATTTTCTTGACAAAAGAAAAATGGGAAAATAAATCCTCAGAAGATCTGGGAGGGGAGGCAAAATCCTGTTCTGGTGACACCTCAGATTGAATTCCTTCTTTTACCTGGTCATCCTTCTCATATGCCACTGTAGCAGTAGGCAAAAGAGGGTCAGCAACAGTTGCTTTTTCAACAGTAGTAATCACAGGCTGCTGATGGGGTAGTAAACCCTGTAGAGCCTGGAGTATGGCTAAAGCCTGTGTCAAATCAGCAGAAGAAGGAGCATTAATAGGCACTTGAGGCATTTCAGCCGGGGTGTCAGTGTGTTTAGTTGTCATTAATTTCTTGGTAGGCACTGGGGAGTCAGCCAGTTGATTGCCTCTCTTGCCAGAGCCCTCATCCATATCAGGGATGGATTTAGAGGCTCTGGAAGGAATAGCCACAGTCTTAGAGGGGGAAGACTGGTTAGAGCCCATGGACCCCTCCTTTAGTTTTCTTTTAAACCTCTCCCTGCATTTCTCTACTATCTTAACAGGGAAAGACTTACAAATATCACATTCTTCATTGAAGTACTGTTGCCCAAGGCAAATCAAGCAAAGATCATGTTTGTCTGCCTTGGCAAACACCTCTGCACACTTCAAGCAATTCTTGAACACAGGTGGGTTCTGTTTTCTTTTTAGGCTTGTCTAACATCATAGAAAACAGGAACCAGTAACCAACAAAAAAATAGTCTAAATTTAAATATTTTCGGTCGGTTTCAATAGAGAAATGGCTGGTTCAGGAACTGATAAAGTGAAAAAAACCGGAACCGAGAAACCGCTGAGAAAAACCGATAAACCTCGGTTCAAAAGCGGGTAAAATTAAATAAAAATAAAGAATAAAGTAACCAGAACCCCCAAAAAAGGATCTAATTAAATAAAAAGAAAGGTTGGTTGCCCCTTGGTTCAAATGAACCGCGAAGAACCGATAAACAAGTTTAAATTTGAAACTTATGAGGTATAAAACATGAAAGAACAATGACGCTAGGCAGTAATGAAAAATAAAACAAAAATGCTTACCTTTTTTTGCTTTATGCTCTTCAGGAATCTGTCTTGATTGAGAGATCTCCAGAGTATCTGAACTTTGCAGCAGAGAGAAGAAATCTGAGGTAGAATGTAGGCAGTGACACTGAGCAGTTTGAAAATAGATGCACAAGCTAAACATTCCATGATTAGCATAGCATTCTATTCTTTCTGGTGCAGTGCTGATTTAAAGGAGCACTGCAAGAGTAATAATATTAGTGGATTCCTGAGTTAGAAAGAACTTTTTTAAATAAATAAAATAAATAATACTAAACAAAACTAAGCAAACGAATGACTAAATGCTGCTGTCATAGAAGTATTGACTCCAGGTGGATGAACAACGTCATTCACTGAAGCACACTCAACAGCGGGAAAAAAGGAACTGAGGCAGTTGGAGGGTCGGCGGCTGAGATAGCCTATATGGCGTGAGCAAGTCTGCAGTGCTACGCATGTGCTATCAGTTCAGTTCCCACAGGGAACTTGGAGAAAAAAACAAAATTCATCAAGCGTGACTAAAGAAATCAGTACCACTGTAAAATAGAAGGCAAAATACTAAAGAAAAGTGTTAAAAGAGTTTAAAATTATGGTTCTCCAAAGTGGAAATGGTGTTTAAACAAACAATTCTCAGTTCCTGGAACATAAGAGAACCAAGAAAAACACACACCAACTAAATAAAATACCCTAAACTAATGAATAGTATCAAAAATTAACTAAAGGAAATACAACACTGAAATAAGTAAAAGAAATAGACCAGAAATGTTGCCACTTTGAAGAGTGACTTTGGGTGATGCATCCTGTCAGGCAGAAACATAAATTTGTCATTAGAGGGCAGCAGAGATCATGACCAGAGCAGAGTTTCAAATTTCATTCTAAACTTCATTCTAAAGACAGGGTGGGTGGTACTGGGAAATACCAGACCATCCAGGGGCATAATGAGGCCCAACGCCACAGGTAGAGGGCCTTACAGACCCTGGAAGGTCTGGTATTTCCCCAATACTGCCCACCATGGAGAGTATTATTGTGCTTAGAAAATGGGCATAGCAAAATTAAAAAGGAATTGAGAAAAAATTGCTAATGAAAACATTAGTTTATATTAAGTTTTGTAATTAAATAGTTCCTCCACCTATATTGAAATAGAGGACTTTTGTCCTAATGGAGATACTGTAGTAAAAAAAAAAAAAAAGCCAGTTGAATGCTATTGGTGCCCCCACAGCAGAGTTTGTGTTTGTGCCCACCCATATCATCATGGCACATTTTTGTTCCCCATTGCATTTTATTTTTGCTTCATTTTTGTTTTCAAGACTGCATTTTGTTATTTTGTTTTTAAAATACTTGGGCCAAGAGCTGTTACGAAAAGGAAAGAAAGCCATGGTTTTAGAGAATGAGCATGGTCTGGGCAAGTCTTTTCATTTCAGGATGAGAGTTTTACCTTTCCCGGTTTTAGAAACTCCTGCTAAGTATTCTGTGCTGTTCAGGAGAGAGACAGAGGTCGACAAGAGTAGCACTGTTAGTTTTCCATGCTGCAAATGGATGTCTGTCTATGGAAAAAGAACAAAATGACTCTAATCTCTTGCACGGCAGTGGTACCATAGTAAATGATATGTCTTACATTGTAAAGCCATTTAGAAGAGCACAGTACAGTGAAGTACAAAAAGTATAAAAAAAACAGTTAGTGGTTTCTGTCCGAATGGCACTGCATTTGTGGTTTTCGTAGCTGTTGTCAGGGAGTTGTGTGCTGCCGTTTTGAAACTCGCGTCTCCCACCATGAAGGAGTTTGGATCAACGGCTTTTTTTTCCTTTGCTTTCCATGTTTGTTTTATTATTTTTTTTAATGTGTCTCTGTAAGTAGAAATAAGATGAGATGGGGATAACGGGAGGCGGGGTGGAGGGACTTAGACAGCAGCCAACTGGCTTGCTAAGAGAGAAACAAAAAAATGGCAGCTGGCCACTTTGAAACTTCGTGCCCTGAATACCCTAAGTAATGGGGCACCCTGAAGTGGGACGGTTTTTCACCGGGCATCTATTGAAGAATAAATGCATGCTCGACCATGGCTTTCAGCCAATCAGGATGTATTATTTTTCATGCCCATTTTCTAATTAGCATAAAATTCTTGGCCCAGGGGCAACTCATTCCAGGGACTGATTGCACAGGTCAAACAACAGTGAGGATTCCTGGGGTTTGAAAGTGTGACATCCAGAGGTTGTATACTGCTACACCATGTAGCTCATTCTAATCTTTCTGTGAGTGGAGGCACCATGCATTTCTTTTTCCCTTGGATACAATTCCCCCTTAACCCACACCACTACTGAGTGAGGAAAGATTCAAGAAGACTCCATGGGCATCTGGCAGCCTAGTGTAAAGTGGAGGCACTTCAACTCCCTATGCCAGCTGGGAGCAGAGTTCACCCTACAGAGGCCTTACACTAAAAAAAATGCAGTACCTAGACCTGCTCTATGTACTAATTTACCTTTCCATAAGGCAGTGTTTGAGCAGTAAAACTTTGAAAATATTCAAGCTGTTTCAGCAGATTATTAATTTCTTCATGCTTTTCTCCAACAAGCTCTAGACTTTCATTCTTTAGTGCAGTAAACCTATAGAGTGAATAAAATAATTGGTTTTAGCCTTCGTTAAATTTCTTTTATTGATAAATTCAAAGGGTACACACAACGGATCTGCTCAATGCTAACCTTATGTCAAACCATGATCATACATTTAATCATCATTGTATAATGTAAACTCACACATATCACTCAAATATATTTATCATATTTATCAACATATCATTGATAATAATAAGACAGGGTAGATTATGAGGTAAATAATTTCTCTACTGTTAGATTACATCCATCATGGGTATTCAACTGTATAATATCTGAACCGACTGAGTAAAGTATTCTTCTCAGATAATATTATATTGTTCTCATCCCAGTGATACTCAGGTATTCATAACTTTGTGCAGTCTTTGTGCAGTCAACCTTCTAAGTAGAACTGCCTGGAGAGAATTTGGAACACGCGTAAATGATGGAATCTTTTGCATGAGACACTTTTCAAATGCTGCCTTCTACTAACTGCCTTAGTCCTAAATCCCTCAGATTTCTCTCTCCGCCTGTCAAGATTAGACACTCGGAGATCCTCTCATCATCTTGTTCTGACTTGAGAAACCTTATAAAATATAATAAGTATTCTTTACATTTAATTTGCTGCCTTTTACTTTTTGTAATTTTAAGTAAACCCGTAGTTTTAGTGTTTAAATCGCAAGTTTTCTCGGTTTCTCCTGGTTCGGTATAACCGGGGGTAAACTGAGGTTATTTTTTGTATTTATCTGAGTTTTTTGACTTAAAAACTCCATTAGTTATGTTTAATTTTATTAAATTTAGTTGTTTTAAGAACCACTAATACTGATTCCTGAACTGATAGCCTCAATTCATTTCACCTGAGTTCCTGGTTCCCAATCGGTTCCTCAACGGTTTGGGAACCGACTGCAACTGTTAAATAATCTTTAAATTAAAACATCTTTTAGGTTTCAACTTTTATTGGTGTAACACTGAAAATGTCAGAAAAACTAGAAGAAAACTGGTGATCCTGGTTTCAAACCATGTATTGAGTGTGGTGAAATTTTGCTAAAGGCAAACATTCTTTGTTTAGCTACTCAGACATGACCATTTAAAAGCAGAGTGAAATCTGCAATACATGCCCTGAGAAAGCTATTGGAAAATGCCTGGATAAGGCTGAAAAAAAATATCACCGCCTAAGGGTCCCTCGAGCTCTGACCAGCTGACACCCTAAATTACTGTGGATGAATCCACAACAATTATTGTAACTGCCACCCCTGAGACGGGCATATAAGCAGTTCTTACCTAGGAGGTTTGCCGAACTGGCTGACTCCCCGGTTCTCTCAAAGAAAACTAAGCACACAGAACACACTACTGGACAGCATTTGAGGACTTCTGCGCTGCTGTAAAGCCTGCCAACTCCTGCAGAAATTGCACAGGCCTTTTCAGGCTTACGAGGGCTGTCTGCCTCTCAGCAGCAGACCCCTGCAAAGCAATCTTCTTCTCTTCTCAGTCTTCCTACTATTTAAGAGGAAGAAAATGTGATTATGATGATATGGTAAAAGGGGAACCTATTGAATCTGAGGTTTCCACTTAACAGAAGAAAAAATTACTCACCTTAGTAATGTTGTTTCTTCTAATGGAGTCTTGCTGTATTCTGACATATGCAGTGATGTCCAACCTTTGAACTGCCCTGGAGATGAAAGAGTTAACTTTCCATGCCAGGCATGGAACGCTGAGCTCGAGCTCGGTTGAGACTCTGTCTGTTGCTGTTTGAACTCAAACCATCAGATCTTTATGAGCTATACTCACTGGGTGTCCTGTGTGGAAACTGTAAACTTACACTAGCCAACTGGCTACTAAATATAATAAAAAGATTTTTTGGTCCCAAAACAAAGACCCAAGTCAGGAAACCCAAAAAATAAAACAAAACACAACACCCACACACCAAACTAAAGGGTGAGAAAAGAAAGGAGTGGGGCACCTCCCGAGTGCCAACACTGCACTACCCACCACACCCCAAAACCCAGGTTCTGAGAGGGGAGGCAGGAGGTCAGAATACAGCAAGACTCCATTAGAAGAAACAACATTACTAAGGTAAGTAATTTTTTCTTTCAAACAACATGAAGTCTTGCTGTATTCTGACATATGCACTGAACTTCCAAGCAGTACCTCCATGGAGGAGGGACAGAACCTACTTTGGAAATAGGCTCTGAAGCACTGCTGTGCCAAACCGAGCATCACTCCTAGCCTGGATATCCAGAGGTAATGCTTGGTAAAAGTATGTACTGTTTTCAGGTGGCTGTGACAAATCTCTAAGATAGGAATACCCTGGCAGCAGCCAGGAAGCAGCTCCACCTCTGGTGAGTCGCCCTCAGGCCTGAGGTGGAATCCTACCTAGTTTTTCATAGCAAAATTGAATGCAAGAGACAATCCACCTGGCAATAGATCTCTTAGTGGCAGGCTTTCCTTACCAACCTCGCCATAAGTGAGGAACAGTTGGAGAGGAGTCAAACCTGTGACCCTTGGTGCGCTCTATGTAGTAGCTAAGGGCCCTTTTCACATCCAAACTGTGCAGCCTCCTCTCCCCAGAGGAGGAATGGTCAGTGAAGAAAACAGGAAGAGACATAGACTGGTTAAGGTGAAAATCTGAAACCACCTTAGGCAAAAACTTCCTGTTAGTTCTTAGGACCACTTTATCTCTATGGAAAGAGATGAAATCAGGCTCCACTGACAGGGCTTGCAATTCACTGATACGCCTGGCAGAGGTAATGGCTACCAAAAACACAGTTTTCCAAGTCAAGTACTTAAGCTCTGCAGAGGACAAAGGCTCAAAGGGTGGTTGCATAAGCTGAGCAATGCAAACATTAAGGTCCCAAGCAGGAGCAGGGTCCTAAAGGGGATTGGTGTACAGCAATCCCTTGAAGAACTACAAAACACAGGATGGGCTGACAGAGGAGAGGGCTTGCCTACTGACAAGAAGGCAGAAACAGCTGCCAGATACACTTTAAGTGTAGCTAGCCTAAGTCCTAAGCCATTAAAATGGACCATATAGTCCAGAACTGTAGCAACCCAGCAGATTCTGGAGAAATATGTTTATTAGAGCACCAAATAGTGAATCTTTTCCATTTGGAGTTGTAAGTCTTTCTGGTGGAAGGCTTTGAGAAGCCTTAAGGATATCCAGAACCCCTTGAGAAAGGTGTAGATCAGCAAACTCTAACTCTTCAAGAGCCATGCCTTGAGATTGAGAGACTTGAAGTTCGGATACCAAATCCTCCCCTGAGAGGATGTCAACAGGTTGTAATTCCTGGGAAGAGACAGGGGAAGGTGGACTGCTAAGGACAGCAACAGTGGGTACCAGGGCTGTCTGGCCCAGTCTAGAGCAATCAGAATCACTTTGCATGGTTGTGACCTTATCTTGATTAACACCTTGAACAGGAGAGGGAAGGGGAGAAAAGCATACAGAAATTTCCCTTCTCAATTCAGGATCAGAGCATCCAGGGGGACTGAGCCCAAGACTGCGGGTCTGCAACAAAAGAGAGGAAGTTGGTGATTGTCTGGGGCTGCAAAAAGATCTATCTGTGGAGTGCCCCATCTCGAGAAAATCACTTTCAAAACTAGGGGATCTAGGGTCCATTCGTGATGGCGTGGGATATCCTGCTAAGAGCATCTGCTAGGACATTGTCTTTCCCTGGGAGGTGAACTGCTATCAGAGAGGTTTGCAGGGAATAGGCCAGGGATCTCAACGTCATTGCTTCTGTGCACAAGGCCGAAGACCGAGTGCCTCCTTGCTTGTTGATGTACCACATTGTGGTGGTATTATCTGTTCTGATCTGGACCACCTTGTTCTGTACAGATTTGGAAAAGATTTGCAGTGCCAGAAACACTGCTCTGAGTTCCAAGAGACTTGATGTGAAGCAGAGATTCTTGAGGTGACCACAGCCCTTGGGTGGTAAGATCCCCCAGGTGGGCACCCCAGCCCAGCAGGGAAGCATCTGTGGTGAGTATCACTGAAGGAGACTGAGTGACAAGGAACTCCTTGTCTCAAATTGTCCTGATCCTGCCACCACTGCAAAGCCTGGATCAGGGTTCGAGTCACTGGGACTAGTTTGGTAAGGGAATCTTTCTTTGGGACCAGAAGGCTCTTAAGTGGAACTGAATGTCCGTCATCTGAAATCTTGCTCCCTGGACCACTGCTGTAGAGGCTGCCTTGTGGCCCAGAAGCTGCAGGAAATGCCTTGCTGGTCGAGACACCTGAAGGGTGAATGAAGAGGCCAGTTCCATAAGGGTCCATACCCTGTCCAGGGGAAGGAAGGCTCTTGCCCTTATTGTATCCAGCTCCACCCCTATGAAGGTGAGGAGCTGTACTGGCTCGAGAACTGACTTTGGAAGGTTGAGGAGGAATCCTAAGGAAGTGAGCACTTGCTGAGTTATTTGCAGATGTGACTTGACTTGGTCTGGAGACTGACTCACTATGAGTCAGTCATCCAAGATATGGAAAGATGAGATCTTTTTCTCCTTGGAAAGCAACCACTACTGCCAAGCACTTTGTGAACACCCTTGGGGCTGATGTTAGGCCAAAGGGCAATGCTCTGAACTGACAGTGGCCTGAGGGCAACTTGAACCTGAGGTACTTTCTGTGGGAGCACCTGATGGGAATGTGAAAATAGGCATTTTGAGGTCCAGGGAGGCTAGCCAGTCCCCTGGCCTTAGAGAGGGCAGAATTATTCCCAGAGTCACCATTTTGAACTTTGGTTTTAAAAGGTGCTTGTTCAGATATCTTAGATCGAGGATGGGCCGCCATTCTCCTGTCTTTTGGGGGTTAGGAAGTACCTGGGTACAATCCTTTGCCTTGTGTGGGTAGGAACCCTCTCTATGGCTCTGAAAGCCAGGAGGTAAGAAACCTCTGCCTCCAGAGCAAGGGTCTCTGATGGATTTGCAGGTGGGAAGGATCTGGTTCTCATCTTGGGACATTTTTTGAAGCTGAGAACCAGTCCCTGGCTCACTACTTCCAGGACCCACTTGTCTCATGTCAGAGACTTCCAGTCCTGGACAAAGTAAGCCAGCCTGCCCCCTACAGGTATTGGAGAATCGGCCCAGGTAGACCCATCAGGGTGTCTGCTTGGCAGGGGCTTTAGGCTGAGGGGTGGAAGCAGGCCTGCTCATTCCCCATCTGCCTCTCCATCTGAAGAACCCCCTCTGAGCATAAGAAGAAGAAGAGGAGGCCTGGACTTGGTAAAAAGGCCTTTGAAAAGGTCTGCCCCTGCCCCTGGACTGCTGCCTTTGAGGAGTGGCTTGCCTTTCTTTGGCCTGAGCACTCCTGTAGGTGGTCCTGTACTCATCTATCTTTTTCATGTAGTTCTCTGTCTGCTCCCCAAACAGAGAATTACCAATGACAGGGAAATCCATGGCCTTAGCCTGGGTATCCTGTGATAGGCTAGTACATCTGAGCCAAGCCATCCTCCAAAGGGCCACAGATGTAGCCATGACTCTTGAAGAAACATCACTGGAGTTCACAGCAGCAGCATGATACTGCACCTTGGATGCCTCAATCCCATCTGCAGCCACCTGCTCCAGCTCCTTGGCAAGCTGGTCAGGGGCCTGTTTACTACAGCCAGCACAGTGTCCCATCTGGACTTCTGGTATCTAGCTCGTAGGCCATATAGTTAGCCTGCCTGAGTCCGAAGATGCTGCCATGTACTGCTTCTTTGCCATGGCATTGGTCCTCCTGGAGTCCTTATCTGGGGAGTGGTGCCAAGGGAATATTTGCCTTATCACAGGCAGCAGCCTGCACTACCCAACATGGCTGCATTGCTGAGAAAGGAACTCCGTGTCCGAGCCTGAATGGGTGTACCTCTTGTCCATTCGTCTGTCCACAGGAGGTATGGAGTTAGGAGTCTTAAGAATTTTATTTGTCTGTTTCCCAAAAGATTTATGGAGGGGAATATACAGTCTCCTGGACTCTGGGATGTCCATCATTTCAACAAAATCAGGCTCCTCCTGATTCTCTACTGCTTCTTCCATTGGAAGCTGGAGGGTTTCAGCCACTTTTTTGTAAAACATAAAGTGGGAAGGGGACTCAGAAAGCCTAGGAGGAGAAACACCTGAAGGTCTGTCTGGGGAGATGTCCGGGTCAATAGGCAGATCCAGACTTTCATAATCACCATCATCCTCACACTCTCCCTCCTCCTCCTCCGGTTCATAAAATTCTTCTGAAGTGTAATCCGGAACCGGGGGAACCGACCGAACTGAGCCCCTGCCACATGGTGCCGGTTCGGCCAGAACCGAAGTTAGCAATTGCACTATTCTTATCACTTTGGCTAGCTCATCAGCGGTCGGAGTATGAATTTCTGGATCTGAACCGACGATTTATCTTTCTCTTCCTTTTAACGGGCCGACTCCTCAGAATTGGCTCTCACGGGCAGAGTTTCACCCTGGTCAGAAGGCACTCCTTCTGGTTCAGTCGGAACCGAACCGAGCTGGCCATCTGGGTCAGTGGACTTCTCGGCCTCCCTTTCCCTCAGTCTGCCTACTCTCTTATCCAGGGTAGCTTTGGGAAAATTCTTACAAATTTGGCAGTCTGAATGGAGGTGGTCAAACCCCAGACAATAAACACAGGTGGTGTGGGGATCAGCCTTAGCAAAGGCTTCCCCACACACACTGCAGTGTTGAAACCAGTGGCTCGGTTTTTTCTTTGGTTTCTCAGACATGGCCAATCCTATCCAAAACTTACCCTTTGTTCAGCAATCCATGAGGCACAACTCCCTATCGGTTCCTGACCGTGTACTGGTCTTGGAAAAAACGTAATAAAATCCGTGTTTTTAGAACCGATAATGACCGGTTACCACACTCTAAGTACATTCACAAACTTTTTAAACTAAACTGATCGGTTCAGCGAACTGATCCGAAATTACAAGTTCCACACAGAAACTAAATGTAAAACCTATCTAGTACTCACGGTACCACAGACAGAGACTTAAACCGACAGATTCGGTAGCAGAAATTCGGTAGAAACCGAGCAAAAAATGACACTTTAACAGACTTTTTTTGAACCGAGCAAAGGAGAAATCTCCGGAGCGACTGTTCAGTGAGGTGGAGTAAAGAATCTGATGATTGGAGTTTAAACAACAGCAGACAGGGGCTTCAACCGAGCTCGCGCTGAACATTCCATGCTGGCCATGGAAAGTTAACTCTTTGTTCTCCGGAACAGTTGAAAGGCAGGACCTAACTGCAATAGTCAGAATACAGCAAGACTTCATGTTGTTTGAAAGAAATATTATAATTGCAGAAATCACAAATAAAATGTATCCTTGGCCCCAGTGTGGCTGTGTGTGTGTGTGCGCGCACAGGGAAAAAGCAAGCTGGGAAAATAAATCTTTGACTCGTGCCACCATCCAGAGAAGAAAATGAGATAGAGAGAGAGAGAGACTGACTATTGGGGGTCAAAGAAAATGTTGTAATCACAGAAATCACAAATAAAGTTTATTCTTGGCCCCAGTGTGTGCGCGTGTGTGTGTGTGCGCACGCAGGGCAAGAGCAGGCTGGCAAAATAAATCTTTGACTCGTGCCACCATCCAGAGGAGAGAGAGAGAGACTGACAATTGGGGGCCAAAGAAAATGTTGTAATCACAGAAATCACAAATAAAGTTTATTCTTGGCCCCAGTGTGGCTGTGTGTGTACACAGGGCAAAAGTGGGCTGGCAAAATAAGTCTTTGACTTGTGCCACCATCTAGAGAAGAAAAAAGAGAGCGAGAGAGAGAGACTATTGGGGGCCAAAGAGAAATGTTATGGTTTCAGAAATCACAAATAAAGTTTATTCTTGGCCTCCAGTGTGGCTGTGTGTGTGTACACAGGTAAGAACAGCTGGCAAAATAAATATCTGACTTGTGCCATCCAGAGGAGAGAGAGAGAGAGACTAATGGGGCCAAAGATAAATTTACAGTCACAGAAATCACAAATAAAGAAATTAATTTTGGCCTCAGTGTGGCAGTGCAGTGTGTGTAGTGTGTACACTGCAGGCAGGCAGGCAAAATAGTGCTTGCATCTGTCTGTCTGTCTCTCTCCTCCATCCTCTCTCTCTCCTGACACACTCATGTCATGGGCCTGAGCAGGAAATGCCACCAGTACAACACAGTCATGAATCAGCTAGCAGTTATTGCTTTTATTTAGCAGTTTTACTGTAATTTTGTATACAAATCATGCATTAAATTATTTCCTTTTGGCCTCTGTGTTGAATATGACTGACTTTGGCAACTTTTTATGCACTTTATCGCATTTTTTTCAAATATTTATTAATAATCAGAACTAATCAGAACAAATCAGAACTCCACCATGTTCTGGTTCTTATTTAATAAGGATCAGAACTTCACTGTGTTCTCCCAGCCCTCAAAACAATAAAACCTGACTACCAGAGAAGAAAGAAAGAAGGGGATCTAGGTAGTGGGCTTTTCTTTTTTTTTAATAGAGGCTGAGGCCATCTGGCGACAGTCCTCCAAATAAGCAGGTGTGCTAGAACGATAGGGAGGAGGACCCTATAGAAGGAAAGCCAAACAACAGGATAGACAAAAGGTAAAGGAGGGGCAAGTGAAGAAGAAAAATTACTTACCATAATAATAATGTTTCTTCAAAGGGATCCCTCACTATGCTTACTGTTGCAATCAGCCTGAAGGGTTGAGCTGCCCCAGAGAGTGGAATTCTGTGTAAATTATGGAACTCTAAAATGCAATTTTAAATTTCTGTCATGTGGTGGCATTCTACCCTGCTCTCCAATGTCAGATTTATTTCAACAGCCAGGAGAGCAGTGACTATTAAACTCACTAACCTAGCCCTAATTAATCATAAGTAAGCAATGCAAAAAACACCCAAGGATTGGTCCCACAGGACAAGTTATGGTGGACTAAGAATAAGTAACCAACACAGTCAACTGATTGTAGACAGTGCAGTAAGTAATGCTCAAGAAAATAAATACCAAACAACTGATTCTTAGGACACCTTTTCCCAGTTGTGGAAGAGGAGGCAGGATGGGAAAGTTAAGCAAAGTGAGAGATCCCTTGGAAGAAACAATATTACTAGGGTAAGTCATTTTTTCTTCAAATCCCAGGAATCCATCACTTTCTAACCCCAGGAATTCTTCAGTATTCCCAACTCTTGCAGTCAGCCTTCACAGTAGAACTGCCCAGAGAATGGAATGATATGTAAATGATGGAACCTATCATTAGCTCATGCCACAATTCAAATGCTGCCCTTAGTAACTGCTGCATTCTGTAGCACCTCAGATTTCATTCTCAGCCTCAGAAGTCAAGACGCCTTGGAGATTTCTTCTCACAGTCGTGAATCTTCTGTAGTGTTACTTCAAGATAATTTAAGCAGCTTTACATTTGTTTTTCATCTGCTGCCTTTATTATCTATTTTTAGAGTTAGCGCTAGTTTATTTAGTGAAGAAAAGTTTTAGTTTATGGTTCCTCTCAGTTCCTGGTAACCGCTGAGGAACCGGTGTTTCTATTAGCTTTTTATTTATCTTTGTTATTGTGTTAGTTACTTTAGTTTAGTTTATTGGTTATTTTACTTTTTTCTGTGAGAACCAATATTTTTGGTTCTCTGTTAGATTGCAGTTCCTAATAGGATTTGACTGCAGTCACGGAACCGAGTTAAACTGCAAAAAAAAAAAAAACTTGTTTAATGGTTACTGTTGGTTTGCATTTAACTAAAATGTCAGAAAAACCAAAGAAGAAAACTGGGCCTCCGGGCTTTAACAATTGTGCACAGTGTGGAGAGGTTTTTGCCAAGGCAGACAAACATGATCAATGTGCTGCCTGTTTTGGTGAATCTCACTTCACATCTGATTGTGAAATTAATTTATTTATTGAGATATCGGAGAATATACCTTTGAGTCTTAGACTCCTTTACAAAGGTTCCACGTCAGAAGTATATTGAACAACAAGTACAGTAACAACAGGTAGCAAAATACAGTTACAAAAGGGGAATTTACAGCGTACTGTTTTGCATCAACAGTGACAGGTAGCAGAGGAAACAGCTGGGGCTACAGACATTGCAAGAAAAAGCAGGTATACAAAGCACAGTGTTGCATCGTCATCATGTACATAGTAACATATAACAAATTAGCAGACTTGAGCACTGCAGGCCAATGGCACCAGACAGGTGTCGGCAGTGGCTGGAGTACACAATAGGAGCAAGCCAGACAGAAAAGGTGTCCATTGTCTACAAGAGATAAACAAAGGAGAGTGGCGAGACCAGGGCATGGTCCATTGTCAATGCATGGAGGTGGGATGGGCTGGGTTTATGACAGTCGCAAACAGAGTCTTGGGTAATAAGTTTCCGCAGTTGGATTTTGAGTCTTTTCCTTCAAAAATCATTGAAAAACAGATGGAAAAACTTAAGAAGAAGTTGGGTCTGGAAACAACACAGGGAGATAACGGCTCTGACCAGCCTATTCCATCTAAGAATGTGGGTGAAACTGCTAAACCAAAGCCAACCACCCTGACAAGGGGTGAATCTTCACAAGGCAAATGAACCAGTGAACCGGTTGAAACACTGGTTCCCACCAAGAAATTAAAAAAGACTCTGGGTGTAGTCATATCAGATGACCTAAAGGTGGTTATGCAATGTGAGAAGTCAGTAGGAAAAGCCAGGGGGATACTGGGATGCATAGGGAGGGGCATCACAAGTAGAAAGGAAGTGGTTATCCTCTATACAGACAGTTGGTGAGACCCCATCTGGAGTACTCGTGCAGTTTGGAGACCTCATCTATGCAAGGACATAGACAGGATGGAAGCAGTCCAGAGGAGGGCAACTAAAATGGCGAGGGTTTACATCAGAAACCATATGAAGAAAGACTGAGAGAGCTTAATATGTACACCCTTGATGAAAGGAGGGACAGGGGTACATGATAGAAACTTTAAGTACCTCAAGGAATCAACAAAGTCCAGGAGGGTAGCATCTTTCAGAAAAAGAGATGTGTAAAGAACAAGGGGCACAATTTAAAAAGTTAGAGACGGCTCCAGGGGTAATGTGAGGAAATTCTTTTCACGGAGAGAGTGGTGGATGCATGGAACTGCCTTCCTGGAGAGGTTGTGGGGTCTAAAACAGTGGAGGAATTCAAACATGCATGGGACAGACATAAGGCAATTATAGTGGGGGGTTGCAGAAAATAGGCTGTTGGTTAACTAGAATCTGCAGCTTATCCAGTAGGTAGGGAAATGGGCAGACTGGGTGGGCCAAGTGGTCCTTATCTGCCGTCAAAGTCTATGTTTCTATGTTCCTAAACACACAGAACCCCCTGCTGGAACTCAAAAGAGGACTTCTGGTAGGAAAGGTGAGAAGCCTACATCTGAGGCCATATCTCAGGCATTTAAAGGGACACTGTCAAACCCCTTAGGCCTTAAAGTGTCCACTGTTTAAAAAACACATGATTGATGACATTCTGTAAAGACTGCTGATGTAGCTAGTAGTTTGATTCTGGTTCTTTTTCTTTTAAAAAGTGAAAACAGACTGCCCACCATACTGGTGTTAGCACACCAAAACAGGCTTGTTTACATTTTTGATCAGCTCCTCTGCATCTCTCCTGGACTTGTAGTACCTCCAACACAGTCCAGCCACTCATGATGCAGTGACAGTTTAGGTGGCTACTGCCTCATGTGTGACTGCACTGCTTGGGGTGCTTCTAATGTTTAGGAAGTATTCAAGAAGAACTGATTCAGGATTTGAAACAAAACAAAGTTGTTTATAAATATACATTATCATGTATTTCAGTTCTACTAAACAAGCAGACAGACAAAACAAACAGCAACATCAATGAATTTCAGAGAAGGTAAGCAACCATAAAATGCGGGTTTTTAACTAGAAATAACATGATGTAAAACAGGTTGACAATGTCCCTTTAAGGTTATTCAGGCTTCCAGGGGGTTTTACCAGTGCCAGTTCAGCAGACACTGGGTTCAATCCTCGGTTCCGCAGCTCGTGGCTCTGGTTCAATCCTCTTGTCCTGAATTTCAGGATTGTGAGGAACATGAAGACTATGAAGAGAATGATGGTGAATCTATTGAACCTGAGGTATCCCCAGATCTGGAATTTGAATGCCCTCCATGGGCTTCTGAGGATTTTTCCTCATATTTTTCTTTTGTGAGGAAAATGGTAGACGCACTTGATATTGTTACTAATGAAGTAGAAGCAGACGAGGAGGAGGAGGTAGAATACCTCGAACTTATGGGTCTGACCCAAAAAAAACATTACTTACCAAAGCAATCATGTTTATTCCAAGGGAATCTTACTGTATTCTGACAAATACAGTATGGTCTCACCATAGGACTGCCCCGGAGTCGAAATGGTTAACAGAACCCATGCTAATAACGGAATGTTAGACTTGAGCTCAGTTTTCAAACCACTGTCCCTGGTTGCACTTCCTGCAACTGTCAGATTCTTACGAAGCATGCAGAAGCTAACAAACTAGTTAACTAATCTAATTCAACAAAAATAAATCGATCCCCCTTTTATTGGCATGTACATCTTAAATAACAGAGGGTATCTCCTAAGACTCAAGTCAACAGATGCCCAAGAAACTAATAGGTACCCACAGGTTTCCAACATCAGTTGTACAGACAGTATGCAGTGTCTTGTGGGTCCTGGCAGGGGAGGAAGGGTGGGAACTCAGAATACAGTAAAATTCCCTTGGAAGAAACAAGATTACTATGGTAAGTAATCATTTCTTCAAACCCCAGGAAATCTTACTGTATTCTGACAAATACTGAACTACCTAAGCAGTGCTTGGAGGTAGGCAGAGGACCTATTTAGGAAACATGCTCTACAGGACTGCTGTATCAAACCTGGCATGACTCCTGGCCTGGGTATCCAGGCAGTAATGTTAGTAAATGTGGACTCTTTTCTAGGTAGCTGCTTTACAGATTTCCAACAGAGGAATGTCCCTTGAAGCTGTTATTGATGCAGTTGCCCTTCTGGTAGAAGTGGAGCCCCAGGCCTGTTGAGTCCTCTTTGCCCACTCCAGCATAACAGAATTGGATACAAGTCACAATCCACCTGGTAATTGATCTTTTTGTGGTGGGTTTACCTTCCCTACTTCCCCCAGGTCAAAAAGAGTTGGTATCTGTCCCCTCTGTGGCCATTTGTATGCTCCAAATAGTAGCTGATAGCTCTTTTTACAACCAGACAATGCAGTCTATGTTCTCGTAAGGAGGAATGGCCAGTGAAAAAGACTGGTAGTGCGATGGACTGATTGATGTGGAAGTCTAAAACCTCTTTAGGGACAAACATGTTGTTGGTCCTAAGGACCACATTATCCCTATGGAATGCAATGTAGTCAGTCTCTATAGACAAGGCCTGCAACTCACTGATCCTCTTGGTCTAAGTAATAGCAACTAGGAATACAGTCTTCCAAGTTACATACTTGAGATCAGCTGAAGCCATAGGTTCAAAAGGTGGCTGCATGAGCTGTGCAATGAATATGTTCAGAACACACACTGGAGTGGGAGTTCTATGTGGGGGGTGCAAGTGTAGCAACCTATTAAAGAATTTCCTGAACACTGGATTTGAGGCTATAGAAACTGTCTTGCAAGCTAACAGGTAAGTTGAAACAGCCGTCAAATGCACTTTCAGGGTGGATGGTCTCAGACTAAGGGAATGAAGGTGGGTCAAATAATCCAGGACTACTGGTAAAGCTGCCTCAACAGCAAATGGAATGGGGGAAGGCATATAGGAACTTCCCTGTCCAGTCCAGTCCAAGATCAGTGCACCCAGTGGGACTGAGACCCTCACTGGGGGCCTGCAGCAAAATTGGGGAAGCTGGTAGTTGTATGGGGCTGAAAAGAGGTCTGTCTCTGGAAAGCCCCACCTTTTGAACACTAGCTGTAACACCTGCCTGTTCAGTGACCACTTGTGATGGTTCTGATTTTCCTGCTCAGTGCATCTGCCAGCACATTGTCCTTTTCTGGCAGGTGGACTGCTGACAAGACAATGCCCAGGGAATAAGCCAGACCCAAATTGTTATGGCTTCTGTGCTCAGGGGTGTTGACCTGGTGTCTCCCTGTTTGTTGATGTAGTACACTATGGTTGTGTTGTCTGTCCTGATCTGTACCATCTTTCCCTGCAGCATGCTAGTAGATGCCTCAAGTGCCAGGAAGACTGCTCTGAGCTCCAGCACATTGATGTGAAGTAATGACTCTTGTCTTGAGCCATGTGCCATGAGCAGTGTGCTCCTCTAGGTGTGCACCTCACCCTAGTAAGGCAGCATCTGTGGTTAGCACTAGGGAGGGTTATTTCTGCAGGAATGGCACTCCCTGCCTGAGGTTGTCCATGTGCAACCACCACTGATGTGCTTGCATGAGCGTTTGTGTGACTGGGACTAGCGTTGAAAGTGAATCTCTTCTCTGATGCCAGTAGAGTCTCAGATGATACTGGACATCTCTCATCTGAAACCTTGCCCCTGATACCATAGCCACTGAAACTGCCATATGGACTAACAACTGCAGGAAATGCCTGGCTGGCCTTAAGTTTTGGAACCTGAAGGTGCTTGCTAACTGTACCAGACTGTCTGCTCTTGTCTGGGGGAAGAAATGAAAATTACATACCTACCGTAACTCTTGATCTTTCTGTGTATCTTATTTATTTATTTATTTAAAAATATCAGATTTACAGACCTATGAGACAGGGACTCATTCACAAAGGCACCTCGTCGAACTTAAGACAAAGGCAGCAGTTAACAGGTCACAAACAATAGCTCGGAGAGCAGACAGTTGTAACAATCATTCACTGGAGATACATGAGTAGCAGTAGATTAAACAGTTTACATACAGTAGCTTCGGCACACAGGCACCACGTCAGATACATGGGTAGCAGTAGTTAAACAGTATACATAGTTTAGGCACTTAGGCACCACAACAGGAGAGGCCAAAGTAGATCTATAATATACAATAGATAAAAGCAAATGACATCAGGAGTCATACAGTAGCCCAGAATGTTCACATGAGGGTTGCAAGTAGTCTGAGGACCATGTCATGACTGTGGATGATTGTCCGGGGGGATTATGTATATTTGCACCAGCAGGTAGATTCTGAGGTCAGCCTTGAAAGGACCTAGCGTAGTGGAGTCCGCTATGTCGACTGGGAGGGAGCTGAACAAGTTGGGTGCTCTGTAGCTGAAGGATCTCTGGGCTAGAAACATCCTGGCCCTGGGGACTAGAAGTGAGGTCTTGACAGAGCTGTGGGTGGATACCGCGGGGGAAGCCAGGTGGAGGGAGGAAGAGACTCCAGGGGGGCGGGAGAGCCTGAGCAGAGTTTTCTTTACTAGAAGGCAGGTTTGGAATCGAAGTCTTTCCTCAAGATTGAGCAAATCAGTGGAGAAGTACAGTAGACAGGTGTGAGTGTGCCTCAGGGTGCCAGTCAGGAGCCTGCAGGCCTTATTGATGGAGAGCTGGATTTTAGCAAGGGCAGTATTGTTAGCAGCATAGATAGGGCAGACCATAGTCTACTAGAGACAGGATGACAGAGGTGATTGCTAACAAGAGAGCTTCAGGGGAGGCAAGAAAAAGTTACTCACCTTAGTAGTGTTGTTTCTTCTAATGGAGTCTTGCTGTATTCTGACTATTGCAATTAGGTCCTGCCTTTCAACTGCCCTGGAGAACAAAGAGTTCACTTTTAATGGCCAGCATGGAACGTTCAACGCAAGCTCAGTTGAAGCCCCTGTCTGCTGTTGTTTATACTCCAACCATCAGATCTTTACGAGCAATACTCACTAGAAGTTCTGTGTGGAAACTGTAAAACTCACACTAGCCAACTGGCAAATAAATGTATTAAAAAAAGTTTTTTTTTGTTTCAAAGCAAAGATTCAAGTCAGCAAACCCAAAAACCAAAACACAACACACACCCAAAATAAAGGAGGGTGAAAAAGGGGCACCTCTAGGGTGCCAACACTGCTCCTGCCCACCCACATCCCCAAAACCAGGTTCTGAGAGGGGAGGCGGGGGGAGGTCAGAATACAGCAAGACTCCATTAGAAGAAACAACATTACTAAGGTGAGTCATTTTTCTTCAAACAACATGAAGTCTTGCTGTATTCTGACTATTACGAACTACCAAGCAGTACCTCCATGGAGGAGGACAGAACCTACTTTGGGAATAGGCTCTGAAGTACTGCTGTGTCAACTGAGCATCACTCCTAGCCTGTATATCCAGAGAGTAATGCTTGGTGAATGTATGGACTGTTTTCCAGGTGGCTGCTTGACATATTTCTAAGATAAGAATATCCTGGCAGCAGCCAGGAAGCAGCTGCACCCTCTAGTAGAGTGAGCCCTCAGGCCTGAGGGTGTGGTTCTACCAGTTTTTCATAGCAGAATTGGATACAAGAGACAATCCACCTGGCAATAGATCTTTTATTGGCAGGTTTGCCCTACGTGAGGAACAACTGGAGGGACTCAAATCTGTGACCCTTGGTGCGCTCTATGTAGTAGCTGAGGGCCCTTTTAACATTAAACTGTGCAGTTTCCTCTCTCCAGAGGAGGAATGGTCAGTGAAGAAAACAGTGAGAGACATAGACTGATTAACGTGGAAATCTGAAACCACCTTAGGCAAAAACTTCCTGTTAGTTCTTAGGACTACTTTATCTCTATGGATAGAGATGAAATCAGGCTCCACTGACAGGGCTTGCAATTCACTGATACGCCTGGCAGAGGTAATGGCTACCAAAAACACAGTTTTCCAAGTCAAGTACTTAAGCTCTGCAGAAGACTAAGGCTCAAAGGGTGGTTGCATAAGCTGAGCAATGCAAACATTAAGGTCCCAAGCAGGAAAAGGGTGCCTAAAGGGGATTGGTGTGCAGCAATCCCTGGAAGAACTTACAACAACTTGGGCTGACAGAGGAGAGGACTTGCCTAATGACAAGAAGGCAGAAACAGCTGCCAGATGCACTTTAAGTGTAGCTGGCCTAAGTCCCAGCGATTAAGATGGACCATATAGTCCAGAACCGTAGGCAACTCAGCAGATTCTGGAGAAATATCCTTATTAGAACATCAAATGAGACAATCAGAATCACTTTGCATGGTTGAGACCTGATCTTGACTAACACTTTGAACAGGAGAGGAAGGGAAAAGCATACAATTTCCTTCCCAATTCAGAATAAGGCATCCAGGACTGAGCCCAAGACTGAGGTCTGCAACAAAAGAGGAAGTTGGTGATTGTCTGGGGCTGCAAGATCTATCTAGTGCCCCATCTCAAAGAAAATCACTTTCAAAACTAGGGGATCTAAGGTCCATTAGTAGTATTGGCCACAGATGTCCTGCTGAGTGCATCTGCTAGGACATTGTCCTTCCCTGGGAGGTGAACTTTCCTCAGAAGAGGTTGCAGGAATAGGCCAGGAACCACAACTTCATTGCTTCTGTGCACAAGGCCATAGACGAATGCCTCCTTGTGATGTACCACATGGTGGTGTCTACTCTGATCTGGACCACCTTGTTCTGTACAGATTTGGAAAAAGGCTTGCAGTGCCAAAACACTGCTCTGAGTTCAAGAGATGTGAAACATGCAACAGTGGAGGAACTTGGGCCTGCAGGCTCTCGGCATGGAAAAGCCATATTATATGGCAAGAAACAGGGAGGATCAGCTTTGGAAAATGTGGGGAACTTTCATGTTCTCACTTTCCCCAGATGAGAGGGAAATTGTGGACAATGGGTTGGAGAGTAGAGGATGATGGCTCGATGTGCCAAGAGGCTGGAGGAACAGTGGTATATAAGGAATGAGAAGAGGAGTAAATACTCGGGTAAGAAGGGCGAGCCTGAAAAAGGAGATTAATTTAACCTTAGAAATATGCAGAGTCAATGACCAATGAGCTAGAAGAATCTGAAAGGGGTATAATGCACGGAGATAATGAGAGATGTCAAGGGGTTTACAGTGGGGGAGATGAGGGGTGAGGGGCGGGTTTTTTTTTTTTTTTTTGAAGGGCCTTAAGTAGCCAAAAGTTGATGGAAAGTGAAGGGATGGGGTGAGAGGGGTATATGGTATGAATATGGACTAATGTATATGGAACATATGTAGTTGTACCGGGATGTATAATGAAAATCTAATAAACATATTATGCCAAAAAAAAAAAAGCACCCACCCTGCCTCCCCTACTAGAACCTATGAAAGTTGTTCTGCATCCATGTTTTAGGGTGTTTTTTCGATATGGTCAGGTTAGATACTTACTTCTTATTAACCAGTTGGTTCCCTTGTGGTCTTGAGTTTTTTAGGTTTGCTTCTTGGGATGTTTTCTAGACTTGAGAGGACAAATACTATTTTATAAAAAATATTATTTTTAGCTAGTGGATCTTATACCCAGTTAGGCTACATAAGAATCTGAAGCACTCAGTGTGTAGCAGTTGCTAGGGCAACAGTTTGAAATTGGCATGAGAGTTCCATCATTTGCATATAATTCCATCTGTCTGGGCAGTCCAGCACAGGAAGCTGACTCATCAGTTTAATCATAATGAGTGATCCCTTTGAAGAAACAAGATTACTATGGTGAGTATTTTTTCTTTCAGTTCACTGTCCTTAGCAGAAAAGAAACTGCTGGAGGCAGAGGTTTGAAACCTGTTGCTAAGGGCAGTAGAACCTGCCCCAACCCACCTCAGAGGAAGGGGTTTTTACTCTAGGTACTTGCTCACTGGAAAGAAAAATGGGGAGTGGCGACCTGTATTGGACCTCAGAACTCTAAACAAGCATCTGGAAAAAGCAAAGTTAAAAATGGTAACTTTGGCATTGATACTGCCTACGCTCTGAAAAGGGGACTGGTTGGCATCACTGGACTTAAAAGATGTCTATTTCTACATCCCCATAAGACAGTTATATAGAAAATATCTCGGGTTACCTTCAGGCCATTACCAGTTTTCAACCCTGCCTTTTGGCCTTTATTTGTCCCCAAGGGTGTTAACAAAGTGCCTGTCAGCAGTTGTGGCGCACCTTCAAAGGCAGGGGGTCACAGTGTTCCCGTACTTTGATGACTGGCTGGTGGTAGGGAAATCACCAGACCAAGTCAGACAGTATGTACAGACCACCCAAGGGCTCCTGATCAATCACAAAAATCCAGTCCTCATTCCTGCACAAGTCCTGCAGTTCATAGGGGCAGAGATCAATACCCTGCAAGGCAGGGCCTACCTGCCTCTAGACAGTCAGAAATCTCCAGCTGATTGCAAATTCATTCAGCTTACACAAGCACAAAACTGCAGGTTAGTTTCTACAGCTATTGGGTACATGATGTCCCTCATTTGGGCCCAGGTTCCAAATGAGGGACATCCAGTGCCACAACAGGGCTCACTGGAGTCATAGAAAATACCCTCTTCAAAGCCCATCCCAGTAACAAGGACTTTGTTACAAGCACTCCAGTGGTGTAAGGAGGAACACAACCTAAGAGAGGGTTCCTTTTCAGTGAGAGACTCCATCAGTTGTTCTCACAACAGATGCATCTCTCCTGGGCTGGGGTGCTCATTTAGGGGATCACACAGCCCAGAGTATTTGGTCAGCTGCAGAGTCCCTCTAGCACATAAGCTTGCTGGAACTCAGAGCTGTGTTTCTGGCACTAAAAGCTTTTACAGCATTGGTGCAAGGGAAGGTGGTGCAAGTCAGAACAGACAACACCACAACAATGTACCACATAGACAAGCAGGGAGGCACCAGGTCGGGTCCTCTCTGCACAGAAGCCATGACAATCTGGACCTTGGCTTATTTTTGGGGAGTATTCCTGTAGGCAATCCATCTGCCAGGAAAAGACAATACCCTGGCAGATGCCTTGAGTCGAATCAACCAGGCCCATCATGAATGGACTCTGAACAGGCAAGTGGTGCAAGTGATCTTCAGGAGGTGGGGCACTCCAGAGGTAGATTTGTTCTTATCCCACCAGAACCACCACCTGCCACAGTATTGCTGCAGGCTACCAGATCGGGGTGCACTGCCTCTGGATGCCCTGGCTCTGGATTAAGCAGGAAGCACCTGTGCCTTTCCTCCATTTCCCTGGTATTCAAGCATACAGCTCAAGCTCAGATCCCATTTAGCATCTCTAATTGTGATAGTTCCAGACTGGCCCAGGCAGCCATGGTACTCTCTTCTGCTCTTCATGTCTGAAGCCAAACCAATACACCTCCCTCGGAGGCACAACCTGTTAACCTGCAACCAGGGAATCGTGCTGTCCCCGAACCTCAGGTCTCTCAGTCTCAAAGCTTGGCTCTTGAGGACCTAGAATAAGTGAACTTACAGCTCTCTGAAGTAGCGCTAGACATTCTGAGAGGGTACAGGAAGCCCTCCACTAAGAAAACCTATTCTTCAAAATGGAAAATGTTTTCTATCTGGTGTTCGACTAGAGAATTGGTGCCAGTACAGGCTGGGGTATCAGATGATCGTATCTGTGTCAATCCTCACCATTCATCACTGTTGGGTTCTAGCTGGAGGATCAGGAACCCATGGGAACACTTTTTTGCAAGGGGGAGGAGCCGACATCGAGGCGGCACCGCCCTTATGGCCGATGCATTGCGTGGCACTCGCAGGTTGGCCAGTAACCAATGCCGACCCCTCCCCAGCCCCAGTTCTGCTGCTCCAGCCATTGAGTGAGCATGACCTTGTGAGTGAGCGACATATTTCTCCTGTGCCAGTAGCCTAGTCTGACAGTACCATAGTCCTAGTTCTGCTCTGCTGCGATTTCTCAGCATTCGACCTGTAAGATCTTTTCATTTTCTTTTGTTGACGTCGAGTACTGTGTTTTGTTTATTATTTTTTTTGTCTGGTCATGTCTTGTTCGGGGACAAAAAGAAATCTTCTAAGCCTTCTATGCGGCGGTGACCCTGCGGCCAACTTTATTCCATTACGGACCAGCATGACCAGTGTCTGACCTGCTTGGGCCCTAACCACGACACTGTGACACCTGCTTCTCCATGGACTGTCGTGTTCTTGAACTGCGCACACTTGAAGTCGGACATGCATTGCCGACTTTCAGTGCCCTTCCTCTGGGTCCCCTCCCGATCCTATACAACCTGTGGAGGAGGAGTTTTCCACCCCTCTTAGCCTTGCCTCAGCAGGAACCCCTTCCATGATGCAAGAGGACTGGACTACTCCTCTGGGGGTCGGGCGGGTGGCACTGTCCTGGCAGTTGCCTCCTCGGAGGTGAGAGCTCCCCCCCGGCGTCACAGTCTGGAGCCTCTGGGCCTGTTCCAGTGTCATTCTTGGCACTGCCTGCCGGTGCCACCTTTGGTGCTGCCCCTGATTCCTGCGGCGCTTGTGGTGCTGGTGATCTGGGCGGTGCCGTAGGTGCTGCAGGGCTGGCCTCCAGCACCGCCTCTGGTTCCGGTGCTGTTCATGGTAATGGGGATGGGAGCAGTGCCATGGGCAGTGTGGGGACGGCTCACGGTGCCTCTCATGGTGCTGTGGCTGGGAGGGATTGGGGAGTTGTCTGGGTTCAAGCCTCTCCTGGGGAGGACAATGCTGAGGCTGGCCCAGACTGGCTCCCACATTCTTTGAAATCCTCCAATTCCTCTTCATTCAGTGCTTTGGCTCTGGTTCAGCCCCCTTCTGGGAAGCCGGTGGCTTACACTGATTCTGGGGTTGGTGGTACTGACCAGTCCTCGGGTGCCCTGGGGGGCATTGCAGGGCAGCCCAGTGTCAGTGGTTTGTCTGCTCCCCTGGGAGGTGTACTCCCTCCTGTGATAGCTCTCTTAGGGCTTACGTTTGGGCCGACTGGTGTGTCTCAGGTAGGGGAGGTGCTCCCCTAGCAGCTGTCTCTCAGGAGTCAGCTGCAGGGATCCAGTTACCTAGGCTGATGCTGAGGAAGAGTACTCTGTCTGAGTTCAAAGGGTTGAGGGGGCAGGATCAGGGGCAGCTCCCTTCCCTGGGAACCTGTGGGTGTTTAGGGAGGAGTCGACGCTGGTCCGATCTTCCCCTGAGGTCTCCTTGGGAGGGCCTCATCTTTGGACTCATGCAGCCCCAGTCACCTCGTGGGGAAATTCTTTCTGGGCCTCAACCCCGGCCATTCCATCTCAGTTGAGTGGCCTTCGACTGCTGGGACCATCGGGTCTCCTCCTCCTTTGAGGTCTCCCATGCGGTACCCCAGCCCTGGCAGAGGTCATGCTACTTCTCAGAGGTGCCTGACCCCTTTGTCTCTGCCAACCCCTCCCTCACTTCCAGGTCACTCTGGTCCTATGGGGCCTCTCATCTGGGAGCAGTTTAGGTCCACGGCTCCACTATTCCCCACCTACTACCAGTCCATGGACAAGGAGGTATTCCACCTCTCCCTGGTGCAGCCTGAACCTAACTGTCCAGACTCGTCAGTTCCCTCGTCTTCCTTCTCTGAGGAGAGAGTCTTCTGTCCACCTTTCCCATGGCTGATCTTTCCAGCTATCGCGCTTCCTGTCGGGGTTGCATCATGACTCCATATCTCCACCTTAGGCAGTCGCAGTCTTGACTGGTCGGCGTGCCTTCTTGGGTGAGTTCAGTGTGGCCAACCTGTTGGTTCCTGCATGGCCTACTCCCTTCTGGGTGGCATCATATCACACCTGGTGACATCCCTCAGTCCTTGCATGAGCCCATAGGGACCTCTGCCAGAGGTACCCCTTGGGTCTCAGGGCCCTGCCTCACCCCCACTTCAGACATGACTCTCCTTGATACACCTCCAGGCATAGAAGCCCAAGGCGTAACCGACCCCCAGAATCTGATTCATCTAAGTTTGATTTTTGGGGAAGGAAAACTTTCTCTTCGGCTTGCCTCCTTTTATGTCTGTCAGATCATCAGGCCCATCATGTTGCCTATAATAGGCACTTATGGTCTCTGCTAGGTCAGATCGTAGCTTCTTTGCCTGACTTGGAGGTGACCAGACAAGCTATTGCCCTCTCTACGTGGGGCCTGGAGCTCACAAGACACCAAGCAAGGGCATCGTAAGATGCCAACGAGGTGGCTTCCAGGCTGGCGGGGACAGCGATCTGCGTTAGGTGGACAGCATGGCTTCATCTTTCCCGGTTATCACCTTTAGCCCAGTGTAGGATGACTGCCTCCTCCTTCCGGGAAACCCACCTCTTTTCTCACAGGGTGAGGTGGGAACTCCAGGAGTGCCTGCCTTCTTCTGCTAGGAGAATCCCACCTCACCCAGACCAGTCTCAGGCCTAAACAGGCCTGATAGGGTTCCCTCCTCTGGTGTCTCCCCCACTGGAGACTGAAAGACTTTGTCCCTTAGGGAGGTTCTGAGCCCCCTTCGAGGGGCTTGGTAATCACCCAACAGTGATGAATGGTGAAGATTGACACAGATAAGATATGGAAATTACATACCTACTGTAATTCTTGATTTTTCTGTGTATCTTCACCATTCATCACTGACTCCCGTCCACCTTCCCCTCTTAGGTCTCAGTCTCTGGGTGATCCTCCTCCTTGTTTGCTTCTCAGCTGGGACCTTGGTCTTTCTCTGGCACCTCCTGCTCCCTCCACCCTAGGGGTTGGAGTTTCTCTGGGAAGAGAGACAGGGAGGCAACCCTCTGTTGGGAGTCTCTGGGGCCCCCGCACAGTCCAGATAGACCTCTCTATCCTGGGCTTACTCCTCTTCTTCTAGTCTTGGTCTTGAGGAGGTATGGGAGGGGACCCTGGTGAATCCTCAGTTTTCCTTCCTTCCAACCATGTCATATGTGGTCTCCTGATGAGGTTCCCTGAATCTCCTCTCTCTCTTCAAAGGATAATCAATCCTCCACTGTAAAGCTCTCCTCCTCTGGAGATGATGCCTCTCTAAAAATACATTGGGGTACCTCCCTCTCAAACTATACTTCTCTGAAGTGGCCCTCTCCCCACTTTGGATACCTTTCAGCATGAGGGGGGAAAAACCGGCCCATTCCTTGGCCTTCTGTAAGGGACCTTCAAACAGCTTGTCCTTCTTCTGGGCTTGTGCCAGCCTCCTGCTTCACATCCTTATTCAGGCCCTTTTCTGGCTTGGGAGAAGAGTTTTGGCCTGGGGCATTACATAGATACATAGACAGTGTTGGCAGATAAGGGCCTATGGCCCACCCAGTCTGCCCATTTGAGCTTGTAAGTTCAGTTTATGTTTTCTTAGAAGTCTGTTGCCCCTTACCCCTGACCTCCAGAATTCCTTTATGTCTATCCCATGCATTCTTAAATCCCGTGATTGTTTCAGCCCTCACCACTTCCTCTGACAGGGTGATCCACTTGTCCACCACCCGTTCTGTGAAGAAATTCTTCCTCACGTTTCCTCTGAATCGTCCTCCCTCCAACTTCATGCCATGCCCTCTAGTCCTGGAACATCTTTTTGCTTAAAATAGTGTATTCCTGCACCCTGTTCCTCCCTGTAAGATACTTGTATGTCTCTATCATATCCTCTCTCCCTCCTCTCCTCCAGGGTACATATTCAGTTCCTTCAACCTGTCCTCATAGGACTTGTGATGCAATCCATGTACCATCTTTGTTGCCCTCCTCTGAACCTTCTCTACCCTGTCTTATGCCCTTACATGGTAAGGTCTCCAGAACTGTACATTGTACTCCAGGTGAGGCCTCACTAGTGTCTTGTATAGTGGAATTATGACCTCCCTTTTCCTGCTGGTGATACCCCTGCCTATGCATCCCAGCATCCTATTTGCCCTACCTGCTGCCTTGTCACACTGCTTCTCACCTTGAGGTCATCAGAGATGATAACCCCAAGATCCTTTCCTGCTTGGTGCATGCTAAATCCTCACCCCCCAACTGATATATTTTGCCAGGTTTTTGTGCCCTATATGTATTATCTTGCACTTCTTGCATTGAATTTTAACTGCCAAACCCCTGACCATTCTTCAAGTTTCTTCAGGTCCCTTCTCATTCTGTCTACACCCTCTGGTGTGTCTACTCTGTTACAGAGCTTTGTGTCATCAGCTAACAGTGAAATTCTGCCTTCTAGGTCCTCGCAATGTCACTGATGAAGATGTTGAATAGGACCGGTCCCAGCACTGATCCCTGTGTACCCCACTGGTCACTCTTCCTCTGTGGAGTGACAGCCATTTACCACCACCCTCTGTGTCCTGCCGCCCAGTCAGTTACCTACCCACCACACTACTGTCTTGCCCACACCCATATCCCCAGTTTGTGTAATAGTCTTCTATGTGGCACAGTGTCAAGGCCTTGCTGAAGTCCAGATAGGCCATGTCCACTGCCCTCCCTGATTCACCTCCCTAGTCACCCAGTCAAAAATTAAATGAGGTTGGTCTGACATGACCTCCCTGGTGAAACCATGCTGCCTTGGGTCCTGTAGTCCACTTGACAACCAGATGTTCTACCAATCTCTCCTTCAGTAGTGCTTCCATGATCTTCCCCACTGCTGAGGTGAGGCTGACTGGTCTGTAGTTCCCTGCTTCCTCTTTGTTCCCACTTTTGTATAAGAGGACTACATCTGCTGTCCTCCAGTCTTTGGGTACCTCCCTGTTTCCAGTGATCAGCTAAACAGGCTAGCCAGAGGTTCAGCCACTACCTCTTAGTTCTTTAAGGACCCTGGGTGCACCCCATCTGGCCCTATTGCTTTATCAACTCTTATTATTTCCAGTTCCTTCAGGACCTTTTCGGTAAAGGGACTTCGTCCATTTCTGCACCATTCTCACCCCTTGTACTACCTTCAGACCCATTATCCTCCTCTTCCTCAGTAAAGACTGAGCAGAAATACCTGTTCAATATGTCAGCTTTACTGTTGTCATCCTCCACGCGCCCCCATCCTCCCCTTCAGTCTCACTATCCTCCTTTTGCCTTTCTTTTCCTTATGTACCTGTAAAAGGTTTTGTCCCTCTACCCACTGATTTTGCAATGTGTTCTTCTGTCTGAGCTTTGGCTTCCCTTTGACCTCCCTGCCTCCCTTTGCTTCTCCTGGTACTTCTCCCTATCCCTTACACCTGTGTCTTTTTTCTATTGCCTGAATGCAATATTTTTTGGCTTTCACTTTCTTTGCTACCTCTTTGAAAACCATAATGGTCTCTTCTTCCTTTTCCTCTTGCTAACCTGCTTAATGTATAATTCTGTTGCTTTTGTAATCCCCATTTTAAATACTGCCCACTGTTCTTCAACCCCTGATTCCCTACATCTTGAGCAGCCTTCTGGGCCCTGACCTTTGGGTGTGGTGTCGCCCCTCTCTTCCCTCTTTTCTTCTTCTTCTTCTTTTCTGGCCTCCCTTTCTATCCTCCCTTACTTGCCCAGAGACTGGCGCTTCCTATCCCAATCCCTTAGGCCTCCTTCTCTTTTTGTCCTCCCTCCAGCCTTATTCCTCCTTTTGGTTCTGCATCCTTTCCCTTTTCTGTCCCTCAGGCTCCCTTGCCCCCACCCTCTATGTTTTCTCTATCTCTCTCTCTCTCTCTCTCCAGCATGCAGAAGTGGGGCTGGGGAGGGGTTGGTGTTGATTACTGGCCAACCTATGAGCACCACGTAATGCATCAGCCTCGAGGGCAGCGCCGCCCTGATGTTGGCTCCTCCCCTTGCAAAAAAAAAAAAAAAAGCTCCTACGGGGTCCTGATCCTCCAGCCAGAACCCAACAGTGATGAATGATGAAGATACACAGAAAGATCAAGAATTACGGTAGGTACGTAATTTTCATTTCTTGACTACCTCTCTTATTTACGTTCCCTGAGACTGCAGCCTAGCACCTTGAAGGTTTACCTGGCAGCAGTATCTGCTTACATTTCTGCTGGAGCAAAAATAACAATGGCCTCAGAACCAGTCTTTAGGAGGTTCTTTAAGCGTCAGGCCTATTTCCATTCCCCCCCTCACAGGGAACCGGTGCCAGCATGGGACCTCAATGTGTGCATAGCTAAGCTCATGGGACCTTCTTTTGAGCCCATGTCTTCAGCTTACCTAAAATATATCACATGGAAAACAGTTTTCCTAGTAGCAGTGACCTCTGCAAGAAGAGTCGGTGAGCTTCAGGCTCTCTGCATTGAACAGGACTACATTTCATTTTGTAGGATAAGGTAGTCCTGAGGACAAACAGAAAAATTCTCCCCAAGGTGGTTTCTGATTTCCACCTTAATCCAACATTACCTACCTGTCTTTTCACTGAGCACCCCACTTCGGTGAAAAAAGACTTCACTGTCTGGATGTCAAGAGAGCTCTCAGTTACTACATGGCAGCCAGTAAGAACCATAGTCAGGACAGCTTTTCCTTACTTATGGGGATGTGGGAAAAGGTAACCCAGCAGCAAAAAGGTCCATTTATCAATGGATAGTTCAGTGTCTTCAATTCTGTTTCATTAAAACTGGTAGGGAGCCCCCAACAGGACTGAGGGCCCACTCCACAAGAGGGACAGCTGCTACCTTAGCAGCTGCCAGAGATGTTCCACTGGTTGATATCTATAAAGCAGCTACCTGGAAAACAGTACACACCTTTATGAAGCACTACAACCTGGACATTCAATCCAGGGGTAATGCTAGGTTTGGCACAGCAATTTTGCAAAGTCTGTTTCCAAAATAAAGTTCTTTGCCCACCTCCAGTGGTACTGCTTTGTAGTCTGCAGAAAGTTATGAATACCTGAGTATTATTGAGGTTAGAAGGAAAAATTACTTACCACAGTAATCTTGTTCAAACAACATGAAGTCTTGCTGTATTTGTTTTTTTTATTTATTATACATATCAGAATTACAACCCTTTGAGTCAGGACTCGTTTCCAAAGGCTGCGTCAGTTCCAGTGGATTCAACATATAGACGGCAACACAAATGCAATATGATAGACAGGAGGTTACAGACGTTTTTTGTTACATACTAAACAGTGAATAGCAAACAGTATTCATATATTTGCAGGTGTCAGAACAAACAACATAGAATCCCGAGCCATCCAGTATTCTGACATATGCAGTTAGCCCCAGCACTTGAACTGCCCTGGAGAGGAAAGAGTTATCTCTATGCCAGAGCATAGAAAGTTGGTCTCGAGCTCGGTTCAAACCTCTGTCTGCAGCACTTCAAAGTGTAACGTCAGATTCTTTACTCTGCCTAACTGAACAGTTGCTCCAGAGATTGCTCCTTCACTTGCTCGGTTAGGTAAATCAGTCGGTTTAAATACCATTTCTTTGCTTATTTCTTTCGACTTCAGATCCCTGTCTGTGTACAGTAAGTGTTGTAGGTAGTGGACTTAGTTTTATTTGTGTAATTTCTGTGGAAATTGTAAAATCTTTGTTGATCGGTCTGGTTTGGAACCGATTGTGTTAAGTTTGTTTTATTTCTTAATTTTTAGTGTGAGGTACCGGTTCCTATCGGTTTAAAAAAATGAATTTTAAACGTTTTTTTCACGACCTGTAACATGGTTGGTAACCGATAGGGGGGAGTCTTACTTGGCTTTTAAGCTATAAAAGGTAAGTTGTTAGCCTGGCCGTGTCTGAGAAACCCAAGAAAAAAACTGGGCCCACTAGGTTTCAACACCGTAGTGAATGTGGGAATGCCTTTGCTAAGGCAGACCCTCACACCACCTGTGTTTATTGTCTGGTATTTGACCACCTTGATTCAGACTGCCAAATCTGCAAGAATTTTCTGAAGGCCACCCTGGATAAGAGATTGGGTAGGCTTAGGGAAAAGGAGGCAGAGAAGTCTGCTAATCCGGATGGCCAGCCCGGTTTGGTTCCGACCGAACCTGAGGGAGTGCCCACTGACCTGGGCAAAAGGAGAGCTGATTCTGAGGGGTCGGTTCCGTCAAAGAAAAAGAGGAAATTGGCCGGTTCGTATCCAGAACTGCAACGTCCAACAGCCGAAGAGATTGCCAGGGCAATAAGCATTGTAGAATTGCTCCGTCCAATCCAGCACCTCTTATAGGTGCTCGGTTCGGTCGGTTCCTCTGGTTACGGAATATTGTCTGGATGAGTATTATGAACCAGATTTGGAAGGGGAGGAAGGGTACAACGACGACGATGATGATGGTGGTGTGGAAGGTCTGGATGAGCCCATTGAACTGGACATCTCCCCTCCCGTGCTTTCTGAGTCCCCATCCTACTATTTATTTTACAAAAAAGTGGCAGAGACCCTCCAGCTCCCTCTGGTTGAAGCTGTTGAGGAACAAGAGAAGCCTGATTTTGTAGAAATGATGGACATGACAGAGTCCAAAAGGCTGTCTATTCCCCTCCATAAATCTCTTGGGAAACAGACACAAAAAAATTCTCCAAACACCAAATTCTTTACCTCCTGTGGATGAGAGAATGGACAGGAGGTATATGCTGTCAGGCTCAGGTACAGAGTTCTTGTTCCAACAGTGCAGCCATGTTGGGGTTGTGCAGGCTGCAGCCTGTGCCAAGGCTAATATACTTTTGGCTTCACACCCTCCAGATAAAGACTCTAGGAAGGTGGATGCTATGGCCAAAAAATAGTACTTGGCATCCTCCTTGGGACTCAGGCAGGCAAATTATATGGCCTACACAGTCAGATATCAGAAGTCCAGATGGTATACTGTTCTGGAACTGGCTAAGCAGGCTTCCCCCCAGCTAGCCAAGGAGCTGAAGGAGGTGTCTGCTGATGGGACTGAGGCATCTAAGATCAAATTTCATGCTGCTATGGACTCCAGTGATGTGTCATCACGAGTCATGGCTACATCTGTGTCTCTTCGGAGATTTACTTGGCTCAGATGTACTAGCCTCTCACAGGACTCGCAGGCTAAGGCCATGGATTTCCCTGTGGTGGGTAATTCTGTGTTTGGGGAGCAGACAGAGAGTTACATGAAAAAGATGGATGAATACAGGACCACCTACAGGAGTGCACAGGCCAAGGAGAGGCAGGCAGCTCCTCAGAAGCACCAGTCTAGGGGCAGGGGCAGACCTTTTCATAGGCCTTTCTACTAGGCACAGGCCTTCTCTCCTTTTCCTCAGAGTGGGTTCTTCAGAGGGAGAGGCAGAAGGGGGATGAGCAGGGCTGCATCCTCCTCCCAGTCTAAGGCTCCTGCCAAGCACACACCCTGATGTGTCAGCCCGGGTCGACTCCCCTATTCCAGTAGGAGGCAGGCTGGCTTACTACTTCCAGGCCTGGAAGTCTGTTACCTCAAACAAGTGGGTCCTGGAGGTAGTAAGCTAGAGACTGGCCCTCAGCTTCAAAAAATTTCCAAAACTGGGGGTCAGGTCTTTTCCACCTGCAAACATCTCCGAAACCATTGCCGTTGAGGCAGAGGTTTCCTCTCTGCTGGCTCTCAGAGCCATAGAGAGAGTTCCTACTCCACACAGGGGCAATGGTCTTTACTCCAGATACTTCCTTACCCCAGGGAGTGGTGGCCCATCCTAGACCTAAGATACTTAAACAAGCACCTTGTCAAGCCAAGATTCAAAATGGTGACTCCGGGAGTAGTTCTTCCCTCTCTGTGGCCAGGGGATTGGTTAGCCTCCCCGGACCTCAAGGATGCCTATGTAACCCCCAGGTGGTGCTATCCCAAGAGCTACTACCCCTGCCTGACTGACTACTGACAGGTTGAGGGGCCTAGGTCCAATGGCGGGTGCCTCCACCCAGAGGTCGGGGTTAGAACAGTCAGATATGACCTGGTCACAGCCCTCTGGGTCACTACAACCCCCCTTTCTTCCCACTAGTGGCTCATTAGCAATTCCCACACTATCATTATGACTTACACTTACCCTGAGGTTGGGATGGCCAACTTGGTGCTAAGAACCCCCTGTAAAATAAGGTGCAGTTGTACAATAACCCATGCACAAAAGGGTAGCACAAACACGTAGTTCAAACGGGTATACCTTGCAACAAACAAATCTGATTTATTAAGGGGAAGTAACAAGGACGGGGAAGATCAGGTTGATTAGCTTAACACTCAAATATATGTGTGTGTGTGTATATATATATATATATATATATATATATATATATACACACACACACATAAGCACTGTGCACAGGCCAAACCTATAAGTCACTGTCTTTGGGTACCCAGGCAATAGAAGGCTAGCCTATTTGGTGCAGCTGGTTGGGGCCCTGACACAGAAAACAAGCACTTGATACCTAAATGGATTAAGCAGAGCCAGCAGGCTCAGTTCGTATAGCCAGTGGAGAAGCCAGACAAATCTTGCCCTCACAATAAACATCTGACAGGGAGCTACCCTGATTTAGTGCTCACGACTCGCAGAAAGATCGCTCTCACACCACTGCAGGACCGAGCTTGAGATCCAAACACTTCTCCACACATTCATATGAAGAGCAGAGGGTACCGTATCCAGGCAACTGCTTATACTCCCAATCGCTTTACAGCAGTAACCGGCCAAACGACGCAGCTTCACATGTCCAGACAGATCGAGCACGATTGAAGCAGATTCTCCAGTCCTCTACAGGGTGAGCCTGGTAGGTAGCTGTAAACGTACAGCCTCCTCTGCCTGCACTCCTCCACGGATCTTGTCCGCTCCTTCTGGCGATGCTATCGCCGACTTCTTGGCCTGCCCACACGCCGCTTCCCACACAAAGATTTCACAGCGCAGGAGCCAGAGCTCCTTCTACCTTAATGATCACTAACAACTCTGCCCTCCAGGACAGTTGCAGGACAGTTTCCTCTCACTCCACAGGGCTCTGGTTGGCTGCTTTGTTTTGTCAGTTACTAAATACGCCTCTATTGGTGCAAAAGGCGTCAGGGTCCAAACCACTCCCAGAAGCAGCTGCAGATATTCCCCTTTCAAGGCAGGCTCCCAGTGGAGTCCAAATTTGATTAGCTCCAGCGTCTCCATTTTAAGGCCTTCTTTCCCCAATTGGCCCATCTCATCAGTTCGGGTTCAAAATGGAGGGGCTGAACACACAGAGTCTCAGCTGCAAATAAGGCAGGTTAAACAAACTACATTTTTGCAATGGCACTACATATTTTCCAGAAAACAGTTACATCTTTTAAGCAAGCGCCCTCTGCTCTCTCAGTGACTGCAGAAACGGAGCGATTCAAACAACAACCCGAGTGGGATTCGAGCAGTAAACCCACAGTCCCCCTACACAAGCTAATAAAGCCTGCAACCAGGCAGCTCTTAAAGAGATAGTACCAGAGGCTTTAAAAGCACTCACAGTGCCCACATTTAAGTGGCCTTACGCCGAACGCCAGTGAGGCAGGGAATACTTAGGCAAGCTCCAGGAAGGCTTTTAGGAACCCCATTTGTAGGGGGTTACACTCCTTTCACATTCCCATCAGGTGCTCCCACCGAAAGTACCTCAGTTTGAATTGCCTTCAGGCCATTATCAGTTCAGAGCAATGCCCTTGGACTAACATCAGCTCCAAGGGTGTTCCCAAAATGCCTAACAGTAGTAGTAGTGGCTTTTCTCAGGAGACAAAACATCTCCATTTTTCCATACCTGGATGACTGGCTCATTGTGGGACAGTCTCCAGACCAAGTCAAGTCAGACCTGCAAGTGACACAACAATTGCTCACTTCCCTGGGTTTTCTCCTCAATCTACCAAAGTCAGTTCTTGAAACAGTACGACTCCTGACCTTCATAGGGATAGAGCTGGATACTGTCCAATCAAAGGCTTTTCTTCCTCTGACAAGGGCAAAGGCCCTTACAGACCTTGCTTCTTCTTTCCACCTTCTGGTGTCTCGACCAGCAAGACATTTTCTTCAGCTTCTGGGCCACATGACAGCTTCCACTGCAGTGGTACAGGGAGCCAGATTTCAGATGAGGGACATTCAGTTTCATCTGTGGTCCTTCTGGTCTCAGAAAAAAGATCCTCTAACCAAATTGATTCCAGTGACTCAGACTCTGATCCAAGCTCTCCAATGGTGGTTGGATCAGGACAATCTCAAGCAAGAGTCCCATTCATCAGTCAGACTCATTCAGTGGAGTTAACTACAGATGCTTCTCTCCTGGGCTGGAGAGCTCACTTAGGTGCCCGCACAGCACAAGGGTGTGGTCCCCTCAGGAGTCTCTACTTCATATCAATCTTCTGGAACTTAGGGCAGTATTCCTGGCTCTCCAAGCTTTCACGGACTCAGTAATGAACAAGGTGGTTCAGGACAGACACCACCACCATGTGGTACATCAACAAGCAGGTAGGTACTCGGTCTACGGTCTTGTGCAGAAGAAGAAAATTTGGTCTCTGAGTTATGTCCTGCAGGCATCTCTGGTAGCAGTCCATCTACTGGGGAAAGGACAATCGCTAGCAGATGCCCTGAGCAGGATCTCTCAGGGCCATCCCGGATGGGTCCTGGACCCCTTCATATTGAAAGTAGTCTTCTTCAGGTGGGGCACTCCAGAGATAGAGCTCTTTGCAGCCCTAGACAATCATCAACTTCCTCTCTTCTGTTGCAGACTTCCAGCCTTGGGCACAGTTCTCCTGGATGCTCTGATTCTGGATTGGGGGGGCAAATGCCTTTATGCCTTTCCTCCTTTTCCCCTGTTATTCAAGATCCTGGCCAAGATCAGGTCACAACCATGCAAGGTGATCCTGATTGCACCAGACTGGGCCAGACAGCCTTGGTATCCCCTGTTGAGGTCCCTAGCAGTTCATCTTCCCCTATCTCTTCCCAAGAGGCACAACCTGTTAACCTCCTCTCAAAGAAGAATCTGGTACCCCAATCTTCAGTCTCTCAACCTCAAGGCTTGGCTCTTGAAGAGTTAGAGTATGCAAGTCTGCACCTAGCTGCTATTTGCCTCTGTTATTTGCTCATTTGATAACCTGCGTGTTATCCAACTCTCTGTACCCCCTCCCCAAGGTCACACGGAGGCAGAGCATCTTGTTGCTCAGTGTGCCTTTCCTGGTGAAACAATTTCAATAAATAAATAAATAAATACCTGTCTCAGGGGTTCTGGATATTCTTAAAGCCTCTCAAAAACCTGCCACCAGAAAAACTTATATTCTAAATGGAAGAGATTCAGCATTTGGTGTTCCAGTAAGGATGTCTTAGCAGACACTGCTGATCTAGCTACTGTTCTGGATTATATGGTTCATCTCAGTGATCTAGGTCTCAGGCCAGCCACTCTGAAAGTGAACTTAGCAGCTGCCTCTGCATTTCTGTCAGTGGGAAGACTTCCTCCTGGCATCTTACCCTGTTTTCTGTAAGTTCTTTAAGGGTTGCTTCATACCAACCCTCCTTTTAAGGATCCTACCCTGCTTGGGATCTTAATGTTTGCATTGCTCAGCTTATACAACCCCCTTTTGAGCCATTGGCTTCAGCAGAACTTAAGTTCTTGACTTGGAAAACTGTGTTCCTGGTAGCTATCACGTCTGCCAGGTGTATTAGTGAGTTACAAGCTCTATCAGTGGAGCCGGATTTTATCTCATTCCATAGAGATAAGGTGGTCCTTAGAACCAATAGGAGGTTCTTACCCAAAGTGTTTTCAGATTTTCATCTGAACTAGTCCATGTCTCATTCCGTATTCTTCACTGATCATTCTTCTTCAGGAGAAAGGAAGATTACATAGTTTGGATGTTAAGAGGGCACTTAGCTACTATATTGAGCATACTAAGGCACTTAGGTTTGACTGTTCTCAGTTGTTTCTCACTTATGATGAAGTGGGAAAGGATAAACCTGCTACTAAGAGAACTATTGCCAGGTGGATTGTCTCTTGTATACAGTTCTGCTATGAAAAGCTAGGCAAAATACCGCCCCCAGGCCTGAGGGCTCATTCGACTAGGGGTACAACTGCTTCTCTAGGTTGCTGCCAGAGATATACCTTTGTAACCCCCCTACAAATGAGGGTTCCCAAAAAGTCTTCCTTGAGCTTGCCTAAATGCTCACTGCCACGCTGGTGTCCTGTGTTTTAGCAGTTTAAATGTGATTACCAGAGCCTGCATAGCCTCTGTGTACTGTCTCTTTAAGAGCTGCCTAATTGCAGCGTAAGTAATCTGAGAGGGAGCTCTGTTGAAAGATTTAACTATCTACTGAAAATCATTTAGAGTGATCATGATAATGTAGTTTGTCTAACCTGCTTTCTTTGTAGCAAGGACTGTTTTGTTTGTCTCCACTATCTTGGTCCTGGACTGCAAATTGGACAAAACAGTACTGGTGGGACCTAAAATGTAGCCAGACTACAGGAGCTGTCTGAATTCAAAATCTGTAGGAACTGTAGTTTGAACTTTTTGCGCCTTTTTTGCAACTGAAAGGGAGCTCTTGCTTTGACTGACAGCCAAATCAGCCAACCAAATCTTTTGGATCTTGGGGAAGACCAGGCTGCTTGCAGTTTTCAGTTAGATCTAAGCTGGAAGCTGAACAAGAAGGAGCTGCAGGATTCTGAGCAGCAATCCTGAGTGGATTCGCATGGGAGAACTCTGAAAAGGCTAAGTATTTGGCCTGCATGTCGGTGTGCTGCTCCTGAGAGGGAGAGAAGAAAATTATTTTGGACTAAATCCAAGTTTGTGTGACTAAAGTAAGCTACTGAAGTGGGCCAGGCTCAACTTGAAGAAGACTGAAGATTTTGCTGAATGCGATTGGCCTGTCAGGAGTCCCAGCTACCCCATAGCTCCCGGTGTGTGCAGAGACTTTGCGATTGTGACTGGGGAGCGCTCTGCCTGGTACAGTAGAATTCCCTTACATGTAAATGTGCTATGAGCTGCTAGTGGGTCATGAGTTAGTCCCCCACTGTGTGAACTGTGTTGTGCTTGCTGGAAGCTGTATCCAGCCCAAAATGGACTACATCCGAATTTGTCTCCATGCGGTCTGGGCCTTGCCAGACTGGCCCAGCCAAACTACCCACTGCACAGAGAAGCCATCGAAGAGACCTGCCTAGGGATCAGCCCCTGCTCCCAACGTAACAGGAACAACACCTCTGTGACTTTATGGGCCCTGCTTCTCCTGGCATTCCAGATCAACCACCTGCAGTCTCGATTTTCGTCCAGCCTGTGTCCAGTCTTGGGTATCGTGAGTAAATACCAGGGTAGTTCCCTGCAATAACAAGCGTAATCTGAGTGTGTAATCTGATTGTCTCGTGGTTTGGAAATATCAAAACAGCCACCTGGAAAACAGTCCATACATTCACAAGCATTACTCTCTGGATATCCAGACTAGGAGTAGATTTGGTACAGCAGTACTCAGAGCCTATTCTCAAAATAGGTTCAGTACCCTCCTTCTTGGAGTACTGCTTGGTAATCTGCATATGTCAGAATACAGCAAGACTTCATGTTGTTTGAAGAAAATATTACTCACCTTAGTAATTGTGTTTCTTCTAATGGAGTCTTGCTGTATTCAACCTCCCTTCCTGCCTCCCTCTCAGAACCTGTTTTGGGAAGTGGGCTGGCAGGTACAGTGTTACACCTCAGGGGTGTACTAGCACTCCTCCTTTTAGAAAGGTGTGTGAGTTTATAGTTATGTTGTTTTGTAGGTTTATGTTGGTTAGCTACCTGGTTATTATTTTGGGTTCTCGACTTGAGTATTTGGTGGACAAAATTTGTTGCCTATTGCCTATTTTGTTTATAATTACCACTTAGGAAGTATGGTTAGTTAGCATTAGCTTGTAAGAATCTGATGGTTACACTTTGAAGTGCTGCAGACAAAGGCTTGAACCGAGCTCAAGCCCAACGTTCTATGCTCATGCATAGAGTTAACTCTTTCCTCTCTGGGGCAGTTCAAGTGCTGGGACTAACTGCATATGTTATAATACAGCAAGACTCCATTAGAAGAAACACAATTACTAAGGTGAGTAATTTTACTTTTGAGCCTTTAGCATGATTTGGCTGAAACAGCCAGGTTTGAACTAAAACAGCAAATATCAGTTTCAGATGGCAGCAGATGCTAATGATACTACTGCCAGATGGGTGGCTCTCACCATAGTCCTCAGGAAGTCTGCATGGCTTACACAGGATTCCTGTGGAAAATCATTCTCTGTTTGGCCAACAAACTGAGGCCTATATGAAGAAGGTGGATGAGTACAAGGCCACCTATAAGAGTAATTCAGCAAATGAAAAACCTCTTCCTCCTATAGGCCATATGGAAGGGGCAGAGCAGAGTAGCTTACAGCAAGCCTTTTACCAGGCCCAAGCTATTCCTCAGTATCAGCAATACCCTCAACAAACAGGGTATTTCAGAGGTAGAGGAAGAAAGGGTCAGGATGGGATTCAGACCATCCTGGCCCAGCCCCAAGCAAAACAGAACTCCTGACTCAGTGGTCAAGGCTGCCTCCCCTATCCCAGTAGGGGGCAGGCTGGCTTACTATTTCCAGGAATGGAAATGCATTACCACAGACAAGTGGATCCTGGAAGTAGTAAGTCAGGGTCTGTCCCTGAGTTTCAAGTCCTTCCCAACCTTAAGAACAAGAGTGTTCAAACAGCTTCCCTTTTGGAAAGGAAACTCCTGGAGAAGAAGGTGCAAAACCTCTTTCTGCTAAAAGCAGTGGAACATGTTCCACCTCATCAGAAAGGAAGGGGATTTTACTCAAGATACTTCCTCATGGAAAAGAAAAATGGGGAGTGGCGGCCTATCCTAGACCTCAGACTACTGAACAAGTATTTAGTAAAGCCAAAGTTCAAAATGATCAAATTGGCAATGATTCTGCCAGTCATTCAGAAAGGAGATTGGCTGGCATCCCTGGACCTAAAAGCTTACTTCACATCCCACATGAGAGTCTCACAGAACATACCTCAGATTCAGATTTCCATCAGGGCACTACCAGTTTTCAGCCCTGCCCTTCGGTCTCACCTCAGCCCCAAGGGTGTTTACAAAGTGTCTAGCCGTGGTGGTGGCACACCTAAGGAGGTTAGGTGTCTCAGTCTTCCCCTATCTTGATGACTGGCTGGTGGTGGGAAGCTCACCCCAGCAGGTGCAAGACCATTTGCAGGTAACACTAAACCTTTTACAGTCACTAGGGTTCCTGGTAAATCAAGAGAAATCTGGGGGGGGGGGGGGTGCTGTGGAGCCCGAGCTGTGTGGCAGCAAATTTGTTCAGCTCTGTACCAGATATTTAAAATTATTAAAAATTACTCCTATAGGGTCGATATTCGGCAAAATAAATACTACAGTTCGACGAGGGAAGCAGACAAACCTAACATCATGGGTGTAACCAGGCATACTCCAAGTACTCCATGTGTGCAATTTTATTTAAGGGGTAGCAAATAGGCTCTGAACTGCTTCCTTTTCCATGAAACTAACAAAGAAAATGCCAAACCTTACTGTAATTTTATTCATAGGAGTCGAAACTAGAAGGACTGGTCACTAATATTGTCTTTGCATCCCAAGGACAATACAACTTTACAGGTTCTGGGATGGTATGTGGGTGTCTTAGGGGACAATGCATGGCATTTGTATGTACCCATGCATGGCAACAACCATTGTCATGAGATACAAAAATTGTATTTATTGTGCCATATGAGGCAACAAGCACGGTCCTGGTGTACATTTGTATATTGTCTGGCTACACCCCTGCCTAACATGGGCAACCCACGAAAAGATAAAGGTGGGGAATCTGGCAGCAAAGCATCGAGGACTTCTCAGGCGGCTTGGCCTGGTCTGGAAGAGCAAACCACAATACGCCAGGCACCCAAGGAAACCATGACTTCATTTGGTCATAAATTGCAAAGGTTAATTACCTCTGTTGCTGATCTAAGTAATAAAATGGATGCATTTGCCACTAGAGTAACGACTGTTGAGAGGACCGTGGAGGAGATGCAAACGGAGTTTGTTGATGTTAAACGACAAAGAGATTCATCGGCAGCAGCAACCTCCCTGCTCATTAAGTAAAATGTGCACGAGAGCCAGGTTGGAAACGCTTGACAATCAGGCCCGGTCGGCGCATATCAGGATTTTGGGCCTGCTGGAGGGAATTGAAGGAGACCGCCCCATTATGTTTCTGAGAGACTGGCTTGAATCTAAATTAATACCAGAAGGACAGAATCTGGCGTTTAACTTACAGAAAGCCTACTGAATCACCAACCATGGGTACAGAGAAGACCCAGAGAATCCTTGTACCTTATTGCTGGTTACAGATGGTGTTGGTACCAGGGTTAAGATCTTGCGTTTGGCCAGACAAGCAGCACCACTGATGCAGGATGATCGAGCTGTATTTTTGTTTCCCGATCTCAGCTACGCAACTCGATTGCGTCGGAAAAAGTTCAGTGAAGTTCGGAAATGGCTAAAGGAGGCATCAGTGATCAACTCAATCATTTTCCCAGCCAGACTGAGGGTGGTACACGATGGGAAGGTTTGGCTCTTTTCGGATCCCTCGGAGGCAGGAAAATGGGCCTCTTGATATGTGAGCAGTCGACAGTCCCAATCGAGAGAAGCAAGAGAGGCGGCTTTAGACATAGAGGAGGAGGGAGAGGAATGAACTCGTTTTAAGTACTTTTTGTCTTTATTTTCGTTATAACATTCACACAGCTCTGATAATCGAGGGAACTAATGTTTATAAGTTCTCATCCCTGGACAGTCCTTCCCTCGACAGCTGCTCTAGGGCTAAAGATTTCAATACATTTGGACTTTAATTGACCTGAAGAGTCACATTGTAATAACCCTATGTTGTGATTTTCTGTCTTCTCCTTGGTCTTACTTACAAGACCCTTATAGGTTTTATTGTTTATCTTAAGTAGAAATTTAATGTAAACCTACTGCATTCATTTTTCTGTGTGTACAGAACATTTTGCTGTAAGGTTTAGTGAGATTATTAATCCCTTTTAGGAAGATAGTATGACGCCTTTAGCTCCTTTTGAGGCGAGGTTCTTTAGGTATGTTTATTGCTTTTGTAGTAACGTAATCAGTCATACTGCTCTTGGGCTCGGTAGTAACACAGCAATTTTTGTTTCTTATATTTACTAGAGGCTATTTTAGTAACCCCACCCAATGTGGTATCAATATGTCTAGGATGCATTACTCCTAGGATTAAGGAGATTATCTCTATGTGGATTTTATATTGCCTTGCATGGTCTGTCTTAGACAAGGAATCTGTATCTGTATGATTACAATTATACTTATAAAAAATAAAGTTTAAAAAAAAAATCAAGAGAAATCTGTCCTCACCCCAGTGCAGGTGCTGCACTTCATTGGAGCAGAACTGAACACCTTGGAGGGAAGGGTCTTCCTCCCTCAGGACAGAGTGCAAAGCATCCTGCAAATAGCTGCTTCTTTTAGGTTGAACAAACCAAAGCCAGCAAGACAGTTTCTGCAGCTTCTAGGACACATGGCTGCAGCAACAGGTACAGTTGTGGGTGCCAGGTTCCAAATGAGAGACATACAGTTTCACTTCAGGGCACATTGGTGCCAAAGGAAAGACAATCTCTCAAAACTAATTCCAGTGACAAGAACATTACTACAAGCCCTTCAGTGGTGGAAGGAAGCAGACAACCTCAGGGGAAGGGGTTCCCTTTCAGCAGGAAACCCCATCAGCCATCTTCACAACCGATGCCTCTCTGCTGGAGTGGGGTGCACACCTAGGGGACTACACCACATATGGAACCTGGTCCAGCACAGAGTCACTCCAGCACATAAATCTGCTGGAGCTAAGAGCACTGTTCCTGGCACTGAAAGCATTCACACTGTTAGTGCAGGGAAATGTAGTGCAGGTCAGAACAAACAACACCACAGCAATGTACAACATAAACAAGTAAGGAGGGGCAAGGTCAGATCCCCTGTGCATGGAAGCAATGAGGGTCTGGAGTCTGACTTACTCATTAAAGGCCTCACTACAGGCCATCCATGTGCCAGGAAAGACAATACCTTTGCAGATGCCCTGAGAGAATCAATCAGTGTCCACTACGAGTGGCCCATCAACAAGCAGGTACTGGAAGCAGTGTTCAGAAGGTGGGGACACCAGAGATAAATCTCTTTGCATCCCACAAGAATCATCACCTGCCTCAGTATTGCCATGTCATTGAGGCACAGGTCAGGAAGCACAGGAAAACCAGGAACAGTTTGTACAATTCACAACAAGAGTTTTATTATTAATAACAGTAAAATAAAAATAAAATTGTTCAGAATAGCTATTTACAATGGCAGTAGAAACATAGAAAAATGAGTCCTTCTGAGTTTTTCTTCTCATTTTCTCAGTCTCTTAGTCTCTGTCTCTCTTCTTGCAGAATTTTGCAGGTCTTTTTTATAAATCTGTGCAGGATCTTGTTAAGAAAACAGCATGCTTCTCACACAATTTTCTTGTAAATTTCCAATGTTCTTGTCAGTTTCAGCAGATGTGGCAAAAGAACACTGTCACAAAGAACTGACTTCTTGTTTACATATATTGTAAAATGCTTAAAATTGCATTTCAGGTTAGCCTTGAGTTCCAAATAGCTTTTCAGTCATTTCAACAGTATAACTATGTACAGTTTTAAACAAATGGATCCCAGTATCAATTACATTTCCACAAAATGATTCACTGATATTTCTATACCAGCAGATATGCAAAGGGGAAGAAAAGACAGAACAGCAAGTGAAGGTAGAGAGATAATGAGAGGCAGAGAATTGCAAGACCATCAGGGTTATCAAGTCCTAGGTCTCACAAGAAAATATGGTTGTGCAACCAGACAGAGAAGAGACAGAAAAGGAGAGAACAGAACATATCCTTGCATTTAAACTCTTTCTCCATAACAACTTTTTTTTTATTTTTATTTATCAAGTCTAGGATTACAAATACCTTTGAGCCATGGCTCTTTACAAAGGTTCCACATCAGAAGAAATACAAATTATGGGGAACATCAAGACAGGCATTACAACAATGTGGACATTGCAAACAGAGTACAGATTAATACAGTTCAGGGTAGCATTGCAACAAGGCAGCCAGTGGCATTTGTCAGAGAAATATACAACAGATAAGTCCCAGAGTCATAGGGAGAGGGAAGAGGGTGGGGAGAAGGAATGTAGGAAGGGTGGCAGGAGGGTGAAAAGTGCAGCATTGGGTATACCAAGATGTGAGGGTAGAATCCAGTGAGGAGGGAGGGGAGCGGGACAACTAGAGCAGAAAGGGTGGAGAAACAAGGTTAAGTTGGGCAGTCACAGGAGCTGTTGGTAGTGAGATAGTCCTGGAGCCTACTTTAAACATACCAATACTTGGGGCAGAGGAGATGATTGGGCTTGAGGCCATTGAACCAGAGTGGCGCTTGATAAGAAAAAGAGCGTTGTCCCTGTGAAGTGTGACAGTGGAGGACTTTCAGTAGCTGTAGCGTGGATCTCTAAGGTACCATTTGTTAATTCGGTGTTGTAACAGAGTTGAGACCCTAGAAGGTGCAAGGCCAAGGTTGATTTTTTTCACCATGGAGCAGGTGAGAAACTTTATGCGGTTTGATAGTTGGAGCCAGCCGGTCTGAGTGTACAGGTCACATGTGTGGGTGAGACGGTGAGCACCAGTGATGAGCCGACATGCTTTATTTAAGGTAGTTGAGAGGCATCTAAGGGTTGTGGTTGTGGCCGAGCCATAAATGATGAGACCATAGTCTATTACAGAGATCACAGAGCTCAGGACTGCAACCTTCAAAGCTTCTGGCGTGAGGTGTGGTCTGTGTTTGTAGAGGAGACCAAGCCGTGTATTAGCAGCTCTAGCTACATTATCTACATGAAGTCCATAGGAAAGATTAGGGTCAAGCTGTATCCCTAAGTATTTGAAGGACCCCATCTGCTCTAGAGATCTAGACTTTGACAAGGCCATATTCAACCCTCTCACATACCCCCTCCTTAAGAGGGAACCTGTTTTGCAAAAACAGGTTACTAAAACTTTCTAGTAATTCTCATCTAACATAAGCATATAACCTTTAAAGTTCTGTGCATATGCAGCATAGCAAACAGATTTTTTAACTCACATTTTTTCAACCTTCAGAATTCTCAATTTCTGATCCATATCTTTACAGAGAATCAGCATTGACATTCTCTTTCCCAGATTTCTGCATCACTTTAAATTTAAATGGCTGCAGTGCCAGGTACCACCGTGTGATTCTGGAAATTTTATCCTGAATACATCCTGCAGCTGTCAGATTCTTTACTCTGCTCACCTAGTACAGATGCTTCGGAGAGCCCTCCTTTATTTTTCTTGAAGCATTTATTTTCTCATTTTTGAAGTACTTTTATTCAAACAGTATGAACTATTGCTGTATTCTGACATATGCAGTTAGGTCCCGCCTTTCAGCTGCCCCAGAGAACAAAGAGTTAAACTCTCCATGGCCAGCATGGATTGTTCACCACAAGCTCGGTTGAAGCCACTGTCTGCTGTTGTTTAAACTGCAACCATCAGATTCTTTACTCCGCCTCACTGAACAGTCGCTCCAGAGATTTCTCCTGCTGCTTGGTTCAAAAAGTCGGTTGAAGTGTCGATTTTCGGTCGGTTTCTCCGAATTGCTGTTACCGCTTAGTCAGTTCAAGTCTCTGTCTGTGGTACTGTGAATACTAGATAGGTTTTTTGTTTTGTTTCTGTGTGGAACTTGTAAACTGTGGATCGGTTCGGCTGAACCGATCAGTTTCAGGTAAAAAAAGCTTGTGCTTAATTTAGAGTGTGATAACCGGTCTGTATCGGTTCTAAAAAAAACGGGTTTAATTACGTTTTTTCCAAGACCGTGACACGGTCAGGAACCGATAGAGAGTCTTGCCCATGGTTTTAAAAGGGTAATGCTTTTGATAGGATCATTATGTCTGGAGAAACCCAAGAAAACCGGGCCCACTGGGTTTCAACACTGTAGTGTGTGTGTGTAAAGTCTTGCCAAGGCTGATCCCCACACCACCTGTGTTTATTGTCTGGGGTTGACCACCTCATTCAGACTGCCAATTTTGCAAGAATTTTCCCAAATCTACCCTGGAAAAGAGATTAGGTAGACTGAGGAAGGGAGGCCGAGAAGTCCGCTGACCCGGATGGCCAGCCCTGTTCGGTTCTGATCGAACCAGAAGGTGAGCCCTCTGACCAGGGCGATACTTCTTCGGGCAAAAGCAGAGCTGATTCTGAGGAGTCGGTTCCGGTAGAAAGAAAGAGAAAAGATAGATTGTCTGGTTCAGACCCAGAAATTCATACTCCAACCGCCGATGAGATAGCCAAGGCGATAAGGATTGTGCAATCGCTTAGTCCGGTTCTGACCGAACCGGCACCTTTTGGCAGGGGCTCGGTTTGGTCGGTTCCCCCGGTTCCAGATTATACTTTGGAAGAATTTTATGAACTGGAGGAGGAGGAGGAGGGAGAGTATGAGGATGATTATGGTGATTATGAAAGTCTGGATGTGACTATTGACCTGGATATCTCCTCAGACAGACCTTCAGGTGTTTCTCCTCCTAGGCTTTCTGAGTCCCCCTCTCACTATATGTTCTACAGAAAAGTGGCTGATACCCTCCAGCTTCCTGAATAGGAAGCAGTAGAGGATCAGGAAGAGCCTTATATATGTTGAGATAATGGACATCCCAGAGTCCAGGAGACTGTCTATTCCCCTCCACAAATCCTTTGGGAAACAGACACCAGGGGTTGAAACATTTTGGGGGGATGCATAAGTCCAGGACTTACGGTACATTTTTTGGGTAAGTCTATATCAGGATCCAGTAAGTCACAACATTTTTCATATTATTACGAAAAAAAAATTATTTTTTCCCCCCTTTAGGATGCTCCAGTGACAGTCAGAGAAAGGTTATAGAGATGCAGAGAGAATATTATAAGACAGCAATAGTACTGCAGCTTGCTTCAGGCTGATTTTCTTCAGTTTCTTTTGATGGACATTTGTGACCAGAGGAATGGATAGTACCCAGACTACTGTCAAGCCAGTACTTTATTGATGGCAGTGGATCAAATTCAGAGACGGATGGTCCTGTAGTCATGATAAGCAGCTGGTTCTTGAAAGACTGTTGCGTCAGGGTTGTTCGTAATTTGTTTTTAATGAAATTAGCTTTGAAAATCCTCTCACATTCACTTGTGGAAGGGAATCATGAGCAGAATCTCAATAAGCTTTTGCACAGGACCCTTCGGAGTCTGGGCCACGTTCACCAGTTTTCATTTGCAACACCAACTGGTACATAGTTATGAGAGGTTTGGTTTGGAATCGAGAAAGGTATAACTTCAGCTGCACCCACTCATCTATAGCAGAATCTTTATCAAGTTCTGAGAAGTGAGACGAGAAAGGGCTATCTGTGATGAGTTCAGTTAGTTCAGCATTGCCAAATGTTGCTAGATCTTTCTTTTCCAGTGGCCAGTTGTGATAATTCAAAATCTGAAGTAAAGACAAAGGTTTCTCTGAGAGAACACCAAACCTGTTCTGGATGTACATGACAGTATAGTTAACAAATGTGTGAAGTTTAGCTTCACTTCCAGGTGTTCCGTGAACTTTTGTTTTGCCAAACATACGTTTTTCTGCATTATACTGTTCCTGGAATTTTGTAAGATATTTTCCAGGAGTACTTTTAAGTGCTTCAAGCTGCAGAATGGCTTTCTCTATATGTTCTGGTATCTCAACAGTTAAGTAGTCTGCCAACTGGAACGTTTTGATAATCTAGCAACAATTGGCAAAAATCTAATAAGAAATAAAGAACTTTAATGAAATGCGAGAGGTCAGTTCCTTGAGGTACCCTTTTGCTCTGTTAGCATCTGTCTGCCCTGTTGCCATCCACAAATCTGTGCTCCAGATGCATTGTCACAATGTCCAGGTTTTTCTAATGCCACAATTGCTCTCTCTTTGCTTGCTAGCCACCTGACTTGCCTTACAGCCGTGAAATGTGCAAGATGCTCATCGAGAACTTCAGCAATTTCTTTAAGTTCTCTCCTGCGCTTTGGAGACCAAAAATAAAAACTGAAAATGCCTTTTAAACACTCTTCAAATTTGGCCATGTATTTGAAATGTTGACTTGGCTCATCATGAGATTAGAGCAGTGCAGAAGGACTTTGTAGAATTGGGGAGGGGCCTAAGACAAGTAGCACACACAGTATCCTTCTCAGAGGTGCTGCCTGTCAATGGCATGAGTGAGGCGAGGGTACTTTGCACCATGCAGTTTAATGAATGGTCGAAGAAATGGTGTGGAGCACAGGGGTTTGGCTTCATTGGGGACTGGGGTTCCACCTGGAGGGACCTCAGTCTATACTGGCAGGATGGTCTGCATCTGTCCAGAAAGGAACAAGTCTTTGAGCAATCGGTTTTACTGCTTCATTGGCAAGCTTTTAAACTAGTCAAGGGGAGGCACTGATAAGCAGCAGGAAAATCCCAGCCTCTCCTACAAAACAGGGTACTAAATGAGAAAAAGACCGAGGTAGAACGGTCAGTGGGGATGCTGCAACAGAAGGTAAGCCATCAAGAAATGGAGAGCAATGAGTACCAATGCCCGTAGTCTGAGTAACAAGCTTCCTGAATTAGTGGCCTTGATGGAGGAAGAACATCTGGATATCGTGGCGATCACAGAAACATGGTACACACAAACCATGACTAGGGACGCAAACATACCAGGGTGACATACTCATCTACAGGAAGGACAGGAGGGTAAAGAGGAGGAGGAGGAGCAGCTCTTACATAGGGAGCGAATCAAAGCAACAGAACAAAGGGAAAACGGAGGAGAAGAAGCACTGTGGGTACATTTGGAGACTGGCAATGGCACCACAATCTGCATAGGGGTTGTATACAGACCCCCTTCTCAGGGGGAGGAAATGGACAAGGAAATGATAGAGAGTATACTTAGAATGGCAGAAAAAGGGGAGATATTGCTGATGGGTGATCTGAATATGCCAGATGTTAACTGGAGTGCAGTTGCAGCAGCCACTTCAAAGAGTGGGGCTCTTCTAGATGCCCTACAGGGGGCATGCAACAGACAGCTAGTATTGGAGCCCACTCGAAAGGAAGCAATCTTAGACCTGATTCTCCAAATGGAGATGGAGAGGATCACAGATGTAAGTGGGTAGCTATCTGGGAACTAGCGACCATCGAACAGTATGGTTCACAATAAACACAGCAATGGAGTCGGCATACAAAGGCAAAAGTACTGGACTTTATGAAGGCTGACTTTGCCAAAATGGGTGCGTGCGTAAGGAATGCACTAGCAAATGGGCAGGAAGGAGGGGTGGAAGAACAATGGGGAATAATAAAAACTGCCGTCACGGAGGTAACAAGCCTTTGTGTGAAGCAAATAAATGAAACGATGTAGGAAACCACTATGGTTCTCAAAGGAAGTAGCAGTGAAGGTTCATGAGAAAAAAAAGCATTTAGGAAGTACAAGGAATCACAGAAGGAGCAGGACAGAGAACTGTATCAGTTAAAGCAAAAGGAAGCTGGGAAGGCAGTCAGAACAGCAAAGGCCCAAACCGAGGAAAAGATAGCCAACTCAGTTAAGAAGGGGATAAAACCTTTATAGGTACATCAGGAGCGAAGGAAGACCAAGGGAGGGATAGTGAGGCTTAATAAAAGGGAGGGAGGGTGGGAGGTGACTGTGAAAAGGCAGAGATACTAAACAAATATTTTGCTCAGTATTTACAAAGGAAGAGGGGAGGTACCTAAAACAAACGTGAGAGACACTCTGGATACAGAAGTTGATACCAGCCCATTTACAGAAGAAAGAGTTCTGAAACAACTCTTAAAACTGAAGGTGGACAAAGCAATGGGGCCTGATGGGATTCATCCCAGAATTCTAAAAGAACTAAGGGTAGAACTAGTGACACCACTGGCTACCCTCTTTAACAAATCATGGGAGGATGGGTGGTACCGAGGACTGGAGGAGGGCAGATGTGATTCCCCTTCAAAAGCGGGAGCAAGGCAGAAGCAGGAAACTACAGACCTGTTAGTTTAACCTCAGTAGTAGGGAAAATGATGGAATCACTTCTGAAGGAAAGAATGGTCGAGTATCTAGAGGCTAGAGGGGCACAGGACCCAAGGCAACATGGATTCACAGCGGTAAGGTCATGCCAGACAAATCTGATAGATTTCTTTGACTGGGTGACCAAAGTAACAGATCAGGGAGGGGCTGTGGACATGGCCTACCTAGACTTTAGCAAGGCATTTGACACAGTCCCACACAAAAGATTAATATACAAGTTAACCAGCCTGGGTGTGGGTCCCAAGATGACAGCCTGGGTAAAGAATTGGCTGGAGAATAGGACACAGAGAGTAATAGTAAATGGAGTCCACTCTGAAGAAAGGGGGTTTATAGTGGGGTACGCGGGGTTCAGTATTAGGACCGATCCTCTTTAATGTCTTTATAAGTGACATTGCAGAGGGACTGAAGGAAAAATATGCTCTTGCAGATGACACAAAGATCTGCAACAGAGTTGATGCACAGGGTGGGTGGAAAGGAAGAGAAGGAACTTGGCAAGGTTGGAGGAATGGTCAAATGTATGGCAGCTTAGATTCAATGCTAAGAAGTGCAAGGTAATGCACCTGGGAAACAAAACCCAGGGAAGAGTACACAATGGGGTGAGATACTAACAACAACAAAAATGGAGAGGGACCTGGGGTAGTCATATCAGGATGACCTAAAGGTGGGCAAACAATGTAGAGGGCAGCAAGGAGGGCTGGGGGTACTGGGATGCATGGGAGGCATCACTAGTAGAAAACAGGAAGTTATCATCCTCTGTACAGACAGCTGGTCAGACCCCATCTGAGTACTCGTGCAGTTCTGGAGACCAATCTGTGAAGACAGACATAGACAGGATGGAAGCTGTCCAGAGGAGGGCAACTAAAATGGTGCAGGGTCTGCACCGAAGACATATGAAGAGAGACTAAGGAGCTTAATATGTATAGCCTCGAGGAAAGGGGGGACATGATAGAAACTTTCAAGTACCTCAAGGAATCAACAAAGTCCAAGATGGTAGCATCTTTCAAAAAGAGGTGTGCAAGAACAAGAGGCACAATTTGAAGATGGGAGCGGCTCAGAGGTAATTTGAGGAAGTATTTTTCGCAGAGAGGGTTGTGGATGCATGGAACGACCTCTGGAGGAGGTTGTGGAGTCAAAACAGTGGTGAATTCAAGGGCTGGGACAGTCATAAGGCAATTCTAGGGGTGGGGGTAGGAAGAAGTAGGCTGCTGGTTAACTAGGATCTGCAGCTTATCCATTAGGTAGGAAATGGGCAGACTGGGTGGGCCAAGCGGTCCTTATCTGCCGTCAGATTCTATGTTTCTATGTAAAATGGCAAGCTCAGGTTTGTGGGCAACACAGTGAATGCCAATAATGTCTGGCAAAAGTGATTTGAGTCTAGTAATGACTCCTGTCCGTTCACCAAGATTAACTGATGCACCATCAAAATTAGCACATACAAGTGCTGGATGTGCACTGCCTGTCAGTTCTGGTAATGGCAAACCCACTGATTGTAAGGCTTTCTCAATAGCATTAAATACACCCTCAGCACTTGCAGTTTCAAGTGGTAACACAGATATTAGATGTGTGACTAGCAAACAGTTAGCACCTGCATATCTCAGGTAGACAATTTCTTGTTCAATGATGAAGTGGTCTGTACTTCCATCTGCAAGAATACTCACAAAGGAGGCATTTTTTACCTCTTCAGTTATTGCTGAACGTATTGTTTTAGCTATGTTGTCCACAAACAAGCGGCAGCCTGCTATATTCATGTAGTTGTTGCCAACATTTAAACCATTTTTACGCTGGATCTTACAAATGTTTTCAAAATCAGAAAAAGATTTCCCATTCTTTGCCACAGTGTATGCAGTGTTAAATAAAATTTTGTATTTCTCAACTTCTTTTGGTGTCATGTGTCTTTTTTGAAATGACTGACTCAAAGCAGTTTCTGACAGACGAATGGGTGGTACTTGAGCGGTATCCTTTAAGTAATGTTTTGTGCAAGTGATGTGTTCCCTCGTCAAATCATGCCTCTTTATGGGGTCTAACTTAAGATCTCCTGAACCTTTTACCATAGCTGAGTTAGGATCACAGATTTGAGGCTAGGCTTTACAATATATGCAGTACATTACAGATTTTTCTTCACTGTAATCCAGCCATGGAAATTCTTTTTTCCATTCAGGACAGAAATTCCTGACCCTTTTTTCTCTGTCATATCTTTGATCCTTGGTAAGGCCATCGTCAGAACTTTTACGTTTAGCAGAACTGGATGTTGTAGCACTACTAGTACTTGCTCCACCAGATTTTGAGAAACCAGATTTTAATATTTTAAGCCAAATTTTGCTGTGAGAAACTGCTCTGCGTAAGATTAGAAGACTATTTTTTGTAATTTAGAAATGTTTACTTTAATGAGCAAGGGTGGAAATACATGTGAGGCACTATTATGGCCCAGAAGTATTGGCTTAGGTTAGCAAGTTAGGGCAGACAGACAGAACACAAATGACTAAATGACTGACAATGAGATGATGTTAAGGGCGACACTATGAAATGTTTTATCAGTCACAAGGGGAAAAGTGGTATGCTTCTGCAAACTTTTTCAGTGACACACTGATAACTTCAGAAAAATATTAGTGATTGTACTCTTGACTCCCGGGTCTGTCTCAGAGTAATTGATCTGGCTATTGGACACACTCAGATGATGCAGGCTTTGCTTCAGCCCAGAAAAATATTTAGTGACTATAGTGACTTCTCTCTCAAACTAATATAGACAGGTTTTGCTTCAGCCCAGAAAAATATTTAGTGACTGCAGTGACAGAATTTCTCTAGTAATATAGACACAGGTTTTGCTTCAGCCCAGAAAAATATTTTGTGTATTTGTCTTTATTGTGTCACTTCTGTCTCAAACTAAATAGGACAGTCTCTTAGACACTACTGACGTAGGTGCTTCAACCCAGAATTATTTAGTCACTACTCTGACTTCTATCTCATTCAGACAAAATATTGTCAGACACTGATTGACGCAGGCTTTGCTTCAAGCCAGGGCTCGAAATAACCGGCTGTCCACCCGTCCCGGACAGCCGGTTTCCAGCTGGGACAGCCGTTTTTAAAAGACCGCCTGTCCCCTGGACAGGCGGTTTCATCAGCGAGCAGCGAGAGGGAGAGATGCGAGGGAGACAGTGTTGTGCTGGGCACTAGGACCCAGCGGCAGACGGAGGCTTCCCGGACGGCGGGATGCCGCGGCGTGGCTCCGCCCGCCCTCAGTCTTCCCGCTGGCACTGAGGGTCAAGTGACTGCACCTCCTAGTGTCACCTGACCTCTCAGCGAGCGGGAAGACTGACTGGTGTTGACTCTGCCTCCTCACTCTCAGTAGTGTGGCCATAGGGTGAGGAGTGCGATTAGGGAGCGAGCGAATGGAAAAAAAGACCTGCAATTCTGAACAGCCCTTCTCAGGGCTCTAGCATTTGGGGCTCAGTTTGTGTGGAAGTCCTGCTAGTACTTGGAGGAGGAGAGGGAGGTGAACAAGGGGCTTATTTAGTTTGTCTCAAAGTGCAAAAAGACCTCTGCAATTCTCAACAGCCCTTCTCGGGCTCCCTAGCATTTGGGGGCTCAGTTTGTGTGAAGTCCTGCTAGTACTTGGAGGGAGAAGAGGAGGTGAACAAGGGGCTTATTTAGTTTGTCTCAAAGTGCAAAAAGACCTCTGCAAATTCTCAACAGCCCTTCTCATGGCTCTAGCATTTGGGGCTCAGTTTGTGTGAAGTCCTGCTAGTACTTGGAGGGAGAAGAGGGAGGTGAATAAGGGGGCTTATTTATGTAAGTCTCAAAGCAGTCAGACACTGTACCTGTACACCTAAACTCTCTCAAAGCCAAAAGACACCTTGTGATCTGCAAGTCTCATCATCTCTGACTCTGAATAAAAAAATATATCTTGAGTGTGCAGAGAGGTGAAAGGCAAGGCTCTATTAAAGCTTATTGTTCACTCAGCCTGTGTAAAGCCCTCAGAGCTTGAACCTTGAAGATAGATACTGACGGACTTACTGTACTACTACTACTAGTACTAGTACTAATTTAAACTAGCCCCTGTCAGCCTGCTGCTGTGCTCTGCCACTGGACTAACTGAATAAAAGTAAAATTGAGTGACTGTGACAAGAAGGCACTGTCAAAGGAGAGGAGGATTAAATTACAAAACAGGTTGACAGCAGAATACCCCTCAGGTTTTAGTTGAGGAAATCTGAGCCGGGAGGAAAATATAAATATTAAACTCCTTTGTCTGGGGTTTTACAGGGAGGAAAGAATACTAAACAGACTGTTCACGTCTTCTAATATCTCTGATCATCACTTCACTGAGTGTCCACTGTCTTCAGAGTGCTTACTGTACTTCAAATTCGTACTAGCTAAGTAAACCAAAAGGGGAAAAAAATGTCTTTGTTAAAGATTGGCTTTAAAAAAATTACAGGAAAGCCTTCAGTTTCAAGCCAAGAGGGAGGAGAAAGCTCGGGTTCTTCTATGTGTACTGCTTCTCCATTACTGATAGACTCAGTAGCATTCCAACTACTCACCCACCATTGTGGCCACAGATGTGACAACTTGTAGTGCCAGTGCTGATATGCCAGCAACTCTGACTACTGTTGAAATTGGCGGGAGTCCTGGGCAAAAAGAAAGGGGTTCAGGAGACCTGGAAGAAAAATAGGAGTGGCTACTATATGAGCCTGATGTGGGCATGACCGCTTATACTGCAAAAAATACTTAAGGGAGACAAACACTTTCATGAGTGGCTGTAAGAGCATGAGACTTGAAAATGTACGAGCTCATGAACTCTCCAAACCTCATAAATTAGCCAATGAAAAAAATACTGTGTCTAACACAGACCCATCCAACTTAGCAATAGAACGAGGAATAATACAAATGGAAAAAAATGAGGCGACACAAGTGGAACATTTGTTTAGAACAACTCTTTATTTGATTAATTCAGAACGCCCATTCACAGATTTCCCTGGCATCTTAGAATTACAACATGTAAATGGTGCAAATGTCGAGTCAGTTATAGAAGTGACAAACAGGCAGCAACTTTACACATTTTATTTCAGAATCAATAAGGTTAAAAGATGCAAAACTGGTTACACAGTAACACTTTAATCTCTGTCCTATGTGACTTTGAGAATTGATGCCTCAGTAATAGAAGAGGAGGGAGTCTATATTAGGACAATGGAAAATTTCCGTCCAGTTAACAGATTTGTTTCCCTTCAGTCAGTCACTATTCCAAACGTGAAAGCATTTATAACTCAATAGGTGATGCCTTAGAATTCACCTTGGACTGTAAAAAAAATTGTTGCTTTTGGATCTGATGGGGCACCGTCATATTGGGTAAAGTGACTGGGGTGTTTGCAGGATTTTAAAGACGTCATCTCATTTGTTAGGGATTCAGTGCAGTGCCCACAAGTTGGAGCTTGCTATAAAGCAATCAGCAACATCTATTCCATACATGAAAACAACAGATGAAGTCTTAATGGGTATCTATAAAATATACCACAAGTCTCCCAAAAACTGGGCCGGTCTCAAAGAGTTAGCCAGTAATATGAGCTACACCATTCACAAACCAGTTAACGTGTCAGGGACCCGGTGGGTTGCACACAGAGAAAGGGCTCTGTCTGTTATTCTGTCCAGCTACAAGGCCTTAGTTGTACATTTACAGCACATTGCTTCCACACCAGGGCAAACAAAAGATCAGGCCAGTGGGTTGTTCAAAACAATAAGTCCTGTAAGATTTGTCCTCTTTTCTCAGTTTCTGGCTGAATACCTTTCTGTCATGATGGCCTTCAGTCTAACTCTACAGAGAGACAGCTCAACAGTAGAAACAATAGTCAGCAAGGTTGAAAGCACGGTGCTCTGGCTAGAGAACTACCCTGCACAGGATAAACTTGACAAAGTCTGTAATGGTGCTGTTGCTCCTGACTCTGACACAGCTGACAGTGACACTAGCACAAGTCGACTGACAGGCTCAGCCACTACTCAGGTTCAGTTCCGTGGATCTGATATCTTCCTTAACTTAGAAAGGGATATTCTATAGATAGAACCAAACAGGCAGTGTTGGGTGGATGTTACAAGCCTTCTTTCATCAACAATTGAAAGTATTAACTCACGATTTTCCAGTTTTAAACAGACAAAGTCCTACGGTCATTCAGTATATTTAACCCAATACAGTTACCAGATAGTGACCACCAGCTAGCCCTTTATGGCAATGAGGAAATCAGAACCCTCACAGAGCACTACAGTGACCTACTGAAGAAACACAATAATAATATAAACTTGATTGAAGCACAATGGTTAGAGCTAAAACCACTTATGAAAAAATCACTGAATGAGCTGTCTCCAAAATTTCACTATTTGGATTTCTGGCAAAAAATTCTCCATAATGATGCACATGAACAGTGATTCCCTGATATTCTGGTCTTAGTCACAATAGCTCTACTGATCCCAACCCAAACTGCAGTAGTTGAGAGATTCAGCTTGATGGGCAGAGTGAAGTCTGACTGGCGGTCCTGTCTGTCTTCTATGACTACATCTGAACTAATGCGTGTCAAGCTGTCAGATGCTAAGCGTTGCTACATTTGACCTGCAGGATGCCATAACACTATGGTTCAAATCTGAAACAAAGAGAAGACCTCATGTGAGACCATATGGCTGCAGACTAGATTCAAGTTCTGATTCAGAAATAGACTAGACTCAATCAGTGTTTTACCTTGAAAAATAACCCCCAAAAGCAACAGTTTTCTCTCTTTCCACTTTACAGTCCATTTTATGTTTTAAGTTTAAAATTCACCTCACAAAAATGTGGACAGGTAAAACTTTGTCCAGACAGGCAACATTTACATTCCACCTGTCCCTTGGACAGGCATCTCAAAAAAATTATTTCTAGCCCTGCTTCAAGCCAAGAAAACTATTTTGTGACTACTTTGACTTATGTCTCAAAGTAAATGACTGCTAAGTGACACAGGCTTTGGGAGCCCAGAATTATGTAGTTCACTCTACTCTCAGACTGTGACTGTCTTGACTAATTCAGCCATTAATATTTAGAGATAACCCTGTAACTGTCTCAATTTTAACTCACTGACAGACGGTGCACTCCAGGCTTGCTTTCAGACTATTTAAGCAAATAATCCCTGTTGCAATGCTGAATTCAAAAGCCAGGAACTCACTGAATTAATTACAGGCTTTAATTTAGCTGGCCTGCTTCAAGACCACTAAACCAGTGTGCAGGCACACCGCTTGCTTCAGTCAATTAAAATATGACTGAGTGGTGGTGGCGATACTATTCATTTGTCAGCTACTTCCAGCCACAAAATAAAGTGTGTTTTTTTTTGGCTCAAATTCCTGAGTACAACACTAGTCCCCCTCTGCTCTGGAAGGACTTGTCAGTTTTTAATTTGTCTCCCCAGCCCTCTGCACAGATTGGGTCTGGACAGAATATGTACCCAGCCCTTGAGGGTCTCAGAGTTACAAGTCCAAAGTTTGCAGCCAGTAAATATTTTTTGTCAAGCCACACAATGCAGCTGCTGCCTGAGTTCAAAGTCCTTCAGTAGGTTGGAAATTTCACCTCTGACAATCGTAGCTTACTAGTAGTACCAACCAAAAATAGCCCCCAGATTTCAAATATTAACTTTTTTGCCCGCTGGTACTCCTAAAAAGTGATTTAACACAGAGAAATTGTTAACTAGGAGCGGGATCGAAATAGTGGTATGCAGTAGTGGTGACAGTACCAAGTGAACGTTCGTTCAGTCTGGCAGTCTGCACAGGAGTGATGGCGCACTGAAAATTGCCTCAGACATGCGAAGAACAGCCACCACATGATCACCGTTTGGATATACATGTGACCTCCCGGTGGCTGTTCTCACAACGCTGTGTCACTCTGCGAGACTTCCAACTGTCCTGGGCGTATACGACACACCCGATCTCAATCGGGACTTCACGAACTGCTCCGAGCTCCACGGCTGCAATGCTGAACATGGCGCTCCCATTCCCCTGGCGCATTCATGAAGAGTGTGACTGCTGAAGTGCAATGGGAGGTAAGCGTGCTCCCGGGGATCGGACTCAGCCAGCACTAGGAGACACTGTGCATGTGCACACGATTGAACTGCACAGCCAAGTCCCTCGGACTGACTAGGGCTGTGCAGTTCAAGTCCGGGTGCCGATTCTTTAAGTCCCGGACCTCGGACTTGGGGATTTTTCATCCCCTGGGACACATAAAATTCTTAAGTCTCCTAATTCTATACCTCCTGTGGACAGACGAATGGACAAGAGGTACACTCTCTCAGGCTCAGACACAGAGTTCCTTTTCCAGCAATGCAGCCATGTTGGGGTCGTGCAGGCTGCTGCCTGTGATAAGGCAAATATTCCATTGGCATCACACCCCCCAGACAAGGACTCCAGGAAGATTGATGCCATGGCAAAGAAACAATACATGGCAGCATCTTTGGGACTCAGGCAGGCTAACTATATGGCCTATACAGCTAGATACCAGAAGTCTAGGTGGGACACTGTGCTGGCTCTGGCTAAACAGGCCCCTGACCAGCTTGCCAAGGAGCTGAAGCCGGGCTGCAGATGGGATTGAGGAATCAAAGTGCAGTTTCATGCTGCTGTGGACTCCAATGATGTTTCATCAAGAGTCATGGCTACATCTGTGGCTGTTCGGAGGGATGGCTTGGCTCAGATGTACTAGCCTCTCACAGGATACCCAGGCTAAGGCCATGGATTTTCCTGTAATTGGTAATTCTTTGTTTGGGGAGCAGACAGAGAACTACATGAAAAAGATGGATGAGTACAGGACCACCTACAGGAGTGCTCAGGCCAAAGAAAGGCAAGCAACTTCTCAAAGGCAGCAGTCCAGGGGCAGGGGCAGGCCTTTCCAAAGGCCTTTTTACCAAGTTCAGGCCTCCTTTCTTCTTCCTTTTCACAGAAGGGGTTCTTTAGAGGGAGAGGCAGAAGGGGGATGAGCAGGCCTGCATCCACCTCAGCCCTAAAGCCCACCACCAGAGCAGACACCCTGATGGGTCTGCCTGGGCGGTCTTCCATACCAGTGAGGGCAGGCTGGCTTACTTTGTCCAGGACTGGAAGTCTCTTACATCAGACAAGTAGGTCCTGAAGTAGTAGCCAGGACTGGTTCTCAGTTTCTAAAATTTCCCAAGACGGAACCAGATCCTTTCCACCTGCAAATCTCTCAGAGTCCCTTGCCCTAGAGGCAGAGGTTTCTTCTCTCCTAGCTCTCAGAGCTATAGAGAGGGTTCTCACCCATACAAGGGCAAAGGATTGTACTCAGGTACTTTCTAACCCCAAAAAGACAGGAGAATGGCGGCCCATCCTGGACCTAAGATATCTGAACAAACACCTTTTGAAACCAAAGTTCAAAATGGTAACTTGGGAATTATCCTCCCTCTCTAAGGCCAGGGACTGGCTAGCCTCCTGGACCTTAAAGGTGCCTACTTTCACATTCCCATCAGGTGCTCCCACAGAAAGTACCTCAGGTTTGAGTTGCCCTCAGGGCACTATCAGTTCAGAAGCAATGCCCTTTGGCTAACATCAGCCCCAAGGGTTTTCACAAAGTGCCTGGCAGTAGTTGTTGCTTTCTAAGAAGAAAAAGATTTCATGTTCCCATACTTGGACAACTGGCTCATAGTGGGTCAGTCTCCAGACCAAGTCAAGGCACATCTGCAAGTGACCCAGCAAGTGCTCACTTCCTTAGGATTCCTTCTCAGCCTTCCGAAGTCAGTTCTCAAACCAGTACAGCTCCTCACTTTCATAGGTGCAGAACTGGATACAGTAAAAGCAAGAGCCTTCCTTCCCATGGAAAGGGCAAAGAACCTTATGGAACTGGCCTCTTCATTCACCCTTCAGGTGTCTTGACCAGCAAGGCATTTCCTTCAGCTTCTGGGCCACATGGCAGCTTCCACAGCAGTGGTCCAAGGGGAAAGATTCCAGATGAGTGACATTCAGTTCCACTTAAGAGCCTTCTGGTCTCAAATGAAGGATTCCCTTACCAAACTAGTTCCAGTGACTTGAACCCTAATCCAAGCCTTGCAATGGTGGCAGGATCAGGACAATTTGAGACGAGGGTTCCATTTGTCACCAGTCTCATTCAGTGATACTCACCACAGATGCTTCCCTGCTGGTCTGGGGAGCCCATTTGGGGGATCTTACCACCCAGGACTGTGGTCACCTCAGGAATCTCTGCTTCACATCAATCTTTTGGAACTCAGAGCAGTGTTTCTGGCACTGCAAGCTTGTTCCAAATCTGTACAGAACAAGGTGGTTCAGGTCAGAACAGACAACACCACCACCATGTGGTACATCAACAAACAAGGAGGCACTCGGTCTATGGCCTTGTGCACAGAAGCAATGCAGTTGTGGTCCCTGGCCTATTCCATGCAAACCTCTCTGATAGCAGTTCACCTCCCAGGGAAGGACACTGTCCTAGCAGATGCACTGAGCAGAATATCCCAGGGCCATCACGAATGGGCCCTAGATCCTCTAGTTTTGAAAGTGATTTTCTCGAGATGGGGCACACCAGAGATAGATCTTTTTGCAGCCCCAGACAATCACCAACTTCCTCTCTTTTGTTGCAGACCCCCAGTCTTGGGCTCAGTCCCCCTGGATGCTGTGATTCTGAACTGGGAAGGGAAATTTGTGTATGCTTTTCCCCCCTTCCTTCTCCTGTTGAAAGTGTTAGTCAAAATAAGGTCACAACCATGCAAAGTGATTCTGATTGCTCCAGACTGGGCCAGACAGCCATGGTACCCCTTGTTGCTGTCCCTAGTAGTCCACCTTCCCCTGTCTCTTCCCAGGAACTACAACCTGTTGACATCCTCTCAGGGGAGGATTTGGTACCTGAATCTTCAGTCTCTCAATCTCAAGGCATGGCTCTGGAAGAGTTAGAGTTAGCAGATCTGCATCTTTCCCAAGGGGTTCTGGATATCCTTAAGGCTTCTCGAAAGCCTTCCACCAGGAAGAATTACAACTCCAAATGGAAAAGATTCAGCATTTGGTGTTCTAAGAAGAATATTTCTCCAGGCTCTACTGGATTGCCTACGGTTCTGGACTATATGGTCCATCTTAATGGTCTAGGCCTCAGACCAGCTACCCTTAAAGTACAGTTGGCAGCTGTTTCTGCTTTCTTGTCAGTAGGCAAGCCTTCCTCTCTATCATCCCATCCTGTATTTTGTAAATTTTTCAAGGGATTGCTTCAAACCAATCCCCCCTTTAGGGATCCTGCTCCTGCTTGGGACCTTAATGTTTGCATTGCTCAGCTTATGCAGCCTCCCTTTGAGCCTTTGTCCTCAGCAGAGCTTAAGTACTTGACTTGGAAAACTGTGTTTTTGGTAGCCATTACTTCTGCCAAGCGTATCAGTGAATTGCAAGCCCTGTCAGTGAAATCTGATTTCATCTCTTTCCATAGAGATAAAGTGGTCCTTAGAACTAACAGAAAGTTCTTACCTAAAGTGGTTTCAGATTTCTGCTTCAACCAGTCTATATCTCTCCCTGTTTTCTTCACTGACCATTCCTCCTCGGGAGAGAGGAGGCTACACAGCTTGGATGTTAAAAGAGCCCTTAGCTACTACATAGAATGTACCAAGGGTCACAGGTTTGAATCCCTCCAGTTGTTCCTACATATGGAGAAGTTGGTAGGGAAGCCTGCCACTAAGAGATCTATTGCCAGGTGGATTGTTTCTTGTATACAATTCTGCTATGAAAAACTGGGTAGAACTCCACCCTCAGGCCTGAGGGCTCATTCCACTAGAGGCACAGCTGCTTCCCTTGCTGCTGCCAGGGATATTCCTCTCTTAGAAATTTGTCAAGCAGCCACCTGGAAAACAGTCCATACTTTCACCAAGCATTACTCTCTGGATATCCAGGCTAGGAGTGATGCTGGTTTTGGCACAGCAGTACTTCAGAGCCTGTTTCAAAGTAGGTTCTGTCCTCCTCCATGGAGGTACTGCTTGAGTAGTCTGTATATAGTCAGAATACAGCAAGACTTTCATGTTGTTTGAAGAAAAATTACTCACCTTAGTAATGTTGTTTCTTCTAATGGAGTCTTGTTGCATTCTGACCTCCCTCCGCCTCCCTCTCAGAACCTAAATTTTGGGATGTGGGTGGGCAGGAGCAGTGTTGGCACCCTAAGGTGTCCTTTTTCACCCTCTTTGGTTTGGGTGAGGGGTTGTGTTTGGACGTGTTTTTTTTTTGGGGTTCTGACTTGAGTCTTCCTTTGAAAACAAAAATATCTTTTATATAGATATATTTGCCAGTTGGCTAGTAAGAATTTTACAGTTTCCACACAGAACATCTAGTGAGTCTTTGCTCATAAAGATCTGACGGTTGCAGTTTAAACAACAGCAGACAGGGCTTTAACTGAGCTCGTGGTGAACATTCCATGCTGGCCGTGGAAAGTTCAACTCTTTGTTCTCCGGGCAGTTGAAAGGCAGGACCTAACTGCATATGTCAGAATACAGCAAGACTCCATTAGAAGAAACAACATTACTAAGGTGAGTAATTTTTTCTTTCTTTTCATTTTTAAAGCACTGTCCTTGAATTTACAGGTAGATTAGTCTAGATTTAGTGTTATCCTGGTAAGTTTATCGGTTTCTTGTCGGTTCGTGTCACCGGGAGGAAAACGAACATTTACCTACATTTTAAAAGGTAATTTTTCTGTTTTAAAAAACTTTTCCCTGGGCCGGTTGTTTGAATTGTTGAATTTTAGAGGGAAACCGGGGTAACTCTTGGTTCTTTCATTGGTCGCTGAACAGACCGCAAAAAAAAAAAAAAAAAGGGGGAAGGAAGCTTTGTTTATCTGTGTAGGCTTCTGACTCACAGAAAACCCACTTTTTAGGGTTTTATCTTGGTTATGTCACTACCCAAGAAAAGAACCAACCCAATGGGTTTTCAGCATTGTACAGAGTGTGGTGAACCATTTGCTAAAGCAGATCCTCACTTGATTTGTGTGTTTTGTCTAGGATTTGACCACATGAAGGCAGAGTATGAATTTTGCAAGGATTTTCCTCATTCGACGCTTGATAAGTGTTTGAACCAACTGAGAGAAAACATGTCGAAAAAGCTGCTGACCCAGCTTTGGATAAACTTTCCTCTTCTCAGAAGGAAAACCCAAGGAACGGTTGAACAACCCTCTGACCAGGGTGATGGTTCCTTGGGTAAAAAGAGAACCGCAGATACTGCCTCTGAACCGGCAAGTTCTGCCAAAAAGAAAAGGAAGGAAAAACACTTGGTTAATGAACCGCAACCGACAAATTCATCTGTTCCAACCACAGAAGTAATAGCTAACGCTATTAGAATTATTCAGGTACTGCAAGCCAGTACCATAGTCCTGGTTCAGCGACCCGGTTCACATACCTTGGTTCAGGATCTGGGTTCCTTCTCGGTTCCCAGTTCTTTTGAGCAGTTTACTGAGGCTTGTGCTGAGGGTGAAGATGACGATGATGATGAGAACTTTGGGGAGCCTCCTGAACTAGATGTATCCCCTGACCTCCAGTGCCCTGATGCCCCTGATAAGGGAGCTGAGGATTTTTCTACCCACTTTGCTTTTATTAGGAGGCAGTTTAGTGCATTGGGTTAAGGCTCTGAGCTGCAGATCTGGAGAACTGGGTTTGAATCCCACTGCTGCCTAGGTGCACACTGTATGATCCTGAGCAAGTCAGTTAACTTCCTTGTGCTCCCAGGTTGCATCTGGAACCAAGCTTCAGCTTAGTGTGCTACCCTGGTTAAATAATGTTCCCTTTCCTTTTATGAAGCAAGGTGCATAGACTCTGGACCTCTCCACCCGGGGATCCACAGAGGAGGAGGAGGAAGAGGAGCCAGACTACATGGAGATGATGAATGTGCCAGCAACAGAAAGTTTGTTGTTGCCCATTCACAAATCCCTAAAAAGACAGGCCTCTAGAATATTGCAGATACCCATGTCCATTCCCCCAGTGGGCAAGAGAATGGACAGGAAGTACTGGGTGGCCAAGTCTGGAGCAGAGTTCCTGTTTGGACACCCCAGCCATGAGGGAGTGGTGTAGGCTGCTGCTTGTGACAAAGCAGCTATTCCCCTGGCATCACACCCACCTGATAAGGATTCCAGAAAGATGGACTCTATGGCCAAAAAATCCTATCTTGGTTCTTCTTTGGCCATTAGACAGGCAACGTTTTATTTAATTTTTGTTTACCAGGTAAGTGCGCTAGCCAAAATTGATTATTTTCAGGCATGACCAGGGAAAGTACAACAGGTAACAATTCTTGAGAGCAATTATAGTACATACAGATCCAGGGTTACATACCATGTCAACAGATAATACACAGGAAAAAATATTACTTATTACATAAGAGCTGTACACATCAGCAGTAGTATACGAGGTGTAAAGAGTATAACATGTAAGAGTTAGAAATAGAAGGAATAGGGTAGGTAAAAGGAAGACAACAGGTGAGGGGGTAGAGAAAATGTATAAGGAATATAGGAGAGGAGGGAAAGAAAATATTGGTAGTGATAATCAATTGTGTCTAAAGCAAGTGCAGGTGTCAGTCAGAGATAAATAATGCCTCAGCTCCATTTTAAAGCAGAGATGAGACTTAGTCAGCTGCAGGTCTGGGGGAAGAGATTTCCAGATTCGAGGGCAGAATGTTGGAAGGTAGTAGTACCTGTGGAAGTGCGACATCTCGGAATGTGAAGTATGGATTGATCAGTCGAATGTAGGCCATGGTAGGAGTTTGGGGGGAACAAGCAGTGTAGCAAGTGAGGATGGTGTATTCAGTCAAAGAACAGAATCAACGAGAGAACACAGAGCATATTTCCTATAAGCTGAGGGAGAGAGCCATTTTAAGTCCCTGTAGAGCTGGCAGTGGTGTGTAAGGCAATGAGACGAGGAGCCATATCTACATATGTTGTTATACATTACATCCAGCTTATTAAGGGAAGACTTATGTGCTGCAACAAAAATGGGGGCATCATAAGTAGGGGCGGGGAGGAAGATACCCCTGGCAATGGCCAACGTAGCAGAAGGAGTAAGCATATAGCTACTCTTATAGGCTTCACCCAGTTTTGAATTTGCAGCTTTGCAGGCAGACTGAATGTGTAAGTTAAAGTCTGGGGATTGGTCAAGAAGGACCCCCAAGTAATTAAAGGACATAACACATTCGATAGGTGAGCCTCCTAAAACACTGATATGCAGTTCTGTAGAATGAGCCTTAATCTTTTTGACCGAGCCTAGAAGCATGGTCTTAGTCTTTTTTGAGTTCAGTACCAGTTTATGGTCAGATAGCCAGTGCTGCACATTTTTGAGATCGGTAGACGAGGAAGAGTTTATGCACTCAACATTCCAGGAGATGGAGTAGAGGACCAGATCATCCGCTTACAGAATTGATGAACACAATTTGAAAGCATCTGTATTATTGTCTATGAAAGGTGAGAAAAGCTGTGGGCCCAGGATAGAACCTTGGGGCACCCCAATATTGATAGTGGTACTTCCAGATAGGGAGGAGTTGAATTTAACCATTTGAGACCTATTTAACAGGTAGCTTCTAAATCATTTGACAATAGGAAATGAGAAACTAAGTTTATGGAACATGATAAGGAGCAGTGGGTGGTCAACAAGATCAAAAGCTGTCGTAAGGTCTATAAAGACAGCACCAGTAAGTAGACCACCATCCATATTTGCTAGAATATCAGTTGTGAGTTTCAGGAGGCTGTCGATGTGCTGTGTCCTTTCCTGAAACCATGCTGTGTTTCAGAGAGAAGGTTGTATTTGGTTGGATGGGCAGCTGTTTGCGAGGCAACAAGTTTCTCCAGAATTTTGCTGAGGACCGAGAGAATAGCAATGGGCTTATAATTAGTGATAACCTTCGGTCTCCTATCTTGAAAACTGGAGTAATACGAGCAATTTTCCATATATCTGGGACCTTGCTACCATAGAGAGACAGTGTAAAAATTTTAGCTTGGGGTAAGGCTATAATGGAAGCAGTAAGCTTAAGGAGTCTAGGTTCAAGTGAGGCAGAGCCCGTTAGTGTTGTCTGAAATGGATTTTAGTAATAATAAGACATCATGTCTAGTGATGGCCTTGAAATAAAAAAGACAGAGAGTTAGGCAGCTCATTAGGTAGATGAGTGGCGTGTTTTGCTAGCCAGTGTGAGGATCTGAGAGCATGTAGCAATTTTGGAAGAGAGAGGTGTACTGTGTTAAATCTGAGAACATATGGTTAAAAGAGTTTGCTTTTGTGTCAGGGTTGTTACAATGTACTCCATTCAATATCGTATCTCCTTGCATATCTATTTGGGAAGTACCCAAAAAAGACTATATGTCTGCAGAATTTTTTGGGGTCGCCAGCAGAGCTTAAGAGCAGGTTCTTGCTGTAATCGCTCTTGGCAGCCCTAATCATCTTTCTACAGGAGTTCCTAAGAGCTCTGTAGGTATTGAAATCTGAGTGAAGTCCAGTGAGTTTGTAATGCTTCCAGTATTTATCCCTGAGATGCAGGTTTGCAAGCAGGTTTTTGTGGAGCCACCTGGTCGGTTTACCTCTAACACGCCTGGTAACCTGTGGTGCATGCTTCCGCTGAACAGCAGACTTTTTTTTAGAAAGATTTGTAGGGCTTCATCAACATCCATAGAGGCAAGGATAGCAGTCCAGTCAATTACTGAAACATCAGATAAAAATCTGTCAGTGTCCAGCTTGGCAAAGTCAGTGAAGGTGACAAAATGTGGCAGAGGGGAGGGAGGTGAACCAGCTGACCAAATGCAAAAAAGTAGGAGAATGGTCAGATAACGTATCAGCTAATATCCCTGATACGTATACGTGCTCCAAGCGATTCACCAGTAACCAGTCAATGAGAGTTGATGATTTCTGTGATGGGACAGTATGGGTAGGTTCAGTTAGCAGCTGGTGCAGGTTGTAGCAGAGCATAAGAGATTGTAGTGAGCCGTGAGCTGTTCCCTGCCAGTTCTAGTTAAGATCACCCAGGAGTACCACTTCATTATTATTAACAATTTGAGTGGTGTGATTAAGGAAGCTTTGCAGATCGTCAATGCCTCCATTAGGGGGATTGTAAACACAGCTAATGTGTAGTTTTTTTGTTCCAAGTAGAAGGATGACATGAGCGGACTCACAACCAGATGAGAGATCGTTAGTGGGAACATTCACAATGTTTAGATGGCTTTTAAAAAATATAGCAACTCTGCCACCACACTTAGTTGAGATTGTATCTTTATGAAACATGGTGTACCCATTAAGGAACACAGTGAGTCTGGTATTCTCAACTTGAGCCAAGTTTCTGTGAGACATAGAATGTCAGGTTTTACACTTGAACCCAAGCCTCAAGGTCAGCAAAATGACAGGTAAGACTTCTGATGTTCATGTGAGCAATAAATATCCCTTACTAGTGACCTTAGAGATGTCAGTTGGGAGAAGTGACCTGGTGGCCAGGATTAAGTTCTATATCCCCAGAGAAGGATGGCAATGAGGACTAGGAACCATGATCTAGTACCACGAAGAACAAAAGAAGATTTCCGCCAAGCAAATTTCCTACTAATAGCAGAGAAGGCATGATAGGTGCAATCCTTGCAGAAGAGAAGGACATGCCACCCTAACAGAGGGCAATGATCAGTTATAGTATTAGAGAAATTAAAGTTAAAGAAGCCAGATGGAGTGTCATAGGTTCCGTAGTTACAAGGGGTATGCAGGGTCAATGCATGTAAGTCAAGAAGCATTAAGAGTGAGAGTAACAACCCTCCATAGTAGAGGAGTGCCATATTAGAAGATAAAAATACAGAAAATAGGCTAACAGGAAATAATTTGAAACCAGTTTTTGCAATCTATGATTAGCAGTGCCAACCCAACCTACATGACTTATGTGTCCAGATATCAAAAGAGTCTCTAGAACACAGTTTTAGAAATTGCCAAGGCATGCCCTGGACCCATATCATCAGATCCGTCTGAAGCTGCAAAGGGCATAAAGGCTTCAACGTGCCAGTTTCTGATGGCAGTAGATGCCAATGACATTGCAGCCAGACAAATGGCAACCTCAGTGTCTCTGAGGAGATGTGTGGCCTGAGGCCACTAATTTGTCTCAGGATACCCAGACAAAGGCATTGATTTTCCTGCGAAACCACATCTCTCCTTGGTGAACAAACAGGCTTACATGAAGAAGATGGATGACTACAAGGTGGCCTGTAAGAGTGCTGCTGCAAAGGAGAAGGCAGCAACACCCCAGAAGTACCAAAGCAAGGAGGGTAGGGGTAGAACCCATTACAGACCCTTCTTACAGGGTCAGGCATTGCCAGCCTACCAACCTCAGAGAGGGTACTTTAGAGGCAGAGGCAGAAGGGGCAGCAGCTGTGTTGGCCACAGCAGTCAGACAAATGCACAGACAAAACAGACCCCCTGAGGGGTCTGCCAGGGTCACCTCCCCATTTCCAGTAGGAGGCAGGCTGGCTCATTATCTCCAGGCTTGGGAATCCATCACCACAGACAAGTGGGTCCTGGAGGTAGTGAGCCATGGGCTTGCTCTCAGTTTCAAATTTTTTTCCAGACTGAGGGCAAGAGTTTTCAGACCTGCTACACTATCAGAAGCAGTTCTGTTGGAGAGGAAGTAGCAAACCCTTCAGGACAAGGCAGTAGAGCCAGTTCCTGGCCCAAAAGGAAAATGGTTTCTGCTCCAGATCCTTCCTCACTCTAAAGAAAACGGGAGTGGTGACTCCATACTGGATTTCAGACATTTAAACAGGCATTTGACAAAGCCAGAGTTCCAAATGGTCAGCTTGGCTACCATTCTCCTTACACTGGAAGGAGATTGGCTGGCATCTCTGGACTTAAAGGATGCCTACTTCCGTATTCCTACAGGCAATCTCACAGAAATTACTTCAGGTTCAGATTGCCATCAGGCCATTACCAGTTCAGGGCCATACCTTTAGCCTGGCTTCTGCTCCAAGGGTGTTTACCAGGTGCATAGCAGTAGTGGTAGCACATGTAAGGAGGCAAGGAGTGGCAGTCTTCCCATACTTGAATGACTGGGTAGTAGTAGTAGGCCAGTCCCTCAGCAAGTCAGAGATGCGCTGACCATCACTCAGGACACTGTGTACACTGGGTTTCCTGGTAAACCAGAAAAGTCAGTGCTGACACCAGTTCAACTCCTGGAGTTTTTAGGGGTGGAACTAGACACTCTGAGAGGAAGAGCCTTCCTCCCTCGGGAAGGGCAGACAACCTGGCAGCTGGCAACCTCTTTCTAACTGCATAACCTGGACCAGCAAGGCATTTTCTTCAGCTGTTAGGACATGGCTGTGTTAACAGCAACAGTGTCAGGTTCAAGATTCCAGATGAGGGATATTCAGTTACACCTCAGATCTCACTGGTCTCAGAAAAAGATTCTCTGTCAAAAATGGTACCAGTCACAGGAACCCTTCTTCAAGCTCTATAATGGTGGCAGGAAAAGCCAACCTCAGGGAAGGCATGCCTTTCCTCCAGCTGCCACCATCAGTAGTCCTAACAATGGATGCCTCCCTCCTAGGCTGGGGTGCCTACCTATGGGAGCACACTGCACACAGTACCTGGCTCCAGCAGGAGTCCCTACCCCACATAAACCTGCTGGAACTCAGGGCAGTTTATCTGGGCATTCGGTCCTTCGCTTCAATGCTGCAGGGCAAAGTGGTACAAATCAGAACAGAGAATACAACCACAATGTACTACATAAACAAGCAAAGGACACAAAGTCCCACCTCATTGTGCACAGAAGCCATGAAGGTGTGGAATCTGGCTTACTCCCTAGGGATCTCACTTTCTGTAGTTCATCTCCCAGGGAAGGACAGCATCCTCACAGATGCCCTCAGCAGGATCAACCAAAACCACCATGAGTGGTCACTGAACAGACAGATCCTGGAAGTGGTGTTCAAAAGGTAGGGCACCCCAGAAGTGGACCTCTTCGCAGCGTCGGACAATCACCAGCTGCCACAGTTCTGTTAGAGGCCCCCTGCAGTGGGCACAGTCCTTCTGGATGCACTGCTGTTGGATTGGACAGGGAAGTTCCTGTACGCTTTCCCCCCATTTCCCCTACTGCTCAGAGTACTAAACAAACTCAGGGTTCAACCAGAGACAATGATCCTCATTGCACCAGACTGGGCCAGGCAGCCCTGGTATTCCTAGCTACTGACCCTATCAATATCCAAGCCAGTCTCCCTACCCATGAGGCACAACCTGTTGACCTCCTCTCAGGGCAGGGTCCTATACCCAGGGCTCCAGATAAGGGGAGTACCAACCTGTTTTACTCACTTCATTTTAGGAAATACTCTCCAGAAATTTTTTTTAATGAGTACCAATACTCACCCAACATTTGTAAATACTCCACACCAAAGAATAGCGCTTCATAACATAACTTGATTCAAAAGGAGCTGTTTTTACAGATTTACAGCACTCTGAGCATCCTCATTTTGTTTTACTCACTATGTTTTAAAACTGGTGAGTAAATTACTCCTACCTGCTAACTTCAAACAACATAAAGTCTTGTTGTATTCTGACAATTGCAGTTAGGTCCAGCTTTCAACTGCCCCGAGAACATAGGGTTAAGTTTTCTATGCATGGCAAAGAATGTTCATCTCGAGCTCGGTTGAAGCCTCTGCCTGTTGTTATTCGAACTGCAACTGTCAGATTCTTTATCTGCCTCACTGAACAGTTGTCTCGAAATTTCTCCTGCTGCTTGTTCTAAAGTCGGTTGAAGTGTCGGTTTTCGGTCATTTTTCTTCTGAAATTGTTGTTTCCACATAGTTGGTTCAAGTCTCTGTCTGTGGTACCGTGAGTACTAGATAGGTTTTGTTCTGTTTTCTGTGTGGAACTTAAAGCTGTGGATCGATTTGGCTGAACCGACCATTTTGAGGTAAAATTGTACTTTAGTGTGTGGTTACCGGTCCTGATCGGTTCTAAAAAAACGGGTTTTAGTACTTTTTTCCAAGACCCGTGACACAGTCAGGAACCGATAAGGAGTCTTGCCTGGCGGATTGCCAAAAAGGGTACGCTTGGTTAGGTTGGCCAGGTCTGAGAAACCCAAGAAAAACGGGCCCACTGGGTTTCAACACTGCAGTGTGTGTGGGGAGGTCTTGCTAAGGCTGATCCCTACACCACCTGTGTTTATTGTCTGGGGTTTGGCCACCTTGATTCAGACTGCCAAATTTGCAAATATTTTCCCAAATCTACCCTGGAAAAGAGATTAAGTAGACTGGGGGAAAGGGAGGCCGAGAAGTCCGCTGACCCGGATGGCCAGCCTGGTTCGGTTCCGACCGAACCACAAGGAGTGCCCTCTGACCAGGGCGATACTTCTTCGGGCAAAAGGAGAGCCTATTCCGAGGAATCGGTTCCGAAAAAATAAAAAAGAAAAGACAAGTCGACCGGTTCGGATCCAGAATCTCATACTCCGACCGCCGATGAAATAGCCAAAGTGATTCGGATTGTGGAATATCTTCGATTGGTTCTGACTGAACCGGCACCTTTTGGCAGGGGCTCGGTTCGGTCGGGTCTCCTGGTTCCGGATTATACCCTGGAAGAATTTTATGAACCGGAGTTTGAGGAGGAAGGAGAGCTGGAAGATGATTATGGTGATGGTGAAAGTCTGGATGTGCCTATTGACCCGGACAGCTCCCCAGACAGACCTTCAGGTGTTTCTCCTCCTAGGCTTTCTGAGTCCCCTTCACACTACATGTTTTACAGAAAGGTGGCTGATACCCTCCAGCTTCCTGTAGAGGAGGCAGTGGAGGATCAGGAAGAGCCTGACTATGTAGAGAAGATGGACATCCCAGAGTCCAGGAGACTATGTGTTCCCCTCCACAAATCTTTGGGAAACAGACACAAAAATTTTAGTCTCCCAATTCCATACCTCCTGTGGACAGAAGAATGGACAAGAGGTATACTCCTTCAGGCTCAGATACGGAGTTCCTTTATCAGCAATGCAGCCATGTTGGGTTGTACAGGCTGCCTGTGATAAGGCAAGCATTCCCTTGGCATCACACCCCCAGACAAGGACTCCAGGAAGATTGATGCCATGGCAAAGAAGCAGTACATGGCATCATCCTTAGGACTCAGGCAGGCTAATTATATGATTCATGCAGCCAGGTACAGAAGTCCAGGTGGGACACTGTACTGGCACTGGCTAAACAGGCTTCCCCAGCTTGCCAAGGAGCTGGAGGAGGTGGCTAAGGATGGGATTGAGGCATCGAAAGTTCAGTTTCATGCTGCTGTAGACTCCTGTGATGTGTCATCAAGAGTCATGGCTACATCTGTGGCTCTTCGGAGAATGGCTTGGCTCAGATGTACTAGCCTCTCACAGGATACCCAGGTTAAGGCCATGGATTGTCCTAGTGGGTAATTCTCTGTTTGGGGAGCAGACAGAGAATTACATGAAGAAAATGGATGAATACAGGACCACTTACAGGAGTGCTCAGGCCAAGGAAAGGCAAGCAACAACTCAAAGGCAGCAGTCCAGGGCAGGGGCAGGCCTTTCCAAAGGCCTTTTTACCAAGCACAGGCCTCTTCTTCTTTTTCACAGAGGGGGTTCTTCAGAGGGAGAGGCAGAAGGGGGATCAGCAGGCCTGCATCCACCTCTCAGCCTAAAGCCCCTGCCAAGCAGACACCCTGATTGGTCTGCCTGGGTCGATTCTCCTATCCCAGTAGGGGGCAGGCTGGCTTACTTTGTCCAGGACTGGAAGTCTCTTACATCAGACAAGAGGGCCCTGGAAGTAGTAAGCCAGGGTCTGGTTCTCAGCTTCAAAAAATTTCCCAAGCTGAGAGCCAGATCTTTTCCACCTGCAGATCTCTCAGGAAACCCTTGCCCTACAGGCAGAGGTTTCTTCTCCCAGATCTCAGACCTATAGAGAGAGTACTCTACCCTACACTGGGGCAAAGGATTGTACTCCGGTACTTCCCAACCCCCAAAAGACAGGAGAGTGGCGACCCATCCTGGACCTAAGATACCTGAACAGACATCTTTAAAGTGAAGTTCAAAATGATAACTCTGGGAATTATCCTCCTCTCTGGGCCGGGGACTGGCTAGCCTCCCTGACCTCAAAGATGCCTACTCACATTCCCATCAGGTGTTCCCACAGAAAGTACCTCAGGTTCAAGTTGCCCTCAGGCCACTATCAGTTCAGAGCAATGCCCTTGGCCAACATCAGCCCCAAGGGTCTTCACAAAGTGCCTGACAGTAGTTGTTGCCTTCCTAAGAAGAAAAAGATTTCCATCTTCCCATACTTGGACGGTGCTGGCTCATAGTAGGCCAGTCTCCAGACCAAGTCAAGTCACACCTGCAAGTGACCCAGCAAGTGCTCACTTCTTTAGGATTTCTTCTCAACCTACCAAAGTCAGTTCTCGAACCAGTGCAGCTCCTCACTTTCATAGGGGCAGAACTGGATACGGTAAAAGCAATAGCCTTCCTTCCCCTGGAAAGGGCAAGGACCCTCCAAGAACTGGCCTCTTCATTCAGCCTTCAGGTTTCTCGACCAGCAAGGCATTTCCTTCAGCTACTGGGCCACATGGCAGCTTCTACAGCAGTGGTCCAGGGCCCAAGATTCCAAATGAGGGACATTCAGTCCACTTAAGAGCTTTTTGGTCCCAAAGGAAGGATTCCCTTACCAAACTAATTCCAGTGACTCTAACTCTGATCCAAGCCCTGCAATGGTGGCAAGATCAGGACAATTTGAGGGAAAGGGTTCCATTTGTCACTCAGTCTCATTCAGTGGTCCTGACCACAGATGCTTCCCTGCTGGTCTGGGGAGCCCATTTGGGGGAACTTACCACCCAGGGACTGTGGTCGCCTCAGGAACTCTGCTTACATCAATCTTTGAACTCAGAGCAGTGTTTCTGGCACTGCAAGTTTTTCAAATCTGTCAGAACAAGGTGGTTCAGGTCAGAACAGACAACACCACCACTGTGTGGTACACCAACAAGCAAGGAGGCACTCGGTCTATGGCCTTGTGCACAGAAGCAATGCAGTTGTGGTCCCTGGCCTATTCCCTGCAAAACCTCTCTGATAGCAGTTCATCCCAGGAAGGACAATGCTAGCTTATGCACCGAGAAGAATATCCCAGGCCATCACGAATGGGCCCTAGATCATCTGGTGTTGAAAGTGATTTTCTCAAGATGGGGCACTCCAGCGATAGATCTTTTGCAACCCCAGACAATCACCAACTTCTCTTTTTGTTGCAGACCCCAGTCTTGGGCTCAGTCACCCTGGATGCTCTGATCCTGAACTGGGAAGGAAATTTCTGTATGCTTTCCCTTCCCTCTCCTGTTCAAAGTGCATGTCAATATAAGGTCACAACCATGCAAAGTGATTCTGATTTCTCCAGACTGGGCCAGGCAGCCATGGTATCTCTTGTTGCTGTCCCTAGCAGTCCATCTTCCCTGTCTCTTCCCAGGAATTACAACCTGTTAACATCCTCTCAGGGAGGATTTGGTACCCGATCTTCAGTCTCACTCAAGGCTTGGCTCTAAAGAGTTCGAGTTTGCAGATCAGCATCTTTCCCAAGGGTTCTGGATATCCTTAAGGCTTCTCAAAAGCCTTCCACCAGAAAGACATACAACTCAAATGGAAAAGACTCAGCATTTGGTGTTCTGAAAAAATATTTCTCCAGACTCTGCTGAATTGCCTACGGTTCTGGATTATATGGTCCATCTTAATGACCTAGG